>JAKEPQ010001027.1:12620000-14055000 GCA_024500445.1 Entomyzon cyanotis | reverse complement strand
AAAAGTATAGGTCATAATCTAGGGAATACTTTTCACATAAGTTATATAAAGATCTAGACACATCCAAATTTAATACACTGATATCATTCTTGAGTGGGTGTGGTGGATAGCAGAGTACAGCACTGCTTTTCTGTACCTAAGTTGGTATGTGGTTTTCCATATCACTGGGCAATACTCAAATTACTGTACAGAAGTCCATGTTACAGAAGCTTTTTACTTTCATGCAGTAGAAAGGTAAGTGGCACTAAGGAATTTATTTATCACCTTTCTAAAATTTTAATTTTCAGATAGATATTTCCTTAAAATGGCTTCGTTTTTCTACTCAGATGACATGCAATGAAGCATCCTTCTATCACTGCTTCTCTGACTCAGCATATGGTGAGAGTGAGAAAGGTATTACTAAGAGATAAACCACAGTTCAGGAAAGCAGTGTAGTGTACCAGCTGTTAATCTCTTGAAAGAGTATAAAAAATAATGTGAAAGAGAACACTGACAAATTTTATATGATCTTCAGTCTGTCTTCCTTGCATAGTATCTTGAGACCACTGCCTTGAGGTTTGAATTTAAAATAGTTTCTTTACAGTGGAGTAGTGTGTTGACATAAATGGCTTCCAGCTTCTTGTGTGTTTCAGCCTGTTCCTTTCTTAGTAAAGTAAGCTCTGGTACAGGGAACACCTGTTGGTTTATAGTGTGAGACTGCTGCAATGCCTTTGCTAAGTAATGGTTCACTGTGATTGATATTAAGAGGCTTTATTTTTCAAAAGGATGTCTCAGTCTTCTGACTGCCAGAATATATGGATATTGCCTTATTTCCCCCAAACCACTGATCTTTTTTAGCTGTTGCTTCTTTGAATTTGGGCCTTTATCTATTCCTTCAGCATCAAGGTTTTTAACACAATCACCTCGCTTTTTTAGCCAGAAATATTTAATTCTTTGTGCTTTAAATTGAAGATCTTTATCCTGTGTTAGTCTCATCTTTACTGGTCATACAACTTGCCTTCCTTATTCAAATGTTTTTCAGCCACTGGAGGGGGAAGTAAAAATATATCAAACTGGGGCAGAGTTAAATCTGAGTGACTAAGCCACTTAGGCAAATACTAGGAAGAATAGTGCTGAAGATCCCAGCTGTTAAATAATTTAGATTACCTTCTTAATAGAAGAAAAATCCAAATCTCTTGAGTTACAAATAAAGCCAAAAGTTGCAAAATAATCACACTCTGCCTTTTCTGTAACATTAAACAATAGTTTTATTGTGGAATTTTCAAGTAGAACTGAAATAATGTACTTCACAACTTCCCATTAACAATCTGTTCATGCTGAGGACCCTGCTGATTAAATCTAGAACTTGTTACAAATGCTTACCAAAGCCAGAAATGTCCGGCTTCTGTTTCTGGCCCCAACAATAAGCTATTTTGTCATGTTTCACACCCTTTCTCTGCAATTGCTAGAAGAAAATGTGTTGATACACAGCTGAATCGGGCAATGTTAGATAAACAGGCCTTGCAAAAAAGTGCAATCCAAATCTGTTTTATTGCTAAGGTTTAATAATACATTGAAATGACAGCAGGCTGCTGAGTAGTCAAGTTTAACCCATTTCTATGTAGAGTATTAATTTTGTTTATGAAAATGTTAATTACAAAACCAAAGTTGACATATTGAGTAAGTCCTCTTAAGAATTCAAAAAATATCTTTGATAATTGGCAGTCACAGATTTTGAGTGAGTACATACATGGAATGTTTTCTACCTTTAGGAATGTCTACAAGGTTAGGAAATGCCAGTAAAGAAACTTGTGCTGTAATTCCTGCTATAGTTGTTCTTCAGATTAACAAGGGATTTAAGTTTCTTCTTGTCAATCTGCAAGTATTATCAGCACTTTAAAAAAGTGTTCATTGAGAATGGTGTATTATTTTTTAGATGTTAATACTAGAAATTAGTAATAACTATCCACTTAAACATATCAGTCCCTGTGAGAAAGGACTAAAACTCGTTAATGATAAAGATGGCTTATAATCATCCATATAGGAAAATCTTATAAAGACTAAGAAAAGTATCTGCAGAATATTTTTGTGCAACTTGATCCAGATATATTGACTGACATTTTCTGACATTTCAATGAATTAAAGTCACTTCTCTGTTTTGTTCCAAGTAGGAGTTTCAGTTATTTGCTGTGTCCAGCTTTAGCAGAAGTGTTTCGTGTAAGATGTTAAACAGATTGTTTGTTGAACTTGTTTTTTAAAATACATCTGTTAAGTGAAGAGCTCTTGAAATGTCTTGTTCTGTGAGCTATCACCGTACTTGTTGGGAATTGTATGGAGGAAGATGACGTACATGAGAATTTGAAACTGGCCTTATGTTAAATATTAGGAAAATAATTTTTTGCTATCTTATATCATAATGACTTAGTTGGATTTTAGGGGAGTAGGGAAAGAAAAGGGCTGGAGGGAAACTCATTGGCATCCTTCATCCTCTCTGATAATTTCACTCTTCAGAAA
The DNA here is from genome assembly GCA_024500445.1 of Entomyzon cyanotis. Lineage (NCBI taxonomy): Eukaryota > Metazoa > Chordata > Aves > Passeriformes > Meliphagidae > Entomyzon > Entomyzon cyanotis. The sequence continues at coordinate 14,052,507 of JAKEPQ010001027.1, read as the reverse complement.
GCTTTGGGAGCAGGTGTAGGGAGCCTGGCAGACACTTTTGTTCATAAGACACTGAGAGCTGAAGTCCACTGCCAACTGCTGGCATGCGGTCCCTTGCTTCTACCAGTGCTGTGATTGTCTCATTGTCCTTCCCTTTTACCAAAGACTTAGCAGTTTGCTGTTTTGATAGGACCTGTAGTATTCCTGGTGTCTTTTTGTCCTTAAAAGTTTGTTAAAATAAGTTTAAAAAAAAGTGGAATTGTGCTGTGCTTATAGTCGAGATGTGAAATAAAGTTATGTCTTGTATTTACTTTAATTGTTGCCCTCTTGGCTCTTCCAGTAGGAAGAAACAGTTTGCTCCCCTAAGAAGAGCTCCAAGAAGAGCTTGTTGCTTGATACATGGGTAGATTTCATCGTGATGCAAATTCTGTCACCATGTTACCACTTTTCTGCCTTAAGAACAGCCATATGTATTACAGACAAGGTGGTTTATTCTATGTGATCATAGTCTTAATGTTTCAGCTTGGTTAAAGACTCCTGGTAAAATTGCTCCCCCAAACTAAAACTGTTGACGATCAAGTAGTTTCTACTGCTGTTGTACAGTTGTGTATCAGTGATTTGTGAAAAACTCTGCGAGTTCTTCGAGGAAGTGCTGTAAACTTGTCACGGGTTACTCTTTGCAAAGTTATACTTCATCTTCTGAAATCCAGTTGGTCATGGTAAAAGGAAAAATGGTTTCAGAAATCTCCAAAAGACTTAATTGCTAACCTTACTGAAATTGTAATTGGCGAATTTGCATTATCTGCTTGTAAAATTGTATTTTAAAGGCTGTATCATTCAATAGTATTAGAAGTGCAAATAACAAGTATGTATCAAGCATTGATGATAAAATAGTCCCGACTCAAGTGGTTGAATTCTTACTCTGATATCACGTTTGCACTTAAATCCCTTCAGTATATGTAATAAAAAGGCCGCTGAGTTAAGTGCAACATTAAATGTTGAGTAAGTTATTGGATAATGTGAAAAATGCTAACTTTACAACATAGAATTCATAATGTGGGGTCTTCTTGTGCGTGTGTAATTTTATTCTTCTTGGAACTTAGAGATTATGCTAAGACAGTTTTGCCCAACTGTATTGTTTCAATCACTGATGAAAAAAGCCCTAGCACTTTTTTGATGTCTGGGGATTTCTTTTAAATAGTTCTATCAATTGTTATGGTTAGATATTCTGTCTAAAATGCTGATTTGATTGAGTTAACCACTGGGAAAGTATATTGAAACTCTGTTTGACAGATTTTTCTCTGTCTCAGAGGGCTTGTAGATTTGTAGTGGTACTCTTATGTTTAACTGTGAAGTTGCTGAATTGATCCTTGTGATACACCAGTAGTGAAAAGATGTGATGTCACCAATAGACTTTGAGTTGCTATAGAAAATAGTGTTAGCAAAACAAATATGCAGGTTCTTTGAAAGAAGTAAAGTTCCCCATGTGTTGTTTACATACTTACTCCAGTCATTAATCTCCATGCAGATGCATTTGCTAAGGCTGGAATAGCTTGCATCTCTGACCAGTGCTGACCCAGTCTCAAGAACTGTATGTTCCACTCAGTGGGTTTTTCTTTTCCATGTAGGTCCCGTAATGAGATAGTAGTAGTAAGAGCAGAAGAGAAGCAGTGGGGACTAGAGACAACTTCTCTCCCCCTTACACTTTTCCTGGCAGAATTATCCTTAGGTAGCTTTAGAGATCACTAAACTATTGTGCATTAAAAATAGTCATAAAAAACCCAGAGACAGGCAAGATTAAATCCATGTAAGTTCTGTGATCCAGTTAACCTCATAATCCACAGCATGCCAAATGGATAAAATTGAAGGGGTGATGTGTTGGGAGCTGCTGAAAGGAGAAGAGAAGCTACATCCTTCTATACATCTTCCTAGATCATGGTTATATATTGTTTTGCAGAATTCAAGATTCTTTTACTTCTGGGATGTTAAAGCATTTTGAAAAATGAAGACAAACTCCCTTCCAGGCTGCTGTTTGTGTTTCATGAATGTTTAAAGGCATCAGTCCAGACTTTCAGAATCTGTTGTAGAAAATACTTTGCCCCATGATTTTGTAAATAGTTTCATTTTCGTATCTAGATGACTAATGTTATCTATACTTAGACAATCTGCTTTACAAAACTGGGATGGGTTCTAGCTCAGTATTGAAAATAATGTTTTCAGCACACTTTCAAACATCTTAGGAACAAGACTGGTTTTTGCAGCATAATGATGGTCTTCAGAGGTGAAATTGGTATGGGAAGCTTATTAGCTTTGCAGAAATACTGTGCTTGCATACTAATTGCCTTAATTTAAGTCCCATGGGATTTTTTCCTACACTGTGTCTGAGCTCATTGCTTGTTACTCTTTTGTGGTTTAGAGCAAGAAGTGTTGAATTAGGTAAGAAGGAAGTACTCTAACAAATTTGAAACCATTTCATTATGACTATGACAGTGTTCCCTCAGGTTTTCTCATATTGTTGCCAGAAGGCACATGAAGATAAGATCCAAAGTTCTTAAATTTGTGTTAACTGAGACTCTCTGTCTACAAGAATAAGACACCCTATGTCAAATAAATGCAGTATCTATTCTAGCTTCCTGCAAGGACAGTGTTCACTGCCCAGGGAGATTTCTCTCCATTGTTCTGTGGGAGGTACAATATTTATGGATTGTGTCTGGACTTAAAGCCTCATTCTTTGGTATTGCACTGTTGGCTGTTGTAAGCAGTTTCTCGCTCGTGTATGGTTGTTCTTGATTTCATCCTGACTTGCCTGTTTCATGCCTGTATAGCGATGAGGCATCTTGCATAGGATTTTTGATTCTATGCCAGAAGCCAAGCATTCCAAGCTGTCTTTATTTATAGAATCATAGAATCGTTTAGGTTGGAAAAGACCTTTAAGATTGAGTCCAACCATTAACCCAGCACTGCCAAGTCCACCACTAAACCATGCTTGAGTTGATTTTGTATATGTAAAGGTCATTGGAGTCTAGATGTGAGAAAAACATGCACAAAACCCCCAAACATGCTAGCCACTTACTTGTCCTTACCTTACTAATTTTGCTTCTTGCTCTTCTTGCTAGAAGAATCACTGTGATGTTATTGCACCACTTAAAACTGAGTTAATCATTGTTAGAATCTGTTTTAACACACCTATGCAAGTTTGGACTTCCAGGGTGTCAGTAATCATTCTTCTTCACAGGTGACTAAAGACTTTGCATAAATGTGGTTTATAGTGTATTTTTTAAAAAATCCCCATCATGAAAAAATTATTAGGTTGTTCTGAGCCTTTAAATAAAAATGCTGTACAGACCTCTGTTCTCCAAGGAAGTTGTCACTTAGGTTTTTAATGCATGACTCAAGAGAATGACCTTTTACTTGAAGGTGTGGTTCTTAGTGGCTTTGACAGAAACATGGGTGACTGCATGCTGTTCCCAGAAAAGTGTCGTGCAAGCTGTGTGTATCAGTGCACATTTCTAGTACACTGGAGTTTAGTTAACAGCAGTCATGTCTGAGGGTTCTTCTATCTATTCAATAGTGGCATTTTATTTTGGGGTGGAGGAAGGAAGTCAGTAGTTTTCAGTCACTAGTAACCTTGCGATAAGTGATCCTGGCTAAGACTTGATCCGTCTCTGTGCATGTCACAGGTCAGGAGAACCGTTCTGCCTGAAGCTGGATAAGAGAAGATCACTTTTTCCTTCACCTCTACTCTGTTGTGTCTATTAATAAGTAACTTAGTGATATCTTATGGTCAGTTCTGTGGAACTGAAAGGCTGTTTGTCACATTGATGTGAATGTCAGCAATAAATTCTTGCCCAGGGCAGAAGGAAAGAATTATTTTCATGAAGAAATGGTCGGTTGTTCTGGATTAGAGACCTTGGAGATACTTTCTAAGAAGCATGGCAAAAGTGAGAAGTCTCATTTTCAGCAATTACATGGAAGGAGGAGGGTCCCAAAGAAAAGTGTGAGTGTTTCTTCCTTTCTGGCAGTTTGCAGAGCAGAAAATGGAACCAGTAGGGAAATTAGTGAAATTTTCAAGAGGAACCACATATCCACATCACAGTTGTTAAAATGAAACATACAGTGTCTTTATGAAGAATGCTGTGTGTTAACTCCAGTCCATTTGATAGTGCAGCATACAGCTTAACCTTCTGTGCTTCCTATCCCAGTTAGTGAAAATCAGAGATGTTCTAGTTAAAAATAAATGAGAAAGCAAACCCCCTAAAAGCACTGTCCTTGTAATTAGCTTGAATGAAACTCTGTTTTGGTACTGTTTATATCTACTCAGCTTGGATATGTGTAAAAAGTTCAGAAGGTTCTCAAAACCAAGAAGTTAAAAAAAAAAAAAAAAAGCCCTTGGGATTAGTTATTACTACTTTATAATATTACTACTTAAATTATCTTTTATCAACCATAATGGAATATTTCTGGAATGACTGGCGTGCATTGTGGGGTTGAAAGTCCAGCACAGAGTAAACAAAGTGTTTTCAGACTATGGACTTTCAACATCAATGGTGTTTCATTTTTGAACTGTGATGACTTGGGTGCCTCTCTTTTTGTAAAGAGGTGTCAATCTTCATTCTCCTGAAGGATCAGGTAGTCAATGTATTGACCAGTATCATGTAGGAAGTTAGCTTGGGTAGAGTGGGAGGTCTGAAAGCTTAGGGAATGATTTTATGTGTTCATTATTTTTCTAGATCATTTGAAAGTATGTTAGCTTTGTGTGGCCTTTAAATTTAAAATACATGTAGTGTAGGAAAAAAGCATTCACTTGATGCAAATTACTTTGATTTAATGTACATGCTGCCTTGCTGTCTTTTCACGTAAAGTGTTTAAATTGAACCTACTTGCTTTATGGCCTAAAGACTGATCTGAGTGCAGTACATAAGTCAAGATATGGTATTATCTTTCACTTTTTAAATTATTCCTCATTATTTAGTACATCTGATGATTAATGTTTTCCACCAGTTCTTGTGAAGCGTACACTTTCTAATTTTGAAGATGGCGACGCAAATTTTGTCCTGTATAATGTGACTGTGGCCCAACCTCGTGTCTTTTTATACTTTAGTGTAAAAGATGCATTAACAAGTAATAAAATAGGACTGTATTCACCAAACAGGAGAATGTGCTTTAAAGCAATGTCTTCCTAAGACTTCATCTTAGGACTTTATCTTAGTGTTTTGATTTTGAATAGGTTTATATAACCCCTTCTGAGCTTGAATTCCGCCTGCATTTTTTTCTAATCTTGAAGGTACACGGTTTTTCTTTTGTTTAGAATGTATGTCACCTGAAACTAGGAGACCAGAATTTTTTTTTTTTTAAGTTATTCTCATTAACTTTTTGAGATAAGCTTGATCTGGCATGCTTTTTAATACAACTCTTGACAGGCTGTGAGCATTTGAGAACAACATTTCTGTACACATGTTTTGATGAAATATGATACAGTGCTACAAGATATTGATGTGTCTTGTGTAGTACATTGTTCTAGTTAAAGCTGCCTAAATCTTTTTTTTTTTTTTTTTTCTATTTCAGAGGGACTTGAAAAGCAAGATAAAGGATTGGTTGTTCTCTTATGAAAGTGTAAAAATTGCAGCTGCCCTTACGTTGTCTGCATTCTTTTTGCCTTGCAGTGTGGATTTAAATATTTGGGTTTACAACTGCGCATGCCTTCACTATATGACGATGTGCCTGTAAGAGTTGTGAAGGCACAGCTACTGATAGATTCAACAGCTGCTACTTTGTTCGTAAAATGACTCCTTCTGGATTGAGTTGAACTGTTGGTATTTTGGAATGATTCAGCCAGTATTATTGACAGGAATATTGAACTAAGGTATATTAAAAAGTAGGGCTTTTCTTGGTTTTGCAGTATGACTAAGTATTTTGTATCTGGATATGGTGTATAAACTATGCATCATAAATCATTGCATTTTATTGTGTCTGTTTATTCCAAGACACTCACAGTAAATATCTAACTTTTTGGAGTGTAGTGATAGCCATTGTTTGAAATGATGATATGTAGGGTGTGAAGTTGTTTCGGTTTTTTAGTAGAATTTGGAATATGTAGATGGTTAATTATTTAAAATATTACATTATTAGTTCACTTTTCAAAAGAAAACTTAAAATTTTGCCTGACATGACTTATTGTGGAGGGCTGTAATGCTGTGATGGAGTCATCTATTAAACTGAAGGGCACAACTCTGAGGTAATTGAAGGTCCAGTAAAAGATGCTCTTAGTTTGCTTAATATTTCTGCCATAATTTCTCGAGTTCTGCTTGCATTCATAATGTGATGAGTAACATTTCACTGGGGAGGATAGCAGCAGTCTGCTACTACGTAGGTAGCTATGTGGAACTACTTTGAATGAGTGGTTTGAAGCTTGTATTTCAACTGTAGTACATAGTGGTGATCCTTCTGTCATTAGATGTGCATGTAATAGCCTGGTATTTAATGGCATACAGATAGATAACTATGTAGTTTTTATATTTTTATTGCCACTGTATTGCCAAAATATTTTACAGATCATATTTAGAAAGTATGTTTGTAATTAACTGTGATCTATTACTTTTCAAAGATTATCAGAATAAGCACTGAAATAATATCCATGACTTGGCATTATGTAAAAATCAATTTGTGCCCTCTCTGTATTGCTGAGCTTTCGCAGTGTCTTGAGGAACAGGACATTAAAAGAGGAAGTTAGGTCTGCCACAGAGGAAGCATTATATTATGGATTAAATGCTGTCCTTGTCATCTTTGAAGCACACTTTTTCTGCTCTCATGTTACATTCATCTTTTTTTTTCTTCATACAGTCTTCCTGTTCTCTAGTTGAGTTGCAGACAACGAGTAGGTTTGAAATTTGTATGTGTAGCTCTCTTGTCCTCTTTTTGGGAATTGCTCTTGGAATGTTTGCTTCTGAAATGCTTCTTGATTTGAAAGTGGGTACGTAGAAAAATACTTTGTTCTGTGCTCAGTTCCTTCCTGTACTTGGGTTTACGTTTGCACTCATGCTCTTAATGTCATTGGCTAGAACTATCCCACAGGAGATATTGTGTCCACTGAGAACTGGGCAGGATATTGTTCTTGGTGTTCCCCATCTCAAAATGCTCATGGTTGGAGGTTGGATGGTATTTATGAGCTATGCTAGTCCTGCGCTTCATGTGTAGTCTGCTCAGCTGGGATGAGTTCTTAGATGATGCAGAGGAATTGAAAAAGGGGCTGAGAACTCAGTTTCTGTGACTTGATTGATTTTTTTTAAATAGGGTTTTTTAACTGTTAGCAATAATAGAGCTGGAAAGAGGTGCTGTTAAAATTGACCTGACTGCATAGCACAGAGCATGTGAATGATATATTGTTCTTTAATTGTTTTCTTCTGAAAGAAGGTTGTGACATCAGATGACAAGTTGAGACCAGGAACAAGGACTTAGAATGCCTCCCGTTTGGTTTTTACAGGTATTGCTTTTTGAGTGATGTTGTGGGGCACACTCTGACTTGTGATTGAGCTGTTTCATTTCTAGGGCTCATAAGTGGTTGTGCAGTGGAAAGAGACAGTGCCTTTGAAACAGTGCTAACAGGCAGTAGTGAATTCCTGGTAGGCATTCGCAGTGGTGCTGCGATGGAACCAGAGCCAGTCACTTCCCTTAATAAGCGTGGAGCTCCACTGGCAGCTCTGACAGCAAATGCTACTTACAGCATGCTAGCACCTCGTTGTGTCATTCCTTGCTGATTGTTCTAGCTACTGTTCTAGCTACTAGAACAGTAAAAGGCCATTAAATAATGAGTTTTGGCTAGTTTCTTGATTAAAATTGCCATGTGCATGTTCATGCCCGGGCTTTCAAAGAGTCATTATTGCACTAACTTTTCTCTGATTACAGTTATGTCAGGCTTTTGCTACACTGCTGTGTAATCAGATAGTATCAAAATGTGAGGTTAAGATTCTAGAATACTGTTGAACAGAAAAAGGACAGCAAAACAACATGATCCGTATCTCTGGTTTTCTCTGAGTTGAGTAAAACAGAATTTTAAGACTTCTTTTAATATTATGGGAAAATTACGCAGGTAATTGCTTCTGTATTTATTCTATTTCGATGTATCATCCTTCAAAGTGTGTTGAAGGATTTTTGTTACATGCAAAATAACAATTTCAGCTGAGTGTCAAATCCAGCTGTATGAAAACAGAAGTTGTTTCAGCTTCACCAGCACAATAAAACGTACCTTGTCTATAAATAGTTAAGTAAAAAAAAAAGCGCAAACCAACCCTAAAACCTAACTATGTCTTAAAGACTTTATTGGTATTTAAGTATCTGAGGAGTCTAGTAATGCTGGTAATACTATGTGCCTCTTTACTAGTGCTGTTTATGAGCAAGTGTGCAAAAAGTATATTGGTATAAATAGAATGGTTCTTTCTAACTTTCTGAACTTTTTAATACTTTTGCTGCTAGAAAATGATATCAGAGAATACATTCTTGGTCCATGTCACCAGCACTGTTTAGCACTGCAATAAGAGCACTGTGTGGAAATCATTCCCAACTTTCTTCCACTGATTTTGGACATGTTTTTCTGTTTTCTGCAGAAAGTGGACTTACCTCATTTGCTTTTCTTTACATACAAAGGCGCAGAGAGTCTCCTGGTTGGGGTTTTTTGGTATTTGTTTGTGGTCTCTTGGCTTTTTTAAGACAAAGCTGTTAAAGTTTTCCTTCCAATCTTTGACTTGTAAAATTATTGTTTAAATGGTATCTACTGTCTTCTGTATGTGTGTAACATTGTCCAGTCCCAAATACACTAATCTTTCTTGACTTCTTAATACTCTTTTTTCTTTCTGCTATCACTTCCTCGTGCAAAAAGAAGACTTTATTTGCGTTAGATGAATCAGAAGATTTATGTAGAGAAACTTGGATTTTCATAACATTGTTAACTATTTCTTCTTTGGTTTTCTTTATTTGTAGCCTGGGGTTATTTTGGATACAGCATCTGAAATATTTTGCATAGTAGTGTCACAAAGCATTGGGTTATTTTTCTATTAAAACCTTTTCCTTTCTACTTTATTAAATGTTTGGGTTGTCCTTGATCTGATTTTAAGTCTGATTTTCGTCCCACCCCAAGCTGCAAAATCAATTTGGCAATTAACTTCTCAATCTTCCATTCTATACAAAAATATATAGAACCTACATGTACTCACAGATTGTTGAACCTAGATACCTAACTCAGATGGTGATAGATGTTCTTATGTTTTTATAAAATGGCTGATGATCATGTGAACTGTTTAAAAAACTGTTGCTTTGACTTATGTCAAATCTCTTTAGCCGCAGAGTCACAAATAACATAATTCAGGCTCTTGTTTCCTAATACACTTACGTGCTGTGAAAATTCAAATGTCTTCTCTGTTTCTGGGTGGACTCTGTTATGGTTCTCTATTACTTTATTTTAAAGGCTCAAACGTAACTGCCCTCATTTATTCTAGAAACAGCCAGCTTGTCTTTCATCAGGCTGTGGTATAAAAAAACATTTTTCTCATTAAAGATTTACATCTGAAGTCTAATGTGGCACAGTCCCTGTCACAGTACTAGAAGTCTTCCTGAAAAGCATTGATGAAAGTGTTCTTGGATGCTAGAATCAGAAAACACTGATCATGTTTTACTGAAGTTAGACTATCCATTTTAAAATCAGATTTCATTGTTCGTTGGCTTTACTGATGTGTCATACTGATTGAAGAGCTGTTCTGCCTTGTCCTAATCTGCCAGCTTTTAGAAAGATACTTGCTTGTTTTTACGGTCAGGAACCAAAAGGTTTTGTTAGCTTTAATTCTGTTTCTACTACTGAGTAGAAGGAGAGGGGAGATTAATGCCATGGGATATATGACAAAAGAGCTATATTTCTGGGATATATGACAAAAGAGCTATATTTCTGGTTACCAGACCATGTTCTCTACCCATCCCTCTTGCATGTTCCAGGGTTAGTAAGGGAACTGCTTGCTGTGATGTAAATGAACAAGACAAGATGCCCTGACCTGGATGTATGCACTTTAACATGCTTCTTGTGGAGGAAAAGGAGGAAGAAGAAGGTGGTGATTGAATAGGAAGAGCTGTAACACCTCATTTTTCTGACGGAGTAACATCTCTGGTTCTGAAGGGTGAAGATAGATGAAGTCCATCACCTGTATAGATTTCATACCCTCTGAAGAAGCAGTTTTGTTTCATTCCAATGTTCCCCTCTTGCTGATGGAGACAGATGTGTGGTACTATCAAATGAAACATTCCTTTACAGTCTGGACCTGGACCCTCCCATAAGTTATTCATAAATAAATATACACAAGGAATTCAGCTATGTGCAGTAGTTACAAGCTACCTTTACTGCAGAGATGTGTTGGGTTGAAGGAAGAATGTGCAGAAAGCTCCACGTGGAATGAAATTTATAACTCTGCAAAGATGATTTTTTGTTTTCCTTTTTGACTTTTAAACCGGTTCTGATTTGTTACAAGCTGGCCCTTTAGAGTATGCTACACTGTAGCTCCTATCAACAAAACTTTATAAATCTTTTGGAAGGGTAAAAGGAAGAAGGTGCCAGCAAGACTTAGACCTGAATGGGCATTTGAAGTCCGAAGAAAGATAGAAAAATTATAAAAGCCATGAAATAATTCTTCTTTTTAAAGCTTCATTGTAAATCGTTTCATGGTGCTACTGCTTTGATTTGATTCAGCTTGAGATAAAGATCTAAGATTCAAGCGTAAAAATCTTTTCTACAAAAAATGAAACTATAAAAATCTTTGAGCCACTTCACACTGCACTGTTAGCAATCCAAGGAAATGAGACTGTAGGCTAATGGAATGTGCTACAAACTTCTGCATCTGCATAAACTTTTTCATAGTGCAGTAGACAAACACAACTAGGAAATTATTTTCATTTTAAATATTGAGGTAGTACTGAATTAAGAGATTCATTGTAATATGGCTTTTAAACTGATCACTGTCACCTACAATGTAAACAGCTACTCTTGCTGCTTTGTGCCTCATTTTGGCTACAGCAAATTAATGCCAGATCAGTTCTTTCTTGCCAACCCTTGTCTTTATGAAGACATGAATGTGGTCCAAATAATTAGCATTTCTAGTGTCGCAAATTACATTCCTTATACAGTGTGGTCAACTCAGCTGCTTTAGCAGTAAAAATAGTCATTGTGGTACACATTCCACTTTCAGTGTTGTATTCTGTAGTTTATTCATCTGGCTCAATCCTTAGAGAGGTCTTTATACTAAAGAAGAAATGTTCCAGGAAACAAAAATAATTGTTCTTTTGGGATGTTCAGAAAAAAACTTTACTCAGAGCCTTGCCAAATTCTTACACAGCTGCTAAGATGATATAATGTTTTTTTTGTTTGACTAAGGTTGTAAATATGAACTTCCTTCCTCCTGCATTTATAATTACTCTAGCTGTATGCAGAATTTGTGATAATTCTCTTCCAAATTTTTGTTGAGGGACAGTGTCTATGAAGTGCTTACAGACTTCAGCATGCAGTTTATATTTGCTTATGAAATGGGTGACCTAATTTTCTGTGAGCTGGATATAACCTCCTCCCGTGGTCCTGCCAAAAGAATGTATGTCTAGAATAAGAATTTGTCCTGGTTTTATATAGCAGAAAAATCTTCAGCTGTGAGAATTCATGACCGCAATACCCTTAATCCTGGGAGGTATTCACTATGGTTAAGTTGCAGATTTGGCCAGACTTCAAAAATAGCTCAGTGTGGACGGTAGGTTCTGTTTTGTTTGTATATGTCCGGTATTCCTGCATTTGTTGTGAGCCACGTTTCCTGCTGCCTTCCAAGCTGAAGGAAGTGACAGCACTGGCGATCAGCTTTGTGGACACAGGCTTAAGTATTTTGGAAGGGAACTGAACCTGGCTGCATCAATACTGTAAACTGGGGTTGTATTTGCCTTAGGAAGGGCATGGCTCTTGGAGCATGATGCAAACTCAGTATGCAATATGGTATTAAGCTCATTTTTAGCCCTGGTTTTCTAACTAAATTTTAATTCTTGAAATTGTATCTCTTTGTTTTCATATGAAGACTTGAATTTTTACGTTCTATAGAAAGAGCTGAAATAGTGTGTGTTAATAATAACTCATCTACAAAAGTTTTGAGTTTTTTAAACAGACTTGTAGTATCAACGTCTGTAAAAGGTGTTGTGTTTTGTTGGGTTTTATTGTTTAAACAGTATCTTGATAATACTACATTTCTGTCAGGGAAAGATGAAGGAATTAAAATATCTGGCTAGTTAAGAAAAGTCATCTATTTAGACTTCTTGCAAACTTTCCATTTTCCCATTGAGTTCAGGAATGATTCAGCCTTGATGGCATCTAATATTAAGTTGTGATAGCAAAAAAAACCAGTAGCATTTGTTGCTTGACAAGCTGTTGCTTACTTGAAGTTTTCTGAAATTTGTGTGTTGGACTCTCAATTGTCTAACAAAGTAATAATAAATACAGTATATATGTTTCGTGACGCTCTTTAGAGGCCACATGATTTCAACAGCAACAAGCTGTCTGTGCAGAGTATCATGAGATACTCTAGCCACGGCCAAGAGTACAGTTGGCTGGTACCTTTGTTTGATTACTGAGCTCTGTACACCTCTTGAAACCAAAAATTTCTAAGATACCATTTGCATTAGGAAAACCTTAAGAGTGTCCTAGAGAGATATGTCTGCACTGGGCAAGGACATTGGAAAGTAGTCATTCTCCCTTTTTTAGAAAACAGAATATAAGGGTCCTTCTTCATCTTTCTGTAAGAGAAAAATAATTGCAAACACTGGAAAACAAAAATTGGGTATGGTTGCAATTAGCGTTCTATTAAAAAACTTAAAATTAAGGTACTAGGGATGTACAGCAGAGTAGCAGGGTTCTTGTATTTTTTATACCAAGTAAATATGTAGCAGAAGATATTTTAAAATAAGTATCATTCCAAAGGAATTTTGCAGTCCTGCCTCGGGCAATGTGTTGAAAAGATCAAAAAATTTTTACTTTTCCTGAGTTATTCCAGACTTAGTTTGGTGCTGTTACTTTCTGGTCATTACACAGAATTTTGTGAGCCCTTATTATTTCTTGCCTGGAATTATGAGTGATCCCAGTATTCTTATGAAAGAATTTGAATTAAGCTGTTTCTGAAAGTATTATGTTATAACATTAACCTTTCATGCTCTCCCCGCTGCCTTTCCCCACCCAAAAAAACAAGGTGCAAACCCCCAAACCAAATGTAGTTTTACTGGCATGTAAAAGTTTTGAAAGCAGATGATGTAGTCTGGAGGGCTGTGAAGAAATGTAGGAGGAAGGGTGCTCTGTTGCTTCTGCCTGAAGCTGCTCACCTCATTTCTCATTGCTTACTGCAGTCAGAGGCGCTCAGCTGGATGCTGGTGGTGCCAGCTGATTGTGAATACTCATCTGAATGAAGCCACATACAAATATTAAAACAAATGTGAACTCGAGTATTATGACATAATCATTTTTGTATGAAGGCTGCAGAATATTTCTTACACTGCCAGGAGAGGCAGCCTCTATCAGCTAGTTAATGTGTATGGTTCCAACAACAAGAAATTGAACTTTAACTTATGCACTTGGTAGTAAACTGCACAGTTGTAGCTGCACTCAGAGGAGATAATTCATGGAATCACAGTTTATCTCAAGTTGGAAAGGATCCAGTAAGGATCATTGTGTCCAACTCCCTGTTCCTCACAGGACTTCCAAAACCAAAACCATATGACATGACTTAAGATCATCATCCAAGTGCTCCTTGAACTCTGGCAGGCTTGGTGCTCTGACCACGCTGCTGGAGAGCTGTTCCAGTGCCTAACCACCACCCTCTCAGTGAAGAACCTTTTCCTGCTGTTCAGGCTTAACTTCCCCTGGTGCAGCTTCATGCCACTTCATACCTTTTCATGTGGCAAAGGAACATTTGCATCCAAGGGAAGGATGTCTTGTTTGTTCCTGAAAACTTGGGAAAACAGCGGTGCAAATATAAGCCTGTTAAACTCTGAGCCCCTTCCAATTGTACTGTTTAGAGGAATTTGTGTTCAGTTGTACCTGTATGTCATCAGTTCTGTGATGCTTTTTAACAGAGCTGCACCTTTGCTCATGCACAAACATTTAAATGTTATAAATACCTAGAGACTACTCTAGTGATTAGCTTATGTTGACAATACTTTTATTATATAAATAATAATTTTTTTAAAACTAGATATATCTATACAGACATACTCTCAAGCAGACATGTTGTCTTTGAGTTAGTTCTGAGAAATACCACAGATACATCTAAGGTCCCATGCTTGTGAAACAAGTTTTTAGTTTGCAGAAATGTCTGACCAGTGCTTGTAAGCATTAAATGAAAAAGTGCAAAAGGTAGGATGCCATTTTTGTGTTTAGCCACTAATTTGAAAGCTAATGGCATGGGCATGCTATGTTTTCATATCTTGTGCCTCAGTGCTACAGAGTTTAAATTGGAAATTTTCTGAATTCAGAATTATAAATGTATTTATGGGTGGTAATGTTTCGTGATTTTTTTCCTTCTTCCGACTGCTGTTTAAATGTAGTCTTCTCTAGGGATTAACTTGATATTTGAAAAGTACTAAAATATTATGTGCTTGTAATAAAAACTACAAGTTTTAAATATGTTTGTAGAGAAGGTAATTTATTAAGGCTTGTTATTTTGCTCATTTGGTGAAACTGATCCAATTTTAACATAAATGCAAATTCAGCAAAATTATACTGTTTTTTCAGTGTCATACATATGTGATTGCATGTGCTCTACAGTAGGTAGCATTTGAAAATTTCTATGTATTAATGGGAAAGGTAGGCTTTTCTGATTATTATGGACTTAGGAACATAAACAAAATGCTTGAGTCTTACAGTACACTCTGAGCTAGAAGTGGAGTTGCAGGTTCCATGTGAACCTGTTACAGGTGAACTCGCTGCTTCCAAAAAAGGGAAGTCCCACTTGTTTCTTTCACTGTCCCTTCTCCCAGCTGTCTAGTATGAACTCAAAAGAATGTGTTTGCTCTATTATTTGTCCAGTCACTGGGCAATCGATTTCTGTTTGCTACTGCAGCAGAAAGACTGTTTTGGTGTTTGGAGTGTTGAGTGGGTTTTCTGATGGTTTAGAAGGTTGAGCAGGCTTGGTGATGTTCTGGAGCAACATGCTAATGGATGGACAGGAAAGAGATTTCTTCCTTTCCACAACAGCAGTGAGGTGTTAGCCTGGCTCAAGCTTTAATGTATAAGTTGTTGTTTTAAACTGGAGGAGTGGGAGCTTAAAAAAGAAAAGACATCAGGAAAGCTTGTAGAGACATTTTTCCAAAAACTCCTTTGAAAAGGTCTGTAGAAAGTTTATCCTGGAATAGAGAGAAAGATAATTTCAGAATTTTGTTGCTTCTGAGGCAGTTGTGTCAGCGTTTTCTGAATGCAGAGAAAACCTCCATCCAAAGTGTGTTGTAGTTTGGTTTTTCATTAATATCCTGCAGTGGTTAAATGCTGATAACAAGAAATTGACTGAATTTCTCAAATGCATGGCTAAGAATAAGGGTGTGAAGATTTACTCAGCTGACAATAGTTTGGGATGTATTTGATGAATGTGTTGATCATGCAGAGCAATGCAGGTAGGAGTTAGGCTGCCCCTTTGCCGTCAGCATGTTTCTGAGAATAGGGCAAATGGAAGGATTTGCTGTTGGAAGTAACATTTTGGTGCTCAGCTTCTTCATCTGAACAGATGGTATATTTATCCCAGGAGAGAACAGGAAGGAGGAAGAGCGTGCTGCAGCCCCTCCTTTCCTATGTGAATGGAACTGTTGGGTATGCACAGCCCAGTGTGTGCTTCTAGGTGACATTGTTTCTGGAGGGGCAAGCACAGATGATCTGCTACCTTTGGCATGTCACAGAGCCCACTCCCAGCTTTGCTTTTCCTGGGAAGCTTGAATGTGGGCCATGGAAATTACTTTGAAAGTTACTCTCCTGTTTGTCTTGAGAAATAGACAAGTTGTGTTCACCTATGACTCTTCATTGAGTAGCATGTTCCAAATGCATCGGGATGGAGGAGAGCCTCCATCCTGGCTGCCAGGATGGCAGTCAAAGAGTAGTGTCTATCAAAAGAAATAATCTTGCCTTTTGCTGCTGAGCATTGTGTGGGAATATGTTCTGTGGTAAAGTCCATGCGCTGTCCTGTAGAATACCATTCTTCTCAAGTGCTTGAAAGCTGCCAAGACCCTTGAGGTTCACAGTTCAGTGGTGATAGGGGGGTATCTATCCCCAGATCAGTGACTGCCAAGAAGTATCTCATTCCTGTCCCTCTGAACTTGTGTCTCTCAGCATGGAAATGAGACTAGTGTATAGTATCTTCAATCAGTGTGACCATTGCTGTGAAGTCCTGATGTTGAAAAAAGCTCAGTCATGAAAAAAAGTTGCATGTAAAACAAGTACCCATGTTACTCAAGATGGCTTTGTATCAATCTGATCTAAAAAATACTACTTTTTAAAATGCTTTTTATAAATGTTAATGTTATTTTAGTCAGCCTATGCTGTTCTGTTTTGTTTTCATCTAAATCTGCCCTGCCTTTACCACAGCATCAGACTTGGGAAAGAGAACGAATAATTGAATACTGACTGACTGAATTGCCAAGTATGTTTGTAAGCAAAACATAAAGTGAAGCATAATGCACTGCATAAATGTGTCTATGTGTATGATAGCTGCTCTCAGCCACCAGTTTAGAATTATCGTTCACTGAATTAAAAATCTCATCAGTTTAAATGTTTGAGGAAAGATAGTTTTTTGGGAAGCAAATTTGAAACTTATGATTTTAAGTGGCAGTCTGGAGTCTGTTGACTTATTTGATTATTTCCCCCTTACCCGCCCCCCCCCCCCCCCCCCCATCCAATAGCAAAACACTCTGTCTTTAGTTTTCATATGCAAGAAAAGCTTCATTCACAAAGCTTCCTAGTGTGGTGGCAGCAGACTTTACAGTAGTTGTTTATGTGACTCATTTGCTGAGCTGCTTAGACAAGGTCTCTGCAGCTTAAGATCTGAACAGCATTTCTTAGGAATGCTGGCCTGATCCCATGAGTTTAAATACTTCTGTTTAAAGTCCTCCTTTAACAAGACCCAGCTGTCAGCCCCATCGTCCATGATTGTTCCAACTGTGTAGAAGTTTCATGTTTGCTTTCTCAGTGGCATTACTTACACTGTCTTTTTTCCTTTTTGCTATGGAAGGTAATTTCCATACTTTTTTGGGAATGTGTGCTTTTAAAACATTAATTCTGTGTTAAATATTTACGTTTGGTCTTAATCTTGAGGCAATTAAATTCTAGATAAAGTCTTTTGGTATGCATCAGTTGGTGTTAACTGGCTTTTAGACTTCTCTAACCTTTGACGTTGCAAAATGGTTTTTTTATGTTGAGGCTGCTTTCTTGCTTTAAATGCTGTTTTTTCCAGGGAGTGGTACCCAGTAGTAGTGTGTCTCCCTGCTTCCCTCCCTCACTTTCTGGTGCCAGGATTTATTTAGAAACTGAAGTAATGCAGCTTTTCAGTATGAGCATATATCTTTAGAGCATATCTTAAGTATACAAAATTAATTTTTAAAAAAATTTAAATTAGTTTGAGAAGGCTTATAAGCTAGACATTAAGGTCAGTGCTCAGTAGGCAATGTTTAGATTCCTGTTGGCAGTCTGTGACAAATTTCATTGCCCTATATCTCCAGTTGCTGATAATGGTTTGAGCTATTATGTGGACTTCTTTCTTTAAGATCGTTAAACCACCCTTGAGAGAAAGGATGTTGAATTAACAGTAGAAGCAAAATCCCAAGAGAAGAAAGTATTAAAAAGAAAAAAATTCAGGGAGAACTATTGTCAGTTTTCTCTGGGTTTTTGTTGGGTTTAATTTTTTGGGGGTTGGAGTGTTGTTTATTTTGGTTTTTTTGCTAGGGTTGTTTTGGGGGGGGGGGTAGTCAGAAGCTTTGGGAGAGAGCTTTTCAGTCACATTCTGCTAAAATGGTAAGTAAGAATTAAGTTGTATTTTCAGCTCTTATCAGAGATGAGTGTATCTTTCTAAATATCTGCTCAAGACTTTCTTCTCTTCAGCAATTTGTGCAGGCTTTACTAGAGAAAAGTGAAGGTGTCATCCAGCGTTGCCCTATAGCTCAACCAGATGTCACTCAAAAATTGCTTTGTGGATTGACTTGACTTCTGGAACATCTTCTCTTTTACTTTTTGAGCAGAAAAAGAGAAGAAAAGTTGAGCAAGTGTAGGACATCCTTCAGGCAATTTTTATTTTTTTCTCTCACCTGGTGGAATTCTCAAAATACAACTTGGATTCTTACAGTATCAAGGAAGATGGTGAATTCAAGTTGATGCAGCAGGATGCTGGCTTTCTGTCTTGATGTGGCACATAAGGCTTTATGAGTATCTGAAATTTTGCTTAATGACCTGCAAGACCCAAGGGAAGGTGCTGATAAAATACTCTCGTGAAGCAGTGATTCTCTGGCATTTTTGAGGTTCATAAACATATTTTTTCACCTATATCCGTATCCAGAAGAACTTGCCTGTAGTTTCTGCTTTTCATGCCACGTAGTTGCTCGCAAATTTCATTGTGTGGCAAGGACCCCATCAGCCTACGTGCCTCACATCACTACCTAGTGAGCAGTGTTGATTTACTGCCAATGATCCCCTCCCCTTTCCTTTCACAGAAAACTGCCCTGTTCCTGCTAACTTGCAGCCTTTCCTTCCAGTTTTGACTGCTAGGACTCATCTCTGTCCAGAGCCCCATATCACTCTTTCTTCTACATGCACAAGGCTCTCTCGAGCCCTGCTCTCCCAGCTCTGCTCCTTCAATGCAGCCCTTCCAAGCCTTCCACAAGACACAGCTTTTCCACAAAAAAACCTCTCCTTACATAGTAATTCCATTTCTGGTAACCTCGTGGTTCAGTACCGTACTTCCTCTTTTCCCCCGCCTCATCTACCTCTCACACTTTAATAAACACGTGTGCTTCTATGTAGAGGTTGGTGATGCAAAAGAATGGTGGGGATAGAGAGGGGGTTTATGTCTCTCCTTACAGTTTGCTATGAAGTTGGAGGATGAAAGTTGACTGCCAGTTGGAGTACTTAAATCTGGTCTTATTAGTGGCTTAAAATATAAAATTAGTTGAGCCAGGGTAGCCTGTTGTTTATATGTGGGTTTTTTTGGTTTAAGGCAGTGTTGTTCTTCTGCTCAGTTTGTTAGAGGTGGGTTTAAAGTAAATCAGATGTCTTCTAAACTGAATATACTTTTTCCTTCTTAAATAAATGTTCCAGCCAAAAGATTATTTCCCTATTCATCCTCTAAATACTTTTTTTTCCATGTGGTGTCTCTTATGGTCATGCAGTTTTGTCATGGCCAGCTATGAACAACAAAATGTGTTGACTCATAAATGCTAAGAATGAAACACCTATGTACTTTAAAGGTATCAAATGTTAATTTGTGGGTCTTCTGAAAAAATACAGTTGTGGTTTTGATTTTTTTTTTCCCCCTTTTTTCTGGAGATGGTAGTTCCAGCTATAGTGAAATATCCACCTCTTCATAATGTAGTCTTAATTCTTACCAGGAATCCTAAGTCACCTTCCAGCCTATTGCAGCTGAGGTTAGTGTAAACAATGTATACCCTGACATAAAAGCAAGCTGTGAAGAATATTGTTTATTTATCATAGCTAAAGCATTACTCATCCGTTTTTTAAGCCGTGGTTCATAGGCTGTCACTAGGTCCTTGTGGAAAGGGATTTGGCAACTACTTCTAGATCATACCCACATCATACAGATTGCCACTGTCTGCTGTGGTATCTTAAGTGAGCATTGGCATAATGCTTATTTTTAACCTTTGACAGGGTCCCTTGAGCAAAAATTAGTTTTTAACTGAACTAAAGCATATAGTAGCTCAGTCTTAGGAGGAAATACTCCCACCTGCATTGTAATTTGACCTGTGACCTAAGTGATTTTCTTACACCTCTCCTCTCCCCGTTGGTTTGTTCATTCATTTATACCATTTATAACAGTAAACACTGTTGAGATGTCCAGCTTTTATGGGTAGTTGACAGTTACTTGCTTTATTTTGCTTTCCTACAGTTGAAAGACAACTTAGTGTATGTGTAAAAATTAGTTTATTTGAGTATTTATTCCTGGTGGAAAAAGACCCTGTACAGCCACAATAGACCAATCTGTAAAAGGATGTGAATTTTTGAGTGATTGATGGGCTAATGCTTCTTAAGTGCAGAGTGATCCTGAAAGTGCTGCTGTTAGCCTGGTGATTGTTATTATTGGGCCACAGCTATGGGAATATTTGGGTATTCCCTGAGATGTGTGCATTAGGCCAGATATTACAACAAGATTCATACCTATTCTTAGTCTGCTTGTTCATATTTATTATTCTTTTTTGGGCATCATTCCAAAGGTAAAACTGAATGCAGAGATGCTGCAGCAGTATTTATGTTAGGATAACCACATAATGAGGATTCTGGAAAATTGGAGCTAATGTAGTTTCGAAGTGTATATGTACCTACTGAAGACAGACTGTGCTGAAAATTCTGTAGTCTCAGCTGGTAAGTCTAAGATGCTGGCTCCTGCAACTTACGAGTGTTATTTTACAGAGCACCTGTATTTTATCTTCTACTTGAAAAATACTTTAGCTGAGGCAAGTTTTCTTTTTAGGATCTAAATATTTTTTGTAGTTGTCTTCAGTTTGTCTTCATAAAGACTGTTCAGTGAGACATGATGTAATCTAGGATGCTTTTTTAATGGGAATTAATTTAATGTCTGCTTGGATACTCTGGCTGGAATCTTAGTTCAGGAAATGGGATACAATGATTGATAAAGCCCCTTCTTTTCAAGGCAGCATCTGTTTGGCTAGATGTGAGTCAGGCACTGAAATATATTGGAGGTAATAAAGGTTTTACTGTGTGCCTTCCCAACAGCGCAAATTTCAAATGCAGTTAGATTCTTCTGGTGACATTTCTGTAATTTTGGTGCTTCCCTTATCGTACAGGAAACAAGATCTTATAAATGTATTTCAGTATAAAGGAGGCACACTTTGGAGACAAATTTAAAATTTCAGATTGCAAGTATGGAAAGGTAGAGTCAATATAAAGTCATAATAATACCAAGACAGCTTAGAAGCAGAAACCAACCCTGTGGAATACAGGTTATTCTGCTTGATGCACTTTTCATTTTACTTCTCAAAGCTTTCAAACAAAGAAGGGTGGGTATTTTGTGGGTGGTTTTGCTGTGGCACATCAGAATGATTTTCCAGTGTTAGAAATCAAGATGATGAAGTAAACATTCTGGTATCTTCCTTGGTTTTATTTCAGGAAATTATGGGTGCTAGTGTCAACTAAAGTTAGAGGGGGGGTGTACAAATTCTGCATAAATACAAAGGGAACTGCAGAGGATGTGAACATGGAGAAGTATGTTTTTCTGTTTCTTCACGCTGCTAGCCAAAAAGATCTTGATTCTTTCATATTTGTATTGTCTGTGAAGAATACTGTGTTGTCTTATCTGTGTCTGGTTTGTTATAAAGATTGGGTGTTAAATCTGTGGAAGAGCAGGGAGCAACTGGGATATGTTTGACTTTCCTGGTTAGAATCTCTGAGGGTAGCTGTTGAACAGTCTGTTAGAATCTGAAAGGGATAACAGTGCTCTCATGAACAGAACCAAGTTTTAGAAAATCTGTATTTGCTATATACAGCATTGATGTATTTTGGGGGATTCCAGAAGTAGTGAGACAATTTGCTTTGATGTTACGTTCTGATATCTGATTAAGTTTTTTTTTCTTCTTCCAGTTGATTTTTCAAACAATTGCTTTATTAGCAGTTGTTAAAATGTAAGTTATGTGTTCACTTGTGTGCTATAAATATTTATATTACAAACTTATAAATAATGTAAAGAAAAATATTTTTATGAGCTTAGTGAAAAGGTTGTTGTTTGACTGGGCTTGAAATACAAACAGCTAGAGGCAAAGGCAAGTTCTTGTAGAGGCATGTGCTTAATTTTAAGAGTAGCATTAGAAATCATGCTGTGTGTGTTCGAATAACTGTTACTTTCAGCAGCCATAGTTGATCTTTCATTGAAACTGTAGCCTGTGTGCAGATCAAAACATGCATTTTCAGACACCAGTTTTCTTTTCTGTGGTTTCGAAGATACATTCTTGCATGTTGCACACATCAGCGGGCAAATGAGGGAATATTGTGGGCTGTCCAGTTTTTGCATCTCCCAGTTAAACCTGAAAAGACCAGAAAGAGAGGATGCCTGGTTTTCATACTTGCTGGAGTTCTGCAGTCTAGACTGACTGTCTGATATAAAGTAAAATACTTGAAAAAGAAATATGCTCAAACCGTGCATTGCTTTTAAAACTCTTTCAATGTATTGTGGAATTGTCTTTCTTTTCACAGTTGTTCTGAGTAAGTCTTGTACATTGCATGTTGTGTTCTTGACTTACTCTGTTTAAATAATAGTAGTTATTGCTAAAGTACAATGATGTCTTTTAATTTTGAAGAGCAGCTTAAAGAACCCATGTGTGTAAACATGTTTCTTTTTTTGCCAGTGCCATTTCCAAATTTCTGCTAATCAGTTTGTTTTTAAAAAAGTGTGGAATTAAATGAAAACAAGTTTCCAGAGCAATGCTGGGTGCCTTGCTTCCCTAATAGTTGCAGTGTAGGTGAGTTGGATAGGACAGATTAATTGAATTGTGGTAGATAATATGTTGATATAAAGAAAACACCCTTCACAAGTTGGGGAATAAGGAAAGAAGGGCAGGAAATAGTAGACTTAAATCCAAGGTCGTCACAGTAATAATGAATGTTTTATACACCTTAATTATGTCTGCAATCTATTGATGTGTGACTGGTTTTTTTGTGGATTTTATATTGATGTCCAGGATTTCAAGAGGTTCACCCACAGTATTTCAGAGTATTGGTTATAAAAGGTCCCTTTGCTTTTAATGAAATGTCTGAAGATTTATCTTTTATCAGACAGTCAATATGTTTTCACCTTGTTTTGTTACTGCCAAGTCTGGAAGACTATTCCCTGAAGAATGGTTAAAAAAAAAAAAAAAAAAAACCAAAACTCAAAGTTGGCTCAAAATAGTATATTGAAATGGGTTTTCACTTGGCATAAGATTTTTTCATTTGGAACTTGCTGAATTTGAGTTTTTTGGCTGACAGATTTGTATCTCAGTTTTTGAATTAAGGAGTCATTGGAATGTCTGGTACTGCAGGGGAGCCTTGGGATGTATTCAGCTATTACCTATGCTATTTGAAGCTTAAAGAAAGCAAATCCTTTTTTGTTCAGGTTTTCATCTAGATTACTCTTAACATAAACTGGGTTATAGAATGTTGGATAATGAACAAAGAGCTTCCTATAACTTTCTAATCCCCCTCCAAATATCTTTTTCAGGAGTAATTATTTTCAGAATACTTTATGCTTATTAAGAAGAAACACGGAAACACTAAAGCAAGTGATCTGCACTGTCATTAGCTTAGCGTGCTGCAGTATTAAATTCAAAGGAGAAATGTTAGTGTCAGTTATAGCATAAGAATCTCTTACTTTGACTGAAAAATGTGCTAAATTTGATTGGTCCTTGTCACATGGAGAGAGGATTAATGTGATACAAATAAGGTCTGTGCTCAAAGTACCTGTCATTATTTACCATGACTTTAATTTTGGAAATGTGTAGAAACATGGAACAGGGATGTGAGCTTTGGCTGTCAGTTTTGTGAAAGCATTTCAATTTTTTTTTTCTGTTCAAGTAACCTTATTTCTTTAAGCAGTGAGGTGAATGAATATTAGAGATGAAAATCTGCTTTAGATTCTTACTCTGGTGTTTATGTGCACACAGTGCTTATGTGCTTGTATGATATATTACTGTAGTGTTCTATCATATACAACATTTGAACAGAAATGGATATTGGCATAATGACACAGGAATGATCACAAATCGAGGAACTTGGACTTCTGGATGAGGTCCAGACAGAGTATGTTTCCCAAACCAGAGTATGCTATATCATTCTTGAGGCTAGATTTTAAAACGCAGAAAACCAGTTATTTCTTGAGATGGTGTTGTAAACATTTGTGTATTGTCTACTGCATCCCTAAAACAGCTTTGTAACAAATTTCATAGTTGTTTTAGAAAGAAAATTGTAATTTCAGGAGCAAGCATGACCGTGTACAAGCTTGTGTTTAAATATTAAGGAAGGTTGGGGGTGAAAACATCAGTTGCCTGAAAGATGGTGTGTTTTCATTTGGGGTTTTATGCTGTCAGTTGGTTTTGAACATACTGAAGCATCTCTAGTTCAGAATTCTTATCACAGTTCTTCCGAAATTATGGTGAAGAAACACATTTATTTTTGCACATTGGTGTTTCCAGTTGGACTCAGAATTCTGTTTTTGTTTCTCTTACAGTCTTTGCATCATCAGTTAATTGTGGTATAGACAAGAGCTGCAACCTAATTATTTTACAACTGCTTTTTTTTCAGTGCAGAGTGCTTTCTTTATAAGGAGATATCGTTAACATAATAAAAATTTTATTTGTCTCAATCAACTGGCTTGATTTAAGGTAGGAACTACTGTCTGAACATGCAAGTGTGCAGGATAGGGTCTCAGTGCAAGACACTTCCCTCATGCCAGGGTCTCAGTGAAAGACACTTTAGGTACACCTTTGATTATAATTTAACTCTGTCCCAGAGCTGTTGCTTTCAGATGACAGCTGTTTCTTAGTTTTAGAATTCTGTGGTGGTGTCTTTTCAAGAAAATGTTGAAATGCGGATGATATATTCTTGGGCTTTCCATCTTTCCTCATGTGTTTTATGTCAAGTGTGCTTGTCCTGGCATACTATGAATATAAGAATCATCTCAAAAGAGTAAATATTTCTCTTTTTTCCCCTAAATTATTGGTGAGTTGTTGTTTTGGTTTTGGGTTTTTTTTTACAGTGTAGTTAAAAACAGCTGGTTATGATTAAATGTTACAACTGGTAACTTCTAATGAAAGCCTTAATAATTTTTTATAAACTAATATTAGAATACTGTTCTTCATGCATTTCAAGGTGAAATCTAATTAACTGCTTTGGAAACTAGATAGTTGACTTAGAGTGATCAGGAGTCTGCCTGTTTTAATAGCATTTCAAAGTATCAAATAGACTGTCACAGTCCATAGTGGATAACGAAATGATGCATAGACCATGTTTTAGTGCAGGAAGCTTTACTTCCATATGAAACACAATACTATGTTGACACTTTATTTTATCTAGGTATCCCAGAATGATGTTGCTCATTTTCTTTATGTTCCACTCTGACATACACTTGAACAGAATAGAAGGTGAAGTGTTGGAAAACAGCTTGAATACTGAAGTTACTTTGGCATGTAATCTGGTATGAGCTAGGCAGAAGTAAAAACGATTTAAAATCTGCTCCTCTACAAATGCTTTAGGAATATAAGTGGCTTACTTTATGAAGTCACATCGGAACGATTATTCCCTTTCCAGTTTTTACATCTAATTCAATTCTAAATTATTCCTTCAACAAAAAAAAACCAACCCAACTAAACAAAACACACATAACCCATCACCCCTTGTATTTATGCTGGTTTTCTTTCTTGTTATAAATAAAGATGTTGTATCCTTAGAAAGGTGCAATAACTCCCACTTAGGTCATGATGTGCTGAAGTTTGGTGCATGGTTGCTGTGATCAACAGCAAGAAACAAAACGGCTGTAAAAAGGAAAATTGAAGTTTTCAATTGGAATGTGCACTCTTTTTGAAGTGGTTGATGTTTTGAGTTCTTATGCCAAGAAATTAATATACTGCTTTCTGAACGTTTTGTCTCTCCCTTAATTTATTGAATTAATTCTTTAAATAATGTTCTTTGGGATATCTTCCAGTTGTGGAACTTGTGCTAAGACAGATTTCCTTTTACAGAACTCGCAACGTAATATTAGCTGTTTCTGAAGTGAGACACTAACCTCTGTGTGCCTTTTGCAAGTAAATGTTGACAGGCTCATAGGAAATGCAGCTGACGTTAGGAAGCTTGGGTGGGGACTACAAGGAGCTGGCAAATACTATACAGTTTAGTGCCAGACATGCTGACACAACAGTACTTCACTTGTAAAAGTTCTCTTTAGGCTGCTAATTCTGTCTTCAGAGTAACTGGAACCAAAGCAGTGTCTATGATGCCTAGTTAAAATAGCTGAAGTAACATTTATGGGAAATTGAGAATGCTTTCCACAGCATAGATCCTCAGAAATATTAGTAAAAAGAGCAAGCTCTTCTCTTAATGAAAGGGTGAGTTATGAACAGTGCCATGTAATGAATGCACTGCAAAACAAGTCCATCTAATCGGAGTAAGTGTTAAAAACAGCTCAAAAAGGGAAAGGCTAGCAGTGTAAAGTATCTGTAAATACTGAGCTTTGAGTGGTTTATGTCACAGTTTCCACTTATTTGACTTGCCAGTTCATAGTCCTATTTTTAAGGCACTCTTTCAATAGTTTCCTTTAGCTTTAAAATAAAAATTCTTTTCTTCAAATATATCTAGGCATTGAGAAATGCTATGTTGTCAAATGTGAACACTTTTACAGCAGTTTGACCATGTCATGTTAAGTGTAATGGGTTTTTTCTTGAGTTTACAGTATTTCTGGTCCATGTAAACGCCTAAGTCGTAAGACAAAGCTTTGAAGGGGGATAAAAGTGGAATACAGCTTAGGTTTGCTTTGCAGAAGTTCAGGCGGCGTGTGAGTTGCTGCTACCGTGCTGTCTGCAGTTTTGTACGTAGGAGGACTTGCAGGAGGCATCATGGAGAGGAATCTTGCAGGGAAGGCATGCCCAACTTACAGGATATAAAAACTGGTGCAGTCATAGTGGAAGGATGCAGCAATATTACATAAGCATATTGTTTGGTTTTTTTTCAATTACAGCATCACCCTTAGATTTTAAGAAGCACTTCCCGTCATTCATTAGAGTGCAGGACTCAAAGCAAGTGTTGCGAAAAAGGAGATTCAGATGGTGAATTTAATCTGTTTGGTGTTTGTGCAGTGCAGTGTGCCATGACAAGTTAGCTTTAATATTATTGCCTCTTTTAAGGTTGCATTGTGCTCTCCCACAAAAGTAGAATCTCAGGTAGTAGACTGAAGCAGCTTTGCCTGGAGCAAGTGGATGGCAGTATCTTGCTTCCATGGTAGACATTATTTTCTACTGACTTCAGAATTACAGATCACCTCTGAAGTCTACTTTGATTTATTTCATCAAGGTAAAGTGAAATAAAAACAATTCATAAATACAAGGGAAGACTATTTTGAAATCATAGAGGGTTTGTTGTTTTTTTGCATGAGAACTGTCATACAAAATAAAAAGTGGATTGAGTAGTTTTTTCTCTGAGATAACCCTTTATCATCTTTTGTAACATCTCCTATCAGTTTGACTCTACAATGTTGGACATTGATGTCTTTCATACCAAGATTTGTCTTTTCTTGAAGAGTAGCACTTAAAAAGTTCGTTTTTAAATTTATGAAATGTAAACTGGTGCTTTTGGAAAGCTGTGTAGCAAATAACTATGTAGCCCATGACTTGACTAAATCAAGCTGTACAACCCACGATTGATTTTTTTTTTGTGTAGTTCTTTCTGGTGATCTCATGTGTCTTTGGACATTGTATAGCACATCTCTGAATTTACCCTTCTGTACTGCCTGACTGCTTCCAAATGATTACCTAGATTGTTTCCCCACCAAGTATATAAATGCTCTTTCTGAACCAGATTCTATCTGTACCAGTATTGTGTGTACATAGAAAGGCACTTGTGTCTTAGCTCCATAAAAGAAGCTGGAGGACACGTTTGGAAAAGAGATTTAAACAAAAGGTTATTTTTCTTTGAGATAATAACAGATAAACTTTGGAGAACATTTTCTTTACCTTGGTCACAAATATGTTGAATGAAGGAGGATCTGATAGATGTTATGGTGAGTCTTTGCTTCCAGAGAGAAGTTCCTTTGTTGAATAAAAATTGTGCAGTATCACTTGAAGTAATCTGGTCAGTGTCCAAGATTTCAACTGTGTCAGGGAATGTGTTGTTGACATTCTCTATGGCCAGTTAAAGCATTTCTGTTTACAGATTTGTAGAGTGATCTATTTGCAGTGCAGTGAGACTGCACTTCCTGTTCGTTGAATGGTGTCGCTTAACTGTGGTTAGCTGAATTCCTTAGACTACATTTTTCTAATGTCATGTCAATAGATTTTGGCAACAATAGCTGGCAATGAAGGCATATGCAAGGCTAGCACGAATTTCTGATGGTATATTAAATATTGTGAACTCTGTTCTTAATCTTTTTCTGGATGGCTCTTACAAAAGTGAGCTGCAAAAATGGCTTTGCAATTATCCATTGCGACTGTCATACTAAGTATTTATTAGTAAGCAGGAGTTTTTATAAAGTTTATGGACAGACGTGCTTTGACTTAAAAAACTGGTGTCAGCTACTGCATTTCTGAAAGTGTTTCTTAGACACTGATAAGAAAGTTTGAGTAGCAAACTTCTTTTTTTTTCCAGATGGAGCAGTTATCAGATGAAGAGCTTGACCATGGTGCAGAAGAAGATAGTGATAAGGAGGATCAGGATCTGGACAAGATGTTTGGGGCCTGGCTGGGCGAACTGGACAAACTCACACAGGTGAGGGAGGTTTCAGTCATCTCATGGAATAATTGTTTGTTAGTACTATGTTTCTTTTCAGTTGGATGCTAACTGCTTAGCACTGTCACTTGTGCAGCAAGGTAGACCGTAGCTTGTGACCAGTTCAGTAATCTTTAAAGGTTTATAAATTGGCTTGTTTTCCCTGTCTTAAGATTGTTAAATTCATTTTGCACAACCTATTAGTTTGACCTATCCCAAAGGGCATGGTTCCTTCCAGGAATTATGGAATTGATTATTGGAATTGATTATTGGAATTTTGTCCTCATGTTTATAGGGGAACATGGACTTTAGGTGACAGGAGAGGCTGTGTCTCAAAACATGTGGTTTGACATTGTCCGGCTGTGACAGCATTTATTTGTTGCACCTGAACACCAATAAGAAAAAATTGTGAATGTTGCCACTGATGACATAATCAGCTACCGATACACTCACAAGGACTCAGCATTGTTCCAGAGTGCTCTTCCTGCATTGGAGAAGCAGCTGATAGGACATCTTTTGGTCCTTCCTTCTTTCTAATGCTTTTCCTTTGCTTCAGAAGCAGACCCTGCATTTTGCATGGTATGCTGCTCTCCTGGGGTGATAGGTCATTTCTCTGTGACTACCTGCAGGGGGATTTTTCAGCTGTGTGAACTGGCCTTCCTGAATAGCATATTTAATCTTCTCCCTATTTATCATATAGAATTAACCAAAGATATGAAAACTGAAGTGTCATTAAGCTAGAGAAGAGGCAGTTTTTGTCATCTTCATCTTAGCCAAAGACTGATGGAAAATTATGCTAATCATGTAAGAGGATTTCAAATTCAGGCTCATCTCTGTTACTGGCTCTGCCAGCAAGTTCCAAATGTATATAGTGCTATAGGGGAAAATTACTTTTCCTTTTCTTTCCTGAGCTCATACACGCAGGGCAAGAAAGGACCCTGCCTTCTGAGATGAATGGAAGAGTATGACATGAAATCTGTATATACTAATTCTTGCTGGATTTTAACTTACTGTGAAGGGTTTTTGATGGTGTGAACCATTTTGAACGCATGGGCTTTGTAAATCACCTTGAGTGAGGATATTTACAGAGGAACACAGTGGGTCTTAGACCCATTAAGCATTGCTTAATTTCAGATGTTCTGCAGGCCTGTTGAGCTTCAGCGACGGCAAGAGCTGGATTCCCCATGTAACACCATGCACTCCAGGGACAGCAGCTCCTGACCCTATCATGTACCTCTTGGGTCACCAGCTGGATCACAGTGCCCTACCGCTTGCTACTTACAAAAATCCTGGGATTTATTATAATATTTTACCATATTAGCCATCATAATATAACAATTCAGTGTATTTGTTAGGAGTTTCTTTTTTTAACCTATGCTAGTTTTTCTTAAAAAATGTGTCCTACATAAACAGGCTGGGGTTTATTTTCATAACTTAATGTTATTCAAAGGAAAGACTGTTCAAAAAATTCTGAATTTAGCGAATGTAAATCCCTGTTAATAAAATAGGATTCTTCATTGAATGTTTTTATGTACTTGTGCCATAATTATGTTCATAAGCTAATGTGTATACCGTAGAGATCTTACCTTATTTAGGTATCTTAGACTCTTACCTCAGTTTGAATGTGTTCAAATACTTGTGCTGTTTGCTGCAGTGAAATTATTACAGGTAAGTCAGCTATCTGTTTCAAAATGAGCTGGTGTGTAGCACCACTCAAAGAAGCATTTGGGAAATGCTTCTTTTGATTCTGAAAAAAGCAGAATGGGTTTAAAACTTTATTGCATATCTGAAGTTAAATCTCTTTGGTATGGTAACATAAGTTTTCAGTCTAAAGCCTGAAAAAGGGGGGGAGAGGGTATATATGTACCAGTAACTTTCGAAAAATTTCTCTTTGAAATAATTAATTCTCATTAATTTTAAAAATTTACTTGCCCAATTCCTGATGAAATTTTATTTTGCCTTTTTTTTTATCTTTTTCAGAGTTTGGATACAGACAAGCCTGTGGCACCAGTGAAGAGGTCACCTCTCCGCCAGGAAACCAATCTTGCCAACTTCTCATATCGCTTCTCCATGTACAATTTGAATGGTTTGTTGAATTATTTACCCCATATAGTTTAAGAAAAATACTAGTTTAAGAAAAAAACCTATTCAAACTATAAATTTAAATATTGCAAAATACAAGAACATTTGAATACACTTATGGCTGAGGTGAGAACATATTTGCTGAAGGCATTGCTTTCTGCTGTCCTTTTTTTTTGAGTATTTGAGTGTCCTAAAGCAGTAGCTTTTACAACACCTAGTATATGTGAACTGTAGTGTAGTATTTGTATAATAAAGCATGTTCTGGGATCTGGTCTCATTAAAGAATGAATTAGTGTGTATCTGTTAACAGGGAAGAAAGAGCATTTTGTTTTACAGAACAGGATGCAGGAATATAGCTACAGAATGCTTTCAAGATAAACAGAAGGAAACCTTAATTTATTTAAAGGCTTGAGTATGTATATAGTATTTTTTGGTTTGGCTTTGTTTTTTAAAGCAGTTGCATTAGTTTAGCAGAAAATGCTTAGCAAAACATCTGCACTTTTTCGAAAAGCGAGGCATGATACTATGCAAATGTATTCTTACATTCTGTTCACAGGAAAGCAGTTAAAACTTTTCAGATGTAATCTGAACATTTACAGACTTCTTTTGCTGACAAATATGTTTAACCTAAACAATGTTAAAGTTGCACTGGTCAAGAGTAGTAGTGCAAATGAATTTCTGTTCAGCAGTGGGCAGAGATTTTGCAATACAGATGGGAAGAGAAAATACTGCCTCCTTTGCTCTCCTAACCATTAGATTTGATAACACAAAGTGGAGAGTTGCAAATGAAATAACTCTGCACATACTGACTACTCTTGTTTGTTGCAGAAGCCCTGAATCAGGGGGAGACTGTGGATCTAGATGCCCTCATGGCTGATCTCTGTTCCATAGAGCAGGAGCTCAGCAGCATCGGGTCTCACTCAGCAAACAATGCTGCAGTGAAACGCCTTGCCCCAGAATCCAAAACTCAGAAACCACCTTCTAGTCGACCTTCCACTAAGCACGGCAGCATGAAAGGATTATCCTCCTCCTCTGCTAAGGTGACTAAACCATCACATGCCAATGTGTCTCTGGATGACATCACTGCACAGCTAGAGAAGGCCTCTTTGAGCATGGATGAGGCAGCCCAGCAGTCTGTTGCAGAAGACACCAAGCCGGTGGTTAGTGCCCAGCACAGGAGGACAGCATCTGCTGGCACAGTGAGCGATGCTGAGGTGCGCTCCATCAGTAACTCCTCCCGTTCCAGCGTGACCTCTGCAGCTTCCAGCATGGACTCCTTGGATATCGATAAGGTGACAAGACCTCAGGAACTGGACTTGACATCACAAGGGCAGCCAATCACTGAGGTAGGGTGTCACTAATTCAAGATTTTTGTTTGGGTTGGGTTTTTCTCTTCAAACTTACACATGCTGTACCACCTCACTTCCCATGCTGACATTCATAGCTAAACTCTGAAGTGCAGTGGGGTTGATTTATGACTTGCTTTCGCAGGAACTGCACGTGTTGTAGCTACTGCTTTCTCTGTTATTGTTTCTGTCTGCAAGGAAATTTCCTATAAAGAATGGGGTTTGGTTTTGGTTTTTCTAAGAGCTTTCCCCATCTCTTTCTCCTCCTAAGCCAATCATGCATTTTAACGTTTTTATAGTTAATATTTTTATTTAAAGGAAATACCATATATTGCTTTTCATTTAAATCTGAGGAGTGCACAGCTGTGGAAAAAAGAAAGCACAATTGACAGAACTACATTCCTGTTACAGTACAGTTAATACCTGAAACACATGGAGCAATTTATGGGTGCTTATGTGGAGCTATACTATACCAGTGATTTGCTGCTACTTAATATGCCTGTTTAATGTATGACAGGAGGAACTGTTTGAAGCAATACACAACACAGAAAAATAACTGGGCTGCAGTACAACATTAGTAGATACTCATTTGGGATTTTGGTGCTTTGACATTGATTAATCAGAGAGGAAACTTCAGTAAGAACAGCCAGTTCAGTGAACATTGCAAGTGCTGGTTACTTGTGAGAAAAAATGTGGAAAATGTTCCAGTGAATTATGAGAACTTAAACTAGAAGCTGTCTGGTAGGAATACTCTCTGAAACAGAAATCTGACCTGTTAAAATGTCAGTTGTACTAATGTGCATGTTCTCTTTTATAGGAGAAAACTGGAACAAGCTGAGTTTATTCTGATCAATAATTAAAACTAATCTGAATGAGCTGTGCTGAAAGCATGGTTCTACACATCTGCAACAAAAGTTCATCTCATGCAGAGTGAATGATGCAGGCTTGTCAGTCTTATGATCAACTCTTTGAGGTCACATTTTGATTTAAATCTTTGTTTGAAATGGTGAGAAATGAGTGAGTGACAGTTTAGGTAAACTTTTGCATTATTGCTGTAGGCCTAAGTGTTCAAGCCCAGCCTATGACAGTCATCGATTATACTGTTGTTTGTTTGTCAATCATTTTCTTTTTATGGTATGATAAGACTTTTTTGGGTTTGTTTTTTTGTTGTTGTTGTTGTTGTTTTGGGGTTGGTTTTTGTTTTTTTTTTTTTGCATCTCCAGCTGTTATTCATGGTTATATCTATGTCTTTATGATGTGGAAAGGTAGGCAGTCTTGCATTTTGGTCTCTTCTCAGGCTGAAAAGATGATTTATGTCAATTAGTTGCTCTAGCTTGCATAGCATAAGAAAAGCATGAACGTTGCATTTTTTGATTTTTTAATGCAAGATGTTTTCTGCAGTTGATCTTGCAGGTCTCCCTCTAGATTCGTCTACTTTAGGAGTGATATGCTTGAGCTATCAGTAAAATTGTTCTTCTTGTCTTCCAGATTTTTTCAATTCTTTGTGTCATGAGTAATCAACAAACCACCTGCTGCCCTTAATTAACTTGATTTTGGTGAATCAAGGGACAGAGGTCAAGAAGTTGCTTTGTCTTCACAGGAAGCTAATCTATATTGCTGCAAGTGTTGCAGTTGCTTTCTCAGTTGCTTTCTGAGCTCTTGACCACTGACTGCAAGGCCCAAAATCATCCCCAAAAGCTTTTCTCAAAGACATGTGAGGGCTGCCTTTGTAAAAACCCAGTGATTGCCTCCCATATAAGAATGTGGCTATTGTTTCTCTGCCCAGATAAGTTGATAAGAATGATTGATTCCTTTGTTGGAGGTAACCAAAAAGTGCCAGTAATTTGAGATCCAGATTGTTCTCTCCTGTTGAGAACAGAAACCTCTGCACTCATTAACTGTGCTGCTTTGTTTTGGTTTTATCTATTCTTTTTACTTTGAGTAGCCTGAGGAAGGTGTTCAACTCTGAGAAATTGTCCCCAGGTTTACAGAATAGGTATTCAACTATTCAGTATTACAATTGTTATGTGATAGGATGGGACTTCTTACTGAGAAGTAACTTTCTTATCACTGGTGAACAGAGAAAGGGAAATCACTTTTTAAAGTTTGTGACAGATTCTGTGGTGGTGTTTTTTAAATTAATTTAGCTTTTTAATGGATTATTTGGAAGAATAATTGGGTATCAACAAAGTAGTTTATTTCCTATTTCAGTCATTTAGTGGTCCAAAACTAGTTTAAGGGTTTATTAATCCTCTTGGCTAGGTTGTGAACCAAAACACCTTTTACTAGTAGGGCTGAATTATACCCTCCCACCCACACAGTTGACTCAATGGTGCTGTTTCTAATAGAAAACATCCCTCTGAGGAAATAGCCTTTGAAGAAGTCCTAATGTCCATATAGGGAAAAAACCCAACGGTTTTTATGCAGAAAGTGGGAGAGGCTATTTATTCATGGTCACAACAGATCTGTTTTGAGATTTGCTATTCTAACATAGTGCATCAAGTTAGCTCCTTTCTTTTTGCCTGTCTTTCTTGAGACTGCCTGTAGTTGAGCTGACCTTTGATACTTTTCTCTGCTGCTGTAGCTCTTTTGAAAGAGCTTGGTGTCTTGGCAGCTCTGCCCTTTTGACCAATACTTTCTGTCTTCTCCAGGTAGTATAGGTAACTTTAAAAAGTCATTCTTTCTGCTGCAACTCCATGTTATGCTCTTCCTAAGTAAAATGGAAGACAGTTTTGATGGGAGGAAATGCTTGTCTGAAAAAGGAAATTAGGCTTTGCAATTATTAACTTTAGTATTCTATCTTAAAAAATAGCTCTGTTTTGTATTTAAGAGCTCTCTGACCTGGAAGTGCAGGGTAATCCTGTAAAAGAACTGCCGTGCACTGGCCCACCAAAGGTGTGTGGTCTGGTATACTTTCTGGCTGGTAATAGTGTTACAGAAAAAGGCTGCAGTTCCACAACCCCCAGAAATGGGAGGATATGACTTCCCTGTCCTCTCATCCTTCCTTCCTCAATGTTCTTGCTTACACTGTCTCTTCTCCTCTATTGTCCCATCTTTGGCACTTAACTGGCACTTAGAACACCAAAACTTCCTGCTTCTATTCTGGGTCTCATTCTGTGTTATTTAGGTGAATTGCAGAGGCTCAGATGACTGATGCACATTAGGGTGGTTGTAGCCCTGGAGGCTTGAAGGGAGAGCAGGAATTCACTCATTGATGGTAATGGATTAATCAGGACTTGTTGCCTGTGCCACAGGAAATTCTCAGGGTTGAAGATGTATCAGCATAATGACTCTCAGTGGTTGTATTGGCCAGGACCGTCCTTGTACTCATTCTGAATTAGTCTTAATGCCACTTTCAGGGGAATTGACTGGAGTTCCCTTAGTTGTCTACAACTGTGTGTTTATTAGGTGTCACCATGGTTTAATTTTCTTCCCTTCTTCCTTTCTTAGTACTGTCTCTTTAGACATTGTTGATGTTGTCAAAGACTGTTGCTTTGTAGTCTTGAATCTTATCTTGGTGGTACTAAGTGTTTTGTGACTGCACTTACATTCTTGTCTTCAGTCTCCCCTTAAGCATTGATGAATAAAAAGAAAAGTCGTTACCACCCCATCCTAACCCCCATAATTTTTTGCTAAATTGAAATTTGTCTTTGACAAAATGATTTCACAGATCCTTGTTTGAGCAGTATTCTCTCTTAAGTTGGTGGGTTGCATTTCATTTTCTGTGTTTTCAGTTGTCTAATGAGTGGCATACACTTTAAAATGTTGGTGGGGGTGGGGTGGTATACTTTACTTGTATGTAGACCGAATTAGTGAAGCAGTAGCATGGGTTAAAGGTAGGGGAAATACTGACTCTATGACTAACTTGTTGCCTCCACCCACGTTATCTTCTTCTTCTTCCTTTGGTCCCTCTGCTAGCTAGAAGTTGTCTCTGTTTTCAGTGAGCTGTGCTAGAGTAGAAGAAAGCAGAGGGCAGAGAATAGAGAACTGTGTTGATGATGCTCATGTAGCTGTTTGTGTCTGGTGGGTGAAAGGCTCCATTCATGGGCAGTCACTGTTATTGTTCTGCACATACTCAGTGAAGAGGTTGCAGATAAGTTTGAAGTCTGCCATCTGGTCTGGCACAGTTCAGCATCACCCCCCACCTTCCCAATATGACGGAGTTCTTTCTGTCTGTTAACCCAGTTTGCACAGCTGAGAGATTCTGGTCTTACAAAGAAAATTCAGCAGTTTGGAACACTACATTATTTAATTGCATTTTATTTTTTAGCTTTTACTTAAACTCATTGTAGATTTAGACTTGATGCATGAGGGGTAAAAATCATGAGAAGGGACTGCCAGTGCAATAAAGCTGCATGGTTTTTGCTTCACTTAACAGAGAAGAGAGTGTAGAGTAAACATTAATGTTTCTTCCAGGCAAAACAAGGGAGCTTTGGAGGCATGACAGTTAGTAGCGATTGTCATGTTAGCTCAGCACACATAAATAAACCTGTACTGGCTAAAAGATCCCATGGGATAAAATGGAAAACTTGAAATGGACATAAAGGAAAACAAAGTTTGTGTTTCATAGCAATTTTGCCATAGTCCTTACATGGACGCGCTGGCATTTCATTTGCCTGTGTAGTGGTTATAACAGTAACTTTGGTACCCGTTTAAAATGTTTGAGGGTTGTGCTTTATGTGGGATTGCTAAATGTTGCATTGTATGAAAATGCAGTTAACTGTTAATGTATGCAAAGAAATAAACTGATAATATATATGGTCTTTGTTAGACAATGGTGTATTAAAATAGAGTTGGACTGCTGAACCCCATCTGTTAGTTGCAGGTGATTTAAAGAAAAGTTGTGGTCTATTTTAGCACTTGCAGGAATAGGGCATTATTGACTCTTACATTTTGGAAGCTTAAAGTTTGAGTCGTTTTCCTTATGGTAGATGTGTTGTGTGGTTAGCAGATGTGAAGGATGTTAGACTCCAGTTTGTGAGAGTAGTCGCAGATAAGCAGCAAACAAGGCATGACAGAGGTTTAGTTTGTATTTGTTCTAAAGCCTTTTTTAAAAAATTCATTTCATTTTCTGCCAGTTGTGTTATGTCTTTAGTTTAGTACAGAAAGGGTATTCTGGAGCATTTCCAGTTAGCCTTTGCCTATGCCAGAAATAGACAATGGAAAGACTTAATTTGAAACACAATTAGACCATTTCTTCCTCTTCCTTTTTTTCTAATTATTAGTCACAAAGTGTTCTTTAATAAGTCAACAGTCAGGGAAAATTGTGCATGTCTGTCATCCTGAAGCATTGCTTTGGCTTCTAGTTTTGTTGGCATAAGAAGTGTGAGCCATCCAGATTTCAAATGTTCTTGAAATACTTGTCAAATGACTCCTCATTCACCAGATTTTTGGAGGCTTTCAAAGTATTCCCTGAGATAAACATATGATTTGATAAAATATAAACAATATTTATGTATTTCAAATACATAATCAAATGTGCTTGGCTGTTCATAACCATCATATGATGCACTGGAACCCAAGGATTGCTAATACACTCTTCCCAATGCCTGCAAAACTAGCACATAATTTTTTTTCTCACATTATACTTACGGAATCTGCAAAGCAAATGATGTGAAGGTATATTTTAATTTTTTTTTTTAAGAATTTTCATTTGGGACCCAAAGGAGACATTCTAAAGGTTTTGTTTACTGCACATGCATGGAATGGTAGGTTTCAAAAATTGGGGTATATAGATTTAAAACATGTGAAAAGGAAACAAGAATTTAAACATTGTCCTTGCATTAGTAAATCTTGACTCTCCACTCAGTGTATCTGACTTATTTTATAGCTATGAATTTAAAATTTATCCTGTAACTTTTCCACATAGGAGATGACTAATTGAGGTGTAACAGAAACCATAAAATGTGTAAGAATAGTTTCTCTTCTGTCAGCTTTGCCTCACACTGATGAATAAGCTTGTAAGTTCCCTCCCTGGAAGGAACAGGAAAATGGGCAGTATAATATATGTCTTGTCTGACACTGCTGGCTGGTAAGGCTGGTATCCACTCAAAAATTACAGTTCTGGTGTATTTTGTTACCATAAGTGTGAACACCAAAGGCATTGTCTCTACCTAAATACACTGTTCTTCGTAGTTGTTCTGTGAGGCTGGACTCTTCTGTGGACAAGCAATTGAATGACTCATTCTGCTGTCCCAAATGCTGTGTAAATAAGCACACGTTAAAATGAATCTCTTTGCTTTCGTGCCTGTTCCACAGCACTTTAGAAAAATACTTGTGTTTATGAAAGGATTTCTTGAGGAAAAAGATTGTATCATTAATACATACAAGCCAAGAAAATGGTTGCTCAGAGGTTCTCTCTCTTATCAGATTAATCTGCAAGAGAAAAAATGCCATAGATGAATGACCAAATAAATCTAGGCAGCAGACTAGGTAGCAACTCTTGGAACTAGCACTAGACCTGAGTTGAGAAATCAGAAGTCTTGCCTTACGATGTTACCAAACTTTGCCAAAATTGTGCTGCAGGGGAGTTGTATGCGTTGGTTGCAGTTTCCAGTGAAGGTATCACTCCACTAATTGTGATTAATTAACAGAGTTTTTAAAACAGCCAATTTCTTTGTAGATACACCAGTCTGCTTAAAACAAAGACAAATTTCTTCACTTTTTCTGCAACATTTGCTTAGGTTAGGGATGTGAAATACTAAATCTGTAGGAAGTTAGGAACAGATTACTTGTTTGTCCTTATTTCAGATTGCCAAAAAAGAAATTTGGGACAGATGACAAAAATTAAGAACACAGCTGCCAGTTGTGGAGCATTCAACACTTAAGAGGAGAAAAGAATTTATGTTGTTTTCCTCACTTACTCCTAACCTATAGCATGATAGCTAGGGTTTATAAGGTTGTAAAGGAGTTTAAACCCCCCAAAATAAGACTATATGTTCTGAAAAAACAATTGAGAACTGGCCTTTCAGCTGTGTGAGTTTTGAGTGTGCTGCTGAGTGCTTAGTTTGTTCTACTGTAATAAAAGTTGTCTGCAAATTCAAAGAGAAGTTTTCATTATTAGTTAACCAAACGTACAGCTTTGGTTAGTTTCCTGTGTTGGACACTCACTGGTCTTATTTTTGAAAAAGTTACTCAGTATTTTAGACTAGCCACATCAGTGCCTTGCTTTATGAATACAGGTTTTATTTCATTCATGTGGCTTACCTCCTTTTAACAAATAAGGCAGTTTTGTGACTTAACTCCCCAGCTGTGTATACCCATTCTTTTATAGTGGTTGATCTTTGGATGGTTTGATGTCTACAGTTATTTTGGGGGGACTTTATAGTTTAGAAGTCAGCCCTATAATCAAATTTTTCTTAATACAGTTACTTCTTAGTATAAGGCAGTAGATTCAAATAAAACCAATTAAAGCCTCATGTGCTCTTATTCCTTAGGTTTCTTAGCTGCTTTGATGTCTTGTTTTCTGTGCTACAGGTAGAGCCCTTCACAGGATGAAGTCTTTGATATTCTGTAAGTAATACAGCTAGGAATCAATTAGTCGTAGTATACTAAGTTTGGGGGCTTTTTTTCCCTTTCTTTGTTAGGTCTTCCCCTTAATGCACCTTTTTTTAGACTGATCAGACAATCATTTTCTACTTCATCTTATTTTTGGGGGCATTTCTTTTTTTTCTTTTGGGAGAATTTCACTGCTTGAAACTTCCTCCCTGCAGACAAACTATTTGGGATTTCATGACTGGTTTATGCTAGTTTAGATCCATGCTGCTGATGAATTGGGCAGCCTCACTCCATCTCATGTTGGCGCTGTTGTTTATGCAGCTGCTTAGTCATTTGGAAAAGCTATCCTGAAAAATAATGCTTGTGAATTAGTTGTTCATTGATCCATTGGACCACATGGTCAAAATTATTGCTGTCCACACAAGAGATGTGAGAGTGCATGGCTGGGAGGATGACAGGACTGCTTCTTTCTTGCAGTGGTTTAGTCTTAAATTTCTAAAAAGCAGTAGTGAAATGAAGCTTGAAGTTTACCAGCTTCTGCGATCCTGTCTGTCCTGCTCTGTCTTAAGTAACTTGTGTTCAGCAGGGGAGTATCCCAGCCTGACCTGGGAGATGCATGGGTTAGCGCAGAGTGAAAAGCGCAGAATGCACCTTGTGCACACAGAGCAGCAGTTTGTTCATTTAAGATGTCCACAGACACGTTACTTAAATTACAGTGAATTTCAACAGGGTTAGTCTGTTAGCACTCGCATGAAGTTATAAACATCCCTAATATTTAATAAATACTTAATGTAAGTTAATATTTAAATTTTTTTATTTTATTCCAGTTGCCTGCAGTGAAATGGAGTCACTGGAGTTGTAGGAGGGAGAGCTGACCATTCTTGAGCACAGAGTAATTGCCCCAGGTTCTCCCTTCTGTTGTCTGGCTCCAGCATGCTCTGCAGCAGCCAGGCACTGCAGCTTCAAGAAAACTGCTGTACTCTCCCACCACAGACCCAGGCGTTCCTGATCTTTGCTAATCTTTGTTTCAAGAGCAGTAGTGTGCAATCCAGCTGAAGGGTTGGGCAGTACTCTGTGAGAGGATACAGCCTGGAGGTTTTTTTAATTGTGATGCTCCAGGCTTCACTGAGACTTGGAGACTACAATTTTAATTCTAAAGGCAAATCTTCTCATGGGAGAGCACAAAGCACAACTTTGATGATGCCCCTGCCAATAATCTATTTCCTGGTCAGATGTGCAAAGGTCTTTAAAAACGTCTTTATTTTAAATGGCACACACCTTCCTTTCCGTTCTTGGGAATACTTTGTCTAATGTAAATGACTAGTAATCATCCTGTAACAGTAACCAATCATGGAAAATTTCTGTCTTAGTAGTATCATTTGACAGAATTTTTATAAGCAACTCTAGGATGACCCTGCTTGAGCAATGGAGGTTGAACCATAGGACTAGCTGTGGTCCCTTCCAGCCTTACCCCTTCTGTGATTCTGTGAAAACACATCTTGTGTGTGAAAGGGTCAGGCAACTCTGTAACCCAATGCTGCTGCTTCAGTTTCTCAGTGTCTGTTTTCCTTTTTTAAGGTTTTGATAAGAATAAACTGTAACCCCTTCTAAGGTTTTAATAAGAATAAACTGTAACCCCTTCTGCAACAAATTTTTTCAAGTATCTAATCTAAAACTCCTCTGGTGCAACTTGAAGCCTTTCATCTTGTCCTATGTCTTGTTACTTGCAAGAAGAGACTGTCACCCACCTGTCTACACCTCCTTTTGGGTGTTGTAGAGAGTGATGAGATGTCCCCTGAGCCTCTTTTTTTGCTGGGCTAAATAGCCCCCTTTGCAAAGGAAAGCAGAAAACAGGTATTTTTAGTGAGACGTTTATCGTATTGTGTCCGTATGAATATGTAATCTCAAAGAGATCGGAAGAAGAAATTTCAGTTCTCCTTTCCCATCTTTGAGTCAAAATTACAAAAATTATGTTTAATCTTTAATTCTTGAGTTCTGTTTTGAAAATTGTGGATTCTGATGCTTGAAGCTGGAGTCTAAAGAATTCTGTGGAGGGATGTAGTTGAAATGGAAGCTATAGTAATCTTCTCAACAAAGGTTTACAAGCATATAGCTCCTATTGAACACTGTATACTGAGTTTCCCTGGGTTTTAGTTTGTTTCTTAGGGACAGAGGATGCTTTTTAAAAGGGGTTTTGTAGTGTTTCTCAACTATGATATTAAATCCACACTAGTGGCACAAGAGTGCCACCAGCTGGTTTAATTAAACATGTGTATTTATTGTTAAACTCTGATTAAAGAGTTTTGCAAAAAACATGACAAGATAATTACATGCACAAGTCCTCAGTGTGCTCTTATTGCCTTTTTTTTAATGTACTAAGGTAAGTTATTCTGCTGTACTACATACCTTGAGTAAATGGCATCTTTGAATGTACAGATAGCATTTAACAAGAAAGGAAGTTTTCTATTTAACATGTTTAAAACATTAGAACAGTAAGATAAAATGCTTCAGAAGATCACCAGGTCATCTTTTTCTTACACTTCCTACCCCAGTTTTTGGTCATTATTTTTAAATTGTCAGTGTTAAGAACATATTTGACACCTTTCAGACTGTACGGTACTGTTTTTAAACTCTGTATGTCTGTATTCTCAGCCATTATCTTAAAATCAGAGGAATTAGATACAACTCAGTCTCTCAGCAATGAGACTGAATCTTTCTAAATTGATCCCGCTTATTTCTGTACTAAGTGATAATCAAACATTGAACACTGATCAATTTTCTTGTTACAATTTTGCAAAAATATGCAAGTAGAATTGAAGAAAGGGGGCCATGTATAATATAGCATCTTACTTGTGAACTGTTGGCCTGCTACTGTGGCAAGATGGGCTACATGGCCTTCATGCTTCAGAACCCAGCTAGAGAGCTCAGTTTATCACCTCTTCTAAAATGATTTCCTTAAAATCCACCCATCAGTTATTATCTGTTAAAAAAAAAAAAATCTAATATGCTTAGTAATTCAGTGATAGTTTAGAAATCACTTCCATTTTGGGGTTTTTTTGAAACTGACTTTCAGCTTAAGACCTTATAACCTCAAGAATTACAACAACCCAGTCAATATTTCATGATGGAGCTGACAAGGATAATAGGTGAGAAAATCTTGAGGTTTCGGCCATGTGTAGAGCATTACTGCATTAGTCATTTAGTTTAGTGCAACAAATTATATTCTGGAAATCTTAAAGGTATTTTCATTTTCCTGGTAGCTCATCTCTTCTATCATGTTTAGCAAACATGCTTGGTAGGTATAGGGTTGGTGATGGGCATAAAAATCTTTGAGTACTGAAAAAACTATCTGGCATAAGCAGCTACTCCGTGTTTAAGTAGTGTTAAGTGTGTTGAGTTTTCTAAAAATACTGAAATGCAGTTTTCGGTAGCTGCTCCATGAACTTCTGTTATTTAGATCTTCGGGTAGTGGATGTTACATTTCTGTCTTCAAAGGAAGGATATAGGAAATCTTTGAAGTCAAAAACCTAATTTGGAACAAGACTGTAGTCCATGTTCTTATAAACATCAAAGCGAGCTGTCTTTGCTGATTGAACTGCACATGAACACTATTAATTTTTTTTGTCCTAACAGCATCTAGAACTCTTAAGTATTAATGCTAATTTTACTCAAATCTAGTTTTCTATGTTGTTGATTATCCACAGCACCTAACGTTTGTTATGGAGACATTAGTAGGCTTATTTCTCTGGTTTTGTTACTTCTGATATTTCGGTCTTCATACTTGAATATTTTTAAGTGAAATTGTTACTGCATAAAATATTTTTGTGCACAACTCTTTTGGCACATTTAATTCTGATTGTGTGACAATTTGGAAAAAGCTTTTTAAACTGAAAATAGCCCTTATGAGAAATGATGGCCTTGTACTGGGGAAGCAGTCAGATTACTGCAACAGAAAAATGCATGGTATTGCAGGAGGGGGGAGGGACACATACTAGTTTACATAATTGGAATTGCTTTTATATACGAAATTAATCTAAGGTGAGGCACCGCAGGAGAGATGACTTTGTTGCCAGAGCATGAGTTCTCATTGTTGTGATGGGAGCAGGTGGAAAGAAGAGATCCTTTTCATGGTGGAAGACTATAGAAGTTTGTTAGCAGAGAAAATGTAGTTAAATGCAAGATAGCAGCAGCCAAGATGACCAATGATAGAAAGAAGGTTAATTGGCCTACCTTGACCTTTCCTGTAGGAGAAATCATATCCAGCAAGTAGTATTTCCTTTAAGGAGAGATTTCACTATCCTGTCTTTGTGCTGACACTATCGTTCACTAGTAGGCTAAAACAGAAGATGACTAAGAAGCTACAAGTGTATGTTGTAATATTCTTTCTACTGCAGTGCTTCATTCTCCAAGAAAGTGATCTATATTAATCAGAGTCCATGATG
This sequence comes from Entomyzon cyanotis, assembly GCA_024500445.1. Taxonomy (NCBI): domain Eukaryota; kingdom Metazoa; phylum Chordata; class Aves; order Passeriformes; family Meliphagidae; genus Entomyzon; species Entomyzon cyanotis. The sequence goes on along the minus strand of JAKEPQ010001027.1, from coordinate 14,008,450 downwards.
ACTGGCAACAACTCTATGAAGAAACTCTTAAAAGAATTTCCTTGAACTTGTTACTGGATTTTTATATATACTTTTGAAGTTTGGATTGAGCCAACCATTTTATTCTGCAAGATGTGTAGCAGCGTGTTGTAATGAGACCATTCTAAACTGACTGTGTGGGAAGTTAGAGCCTCTGTTTTAGAAAGGATACAGTTCAGTATGACTGTAAATAATTATACCAATTTTACAAACCCTCAGCAATGTGGCTTGAGCTAGGCAGCACTGCCATGCTTCCAAAACATAGGATGTAAATACAGACCGTAATTAATACGCAAGCAGAAAAATCTTCATTTATTCTGTAACATAACCTGTGTCTATATTAGTGGATAAATACCCAGGTGGAGCTTTGGCTGGAACCTGGGTTTCTCTTCAAATGCTGTGTAGAGTCTTTCCTGAGCTGTAACTTTTAAAGCCTCCTTGAGATCCTTAATTGCTCATCCCACCATATGGCAGTCACATCAAGTAAACTCTCCCTGCAGGAACTGTATTCACCTATTTGATACTGCCTTGCATGAAGTTGTAGATATGGGCTCATCATTTTTCAAAGACTATACCTTGTTGTGGCACTGAAGAAGAGGTGGGATTCTGTATTGTTAATTAATAACCAAAAGTAGTATAGTAGGCATGTATAGTTGTCATGCCTTGTTCCATATAGCATCAAAACAAATAAGGCTGAGACAGTTGCAACCACATGGGACAAAACTTGCAGTACAGTGGTGGTACACAGGAGATGTACTTAATGCTCTTGTTAATTGCCACAGCACTAGGCTAATTTCCTTAGCAGACCTGACTATGTGGTTCTGCAAATTGCTGCATGATGATGGTTTTGTTGCCTGTAGCAGGTGCTGGAGAAGATAATCACTCTGGTGTCTGTAATTAACTGATTTCTGTCTTTCTCTACTGGTTGCTTCCCCTCTATTGACTTTGCTTCCCGTTTTGAAAACAGATGAAAATATACTTTCTGCTAATTTATCTTCCCAAGAGAAGTGTGGGGATTTGTAATTTTACAATTTGGACTATACAAGAGAAGAGAGGCTTAAGTCTTTTAAAAAAAAAAGGACATGAATTTTGAGTCAGGTTGGTTTATTGTTATGGTAATATCTTTCTTCTTTAAGAATGAAGCAGCAGCCAGTGTAGAAAGCATAAAACCAGATGTCTGCCAGATGACCAGTTTATAGTGGCTTTATGTTTGTGTACTGGAAGTAGAACGCTTAGTTTAAGGAGACTGGACAGGATTTTTAGAAACATTGTAAGTGTGTGTTTTCTTAGTTTTGTGGTTCTAAATGTCTTTACAAATAAGTTTTCTCTTGCAGAAAAGAAACCAGTGGCAGGTAAGCAAAAGTTTTCTTAATTCTATTGTGTGACATTTTGTACAGGAGAAGAGTGTCTTCTATTAGCAAAATTGCTTTTACATCAGTGTATCAGGCTCATAGTATTTGGGAATGTTCATGTTTTTATGGGAGGGAAGAAGAGTGATGATGTAGGGTTTTTTCTTTTAAACTCTGCTTTATCTTCTGTTATCAAGACACCATAAAATTACTATACTGACTTCCTTTGACTTACGTTCTTTCTCTTTCTTTCTGCACAAGCACTCCTATTTGGACAGGGAAACCTCCCTTCTTCTGAGAAACATTGCAGGAAAGCCTTCTCATTTGCTGACCAAGGTGATGATGCTTCTTTCTACCTGTATGTGACTATTTCTATGTAGAAAGAATGCTTTCAGTGTGTGCTATGCTTCTCCACCCCTCCCCTCTCCAGGAACTTCTGCATTAACTTACATCATTTTCCTGATTATCCAAGGTGCTTTTAAAGGCTGAATTGTTTTGTTTGTTTCTGGAGATTTATCAAAGTGTTCAAGTTCTTGACAAATATTTAATAGCCATGTTAACAGGTAAAATGCCTTAACTGAAAAGTAAATGCACTGAGCTAGAAATTCTTTTGTTCCTATTGCCATTCACTAGTTTAAAAAAAAAAAAAAAGTCCTAAATGTGAAAAGCATGTGGGAGTGTTCAGTAGTTTTAAAAGGTATTAGTAGCCTTAAAGTAAGTTCTCTTACTGTATCAAAGACAAACTAGTAAGTAATGGGGTATTTTTTAATAACATGTTGAATGTTGATTGAGTGTAATGTGGGGAGAATATCCTAGTAGAACAGTGGTCTAATGAGTCAGGTATGTACAAATCTTGATTATAAATTCATTTTCTTTACAGGAAAGAGGTCAGTAATATACTGAGAGATCACAAATTGTCATTCAGTTTGTTAAGAATTATATCTTCTGTATGTATTTCCTTTTGAAACTGGAGTAGGAGGGATGGACCAAGCTATAAACCTCTTCAATCAAAATATAGGCTGGGATGAAGAACAGCTTGGTGTAGCTCAGAGCTTTGAATATTTGGTAGCTGAGCTGTCAGATGTATCTGCTAATACATACTGCAAAACCGTTTCTGTGGGTTATTTTTTAATTTACAGACATTCTAGTGGAGAGACCTCAGGCGAGCCTGAAGTACCAAAATACAGCTTGGTGACATCAAAACAATAAAGGATGATGTTCACCGGGCCTAAGTAGTCTGTATTTAGCAACAAAAGTTTAGAATTAGTTTACTGCCTTTTCCTAAATGCCTTAATATTCTTCTCAAAATGCTCAGCATGTATCTTGACAACAGCTTTTCAGGCTGTCTTCCAGAGGAGTGCAAACAGTAAAAACTAAGTAATCTTCTGGGCTTGATTGTTTTGCCTAAATTTTAAGTCCAATACTTCTGCCTTGGCCCATTCCCAATAGCTCTTGGCCCCTCTGCACCCCCCCAAGAAAGCCAACAAAACAGCAATTGGCTTGATTGCCAAATAGATTAACAACAGCTGTGGCACAAACAGAAACCACAGTTTTCTTTCATCTCCATGTGTCCTCAGATCCTCCCTTCTGGTTGTTTATGTGTGGGATGAGTGTTAGTTACCATATGGGAGCTTCATTTTTAAAAGAGCATTAAATGATCCCGTTGTATCATATGACCATAGACTAGGTCACATCAGGCATTCTAATAAACTCCAAAGTTAAATGTTTGCATATATAAATCTTTGTGTTGGCTGATTAGACTTCACAGCTCTTAGATTCAGGTGCTTTTGATGACCTTGGTGATTTTCTGAGGGTAATGTTTGGTCAGCTTGTGACTGTTTCAGTACAGCTGTGTCTTCCATTTCTGGCTACTGAGCACACAGACCTGGTCTGGAGTTTACTGGTTCTCTTCTGACCTGCAAACAGAAATATCTCTAGCAAAATGATGAATTGAAATTTCACTTTGCTGCTTAGATCTCTTCAGCTTGCTGTAACATTGGATAAGCCCCTGTATGAGTGAAGCATACCGACAGAGAAATGGAAAATGGGACATCTCCTTGTAGCAAGGTGTTAGATCAGTTGACAGTAGGATCATGTTGCAGGTCTATGCTGGTGTCCCTGGTGTGTCAACTGCTTCTTACTGTCTTTACTGTTTCTGGTTTCTTCCCTTCTCTGGTATGTCTACCTCTTACATTGAGACTAAAGACACTTTGGAGGAGCAACAACACCATTTTTGTCCTCTGGTAATACAACTAATTGTAAAAATTCTAGCCATGGACTAGATTCCTTCTGCATTACAGCCATGCATACAGTTCCTGTTGCAGTACAGAGCAGATCTCAGCACAGAAAATTATGTATTCATTTTGGTGATCTCTTCATTTTTAGATATAATTCCAGGTATTATTGTTCATTCACACACAGCATTCAAACCTTTGTTTGAAAACAGAAGGAAGTGAAAGCATATCTGTAAAAGAAGTTCTTGAATATTGAAAATAAAGCAATATAGCTTCATTGGCAAATCTGCAGGCTTGTTTCCCCGTAATAAATATAAAACACTAAGCTTAGTACTGTGAAATTAGAGCACATACAAATAATTTTGAGAGAGTATTCAACACTTAAATACATGTCAGTTTTGGCCATGAAAATAGAAAGGTAATATGCTGAATTTTAAGTGAGCTTTTCTTCTACTGTTCTGATGCATATGAAGCTGAAACTACATTGAGGAAGACAGATGATAGTGATTTAATGATATAATGATTCGGATAGTATGTCAGCATCTGGAGGTAAAGGAACCATGTTATACCTTCCCGAATAGCAGCGATGTCATTCTTCTTTTCTTGTTGACCTGAAAGACAAAAATTCTTCTTATGAATGTTGATTCCCTTCCTTTGTAGAGTTTGGTTATTGCACACTGTAATTCCTTTAGACTTCTGATTAAATCAATTGTGATGTTGGTTTCATGCACCTTGTGGCCTGAGAGGCCACTCTAATTCAGATGTGCTTATTCTCAAATTAAGCAGCTGTTTGAAATTTATTTTTAATGCAGTTTGAAAATACAATAATTGATTTCTAATCTGCAAAGAATGTAAGGACAATCTAAAAATGGCAGCCTCCTACAGATACTTTCTGAGGAAGTTGTGATGTCCTGTGTAGTTTTAATGTCCTTTGTCTTTTTTATTATGGTAATGATATTACATACTTTGTCATTATAATAAAAACATAATTTATGTATTATTTATAGTAATCTGTTGTGGTTGCATTGTTAGACAATCAGCCAGTGTTCTGAAATCTTTCTGCCCTGTTCTGCCTATCAGTTGAGCTTTTTGTCCAGCTGAAACTCCTTGCCATTTAATTGTAGTATCTCCTCTGTTATGTTGTAGTAGTCTTTCCACTCTCAGACTTCCTTATTGTGGTTTCTAAGGCCCCTTCTTCCTTCTGGTTTGTTGGGTATTTTCCCCTCTCCTTTCCTGTTTTTCCCCTGGTCCCAGATCCCAGTACTCTTTCTTGTATAACTGTTTGCCCTAGTGAGAAGCCTGGCCTAGAGCTGTTAATAGACAAGTCCTGTTCAGAGGCAAGTGGCATGATAATGTACTGCAGATGGTTGCTTCAAGGCATAAAGAGACAGTGAAATTCCTTTGGATTTTTTATGTCAGCGCTTTCAGTTTTGTCAAATCTAGTCTGGGTAGTCTTTCAGGCAGATGGCAGAATGCACGTCTCTGCTGATTAAGGTTTTGTTCTGCCATACCTGGAAACGTAACTTCAAAAGGGCACAGTTCTACTTGGAGGCATTGACCAGCAGTGCACCTGAGAGGTCAATACTGGGTCCAGTACTTCTCAACATCTTCCTTAGTGATATGGGTGGTGGGGCCTTCCCTTACACACTGTGGGGAAGAGAATCCCTTCTGTGGGAAATTTTGACAAGGGCCAGTGTGATTTTGTGATGCTTTTAAAATGTAACTGCTGCTTTCCAATTTCCATTCAGAAGCCATCTTCTGTGTTTGAGTTAGGCTTCTAATAGCAAAAAGCTCGTGAATAGTGAAGAGTGAAGTAGAACAAAGGAAAAATATGACCCTACCCCAGTGTAGTGTCATTGTAATATCTGAGACCTTTTAAGGTGAATAATTCTTCGACGCAGCCCCTAAAGCAATATTACCCCTTCACAGGCACTTCCATATTTAGTAGCATAGTGCAGTATGGTGACAATGTCAGGAATATTCCAGAGGCATAGGAAAGTGTAATAAACTGGGAAGGAAGAAGGAGGAAGTGTGTGGTGAGTCTATATTAGGGACAATGAACCCCCACCAGGGGTTCTCTCATTTAGAGGGTTTTAGATACATCTTGCTTCCTTTCTTCTTCACCCAGATAGAGGTTATTTAGAGTCACTGTGAGAAGAAATGCAATAAACATATGTATTGAGAATGGCCGTGAACTACTACTTCTGTAAACACAAGTTCACTGTTTGTAAATGGACTGTGCCATGACTGTAGCATATTTTTAGGGTAGCAGTATTCTGCTTGTCCTAATGAGCTTATCAAGAAATATGGAAGAACTGCTCGTAATATTCACACATTTGATTTTAGTGCTGATCACATACACTCTTGTTCTAGTGTTCTTTTTAATAATAAATGAAAGCAATTGACAGAAAAATTTCATTAATGTGATTTATATTCAGATTTATATACTTTAAACATGAAGCTAGTAAAGATGCCTTGAAGTTTTGGGCAATTGGGTACAAATGGAGATGTTACTATGGTGTTCTCTGGTATGAGGAACCTCTGTTTCAGTACAAGCTCTGCAAAATGGAGAGTCCTTGCAAAACAGGTGATTGCCTTTGTACCCAAGGCTAGACTGTAGTTGGGAAAATAAACAGTGGATACCTGCTTTAGTCCTTCACAAATCAATGCTGCTTGTGTATTTAGTTATCTTGTTACCTGCATTCAAAGAAAGAGTTCAGAAAAAAAAGCAAATGCTAAACAAAGAAGAAATTTCTTCTTTTATGCATTTTGTAATTTGTGTATCTACTTTGCACACTTTGCTAAAATGTGTACTTTGTTACTTATCTCTTACGATTTAATTACTGGCTTTTCTGAGTACCCTTCTTAAGTGGTGGCCTCCTCCCCCTTCACACATTTTTGCATTCTATTTGTGATCTCTGTAAAAGAGATCACAATTATTACACATTATTAACATTTAAGTGTTAATAACACTTAAAAATGTAAAATGAAAAAAAAAGCCAACCTAGAAATGTGAGGCACAAAATCATTTGAGCAAGGTCAGCTCTGTCATTGCATACATCTTGCATCTTTAATGCTAGAGCACAGCTGAAATATCTTGTAACTGCATATTTAATTGGAAACTGGGAGAGGAAGCTATGTCATTATATTATGGAAATCTTAACGTTATATTTTTTGTGTTATTCTTTTTTGTATTATTAAATATTCTTTATATTGTGTTAATATTTCCCTGTAGGCTAAAATTATTCAAAACAAGGTTCTGGCATATAAATGCAAGGAGAAAGATCGTTAATTTATGACCTGTGCACTGAAGAGATATGCATTTTCTATTTAGGTTCACAATATGTTCAAATATTTTGAATTACCAAGTTCTGTACATAAGTATGTTGCCAAGTATTCTTTAAATCAGGTGCAACATTTTCCATAACCGAAAAGTAATCTCAGCTCAAAGCTTTAAAATGCAAGTGTAACAGCAGTCCCAGAATAGTCCTGTTAAGTGAGAAATTTATGTTGCAATTTGACAATGATATGTATTGCTACTAAAAGACACTATCCTTTTCCTGCCAGAGGTGGAAATGACTCTCCATTATGTTCTGTGTTTTTATAAAGAGTGGGTATGTACATAAGAAAAGGGTTCTTACTTTATTAGTACAAGCTGATGGACTGCACATGCTTCCTCCTGGCCAGAAGTTGTGTTGTGTTTGTGTACAGGGGGAGGATAGAGCCTGTGTTTGTGTCCAAGTGCTCTTCCGGGGTGGCTTTGATGGGCAGGGGACTGTCTTCCTGGGCCATTAGAAGACAAACAGAATAAATGGTTGTGAGTTTTGGTGGATTATTAAATTATTTTATTGAGGAATCAAAACAGATACTTCTTCCTCCTTCTCTCATGAAACGTCATTTGCCACATCAGCAGTGATGCAGCAGAGGCCTGAGCACTAACTATAAAGAAAAGCTTGAATAACTCAAAGTCTGACTACTATATGCTTTCAGAAATTTCAGATTCTTGCTTTCTTTTCCTTTGTGTATTTTCCAGTTAATAAATTCAGACCTCTTTTTATAATTTGTTACTGGTTGAAACCAGTTCTTATTTTGATAATTGTAATTCTGTTTTGTTTTGTTTTTTTAATTTAAACTGACTTTGTTAAACTCTAATAAAGTATAAGGAATCCTAATCTCTGGACCCACATTCAATTGAGGAGGAAATGAAAAGTAATTGGTGGGCATTAAAACAGTAAATCCTTAAAATCTTTTTTGGTCTACATATTTATTTATTTTTAAAAGCATTTTAAGGAATGCTGGATTTTAAACTTTGAGGTCACCAAAGATATTTTAGCTCTGTTGGCACAGATATGAGAGGCCACAGCTGCTTGTTGCTTGCACTGGCATTGCTGCCTGTGTGCTGTGGCAGGCAGATCTCCTGTTGCTTTGCACAGGTGTACAGGGAATTGGGCTGGGAAATTGTGCAGCTTGACTTGAATGAAGAGCAAACCCAAGCATGCTGACAACTTTTGTATGGTAGTAAAGGTTTATGGTTGGGTTAATGAGCAGCTTTATTAAACTACGTATTACAGGTTCTCCAAATACATGATAAGTCTTTCGCTTTTGCTGATTTCAAAATGAACAGGTGCACAGCATCACTTTTAGAAACTTACAAATGTTTCACAGAATCACAGAAGTTCAGTTGGAAGGGACCCACAAGGATCACTGAGTCCAACTCCTGTCCCTGCACAGGATATCCCCAGGAGAGTTGTCCAGACACTTCTTGAACTTTGTCAAGTCTGGTGCTATGAAGCCTCATTTTTTAGTAATAATTTATTTCTATGGATAGAAATGGTTAGTGTTAAGGAATAGAAAGATTAAATGATTCTTGGTTTCACGGCACAGTTTGTTTTTCATAGAATGCTAATCTGATTTAACCTTTGGAAGCTATAGGACACCATTGCTATTGTGAATAAAAAGCCGTAGTTCCCTGTAGACTAATAAAAGCTATGTTCCTGGGTAGATCAGTTCCCTGATAAGGTTTCAGGCTCACATTATTTCTGCTCGTGTCAACTTACTGGTTCATTTTATTGAAAAGAATTGCGTTTCTCACAAGGCAGCATTCTGGCCTGTCCAGCTGATGTTTCTTCTGCTGCACAGGATGGTCACAGGTGTGAAGGACCAAAAGCTACTAAAAGTGCAGTAAATAACAAGGGAATGTTCTTTAGCAGTTGATATGAATATTAGTAACTCATTGAGAAGTCAAAAATCTGTACTATGTGGATTTCAGAATAGCTGAATCTTGACTTTTACAAGAAAAGCAACCATCTAAACACATGGTAAAAAACCTATGAATTACATTCGTAGAAAAAAGCAGTAGAGAACTAAATGTCTGTGGCATGCTGAATGTTGCTGTGATGGGATATGGTACTTTGGCTCTGGGAAAAATACTAATTATTCTTTTCTAAGGATACTGAATATTTTGGAAGGGATTTATGTGGATTTTAATAGACTTGTTTGTGCTAGAGATTTTTCAGTAATTATGATGTTTTTAGGTATTAATCACAATGAAAATCCACAGTTTAAGATTTTGAAAGTCTGAAAATTGCATGTCATTTTCAAAATGGTTGTTGCTTGTTTAGCTGCATGTTTCAAATGCAATTTCAGCAGAAATATCTATAATCTCCAGAACTGAAAAATACGTATTTCTAGTCTTAACAATATACAGTTTTCTTTAGCATCAACAGATAGATTTCAGTTACCTGAATTTTTAATGCATTTCCAATTTTAATAAAAATAGATGATTTAGAAGAACAAAAGAATGCACATTTGCCTTGTGTCTTAAAATACTTAAAGGAAGGAGAAATACAGCTTGAACTTACTAAAGATAAAGGGAGTGTTCAAGCCTCTTACTGCAAATGGATTTAATAGTTTAAAATCTTTCAAGCTACTGTACGTATTATGGAATCCTAGTTACAAGATTTGTTTCTGTACTTTCTGTGTGCTGTTAAATTTTGATATTTCTTGCCATGCTATTTGTGTTTCATGTTGATCAGCCAAAAATCTATTGGGTGTACTTCGTTGTACACTGTTGTTGAATATGTATTATCCCAACCTCTGACTGTAAATATCTAATATGCTAAAATATTTGGTAGCATAAGGCTGTTTATAGTACAGGAGAACAGAATAATGCCGAATGTCTATACAAAATATATACCTGCTGTATGTTTCTTCGGGGATAATGGCAGTTGTATTTCTAAATGTTAGATAGTAACACTCTGTGTCTTAAAAACTAATAGCTTTCATCATTGCTAAGGAATAGTTGGAGATTTGTAAGTGAGCAAAATCAGCATTTCAGTTCATGTTTAAAGCGTGGTAGCCTCAAACTTAGAACAACTGAAATGTGACTGAAGTTTGTGTTAACTGGAATTGTGTGTTGTGTCCCCTAGGAGGAACAGGCTGCTAAACTGAAAGCTGAGAAGATTAGGGTTGCATTAGAGAAGATTAAAGAAGCACAAGTGAAAAAGGTGAGTTAATTATACTTGTCTATAAGATCCTTATGTTACTCTTTTTTCACCTGGAAAATGCAGGTGAAAAAAAGAATAAAACTTCTCATTTGTGTCTATTACCCTCAAGTTGCCCTTTATAAAATAGGAGCACTGTAGTGTTCTAATCTTCAGTGGTAATGTGCTTTCCCATCTAGACTGAACCTAATGAGGAAAATCCTAGGATATGGAATAACGTACGTTAGTTATTCTTAAGGAATAGCTTGTTTTGCAGCTAGTGCTCATTGAGAAGATTTTACCCTTCCTCCCAAAACTGAAATGAAGGTCCAGCCTCCTGAGATTGTTCCTGTATATTCTGCAGTCACATGTTTAAAATTTGTGCCTGTTTTCTTCACAAGCTTTTTCCCATTATGCTTAGCAGGATTTGCCAGTCATAAATGGAAGATAAGTATTTCAGACTAAAGACAGAGATTACCAAGTGGAGAGTCTAGTGACATTACTTGATGTACTCTCAAAGAATATAGCATTTAAATTTTAGCATTTTTATTTTATGAACTGGAGTTTTTCAGTAGCTTAAAATGCCTTTTGCATTAACTGTTTGTAGATCAAAAGCTGGAAAAACTGTCCTGACTGGAAGATGGGAATTAACAAGCCAACCAATGTGTTACAACTACTAGATTTTATCTTTTCCAGCTGAACAAGATGCAAACCCAGAAATATAATGATTGGCTAAAAGAATCTGTTGTCTTAAGTATTTTGATTGGTTTAAAAAAATGGCTGGATATTTTTTCTGGATAGTGACCTCTTTAAAATGGCTATGAAAACCCTTTGTGTTTTAAAAGCAGATTTTTTCACACTACTGCTTCATATTCCCCAGAAAAATAAGATTTATTATTGCTATATTGTTTACATATTGACCATTTTTAGAAAATACTGTAGGAAACAGGCAGAAAGCTTAAATTGCACATCTGAAAAATTCTGATTCTTTGTAAGCTTGTGCAGAGCTCTATATGTGTTTGTTCCATCTAGGTAAGTGAGAAAATTGTCTGAAAGACATTTTAATAATCAGAACAGGACACTTCAGCAGGAAGGATTTTTGCCCTTAACACACATCTGAAGGACATTCTCATTGTGTTGGAAAGACCTTTATATTTACTTTCTTGTGCTGAAGGAGAGCAGTATATTGATAAGTGTCCATGATACAAATAGCTAGCTATCATGTATGACTTTATACCTTTTGAGGGAGTGTTTTGATTGAATTTTATGCTACTGTAAGAAAATCTCAGAAAAATAAACAAGATCTTAAAAACCTTATTTTTATTTGAAATGCGGTCGATTGATCCTCCTTTTTTGTTTTCTTAATTTTCTGCGTAATAGTTGGTGATCAGAGTCCATATGTCTGATGACAGCTCAAAAACAATGATGGTGGATGAGAGGCAAACAGTGAGACAAGTATTAGACAATCTGATGGACAAATCACATTGTGGCTACAGTTTAGACTGGTCGTTGGTAGAAACCATCTCTGAATTGCAGATGGGTAAGTAATAATTAAAAGCGTTTCTAATTCTTATTCATTGATGCAGCAGTAGTCTGTATCCTCAGAATGATTTAAATACTTGTCTTCATAATGTTCATCATCCTGTTCATTAATGTAGTAAATGCTAATTCATGTAATAAAGCTCACTATTGACTTTGTTTCAAAATGATCTGGAAATTATTTTTTCTTTCATGTTAAAAGCATGGCTAAATTCTGTGGTGTAATGTAGAATCTTACTAGCGTCTGGTCACTGAGCCTCTTGGTTTTGATGTATTCTTCACAGAAGAAAGAAGTAAGGGATAAAAAACTTACTGTGCTTCTTCCTCTTCTTAAACAGTGTTTTGAACTGATCCTAATAACTCTTATTGCATAAAGCTATATACTTTTTTTTTCCTTTTAAATATATTAATGGAATTAGCAATATTCCTCTAAAAGCAGTTAAAGCTCCTTTGCACTGCATTGCACATACCACATTGTTCATTTAACCATAGGATATAGCATCTTAATGGAAAAGAGGGGGAATGGGTAAAGGTGCATCTTATGTATTGACTTTGATTAAAGAAAAACCCAGAACTGAACCCAAATACCTTGATTGCAAACTACAGTGAAAATCAATGTTTCTTCTCTCTTTTGGTGAAACCTTTTCTGTATCAGGTAGTGTAGCATCTTAGGAAACAAAAACTGTTGTTGTGGTGTGACAGGGTATTCTTTGAATCTTCTACCTATCACATGAAAAACAATATCTCATTAGGCTCAAAAACTTAAAATTTTAATAAACTGGGTTCTTGTAATGAGAGTTGATATGTTTTGAAAGCTATCCAGTTTCACTAACAAAGCTGCAGTGAGATATAAACTTCTGTATCATAGTCATCTGGAGCTTTTTTTGTTTTGGTCTTCTGTTAGGTAATGAGTTTTTTACTTTATTGGAAGACGTTACTGCTGTGGTGTTTATCATAGAGCTTGATGGGAGTCATAAATTGTAACTCAGAATCTTCTTAGATGAATTCCCTGAGACCTCAGTAATGTCTTCTCATCTGACACTCCCTGCAGATGACATTTTTTTTGCATTCACACTAAGATGTTGAGATGTTGTCTGTTATTTGAGTCTTCATTAGCAATAGCTTCTAGACTGGGATGTGATCAGTGCCATATACCCTCTGTAAGAATGTGGGGGAATTGATTTTGTGGGAAGAAAAATCATGTTCTACTTTCAGGTGCAATTGAAAGGTCAAGCAGGTTGCAAAGGATTCTAAAAAAAATTTCCTGAAATGCTGCTGTGTGGCCTGTATGAAGAAGGAATAAATTGTAAACAGCTAGATTCTACTTCAGTGTGTTTAAAAGGATGAGAAAGTTGGTCTAGTGGTTTCCCAAAGATTTCACCTTATTTATTTTAGAATGCGGATTTTCAGCTATTTTCCACCATTTCAGTAAATTTTCCTCTTTTTCCTTACTCTCTTCTCTTTTGCTTATTTTCAGTATTCTGAAGTGCTTCTACTAGTGCGCTAGTGGTAATTATTTCAATGGAGAGTCAAAGCTCAGAGCTTTGGCTGAGAACCAAAATTCTCAGAAGCTATTGTTGATACATCATTTATTGAGCAAGAGAAATCATAGGAAGTAGACAGTGTCAGTTTTCAGACTTTACAATACCCCTACTAGCCACAGTATTCTGCATTTCAAAAGCATTTTGTTTTCCCTCTGATCATTGCCCATTACTTTTTTGATACTTCATGTTTGAGATAGTCATTGGGGATGGTCGAAATACGTTTTGTGCCCAAAAAGCTGCTCAATACATTCCTCTGGGAATTGTGTAGACCAGAATACACATAAATGTGATAACCTCCTTTGTACTCATAAAATTTGAAATGTTATCATTTGAGTCTGCAGTGTACCTGTGGGATGGGTAGGCCTTCTCAGATAACACTTCATATGTTGATGGAACTGTAAGTCTGAAGATACAGAAGTCAGTGTTGAGTGACTGGATGTATAAAATTCTTCTTTGTGCTCATGAAATTTGAAATGTTATCATCTGAGTTTGCAGTGTATCTGTGGGAATGTAGGCCTTCTCAGATAAAAAAAATAAGAACAGTTCATATGTTGATGGAACAATAAGCCTGAAGATATGGAAGTGAGTGTGACTGGATGTACAAAATTATACCAGGCATGTCTGAAAATTGACCAAGTTCTTTTGGTCTCTTAGCGTAAGCTTCTCCCCCATTGTAGTAGATCTAGAGCTCTTTCTCTGCATATATGCCTTGTCTCCTAGATATGACTACAGATTAGTTTCTATCATAAACAGATTTCAATGTATTTTCTCTCTTGTTATTTCTGCAGAAAGGATCTTTGAAGATCATGAAAATTTAGTGGAAAACCTCCTGAACTGGACAAGAGATAGTCAAAACAAACTAATGTTTGTGGAACGTATAGAGAAATATGCACTTTTCAAGAATCCACAGGTAAGCCTGAGATTTGTGTTGTATGTGTGTGGCTGACTGCAGTTTCTTACTTTCTTGGTAGTATTCATTTCCATACTTTCATTTTGGTACTTGTGTGTGTTAAAACAGCTTTACACTTTGGCACTATGTACATCCACAGTGTTGTTGGCACAAAGTCAAGTCCCTAAGAGAAAACCATGAGCTGAAACAGCCTGTTTGCTAATGTGTTTGTGGGTAGCTTTAATGCACATGAAGGCAGGCAGTTTCAGGGGATTTGCACCCATACTTAGTGCTGCTCAATTATGTAAATATGCAAGAAAGATGTTGACAGATACTGCTAATAGTAATGTCTATGCTCTGTGCATTCTTACATTACTGGCAAGAAGGGGAAGACAAAATCTAAGAGAATACCTACTCTGTGGTCAAATGGCAAGTGAAGAGAAGAGAGCATGTGTCCCTTCCTGTGGAAATTGGGACCTGCCTAGTCACCTGTGTTTCCTGCTCCCTGGCTAAGAAACCAAAGGCCCCTCTTCCTCTCAAATGGCCTCAAAGACCTCTCTTCTCTCAAATGGTAGCTACAGACTTGGTATCTAGCAGCAGTTCAGTATTGTAAGGGAGTGGAGGAAAAGAAACAGAAAAGCAGAAGGTGGCTCTTTGAAGAATTTGAATTGAAAAGAACTTAATGTAGTATCATTTGATCTCTGTCTTAATTCTTACCTTATGTATCCCTTCTGGGGTTATAGATTATTTTCATATCTGTGTGGCATCATATGCTAGTTTACTGGATTTAAACTGGGTATGAGTTTTGCACAGTCATCCTATAGGACAACATCCGTTTACTTGACTTAATTTATTTTTAAGCAAGATCTGAAAACCAGGTCTTAATAAAAATGCATTGCACTGAAGCACCAAGACTCTAATTCTTTTTAAAAGTTTGTAGATTAGAGGTTTGCTATCAGTACATATTGTAGGCACTGACACAGGAGTGAGGTACCAGCATACACCAAATATTTCTCCTTAATAATTTAAAATACTGAACTGGCTAAACTTTGTTAATATTTGGGGGTTTTCCCCTATTAGAGCTAGGGGTTAAGAAGATGTTTTTCATTGTCTCAGTCTTTTTCAAACTGAGTAAGAGTACAAAACTTATTAAATAAGGTGTGATGTCTGCATAATTAGGTTCCTTCTAAGAAGTCGACCAGTATTTTATTTAGTAGTTCTTTGTGAAAATAAATATTTGTATTCAGCAGAACTCAGAGCAAGGTGGAAAGAAGTACATTGTTTCTATGTGTGCTTCTTTGAACACACAAATAATGACAGTAAGTAGCAGATCTCTGGGGTTTTTTATATTTTTATTGTGGTATTTACAAGTTCATAATATTTTTATTTCTGGATGCATTGTAACAGACAGCTTTTTGATTCGTGGAAAGTGACAACAATGTCATTGTGAGGCTGCTAGATAAGACTGATTGGTATTTCTGGTAAAGGTGATTATAAGTTAGTTCAATGTATTATTTAGCAGTCTGACAGTTTCAAATAGTCTACAGAGTTTTGTTCAGTTCATGCATTGTTCTTAGTTAAAAGCTGAGGTTTTTTCTTACTGCTATAGAAAAATAAACACTATTTGGCTTGATTTCAAAACACCTATAGAAATATTAACCTTTCTTTTCTTACAGAACTATCTTTTAGGGAAGAAAGAAACCTCTGAGATGGCAGACAGAAATAAAGAGGTCCTACTAGAGGTGAGAATGTCAAACCAAAAAAGACATAGTGGTCATTTTGGAGCTTGAAGACAAGCTGCAAAAGGGTGTGGTGATTGAAATTGATGGGCGAAGCTGAATGCAATTCTTAAAGACTGTGAATGGAATGTGTTATATCTGAGATAATTGATGTTTTAATGTTGCACTGTTTCAGATGTGATCAGTTAGCAAAAACTTTCTGTATTTACTTTAATATCTAAAATACCATACACAGTGATAATCAAATTGAGGTTGCCTGTAGCTATGGGTAAAACCATTAATTTCAAGTTGAAATTTGCAGAACTGTCACTTGGTTTTTTTGACCTGTGGGGGTAGAGATTTTTTTACTAGCACTTTCCAAATTTTTATTTTCTGCAGAATTCTAGATCATGGGTTTAGTGACTGGTCTAAGTTAATATTTTAAATTTTGATAGTAAGCAAAGTAGTTAAACATTTTTTCAATTACATTTTAAAATTAAAAAGCCAAAACCTGAATTGTAAGAAATGCATGACAGAAAACTAATGATTATCAAACACGTTAACCAGTTTGCAGAACTCAGGGCATGAAATTGTGGAGCAAATAAAGCAAACAGTAAATACAGCCTTCATAAGCTGAAAATTAAATATTTTTATGACATGGCTGAAGTGCCATAGGTTCCTCTTGATTTCCAGAATAATGATTATGATTTACATAGTTACACAGAAGTAGAAATTGGAGTATTTAATTTTGGATTAAACTTAATACAGTTTAATTTATAAGTAGCATATGCATGTTATTAGTATATTGTTAATATGGGTTTTAATAAGTGTTTCTATGTTTACTCTGAATCAAAAATAGTTTGAAGCCACAACATTCAGAGAGTTATAATTCTACTTAATTCTTTCTGTTTTCTAGGATTATTCATAGGTCTCTGTGCTGCATATTAATCTGGAGTGTATTTAAAGCATTTGGGTTTTCTCTGTTTGTTCTTTACAAATAAAAGCTGGGCAGAAGTAGTAGTGTTGTGGGAAGTTAGGAGCAGCGAAGTACTCCTGGAATAAATTACAGCTTTATCTGGTGGATGCACAGTTAGGTTTTGTGAGACTACATTAGGTGACCTCATGACTTTAAAGCCAGTAAAGCCATTGGGGGATCTCTTACTGGGAAGCAGTGGTTAGGAAGTCTTTACAGTAGCTGCTAATGATTTTGTCATTGTTGCACTGAGCAAATGCTCAGATGCCCAATCATGTTTGTTTGAATTACGTTATTGCTTCTGTGATTGATCTGCAGTTCATATTGCTGGGTGAAAAAAGAGCTGTCCCTGCTCTGAGTGCATTCCTTAGATAAAGAATTTCAGTGATTCAAAGCAAACCACTGCACGCTCTCTCTTCTGTCTGTTTCCCAAACCACTGTGTTTATCGGCAGGAATGTTTCTGCGGAAGTTCTGTAACTGTGCCAGAGATTGAGGGGGTTTTGTGGCTGAAAGAGGATGGCAAGAAATCTTGGAAGAAACGTTACTTCCTTCTTCGGGCTTCTGGAATCTACTATGTCCCTAAAGGGAAGGCAAAGGTATGCTACTTGAAGCAATTGTGCCTAATTGTTTATTTCAGGTAAATAGTGCACACAAGAGTTAGCTTTAAGGTTTCACTTAACTGTTTCTTTCCAAGTCCCACATCCTTTAATTGAAAGCCTGGCTTTATCATGGAAATATTGTCTGAATTATTGTGGCAGCATTTGACGTGAAGGGTGTGACCCCAGTTTGAAAATACAAGAAGACAGGGGTCTGCTTCTTGAGTCAGTTAAGGGTTAGGTGTTAAGAAATACTAGAGGACAAGTTTTTGGTGGAGCTAAGCTGTCTTGGCTCAAGCAGAATTCACATGGAGGACCAAATTGCACTGCAAATGTCCATCATGAAGTATCAGACTAACTCCACTATCAGTCTGCATAATTTCATTGTGTTTAATTTCTTCATATAAATGGGATCCTTTTTGGACCAATTGGTGCTACATTTTTTTGAAACTGGTAAATACAATTCCATTTCTTCAGGGTCACTTATTACTGTTCTATCAATAATGTAAAGTAAGTGGAAAGCCACTACAAATACATTACAGCTTCAAGGCTGAACTACTGTGAGTTCAAGTTGTCCATGAATCCATCAGTCTTGACAGCATCAACTGATTCCCAGTGCAGGAAGTCCACCTCCCACACAGCTGGGAACAAAGAGGAAATCTCTATCAGCACAACAGCTCCCTTTAGAGCTGAATACGTATCAGATGTTCTTTCCACAATCTTTTGCTTCATTAAAACAATCTGTCTGCAAATAGCCTGTTGAAATTCTTCATGCTACACTCACTGCCAAACATCTTTAGAATTCTACTCACAGTCACACTGGAATTTGGGCACCTTGATTATTACCAAGCTGAAATATAACCAGTGGCTGTTAACTTCCTGCTCAACCAATCATACTTACTTTCTCCTGATACCTGCTCTGAATAAATATTAGTAGTCTAGTGTAAAATGCTGTCAAAAGGCAAAATGCAGACAAAACACAAACACCAGATTGAACTGGAAAAAGGATATCCTAGTTAAAAATGAAGGTGTAATGCAAGAGTTTATGCATAGCTGTATCTCCTTCTTGTGTTGGTAGTTTTCAAATCAGATTGGAACTAATACTTGACCTTAACTAGACCTTATATTAGTATCAGATCTTAGCATTAGACTGATTTTGTCAATGTGCATGGATTTTTATAAAGATATTTTGTAAATTACTGGTTTTGTATTTACCAGGTCTCACGGGATCTTGTGTGCTTTCTACAGCTAGACCATGTCAGTGTTTACTATGGACAGGACTATCGGAACAAATACAAAGCACCCACAGACTATTGCTTAGTACTAAAGGTAACACTGCAGCAGCTGGGTATACCCTGATTATGCTCTTACTTGTTCTGAACCATCAGTTGCTTTTCATTTCATTTTCCTCTGGTTCTTGGATATGATGTGAACAGTCAGTGAACAGTTGTTGCCTGTTCTCTATGCTGGTCATGACTTTGTAAACATTTTCATATTGCCCTGAATTGTTTTATTTCCAGACTGATGAATGCCAGTCTGTTTAACTGTTCATCCTACCCTAAAACATACACTAAACTCTTCTTTTCCATTTGGCAACTCTATACCTTACAACTCTTTAGGTTCAATGAGATAATACTCCTTGAAATGCTAATTCCAGGGAGTTGCCATCTTCTCAGTGTAGGTCCAGAGTAGTGCAGGAATTTATATTAGAGATTCAAATCTACCCTTTATTGCTCAACCTGAGGGAAAGGAAATGCTGTAAAGGAGGCAACTTCTGATTATAAAGGACAAGTAGAAAGAACAAGTAGTGAAAAATGTTATAAAACCAGTGACCTGATCTTAAACTGATCCAATAACTTGAGTGCATCAAGTTATTTTAATTGCATCAACACATCTCCTACTTTCTCTTGACTCCCACACGGTGTTCAGAATGGTGTCAGTTCCTGCAAGATAGCTGGGTACCAAGCTATTTTAAAACAGGTTTTCACGCTGTGTTCACAGCAAGTAAAGTGTCTTCATGGATTTGAAATGGTGCCAGTAACAAGAGATGGTTATAGCTGCACTTTTCCCCTCTCTGATCTGTAGCTCATGTGGTGTTGTATATGTCAGTACCTTAGACCATTCTGTGTGCCTGGAGTGTGTGGCTGCCTGTCCTGTGCCTCAAAAAGGATTTGATTTTCCAATGGACAGGGCAACATGTCTTTGAGCCCACTGGAGAGACACTGAATATTAAATATGGGACATGATACTAGTGGAGAAAATACACAGCTGAAACTGGAAGTATTTTCCATGTTCTTATAGGTCATTGAATGCAATAAAAAATATCAGTGTTTGTAGGTATTTATAAATTCCTTGAAGTAAATTGATTTCTTCTGCTTACCTGTCACTTTTGTCTATATCATTTGGACAGGTTAATAGTAAATTATTTTTTCAGTCTTTTTGACCACACAGAGTAAGTAGATTTTTTTTTTAATTATTGTCATTGAGAGCATAAAATATGATGGTAAGATTAATAAAGACACAAAAATGTGTCAAAATTGTCCCTTCAAATAAATTAATGGGGTAGCTTTAGTTGGGTAGCTTACACCAAGTGAAGCTATATTTTCTGTGTGGAACTGATGAATCACCAAATTATTATATTAAGCAGGATTCAGTTCTGCCTTTATTAATTCTTACAATGTTACAGCAATGTTTTAAATTAGTACAAATATATAGAAACAACACAGGTTTTTTAATAGAAATATAATTTTGTGCCATAAAGACTCACTGAGCTGGGAAGTATCTCCTTTGGGACAGATGAATGGCAAATACAAACCAAAAGCCCAATTCTCTGCTGAAGAGTAGAGATTGGATTTGTCCAATCTGGACTGGATTTGTCTTTGTGTTGCCTTTCTTTGTTTATATCAAAACTTAGTGTTCTCAAGCTGTGCTGTCATTCAATGTAACACTTGTGTGCTAATATATGATGTTAATTCCTTGGTCCTGAATGTTAGATTTCTGAGAGGTTCTTTTACTTCTGTATAACCAAATTTTTGAACAAATACAGGAAAGAGCTAGCTTGTTAGTTAAGTAATTGTATTTGCTTCTATAAACTCTTCCTTATTATACAACATGTATGTGAAGGAGGCTGGTAGTGAAAAATAAAAGCAACTATCTACTTCAGTAAGGAAATTTGTTACATATATTGTGTTTATGGAGGTAAACATCTTATGTTCATTTTAAAATAATTGTGTTGGAAGGCGAGAGGATAAAATATTCTAAAAAAGCTTAAAAGTTCTTTGATATATTTCAGACAGTCATTAGTAAAACTTAAATAGCTATGATCATCTAGCAAAATTCTATTGTGTCACTGAGCTTAAAGCCAACAGAAGAGATCATAAGAACTGGAGTACTCAGAGTTGCCCAAACAGCCAAGGGACCTGTAACTTCTACAGCATGGACAGGAAACAACTGAATAATCCACCCAGAATGATTTCCAGTGTCTGATTTTTGAAAAACATGCATTTCTTTCTTGACTGCTGAATTGATAAATACAGTACCTTTTCTTTTTTGTACAAGCATGTGGGAGCAGGAAGTATTTTTAGATGATAGCCCTGTATCAGTAGGGTGGGAACCTTGAAGGCTCTACAAGCTGAAAATGGAATTACGCTTAACACCAAGTCATTTGGGGAGTGTCTCACTTAAGCCTGAAAAGCCAGAGAAGATCAGTGTGTTTGTTTTCCTCTAATTTGGTTTTGTTGTGTGAGAGAGAGGTGAAATACCAGTTGTCTCTGCCAAATGGTGAGTCAGTCCATAGGTACAGAAGACTGTTGGTAGGTAGAAAGTACTACAGCCCTACAATAGTGAAAGACTTGCCCTTTCTTAGTGTTTCAAACCTGAAATCAGTGCATGATGGACACACTGCCAGTCTGTGTGTGAAGCAATCCCCATTGAAATTCACCGGAACATTTTTAAGTGGGGTTAATTACAGACTATTGTTGAAGAGCTTCCAGCGTTAAGTTTATCTGTATAGACCTCAACAACTAAATGGCTTTCCTTGCATTCCTAGCTATTAAAACATTGATGAAAATGTACAATTTTTTTGCAGCATCCTCAGATCCAGAAGAAATCCCAGTATATCAAATATCTTTGCTGTGATGATGTAAGAACTCTGCACCAGTGGATCAATGGCATCCGCATTGCTAAGGTAATCTCCAGGTAGTGTTGCACTGGTGTCATCAGTAGTTGTCATCACCTGCTTAAAACTATTTACAGTTGCTTAGCAAAACAAATGGTAAATTTAACTTCCCTCTCTTTAACTATTCTGACCATGAACTGTAAAATCTTCTTACATTTTTCATTCCTTAGCAAAATTATTAGGCTTTGTTATAATAATTCAGTAATTGGGTCTTAGCGTCTAGTTTCTGCTGCACCCATCACATGACACAGTTCTGACATACATCATGGACAGACTTTAGCCAGCTCCTTTCAGATTTAAAAAAAAAAAAAAGGCTTATGGGAAAAGAGAATTTAGAAAATAGAGCTGTTTTCCAAGATCCTCAGCTTGTCTTTTTTCATTGGGCTATTTCTTGCTTGACACTGCCTCTTCTAGCATAAATAAATTGTTTTTCTTTCATTCAGCAATTCACTAATAAATATTGCCTGAATTCCTAAACATAGAACCTGTTGTTGCTTTGGTGGGGCTGGTGGGAGGAAAGATGTGATAGAGAAGTCAGAGGTGGAGCTCAACAGTCTGAAAAGGGTGCACAGCCTTTACACAGTTGTTTAATTTGTTTGTCATTTTGCTTAGTATGGGAAGCAGCTATACATGAACTATCAGGAAGCATTGAAGAGAACAGAGTCAGCATATGACTGGACTTCCTTGTCTAGCTCCAGTATCAAGTCAGGCTCCAGCTCATCTAGTTTGCCAGGTAACAATGTGATCTATCTCATAATACAAAGATTCAATTACCTTTTTTATCATCTGCTGTCTGGACACCTCAAGAGAAACTATTGCAGGAAATGGACTGTTTCTCCAAAGATTTTATGCTATGTTTAGTCTAAAACAAGGTCTTTTATGCTGTGTTATAGTCTATAACATACATCTATATATAAACACACACAGGTAAAAACCTGTTTTGCTATATTACTTGCAGTGGTGTATGTATTTGAAATATGCAGTACTTTCTTGTTCACCTCCAAAAGAAGTGTTTTTCTGATACTGAGGAGAGGAAATATCATTTTGAATTCCTGATGCCTATGTGGTTTGTTGTCTGAAATATTTGAAATTGCACAATGACAAATAGCTCCTGCCCCAAAGGCAAAGATCCAAACAATCTCTTTAGAGAAAACTTTGAAGATACTGCATCTATCTTTGTGTCAAACTGTGCATGCCTGCCTTAATGTACTCCTGTTTACCTCTCAGCAGAACTGGGGCTGGTTTCTTGTTGCACATAGTTTAAAACTGGTAAATGGTTTATACAGTGTAATTTCACTGTTCAGAGCTGACTGATGCTTTGGTGGGTTATTTAGATTCTTTATTGAAAATGTGCTGTTGTGTGAAGGTGTTTTGTCCAGCACAGATAAAGGTCAGGAAGTAATGCTTCTGTATTGGACAGGTTCAGAAAGTAGCCTGTAAGAATGAGCTAAAGAAATTCAGCCTAACTGGGAAGGTACCCTGTTGTTTCAGCTGTGTGGCATAGCATAAATTGTTGGCTGTTCACAATTTCTCCATCCAAGCTGGCTGTTTTTCTGATAAAGTGTCAGTTCTTGTAGGGAGCTGAGCCACAGCCCACCAGCCATGCGTTTTCTCTCAAAGTTGCATTCCAGCCTATGCCTACATGCTACTTTTTCCCAGGACAGTTTGGGATTACACAGAAAGCAGGTGCCAGACTGAATGAATTGGTCTGGCAGTGCCTGCTGCTGTCTTTCCAAGACACCCTGTGGACCCAGAGCATCATCTGAGTTGGCTACTTGCAGGATACTCATCATTCCTTCTCTTCTGTTGAGGAGTGGGTCATTGGAAGCAGTCCTGCCTTGGCTGGTGTAGGTTGCCTGTCCTCAGCCTATGCCCAGCATCTGTTTCTAAGGTTGTGCTGGAGACAGCAGGCTGTGTGCACTGCATGAAATGGGGCTTTTCCCAAAGTGCTGGAGCTGTGGCATGGCTCAGAACCCATACAGCTGCAGTGTGCATTTACTTTGAAACATCTGACATGCTCTCATCCTTGTGCAGCTTCAGGTTTGGTTAATATCAGCCATCTGTTGCACTGTGTTGTTTTCCAGATGGTAGTGCCCTGGATGTGAGCTAGAGTTTATGCAGTCATTACTGGGAGCAATGTCCTCTGGTGGGATAAAATGTTGAACAAGCACACTGACATGGCTCTTACATTCAGAAACATATGCTAACTGTTCCTTCACTTTTTTCTGAACAGAATCTCAATCAAATCATTCTAATCAATCTGACAGTGGAGTTTCTGACACCCAGCCAGCTGGACATGTCCGTTCCCAAAGCATTGTCAGCTCCATGTTCTCTGAGGCCTGGAAACGAGGCACTCAACTGGAGGAATCCAGCAAGGTAACAAGAAGACTTTAGTTTGAGAGCCAGCACCCAACAAAATGTATGAGTAAACTGTATACAGTACAGGGTGCTGTACTTCTTCCTCCTCTGTCTTGAGAGGCATTCCTTCTCTTTTTTTACTCTTACATTGTTGATTTACACTGCTATATAATTGTTTTCGTAGGATTCACTTTTTCGGGTAATTCAGCCCTGCAACTTCCTGTTCTTTCTTTTATTTGTGTGCATAGAAGCCCTTTGTTCTCTGAAGGCATTATACAGCCCCTCTCACAGAGAACTAATGTAGAATGAACACTAAATAAAAAGATAAGTTGTTAACAAGTTGAATGAAATTCTTTTACTAAGATCTCTCTCCAGTTAAGTAGCCACATCTTTTCATTGTAAAGATGTGAATAGCAGGGGCTGAAAGCAGGTACATATATTTTGAAGTACCTCAGTAGTCTTTACTCAAAAATTTTCTGTTATATTAGGTGGAAGTGGAAACAGTAACCTCAGATATGGTCAAAACAAAAGTACAGAAATTGTCAGCAGTTGTGGATTAAGGCAGATGTGGTATTTCCTGTTGCTGGTAGAGAGTTACAAAAGATTTTAACCCATTGAGGCTGCGGCTTATGTCTGTTGTGGTTTAGTTAGTTGTCCTTTCTCTGGTAGTTAGCTGGGGAAGATTTCCAAGCACGGCAGAAATTCCACTGTAGCTGGTTTGTTGTCATGTTTGAAGGAATCTCCAGGTTCCTGAACAGCCTTGACGTCATTAACTGTAGTGTAGCTACATGTGGAAGTGCACTGTGAGAACCTGTCGTTACTTCTGTCAATTCTGAACCTTCCACAGACCCCAGGTTCAAGCTAGAGAAGCAAGCTTTTTAGGACTAAACCCATGGGTCAATACACCTGGCCACTGGCGCTTCAGATAAATAACTAAAAATAAGATAGCACACCACCTTTTCAAATAAAAAAGCATATGACTATGTGAACACTGATATGACTGCATCCTTTGGGATTCATAACTTTTCTGCAGTGCCTGCTGGCTTGGAAATTGTCTGATTCTAATAGTAATGTAGTACTCTGTCCAGGAATGTAGCTTGCTAAATTGTGGTCCAAGCTTTTCTACTGCATGAGTGCAAGACGTGGTGCATGTCCATCAGCAGATGGCTTCTGTATAGGATACATCATTTGGATGGGTATAGGATGCAGCATTTCTGCAGGAGTGGGACAGCTGCACAAGATGGGGCATTTGCTAGCAGGTACGCAACAGAGGTGAAAGAGTACTGCTGTGAGAAAGATGATGTTACTGTTTCGTCAAGGTTTGGATTCAATGTAAAAACCCTGCTGCTACATACACTCTCTGTGAGATTTTAAGCAAAAGTTTGAAGTTCACTATCTTGGGGTTACTGTTGTTCTTCATCAAGTCTGTAGTGCTGCTGGTAATTGCTCATCTAAGTAAACCCCAATGCTACCTGCTTAAAGCCATGTTAAAACCAAAATATTCAGAATGCTTCCTGTTGAGGGCCATCCATGTATCAAGATTTCATCAATTTGAATTCCTTTCTGCAAATCCAAAAAAAGGTATATTTATTCACCTCATGCATAACACAGGTAAATGGATTGCCCTAAAACTTCCAACGAATCCAAATGAAATGAACCGTGTAAACTTACAGAAGCCATGTTAAACAATTGTAAGTGAATTGGTGACAAATTTACTTTCAGTGAAACTACAGTGTAAGTCTGGCCTAGGGAACTTCAATAACTAGGAAATCAGACTGGCAGTGGAAAATGTTAAACTGTGTGGCAAGAAAGGCAACAGCAATGTTGAGAAATGGTAATTTACATGAGAAGGTGTTTACAGTGATACTGAGATGTGCTGGTTTAGGCAGATTAGTCTCCAGTTGTCTCAGAGGCAACTTTGCTATAGTGCTTTGGTGACAAAGCTGGCTTAAGAAGTTCACGTGGGCAGGTTGCTGCCAAGTGGCAGAACTTTCCAGCATGTCCCTTGCGCAACAGCTTGCTCCCACCTTGTCACCCTTGGCTCATCTCCCTCGGCATGCAGCACAGAACAGAGCATGCTGTGGCTCAGCAGGGAGGTGACATTGATGCTGGCTCTCCAGGCAGGGTGTTGTACTAGTGGCTCAACAAATTAATAATGGGTGAGTTCTGCTGACTTTTACCAGTTGCCAGTAACTTCACAACAATTTCTTGAAGCTGAAAACATACTGAGATTTCTAGAGGTCTGTCGTATTTGTCCTAAATTTGCTAACCAGTCCAAAAGCATGGGAAAAGAGATTGCAAACAGTTCAGTTGCAAAAGTTTGTTTTCTTAGGAAAAAATAGCTAAAAAAAAAAAAGGCACAGTAAGTAATTTCTCAAGATACATAGAAAGACATCACATAGGTATAAGGACAGAAAAAGGACAATGATCTCTCTCAAGGTGCTTCTGTAAACAAAGTACCACTGAATATGTTTCTGGATGTTGACATTTAATTTGATTCTGTGGAGATGGAAGGGGCTCCCCTTCCTGAGACTCACAATAGTCTTTTCTGTGTCCTGAGTGTTTCATTTGTTCACTGTAAGAATTACTATCTTCAGTGGGTATGAGGAAAACACCCCTCTCTTTCAAATCTAAGATTAGGAAAAACTTTTCCCAAGATGCAGATAATCCATCTGCTTCATATTTGGCAAGATTGCTCTTTGCCCAAAGAATACCATTCGTCTGTTCACATTGTTCACAGTTGAGCACTGGAGATCTCACTATGTCTTGTTTTGCTTTGTTAGATTTTGAACACATTGTTTCAAATGGGATGCTACAACAAATATCCAAATTTGTGCTTACTGTGTCTGCTTTAAGGGACAATTTCAAGATTCTCCAGGGTCTTGCCATTCAGGGATAGCTATTCTGTTATGCCTTCATCTCCCTCTCTGTCTGTTTTATGCCGCCTTTATTTTTCCTGTTGCCTTTTGCTGTCTCAGGTTTCAAAAGCGAAGCTCAGCACAACTAAGGGCAGCACACCCGTGGTGCTTTATACAGGGCACACTTAAGGTCAGGTGGTGCTAATTGAAAATTCATTAACCTGGGTGATTGGGAGAATGGTAATTTACGGACTAACACTTGCAAGAGATCAAGATTTCTCTGTTTTGTAGTGTGAGCACCTTGATTTAGTTCCAGACCTGTTAATACTCTTGCCTTCCAGACCTAATGTGACAGGTAGAGGCACACCCCATGTTTCTTGTAAAATCACCGTTTATTGCTTCTGACTCTAATCCTTTTGGTGGAGTTCTGCACATACAGACACTGTGCACCTGTGTTTAGAACAAAGCAATATGCAAACGTGCTCTTCCCGTGCAGATGAGCGTAATTGGGCTAACTTATTGCAAAGTGTCTACTAATAAGGTATAGGTACCCAGTGTGGTCAGTTGCCATGGTGGTGGTGTATTTCTAATGCATGTTTCTATGCTGTGCACTGTGAAATTCACAACTTGGCTTGTAGCCAAAACACTTTGTGTTAGGAGGATGTTTATAAATTTGAGTAATGCAGTTACTGTTTTAATTTTTAAGAGGAATGTAGGCTTACAGTTTTTGAGAAACAACTTAACTTGAGCAAAACCCAACAAGTAGACTAAAATACTGCCTGCTGCTATCCAGCTGATCCTTCCCTTAGTCAGCTTTTCCTTTTTACCTTATTTTTTCTGCTTAACATAATAGTTGCATGTATAACTTTTCTTTCCCAAGTTTACTTTGTTTTGCAGATGTCTAAATGTTTCCTTCTGGGGAAATTTTCCTAGGAAAACCTGGTTCTCCCTCTTTTTCCTTATTTTTTCCTTGCCAGTCTTGGATAGCAGAGCATGTGGAGGAGAAGTATCTCAGTGCTATTCCTGTGCAGAGCTGTCTCTCAGTGTGTTTTAGAGCAGTTCAGGATTTCTGCATTTTGTAACACTGAACAGTGTAAGGCCTGAACTAACAGATGTAAGGATTTGACATGCTCTGGGAGGCCGTGTGTGGTTTGATTACAGTTGTACTGAGCTGGGGTGTCCACAGAGCCTCTTGCTCGGCCTGCTGTCCTATGTCATGGCCTGTGGTGGTCTGGAGGGTCTCTGTTTGGGTCATTGCTCTTGCCCAAAGAGGCCAGTGGTTCTCGCTGGGTCCCACTGCCTGCCCCACAGAAGTAACAAGGCTGGCGTATTTTCCCCGACAGCCTCGTTTGGAGCAGACTTGGCTCCACTGAATTTTGCTGCCTCCCCTCCTGGCCTGCCCCATCCCCTTGCATGGTCCTGGCTTGTCAGTGTATGGAATTGTCTCTTGCTCCAGTGTTTTGCTAATACTTCTTGCATGCTCTAATCTGTGACTTAATTTTTAATGACAGGCACATTTAGACCTTGACTTTCTAATCTCTTTGTCTCTTTCCCTCTCTCCCTCCTTCCCTCTCTCTTCTGTTTCTCCCTATCCACTTTCACTAAAAATCCCTTCCCCATAGGCCCGAGTGGAGCCTGCAGGTCGGCCCTTCGTGTCTGTGGCAGCTCCCGTGTCGCCGCAGACGAAAGCGGTGACCCCCTACGCAGCATCGCAGCCGTCCCCGCCGCTGCCGCCGCCCCCGCCACCGCCCCCTCCTCCCCCGCCGCCACCGCCCCCGCCGCCCCCGCCCCTGCCCAGCCAGGCCGCCCCGTCCGCGGGCTCGCCCGCCACCATGTTCGTCAAGTACAGCACCATCACCCGGCTGCAGAACGCGGCCCAGCACGGCGGCCCTTTCTCCAAAGCTCCGGCCGCGCAGCAGGCTCCGCCGCCACCCCCGCCCTCGGCAAAGCCTCAGATCCTGGTGCCCCCCAACGGGGTCATGCCGCCTCCCCCCACCCCCACCGCCGCCCCCCACGCCGGGATCGGCCATGGCGCAGCTGAAGCCGGCGCCTTGTGCCCCCTCCGTGCCGCAGTTCACGCCGCCGCCGCCGCCCCCCAAGATTCATCAGGTTCAACCAAATATAATCCAGGCCACAGCTGCCTCCTCGTTGCCACCGCCACCTCCTCCTGTGCCTGCCCCCCCACCGCCCCAGGCACCCCCAAAGCCTGTCACGGCAGCTCTGCCCCCTCAGCCTAGTGGGAAGGCATCGTCACCAGGGGTCACACATGTCACTCCCCCTGTGAGTGTGACTGCTCCCTTGCCCCCTGCAATAAAGAAACAACCAAGTGTCACTTCTCCCCAGGTGCCTCCTCTGCCCCCAGTCCCTCCTGGCCCCACTCCCCCTGCAACGTTCCCAAAGCAGCAGAGCTTCTCAGTAAAGCCTCCTCCATCCCCTCAGTCCCCAGTGCCATCGGTGGTGAAGCAGATAGTCAGCCAGTTTCCACCTCCTCCCACACCACCTGTCACTGAGCCCCAGCCTCTGAAACCCCTTCCGCTGAGTGTGGCTCCACAGTCACCTCCAGCCGTGAAGGCAAAGCCCAAATGGCAGCCTGCTGCTGCTCCCTCACCAGATTTCCCCCCTCCTCCACCAGAGAGCAGTTTAGTGTTTCCTCCTCCACCTCCTTCCCCAGCTTCCTCTGCAGGTTCCCCCCCCTCCTGACAAATCAGGGTCTCCAGTCAAAAAGGCCGGCAAGACTTCAAGCCCTGGAGGGAAGAAACCGCCTCCGACACCTCAGCGCAACTCCAGCATCAAGTCCACGAGCTCTGCTGAGTACCATGAGTCCAAGAGGCCTTCAGTGGACCGCCTTGTCAGCAAATTTGCACACTCACCAGAACCGTCAGGATCTCCTTCCAAGGAGTCATCACCTCCTCCAGCCCCTCCAAAGCCAGGAAAGCTCAATCTTTCAGGTGTGAGCCTGCCCATTGTCCTTCCACAAGGTGGGATCCCAGCCAAGGCTTCTGCTCCGAGTGCATCTGGAAAGGAACCTGTGGTTGAATTCCCTTCACCACCGTCCGATTCAGACTTCCCACCACCACCACCTGAAATTGATCTTCCACCCCCACCAGTAGAAATTCCATCTGTGTTTTCAGGCAGCACCTCCCCAAAAGTTGCTGTTGTAAATCCCCAGCCTCAGGCATGGTCAAAACCATCTGTGAAAAAAGCCCCACCACCCACACGGCCCAAGCGGAACGACAGCACCCGACTGACACAGGCAGAGGTTGCAGAGCCTCCGGCGCCAGCTGCCCCGCAAGTGCCCACATCGCCCAAGTCCAGCCTTAGCGTTCAGCCGGGATTCCTGGCAGACCTCAACCGGACGCTGCAGAGGAAATCCATCACCCGGCACGGCTCCCTCTCCTCGGCGCGGATGTCCAGAACAGAGCCCACCGCCACCATGGACGACATGGCCCTGCCTCCGCCCCCACCAGAGCTGCTGGCTGACCAGCAGAAGACAAGCAGTTTTGGGGGCAGTCATATATCTGGCTATGCAACATTACGGAGGGGGCCACCCCCTGCGCCTCCCAAAAGGGATCAGAACACCAAGCTATCACGGGACTGGTAGTCAGTCCCCAGGGGCCAGTGCTCTCCGTGACTTGTGGGCTGCTCCACGATCGGCCAGCCTGTGATTTTGCGCACTTGGAGAGAATGTGGGGATGTGGATGATAGCCCCATCAAAAGAGGTGATCTCAAACTGCAGCTAAGGCTAAATGTAAAGACATTCCCCTTTCATGGCTAGATTAAAAACATTGGGGGCTTAGGGGTGTTGATATTTTATTGGGAAAAGTGGGTAGAGAGGTGTTGGCTTCACTCTTTCAGTTCCTTTTACCCTTCTTATGGATTGGACCAAACCCCCATTTTCTTACTTTTTCTGCATTTAGGGGAGGGGAGGGAGATAATTTCTTTTGTAGTGTCTGTCCACGTGAGACATGTTTGTGCATGTATTATAAGTGTAGGTATATAATATATTGTGATATATTTCGTCGCAATTATAGAAGATAACCAGAATGTTTTTGTAGAACCGTATTTATTGTTTCAGTCAGTATATTATCTGGAATCAGACTCTAACTGGTCAAATCTTACCACAAAGATGGAGATGTCGGGGGCACTTTAAAGAAAGGAGCTAAAAAGCCCAAACCCACAAACTTCTCACCAGTTTGTGGTGGGTAAATGGTGCAGAGCTGAGGTGTTTGGCTGGTAACTGTACATTGTCCATTGATTGAAAAGTACAGATGCAACATACCAAAACATTCTGGTCATAATACTACTGAAAATGAGTATGTTCAGAGGAAAGAAATAGATTTTATATATAGTGGGCTGGAGTGAAATATATTTATACTATAAAGAGCCTCCCCCTCCTTTCAAATAGTTTAAAAATATACACTGATACAAATTATTTCAAACTTATTTGTCCATGCAGTTAAGTAGGATAAATATATATTATTCCAAGCCATTATGCATTCTAACTGGATAGTAGGCTCAATCATTTGTTTCTATGGCTCAAGATGAATATATTTGTGTTAACCCCTTCTGAAAGCTGCCAGGACTCCTGCAGTCAAAAATCCTGTCAATCATCAAGGCTGACCCGCGCTGATCCATGAGCTGTCCGTGTAATTCTTACCCTGAATGAACAGGTAGGTTTCTGTAGAAAGCATTATGTGCTCACACAGGTGTGCACAGTGTCCAGTCTCACCTGGTCTGTGCCTGGTAAGATGTAGTGTCTTTACAAAAAGAAGTGTCTGGAACTATGTAAAGAAAGTATTGTTTGTAATTGATTAGAAATTGTCAGGAAACTTTCCCTTCTCAAAAGAGAGAAGGGAGTGACAATTTCAGGACAAGCAGAGTAGGAATTCTCTCTTATGTTTGAGCCGCCGGAGACTGTGACCAGTGCATTAACCTGTTTATTACACAAGTTGCACTTCTAGCAGTCAAGGAAGAAGGCTGGAAATGAAACAACCTTAAGAGGCAAAAACATTCGCTAGGAATGTCATCTGAGGGCCCATATGAGTAGAAAATACACTATTGATTTGCTTGGATTTGTGTTAGTCACTGATTTGCAATCGGTCACCAGATCAAGTATTGACAGTCCTTTTCCTTCAGTAGCTACTTCAGTAGCTTGGTTGCACAGATCTTACCCACATATTCAGCCCTTGTGATAAGGTAGGGCAAGTGTAAGTGGTCTTATGTATCATTGCTCATTCATTACAGGGTGGTGGTACACAGCCTTTGTAAAACAAAATAAATAACTTGGACTATACCTGCCTCATCTTCAGCTGTTACAGCTTCCCTTGTCACCATGGGGATACTGTCAGTAGGCTCATAGGGCAAATAACTTCACTGTTTGCTTACTTTTTCTCTAAAAGCAAACTTTAAGTGCTTTCTTTTCCCCAAAGAATGAAACAAAGACAGCAGCTTGACCTGGCAGTATCCTCACATGTGTAAAACCAATATAAACTAATTTCTCATTAGAGCAATTCAGGATGATAGATTTAAGAAATATTGTGATATTGTCTCCCATTCCTTTTTTTTACAAAGTTTTTTTTTTAAAAATCAAAATAATGAAAGTCTTTGTGAATATTTTATGAATAGGAAAAAAAGTTTTGCTAATTTGAGGCAGAAAATGACACATCTATAACTATATAGTTTTAAATAGGTGCATCATGAAAAGAAAAATCAGTGGTGCTGTCTCTGCTGACCTGTTTCATATGATTTTTTTAAAATCTGTTTAAGCACCTCTGGAAGTTGTTTTAATATTTCAGACTAGATTTTTTGAGCAATAAGAGTATATACCATTGTGTGCATTTTTAAAGCACTGCTATGGGAAGGCACTTTTTTTGTATCTTTCAAACTGTTCACCAAATTTTGTTTCTACTATTTTTGTGCTTACAAAGTGTCCTTAAAAGCATTTGCATTGTTGATTTTAAGCATGCTCAGTGTAGCTGGTGACCAACTTCACAGAAGGGTTGTTAAGCTATACTGCAGTTCATGGGTGCTGTAATTTTCAACTTTGGTCCTCTTGCTGATTTGTACTCTGTACGCAGCTCCTGGGACTCAGACACACCAGTGGGCAAAAGGTGCTCGGTACAGTCGTAACTCCTCAGCTCTTAGTGATGATGGGTAAGTGGGCACATCTCCTGCTCCCTGGCTGATGATGCAGCATGTGCTCCCAGGTGAGAGCAGTCAGGGAATTCTGCTTGCCCCACCTTTCTTTCCCCAAGACAGCCTCACTGGTGTGTGTCAGTTCCAGCCCTTTTATTTTAGTTCAGTGCGGGTACCTCGGGGCTTTGGACTTGGCACAGCAATGTTTTGAGTGCAATTTCTTCAGAGGCATTTGAGCTTTGTTCTCATTTTCCTGTGCCCACATTCATTTCCCCAGTATCTCTCCCTAGGCAATGAATCCATGCTTTCTGCTGTAGGCTGCCAGCAGCTTGCTGGGAGGCAAGCAGTGTAACTCTTTAAGTCTGCAGCAAAAAGAATGAAGGTAAGCAAAGGTGGCACCCTGTATTCCTTCTAATTACAGTTTCCTTCCTAAGCCACTACTGATCTAGTGAGTGGCTGCAGCTTGCTTTCTCTTAGCTGAGCATGGAAATTTGGCTACAGTGTGGTTCAGACAACCTGGTTGCCTTTTCAGGTTATGAGATACCCCCCCAATAACTTGCTTTTCAGTGTATTTACTGGTTTTGTGACAGTAAATATTTACACCTTATTTGCAAGTAAGTTATTTTCCCCTGTGTGCAGTGGTTTTATAATTGCACCATTATATTTATTTATATCAGAAAATTAAGGGGCTGGATTTCAGACACACAGAAAGAGGCTTCCTGCTACAAACCTGGGCAGTAATCCTTTTGGCGCTGTTAAAATGGGCATGTGAAGGCTGTGTTCATACTCCGGACACAAAGATAGCTGATACTTTAATCCCAGAATACTCCCGAGTGTACAGCTGTAGTTGCGTTACGTGAGGAAGCACATGGGCTGGGACACTTGGTAAGGTGGGTGGCAAGGAAGCCCTGCTGCTGCAGGGGCAGCTGAGAGAGCACAGCTGTGTTTGTTAATCTGTTCCGTATTTGGCCTTTGTTTTCCCTCTGCCTTGCAGAGTACCATCCACCTCTGAGCAGCAGGGCCCTCTTCAGCCAGGTTTCTGTGCCTGCAGCCCAGGTGTAAAAGGCAGGGAGCTATACTCAGACACATCACAATTCAGGTGCTGGGGAGTTGCTTTGAAAGGGAAAACCAGGCTCTTCTAGCAGCACTAAGCTTAGGTGAGAAATTATTTTTAAAACCAAAAAACCTACAGGTTCTAAGCTAACCACAAGCAACATGTTGGAGGTGGCTATGCTAGGAGTCCTGTTCAGTCTTTCAAAACCTATAGCTGGGAGAGGAGGTTAGGCATAAGTGTCTAAATAATTCTGTTATTTTCTATGGAGGAGAAAGTTTCCTGCTTCACCCTGCACAGTGGTTTCCTCCTGCAGCAAACCACCACTGACTGCTTCAACTTGGTGATGACCTCAAAGCCAAAGAGCTTCTCTCCTGAACTTACTCTGCAGTTGCCTGCAGGGCAATATTGACTGACTGACACATCAGGGAAACAAAGTGAAGGTACCTGGATCATTTGGTTTCAGGTCTGATGGGAGAGGAAGTAGTTTTTTCAACAAGTGCATTTTAACAGTTACTGTTCTGGGCTTGCACATTTAAAGGTTTTCTAATACCTTCCTTCTGTGCCCTTAGGCAGCCAGGTAAATAAGCTCAGAGATAAAGTGTGGCCAGTCTTCCTCTCAGTTAAAATTATTTTTTCCACAGTTTAAGGAACCAAAAGTGCCATTTCAACAGCAGAAGGGCAAAAGAGAAATTTTCTACTTTTTACGGAAAACAGCATAGAACCAAATTGTTCTGCTTCAGTGCTACCACTGCAGGTAAATTTGTTTCTTATTCAAAATAAGATTTTAAGTGGGTCTTAATATGAGTATTACTTCAGTGTCATGTTAAAAGCAGTGGCACTCCAGAGAAGCAGTATAAATTCCTGGCAGAAGGGCGTGAGGATGCAGCCAGAACATGGGAGTTTGGTTGGTTGTTGGGTTTTCCTTTTCCTTTTTGCATAGTTAAGGTGTAGATTACATACTGGGTCACACGGTGCTCTTCAGCTGCAGGTGAGTCTTACTCATTTGGGGCCCATTTGTGGCTCCTGGTGTTGAGCTTTGCATTCATTCCCTTGCACAAGTGGGGCAGACTCCAAACCAGACAGCATTTAACACTACAAGGGATAGTTTCTCTTGGACGTTTTTTGCCAGGTGCTGGTGAGGTATTAAGCTTCATTTTGGAATTCTGAGTTTGTCTAACTTGAGTAATTTTCCTTTCTGAATTTTCTTTCCTTCAATTTAAATATGCCCATAAAGACTGACCAAACCAGGGTTTTGTTGCAGGGGGCAGCACTCACTTAATACTGTGACACAGGCTTGGTCTAGTTTTCAAAAGCTTAAGACACTAAACTGCAGATGAGATGACAAACATATGCTTATCCTGCACAATGTAAATTACTTTAATTGCCACTAACCATGGGGAAAATAGTGACTTGGGTTAATGATCATTTGGTGCTGTGAGGCAAAGGACTCCGTGAGCTCACTATTGAGCAGATGTATCTTGGGTGAGGGGAGTTAAGAGAAGGTGGAAGAGCAGGCAGAACAGGAACTGGTGCTGTATGCACAATCCCCCATGGCAGGGACTTAGTGAGAGAAATTAGTGAGAAGGACCTTCAGTAACAGATTGTGGACACTACACTCCCTTATTTAAATGCTTGAAGGCAACTTGCCTTTTAGGAGATTTTGTCTTTTAGGAGATTTTGGAATTCTACCAACTGTTTGCTACACTGGAAAATAATTTCCTCCCAGCTTTCCCAAGACGCCAAAGATGCATTCAGAGCTAAATTCCAGGTAGGCAGATGTGTGTGCACCAGTCTCAAGAGGCCAAGTTGCCAGGAGTCTCGTGCCGCTGATCTCTAGCCCATGTCTGGTGAGAGAACAGGGTGCCACTGTTGTTGTGTGTCCCTTGCCTTTAACCAACACTGGGAACTGGGTACTCAGTTGCAAAGGACAGTTTAGCAAACAAAGCTGTGCCCAGAGCACCCTGCTGCTGATTTGGTGCAGGACAATAGAGCTTGTACTTCCAAAAAACTAAATGTTTTGTCACAAGTTGTAATTGGAAATCTTGGGCCTCCTAGTGGACTGCAGTGGACCAGAAATTAACTGGAGCAGCAGTTTGGTTTATGGCTTACACTAACTGTTACCAGTCACTGGGAATATTCTGTATAATACTGGAGATGCAAGTGTAAGAAGTGTCATTGCAATGATGATTTGTCTGTGCAGCAAACTTGTGCTGAGTGCTGTAAATACATTCATGTTTACTGCTTTAAAAAAAAAAATTGCACATTTTACCTTTCAATGGGATTGCCTCCCCTCTTCATCCCTTTCCAAAAAAAAAAAAAAAAAAAATCAAAGCTCTTTTAGACTGATAGCTTCAGGTTGGGGGGAGCTTTGCCATATTATAAATATATATAAATATATGTATAAATTTACTTTTTTAAGCATGAGAGAGGACAAAAGAAATACTACATTATAGAGTACCCAATATAGATCATTATACAATGGAATATGCACAATTCAATAAAGATGTAGTTAAATTTAATCTGTTTTAATCCTCTGTCTTGCAATTTTCCTTTTTCATGAGCTCAGAACCTACTGTTTTCAGGTGATGACCCCCTCTGTAGGGGTAAGGTAGCTGACGGCCTACAGCTTACCATTTCTCTGCTCACTGCTCACTCCAAATAAAACTGCTTTTATTCCTTTGCACATTTTTTTCCAGTGGGTCAGAGCTGGCTGTACCAGCCATGTGGTGCACACCAATTACAGGTCTACCCAGTGTGAAGGCTCACCTTTTCCATCTGCTCCTTCTTCAGGCTTGCAGAGTCCTGTACAGCTCTGCTCACAGAACAGCTGCTGGCTGGTAAGTGCTGCTGCGGCCCCTCTCTGGGGTCCGTAGGGAATGCGGCTCTGTTCCCCTGCCCTGGGATATATTCTCAGCCTCGCCCTGCAGCTCTCAGCAGCAGAGATCTGAGAATTGCATTAGCCATTGCAGGAAAGGGGGAGTCACACACAGGTGGAGGAGCTGCTGAAGGCAGCAGGCTGGATGCCAAGGTTTATACCTTTGCTGTGGGAAGTGCTGTGCTCAGAGATCCTCAGGGACAGGATTCGTGCACACACAAACCAATCTCCCTGGCTCCAGTGTGTTGAAGCCAAAGACAAGGAATGTGACACGGCTGTTGGCACGCTCACAGAACACAGGGGGTGTGCTTTGTTCGTTTTATTTAGGGCTCATAACAAGAGGGTTTAGTACACAGCAACAGTTAATTCCAAGTACAATTAAAAAAATTTAAAAATTGGGTTTTGCACTCACTGGAAGGTGGTTCAAATGGCACACACACTAAAACATTACTGGCGGCATACAGCTCCCCAGAGTCCTGTGGGTTTGGTCATTTACAGTGGGCTCTGCATCCATCAGCAGTGCCAAATGCAAAAGCGCAGCTTGCTGCTCCAACTGCAAACCAAAGAGGGGTATCTGCTTTCAGAAAAAAGTGCATGGACAAATCTCCATGTCTCCATGTGCATGACATCTCCAGAGAATTCATAGAAACTACTTGTCCATGCAAGTTGCAAAAGACACTTTTTCAAATGTGAAAAGAAGCACTTGTTCTTTACAAAAAAATCCCAGGACATGTCAGCACTTACCAAGGCGCTGTAATGGAAATAAATACGTACATAGCTCTTCCTATTAGTCAATAGTGGTAAGATTCTTCGGAGGTGTAAAGAGAAACTGGACCAACCATACTGCACCCATTTCAGCAGGATCCCCATGTCGGTGTTCAGCAGCGTCCTGGGTTCCCTCAACAGCAGGCTCCTGCTGCCGTCCCTGCCTCGTAATATGCTTTGTAAGAAGCACAGGTGCTAATAAAATTAGTTTATTTAGAGTACAAAAAAACCCCCAAACCTCTTCCTGCATGGGCTGGAGATTACACAAAAAGGGGGCTTTTTTTGAATTAAAGCAGCACAACGCCACGGTCTGTGAATTATTCTAACAACAGTTGTCAAACCTTGGCCACATCAAGCTTTTAGCAATGTCCCCATGGACGTGAGGGGGGGGTCCCACTATGCCAGAAGTTTTAAAATCAGAAGTAGGTTAAATAGGACTGTTACTACACACAGACTTCACTTACTGCGAGGGAAAAAAACCCAAAACAAACCACACATTGTTCCCTTCTTGTACTGTTCTGACCTCTGTGTAATACCACTTTATCCACAAAATGTGGCAGTGCCAAATAGTGGGAGATGCCAAAAGCTGGGGAAGGTGAATACACCTATAAGCACAGTAAATTCTCGTAACTGGCACCCCGTAAGCTGTAGCCCATTGTCCTACTAGTGCTCAGTTTCCACTGCCACCTTGTCTAGAGCTCAGTGTTGTAAATACTTGCCTTAGTGAATGCAACGGTGCTGTACGTTTTCCACTGCCACGGCTGCCAACATACGAACTGAAGTCTCTGCATGGGGTTTGTAATGCTATCTGAAATGCTGCAGTACCTAACTGGTGACTCTCTACTCTGAATGCAAGTACTGCTTCTAGTAAAACCACAGCACCATGGTCTTTTCAACAGCATCCTCTACGCAGCTTCCAAGAAGGGCCTGGAGAGAATACAGACATCACCTGTTTTACAGAATGTCCTGTCACACCTCTGGGAGCAGAAGCTCTGTAAATGCTCCCAGTTTACTAAACCACATAGAGTTTCATCCTTTCCAGAAAGGAAAACATGAAAGTTTCACTTTATGCCTGGGGCCCATAGACATAACTAATAAATAAGCAAACTCATTTCCAGCAGAGAGGCACATCCACAGTATTTGCTAGGAAGCAGTGGAAGTTGTTAGGAAGAGCACAGCATTAAGTCACCATCAAGCACAGATGGAAGACACAGAAGCACAACAGTATCTACACACAGTCCTCTCTCACCTCTGATCAACAATGTGCACATCCACAGCAGGCAGCCAGCCTACACACCCTCTGCTGGAAAAGGTTCCTCAGTCCTGCTGCTGCCTCGCTTGCTTTTCCTTATCAACTGGAATACCCCAGATAAAAGTGGCACTTTTCAGAAGCTGCATTACTGCCACTGTCAGCTTTGGCTGTCATGGAGAGCCCTCAGCAGCAAGAAAAGGAAATGCCCAGCAGATGTGAAAGGAGAACAAACTGCTCTAGCAAGAATTAGCTGGGTCTAAGCCTCTCCGGCACCCACGGGTAATCCACTCAAAGACCACAGGACCTGTGGAAAGCTGTGGTTCACACCAACAGCCATCTCCAGCCACTTCCATGAACAACCAACTCAACTGTCTGCAAGGACAAGCTGAATTCGAGGAACACGGTCAGCCTCCTGGAAACACACACCAAGCCCTGTCATCTACCTCAGGGCCATGCTGCATCTCACCAGTCAGACACCAGCAAGTGTTCCGGCATTGCTTCAGCTTTCTGGTGCCTACTCCAGCCAGTGCACATGGACACACCCTCATGACATGCAGGCATAGAATTCGCTGGTTGCCTCTCCTGCCCCTCAGCCTGCTGCTGCAACAGCTGTGGGGGAAGGGGAAGAGACGGAGGGGAAAAAATGGGTGAGACACATGCAACCTCAGCTCGCTCTCTTCGGCTGGAATGAAGGCACCAAAATTAACCTGCTTCTGCACTAGATGTGGACAGACTCAGTCAGACCTCCTCTCATGCAGGCATGTGATAGAGAGGCAGCTGTAGTTAATAGCTTTGTCCCTGGGGCCAAGAGGAAGGAAGAAACCTTTGATACACAGCAAACCAAAGCAAAATACACCGCTAGAGGATGCTGAACAATTTCTGTGCACAATGAAAACAGCTGGCAGGGCTAAGGCAGTTTTCACAAAGGTAGAAACATATTCATTTTGGCCATGCAGCACTCTTTGGGCTATGCTGGAGTGTTTCCTTCTCCCACCTCGCCTGCATACACACTCCTGCTTCAACAGCCTGTGATGCTAAACACCATGAGCTGTGGCAGCAAAACTAAGCAGTGAAGAGATGTTGTGCACCTTATGTAAAATACTGAGGTGTTTCTCCCCCACCCCCATTTGCCACCCCCTTTTAAAATAAACCTGCAAATTAAAAAGGGGTGGGGAAGAGAAGGTTTTGGACAAGGAGAGTACAAGGGACAAAACTGGAAACACAACCCTCACTGACTTTACTAGCATGCAATCTATATAACATTAATATACAAAGCCTGTTTACCTTGGCCTGGTCTATGACCATTACATCACATCATCCCCAAACAAGCAACAGAATTAAAATCTGTACAAAATAAAAATATGCATAAATCTCAACAAATTTCTTTACATTAGTACTGCAGAATAAAGCATTAAACCAGCAGGAGGTGACCCAGAAATTCCATCCACAGCAGTTCTTGCAGGATAAACAATTCCATGTGCTATTATCAGGGACCAAACTAACCCCTGGCCCATCAGACCAAAGCCAGTTCTTCAAGGAGCTGTCACATATTCCACTTCCACAGTTTTGCAGCCTCATCTTCTGTGCTGGGCTCTGGCAAGCGTTCATCATCTCACACTGCTCTGCTCTCACAACACAGAGGTTCAGCTCTCACTTAGGAACTCATTAAGCTGTCTTAATGATATATTTGAGCACTGTGGGCTCAGCTTTTGCCGTAAGCATATCCAAGGCAAGAGAAGCCAGGAAAGCTCTAATATTCCTGGAAAACCCAGCCACCCTATAAGCACCAAAGGCTTGTGAATGCTGCTGTTCAATCACCCTTGCTACAAGCATCACCTGCCTGTGTCAAAAGCTTAGGCCTGCCCAATGACACTAGAAATAGTCATTCCAATGACTGCACAACCAGTGGTTCTGGACTTGCTCCCAGAGAAAGGATGGGCTGAGGGAACTGAACATGCTGCTTCTCTTAAGTCTTGCTGCAAGAAAACTTTTCAGAGAGGAAAAGGCTTAAAGGGTATCTGTTCTGGCAAACACTCATCCCAAACAATAATGCTGTCAGCTTCCAGAAAGAAGACAACAGTGCCTTGGCTACATGTGGATTTAGCAAGGGAGAAAGTGACTTCTATCTGCATACCAGTTTCTTCGAAGTTGTCCTTCCTGTAGACTTCAACCAAACCAGTTTCTTGTGTGCTGTCACAGGAGTTCCACAAGCTCACAGCAGGTGATTGCATTCCTCCATGGCTTACAAACACACCTCAACTGTTGTTTCCTCCTTCTTCCCCTTTGAGCAGCTATGGCACCTCCCTGCCCATGCTGGCACCAAACCTGCACCTCCATGCTGGTATTTCACTAATTACCAAGCAAGGGGCTGGGTAAATTACCTGTACTGGTGCCAATGCCATCACAAAGTCAGCCCCACTCTCCCAAGCACTGCTCTGTTTTACACACCAGCCTCTCTGGCTGCAGCGTTGTCTCACCTCAGACAAGCTACTCTTGGTACCAGCTGGAACTTGGCCAGGTGACAGTCAAACGTTGCCCAGGAAGATGCCCTTGCAATACAGGATCAGCTCAATTTGCAGGCTAACAAGACTTAACAGGAAATTTAATTAGTTAATGTATGATAATTTACCCAAAGGTAACATTTCGATGTCCCTAAGGGCAGACTAGTACAACCATCATTTACAGTGATCTGCTGTGTACAATCACTGAGCAGAATTTTTAACTGCGACTAGATTAGAAAGCCAAATATCACAAGGGGCTACAGAGCCTTCATTTGGTATTATTCCACCCAAAGCCACCAGTACAGCTCAAAATATCTATTATAATAAACAATGGAGAGGGCTAGGGGAAGAGCTAGGACTACTACTAGTTACTGCTTGGATTTCCATGGGAAACCAGTACACACAACAGCCCTTTCTGCTTCCACTGAAGAGATTTTGGCAAAAGACATGAAGACGACAATTGCCGTTTGTCCTGCCTCTGCACAGGGCTCTCACAGTACGTATGCAAATCTAGTCATCAAGTACAAAATAGCCAATTTACAATACCTGATTGGATTTTTAAGATTATATTGTGCATAAAACTAAAGCTGGGGGCAAGTTTCTCTAGTGCAAGCAGGCATGAGTAGATTTGGACCTTAGATCACACCCCCTAGAGTTAATCCTCAGACCCCAGGAGGACCTGTAAACTTTGTTTTGCCTTCACCATCAATGGCATCTGTGAGTTCTGTTTGAACCGGCAGCAACCGTGGCAAGGGCTTGCTGTGGAGAGGAGCACAGTTACGTCAGTGCAGAACACAAAACAAATATGTGGCATTCAGAAGATGAAAGATGGGGATGGGGGACCTCTGGGCTGCAGCCATCTGAATTGTCTAAACTGAAAGGTGAGTGAATGAAAGCTGGCTCTGTGTGCCCTGTGTCAGCCTACTTGTGCAGAGCAGCTGCAGAAGTGTTTATGCTAAAGATGCATCTGGAAGTCAGTTACAGGAACATTTCTGTGTAGAAATCCCAGTGTTTGCTAGCACATGACTCTTCTTCCAGCAGCACAGGAGTGTAGTGTAGAAACAGGAGGGATGTCCACTGGCCAGTAACCTTCACAAGCATCCAGGACATCTCCCGTGCCAGGCACTGCTTCCAACGGTAGTACCATGAGGGCACACAGGCTTCCTGAGACAGATCCCAAGGCCTGTCAGAAGTCAGAATTCGAGTGAAGTATAAGCTACTCAACAAGTTTGTTACATCTGAATGGGTCAGCTTAATTCAAAGTCAGGACAGCCTCTGCTGGCAGCTGAAGAGCCATTTGTTCAAACAACTCAAATCACTACTGTTTTATAATGAGGGGGAAAAGAAAAAAAACCAAACCAAACCCAGAAGAGTGGTTGTTACAATTATCCTTCATTCAGTTATACTGGACGGGGCCCCAGAGGCTGGTGGAGATCTGGGAAGCCCGGACAGCCCCTGCAGCAGGAGATGCAGTGTTCTGTCCTCTAGTCTTCATTCTGAGTAATGCATGATCGACTCCACATAGTTCCCCGGGAAGAGCCCCGTCACTCCATTCATGACCCCCTCATACCAGCCATCATCATTCTTCTTGATGACGTAAATGATGGCACCTTCCTGAAATGAGAGCTCATCCTCCTTGTCCTTGGTGTAGTCATAGATTGCCACCACTAGGAAAGAAGAGAACGTGACTGTTAGGAGAGGTAGGGGAAGAGGAGGAAAATCCAACCAGCCTCCCTCATCCAGGCACTGCCTCTCCTTTGTGTGTGCAGGAAAACCTGCTGAGAGGGACAGTTTCTTCCAGCCCCTTTTGTACACGCTCATGCTTTGAAGCACATAGCCAGGACTCCTTTAACTCTTCCATTCTTACAATTTCCAGACCCACCAGAGGAAGAGTACAACTGTATGCTAAACGGTTGGTGTGGAATGATACAAGGAGGTGGTTGTGAATCCCAATAGCTATGACCACTCAGACCCATTCCAAGGTTCTTGTATTAGATACATGTGCTAAACCAGATCTCAGCACAACTAAGAGCGAGAAAACACGAAAGAGGGAGTGTAGCAAGACCTCTCTTCCAGCCACAGTCAGAATGAACCAAGGCTGATGTCCCAGACTTCCATCTACCTTAGCTACTTGCACATTTAAATCTCTAAAGTGTACATGTGCATCTCAAGAGCCAGCAGCCACTCCCAGGGCACATAGCACCAAGGTGGGTGAATCCCTGTTAGGAGCCATGAAGAAGAAAGATTGAAACAAAATGTATCAGGACATTTTTCTTAGAGCTGCAGAACATTGTAGTGAAGGCATGAAAGCGTTAGGAAAGGCAAAGAAATTGGACAAAGCACTTGCAAATATTAAATAGAACAGTTCTGAAATGCCAGAAAAGAGGCATCAAATTGATAGATTTTTCCAATCTCAGCGCTATCATTATGTGTTTCATACAGAAAATTAGTTATGCCAGACTCTTGAGTACTTTAACAAATAGCATCAATCACTGCTTTGGGCACTTGGCAATGAAACATGCAGTGCTGCCACTAAGAAAAAAAACCATTGGACAGGGATCCTAAAATCTTGTACTGGGGATAGATGGAAAGACACTCTAAAGTGAGGATCAAAAATTAACAGGATGTGTTCATAAACCCACTGTCCAAGAGTCCTACTAAACTCACCATTATTTTCAAATGAAAAGAGGTCATTTCCTTTTGAGGGAGCAAAGGAATCAATACAAATAAACACTATGGAAACCTGGATCTAGAAGTGATTATAAAATATACAGATCAATCCCAGTGGAAAATCAGAGTATTTACAGATTTTTTTTGTTATTATGTGACTAGAGCATATTTAAAAAACACACATTGTTTAGCTCCACAAGTGTGTCAGCAGTTGTTAAGTAACTCATTCTATTTGGTTTGCAACATGTAATTCCAAGCAAACAAAACACAAATGGAGAAACAAATAGATTTTTAGCTTGAAAAACAAGTGTATGAACATGTGATGCCTTCAATGTAAGTCCTTCAAAATTTCTTTTAAAAAGTTTTGAAATTTCTTCCTAGTGTCACTGTGCTATTCTTCTTCATTCTCTTGATGATGATGACCATCATCACCATCATCACCCAAGGATCATGGGAACTTCCAATTCCTTCCTTTCTCACTTTTGACTGTACTCTAGTGCCTTTGGATACAGAATGGATCCATTATTTCAAACCCACAAGAAGGAAACACTTCCTTAAGTTTGTGAAGAAAATTTGCTTCTTGTTAAGCCGCATAAAATTTACCTGAAGCCTGGTTTTGTTCTTACATCACCACTGCTTCCTCCAGCATGTTATTTTTGTACTGGCAACGTTCCTCTCTCTAAAAGGCTGTTTAATCCTTCTG
This sequence comes from Entomyzon cyanotis, assembly GCA_024500445.1. Taxonomy (NCBI): domain Eukaryota; kingdom Metazoa; phylum Chordata; class Aves; order Passeriformes; family Meliphagidae; genus Entomyzon; species Entomyzon cyanotis. The sequence continues at coordinate 13,963,759 of JAKEPQ010001027.1, read as the reverse complement.
TCTGTAACCCCAGCAGTTCAAGCTGTGAGCTTGTCACATGCCCTGAGTTACGAGGAGTCCAGGCCAGTATTGCAAAAAAGGCTCCAGATGAGACAGGAAGCAGCAATACTGACTCAGGAGGTGGCATCCTTCCCTGTCAGCCTGAGCCAAGACCTCTTTTAGTTTCTGTGTCAATACATTTCAATGCAGTTATGAAAAACAGAATTACTCATTTAGGTTGATATTCTTCCAATCTTTGGTTCTTCAACAATTACACACAGTTTGGCTGAACTCTGTTATTCCAACTGACCACAAATGTAAGCTAGGCTGATTATCCAGCTGAAATCTGTGAACACACACTTTCTATACGTGGTATAAGTGTGATTTTTTCTTTTGGATATCCATTTCCATTCATTTGATTTGCAAAGCCAGGTCATTTTCATGTCTTTTCCTGCCACACATCCAGACATAGAGCTCAATGGAAAACTGCAGTGCACATCCCTGGACAATAAAGGTTGGCTGTTGCTATTACAGTCACATGGCAGTGTCCTCAAGTTCAACATCCCCAGTAACTGTATCCTACTTAAGAATTTCTCCATCTGTTCAAAATGGATGTTATTCACTTCTTTCCTCAGCTGTAGGTTAGAGCATATCTTAACATTAAAGGTACCTCCTTGACCACTCTACAGAACAGAGTCATATTGAATCCCATTCCAATACACAGCAACCCTCTGTATTTGACATCTCCTTGGTGTCCCAGCTTCTACTGCAGAGGTCAACTACTCTAATCCTATTAAAAGTGCTGTCATATGAACTTAAATAAGAGAGTGGTCACATCAAAAGTACACGTACAGATCCTAAGAATTGCTACTCTACTTATTGGGGGTAAATGTGCTTGAACATCCAGTCATTTTGATGTTTTGTCCACTTTGAATCATGTGGCACAGAATACTATTTATAGGAGTTTAGGGAGTTGCCACAGGATAAATTATTTTGCTGAATAAAGCATTATAATTCCCAGCAGTATAAGTATACATATTCTTTGACTATTAACATCCTATTTTAGTATAAGGATTCTCATTAACTTTAAAGCTTCAAAGCTTGCTACGAAAAACTCACAGCCAAGCACTTCTCTGCCAACTCCAGCAAAGCAGTCAAATCTTAGGACATGGGCTGAACGTAGAGCTATTCAGGACTACAACAGAATCTACACCTATGTCAAAATCTCATCTTTTCTGGTATCCTAAAACTAGCATTTAATAGTTCTTCATACATTGAAAGCACTTCAGTTTTCTATTACTTTTAAGAGTGTTTCCAGAAACAGACCAACCTTTTAGATGTTTGGTCATCTAGTTTTAAAAATACACATCAAAACCACATTTTTGGATGGGCCTCTACATCAATAGAGACAATGTTTGGCTTCCTATACTTTTGTTCTCCACAGCAAATACGCTCTGACTAAAAGCCTGACTTTCTCCAGCTTATCTTTAAAGACTCCCCTTTACAGTTTTGCTATCCCATGTGCTTTTTCCCCGTACATATCAAACTGAAGTGCTGAGACGGAACAGATCTGTGCATATATGCACCTATAGAAACTATTTTAGTTCCCAGGCTCATAAAAGTCACACGGGAAAGCAGAGCAGAACTATCATTCAAATGTCGTTATTTCTTCAAACAGAAAGTTGTTCTCCCAAGCCAAGTGCATGCACACACACACCCCCTTTTTATTAGGATGAGACACTATAAACACACATCAGGGTCCTCTTCTTTCTCTCTTTTTCCTCACTGAAATGCTGTAATACCAAATAGTAGCTATGAAGGAGTCTAGGCAAACTCCATGTCCAAAAGCAGGATGGCAGGAGCACATACAAAAAATTGTTACAAATACAACCCTGCTGGCTCTTCTAGCTCTAAACCTACCCTTTTCCAAGTATGTCCTCGGTGCCCAAGGAGGGTCCTCCTCAGCATAGGGATCACTGTACTCCACCACAGCTGCTTCCTCCTCCTCATAATCCTCTGGAGGTGGGGGTGGAGGTGGAGACTCATCAAACACTGGCTCATCCACAGGCGGTGGTGGGGGAGGAGTATCTGAAACTGAAAATAAAATACAGTACAACCATTAAAATGGCTCCATAACCATGGTAGCTGCTTGAAGTAATATTCCCTATCCCAATTAGTTGCACTGGGACCACCAGTTATGACTTGTGAAAATACACTAGAGACAGGAAATTTCACAGAAGAAAGGACCAGGTACCTCCAGTATGATTATTTCCTTTTCCCACCCTTCACAATTTCAGACAAACTTGCAGAGGCAGAATTCTGGCTATATACAGACAAATCTTTTATCAACTCAATCCAAAAGCCACATCCAGGAACAAAACATAGCACAAGGAAGCTGCAAACTTACTGTTTTCTTGAACTCTGGCCACAAATCCCATTAGTGGTAACTGTGGAGTTACCTGTAGGATGGAGGGGGAGGAGGAGCAAGGGATGCTGCCACAAAAATTAAAAGAGAGAGGCATCCAGTTAGAAACACAACAAAGCAGCAAACAGGAAAGTAGACATCATCAACACTCAGACAGTGTAGCAGGCTGCCAAGAAGCTGAGATAAGAAGACTGACATTCAAAGAAAAATGGCTCAGGTGGTTTAAGCATATTCCTAATCCTTTCTTCAAGGATACTTCTCTATTTTTAAAATTTCCAACCCTGCTCTTTTTCACAACATTAAGAATCCATGCTGAAGTTTTTTTCTGATTTGACTATGAGATGCCCTTAAGATGAAGTTTCTTACTACAGAATACAGTGCTTTATGAACAGACCTAACTAACAAATATATCAGGGGGACTCTCTGCCTATAATCCTACCCCTTTCAGATTTGATATCTATAGAAGTGACTAACAACAACCACAAACCCCTAGTAATGCAAATGGGTGTAGCTCTTATTTTACCCAAGATGTAGGCCAAAAACCCACATCAAATGAGGCTGCTATTTTAGACAAAACAGCTAACTAGTTTTATGTGGGTTTAGTATCACTTTGAATAATGCAGCAATATTCTTTAAGCAAGTTGCAAGATGATTTTTCAGACAGCACACCTCAGGAGAAGCACAAATAAATTAATTTCTTGTTAGTATGTGGCATACAAAAAACATTTAATCATGTCCAACGGAATTAAGGACAAAAAAGATCTATATTTCATGTACCACTACATTTATTTAGCTACCAGACAGAACTAAATAAATTTCAGACTAATTCCAGAGCTAGTAAGAAACCTGACAGGTACAATGTAGCATTTTTCAGAATTAATTCACATTATCATAACAAGAGAGAAGAATTCTACAGCATTTACAATTTGTGTCTCAAAATTTCTTCTGTTTGCTTATTCCATTAAAAACTATCTTAAATACCTTCTATTTCTTCTGTCACTCCCATTCACATTCCTTTCAGAACCACACACCATAAACTAAAAGTCTAACAGCAACCATCGTTTTTGTTGCAAAAACATCTTGTACCCCCATATAACGTAAGTTTCATAATCTCACCATTTAACTAATCTCTCTTGAGAAGAAATTGAAATACATTTCTGATTACAGTTTCTTTGACTCGAATGACGTGACCTCAGAGCATTTATTCCTTCAAGTGTAACCATGATTTCTGGGAGAACATTTGGTCTTGTGTTTTTTCAAAGCAGAAAAAGGGAACTTGAAGTCCTACTGCAAAGCAGTAATATTTATCAATTCAGCATTCTTGTCCCTGCTTTTTCAATTATATATGCTATAAAAGTGTTTCATTTCAAAATTATTCCTCTATTCAACATCATATGGATTCATACAATCCATACCTATAATAAGAGAGTAGCTTCAGTTTCCTTGGTCTCTTCAGTGTACTTTGTTTGTGTGCTATATGTATTTCTTTGAAAGAAATAACAAGGCTTTCTATGGAGAAAAATAAATCACTCTAGACAAGCACGCCAAGCAAATACAAAAAAATCCCCTGTTTTAGTTTGGGTTGTGTAGTTTAATCACAATGGTGATGCTAACACTAGCTGACATCATTCCTTGTGTATCTTAACCCCTCAGTCTGTGCTTCAGTCTATGCATTTTGCAGGGACTATCATAATATGGTCTCTATATGCTATATAATTACTCTAGTTTTAACCTTTAGGAGCCAATACTGATTGTTTTGTTCATTAAATGCATCAGAGGAACTTTGCCGTACCTCTGCTGTCTAAACACCAGCTTAAATGTTCTCTCCCATCTTCCTTCCATACTAAGCATTTACAGATTTAATACACAATTGCTGTAAATTAATTCAGAAATGCTCAAGACCATCTTCCAATAGGCTTCAGATTGGTAAGAATTCAGCTGTACAAATGGGGTGTGGTGCAACCACTATCTCAATACTTGCCCAGATTCTCCCACAGGGTTTTTAGCCTGTGCTGAGCCCTGTACTGCTTTGATACTGATATCCAAGGCTGCAAGGTTAAAGCCCTTGTTAGGTGGCTCAGCTGGCAAGAGTGCCTTTGCAACAGACATACGCTGAGATCATTTCGAGTCTGCATTTCTTAATATTTTCAGTTGTTACAAAGGTCTCACCATGAAGTAGAAAAATGGTATTATCTTAGAAGTGGCATTTAACAGAACAGGGCAATGCAAATACCTTTCATCCTCCTGTCAAGTGAATAAACAAACATGTCTATGCCAACATTCTAAAAAAATGGCAATGGAAATAACAGTACTGCATTATTGCCAAATAACCTACAAACCACAAAAAGCCATAGCTGGCACCCTCCTCTGCCTCTTTTAAGGTCTCTCTTCCCCTCTTGTTCATGTTTTCTCCCTCTCTTCAGGAATGCTGAGAAGCAACTGTGGCCTCTGTTCTGTCACTACTAAACCTGCTCCTTACAGACACATCAGTGCCTCTATTCTTAGGGCCTTCATCAATTATGCATGCTAGAGCATCCTCTCCTTTCAAGGTGAACTCCAGAAATCCTTGGTTTAGTGTAACTGCAAAGCTAATAAATTCTATATTCTGATAGATATATTAGAAAAGGTTCTTACTACAACTGCTTACTTATATTGTCTCAGATTTGCCAGTATAACTGAAGTATTTTGTTTGTGATTTACCGTTGATATGACTAATCATCATAATAATTATCCTCTTTCTGGATACACAGACTGAGCTGTGGTTATGCAATTTATTTAAAGCCTAGTTGGCATCTTCTATGATTACCTATTAACAATGCAATGGCATCTTGCAGAGAATTATCCCTTTGCTAAAGCAAAGACACACAGCAGTCACTTAAAAAACTCTCTGGATATACTGAAAATCCTCTTTATTGCAAGGGTAATCCTGAAAGGTTTCTTTTGCTGCTGTTACCCTTTCCTTCCTGCCTATTTCCCTCTTCAGCCTTCAATATGCATATAATGTGAAAATACAACAATATTTCAGGCAACTGGGCTACAATTTAGCCCTGTCACCTCCTCCGCTTCCCTGTCCCCAGCAGGACCATCCATTTCCATCTAAAGCTCAGCACACACAGCTCTCTGCAGGGTAGCTCACAAACAGTAATATTCAAACCTGATAAAATCCCTTAAATGCAGATTGCAGCATTTGACCTAATTCCAAGTTCAGTGTGCAACTTAAAACAAACAAACAAACAAAACAAACAAATGAACCAAAAAACAACCAAACAAAAAAACTCCCCAAACCAACTAACCAACACACACCCGCCTCAAATTCCACCACCACGAAACACCAACGTACTGTGGTGCTTGCAAGTCAACATTCAGTCTTGCTGGTAATAGGGGCATTTCCTGACAAGAAACCTTCAGTGTGTCATCTTTCCGTAGCTTTGTCGAACAAGAAACTCTCCCCTACTGTGGTATAAAACCCTCACGTCCCATCAGAAGCACAGGAAGGAGGACTCCTTAGGCAAAAGGCTACTGTGTTATGCTAACACACAGGACTCTCACTCCCTGGTAATGTCTCCTCTTGTTTTGTGAGGCAGATCACCCATAAAGTAACATCACTTGTGGGCTTAGCAGATGACACAGCTTCCTCACATCCCAAACACCACTGGTGTCTCCAAGGTGTCTGATGCTTACCCCTGTATAACAAGTACAATTGCTTGAACTGTACTTTATCCGGAAGGAACAAGCACACAAAATAAAGACTGATTAATGAAGAATCAGCATTCTGGTGCAAAACCAAATACCCATCCCACACCAAAGCAGGTCCATGACACATTGTGTATCCAAGGACTTGTCTAATTGGGACTGTGACATCAAAAGTAAACTATTTGGCAACAAAGCCAGTATTTTTTAAGCTGCTTGCCATAATGGAAGCTGAACACTCTGCACTTGCACTGCAGCTTTGGCACAGCTACCAGCAACATACTGGAAGTGCAAGATCTGCAATGGAGACAGAACATAAAATTTCAGAGTGCGGAAGGTCATTGTGTTCACCACCATTGAGTTCAATGGAGCAGACAAACTTTCTCACCTGGGTTCTGGTTGTAGAATGGTCCCCCGTTCATCTGGTTCTGAAGGCTCGTCTGCGATGTGATGGAAGGAGGTCGCCTGTATGGCAAAGACCCCCCTATTGTCGGGGGCGTGTGCCGAGCTGCAGGCCTGTTCATGCTGTAGAACTGAACTGGGTGACCTAGGGTAGAAAGACAAATGGATTAGCAAAGAGAAGAATGATGCCTGCCTATTCTGTATCTGCATTCAATGTCAAAGGTTTGGAAAGGTTTCTGCCTCTTTCTTTTAAGACATTCTGCATCCTAGGAGGAGTCAGCCACTTCAGCTGCCAGACTGGCAAGACACTGAATGTCTCAACAGCAGTAGAAAACACAACTCTCCCAACTGCCTGCACTCAGCACTTCCTACAGAAGCCAGTACGAAAATACAAAAGTGCTTAAGCTACAAATCTTCAAAATGAAAGAAAATAATACCCAGTTATCTATTTTAAATAATGTATTACAAGAACATCTTGTGGATTTTGTTACTTCTAAAACCTGCAAAAGCCTCCCCAAAACTTCACAGTTCTGCAATTAAGGAACATAATGTAAAAAATAACTGTAGGCCATTTCCAGGATTCAAAGCAGTTACTTTCTGTAACTGAAAAACACAGTACTACCTATCTTAGTGCTATTTAGAAGATATTCAGAGAATCATCTGGGGAGAAGAGAATGTTAGAAGCTGCTTGAAGGATGGAATAAAGTCAAATTCAAAGACCTTCTTTCAGACAGGTGTCAATTAAAACAACTCCTTAAAAACTTGCTGTGTATTTTCATTACTTCCTGTATTCAAGACATTGATCGTGAATCCCAGCAAGCAGTAAACGAAGCAAGGTATCTACTGTGCTCACATAAAGTTCTCTGTATTTTATACTGCATGTAACAGTAAGCTGGATTTATTATTCCCATATGGGTTATTACCCCCCACAAACTATTCTGCCTCCACCATTTGTCCTAGAAGCAAATTTCAGTGTTTGCAAGAAAACAAGGGTAGAGGGGATGGTCACTGTGGCTGAGAAGTAAATAGAGAAACAGAACAAAATAATATATGAATTTTAAAAAACCTGCACTCTTCATTATGTTTTGATTGCTTTGCACAACTTCATACTAGGTCAGTAAATAAAACCACAAGCTGCTTGTTCTGTTACTTGCTTGTAAGAGCAAATGCATGAACTAGAGATTCACATTCCTTCTGCTTTGTACCAATAATGTAGTGTACCATATAAAAAAGGGCACATTTTACAGCTCAGAAATGGCTAAGAAAGAATCCATTCTAAAAAGGCTTCTTCCCATTTTTCCAACGTGTCTCCCTCTCTCTGTTACTTAATGTGCTAGTAGAAATTCGCAGTGATTGGAGAGTAGGGAGAAGAAACAGGGATAAGAGATTTTTAAGGACCAAAAGCTATGACTTGTTAAGTGGTGACCTATCGAGACTCTTCAAATACTTTTTTTCAGAAAAGCCATACAAGCAACCTCACTAATAAAACAGGGAAACAAAAGATCTTAAAAATAGTAATTAACCTGAAATTTCTCTTATGAAATTGTGAATGTGAATTTACAGCCATTAAAATACTAATCTTTGCTTGATTTTGACTTGTTAAAAATACAGAAACAATGTGGCTTAAGAACTGGGATACTGACTGCATCAAAAATGGAAAACTGATTGAGGCCCCATAAGTCACAGCTCATTTTCTAAACGTGAAAGTATTTTAGACATCAGGATCATCTTTGGATACCAAAATTCATCACACTTCAGAAACTTCTGGTCACAGTTATGGATTCTAGTGTAAATATCTTCTAATTTTATAGGCGCTACAGCCCCTTAAACTAAATGCAATTTCAAGAATGCTTCTGAAACCTGGTGCAATTCGTACTAAGAGATGAACACTAATAAACACATGAACCAATTCACATCCCTGTGAGCAGCCTCCTCTGTAATGTAAAGTAGCAAAGCATGCAGGGAGCTGCACATTAATTTGGCTGAAGGAGATCTTTACAGTGCAATCTCCTCATCAAGAGGTGATACAGTACAGCGCTACGGTTGGTAACTGCTACACTCTGCAACTTCAGCACGTGAGAAAATGGAAAGTATACCACTAAAAAAAAGGAAGTTGCAATATACACCCGAAGTATTACATATTAAAACAAAATGCTTTAATACTATTCTGCATAATAAAAACTTGTATTTTTCCTCATGCTGGACACAAAAACCCTGCCCTTTTCATCAGTTTATTAAAGGGAGACTTGTCATTTGAAATCATTGAAGCAACAGTCATATAAATTATACTTTGCTAGATGCACTTTGTTTTATTGCATTTATGAAAAAGAATAGTAAGACCCAGAACTAATAGTGCTGGTTCCCTCCATAATTATTCTATGAGGTTGTCAGTATCCAAACAGGAATAAAATTATGATTTAGTAAATTCAATAAATGTAAAAATAATAAAATTATACAATTAAATGATTGCTTTTTATAAAACCAGCATACCTTGAATTGCCTACTATAAGCATGACCTTATAGTTGGGTATTAGCAGATATTTTCTAGTTATAATTAATTTTTTTTTTTTAAATTTCAATCACTGCTGTTGAAGTAATTTTGCAAAGCCTTGGATCATGATCACATCTGGGTTCATCTGCCCAGCAGCTGGAGCAGAAACTCACCTGCAGAGGGTGTGGAAGAAACAGCAGGGGGAGTTGGAGAGGTGAAGCCATCAGCAAGGGGCTGAGCTCCTGCAGCAGCAGCAGCAGCATCTGGGGCAGCAGAGGAAGGGGCAGGAGGAGCAGGAGGAGTGGGGGCAGGAGCAGAGGTAGCAGGAAGGGGAGAAGTGCCAGCTGAGCCAGCAGGGGCTAAGTGAAGAGAGGAGGAAGAGGTGGAGTTAATAAGGAGATATGTTAGCAAGGATTAGAGAAAGCTTCTGACTGTTCAGTGTTAGCTACTTATTAGCTGCATCTTATTTCAGAATGCACAAGATGAGAAAACAATGGAGCTGCTAAAGAAAGGCTCATTCCTGTGTAGATGGTAAATGAGGGTCAAGCAAATTCACTTCTTTCCAGGTCTCAAGGGAACACAACCCAAAACTTTTCAGTGAAAGCCATTACTTTTGAAAGATGTCTTTACATTTTGTCATTTATGCTCCAATCTCTAGCACAGCTGTCTTTAGCTTTTGTATGAATTAGAAAACATATAGAGGAAACAAAAAATTTTCCAGCTCTTTTTTCAGAGGCATCATGTATTTCACTGCAAGCCAACTACAGGCTCTTCTTCACTGAAAAGGTCGAGCAAAGGAGAAAGAAGTACTAATGACATTTCTTACTTCTGGAAATCTGGGGCCATTACATTGAACAAGTATCTCTTTGTGACAACTCAGGCTTGCATTGATGTACTCAAGATTTACTCTGTGCCTGCCTCTCATTCAATCTAATTTTCTAAAAACATGCTTCTATGTATCTGCATAAGCAGCCAATGAAAAAACATTTATTTGCTTAAAAGGACAAGGGAGAGGCATCCCTCAGCCCACTGGAAAAGGTGATGTGTCCTACCTTGTCACATGCAGGCACTCAGGCAAAAAATTCTGATAAACAAATTAATACATAAAAGGATGATTACAGCACATCAGACACTCTCAGAGAAGATACTACTTGATTCAAACTCATATTATCAATAGCAATGAACTCTAGGGCTTCCCTTGGAGTTTAGGAAACTGCAAATGCTGAAGGTTAAGACTGAGGCAGAAAGAGGAACAATTTTCCATTTACCTGGATAGACACTAGGAGGAGATGGTGTGGGAACAGCAATGGGAACACCTACACTTCCACTTCCACTGTTCTCTCGACTGCTGCTCCGACTACTTGGGTGGCTTCCTCCACTACTCCCACTGCTGCTGTAAGAAACCAAAGTAACCAGGATATGAATATGCTGCTGTTCATGCAGAAATGCAAGATCCCTCATAGAGCATCTTACGAATTCAGAGAAGTAACAGGGAACAAGAGAAAAGAAACAAAGATGATATAAATATAAACATATACAAAGCTGGGTTTTCCTGAAACTCTCCACTTTGACTACAACACAAGAGGTTTTTCAGTCAGTTAGCCTTAGTGAACTTGCCCAAAAATGAAACACTTCCAGAACCTAGTTCAAAGCTTGTCATTCCAGGGTTGCTAAGACCCTGCAGAGCAAATAGAGACCTTTTTCCTATAACTTTTACACATACGGAGTGCTTAGACTGTGATTCATATGCTTTCATATGAGACTATTAAAGCCTAGAAATTGTAAAGTATTAAAATTCAGATTTCTTATCTTTTTAGTCCACTTAGTAAGTACTTGAGGGTGGCTACACATGTCTAAAAGGATTTCAAGGGAAGTACTTAGATCTACCACATCATGATCCTAGAGAAAAAGCTAGTCTTCCACAGAGCCTTTGGTAATGCAGTTAAGCTTTACTCTGTGATTGAAATTATCAATATCCTCAAAATACCATGCTACAGTTCCAGCTATCAATCTATAAACATCAAAGACTGTTCAAAAATGTCAAGTATAAGCATCTATGCAGCTTTCAACATGCAGAAGACAAGTTGTGTACAAAGTCTTCCCTCAGTTTTGTAAGCATTTAGTAAAATAGTACCATGATCTACCTCCTTGAAAGACTTCACAATCTTAGCAATTCATTATGTACTCTAACTGCTAGCACTAAAACTGAGGTGAATAGTTTTAATATGATCCACTATTCTGGTTTTATTAGTGCTCATTCTCATCAAGCCAATGACACTCCCAGTCCATAGGATGAAGGAGGGAGCTTCTCGGCAGAGGGAGATGCAGGAGGATTACATACTTAGCACGGCATTGTGCCCACCGCCCCAGGCGAGGCGCAGGCCAGCGGGTACCTGTAGGTGCGGTTGCGCTGGTTGACCGAGGCTGTTCTGACGGGGCTCTGCTGGGCCGGGGCCATGGTGCGCGTCGGGCTCGGCACGTAGTCGTTGGGAACCACCGGGGGCCGCACGGGCTCCAGAGTGCGGTACGGGGAGTGGCGCCTGCACCGGCACATGCAACAAGCACGTTAACATCATGCAGATAAAAACAGCTTTCACTCTTTTAAAGACGCCTACATACCAATTAGTAATGTTAGCTTAAAAAACGGGGCTTTTCTACAACTTTGCAGTACCTATTTCGTAGGATGAGGAAAAAAAACAATTAAGGACGTTCTTCACATACTTCAGTCTTCCTATCAAAAAACTATGTGTTGCACGTCCCATTCTTGTAGTAAAGGTAAGCCATTATCTTGCATCAAAATAAAGCACCATGGTCTGTATGTATACACATAATCGCATACCAGCAAACACCATTCATCCCACTTATAACACATTTTTCTAAGGTCAAAGTCAGGTTCATAAACTTAGCAGGAAAGTACTTATATCAAACACAGCACAAATAACTAATGAACAGTGCCAGGCTCTCATTTTTCAGTTGTTTAGCATCACCTGCGAAAGTAATGACATTCTACTCTAAAGCATGTAATTCTAAGCGTTCTGTATTGAGAAAAAGGTTCCTGTTGGGAAAGGCTGATGATGCCCACTGTCTTCTGGCAGAAGCACGCTAACATACAAGACATGATCAGTATAAGAGGATGCAAATATAACCTCTTGACCTTACTGAATGGTTAAAACAAAACCCAGAAAACCCCTCACACCAAAGAAAAAGTAACAATCTTCCCTCTTTTCCCTTCTGTTCACCCACAGGGTAAATGCACTTACCCAATAGTTCCTTTTCCTGACATCGGTGGACTTGGTGGCTTCTGGGTGGGTGGTGTTGTGCGAGGCAGCCCACCCATCTTCATGTTCTGGGTGCTGACCTGCAGGAAAGAATGGGGAGAAAAACGGCCTTCACTGAGCTCAGGGTCGAGGGGGAGAGACACTGACATGTCTTTAGCAATTAACTCTAAGTAGGGGAAGGTTTAAACAAACAAAAAAAATTGAGAGGCCATGCGTTTTATAAGCAATTTCCACTCTGCTAGAAGTCAAGAGTTGTGCTCAAAGGACTCTTTATTACATAGAGTTTTCAGAAATTGTACAAAAAACTGGATTTGCCTTCAGGCTATCATATAAACATTAAATGTCTAATGATATAGACACTGCACCTAACTTGGCTGAACCTCCCAATCATCTTTTGAGATAAAGGCAGTTACTTCACATGGCATTACTGAATAGTAAATTTGCAAAAATATTTTTTAATACTGCTTCAAAATACTAAGGCTTAGCTAATAGGGCACAATCTAATGTGATTTATACAGATATGGAGAAGTTAGAGTAATCCATAAATACGATACATGGATGTTTTAATGTTTTCACAGCATATAAAAACTTCTAAAGATATTCACTTTAAATATAAATTATGTATGTGTAAACGTGGAGAGAAAGCTATATTGAGAAAAATACAAAGGTATATTTTCTCCCCATTAAATCTGCAGCAATTTAATCTCTAAGAGTTTATAAATAAGTGGACTGGGAGAAAAATATTTAGCAGTGATGTGATATAACTGTGATTGTCCACTTCCCCTCTGTCAGGTTAAAAATACTAATGAAGTAAATTTTACACAAAATAATTTACTCTGACTTCTTTCAAAAACTCATTTGCATTCCTGACTGATTGATCAGTCTAGGAATTGTAAACAATTGTTATCAATGTGCATTTTGCTTCTCTGTAGTGTGCCAGACAAGCAAAATCCCCTCAATGCACACATCCTTATAGGAATCAGTGGAATCAGTACATGGTCTGCTTACAAAACAGCTCGGATTCACAAATGCCTGAGCTATTGCTTAGACACAGAGATACTCAGCAAACCTAAATGAGTATGCTTACATCCCTTCCTCTGCTCTGCCTGGCATGCTCTATTTCACAGTGCTCCTTCTTTCCAAAATGTAAGGCTTGGCTACTGCCCCCACCTCCCATATGAAAATGAAACAGTGATCAAGGCACTCAATGGTATTTGCAAACATCGTTGAAGGCAAATTACTCCTTCAAAATTTGACTGTAACAACTCACTTAAAACCTTGGCCATTTTTAGATTTGTGAATTGATAAATATTGACAACAGTGTAAAGAGTAATATATGCAGTATTCTAATCCACTGAAACTTGATTCTCTGGCTCTAAATAATCCCAGTGCTATCACATTTTCAATCTGCAGGGAGGAAAAGAAAACCCAAGCATTGGCAGGTTTTTTTTATCAGATTCAAAACCAGATGTTTGGATTTAGTTGTGCAAGAGTACTTTGTAATGTCAATTTAAGACAAAATTATTTTGCACGGCATTATAAAGTCCTTTAAGCCAACTCTAAGCAATAAGAAATCTAAAGTTAATTCAAGTGAGGGATGAGGTAAGCACTGAACTACAACTACTTGAAGGGAAAAGGGAAAGTGTAAAATGAAATACATTTTATTCTATACACGGAACATTTAAGAAATAGCAATATCTGAATTTTTTTTTAAAGTTGCAGCACCCCCTATATTTCCTCTTTCATTAAACATGCCTCTTTGACCCACCTACCTATTCAAATTTTAAAAAACCAAACAAAAAAAACCACCCACAAACAAACAAAATTCACCTTAAATGCTCACTGAATTGTCAATTGCTCTATTTCAAACAGCTCACTCAGGCTGTTTTTGGATGCCTTTAGATGACAGACCAATCTGTGTGCCCCTGAATAGAACATTTAGGTGTTTTTACTGGCTACCCTACTGTAACCACTAGCTATCACTTTACAGTTAATATAAAATTCCATATATTTAATACAAAGAATCTTATTATTTTATACACAATCACAGCAAGAACAAAATTTAACTTTTAGGCATCCACAGGGCTAGAGCCCCAGGGAAAGAAAGGACAGCCAAGGTGGAGGATGCCAGAACATCCCACTGGGTACAGCAAGAAGTGGAGGTAAATAGTCGCCTCACTAACACAAACTCCAGTGACTGCTACTTTCATTAACACTGCAAATAAACATATCCTTGACAAAGGATGGGAAGAAAGCTTTAGAAAATGTGGCCAAATGAAAAACAATCCTTTTTTAGCCCAGGAACTTAGCACAAAGAAACCATCCTTAAAAAAGACCAATCTGAAAGATGGGGAAATTCACTGCCATTAGGTTTAGTTTCAGGGTCCTGGAAATGACTTTTCAACAGTGAAATTGAAATGTTAAAAGAGCAAGTAATCAAAATGTCTTCAAATCTGACATTACTGATGGCTTTAAGATCAGCTACTCTAAGTTAAACAATCCTGTGCAAGTCACTTCCCCGTTGACTTACTGCTAAATAATCACAGGAGATAAATTAGAAATATGCAATTGTTTCAATGGTTCTGATCAAAATGGACAGATCTTTGCAAATAAAAGCATGCAAGATGTTAAAAAAACCCCTAAAACTACACAGATTGCAACTACAGCTGAGGTACAAACACTAGTATTTCCAGCTGTCTCCTTCTATGACAATTTTTAATGGGGGGTTGGGGGGGTGGAAGGAAGGCTATCAATGCCCCCTCTCTTCCAAACTTTACTCTATTGCCTTTCTTATTTTGCACATATTGTTGTAAATACAGTGTCCATACATAAATCCTCACCCACACACATCCCTCTTACAAACGTCTAAAATCTAAAGCAACCACCAGAACTCAAGGTCACATTTGCATTCACTGTCAAGTATAAAAAAAACCTTCTTCTGGAGTAGGCTGGTGTTTGCCAGAAGTTGCACTGTTTCAGACATCATTTCCCCTGGTTCTGCACAGCTGGAACTACCCAGATGCAGCTGATTTATGAGAGGGTGAAAGCAGAGGAATGCATCTGCCTGACGGTGGTTTGTTTGACTGCAGGACCCCACAGGTCTAGGGCTGATTTCTAGTTTAAATCTTGCAAATCATTTTAAGAAAATGCATGGCAAACGAGAACCTGCAACCAGAAAGACAAAGGAGTATCTATCTCTGCTTTTGCTCACTACTGCACAGTTAACCAGCCAACCACTGTATTTAGAATTGGAAAAAAAGTAAGAGAGGCAGCAACGAGCTGGGCACAAAGCTCAGGAAAAAAACCACAGCTGACTGATGTAAAAGCAGGAAGAGAGCCCTCCAAACAGACAAGTAGGGCACAGGGTCTGTGCAGAATGCATGCAGGGATTTTTAAAATAATTCTTTTTTCCCCCTCTTTCACAGAAGAAGAAAAAGTGAAAAATATTTCCAACTGAAGTTCTGGAACACCAAAATATTCTAGTGAGATCTTTGTTAAGCTTTTTTTGTACTGGATACCTTGCAGAAGCTTTTTATAGATGAATCAGCAAGCACATGCACTACAGAAAAAGTATCTTCTACCAAAGCTGTAGTTTTGTCCGTACTGGAGCTGAAACTGGAAGTTTTGCTGATGCAGAAACTACTTAAAAAGCAGATCCTTGAGAGGTAACACATCCTGGAAAATGCTCTGGGATCCAGCCCCACAGTAACAGCTGTAAAATGAACTGTAAAGAAATGGGTATCTATGGACCATTCTGTTTCAAAAGAGTACAATAGTATTTCATCCAATATTTTCTATTGAGCTACAGTGCCAGTTTTAGAAACGCACCATCTGATGACGTCAAGACACAATATGGCACTGACTAGAGTCCTCAGAATAACTATTCTTATAATTTTTTTAATAACTTTAATAACTTATTTGGCCAATTTCTGGTTTTGGCAACTAGTTTTTCATAGATTCCAGTGACTAAAACACCATCTTATGGTCCTACATATGATGAGTTTCCTTCACAGTTACATTTTTATCAGCATTTAACATACTGAGTTTCTACAGCATTCCACTGTATAAGGAATTTGTACTGAAATAAACTGGTTAAAACTGATAAATCTGGCAGTTTATTCAATTTAATTCTTGGGATTGTTTCCACAAGCAAAAAAAAAATTCACCGAAGAGGAACTGCAGAAATACATAGTTGGTCAGATACAAGAGCTGATCAAGAGACAGCAAAATCTATTTGCACCAACGCCCTGCATTTATACAGCTGTGAGGCACTTACCTGCAAGAAAGCAAGCAAGGTGGGTTTTGGGGGGTTGGGGTATCTTCAGTTGGTTGGTTGGGTTTTTTTCCTCCAAAATCCTGAATACCGGATATTCCATACACTCAAACCTCAGGAGAAGCTACTTTCTAAAGCTGGACACAGCCACAAATTTTTAAGTGGTGCTTTACAGTCACATCGTACTTTCTAGAACTTTCAGGATGTCAAAAGAATAACTTTTTGCCCAAAACCTAGTAACAAAAAGTGTCCTATCCATGATGTTTCATGGATTATATTCAGAAACTTCAGGCAGTTCCTCAACGTTCTTGAGCTATTTTATACCCAATTACAGGAAAAAACAACTGAACGAAACAGGGCTGAATGAAAACCACCTTCCCATGCCTTGCTTCATCTTGTTAATGCTACAGAGATGATGAAGAGATTTTTGGCCCATCATCGGCTACCTCAAAGTAAACTCCTTTCCAGGCTGTGCTCAGCCACTCAAATACTTACTGTGCATGTTCAATCAAACCATTTGCTTGTCAACTCATTAACCAGTTTATATGGAAGTGAAATGTATAAATTTCAGCCCTGTTTTGGCAAATGACCACAAGTAGAAGCTTCAACGAGTGAACTTATTTGTGTTTACCACATCTACCTATGTAAAGTAATTGAACAACCAAATCTGGTAAATACAAAAAAGCTTAAATAATGTCATTTTCAATTTATTTTCCTCTGACATGTTACTGGAATTTTCTTCAAAATCTGTTTAAATTTTAAGTTACTCAGACACAAATCCAGTGCTACAGTCAGTGAGTTTAATATTGTACCTGTTAGGTAAGGCTAAGGTCTTTTTGAAGTCACAAAAAAGAAATGCAGGCTAAACACTTCATATCCAATCACTTCTAAGTGAAGTAAAATGACCAGTCACACAGAACTGGGGTTACTAACAGTTTTTTAGTCTTCTTCTTTCAGCCTGATGCACAGTGACTATAGTGAGACTTAAAGAATAACTCAGGTCTACTGAGAGATGCTGCACTGCTTTTTGCCCTTTTAGTTTTCTCTTTTAAACCCTCACGTTTAGGCAATGAGAAGTTTTGTGACATATTATGATTCCTCAAATCAAATTTATAATTGGGTCCACTCCAGTAAATAAAGAAATATTTTAGCTGGTGTAATAACAAAAAATGTTATTTTAATTCCAAACCTATAAATAGAAAAAAAAAAAATCTCTGAAAAGCTGAAGAGACTCTTATTGCCACTACAGATAATGTACAGATATGTCAGTTCACATGTAATCTATAATTATACAATTTTAAAACTTTTCGTAGGATAGTCATTACTAGTTTATAAACTAAAACTGCAGAGAGTAACAAAGAAAATTGAGTTTGTAAATTATTTAAGAACACTGAGAAAACCATATTCCAATATTAAGTGTGTCCAGAATAAGACATATTCAGCATCAGAAGTATCCATTTTGTGTAAACAGACAGTAAAAAAATTGACTGGGAGGAGACTTATTTTGCCATTCTCAAATTAAAAGCATGTAAACACTGAGTTGAAATACTGTACACCTCACACACCTATGTAAAAATAAATTCCAAATGACACATGAGAATTCCCTCAAATTAAAAAATTCCCATTGTTATCAGATATGCTACATACACTTAAATACCTGACTAAAAGTACCATCAGTCCAATTTCACAGGGACATCATGGAGATATCCACAGAAATACTTGGTTTTACAGGCAATCTCAGGAATTTGAAGGATTTTCTTTCAGCTTTTTCCAGTCATAGAAAATATTTAAAAATATTTCACATCAACTTGGAACCTCCTTTAATTAATATACTCGTTCTACATACTAGCTTTCTACGTTCTAAAATACAGTTCCCTCATTACAACTGTGGCACCTGCTACTAAAAAGCTTCCACTCCCTCTTTCCCCAAACCAGCTGCACTTCAGAAGGAGGATGATATCATAATACTCAATAAAGGCTACAACCTATCTATTAATTAATGTACTATGAACTCCACCATAATATCATGTAACTTAATTTAACTGCTTGTCTAATTGATTTGATGTTTTTTATTGCTGCTTCTGCAGCCACAAAGACTACTAACATTTAAACCTTTAAGATCCTTGAGAATCTGACATACTTCAGCCTGAGTTATTTGATGCCCTATTTATTTAAAATTCAACTAAATAAATTACTTATCTTGTTGTTTAACAGTTATTAAGTATTTTACACAATTATCAGATTTCTGGAAGTTTCCATACATAAGTGCCTCTGAGTATTCAAGCAGTGCTAGCAGTTTCTGAAAAATTAAGAATACTGCAACTTTAAAAAATAATATACAGATTTGAATTTGTTACACACCTTTGGAGCCCATTATGTGAGCAATCTCACACTTAAACATTAATCCCAATCAAACCATAACTTTCACCGTATATAGGATAAAAAGAATATTACACAGGGGGAGGCTCATATTCAGCTGCTAGCTACTCTGTGTATATTTTTGTCTACACAAGGCTAGCACAACATCCCTCCCTCATAAATGATCTGCTAGATATGCTGAGGGCAGAAAGTACTTCACCACAAAGCTTTTAAAATTAACTGTGTTAGCTTCCTTTCATATACATGTCAATTTATATCACAAAATGTTTATCCATAGTGAATTACTCTACAGTAGTTCTGTGACACAGAAGGGAGAGCGGTGTTGTTTGAATCAGTGGCATTGATGTTAATCATCTCCCCGTGTGTAATAATCTCAGAAGAAGAATGGAAATCCAGCCCTGGGGTTTCTTACCTTAAATCTAAGCAACCACTTAATGCATAAATGGAGCAAATAAAAGAGGTAAGGAAAAAAAGCATTGAAAGGTTAGTTGGAACTTCAGGATATGAAGAGAAAGGAAAAAGAAAGAAAAAAGTTAAGCATTCAGCATTAACAAAATAATGTATCAGTAGATCATAGAAAGAGTGGTTAAAGCAAAATGTCATGGACAAAAGATCTTCAAGCTGAAATTTTAATATACATTGACCACAAAGCCTTTAAATTAATACTTTAAAATTAATGTTCAAATGCTTGTACTCTGTTTACTCAAGTTCTCACAGTGCTAAAAAAAAGACAGCTTCTTTCAAAATGGATCATGAGATCTACATGGATTAACTTCAGAGATTAATTTATTTAAACCGTCAAAGACTAGCCTTATCAATGAGCCTGAGCTCATTTAAATTGTCTACATGCATTAGCATATTTACAAGTAGCTGAAATGGAAGCTTCTAGCATATTAAGCTAATATATGTTCTTTTCTAGAGAATGTTTTTAAGTTAACTTGATGCCATGAAATATCTCTTGAACAAAGATCAAGAGCAAATCATTACGTCTTGTAAGAAGCGCAGCACTCTCTGTGGATACTGCACCACATATCCACATTTTCTGAAGTATAAATTAAGGCATACCAACAGCAAAATCTTACTTTAAAGCCTAAGTGGTAGCTTTCTGACACTAAGTCCTGCATCTTACTGGCACACTATCATACATCTTCTTTTCCCATAATAATTTCTTTTAAAATTTGTTTTTCCATTTGAATGATATGTTTTCATCTAAATGTATCATTAAATTTCTTACACCTTCTGCAACACTAAACATTAAATATTCAGATAAATATTTGAATATTCAAATAAATGGTTATTTAAATACTCAAATAGTACAGCATCAAGAATGACTGATTTGTTTCACCCATTTAGAAGATAGCCTGCTCTATTAAAAAGAAACATAATCTGATTTACTAGAAAAACTTCTGTCTTTGAGTGTCAGGTTATGGTCTCTGCCTCATACAGCTACACTGGAAAACCAGGTCCCCCTGTACTGGGCAGAGTGGCCATTTACACTGGAAGGTCCACCAGCAGAGACCTCAGCAGCATTGCCTGGTAACTACAATGCCTCAATACACATAATACACACCTCTCCAAATGGATCACTTTTTTTTTTCCATTCTCTTGACTAAAGAACCCTTTGGTGGGAACAATAGGTTGGAAGACTTCGTAACTTGGGAAACATTTGAAAAAAATTGAAAGCAAGACTCTTTCACACAAAAGGTTCTTTAGATTTTAGCAGCATTGTACCTTGAGGGAGGGAAGATGAGGAGGGACTGCTGGGATGATACAGAGGCACTTGAATTCTCTCACATCTATTAAGAAGTCGTACTATAGAGCAACCTTTCCTGAGCATGGTCTCCACTATGCTTTGAATTTCTGAATGGAAGAAATAAAATGCTCAAGGGCCTATACTACTTCTTGCAGCATGGCATACTGAATTTCTCAGCCACATATCCTCCCTTTTATTTCTGTATTATTCTGTCCAGCTTGCCTTCTTTCTCAGGGGTTGCAATGAATGCGTGCCGCATCAGCATTCTGCCTGTCCTGAAAATCCGTAATTCTGGGTCCAAGTATTAGAGCAGAAGCCCTACAGCAGAAAAAGGACACAGAATGCAGACTGAGGAACCCTGATGCTAATTGGAACTTTAATGCTGTTTATGCAACAACTTCTGAATGCTCATTGGAAGGGAAAAGTATCACAGCTCAAACAATAAAGGCTATAAATAGGCAAATTTAAAGCTTCTAGCTATTTTTTGCCTCTCTGTTCTACAGTCAGAGATCTAATAAACTAATCTGTAGTTACTCTAGCAGAACAAAACCAAAAGGTTCATAAGCACAACTGCCCTCTTTTTCCCCATCAGCAAGAGATCTGTTTTTTCTTCTGTCCTAAGCATAGGTTTAACCTGATTGGAACAGATTTATCATCTTAAGGACAGCATGATTTCAAGTTCTCTGATTATTGTTTCACAAGTACACAATACTTCTTCATTTTATAGATAAACATAGTGCATTGTAAATATAATTAAAGTCTGTCACAAGCATAACAAATGGATGTAAACACACGCTCAAGTCATCATCCATTTGATGAACTAGGTTCTTTCAGAAGAACATAATTCATTGCATCTTAGTATGAATCATTACATTGAGGTAAGTGGGGTACCAATCATAATGATTTAGATCCAGTGCTAAATAAGACTGTGCTGCAGAGCGATTAAAAACTATTCTGTAATGAGTTCTAAAATGATCTCCCTAAAACGAAAAGTGATTATTAAAATATTAGCAACAGCAATCCTACAGGTTAAAATGCTCCATCCATATCCAGAAGGAGATCTGCTGACCTGCATAAAATCAAAATTGGTAGCAGATTTTAACACAAGCCTGATAATAATCTCCTGGTCAAAACTGTAGTTATTAAAGTTGGGGGTGCTTTTGTGTTTGGTTTGGTTTTCCAAATCAAGCTTAGAGTTACTTGTCTCTACAGAATCTGTTCAGAGGTTGATTATTTGGGTAAGAAATGGAGGAAATTCTGTTAACAAACAGAATGTTGAAAAGACCTTCAGTAAAAATTGCTTGGGAAAGATATTTAAATCAAACTTCAGAATTTGAATTTTAAAAGTTAGGTTAAACAAACTATTGCCATTTAAATGGCTGCCCAAGCAGACAAATCAAATAGAACAACAGAGATAACCTAATGCAGTTAGAAGTCAAGCAAAAGAAATTCTGGTGTACTTTGACTGGAAGAAGCATCTTACCTTACTGCTACTTAGCAGGTTTACAGATTTGTTAGTCTGTCTTATAAAAATGACATAACTTTATGTTATTTACCTTTCATTTCCCGGCACTTTAATATTGTCACTGTTCTCATTTCCATACTTGTTTTCCTGGCAGCACAAGTTAACAACGAGCTCACACCTGCTAAGACTGTGTTTACATTCAGGATGTGCTTTTAAAAATGCGTATCTAATCTCACACATATTACTGCTGCTGGGTACGTTGATCTAACAGCCACCAGTTGTGTTTCAGTCTGACCTTTGCCCTGAAATTCCTTCTTTCTTCCTAATATTAAAAGAGAAAACCAGCTGGCTTTAAACTTGGTAGTAATATTCCCATCCCGAAACGCCATATGGCACAAAAGTTGTAGAGAGCTCATTTTAACAAAGCACATCACTGAGTTTGTGTATAACTGACCCTGGCAGAAAGAAGAAAAGGGAGCCATAATACTTCTCATGCAAACCCTTCCTTTGGGTGAGCTTCAAAGTAAACCAGTGGCAATTACAGCTGGATCACACTTTGTGGTGCTAATTCAGGCAGAAATGTGATGGTCATTAGCCCTTCGGTCCCCGCGTGTATCCCTGGCAACTGATTCAAACAATAACAGCAGCATCACACAAGTTGATATTCAGAAGCATTTTAAAAGGTGAGACTCACAGTCCCAAATATCCTCCAATTAAGATTCAGTGGGTTTGCAACATTTAGGAACACTGGGGCAAGAGAAAGGAAAGGGACAACTGGAAATCGGACAGGACACCTCTCATGTTTGTAGACACACTGTCCAGGCAAGGAGAAACTGGTATATTACCATAAAAAGCATCAGGTTATTTTGAAAATATAAAAAGACAATGAATTTGCAGTTTGGCTGTTTTAACAATATCACCTACCTTCACTCCATGTCCAATATCATCTAGAATTGTATAATCAATAGGTTTCCTGATGTAGCGAACTGGTCGCTCCAAGTTAGCTGGTGCAATGATTTTGTGAGTTCTTGAGGTGTTTTTGTTTGTAGTCAAGATACCAATTTCTCTTCTAGCAACTTTCTCTTTGTGAATGTCCACCGTCTACAAAAGACGCAGTGTATTTACTAACAGTGGTATGCATTGGAACAGAGTCAGTATTAAAAAAAAATTAAATCAGTTCTAATGTTTCAAAGATCTCTGCACTGTACTAAACACATCACTACACATAGTTGATTACATCATCTTACTTCAATTTGCTGCCGAATTTGCCACCTCTAAAGCCATGCTAACAGCTGGGGGTTCTTTGGGTTTTCTGTTACCCTCACTCTTTACAGTTTCACAAACTTCCTTCTCCTTTCTACTCTCAGTAGTTCACATCAATTTACTGACACTGTTTTATAAGATTGCTTCACTTATCCTTTTTTTATTTTACAACTGCTCTCTAAGCTTGTCTTTGACATAGACTCCAACTACATGAGGTGGAAGGATTCCTTCCCAAACCTTAATTTTATGACCTGAAAAACAAACCATAAGCAGCACTATAACAGTTTGCTGTACTAGGACTGGTAATTCTATGATACAATAAAATTTCACTCAGACAAATCAAGAAAGTATTTTGGTCATTACAACTCACTCATCACAAAGCAATGATTGGATCTTAGAAGCTGTTCCATACTAATTTATCCACAATAAAGCCAAAAGTTAAGCCCAATGCCTTCCCTTTGGATGCCTAGGGCCAACACTGGAAATCCCTCCCTTTTATATATTAAAATCAGTACCATGGGAGAATGTCTGGTGTAAGACAAAACCCTGTTGAAAATTCATTGCCTAAAAACATGTAAGTGAATCTTGTTAAGTAACAAGAGTAAGAAAATGCTACCAAAAAAGTCTACCTATCTCTTCCAAGAAAACATCATCTCTTAAATCATGGGGCATGGAGTTCCTGGCCTTATTTAAAACAAAAACAATTACTTGTTCACAAAACAGCTTTCCTTATTGGAAATTTGCTAAAACTCTGAACAGTTTTAGCCAGAGGATAAAAAACAAAAGTAAAGAAACAGCCAGAATCACCACCATAAGGATTTCTAAATGCTCACAGGATTTCTTGTTACCACTTCAGTGATCATGAATGGCACCAAAAACACTTTACACAGTTTTGAACCAGGCTTTGTAGTAACTGGCAAACAGGTACAAATGAGAACTCATTTTCATAACAAACATTTTTGTCCATTTTGTTTTTCGGCGGGCAGGCACTGGGGCAGTGGGGTTGGTTACACTGTTTTACCCTTCTGTTTGTGCTACTGATAGCAAAATGAGCTAACAGAACCTGTGCTACCTTGAACAATCATCACAACCCTTAAAATTACAAAAAAAAAAAAATTAGAAACCCCAACCAACCCCCAACAAACTACTTCAATGAAGTTGTTTCTTTCCATTATTTCCAGAGAAGGATTTCCTTAAGTACCTGAGGCATTATATGTGAGCTTACAATACTATCATCAAGATTGCCTAGTATTTCCCAGCAACTTATTTCAAGATTTTGCAACCTAGCTAAAATTAAGTACTGACTACAGCTTTGTCATGTATATTTCCACTACCTCTAGTTCCACCTGCCTAGAACTGTAAGGTTTCCACTAAAGGTGCATAGCTATTTCTTAAAATAAAGCTACAGAAAAATAGGCTTTTCAAGGTCAAAATGTATTGGCAAACCTCTCTTTGGAAAGCTCGAGTTTGTTGAGCAATGATTTGAAATTTAATAGGGGTAGTTAAACTATCTGGGACACCCCCACCAAAAATCCACACAGATTTGGCCAATATATAAATTCTTCTGAAATTCATGGTTCATACAAGTGTAACGGAAACATATATTTCTGCAACTACTTAACAACTAAACTACTCTCCAATCAATTTGCCAAAGTCCTTTCTGAAGCTCCCTGAGATGACCAGGACTATACACCAACCCCCAATACAATAGTGCAGATCAGATCTTCACAGCTCTTACACTACTATTTCTGGTACAAGCACAAGTGCAAAAAGAGCACACCAACATTTTCCAGGCCACAGTACCTAAAGTACACCATTCTGCATCAGGGTAAGGTGTAAGATTTTACCTTCCATCTCTGGCTTTTAAACCTCTTCTGTGCTAGACCTTTGCTTTTGCAGCATAAGGAGTAGAAGGACATGTTCTGGAAAGGATGCTCTACAGACTCCTCACCTCACCAGCTGAGGAGTCAGAAGGCACATACTGTCTTAAGAAGCTAAAGATATGTGATTGCAACAACCTGGGAGCAAAGTCTCATGTTTGACACCACTGACAAATTCAATTTCTACTGCAGATTTTATCTGTGGTGTAGACCTGTCACTGGAGAATTGCAGAGACATGACTCTTTGTCTCACAGGCCCCTGATACCACTTACTAGAACGCTAAAAAACTTCAGCTGCAATGGCAGCTGCACTTCAGAGGTCCTGGAACATCAAGTCTTATGGGTCTGAATCTGGTCATTCAAAACCAGTTTTGTGCCTTGGATAACACAGTCAGAGCCTTAATTTCAATCCACAAATCAAAAATAATTTTATAAGTGCAGGATTGGCAAGATGATTTCTTACTTTCAAGTGCTAGAATTCTGCAACTTAGAGTATGTTCTTTCAGTACTTTTTTATGGAATTACCTACTAATACAATGCAAGGACAGATACTTAATGCTCATGTTACTGAAGCAATGGTATCCTGGCACTGTGCAAAGCTGTTCCCATGAATGAAAAGGGTGTTTTTTCAATATGAGCCACGAGTACAAGCAGTTTCCTAAAGGACTATGGTGATCATGAGGCATGACTACAGTAACAAACAATAAAATGCATAAAACCTAATTAAAACCTGAAGTTCATCTGGTGGGATTTCTCCTGCATTATGATTGAGAACACCTCTTTTAACTTGAATAGCTATGGAATGACTAAGAGTATAAAAACTGCACCTAATTCTGGTCCATACACCTAAAATGGTATAGAAAAGCATTTTGCTGGCAGTTTTCCAAACATTTCATTTTCTTGTTTAGTAGACTATGGAAGTCATGAGATCCTATAAAATAGCAGAAAGGAACATTGCAATATTCGATTAGTACAGGAAATAACAAAGATTAACGTGCTACTGAAGAAAATGAAAACATTTATCCTCAACACAGAGGTAATCATTACCTCCAGTACTAACATAAATCCCTTAAGCGAGGCAAGAGAATGCTACCAAAATGTTTATTCAGCAGTTTAGAAAGTTCTAATGAAAATGTTTCGGGGTTAGAGCTGGACCTACAAAACACCTTGCTTGAAAAATCTGTTAGGAAAAGCAGATGAGACACAGTGTGCCCTTCTATAACTTAAAACCCTGTTTTCGAACAGGAAATTTTTGACTCCTGACAGCATTTTTATGCTTGTAAAATTTTTTTTCACAGAGCTCCATTAGCATTGACAAATGACAGTTTGTTAGAGGTTAGGCTCATTACTATCATCTTTTCCTATGATTTCCAAGATCCCTGCAATAGCCAAGGGACAGCTTAAGGGGTAAAGTATGAGCCATGCATTTTTTTCTATTAGGAATTTTCTGGCCATTTTGAAACACCAGGTTTTTATACTGAATTCAACAAAACCAGTCTCAAGCTCTGCAAAAAATAAAACAGAAAAAACATGAAATAATTTCAGGGAAAGTTAACACTACTTACAACTCCACTTAGTAGTCACTGAACTCATCATGAATTTTGGTAAGTATGCTCTTCTACCAGCGAACAAAATTTCTCCAATTATTAAGCTAGCATTTAGCTAACTTAAGATAGTTTCAGCCGGGACAGAGCTAATTTTCTTCACAGTATGGGACATTGTTTTGGATTTGTGGTGTAAACAGAGCTGATAACTCCAGGATGTTTTAGTTACTGCTGAGCAGAGATTACACAGAGTCAAGGCCTTTTCTGCTCCTTATCCCACCCAGCACTGAGAGGGCTGAGGGCACAAGAAGCTGGGAAGGGGCACAGGCAGGACAGCTGGCCCTGCTGACCCCAGGGACAATGCCCCACATGGCCTCATGGTCAGCAACACCAGCCTGGGGACTGCTCAGCTGCTGCTGAGCAACCATGTTCATTTGTATCATTTCTTCTTGGGTTTTGTTTTCCTCTTTGTTGTTTTCATTTTTATTAATTTTCTATATTATTACCATCACTATCATTATTAAATTGTACTTATCTCAACCTACAAGTTTTCTCACTTTTACCCTTCTGATTTTCTACCCATAGCCTGGGGGGGGGGGTGAGTGAGCAGCCATGTGGTGCTTAGCTGCCAGCTGGGGTTAAACCACAACAGTACTTTGAAAGTCTGAACTGTAGTGAAATTTCAGAGATAAAAGTCTCCAGAAGCCTTCATTTCTTCCTCTTCTCTAAACATTCTAATTTAAACTTATCAATTAATTGTTGGTCTGTTAGTCTGGGCTTTTAAATTCAGTTTCAAAAATCTTAGAAGAAAACATTGCTTAAATATAGTATTGCCGGACTTTTATTTTTTATTAATCTTATTAATTTGATGTAATTCAAACTAATTGGAAATTACCTTGAAAAGTGGATTATCACTTTAAAATTTGTAACTGCCTAATTTTGACATGTTAGAAATGTGACATTAATTGTCTCAACTCAAATTGTATGTAAGTTATACACAAAAAAAGGGATCATAATGCTACAAAAATGCTGAAAAGCTGCTTGTTCCATAAAAAGGTAGTATGTGCTGTGTAAAATTAGCCTTGCATTATCATTTTTTAAAGTGTTTTGCTATTCTTGTTCCTTGCAAGAAAAAGACAACTGAAAAAGGTCACAAACCTTTACTGACTTTTCAGTGGAATGTCCAAGTGAACTTCCCTGCAGAGACCAAGCAGCTCACACACATTGTTGCAGCCCAGCTCAGCAGCACCTGCTGCCTGCAGAGAATCCCAGCCTGCATATTCAACACCTGTTCTCACAGCCAAGACCATGGGAGTCAGTTCCGCAAGAGGAGGATGTAGCAGACTTCCCCACAACACAGTGCCACTGGAGTAAACTCACCTCTACTGCTCATCTTTGTGATAGATAACGTGCTTGTTTATATAATTAACAGCAGCTTTAAAAACTACCTTGCTAAGTACAAGATTCTATAACTAAACCTGAAAAGACATTTCTCATCATACAAATATTAAAACCTGAAAATCTGCCAGATTAATTTAAAGAATTTGGACATTAGCAACATTTCACAGTGTCTGCTAACTTGAAAGCTGCAAGATAATTTTTTAACAAGTATAAATATTTGTACATATGATCTGTATTTAAGATTTAAATTCTTAGTCAAATATGAAACACTGTGTATCATCTGGTTCTGGACAAGGTTCAAGAAAGCATGTAAGAATAGATTCATCAGCTTTCAGACCAAACCAAAGTAATTCCAATTTTTAAACCAATAGGACTTAATCACTTGCATAAAAATAGTTTCAGTAGTGACAATTTCCTTATTCACGACCTATATATAATTTGAAAAAGCACAAATGATTATCAGTTTCCTTTTCAGTTCTTTGATTAAGTTGGCATTTAGAAGGAAACACAGAAAGTGACATAAATTGGCGTTCTACCAATGAACAGAGAACCAGAACATTTTTTTAAAAAAG
Organism: Entomyzon cyanotis; assembly: GCA_024500445.1. Lineage (NCBI taxonomy): Eukaryota > Metazoa > Chordata > Aves > Passeriformes > Meliphagidae > Entomyzon > Entomyzon cyanotis. The sequence continues at coordinate 13,934,964 of JAKEPQ010001027.1, read as the reverse complement.
TTAATCACACCTCTCCCAGTCTGAGCTACTTGTACAAAACAAGCACTTTGGGAAAAGTTTTTGTACCAAGGGCCAAATAATTCTGCTCCCTTCTTTGGAAAATATGTGGAATCTCAAATCAGAATTAAAAGCAGGATTACATCCAGATACCATAATTTGCATATAGTGTTTTCTAAACTTAAATACCAAGACCTACTGGCCAAAGCATTAGTGCAAAAATACACTGTGGGGAGTTGGTAATTACCAACCAGTTTTCTGTTCTATGTTACTGACCTTATTTCAAGTCAGGCTGACTGAAATCCCAACTCTGCAATGACAATACCACAAAGCATTTTCAGTACCATTTTAAAAACGCCACTAAACTTTATCCAATGTAAAAAACATCAAGGAAGCCTTCTTCAGGTTGGGCTAATTTCAGGAGAAGTATAATCAAATTTCTTGAAAATAAATTATTTATTTACAGAGAAACTGTTAAAAAAATTAATTTTTTTAAGAAAAGTAACCATGGAAATCAAGACAGATAACATAATAATCTACAACACTGGGATTATGGGAGGAAGCCATTTCCAAACACATTAATTCAATTTACTAAAGTTCCTTAAACTAACACACTTCAAGTATGTAATATCCAAAATACAAACACTGTCTGCTCCTCTAATTTCTTCCATGGAATTTGGGGAGCACCCTACATATGGATGATGCAGGCTCAAAAAACCCAAAACAAGCCACATAAAAAGAAAAACAAACCAGGTTTTCAATTTTACAGTAGTACTCAAAAAAAGGCCATCACAGATTTTCTTTGGTTGTTCAAGTTCAACCTGTGAAATTCTGCAGATACATCTTCACTAGGTGTTGGGTACTGTTAATTTAGAGCTTCATTTTAAATAACTAGCTGTATTGTATAAAGGTCAAAGGCAATCTAACCTAGCACCTCAATCTGCATAAATGTCAGCTTCTCAGGAGGAAAAAATTTAAAATGCTATGGCCCTTTCCACAAAAGCTACTTCACAGAAGCTGTGTGACAAAATGAATTTTCCACACTTACGAAATGCAAAATATACTGTCTTTTGCATCAGGCTCTCAAACAGCTGAAACATGTGTCAGCTGGAACTAGCCTGTGAAGAAGCACATACACACACAGGCATATACACATACACGGCATATAGATGTAGCACAGACATACACAGAGTAATTAATGATGTATTCCAGGGAAAAAAATTAATTTACTTGTCCATGTAATGATAAACAAGGAGCATTCAGCAGAAGAAATCAAACTTCCAGTTTATTTTTGATGCAGATCCATGAGACGACTGCGGCAATCTCATAGCATAGCACTATAGAGAAAATCCTCCCCACCCCTTTCCTTGGACTTGCCCTGGAATTCCTCTGACCCAATCAGAGCCAATTCAGCCCACTAAGCCAGCATAAAATTATTCACTTCTTTTGCTGGTTTAAACCTCTACTAGCTTGGTAACCCTTTCAGCATCAGCAAGTTAATAGATCAAATCCATCTACTTATTCCCTAACTTACACATCCCCTACTTTCAAATGTTTTTCTGAATACCACAGTATTCTTTATTCTAATTTATATTATCACATGGAGACCAAGCAACCCTCCTAGCCAAAATGTACTGGTCAACTAAGACACAAAATATTCAGTAAATAGACAAAGAAAACCAGAAACTGCTGTATCATTGATTTTCTCTTTTAATCTACCAGTGGCTGGTAAATCTCCACTTTATCTATCATTCATTCTGAGCCCATTCTGGCAGTCAAAACTCTCTCAGCAATATGGTGATTGAACCTGGGTTCCTGATTATAGTAGCTTGGTTTATTGATGCTCAGAAAAACTGCAAACAACGGCAGGAGTTCTGCAGCCACACACAAATTGAAACATTAATTTTGGCTTTTGTTCGTGTCACTGCAAAGTACATTTTATTAAGAAAAGCCGGGAGCAAACTATTTTTGTCATCTATACTTCTGTCATTAAATGCCAGTATTACAGCAACAGAAAAAGTAAAAAGATGACAAGTACTGTTTTCCACCATCCATTTCATATTCCTTAACACAATATTCTCATTTTACCATTAGCAATTTTGCTGTGCTTTTCACTTATGCAAAACAATAAATTGCTGAGAACGCATTTAGCCTGTTATGGTATGTAAAATGCTCATACTAAAACTGGTATAGAACCACATGATGAGACCCAATCCCAGATTGAATATGAGAAGAAATGCATCCTTCTGTTTTAAGTTTTTTTCAGTCACAAGATGTCAATTCAGAGTTTTACTTTCTATGTAATACCAAAGGCAGAAGAAAAAAAGTCTCACTTGTGAAATATGGTTGATCGAAGATTCCATGCGTCGAAGTTGGGAAGCCTGGATATCCAGCATTTGGAGAACATTGTTGGCCAAAGTGTTGATCAGATAGGCTACGCTTGCTAATGACTGGGTTGTGTAGGCTTTGGTTTCTTCCAGGGCTCGCTGCTTATCTGCTGACTAAAAACAGAAAGAAAAGGTTTATTTAGGTTTATTATTAGTCAAACTAATGCTAAACAAAGGTTACTATTTTTCCTCCTTTCCATTCATTCCACAAAAGACACTATCTTCATATTTTAAGAGTTTCTATGCTTTCTAAAAAGAATTAATCTCCTTTTTATTCTTGAAATATGCTCTTTTTTTTCTTTAAAAAAAGTCCAACTTCTTATTCAGTATGTTAGCAATTAACTTGGAAAGTGTTCTGAGACACCTATTATTTATTTCTCCTAGACTTGATATGATTTAGAACTGTTTAGTTTTTCTAAACTTGGTCCTTCATTTATAATTCCTAACAGCCTGCAAGGAGCTGACAAATACCATATTCCTCATCTCTCCCAATCATTCAGACCTCATTCTTGTCACAAATGGTCACTCACGGTGAATGAACTATAGTTACTCCCTTAAGATGGTAGCTGAATAAAATGTGAGAGGAACCATTTTTAAAAAGAGTAAGTCTGTATTTTCTTCTTAAGCATGTTTTGTACTTTTTCACACTGTCAATCCTTTTTTCTATGAAAAATTAATATGATCCATTTTTCTAGTAGTAGAGCACCTAAAAGTATTTAGGCTATCAACAGACAGGATATCCATTAGAAGTTTAAAAACATACATACATTTCAAACGGCCTTCAAAATAACAAGCTAGGACTCTAATTGTTAGGGTTCTGTGTTTCTCCTTGAAGAATAGTTAATATCACTAAGATCTAATTCAATACAAAAGATACAGATTAAAGCACTGGTAAAACATACAACTAAAATGCTAAGAAACTTGCCAGTTTTCAAGGCTTCAGTATACACTGAACTTTATATTTAGGTGATCTTTAGCCATCTCATAGGCTGATGGTGCTGTTTCTAAAGCAATGCTCTCTATAATATTCTCTACTCCCACTTGTCACTATAATACTGTAGTACATTATTTCCTTTGACTTTTATATTATTCACATAGGTTGGGTATCAAGATTCAAGAAATGTGCTGTTATTAAAGAGGGAATAGAAAGTCATTCTGTATCTTTCAGCACAAGCTGAATCTACCCTCCATTTTATTATATGTACTTTGAGAAACATAGAAAGTAAGCATATTTTAGGAAAGCAATTCTTACGCATCACGATGTTTCCCAAGACCTTGTAACAAGATTCTTACAAGAAGATTGCTAGCCTTCAAGGGAAGAAAAAAGAAAATCCCACACATGTAAACACAGGCAGAGGACTTCAATTAAATGCTCACATGAAAGATACTCAATACTTTTTCTTTCCTGGCAAACTCCTGTGTCCATAAAGAACACTGGTAACTTAGCTGGCCAGTTAGCAGACTGCACTGGTACCAGCTCTTCATCTGCTAGGAAGGAGGAGAGCAGCAGTTGCTGTTCATCCAAGAGCTCCCTCGATGGGGGAGGAAGGAGCAATGGTGCAGGAGGTGAGGATTCTCACAGTGTTTCTCTCCCATACAGAAGACAAAACAAGACCAACAGAAGAAGGAACTGAAAATCTTAGGAGATAGGTTCTCGGGGCACAGTATGATGATACTCTCCAACAGAGCACACTTATAAAAGCTGCCTTATATTCATCTTTAAAGGACTTAGAAAAATGCTACCCCAGATCTCATTTAAGAACTTGTGACTTTTAACCAGCTGAATAGTATGTCTTGTCCATAAAAGAGTTCAAAGCTCAGCTTAAGGATTCCCAAAAGAAGGGATACTGAGCTCTTTACGTCTATTCTCACACTGTTGACTTGTAAATACTCTTTCTTCCCCTCTCCCTACTCACATCCCCAGGTCAGCCTGCACACTCCCCTGCAGAAGGCACATTCCACAGCCATTCAAACCATTTCTCAGTGGCAATAATAAAAATGACCAGAAGCTAGCCTGTTTTGCTCTGCAGCTGCTGCCAATCTATTAATAGAAGCAAAAAATGCTGATTTCCATTAGTACACTGAACATCCAGAGGAGTTGGGTATAATACAGCAAACAGTGTTTTTTCATTAATACACAAAGCATTTGAGAAGAAAAGAAAAACTACGTGTAATTTTAATTATTATGAGCCTCTGCTATGGTTTTTCTGCTTAAGGAAGCACAAATATGAATCCATGTTCAGAGCTAGTCCTTCCAGGGATGTAACCTAATAGCTAAATTCAAGTCACCTCCAGTTCAAACCAACAAGGAACTGGCTTCTCAATGTTCAAACACTTTAAAGACCTCATAAAATGATCCTATAAACTCCTCTGGAACTGTTATTAGCATAAAAACAATTTGATTGAGGTGTCTAATTTGTGTATTTAGCTGATAACTTAACAACTGTGATTTGCTCCACCTGCCTTTTTACAGAGCCTGAAATTCTCTGAGGCAAACTCCACATGTCTGGCACAGCAAAACTGAAGTTTGAACTTTCTTCCTGTATCCTGAAAGACGAAGAATCTGTTCAAATTAAAATGACTATCTGAACCTACTACTGTCAAGTTAACTCAAAAGATCAAAAATTAATTCGTGACAGCATTTTAAAACAATCATGTTTACCTGGAAAACTTTCAAGGGATGAAAACTTGAATGACTCACAGCAACTAGGAAAAAATCTAGAATACTTACAGAAAAATTTTAAGATCCCCTGTGGAAATATGACAATAAATGTCAGTTAAATTTTAACTTGAAATGGGAAGTTGTGTTAGGCATGAAATACATCCTTTAATTCGGTAAGTAGATTTCCAGAGATGGTATCATATCACATGCTCCTATGCAACAAGATCCCCATTTATACTCCACACAGACACCAAATTACAGTGTTCACAAATGCTGCCATGCTCACTGACACTAAGTACATAACTATGTATATAGTTATGTATGTTACATAACTATAAATAAAGGGATTTCTGCTAATAAGATAATGGTTTCAAAGTTTTCAGTAAACAAAATTCAAACATAATCCTCAGCAATCTAAGACCTAATACTCTGATCTTCCCAACACCAAAATACCAGCCAGTATGCTTTGTATCATATTGTGAGGCAGACAAAAAGTTACTTCAATATCCATACCTACCAAAATTCTCTAGTGAAAGAAAAAAAAATACCAAACTGATAAGACTCTCTACAGTAGTTTCAATAACCTATGGAATACTGTTTCTGTGTAGAATACTGAAAATGAGCTAAATATGTTCTGCTATGTTCATTTTAACAAAAAGACTTGTTCCTGTGAATACTTAGGCAAATTAACCAGCCTAACCTTGAAGCCCTTCAGTTCTCAGAAACATTGTGTTCAGCACGATCAAGCACTGGTAGCAAGTGTTTTCAGTGACCTGACCTAAATTAAATGCCATGAAACAGAACACTGAGTATCTCCATTTTAGTTTTAAGTATCTTTAGCACTCACACACAAAATTATGCGTGTCTATGAAAAAATACATAGACATCTATCCATCTATCCACATATACATCTATCCACACACAACTCTTAGGAAAGCAATGCTTTCAACTATTAGATCAGTTTGATCTGTATTTTTTTCATGGATGATAAGTTTGAGAAATCAAAGCCAGTGTTTGACAAACAAGTTTTCTGCAACACTGCCAACACAGGGATCCTCTCATAGATTTAACATACCCACTGCATTGTGATAGCACTGTCTATGTAGGGCCGCATGATAGATTGAGTATGTGACCTAGTTTATAAATAACTTCAGGTACAAATGGTTGCTTTAAACTCCAGTCACTTCCATTATCATCCCTGTCATGCAAAACTGGAAACACAACGCCTTGTACAATTATGTAGATGCCACAAAGAAAAAGCAAATCAACTCAGTGAACTATGGTCTGAGCAATTGTCATGGTACTATGGAGACTCAGGATATACTTTAATCAGCAGTAGCTGTCAGTGTAGATGTCCCCAGCACCAAGTGCACACTCCATCTGCTGCAGTGAATTAGACCAGGAAGCAAGTCCCAAATGAAAATTATGTGAACCATAAACCAAATTACAAATTTTGCCTCATCCAAACCACTGCATAGCCAGAGAAACACAAGGAAGGATACAATCAAAAATAAAGAGGGAAGCACTATCGAGAGTCATTGAGCTTGCTAGAAAAGGAACAAGTGCTGGAATACCACTGCAGTTTTGCCAGCCTCCCACTACCTATAGTTTTTCTTCATTCAAACTGTGCAGAGTTTCTCTTAATATTTTTCCATTAACTGTGTTAAGAATGCCACTGTCTCCACCTCTTAAACTGGTGGCTTTGACTTCTCACACAATGATAAAATATTTGAGTATCACAGCTGGATCATCTTCACAGCCTTATATAGAAATGTTTAGATCACATCCTCTCTGCCCATGTTATGGAATTTCCAGGCAACAGCTTCGCATTTATTCTGTTTAAAATTTTTCTCCACACAATGCACACATCAGGTAGTCTATGTGAGTCACAAGGCAGCAGCCTCATCTCCTACTCTCAACAGGAAGAGCACAATTTTAACTTACCACAGAGAGCTCATCTGATGCTCCAGCCATCCACATATGGAGTGGGGCTGGTGTCAGCTGCTACTTGGAGATGCTCCCTCGCTGCAGCAGGAAGTGGTTCCCCATGCTCCTAGACACTGCAGTAGCCACTGCTCTGCCCAGCTCTCCTGTGGCAAATGCTTTCCATTCGTGGGAAACACCCAGTACTGAAACAGTTACTTTGTCTCCACGAGAAAACAACACAAGCTATCAAGTATATGGAAATATTTCACAGGATGAATCCAGTCTGAGAGCTACAGCACAGACTACAGTGACTATACAAACTGAGGCTTTTAGATAACAGGAGATCAAAGTCATTCAAGTCAGCTACAAATGCACAGACTTCACAGTCAGTCAGGAAAGCCATGTATTACATACACGAGGCAATTGCGTGTGCTTGCTTCCAGACACTGGAGAATTATTAACAGTTTCCACTTCCACATGCCAGTCCAAAGATGGACACTAAATCTAGCAGCTCAGGAATGATCATAAATGTTCACCTGAAAATATTTCTCAGTTTTTATTAGATTGTATAAACCAAATTGCTAGCATTAGAAATGATGTGGAATTCAATCCGCAGTAAGTGTAAAGATGACCACTTTTCATGTCAGGATGCAGAGCCCAAGCAGCACTTTTTCTTCACACTCTGGAAGTTCCATTTACACTGCACAATTACATTACTGCATTTGAATAAGAAATAGCCTGGACTGCTGACTATATAAAATATCCTTTCATTTTAGGAACTAAATGTCTCAATGTTTGTTCTCCTGCCTAGGAAAACAGAAGCTTTTATGTTTACACAAACAATAAAAAACCCCAAATTATTAAGAAGAAAAAAAAATTGAATGGAGAGCATGGGACAGATGGGAAAATAAAACATGCAGTAAGGTATCCAAAATGACAAAATTATTTGGCTATATGATTGGCAAAAGGAATTCCTACATGCATATAGACCATAAAATGCAGGGCTAGAAAGAAACCAAGAATTTGAGGCATTCTTTCACCCAAAGAGTGATAAGCCAAATCCTAGTGATAAGGTCTGTTATGTCACTGTTAAGAACTTGAATAATTCTGTACAGAAAAGCAGCTATTAATGGATAGAGAAATTCTACAAAGATACAAATGATGGGATGCAACATGTAACATTTGCAAAACATGAACCCAACTAGATAAAACTAGATAAAAGAAGAAATGCTATCAAATGCTCGAAATGCTACCAATGCTATCAAGTTAGAAGGAAAGACTTCAAAGATAGCAACATGTTGAAAAAGAAAAATGCATTTCTTATGGATTAGAAACAGCTAATAAAGACAGGTCTGAAAGTGGTGCATGAAAGGAAAACATTAAAACCTACTGGCAGTTTAGTCGGTTATGGTAGCTAGGTTTCTTTCCTGCCACAGTTCAAAAAAAATTTGTTATTTATCCACTAGTCATCATCAACTTGGAAGTTCAAAGTTTTTCAGTCAGGCTAACAAGACTTCTACAACAAATTCTATCGGATGAGCCAAAAAAGTCTGGATCTACGAGTTGAAAAAGAAACTGTTTCTTTTTACAGAACACTGACACAAGTTGTTGCCTTTAATATCAATATGACAACAACAAAAAATTCTTCCAAAATTAATACTTAATGTTGAATCGAAAGGGGGTGAAAAAAATAGAGCTTTTCATTCCTGAGGCTACTGTCATTCACATCTTTTAGTAAGCAGAGTTCTGAATGGAAAAAAATCTCACTTTATACTCAAATCAACCCTTTAATGTGCAATGCATTTATGCAGTAATATTCAGGCATCAAAGTGGAAGCTGAGGTTGAAGAGTTTGACAATAGACTAACTACACAAAAAGGTATATCCAGAATATGCTAATCAATTCCCCAACATATAGAGCATCTCTTCCTATTGTTCAAAATAGTACTGTTCAGTGAAACAAACTAGTATTTAATATACATGATGAAAAAATAATAGCAAAATTTTAAAAATTAGACAGAAGATTAGTTTCATTTAATCAACATAAGAGTTGTTTCTTTTGATTACTGTTAACACAAACCCAAGCTAGCATTTGTCTTACGACCAGCTAGCAAAACTCAGGTTTCTGCTGAGGTTGCATCAGCCTCAAGAAGCCTCAAGAACAAAAGCTGCATGAGAGTTCAACAAGCTTGCATTATTCAGTACAAAATGTGCCCAACTGTGATACTGACAAAGCACACTTCAGTTTTCCTGTGAAAACTAGATTGAGCTCTTATATCACCCTTTTCGTTTCAATTGTTGCTGAATTCCTTGAGGTTACTGAACGCCTCATACATAATTAAGTATTTTACACACTTTTATTCAACTGCACAGATGGCATTTGCTCAGCCCATCCAAGTGCTTTCTGAGGTCCTTCCGTGAACTACAAAAAATGATTGAGAAGAAAACTGAGCATCATTAATCCAATAATTAAGTCAAAATCATGCCAAGAAGTTACATAACTGTCAGTGAAAAATACAGAAGTTTTCTGTTTTAACAAACTGGCTCATTAGATACTTGCTAAAGAATATCCTCACTCTTCTTTCAGTACCGGAACTGCTCATTCCCAGCATGAAAAACACGTACCCACCAATTCCTAAGGAGTTGGTCTATAACACACAAGAGAAACAGGCACAAAAAAGCAGAAGTAATCACTGACATGTTAGAACAGCAGGAAATGAGCTCTCCCAGAGTTTCAGAAAAAAAGTAAGGGTCACAGAGCTCTAAGGCATTTATTCTGTGGCACCAGTAAAACTCCAAACTTCCCTTTTGGATGCAGAACAATCCATGTATTCTATTAGTACACAGAACACAAGGAAACTCAGTCTACCTGTTCTTTAATATAACCAAAATGGCACAGTACCTGGAATTAGAATTTTTTTGTCTCTGTCATTGTAATAGCATCATCTCTACACTATTCATCTCCATGTGCAAACATCTTTCGCTATATCATTGCTTATTCATTATTATATAATGGTTATATATGTAATTATTTCTGTTATTAGTTTAGGAAAACAAAAGGTTGGCTTGATAGCTTGATTACCATACTCAAATGTATACACCCTTCTTTTAAAATTACGGAGAGTTCACAGTCATTGTCCATTTACATGTACTCTACACCCCACACTTTATGAATTAATCAAATGTAAGGCAACATAAGAAAACTACATTTTGGATACAAATGGAAAACACTTCTTCACACATACCCTGCCACAAACCCACTCATAAGTTCTCTGACAGCTTTCTATTACTCTGCATTCAAAAGAAATCATGGGCAGCAACATAGACTGAGACCACGAACAGGGGAAGCAACAAGATTAATGAGACTAATAATTTGGCCTACAAATTAATAGAAATGGTAGCTCTAGAGTTTGGAGATAGAATATTTTTTATTTCACAGTAATTTTAGCATGACCTTATCTGAACAGCTAATTATAATTAAAGCAATCTACTTGAAAACTCTTTGTCACATTTGCGAAGAAAGGAGCACAGAATGTTAAGTCTCCTAGTGACAGAACTCCTTTTTTATTAATGAACTACTCTCAGAAATTACAAGACACAGTGTAAGAATCAGCACTAAATGAAACTTCAGTTGTGGGTGGACCATCCAGGCAGACAGAGGTTATTCAAGCACCTAAACCATCCCACCTTATCAATACCTGTCAAGCTGAAAGGTAGGTACTTTCTCCACAATTGTATCCAAAGGCTCTACTCAACATCCACATGAATGCAATTAACTTGCTGTTCACACAAAGTGCATTTAAAATTTAAACACCTTTAAATGTGAACTTACTGAAGGAAACTCTTCTCATTACAGCTGATAATGGGATTAGGGCTATTCTCATTGCACTGTGATTCTGTATATCCTACATCTAGTAAAACATATCATCTTTTGATCAGAGATCACACAGTAATCAACAAAGCTGTATAAGGAACACTGGCATTTAGGCCAAACACAGTCATTACAGAAGATACTTGGTTTAGAATTAAGAATTCCTCAAAATTATCAGTAGATTTTATAATGCAAAACACATTCAAAAAGCAAGCAATAAATGTGATATTTTAAAAAGTAATTTCCAAGTGCAAGGTTAATTGCATTCATCTTATTACACTAATATTAATATCATAGAAATAAAGTTATCCCCATTTTAATAAATTATTTATAATTATAATTTATCTTTATTTATCTGCACACTAATAGCAAGCATGCTAGCTAAAGAATATACTCTTAGTATTCATAACCCAGTACAGCCTTTGCCATCAAGTTATTCTGTTTTCCAGATTACTAAAAAATTGTAATGATTCACTAAACGTCACTAGAACTTCTTGATTACAAGTGTGACTGCCTAATTTTTATCTGAAACTCACTATCAATAATCTGCTGCAGTCTCTACAAGATCATTTGCATTAAATTGCAGTCTTTTGTTTTCACTTCCATTAATTTATCTGATGTTTTCCATTCTGTGCTGAGCCTCAAAATGTAGGTTTGATTAACAGCAAGGAAAGCTACCTTTCAAAGAAATACACACAGAACTTAACCTCCTAAAAGGAAAAGCCACTTTTTAAAATACATACTGCATTCAAGGCTGCCAGTGAGAGTAAAACTAGCTCACTGGTTTGAAATCTATGACAATATCAGTCTACTGTACCCAAGAGAAAAACAAAAGTAAATGGGAACTGTGGACAAGCAAAGCTTCCCTGACATCTAATCACTTGCACCACTGTTTTCATGCTGCCTGCATCACTGCAAAAAATCTGTCATCTGTTTCCCTACCCATCACCAGAATCGAACTTTGTAATTATTTCCATACATCCACAAGTACAGCAGACCAGATTTCACATGCAAATGTCCTGCTCTCACCAGACCTTGCAAGTTCCTTTTCCTTGAGAATAGAGTCAAAGTCCTGTTTATGCAAAAATAATAGGGCATCATGCATTCACACAAACCTAATAGACAAGGTTATAAAAAACTTCTTCAACACATCAATAACACAGTTCAAAATGATGCATCACAAGTTTTATCACAAGAGCAGTATGCTGGCATCCAAATACATTTACATCTAAAATATAGTTAATGCATAGTAACATTAATAGTTATTCATCAGTGCTGCACAGCATCAGACTTTGCTCTTGCTCAAGAGAAAGCAGCAGTGAGGGAAACCTACTCCCCTTGTACTTTTAAGACTCCCTGCTCATTCTGTGAAATCAGTGCAGGTTCCACCGTACTCTGGTAGCTCTCCTGCAATAACACAGCTGAGAGAAATAGGTTGTTTCCTAGTTCCTACAACATTATTATTATTGGAGTTCCAGATACAAGGGCAATTTTGGCTTTAATACCAGCACAAAATCAACATATTTGTGGCCATAAAAGGCTATGCCAACACAAATGCACTGAATGAAGAACCTCAGAAACAGCAAAAATCCACACGCTTAACACTATTATCTCACGTATCTGCTGTTCTACAACTCTTCATTCACCAAGGCTGTTTTAGTATACAGAGGTTCCACTGAGTTTACAAGTCAAAATCATTGATGAACAACTCAAATTTAATTTTACAGCTCCTTGATAAAAATAAAGCAAGTCGTAGCATTTGCAAAAATTACTTCATATGCAAATTGGTTTTCAGAAGTAAAAATTACAATTACACAGTAATTACATTCTGCTGTACAAAAAATGCTATTTGCACAAATTGTTTTCCCCATTATCAACATCAGATGAACAGACTTTTATCTCTCACTCTGAAAATCTGACACAATCTACCATTTCTAAGAAAGGATGTCTACTTCAGCTTTACAAAATATTATCTAGTCACACGGGTTTATGTAACAACTGAGATATTTCCCAATTTTGCCAGTTTCTTCCTTCCACTATAAATTCTCAATCCAATTCATTACATAGCAGTGACTGAGGTCAACTAATGGCTTTGATTTAGAATCACAGGCAGAGTGGTCTGTGGCAGCAGAAGCAGATTCTGCTTCCAAGCATCCACTGCCAGACATCACAAGCTCATAACAAGGAAAGCTAAGTAGGACACACAGCCATATCCTCCACCATCACAGTTTATAACCTAATGTCCCCCTGTAAGCAGCCAGATGCAGGACACGTGTAATTGCCAGGGAGTAATTGCAGCTCATGCAGGGAAGATAAACACCCTATTGGGCCAAAAGCTCCCAAAAGAGAGGCTGGCAGGTGTGATACTAACACCCACAGCAGTTACCACAGCAACATGAAGCTCCGCAGCACCGTCCCACTTCCTTAGGCACTGCAAAAGAGGGAGCTAGCTCAAGGAACACAAGCTGCTGAAAAGCCTTTCCTGCCTGTCCATCACAAATAGAGTCCTGTTATCCTCAGAATTCTTCCCCCATCATCAACCTCACGCAAGTCTTTTAATTGCTATTCACTTTCTCTACTTCCTCACAAGAGCAAGCCCCAAAATTTTATCACACTAGAAGTTGCATTTTAACTACCTTCAGAAACTGTGGCTAAAAAAAGCTTGAAGAGAAGTAAAGACACATAGGTATCAGGTAATATGACTGTGTATTTCAAAGACCATAGATAGAAGGCTTAAACTAACTGGGGGCAGGAATTTGCATACTCACTCTTCCTTTTCTAGGAAATAAAGACACTAGGATTACAGATTCCTTCACACTGATCAGTTAACCCTAAATTTGAAATTATTCCTATTTGGCACTTTTTAAAGCTGCTGCCAATTCAGACATAGTGAAAGACCCAAACTGTCTTCAGATCCATGCCCACAATCTGACAGAACACAAGAAACAAAAAAAGAAATTATTTTATACGAAAAAAGTAGAGATCAAAATAAGAAGCATTCACACAACAGCTGCAATACACAATATTCCTATAGGACACGAAAGAACCATTGGCAGCATACCCCAAAACCTAGAGATTTACGCTCAAAGTAGCAGAGCCTGGGATAGCTGCAGTGGCAGTTGATCACTCTACAGCACAGAACTAAAGAATCAGAAGGGGCTTCCCTCACTCCTCGCTCAAAGGTTGCCCGGTCTGTCCCTCTTTCCTTTTTGCATTAAAACAAACAGGACAGCTGCCTTTGCCTATTGCAGAACCACTTAAAGACCAAAGTCTTTGCCCCCTGCAACGCTACACACGTGCCAGTCCCATCACCTCAAACACATGTCTGCACCCCATTTCATGACCAGACACCATCATATTCTTGCCTGACTCTCAAAAAATCACAACAGTCCACACAACTCACAGGCCTTTTTCTCTGCTGTCATTGTAAAAGCTTGCCAGAAAGTGGGCAGAAGCATGCAACGGCAGGTTGATTTGTTCTTGATATCCATGTTCATCTTGCCGAAAGCTGACCTCTGTTGTACAGCCCACCTGCTGAAGATGGTGGTAAACACTCGATGACACCCAGTCATAACTGAACCCGGGATGGAGGTTAACTAAAACTATCTTGATAAACAAAAAAAAGTGAAAGAAAGTCAGTGAAAGTCCACTCTGAAATCTGAAGATCAAAACCAGTGTCTTCTTATTAGGTAGATTTGTTCCCTATGTGCCCTGAGAGAAGCATCTGCTCATTTTCCTGGCAAAGAATGTTTTCACAACCTTTTGCTCCTGTTACCATAGTACTGGACAAAACACAATATTGGCAGCATGAAAATGGGATTCTGGCCTCTTATGCAGAGACAGTTAGCCAACCCCAGATCTCTGTTCTGCACTTTCTAGAGAACCTTTTAGAAGTATAAAAGTCATCTCCTCAAGGGAGGAGTCCCAGTCTAATTCCCAAGGGTAAACTGCTAGAAATAAAGGTTTTTCAAAACCCTTTGTGGTCATGTTTGTAATAGAGCTGTCAACAAATAAAAAAATTGTAAGGTTGCAGGAGGTTTTTCATTTCAACTAGACTCAAACTTTGCTATGGTGCTACAATTTAAGAATCTCAGAAAATAACTAGAAAAGCAACCCTTTTCTGCAAGCACTGTAACTAGCAATTACTCTTTCTCCCAGTTTAACAAGTGGTTTTGGTCCATTTACTTTAAAATTATAAGTAAACCTTCTGTCAATTGCTACGTAGCTCAAGAACAGCAAGCCAAGTTGCTATATTCAACCTGCAGCATGTAACTTCACAGCACAGCATCAAGTGTTCTGTAATTATTTCCAGCGAGATCTCTGTTTTACACACACATTTTCTAAGCATGACCTACATTCACACTAAGTGCAGTATTTCTTACCCAAAGAGAGACCATTTCATGCAAGTGGTAACTTAGTTTTTTTAAGTTACCACTTTTAAACTTTTACATTTTACATGCATAAAAGGATGTGTATTTGATTATTCATATTAACTACACTGCAAATTTAACACAGTAGTCTCCACACAATGCCAATACTACTTTCTGCAAACTACCAAGTTACTTTTTTAAGAATTAACAAGTATCACACTGAGGTATAAAAACCAATATGCTTGATAACCAAATCCAACCTTGGCAATGCTTTTCTTCACATAAAATAATTCTTACATTTCCCCAGGCTGGAAGCAGTATGATCTTGTTTCAGGTTACTGAGCATTTCAGAATTTCTCTCTAACAATATGGAGAGTTTTCTGTCAGGTAAAGAAAAGCCAGGACGTGAAACACAAACTACTAGGAAGAAGGGTCTTCTTGCTTAACTACCAAGGCCCATCAATCAGGATGAGCTTGAAGGGACTGTATTTTTCTGAAAATTCCTTCAGAACAATATCAGAATTTCATACAGTCAATGTTTAAGACTGCTGTCTTAAAGCAAAGCACTGGCATTACCTGATAGTCAAAATAATGGAACTGGAACCCCAGCAAAAGCTCTGTAAATTCTACAAGGTTGTTTTCACTCTCTTAACACAAAGAAAGTAGATTATGCACCAAATACATTCTTTGAATCAAAAGCACAGGAGGTTAATAAATTAAAAGAACACAACAAACACCTTGAGAATAACTGCAGTACAAAACAACAGTTTCTATTTCTAAAAAGTTTGAGTTCCTTTGTTCTAACATTTAAATTTCAGCTGAAGACAACACCTAACTATAACTCGTGAAAAACACACGAAATTACATGCGAGGAAACTTTGAAAAACAGAACTTTAGCAATATCCCAGTCAATATCCAGGAGAAAATTCTGTGCAGAACCTTGTAGAGGCAGCAGCTAAGGACATAGTTCTATCAGAACACCTTCAAAGAATCAATCAAGTTATTCGGGATCCAAGAGAAGACAGAGATCTGTAAACCTGGAAGCAATTCTAAAATGAAAAATAAGCAGCAAGTACAATAGCACAAGAAGTTCTATAAAGTCTGTCCTGAAAAGGGTAGTTACCATAAAAGCTGCAGAAAAGGACAGATAAATGAATCAAAGACTCTAAAAGTAGTATAGAGCATCTACAATGCTCCAAAATTAACAGCTGCCCACCTCTGCACACATATTAATGATGTTCCTCATGAGGTCTTCCTCGTTTAATGGAAGACCTCAGCTTCCCCTAAAGCATTTTTTTAACCACAAAAGGATTGGCAGACACTATTTTATTTCACCAAAACAAGTGAAATAATATCTTTTCTTTTTTCTGTTTGTCTAACATGAGCAAGATTCTCACCAGGTCCTTTTAGGTTTGCTCAGGTTTGATTTCAGCACTTACTGGTGCTGTTCTGCCCAAGACCTTTATAAATACTCCTTAGTCAATCCTATATCAAACAGGATGAATTTTTTCAAGAGCAATTAAACATTGCTCTTGAAATGTTTAATTCAAGTTAAACCAAGTTTAATTCAAGATAAAGGGTTTTTTTCCATATTTAAAGAATTTTTAGTATTTCCAACATTTATAGAATGGTAAGCATTCATATTGGACAGAGAAGACACCATCTGTAACAGGCATCTCAGAAGCTAAAAATGTATTGCTATTTCTCCCCTACAACAGCCACATCCAGAGTAACCTGTAAAACTTGAGAACAGAATTTCCATGAAATAAATTAATCCATTCTTTTCCTCACCTAATTGCCAATAATGAACTCCTCTAACAACAGTTTTATGTTCCAATACTGGACATGAAGAATTCCCATGACTGTGTTTACTTTCATCATAATTATGACACAGAGTGAATCTCAAACTTCACTTCACCACCACATGTTAATGTTATTGTTCTGACAATTCTGAGCAATTTGTTACCACAAAAATAGAAACATTAGAGACGTGAAACACCAAAAATAATATTTCAACTGCTGAATGCTTTTCCTATGTCATAAAAGGTTCTCTTGCCTTGCATTTTTCTTTTTAATGTGAATTCACTTTCAAGTTGTCGTAACAGATTGTTGCAACTATATATTCAACAAGTTCTACTACCATCTGAAAAAAGGGTTTTCTCTATACCTTCATGAATTAAAAGTACTGCATGAATGACCTTTTCATTTGAAAATACATGCCTAAGTAATATCACCTCTCTACCCATCTAGCTATGGCAGTAAATAAAACTACCCTGGAGTTTCACAACATGAGTACAAGGTTTTAAGACAAAGAGGCACAGAGAAAGCGGGAATTTTCAAGCTGCTTTTCAGACAAGCAAATTTTTCCTTCTTTACACAGAATGATCCACCAACTGTATAACCTCTAATCCTCCCCCTCCCTAGACACAGGCAATTGGCTTTTTTTTGTATCATTCATCATCTTCCAGTCATTTTACTGAACAGTTTGTCCCTAAAACTCAGGAAACACCACTCATATTCCCCCTACAATAAGCCAAAGAAACACATGCAAACAATTCTTGAAGGACTATGTCCAGAGCCTTAAGGGCATATGGAATCCAGACCAAAATCAACTCCTTCCACTGCTTGTACACAAAAGCTGTATGTACCCTGATTTATAAGGTACGAGATCTAGAGATGACATCACATAAGAGCTGTGTTACCTAAAACCAACAGAATTAGGTATAAGAAGCTGCCTGCTCAAGCTGGGATTTGGTCTGTGCAGAGGCACTTGTCTGTTTAGCACACACAAAAAATGCAGTTTGAGAAATGAATACAGTATTTTCAAACAAAAAAAAAAAAAAGGTAAGCAACCTGATTATTTCTTGCATTTCAATCTCCACAACTCAACATTTCCATCTCCAATCAATATAAGATAAATAGCAAAAATAATTTTCAAAATTTTGGCCTTTCAGAGCTGCCCTGGAAGTTTCACTGAGTCCAGCATTCACCATGTGGTAATGCCAAGAGCCCTGAAAACTAAGGTCAAACCAGTTCACCACAAGAAGACTATCATTTCACTCCTTTTAAAAAAAGAAAGCATTTTGGCTCCTTCAGGAGAAGGGGAATTGAAGGCATATCCATATGTAACTGCAGCAGACCCCCCAAACCAAACTTCAGATCTAAAACTAGTACTTTATCTCTAAAACAGCTTTCTTTCTCAAATGATAAAACACATCACACTGCTTAAGGAAAAAACCAGCTCCACAGAAACTCCTATTGCCCATATCATTACACAGCCTCAAGAGTGGCACAGAAAATGGAAGAAAATATTGCTTGGTTGGCGGGGGGGGGTGTTATTATTAATTTGAAACAGAAGGAATTTTCTTAAGTATGTTTTTAATTTTAAAAATACCGTGTCACACAGAAAAGGTAATTTGAGATTATACATTTAATATTACAAAGTTGAGTATGCTGTTTAGAAAAGAAGATAAATGTAAAAAATTCAACACTCTGAACTTTCACCAGTGGCAAATAAATCTCTCATTCTTCTCTGTGTCCTTAACAAAAGATACAAATAAAAAAGAGAAGAACATTTAATGGAAAGTGAAACACACAGAAAATAATAACCTCTGCTCGTCCTAAGAAAACAAAGCAAAACCTCCTTCTTTGTGGTACTTTTAAACACAGTCTTTGCAGAGGACAAGTGGATTATTGGCACTGTATTCTCTATGTGTTCTTTAATGAAAAAATTCTTTTATATATGTCTAAATGGTTAAACAAATGATAACTCTGCATTAATTATCCAATTGTTGATCAAATGACACAATTCATAAGAGCCTGTCTTGCACAATGAGTACAATTTATAAACCTTACTTCAATGAAGGGTCTTAATATGCTACAAACAT
Organism: Entomyzon cyanotis; assembly: GCA_024500445.1. Classification (NCBI taxonomy): domain Eukaryota; kingdom Metazoa; phylum Chordata; class Aves; order Passeriformes; family Meliphagidae; genus Entomyzon; species Entomyzon cyanotis. The sequence goes on along the minus strand of JAKEPQ010001027.1, from coordinate 13,915,865 downwards.
TTGTAACAGGCTCATTACAGTAAAAAGTTCTGTTTCCAAGTACCTGCATGTGGTGTACAGATGAGTATACAAATGAGAAAAACAAAAATTAGAGACTTCCCCCTCCCTCTTGCTCCAGTCATCAAAACTGGATCTGCCCTACTGTATTTGTAGTACATGCTGAATTACTGACGACAATAAATGTAGACTGCGTACATATTTAGAATATACAAATTTACATTTTAAGCAGATAATAAAACAGGAATGATTCATAACAATTATATTAACTCATTCCATCAAGTGGTTATAGAAGTGTCCTCAATTTGGAGATTATTTAAATTCATTATTATCACTGCCAGACAAATACAATAGCAATTCAGAGTCTACTGATAACTTTCTACCTTTTATTATCCAAACTGATTAATTTGTACAGATGCACATATAGTCAAAGAATTACCTCTTTCTTTCAGGAAAGGACTGCTCTCATGACAGTGCACTTAGGACATGATAAAAAAGGCTGCAAAACCAACATCCTCACTAATTTAGGTTGATTACACACTACTCTTTGGTCCAGAGATTCTGCATGCTCAATCATTCTGCCCCTTTTGAGACAGAGTCACTTCATGGGAATTACATCCCTAAGGACACAAACACAAATAGGCCTAAATCTATTAAGCTAATTTCTGAGATCATTAACAGATTAACAAATTGAGAAAACTGAGAAGTATATCAGAAAACACTGCAGATTGATTTATCATAAATAACAAATAAATGTAATGTCACAGTTTTATTCTTCTCTACAGCTCCTTTCACTCCCAGTTCACTAGTTATTAGTCATGGTGGAAAAATCCCATTACTTTTACTATCATTTCAGCAGATACATATAACCTCCATCACATAAAAATCTTTAGCTCTTTCCCACTAATGAAATTTATTTAGATCTTACTTAATTGACGTGAGTAACTCAAGACATTAATTCCTTCTCCTTGGAAGGCCAATCCAACACCAATTTGTGCAAAAAGCATTTCAAAGGATCCAGGATACATTGTATTCAGGATACAGAAAATACAATATTAAACAGAAGCAATATCCCCAATAATCCAATGAAATTAATTACAGTGGACAGTGCAAAATACTTCATACAATAGACATAAAATTCCATCACGGAATAAATGCAAGGCAAAAGCATATGAAAGAAAAAGATAAAACTGCTTATACTCTCATTAGTTTTTTAAAATGTCTTTCCTTTCTAGAATACCATTAAATCCTGAGCCTTAGCTCACAGCAATAATTCTACAGATTAAGTAGTATTACCTCTCAAACTTAATTTAGTATCCCTGTACTTTACCCAAGAAAAATGGGAAACCAGTGTACATAGTTCAAACTTTTCAAAACATTATTTGAATAATCCTATAATTCATTATTTCTCTGTCAAAAATAACCACCCCTTTTTTGAGCTTCTGCTCATATAGGCCTTTTTCAATCTCTCTGAAGCCTGTCATCCACCTCAGCCTCTTTTTTTTGCTGTTAGCAGTGTGGGGGATAAGAGGCTGCCTTTTGTTTTTACTAGTTCTCTTTATTGTTATAAATAGTGAAAATTACTGCAAACTTTTCATAATGGCAGGGTATCTTTAATATTCTGTAAGATTTTCTATCTCCTTTTGGCTAAATATTTTTGTCTTGTCCCTCCACAGACCCTCCAGACAGATAAACACAACACAGAAACAACACCTGATATTTTCACTACTAACCTTCAAGCCCAAAGAGCAGCACTGCTGCTGCACAAAAGCTCAAAATTACCAAGCTTGATAGCTGGCATCTTGATGAACTTGTCACTTACCTTAAAACTGTCCATCTAACAGCTCACTGTCCTCAATCATTCCCTCTTCCTCCCTCACTTCACACTCCCTCCATCCCTGAGCAAAGCAATGGTGCTGCTCTTGTCAGCAGGAAATTCACAACAAAGTCACAAAATACCCCAATAAAAATATTTACATTTACATAGAACAGTTTCTAAGACAAAAATACTGTCATTACAAGTTGGCACAAAATTAGCTTTGGCTATGTGTTAAAACCAACACAGACAGGCTACCAAAACCCCAGACCAAGTAGTATTTGCTCCTCACCACGGATTTCACTGAGCATAAAACGACTTCATTATGGTAACACTAAGCCAATAATAAGGCAAGCACTTATTATTATTCAAACTGAAATACCACTATGAATAGATATTACAATGACATCTACTGGGAAATGGAAAATGGAATAGCATATATAAAGCCTGTAACTTCATAGCATATAACTTCAAATTTGACAGAGCAACTTATTCATTGCACCTGAGAACAGAAAATTAAGATTTCTCCCTGAAATAGGCACAACTCATTTACAAGAAAATATTAATTCATTCACTCCAAGAAAAAACTGCCAGCCTAACCAGTGAGAGCCCTGAGAAAAGGAAAGGCTCCTAAATTCACTGTACTGTGATGACATGCTTCATCTATTGACTGGAGTTTTGCTTCACAAAGCAGCACAATGACTGGTAGGGATATCCAAATAAAAGTCCAAAACTTGGATTAGTAAGCAAGAGGTCAAGTTCAGATCTGCAATTACATGTGAAAACACAGCATTTGAAACCAAACTTTTTTTAAAAGGGCCATCAGCCTCTAAACATAGATTCTACTGGATGAATTTGCTGCAAACATGGTATTTAAATCAATGTTTTCATCAAGAAAATATTCTGCTGAACACTACAGAGTAAGATTTCACTTGCTTAAAGCACTGACTGGAGAAGCTCTTGCCTCACATAGAAACCACTTTTTGCTTTAGCACTAAGCCACAAAGATTAATAACTGTAAACTCAAGTAAAACACAAGCAATAGACAATAAATTTCAGAGAGCTGATTAACAGTAGGATGCAGAAGCTTGCTACTCTGAATTAAAATTCTTGATCAATACAATTCAATAACCACAATCTGAAAATAGACTATAGAAGGGAACAACTAGAATGCCACTTGCAGCCAACATTTAGTGTTTATTTTATATTAGCAACTTGCATATTTACAAATTCTGTTTTCATACCTACACATACAGTATTACCACCGGCAACTCCAATTACCACTAATAAAATGGCTCATGCTATTTCCATATCCACTCAACAGAGGATCAATCCTGCTCTTCCTGAACTCCAGGTTGAACTTGTACCACTATTAAATGCATTAAATTAGCCTTCCTGGCAAAACACAGCACAGCTGGTGAAAAAGGAAAGTAGAGTGGTTGAGTGATAAATCTTTCACCAACTTTGCCAGCTTCACTGACTAACTTAAAGGAAACATGTTCTAGATTATCCTCACTAAACTTTACCAAACCTAACAAGCCACTTTAGTGGTAGCCAGGTGGCTGCAGGAGTGGCCTCTGAGTTGAGATCAGGAACTGCCCCCAGGTCAGACAGCCAGTTCTAAGCCAGCTTCAAAAAAGCCCTACCACTGGCAAAAGCCAGTCAGCAATGCTGGTGGCACCTCTGTGATAACATATCTATGAAAGGATAAAAAATACTGTGAAGCAGCTGTGAGAGGAGTGAGAAAAATGTGAGAGAAACAACCCTGCAGACAGCAAGGTCAGAGAAGGAGAAGGGAGGAGGTGTTTCCAGGCACTGGAGATTCCTCTGCAGCCCATGGAGGACCCATGCCAGGCAGGAGCTGCAGCCTATGGAGGGAAGTCCATGCAGGAGCAGCTTTTGGTGGAACTGTGGCCTGTGGGGCACCCACAGTGGAGCAGTCTGGCCCTGCAGCACTGCATCCTTTTGGGAAGAACCTATGCTGGAGCAATTCTTGAAAGAACTGCAGCCCATGGGAAGGACCTTGTATTTGTGCTTCAAAGTGTTTTGGAATATTTCATGAAGGACTGTATCCCATTGGAGGGAAGACTGTGAGGACAAAAGAGCAGCAGAGACAAAGTGGTATCAATGAACTACAGCATCCCCCATTTGGGAGGGAGGAAGTAGAGGAGTTTGAAATTAAAGAGTGAAATTGAATCTGGGAAGAAGGGAGAGCTGGGGGAAGGTGGATTTAGTTTTGATTTTGCTTCTCACTGTCCTACTCTATTTTTAACTGACAGTAAATTAAATTAATACTCCCCAAGTTGAGTTTGATTTGCCCATGACAGTAATTTGTGAGTGACCTCCCTGTTCCCAGCTCAACCCACGGCCTTTTATTTTTCCTTTCTCCTGTTGTCCTGCTGAGAACTGAGAGTAAGAGATCAGCTTGGTGGGCACCTGGCTGACATTCAAGCTTAATCCACCACTGCACACGTCAAATTTAAAATCACGTGGTTTTTGTAAACTCCCACCAGAGGCTGATGGACCAGATATATCCATGTAATAAGTCACTGGACTTAAGGAGTAAGACACTATAGCATATTACCCATGTATTCATTACTGCTGTTTTACTAGCTTCATAGGTTTTCTAGAGTTTCAACTTGTTAGCATCTTCCTGAACTTCTGGACTAATATTCACTGGAACTAATCAATATCCACTTTCATGCCTGCAGAATAAGTGTTCCATCACTGCTAAGATTAATCACCCCTTCACTGAAGTAGGATTATAAAATAAACAAGTTTAAGGAACAGAGTAAGTGAAAACAACTTTCCTCTGATACTCACACTTCTGATAATTAAATAGATTTTACAAATCTAACTCAGCCACCTTTGTTAAGGTGATACCTATCTTCAGTAAAGAGAAGAGAGATCGCTCTTGAACTTGTTTGTAAACCATAATGCCTTCAATCCCCTGTATAAATACACAGGTTATCTACTGGTACCAGTCATTACAAGCAACTCCATGGAAATTTCCCATGACTAAAGCTGTAACCTTGAAGTGGCTATTTGAAAAGATCACCATTCCTGTAATTAAAACTAATATGCTAACAGACGCTTTATTCTCTTGTTCAACCTATTGGAAGATGCTTCCAAATCTACAGCTACTTGATTTTGCCTGTGAGAGCTAAGTAAAATTAACAGATATGTGGAAAACAACAATGAAACTCACTGATTTACGGACTGTAGTTAAATTACTGAGAAACAAGTAGTTTTCACCTTTATGTCTATTTAAATAAAGCTATCAGCAGGAATGAAAGCATGTTATTTCCAGTAATCAGCAGGACGGATTACTAAGAACAAGAATAAAAATCTTCTTTCCATCCTTCCCCTCACAAGCACGAGAAGAGTGTTTCTGGATATAAAACGCAATACAGTCATGGCAACATGAAGACTATGAAGAGAGGAAAATCAGAAGCTCCCTCTTCCTTTTCAGTCTCTAGAGCTGGCAAGTAAAGCATAATAATCTTGAATAACTAAGAAATACAGAGCCTTTTAGAAGAATCCAGCCAACAGAGCCATATCAGAGAAACCAGAGGTTCCTTCTGAAAGCTGGGCAGGGGACAGAGGCTTGGCTTTTCTCTCACTTTTGCATGCTGTGATGGTGGGACCTCCCCTCACCCCAAATCTCTGCCCACCAGACACTTACAGGCTGAAATGTCTCCATTTGGTAATTTTTTCCTGACTCTTTCAACAAAGAGTTACAGACACAAGCATTCAGTTACTCTAGAAAGATCCATGCACTGCACAAAATGAAAAGCTGATTTTTAAAAAGAGCGATGATAATGAGAAACAAACAAAAGATGATTCCAGAATAGACTTATACAGAATGAGCTCAAATAAACTTAACGGGGTAAGCCAGTGTTGGAATTTATGTCAGTATTTCAGTAACAAGATGTGCAAGTCACATAATTGTATGGTCTTGTTAATTATACTATTATAAGTAGAAATTTTCTTTATGATACACCTGAACAAAATTAAGCAGGAATATGAAAACTTTGTAAACACAGCACACTGTCCAATATAACTATTCTGCTTTCCATGAAAGATCAGATAGATCAATGGAGATGTAAATCAATGCAAATATCGAGTACCTCAAATAATCAAATTTTATAGAATTACTCTGTTGCACGTTTAGACTGAGACTGAACTTGATAACAGAGGACACAGCACTAATACTTAAAGCGTTGAACAGACAATTTAAAATTTAACCTGTGATTGACATTGTGTCAGATACCACACAAACACCCTCCTAAATTAGTAAGTTTCTCTTCCCCATCTCTTTGAGGAGCAGCATGACATAAAAATAACTGTATGATTTCTCCAAGTTATTAGAAGAATAAGACGTTTTTGACATGAAAAAACTTTTCCCCCCCCAAAATAGCAGTCTTTTGTCTTTCACTGCTGCAAGTCCATTTATTATATATTTGCTGTATTTCTATCATTTTCTACAAAATTTAAAGCAGATGTGCTCTGATATACTACCATGTCACAGACTCAAGGGAAGGATAACATTTTATGTAACATTCCCTGTTGCTAAAGTAATGGAGCTACATATCAATACTAATTTGGATAAACACTGACAAAAATTTTAAGAACAGATTTTTCATTTTATAAGCAGAAATCAAATGAGTTGCAATTGCCACAGCTCTACTACTGTGAACTAGCAATTTCCTCATGTATGAGATTACATGTTTAATTATTTTGAAGCTGCAATTATGTTGCTGGGTGTGGAAGAAGAGGAAAAACACATTCACTTTTAGCACTGAACTCCAAATTCTGTTATGCTGGCCTATGCCTCATTGGCTTTTCCAACAGTTTTTGTAGTGGACAATAAAACTTCAAAGCAGCAAGTGGCACAGAAAGGGAGTGGCTTGTCTACTGAAATATATAATACAGGCCAATGAAAGGCTTTCAATGTCCCCATCACCACAGCATCTACCATCCTGCAGGTCAACTTCAGGTCTCAGTCACATTTTGAGCCTCCCCTACATCTCAAGATTATCCACAACAAATCTTCTGTCAACAATGAAATGCTACAGGATTACAGTAGAATTAGTTCATCTTCACTCCATGACTTTCTGGATAATTATTCTACGACACATTTCAGAACAGTCACAAACTAATCTTCCCCACAAAACGCAAGGCTACTATTTTGAACATAATTTGAACTTTTTTTGGAAATAACAACTTTGGAATAATAAATATTATTAGAAGCAAAGCTACAAATATCCAATTAACCAACAGTTCTTCCCATTAATCTATTCGCCTCTTGTAGAGAAGAAAAAAACCAGCTTTTTATAGAGATCTGGTGCAGCAGTTTACATAGCTCTGGCACTGTGAAGGTGGGGCAAGCTCACTGACAGGTTTGTTACTAGGACAATTGCATCACTAAATCCAGAATCCCCTCACACTGAACCTCCTCTCTGCAATAAACCCACTCTGTGATGTCTCAGAGCATTATAAAAGCCGGAGCCTATTGCCTGGATGATGCCCTCCATTCCACTTGTTCAAAAATTTAAGCATGTTCATGCTGTGACCCATACTGCACCTCACAGTCAATGCTCACAACACAATTTCATTCTTTAATTTTCACCTCTCCCTTAAAGCTCTGTGTTGTCATGATGTTTGGATAAATTGCCAACAGTCGGGATATTACTGCGTGGTGGTCAGAATCCATCAGGCTGACCAAGAGTGCCTCATTCTTTTCCTTCATTCACCATCTGTCTGTATCCATCTCCTGTGATCCCAGACTGTCCTTATGAACTGTGTGCTGTCTGGGGCAATAACCATCTTTTTTTCATTCTCTATTTGCACAAAACAGCATGGAGTCCTCTTCTGCAGTTTTCATTAAAATATTAAAAGTGGAGCTGTTCAATAGCGATTTTGCAAACTTGGGTTTATACAAAGAATACCAAAAAAAGGTCAGAGGGGGAAAAAAAAAAAACCAAACTACATGCAGTTCTTCCTATCAGGTTCTGCCTTCCAATACGTCTCTCCCATATTCCAGAAAAATCAGTTTCACAGTTTTCAAAAAAATATAAATTTAAACACATGTATGTCAGGTTGCAACCATAAGAAAATATTTCAACACGTCTCTTAAAAAACCTAAGTCATGCTAATTCAACATTGCAAAAGTTATTACATAATAAAATACATCTATATAGTTTTACTGTAATTGACCTGCTTTGTAAATGACCCAAAATACGCAAAGTCTTCTCTCTAAAGGACAGCTGGTCATTCAGCAATTCAAAAGAAACAGTGAGAGCTTTTTTACAGGGACATTTTAAGTATTCTGTGCCTCTGGTTAAATAGTCTCCCATTTTCACTGACAGAACAGTCTCACCACAGATCTCATCCCTAGCTGCCCTCTGGAAGCACACAAGCACTCTGCCCTTCGGGGACCGAATGCAAAAAACAATTCTGGGACACTTTGGAATTCTCTCAACACTGACACCACAAATCCATGTCATCACCTCCACCTTTCCCTGCTGCACACTCAGACCCCTCTTAGGGTGTCTTTTAGTGTTTGTTTGGGGGCAAAGTTTTCATTTGGCCCTACTATCACTGTCAAAGTAAACTGACAGTATTTTGCTTTTCTTTCTACTAAAAAGAGAAAGGAAAAAAGCAAAGTGCTAACACCAGCCTGGCTTTAGAGCAGTCACCGCAAAAACCACACTATGCCGTAGCAACTTGCACTTGATCTCTTTCTCCCTAATTCTGTACCATCTCTACTACATCATGCTTCCATCCTGCACCTACCACTTGGCAGCTGCCCTTCCGATGGAACTGCACAGTCCTGCTCCAGAAGGGAAATACAAACGGACGGACACAACCCTACTAAAGTACGTGTCATTCTGCTCTAAATTAACAGGCACCGACACTGTATTTGCAGGAGCTAGCTGTGACCTCGGTTTATCACATCACCTCAGCGCCGGCAGCAAAGGAAACCGGAATGTGTGGAGGGAACGAAAAGGGGCGGCAGAGACACGATCTGGAGTAACATTCACTCGCAAAGTGGAAGGAATTCAATCTAGGCATCAATGACATATTCAAGCGCCTCGTCACGCCGGGCAGCGCACGCTGGAGGCGAAGCGGCTTTCCCCCTCCCCTCCCCGGGCTGCAGCAGCCGGCGCTGCCCGCCCTCCCAGCGCGGCGGGCCCGGAGCGGGGCAGCCCCGGGCAGCGGCGTGAGGGCAAACCCCGCCCGGCCCGCGCGGCCCGGCCCGCGCACCTGGATGTAGTTGGTCTCGCAGTACTCGGCCACCCGCTCCAGGTTCGTGTAGCTGTCGAACAGGGCCCGGCGCCCCCCGGGATCTCCTCCTCCAGCAGCATCTGCAGCTCCGCCATCTTCACATCCTCTCGCCCGTCCGCCCGCCCGCCCCTCGCCCCCCGCCCGCTCCGCGCTCCCCCGCCCCCCCGGCTCTGCCCCGCCGCCCGGGCCCGGCCTCGCGCCGCGCGCACGGAGCGCGCGACAGACCCCCACCGCGGCGGGGGCGGGGCGCGGCCGCGCGCCGCCTCCTGCGCATGCGCCGCCCCTCGCGGCCCCCGCGCGCCCACTTCCGTGCCGGCGGCGCGCGGGGGGCGTTTCCGGCGGGCGGGGGGAGGGGCGGCGCGGCGTCCCGGTAACGACGAACGGGTACCGCGCCTTCCTGCCGGCAGTGCCGCTGCCCGTGAACGCGCTCGCCCTCGTTCGCTCGCCGGCGGGCTGCTGGCAGCGCCTGCGATAGCCCTGCGAGCCACAGCGCCAGACCCTCCTGCTTCTCTGCGGCCGCTGACCGCTCTGCTCATCGCCAGGGGAACAACAATGTATCTGCTGTGGGCGTCCTCTCTGAAAACCGCTGTCGTGCGGGGGCGTGAGGAAGGGTGAGCTCCCTGCTTCCCAGCCTTGCCAGAAAGGCACAGAGTGAAGGGTCAGCAGAAACAGAGAAGGACAGCCTCTGGCCGGAGCACTGCACTGAAGCCATCAGCCAGAAGGGCTGTTCGCTCAGTTCCTCAGTTCCTGGCTTTAACACCGACTGCCTTTATCTCCCAGGGAAGTCAGTCTACGATTGTGATGAAAATGCCCACCCTTCGAGGAATGTGCAAGGCTTTCCCACTCAATTCCTCCACCTGAACCCAGAAGTAACCTTTCTCCCACAAAAAAAAAAAAAAACCAAACCAAAACCCAACCACCCCTCTGTGCAGAAGTGTCCCAGCTTTCTGCAGGGAGCTCATTTGTGTCTTTGAAATGAATTGCAGCTGTGATTACTCACCTCATGCTCCCACGAGGCTCCACAAAGCTCCTGCTGCCTGTGTAGTGCAGCCCAGGGCGCTGATAAAACAGCCTGATGCTTTCCCAGCCTTCATGTTAAACAGACGCTTGGGTACTTGGCCAGAGAACATCCAGCACTCCAGGACCTGGGCATCAGCCTGCTACCACAGGAACAGTTGTTCTGCTTTGAAAGCTGTTGCAAAGGCATACAGCTAGATATGCCTGACTTCTAGGATTGCAGATTGCGAACACCTGGTGGGGTCAGGCAACAAACTAGTTGTCTTTGGGGCCAATCTTTGAAAATTTCTTCCCTTAAAAGAAAAATTAGATAAAAATCCCTGCCATGAGGGTCACTTCTTCTTAGCTTGCTTAGTTCTCCCATATGAAGGATGAGTCAGGCACAGTGTTCATCATACTGGTGAAAAAAATCCTCATATGCAAAGCATTTTTCTCCCATTTTAAAATGTGGACTGAAAATCACAACTTCAACTTCTTGACTTTTCTACAGGCAGTTAAAAAGCCAAGGGCAGTTTGTATTTTACTGTAGTTGTAGTAGTCTTACTCTCACAAAAAGGTTTAAGAACCACAGAATACCCTGCCAGAGACACCTCACCACGATGATGTGGGGAGGAGAGGGGTGACTGCACATGAGCACCTGCACTGGCACTGAACACCTGTGGGGTCAGGCTGCCTCCAGCTCTGCACAACAGTCTGCCATTCTGCCCTAAACCCACAAGGACCAAAGGAGTGAGTGTGATGCAGCCTCATTCTTGGTGCCCTCTATCCACAGAGATTATAAAGCATGAGTTATACATCCAAAAATACTGGGTTTGGGGTAGTTAAAGAATAAATCATGGTTGTCAGTTCCACTGCTGATTGTTAATTTCCCCTTTGAGAGACCAGACTTTTCTGCAATGGCTCAAGGAAGGAAAGCCAGCTAGATCAACTCACAAAGGGCTGCTGTATGGTGTGGAGCTCCAAGCCTTGTCCCACACCTCCAAAAATCATCCGTGGCCAGGCCTCCACCTCTGCGAGGGTGTGCAGCTGACACATAATGCTTTCACACTTTGGTAACAGGCTCTATTCTCCCTCCTCCACAGTAGCTTCAGCTGGGACTCTGCTCATGTCACATCTGCTGCTGCTGCAGCTCCAGGGGTTGCTCATGCCCATACTCCCAGGACTGTGTTTGTGCCAGGCTGGAGGCAGGCTGAGGCTTTCCTTCTCTCTTCATTCATTTGCTTCTCAGGTGTGAAGTCAAGCTGTCATCTGGCAGCTCGCCAGTAAACCTACATGATCTTTCTCTTGGCAAAAGGAGAAAGCTGTCAAAATGTAAAGGAGAAGGTTCTCCAAAGATGCTGTTAGGAGTTTTAACTTGGTTTAGCAGCACCAGAGTGTAGGAAGGGGGAATTGTTAATTGTGCCATCTTCTCTCTGTGCCTTTGGGTGCCACCAGGGCCTCCTTTCAGTGGAAACCTGTGAGAGCCCATCTGCTCTCAGATCTGCACTCGGCATCAGCAAACCTCCTTAGAGGCAGCTCCCACCTGTGGGTCAGGCACCTCTTGACCTCTCAAGGGCTCTGCCTGTGATTCTTAGGGAGTAAGAAAAAGCATTATCTGAAATACATGCACACAGCTGTTCACAGAGTAGCTGAACTAACCTATCTGCATAATCAGGTGCTTGTTATCACAGCTTGTTTACATTTTAATAGAGTACTCATTCATGGATTTAAATTTAAACATGAAGAGCCCTCCTGTCAGAATAATGGCCATCCTATAATCCTCTGTATACATATCAAAAATAATTAGAAATAGTGTTTAAATTAGATCAACTGAATCCAACTATCAGTTCCCTAAATTTACATAAATTACTTCCCATCTGTCAAGCAATGTACTAAACTAATTTTAAGTTTTTATATCCCTCAGCCCTAATTTATTACACACTTCTCCAACTTTTTTTCAATCCTTTTGTGCAAGGTTTTCCCTTATATCAATATCTTCAAGACTGAGAAGTAAATACATTTTTTCACCTAAAGGTGCCATCGAAACAGTCAACAAAAAATACAAAGGCAAACAGTCTAGAGAGTTTAAATTGGAGGCCAAGATCCAGAAGCACAGGAAGACCACTATTCTTCCAAGTCCTCTCCCATGTCAGGTTTTTACCTCTGCCAGTCACCCAAGGGAGTCCCCTCCTCACAAACACTTGCACAGACGAGCCAAACCATTGGTCATGTGCAATCTTGAAACTGGCCACTCTTGCATGGGTGTCCTACATGTACAGTTTGAATCACCAGTTCTTTATTAGAGAAAAAGAATAATGGCATAGCTCAAAGGCCACCTATGCTTTTGCACGCAGTAAGAAATCACAATCAAAGTCTCTTCCATTTTCTTTGCTTTATAGACAACTGAACAGCACAGTCACCACATCAGGTGGTGCAAATAAACATCCTCTTTAGAGAGATGATCAGGTCAGATCTCAGACAGATCCTGCTGCAGGTTTTCAGTTCACTTGTTTATGTAATTGTGCTCTAGTTTTATGAACTTTTTTTTCCCTCTCTTTGCAAATAGTAGAAACAAAAGCTGAAAATCCCTATGCTGCCGCATCACATGGAGCTGAGCAGATTTGCAGCTGGATAAAGGACAAAGGACTCTGGCACCAAAGTTTTGGTCATGTGTACTGATGATGTATATGGGCCCATGCCCTTTAGCTAGAAGGTTACATGTACTGGAGGGGTGAGGGAGGGAAGGAAAATTGGGCAATTGAAGAAAATAGTCTGTAACTGAAGTATGTACCTTCACTCCCCCAACAAAGACATAGTCTTCATGCTTGTTTCACAGTGTCTGGATCTGCCTCTGCCTGGATGACCACTCTTTGCCAGTCTCATAATCCAAAGTTTTTGAAGCAAACAGCAGTTTATTTAATTCCCATGGCTATTCCACAATGCTGGGGTGGCCTCCCAGCACAGAATGCAGCTGTCTAATGCTGCAACAAATGGTGTCAGGATCCCCAGGCGTCTTAAACACTCAACCTCCAGTGCTCACTGTAAACCAGATTGAAAAACCCACACACCCTGAAGCTGCACATTCTCCTCCTGCTTCCTCAGGCATTCAGCAATTTGCTGGGCAATCACGATTGTAACCACAGATAACCTCTCTGCTTATAAGAAACTGCGGCTGGGTGAAAGGCTTGCTGCACAAAGGTAGGAGAGGTGACCCATGGAGTAGTTTCCATCTCATGGAAGTGTTTGCCCTAATATATGATTTCAGAACCACCTAGTGCATGATTGACGTCTGATACTTCACCACACCTCGAGTGAGGAACAGGACCTGTTGCAGAGACACAGACTGTTGGAAGGCATGTCTCATTCCAAATACTGAGCTTTTTTTCTAGCTTTCTGTTGAAATTTATTTCAACAGAGCACTGTATGAGGACAGAGCCAGTACAAGGGGAGGAACACTCCCACGGAGGAAGAGGTCAGGCTAAATAGGAAAAATAATTATATCTTTCTAACATTTCAGACTTTAAAAGAAAACAGGCAACAAATGGCCTCAAAGAGAGGCCAGCACATACTGCTCATCAGTTTCCTTCCAAGGGTTCAAACGACAAGCATTCAGGGAACAGGGGAAGAAAGAACAGCTCTAATTTGTTTTTCCTGGTGGTATTCCTTCTCTAAGACGCTAACCCAGACACGCTGCCAGATCTTTTCCACCTTGTCCTGACCCTGGGGCATCCTCCAGGTAAGATCTGATATGGCCACTGAGCCACTGAAGGGTAGGTAGAGGAGTTAATGCTCCAGTACAGCACGTACAAAATGTCATCCTCTCTGAATTATTGATTCAGGATCACTACAGACCAGGTATTACCAACCTACTAATGCTTTTTTCACATTTTCAAGTTTGATGTGCAGCAGCTGCTACAGTCAGAATCATTCTCTGAGGTCTTTTGTTTCTTCCTGTATGTAATTAAAGTTCAGATCTTAGGTACTCACATAGCTCCAGGAACTTGCCCCCTGGAGTTTTTCTAATCCTGTCCTGTTTGTAATCCTGCTTTTACCACATCAACCACTTTTAAAAAATTTTATGACTTATCATATTCTTAGGAGCCGCCAAACCCAACGTGTGTTGTTTCTGGAACTAGCATAACTCCCTTGCATAGGAAGTGTAATTAGTCACATCTCTGAAGTCATCTTTCCTCCTTCTATCACACATCTGGACAAGTTATCCCCTTTCTCAAGGCTTTGAAGGCGGCTTCTCTTTGCACAGCTTCTCTTCACTACCTAAATCTGCATCTCCCTCCTTCCCCCAATTGCTCTGTCCTCCTGCTTGGCGAACATTCAGGAGCATTTCAGCGCTTTCTCTCACCCACAGCTATTTTTGACAGTATGGTAACAACACAAATCTCAATGATGCAGTACTGCCTAACAGGGGGTGGAGGCTGATGGCTCCCCATGGGCACAGCCGTTTCACCCACCTCAGTCTGAATCCAGTTTGACAGAAATATTTATGCACAGAAGGCAACCAGGCCTCCCCACATGTCTCCTCTGAGAGGAAGCTTAAAGGCCTTATTTATTTCAAAGGCAAAGGCATCTCTGAATCATATGAGTGAGCTTTTAGCAGGAAAGAGTTAAGAGCCTAAGCTGTACCCATCCTGCTGTAAACTAGTCAAAGTCACAATCTCTGCACTCTGGAGTATAAGACGGGACCCAAATGATCAACTGCCGTGTGTCAGCATGCAAGGTTTGACCTGTCTCATAAAGGTATCAGGATTTTTTTCCATCTCCATCTGTTTAGCATTGGGCTTTCCAGAAAACACAGTGGAGGATTCACACTCCTGAATTCAAATAGAGCAGGGTAACCTAACCTATTTTGCAGATGCCAGCCTCAGCTAACAAGCTTCAAGTTGGGACTGAGCTGGGTGTGCAACTGGGCTGTACAGCAGCTTATGACATTGGTTTCAAGAGCCCCTGTCAGTCCCATTCCCCAGCTGGGAATGGGATTGCTGCAGGAGACATTCCTAGGGCGAGGGCAGAGGGGAATGGCTGAAGGCCACAGGTTGGTCACTCTTCACCTAATGGGAGTCTGGGGTATTACTGATTGATAAATAAAGCCAAGCCCTGCTGATCAAAGTAATCATACAAGTCTGTGCAGACCGCTGGCCTCACATAGAGATTTATTTGAATCAAGAACACCAAGGCAATTCATCCTGTCTTAACAGCCTCATTCCCTGCTCTGTGTGCTCACTACCCATGGGGCCCAGCTATGCTCTCGTTCCCCTCCTTCCCTCTCTGCGCTTTCCTGCAGCATGTAGTTGCTAAATATAATTTGACAGCTTACTTTCTCTGGTCCAGAGCCTCAACATCCATGCATTGCTTCTCTGTGCCAGAAGCTCTATTTTACAAGTCAAACCATAGTCTCCCTCCCAGCTCATCCTGTATGAAAAATGAGCATATCCTCATGTCCCCTCTCTTTCCATATCCAGCACTGTTGTTGGAATGGGCTCACACAGCAACTGCAGTAGCACAGCCCCCAAAAATCCAGCAGCCTCAGAACCACACCACCAAGAGTTAACTTCTGCAAATGCCAGCTAGCCCTTAGCTCTAATCAGTTCATCCACTTACACTAGTTCCAGTTTTGGCTTAATTCTAAGTCTCTTTGAAGCCATCACACATGTATAATTTCATTAGAGAGCGGAGTTCTCACATCCAAGTGGTACATTACTACTTTTCTGCACCTTTCTGCCTCACCAACTTCAAAAGGTGCCATATTCCTCTTATGTGCACTCACTGAAATGTCATTGAAACCTCCTTTCTAGATGTATTTCCTAACCTATTGCACACCAAATCTCAAGACCGAATTTCTTAATTTTATTAATTCCAGAAAAATCTGATCCTTGTCAGTATATGTGACACCTCCAACCAAAGAGGTTATTTAGCCACTTGTTAGTTGCACTCCTTGATTCAGGAATCCAGAGCTCATTAGAGTACTGAGTGTTGTTTAGGTGCATACATCACTAGGATAAAGAGATTATTTCAGGGCACAGACTGGCTATAATTTCTAATATATAGGAAGATGAGCAGAAGAGCAAACATATACAGCTGCTGTGCTTTTGCTTCTCTATTGCTGATCTGATTTTTCAAGCTGTTTTTATACAAAGGAAAAAGCAGAATGGAGAAATCCTCATCTTAAAAAAATGGCTGGGATCTCAGTGAATTCAGCAGCTCTTAGGATAAAATACCCACAGTGCATTCCCCCTGGCTGCCTCCTCAGGAAGCAGCAGTATTTCTCACAGCTTTCCATTAACCACTTTTATTAACTGAACGTCTGCCCACATGAGTAATTGAGTGAGTCACATCAGCAAAAGACTTGTGGAGTTTTATGAGGAGGCTGTACTGTAAAATTTTTGAAATCACAGTTTAATTTACAGAATGAGGATTTTTAGCCATGGTGACAATTTCAAGACCAGTGCAGCAGTAGTGGGAAAAAGAAACACAGAGGTGATAAGGATTTCCAGTTCCTGAAGGTAATTGAGAAAATGTGATTGCTCAGCTCAGTTTGCCACACTAGAACAGTACAGCTATAAAATATATAAAGGCTAATGCACAATGTATGTTTGCAGTATTTTCATCTTTACAATATAAAAATCACCATCAAGCTTCCTCAAGCAAAAAAGGCATTCACTGTGAACTATGGTGTATATACAACAACAGGCTGTTATCATTGCTGGGATATGAAACTAGAGGCCAGGCAACTTCTATATAATTTCCTTTTTCTTTCCATTATGGCAATACTAAACTTACAAAGACATTTAGGCATGTAAATAGTAAAGTAGGTGCTTGACTGTTTGAGGGTATTCAAAAACCAGATACGTAAAGAGATCCAAAAATTTGGATTCCAACAGCTGAAAGCCACAACTAGAATTTCAGTGCAGCTGTGCTAGGCCAATATAGGATAGTTGGAAAGTCAATGGTATTCAATGCAATTGTACAGCATAAATAATAGTCAGTCATGCAAAGGTTTGCAGAACCACGCCCATGGCTGAGGTTAATTTAGAGCATTCTGTTAACAAGCAATCGATCTGCTCCTTCCTTTTAGAATAGTACCATCAAATCAAGGTGCAGGGTCTGTCAAACTTAGTATGAATTCTGCACAGCAACAGAACTAAGTGCTTCACACACCCTCTGTGTTCCCAAATATCTTGCTTACCAATGAAGGTGGGGCAACTGCAACCATTGGTCCACTTGGTTTCCCCTGATATGTGATGGTGTATTCTTGCAGGCATCCCTGTCAGCTCCTGTTAACTCACATGGCTCACTCCGCTCCAAAGGCACCTTTCTCCCATTCAGACTGCTGGAGGAGCTTGCAAAAGCAGGACAGCCATCTCACAAAGCAAGGGCATCTTCAGAAACAAATCTGCCCCACCTTTATCCCCAAGCAGTACTGCTGCAGGAGGTAGCCAAGTTGCCAGCAGGCAAGGCTATTTGGCCTGGAAACAGCATCTGTGGAAGCCAAGAGCCATGTAAGAGCAGTCGTGCACGGTGCCACAGGGCAGCGTTTGTCACTCCTTGCACAGCAGTGCCACAGCTCCTGCTGCCCTGTGGCACCCCAGCCCTGTGCTGCCCCCGGCTGCTGGCAAACGGTGGCACCCAGCAAGAGGCAGCTGCTGTCACACTGCGCACTGATGGCTGCCGAGCAGGGACTGACACTGCTGCCCACTCGAGTGACTCAGGTGTGGCAGAGTTCCTGCCTCTCCAGGAGCTCAGCTGCAAGGCAAGTGCATGGAGTGAAACATCAGCGTGTGGCACAAAATACCACCGTGGTCTTTAAGGAAGTGATGAATGAACATGATACCTATAATCAGTAACTCACACCCAACAAGCCCTACGTGAGCAAGTCTGTTACTTTTCAGTTCCAGAAACTATAAAGCCAGAGTATGCATTTTCAAATTAGTGCTGACTCCAGGGCATCATATTATTCACAGAATTAGGAACAATAAATCTGACAACAGTGAATCTGATAGAGCATCCAACAGTGGCATAAGTGGAGCTTTTTTCCATGCTGCTGGTAGGTTTTATCAATGAAGATGCAGGGAAGTTGACAGGTCATCTTAGCTAGATCTGAGCCTTGCTTATTCTGTATCAGGTCTTGGCCAATATTAAACAATGCTGCCAAGTGCCAATTTCCACACTTTTGACAGTATTTTGCTTTTTCAGACACCCTTATTTGCATCGCCTCCCTCACCCCAAAAGATAAATGGCCAAATATGACTTACTTTTTTTCTCTTATTATTCCAATAGGTTTTTGTTCCTTTCCTGGATTCATGGCCTAGGGAAGTCTGATCAGGAAAAGAGCCTTAATAGGTGAATCGTCCCTTCTGTTTTCTATATGACTATTCATTCCTCTCAGCCTCCCCTCCCCAGGGTTTCTGAACACAAAGTACTTGTAGGAATCATTTAGTCTATTGCTGAAACACAGGCCCTGAGCCAGCAGGTACACAGCACTGCTGGAGTATCTTGTTCCATCAATTAAATTAAAGAACTGAATCCAGTTGATGGCTGGGCTCACCAAGGTCTCTTTTAGAGAGGACACCCAGGGCCTTCTGCTGTAAAGCTCTGAAGGGGAAGATCATCATTTTACCCTTGCTGCAGTGTCTGAGTCACCACTGAATTGGAAGCAACTGTTAAAAAAAAAAAAAAAAAAAAAAAAAAAAGCCTTTTTGGTGAGAGTTCAAAGTTGGCAGCCAAGAAGGCACAGCATTGGACGTGCCAGGCTCGTGACAGAGCTGACCTGCCTGGATGCCAGGAGGGAGGTGCAAGCAGAGCGTGCTAGTGCCCGTGAGTGGCTCTGCACTGCAGAGACTGGAGCAGAGAAGCCTCAGAGAGGTTCAGAGGTGGCCCCAGCACTGATACCCCGTATCAAGGCAAAACATTTCCTGCGTAGTAGTGTCACTGGAGCATCACTTGTCCACCCACAGGGATGTTTCACTGTCATCAAAGTAACCAAGACACTCACCAGGGACATCTCTTAGCTGGTTTCTCTGCCCTTTCAGTTCTGCATCCTGTCCTCTTTGGCCAAGACAGAAGACCTCAGCTACCTCATCACTACTACTATCACTTAACTGTATATCCATTAAAATTAAGATTTTGTGCCAAGTTACACTAGTTTTAATGTAATATCCTGCAAGATTTGTCCTTGTGACTTTTAACTGGTCTAGCATTGATTTATTTGAACTACTTTTCCCATTAAAGAGATGATCAAGTGCTTGCGCCAAAGGTGTTGGAGCACACATAGAACTACGACTGATCCTTCCTGCCTCCTGGAAGCAAGGCTTTCTTTACAGGAGCATTAAGATCACAGCAATCGCACATACTTCATTTATCTTGGGAGCAGGCTCCTCTGTAAAAGAAACTGGAATGACCTGAAAAGTAGGGGCAAAAATTCTTTCCACTCCAGCCCTCCCCCAAATCTTTTTGTGGGGAACACAACTGTGTTTTTGATGCTATAATTCACAGATTTAAAAATACTTATCTTCAAGGAATGTTGCCATGGAAACCTTACAGTGTCTCCTTCCCCACCCTCCATATGTGAAGAACATTTTCTTCATCTTTATTTTCCTGCATGTGGTAGTTCCTCTTCTCCGTCTGCTACCACCAAGACCCTGGCATTGAATTCTAAGACATGTCAAACAGGCCTTTTGTTTAGGTCAAAAGTCATTGCCAAAAACCACTCCTGAGCTGAACTACAAAGATATGTCAAGATGGGCTCATACTCAGGCTCCAGAGAAAGATGCCTGGAGTATTTTCTAGCAGTTCTTGCTTTGGACAAGTGGAAATAAGCAACAAGAGCTACCACTGTCATTAAAAGTTTCACTTCCTTGTAGCATAACCCACAAGTGAGGAAGATTTTCCTTTATGCTTTCCTGAAGGTACTGCTCTACTTCATTCCTTTTGCCCCAAAGCCACAAAAGGATGTGAGCACAAAAAGGAAGTCAATAAACTGTAGGCTTCCATCTGCTCATCAGGATGTATCTATATCTGATGATCACTGGCAGGGAGCCCTTTCTGTAGCATCAACAGACACCTTGGGCAGGTCATTCCAGGCCCTGTTGAGGGGTGAGGCTGTACAGACATGTCCTGCTGTCAGTGGGGAACATGTGCACAGACAGTGAGAAGGCAAAGGCTGTGAGTTAAGCAGTACCAAAATGTTCATGAGCAAACTGTGCAGGTGAGAGATTGTGTTTTCCCAATTTGGATTGCCAGCAGCCCCAGGTTCAAGTAACTGCACAGCCAGTGGGGGAGCTGGCACAACAGCTGCTCAAGGCACTTTAAATCAGCAAATATCCACCCTGCCCAATAACCAACATTCACTTTTGTAACAAGTAGGACAGAAGTTGCCAAGACCATCCCTTCCATGTAGCCACAGAAAATAAAACATGCAGCCCTGATCTCTGTGGTGCATGCCACAGCCATTACCAGCAAGTCCTTGAACTGCAAGGAACAGAGGGATATTACTAATTTGCAATGGTGCTTCTGTATGTAGCCCATGTTAATTAAAAGGTAGAGATAACAGCATTCGTGGATATTTTGGAGGTAATGGGAGGCTAGATTAGTAAACTGCTCTCCTCAAAATTGTTAACAACTGCCTCACCAGTTGCCACCAATACAAGGGGCAAAAGTCAAAGGCTTCCCTATCCAGGAAGAGCCATGACAATGGCCTGGCCACTCCCACTACCTGTGCTGGCTGCCTGTTTCTGAGGGCAGCAGGTTGCATAGCCACAGAGATATACTTGCCCTCTTACCTTTTGTGAGTTTGCAGCTCTCTGTAGAAACTTGTCCTACAGTAAGAGCCTAAGGAATGAAATGACAGCTTTTCTGTGTGCCTTTCAAAACCATCCTGTCACATTTGTGGAGCAGCTTGCTAGTGTAGAGCAGGAATATGAGGCATAAAAAGCAACAATTCCCTATATAGAAGCAACCTCCCCCTCTTGGCTTTCTTCCTAGACTAAGACATCTTTTTCCACAGGTTGCAATGCTTGCCCATATCCCCATGTTGCAGCCAGAAGGGATCTCTGGACTTTAGATGTGACCTTAGTGTGTGGGTCTGAGCAGCACTGACAAGTCCCTGTCCTCTACTGACTGGACTCCTGAGATTGGTTATCTGCATCAGTGCAGGTGCTGACTCAGGCTCTTCCCCAGGCTGGCACCAATAGCGCTGTGGCTTTGACTTGTGAGATGGCTAGCATAGGCTACCCATCCCAGTTATCTTCTTTTTGCCCCACAAAATTTGCAGGAACACAACAGTGTAGAGAATTCAAATCCCTGTCAAATGCAGCTGATTTGGCCCAAGGGCTCAGAAGTCAGTTCCTGTGAGAAGAGAAAGAGGAAAATGACCAAAAATAAGTGGGAAGGATGCACACTCTATGAACACAAGTCTTCCTTAGGAAACCAGACTAAACAAAAACCAGTGACAGTGTATGCCAGACAAGGGGTGAGGGCAGAAATGGGAGAAAACTGGTATTTCAATCCTCAAATCAAAATAGCTTAAAATTTCCTAAGAAAGCTCCATTCCATGAATGCTCCCATACAGAAAAGGAGGTTTGCTGCACAAGGATCCACAGCTGGGTTGATGAGTTGCACTAAATTGCCATAGCTGGGCTGTCTGAAGTGACTGACATACATACAGCAAAGAATGGAAACCTACAGACTTCAGCAAACAATGTGGCTGTGACCTCAGTGTCACTCCCAGCAGTGCATTACAAATGCCTGAGAGTGCCTTACCCCTCTCCTTTCCCTCCATGCTCAGTTCCTTAACTGATGAGTCAGGATGGCTTTTTTGACAGCAGTTCTGAGCAAACACAAACTGATCATTGGCTTTCTCCAGCACACTTGGCCACATTCTTCTCCTTTATCAATCATGGACTCCTGTAGCATGCTTGATCACTGGCCCAGACTGAGTACAGCCTCTGTGGGTGCAGGCTAATGGAAAATTAGTAACAAATTACATGGAATCACTGCCATTTTTTATTCTGTTAACTGGGGAAGTGGCTGTTGCAAGGCAGATGGTTTGAACAGCTCCAGCAGGGCAGAGGAATGCTGTGACAGAAATCTGGACTATTACACTTGGGAAGCTTTTCCAGTGTTTGAAAGCTTCACTCCTATGACACAGCTACAAGAAAACAGATCTTCATCACTCAGTTGTATTCCTTGTTCAGTTTCTAGCAGGGACAATGCTATCCTACCATATCTTCCCAAGAACACAATAACTTAGCCTTCACTTTGCCTCCTCTGCACACCAGGGATGCTTTAAAGTAAATTCTTTACCACGCTGATTTCTCCAGGTTCAGGAAACATCTGCAACCTTCAAGAAAAATAGGTCTTTTTGCATAAGCAGTGAAGCAAAATCTGGCATGAATTGCCATCTGGAGACATGACCAACCTTTACTTATGGGGAGGTCAGATTAGCAAGAGCTTTCTTGCAGTTCATTATAAAAATCAATGCAAGAGAGACATGAAGCTGAACTGCACGTTCCCTTTTCTGCCCAACATCTCTGTATCACTCCACCCCAACACACACTACACCGGGGAGCATCTGAATCTCTAGAGCTCCACCAAAAACAGAGCTGACACATTAAACCCAAGAGCAGAATTTTCTTTGCCTGGTGCCCACAGAGGCTGGCATCATCTGTTAATCCCGTAAGAACTGACAGGATTGCATTCAGGCTGGCACACCTCAGACAAGTGCAAGAACATTTTTAAAAGAGCAGCAGATTTCCTGACCTGGAAGGTACCAGTGAAAATATCAGCGTCTGTAGAAATGAGAACTGCACTTAATCAGTTCCTGTTCTGTCTGCACAAGCAGTGAAAAGTAGCTCTAATGGGAGGCACACACTCCTGGCCTGCTCTGTGGTGCACTGGCAGCTGTTTACAGCTCAAGCAGACACAGCTGCAGGCTGAGAAACCCCTCACCTACCACCACACAGCTGCTGGGTGGGAAGGGGGCTAGGAATTGCAGCTAACAGAGAAGTCAGGTGTATGGAGAAAAGACTTAAAAAGATCAGATAAAGGGTGATCCTATGTAAGAGAAAAAAGGGAGAAACACAATGTGAACAGTAAGTCAGATGGCAATTACTCCAATGCGATGATGGGGTAGGAGGTTCCTGCCTTGCAAACCATTCAGTGGAGCTCTGAATGGAGTTGTCCTCGGATTAACAAAAAAAGAAAGGAAGAAGCAGGGCAAAGCATGTGAATATGCAGCATTCACTACTTCTCTGGCTGGCACACAACTTAGAGGAGGAAAAGGATTCTTTGAAAGGCTTTTAAGTATTAAGTACAACATTAATCTAGAGCCCTATAAAATCAGCACTCCAGTATTTGCATGACCAGTCTCATGTGGAGCCAGTGCTGAATAAACTGCAAGCATCTGTCAATTTCTGATGTTGATTACGTTAGACACTGCCCTCAGAATTATCAGGATAGGGACTCCCTTTCTTGGGGCTTTGTTCTGTGGTTTTATTTCATTTCATTATATTATTACTGATGCCTCTGTTTTCTCTGAGGCCAAACCAATTTTATTCCTGTTGGTTTACTAGCATTTCTCAGTCATCCTTTCTCTTGCAATTCCACAGCATGGCAAGATTACACAGCAAGAGAACTGGTGGTGCAATTCCCATCCCACTTTATTTCTCTTTCTCACACTCACACATACTTCTCACAGGATATATCTGCTCTTCTTGACAGATATAGCTCAAGGGAAGGAAAGACACTTTGAATAAAAATACCTATATATAGAGAGGGTTTATCCTTGTGTCTCCAAGGTCTTACTTAGCTAGCATCCAGGAAGAAACATTCCACTGGATAAGAAGGGCACTCTTACCCAGCTCTGGCTGCTGCTGGAAACAGGCTGGATTAACTAGAGCTCTGGTCTTTGACTAGCTGACACCCAACAGTGCACACACACACCACTGCAAGGTTTTGTTGCTTCCTTTGCAAAGGTGTGGCCAGAGATACAAAAGCATTTATAAAAAAGACATACAGATTAAATCTACTTTAATATGACTACTAGTTGAATTAGAAAAAGTACCCAAGACAGGCATGTAGTTAAGAATGTGGAAGGTAAAAAAATCTGGATATAAAATTCCTTGGCTGAGTAAAGATGGTGCCAGTTAAGACCCTTGCTCAGAACTTCACTGCTGGCACTTTTAACCCCTTGTTTGCTTGCTCTTAGCTTCTCTTAGACACCGTTATCCAGGCTTCCTCCTTTGGTGAGGTTACCAGTTCATATTTTGTCTCCATGACTTGTCCTTTCACTGGGTGGAGATACAGTTTCCTTACCAAGACACTCAGCAGAACTGTGGCCACCATATAGGCAAACCTGAGGGAAGAATCAGGAGAAGAAAGTAAAACCCTTGCTATGATGTGAATTTGCCGAAGGACAACAGCCAGCTTGGACAGGTTGTCCCAGCAATAACACCAAGATGCTGGAAGCATCTTCTCTCCTGTCTGCCACAGAGACTCACTTAGACTTCCTTCCCTATGCTCACCTCAACTCTGGGCACTCCTGGCTTCCTGAAAAACCCAACAAGGAGAGGTTTTTCATGGCTGATTCCTCACTGAATCTCTCTGGGTCAAACCTATAAAAGACAAAACACGTTAAGGCTTTCTGAGCAGGCAGAGCATCCCTTCCCCAGAAACATACACACAGAATCAAGTAAAAAACTGGAAATTAAATACAGAATCTCACTGAATTGTTCTCTCTGGGTCATTCCACACAAATGTATGAAGGCAATTGTGCATCCACTCCAATGTTCTCAGCTGGTCAGCTGTGTCCCATCTTGGTGAAAATGCTGACAAACTGAGGTAGTGTGAGACAGGGCTGGAACTAAAAAGCAGTTCACAGCTGAGCTGATGCTGTTACCTACCCTCTATTCCTCTCCAGGGCACACGCAATCTCATTTCTCTCTCTCTCTCTCTCCCCCTCTGAGTCCCTTCCTTCTTCACTTCCAAAAATACTTCCCTTTTCTCCTTGCCCCTCACCCTTCTTTTCAAGCAGCTGGTGTGTGTATGTGTATGTGCTGGGGGAGGGAAGCCAGTGACTCATTCAAGTGAGAAAAGTGGTTTCCAGCTTTAGGATGGTAGAGGCTGTGAAAAAACTATTATCCAGGGCTGGCATGAGTTAAAACAAGGGAAACTAATAAAATATCATTCCATTTCAATATTAAAAAAACCCCACCCCCAAACAGAAAATCTGATGGACAGAAGACAGTTCTTTCAAACCATCTGCTAAATACTTCAAAAGCCTTTGTTTCCCTGCTTAAACATCCAAGCTCTGCTTCTAACAAGGTGAAAGGGCATGTGGGTGCTGATCCTAAGGAAAAGCAGCATCAAACTTACATTTCCCCAGAAGTGAAAATTACAGATTTTGTAATAGGAGAGAAAATGCAAAAAAGTAGGGAGGGCAAACAACCATGCACAGTGTTTTTGTATTGTAGGTGGGTAAAAGGATCACACAGAGCTGATCTCCTATCTCTGTTATGGAAATATTCATCTACCTCAAGCTAAACCTCAACCCCAGCCTTCCTGAAACACACAATACTCATAGTAGTCCTCACATTCACTCCCAAGAGGACTCAGCAAGCCTAAACACAGTCGTGTCCTATCTTGGGAGGCAATCCTTGCCTAGGTGCTCACAGACTGGTGCATCAATGCCTGACCCCTTTCTAAAAGGTATAATTGCAGGAGAGGACAAGTGCTGTTCTAAAGGCTCTGTTCTTTCTCCTAAATCTCAGTTGTCTGTTCTCTCTGTCTAGAATAACTGACCCACCTTTTTTTGTCGGCCCAAGTGAAGTAAGTCAGATACACGTTAATATTTGCCACCTGGAGGCCACAGGAAGCTAGAGCGAATTTTTTCTTTAACCTCCAAAACACTGGCCTAGATCCACTTCAGCTTTCACAGACAGAAATTTTAAGGCAGCATTTCCCTTCCCCCTAAAACCCCAAAACTTCAGACTAACATTTCCTCCCTTGCATTGTTTCATGATGACAAGCAGTGATTCTGAAGCCATTCAAATCACTGTTTCACAGAAAACCTTCAACAGAATTTACCAGCATTAGCTGGGGAAGCTCTGTGTATGTGCACAAAATAGTTTTTGCTAAACTCTAACACATATATACACACACATGCAGACTGGAGCATGAGAGGAATCTGACTTTAATTGCCCCAAAACCATGCCCACAGAGACAAACCACCCAGACCTTCATAAACTGATTTTCTTACAGACTCCCTTTCATCTCCAGAATCTGCGGAAGGCAGGCCCTGAAGCCCAAAAGGCTGTGTTGTAAGATCTAATTTTAAAAAGCAAAGGAATTACTTGCAATAAAAGTAGACTCTACATACTTGTATGGTGATGACCAAGATGAACTATCCTGCAGCATCACACCAAGAGCATAAAGCACAAGTGTCTGCAAAGAGAATTACAACATGTCAATGCAGAAGGAAATGCAAAATTAAAGACACCTCTCAACAGCTCTGCTGGATGATGATTATTCTGTAGACTACTCATATTTAGGTGGATTAAAAAGACAATTATGCTGTATTCATTTAGATTTTCATAATCCATGCTCAGATGTTAGGATTTTAAATTCTAAGAATCATGCCGCAGTTGGTGGTTATAGAGGCTGTGACCCCATTTCTCTACACTTGCTGGGATGTATATATGGACTACTTTATTCTCTGCAATGGAAGGTGATATGATGAGTGACATGATGAGGCCTGAAACAACGCTCTTTTATGCATAACTGAGCCCATGGGCCACTTCAAAAGCTTACTCATCCCTGGTGGACCCAGAACCAGAAGCAAATCTGCTCAGAAAGAGAACATGAACTTGCAGAGCCTCTCCCGCAGAGGAACTGCAGGCAAACTTTGAGCTAAAATCTACTTTCAGATGACAGAGCAGGTGCTCAGGTTCAACACTGTCAGAAGAAATGGTCTTCCTGCCTCACCCCTCATCTGGAAGAGGAAGAAACAGCAAATTCCCCTACAGGAAAGGAGAGTGGCCTAGTGCCCTCAGCACTGCCATACCTCTTTGGGGATTGTATGTTGGTCGACTCTGCCCTCCAGCTCCTGCAGCTGTGCAGCAATGGGAGTGAGCTTTGCCGTCCGCACTGTCTCACACAGGACTTGCCGACAGTACCTGCAACCAGTAACACATGGTTAGTTTAACTCTCAGAGAGAAGCTTGTCCACATCCTTGTGGCAGCAAGCAGACCTGAGTCAACTGCTGTACTTAGAGACACTTCATTTTTTTTTTCTGGCAAGGAGATCCAATACATTTGCAAGAAGCATTAAATCTCATTAACAGCTTCTACAGAAGGTTATCAGAATCCCTCCTTTCAGATTTTAAACCGAACTAAATCTGCTAAAATGCATAAACACACCAGCTCTTTTCCTCTACCTCTCACCCATACAAGAAGCAGCAAGAAAACACATACTTGATATTCCCTTACTGAAACCCTAACACTAGTCCAAATACAAAATGCACCCAGTTGCACCAACATAACAAACATGTGCACAGAACATAAAGGCATGCTGTTGGCCAGTCATCATCACTTGCAGCCCTTTGAAAAGATTGGTCCATGCTTTCTCTCTAAATATGTCTATATCCAGCCATGAAAATGACTGATTACTCCTGCTTCTGGAAAACTAGGACAGCAACCAAGTAAGACCATAATAAAAAATTTTGGCCAGGCAGCCAGGGCACTGATTCTGTGCTCTTCCTCTGCTGATGAACCTAAAGAGTTTCCTACAGACACCCTGAAGTGAGCACCTTAGTCCCTGTGTCTGGAGTCCCAGCAGATTCTCCCTGTGTTGCAAGTCATCCTATGGTTTGATCACTTCCAGAAAGAAAAAAAGGAGGAAGTAGGTTTTGGATGCCTTCCCCTGGCCTAGTGTAGGCTAGGCATCATGACTCCATGTGAAACCCCTGTCCCCACCACATGACATAGCCTTCCTCTGCAGTTCCTTCTATAGGACCCACCTGAGCTGCTCAATTTTCTCATGTGTAATTGGTCCCGTCCCCAGAACATGGTCCATCTCCTTGTAGAGATTCTGCTGAACATCTTCTGAGGTTGTCAGGAAATAGACTGCCCAGGTACACACTGGGGAAGGAATCAAGACAAGACTGGACCCAGAAAATTCAATCCTTTAAAAATGAGATTCCGTTTTCTTACTTCTGGCATTTTCAACATTACTTTTTGACCTAAAAAAAGGTGACCTCTGTTCACAACAGACTGTGCTGATTCTGTATTCAGTGGTAGGAACAGAGGCTGCACTCCTGTGTAACAAGAGGCCCTGCAAGCTAAAATTCTCTTTCTGATGAGGAGCTCAGGGAGCTATGCAGGACACTAAGGCATTCAGCCTGACAGCTCTGGCGAAGGGACCACACAGCCCAAAAAACCTTTGGGGAATCAAGGTTATTAGACCAACCATGCAAATGAGGGGCTGCTTGTTCAAAGCTTTAGAAAATTCCCTTATTTGGGGGGCTTCCCTAGCACATCTCAGGCAAGTGCTCCAGACAGCCAGTGCCTGTGGCTCCTGACAGGTTCCAACCTCTGCAGAGGTTGGACAGTTCCCCCTGCATCTACTTTTTTAGGTACTTGAGATATCTTCAATAGCAGAGTGAGAAAAAAACCCCTGCATAAGAAATGAGTGTGTAGGATGCAGTTTCCCTAAAGCTACAAGGAAATGTTTCTAGCACTGAAAAATGTCTATTCATGAGAACTATCTGGAATCTTGGGACTTAATGATCCTTGCGGGTTCCTTCCAACTCAGAATGTTCTGTGATTCTGCGACTCCATGAATCCATGTGGATTTGAGCCCCTTAAAATTACAGTCTTCCTGGAGTACTTGGAGAGGATATTCTCTGGAGAAAGTATTAGCATAGTTGCCTAATTTAATTCCCACATTCTTTAACAACTAGATGCATCTTGGAGGTTTTCTTTGGAGTCCCAGCCCCATTGGCTGAGATACAAAGACAGATAATAATCCCCTTATCATAACATATTTTACACAGCTTCAGTTTATATTTTTATTTGTTTAGGTTTTTTTCATAATCTTTGTATAAATCCCAGAGCAGCTTTTTTGAAAGTCCTCCATACATGGAACACAGCTATTCTCCAGAAATTCAAAGCATCCAGACAGATTGTAGCACTTCAATATTCTTCCCATGTGCCAGAACCTGTTTTACAACATGATCTTTGTGGCTTATATATTTTGGTGTTTTTTCATCAAATTTAGCATCAGTTGTCTGGGATTAAGAATGCAAGCAAAGAGCAATGGGGAGAAATTCTAAGGTTCACCAAAAGACTGGAAAGGTTGTCAGACAAAGCTTAGGTTCAACTCACTAACTGTGAGGCTGTGTTAACAGTCTGATGTAAAAATTCTGTAAGCTTCTTCTGTATGTCTGTAGCTCAGGAGAAAGAGAATGATGAATACAATTTTTTATTAGCCCAGAAGAAGTCTCATGTCATCACACACAGTTTTTGGCAGCTGAGTGTAAGGATGGGAAGTTAGCTACAGTTACTGTACTTACAGTTAGCTGTGATTACACACCCTGCCAAGGAGAAAATCATTGTATCTTCCAGAATCTAGGAAAGAAAATCTACTTCAGAGAATGAAGTTCGTAAGGCTGTAAAGAGAAAAAAGAAGTGGCCCACTCTCCACTCAAGGACATTAAATCCCTTTAGAGCAGAGAGCAGGAAATACATCTAGAATATATGGACTGAACTCTCTGTAGAACTTCCACTGGAATTGCATGAGACATGCTTAATATTAACATACTTCTGGTTTATAAAAATAGCTATGAAGCAGTGGCAAGGAAATCTACCAAAGTCTAATGCAATCAAACATTGTAGGAGTGGAAAAATGGACTAGAAGCCCTGCTTTGGTAAAGAATCTGAGCTAAGATGCAAAAACTTGTATTAATCAAAGGCTACAATGCAATGCATTGCCCATCTGCCAAAGCTCCATTATTGTGTAATGAGGTAACAGCTGCACAGACCTGCTGGTCACTCAGGCTCCCCTGCAGCAAGGTGTCTATAAAGACATGCCTGTTGAATGATCTGCCTCGGCGCTCCTTTGTAACCTTCCTTAAGATGGATTCCATCTCCACCAGAGCTTTGAAAGAAAAAAGAAATGTTTATTTTAAAACCTGGTCATCCTGGTACTGCGGAGAAGCAAATCTGTCTCCCCAAGCAGATTTTCAGACCAGCTGTCCCTGCTGGGCTCACTTACAGGAGCAGCCTCTGTTACATGTTACTGTCAATTTGGAAGGCAGTATCTCCAATTGAGTTGAAAATGCAGGAACCAAAATAATACAGGTTCTCTATAAAAATCCATCCTTTCGGGTATAACCAAGATGTACACTCTGTGAGCTGAAATGATATAAGGGGAAGTCAAATAATGCTGTAGAACCATCAGAGAATGCATTTCATCAGCTCCCATGAAAACATGTGAGTTACATGACCTGTAGAGTTAAATTACTACAGCACCACTACACCTCCACTGAGGGAGTTCCTTTTGCCAGGGGGTCTACAGGCATGGTGCAAGATGATGGTTCTCTGCTAAAGAGTCTGCAGAGACAGAGAGAGGAGTTGGGGGAAAATGTGGGATGGTTTTGGCGCGAAGTCCACACATCTGAAGATATGTGAGTGCCTAACTCCTGGTGACTGCTGTGGGAACCAGGGGGAATTAGGGACCTAGATGCCATTGCCTGTCTGATTTAAATAACCTACTGAGGACTATCCAAGAAACATGGAGTGGAATTTGGGTCTGAAACTCCATTTACCAAGGCCCAGTTCAGTCCCTTTGTCTTAGATCTACCTTCCTTTCTCCTTTCCACATAGGAAGGCCAGCAGCACTCACACACGAAGCCTCACTATCTGGAGTTTGTGAAATTGTGTCCTCATGCATCATCATACTACAACTCAAGAACAGAGTGACCATGGGAGGAACCCATTTCAGTGTGTCAGAAATTGTCCTCAGGTTCTAAACCCCACAGAACCAGAAGTATAAAGAAGGAAACACTGTGTTTGGAGGACTTACAAGGAAATCTTTCATTTCAGACACAACCTACTTTTCTTTAGCATTTTATCAGTCAATGCTGAAATGGTTTAATTATTAAGAACAAAAAAGGACAACCTAAAATTAAAATAACTTACTATAAAATATATAAGAAACAAAAGTACTGCTATAAAAGACCTGAAAATCATTTTATCTTGTAAGAGCACATCAGAGGCTATCACATGGAAGGTGTATCCAACAAAGCAGCACCCCTGCACTTGTGTCTTCTAGCCCGTGAGTGACTGTCCAGCAGTGCAGTCCACAAATGGTGCACCATTTGAATGCCCATATAGGCCAAATCAAGTGGCTCCATCTGTCTCCACCTAGCACAGCTGCTTGCCTCCAAGAGAGGTCAAAAGTGGACACTAGGAAACAGAACAGAAAGGAAGGATGCCCACCCTGATTCTTCCCCTGTATCACTCTCCAGACTGGACAGACCCTTGAACTAGACCTGGAACTAGAGTTCTAGCCCTGTAACTTCTCAAGTAATGGCAGCTTGCCACTCAGCTCCAAAACAATGATCTCATGTGAAAGTAACTACCACACATCTGGTAGCTTATGGCATGATGAGCAACTGTGAAGGAAAGCCAAGACAGCTGGGCAAATGAAGTGCTTTCACATGCTAGCTAACTCCTAAGTATTAATCAGAGCAAGAAGAAAGCTGTAATTTTGGGAGTAACCTACCATCTTCATAGTGCTTCTTCCTAGTCATGTTTTTGTCAAGAGACCCATCCAAGAAACCTTTTCCAATCTCTGACCAGATCTGGAAGAAGGACAGAGAGAACAGCACCATCACTCACCACAGGCTGAGACTGCTGGCACTATTCTATTCGTCCCTACTCAAGCAATGAAAACATCAAATAAAATTAAGATTTCTTGTCAATATGGAACTGGTCTTCTCTTTAGGACACCACATCCATTTCAGACACTGTATCTATGATAGCTGGAATTAAGCTGAAATGAAACAACTGTTATTACAACTGTAGGGAAAAAGGCATGGGAATCTTAAATGGGAGATGGAATTGTTTCTTTCCTACCCAATCATCAGCATATTTAACATCCCCACATGTGGCTACAGCTCGAGATCTCCTCAGATTTTCCTTTCTCTACAATGTCACAGAGCCTTCAGATGATCTTTGAAAAGGAGAAGTTCCAGTGGCAGTCCCAAAAGAGTTTAACTGACTTAGGTACCAAAGACCTCCCAACCGCCGCTCAGGATCTGGGTTCTTGGTCCCTATGGATCCCTTAGAAACACCTCTGACTAGTGACAGCAGCATCAGCAGTAGGATCTTTCTAACAGTTTCAGCTTGGGACACATGAGGCAGAGCCCTCAATCTCATACTTTAAAGTCTCAGCAGTAGCTTGTACTAAACTGTACACAGATACAAGCTCTGTGCTTTTAGTTGGGAAAATATAATAGGAGATTTCCTGGAGATAGGAGATTTTCTTTGTGGCACTTACTGCATCATGGTGCCTGCGGAATCGGATGACTTCCTGGTCATCTTCAAAGCTGCTGCCCATAGCTGTCTGCGTGACAGACTTCATGGCAAAGCCCAGCATGTGCTGGCAGAGTGGCACATGTTGTGCCTCAGGGAGAGAGAGCCATTTGGCCAGCAGCTCTTCTGACAGCTTGAGAGGGAATGAACCATTAGTTAGCAGTAATACCAGCAGTCTATTTACCAAACACACCCTGGACAAATTCCCACCCAGTTCCTAAGGCAGACCATACTTTCATGGCTATGGAATGAAGAAAAACTCTTTCCAGGGTTTCTTTCCACTGTTAAAGAGTAATAGTTTAGCCTCCAATCTTATGTTTCTTTCAAAGCTCTCCCCCAACAAGGCAACCCTATGCTCCTCTCTTGTTCTCTCTGTCACAAAAGAAACCTTAAACCCTTTAATGCTAACAGCAACAGAATAGGAAAACAGATCATATTCTGGCTGCTGGACTAAATCAGCAGAACCGTTCTTCACCTGTTTGTGGCCCCAAAAGCTGGTTCCTTGCTCCATCCTCCTGTCCTGAGAAATACATCTAGAATCCAGGTGCTCCAGTCTGGTATCTTGGCATAAAAAGTAACCAAGCTCAGCCCTTCCCCCAACCCACTGGAACTAAGAGAAAACAAATATTCACACCATGAAAGGCAGAGGCTCTTTGCTATCTCAGATGCTTATAGCTGCAGCACTAATTTGAATGCAGGTCCTTTATCCTAGTGGTCATTCCCACTAAACCTTCCCCTGTGATCCACACAGGGCTTCTCTGCTGTACAAAGGCAGTAACACACCTTCTGGATGAGAGCAAGGTTACTTTGCAAGGACTTGGTCACACCGTTCTCATACAGTTTTCTTCTCATGTGGCTCTCTCCCGTATCCCCATTCAGGCTGGACTGGTACCTCAAGAGGGATTTCAGCATTGTCTCAAAGGGATCCACTGAAAGCAAACAGAGGAAACACCGTTCAGAAGTCACTCTACACAGGGCTGGTGAGTCAGCAGTCTCTTTAATCGGGTACTGCTACTTCGGGGTAGTGAGCAGGGTATGGTATGACTCCTTCCCCTACAACAGTCTCTTTGGGGTGTCAAGTTTCTCTTGCTCAGTGTGGGGTGGGCCCTCATAAAGTCTTTTTCTTGGGGCTAATGGCCATCCTGTGATCAGCTCCCCCTGCACAGCTTCCCTATTGGCCCTACAAGTAACTCTTTAGTAACAATGTCTTCGGAGCTTATTTCCAGTCTGCCAGCTGCCAGCTGGTTGTGCCACTGACTTGGTAACAACAGTGAGTGTGGCATGGTCCTTCCCCTTCTCCTCCAGCCTGACCTGCAGTCTCTTTAGCACATTCCCCTTCACATCTGGTGTGCCCTCCTGCCCTGAACGTGCTATCCACTCAGGACATACCAGTTCACATGACAGACTTAGCCAGACTTTCCCTTTCATCACAGACTCAGCAAACCTTGTTTGATACCCTACTGCTCCTGCATGATTTCTCTCGCATGCACCGAGTTCCCTGCTGATGAGCTCTTCCCCAGCTAGCACCTACCTACCCATCTGCCAGGGCTGCCTGCAGCACAGAAGCTCTGAAGTTCCTACAGAAAACTGTATCCCACTAAGCTACAGAATGCTTTCTACTTCTAATCACCTTCTTTCCATCTTCTTTCCATCAGCATACCAACTTGACAAAGCCATGTAAATTCCATATCCATGACTCACTTAGATTTTTTAACTCTGAATTTTACCACCAAGGACCTCTACTTAATAAACTTGCTAAAGGATACTAGGTGTCAATACAAAACTGTGCAATAAAGCATGGTATATGTTTTTCCTTTTCTGTAAATCTTTTAGCAGGTCTTGCAAACCTGGCAGAGTCTTTAAGGAACTATTTGGAAGCAGCAATCAGGGTTATTATATCCTTATCAAGAAGGATATTGTCACTGTTTATCACAGTCTGTTATTTCTCCCAGATGGAGAGTGAAACCTCTGAGGCATCAGAAAATATCAAGGCTGGGCTAGACACATATGACTTTACCAGCTGTGGATGTATCCACGATTGCCCACAGAGACTGGGGCCTCATTAAGCTATGAGGCAAACATACAAGAAGAGGAAAATTCCCACCTGCAGAGGACTTACTACCTAAAGACATAAAAGCAGCTAAGAAGGCCAGAGGCATGAATATGGTAATCTTTCCCAAATGTTTTTCTCTCACATCTTTTCCCTTCCAATGTTTTTAAGCTCTGCATCTCACCCTCTTTCCCACTTTGAATGACAAGGAGCATGAGCATGTGTCTTTTGGCAGAGCAGATGGTACCTGTGGCTCTCCACGTGGCACAGGCTGTGATGTGACTCTAGATGCTGCTGACAATTCCTCCCCCAAGGTACTTTGTCATGGAGTGGCTGCCGCTATTTAATGCCACAGATCCTTGCTGACTGGCACTGGCACAGCCAGGCACAATACTGGGTCAGGAAGGCGCATGGCAGGTGGTAGAGCCCACACAGACAATCCAGCAAGCAGGGGCATCTGGAGAGGCTGGAGGATGCTTAGAACCAACAGCTGCTGCAACTACAAAGGTTTCTTGCTGCATATGAAAGAAAACTGCTGGATTAGCCATGGGCTGTTTCTTTTGTCCCAATGTCCCTAGTCTAAACTGGCAGTCCCATACCATCGATACACACTCACTGCTGTACACTCAGAGCTGCAGAGCCCAGGCTGCCCTTTTGCTGAGGGCTGGCTCTGCCTCATGCTATTTGGAAAGGGCTACTTCTCCACAGCTGTGGGAAGCCAGTGATTCCACACAGCACAAACTGCCTCACGAGAGAGCTCTGTTCCGCCAGCATTTGCACAGACTTTATCCTTTGTCCTTGTCTTGAAAACACCTCCAGGATTACATTTTCAGCCCTCCTAGTGAAACATATCAAAATTTCGACTGTTCTTTTCACTTACAAGGAAATCTCCCCATTCCAAGAACCTCAGAGTGCTGTCCTGGACACCATTGCAAGTATACATAGAGAAAAGATCTAACTGAGATTGAGCAGAACTGAACATCAGAGATAGAAAGAACCTCTGAACCTGTACAGTAAAATGCTCACAGGACAGCAATGAAGTCCTGCTCAGACAGGCCAGGACCCATAGCTCCATCTCCAGCATTCAATGTGTTTCAGGTTCCTTGCCCCAACCCAAAAAGCAACATCATCTCAAGCGAGTTTTCCAAGTTGGTCTCTGAGCCCACTGCTCCTTGCAATCCTGCATTAGTCCACCCTCTTCACATCCACATCCTTTGCAGGCACGAACTGCTTCCCCAGAGCCACTCAGGGGAATCACTGTAGCACCAGCTGCAAAGTTTTACTTCCTTTGAATTTTCCTTGCAAATTAATCTCAACCAAGCTTTAAGAGGCCATGAAAACATACCAATTTCAAACACTGCTCAAACTACAAGGAAAAAGAGTCTCCTGGCATTGGAAATGTTAAAAACTATGAATGCAATTAGTCCAACTTCAAGGCTTTGATGAGAGATAAACTATCTGCACCTCTCTCTCTGTTTCCAAGAAGTCTGGCCATACCTGTGATACACACATGAGTTAAGAGGAACCTTTGTATGGTACTTGGAGCCAAATCCTGTATCTCAACCTTGGAAAGCAACCGTCAGGTATCCATGAAGATGGATGGTGGCCTCAGGCACCCCAGCAGACTAAGGAGGAGTCACATGGCACAGGTTTTCAAGTGGGGCTGAAGTCAGGAGTCAGGATTTGGATATAATGCAGTCCACTGTGGGCTGTCTCCTGTCCCACAGCACTGTGTGCACAGAACACATACAGGCAACACCACACCTCCAACAAAACTTCAAGCTGCCCAG
The DNA here is from genome assembly GCA_024500445.1 of Entomyzon cyanotis. Lineage (NCBI taxonomy): Eukaryota > Metazoa > Chordata > Aves > Passeriformes > Meliphagidae > Entomyzon > Entomyzon cyanotis. The sequence goes on along the minus strand of JAKEPQ010001027.1, from coordinate 13,879,322 downwards.
AGCCAGTTTGTGGCTGAGACCTACAACAACCCCTATTCCCACTCACCAAGAAAAGGTACAGGAAGGGCTTTGCTACAGCTGCTCAGCTACTGCTGTTTATACCTCAATGCTTCAGGAAACACAACCAGTAAGATTCCTTACCTCTTACAAAGTTTGCACACTTATGGCAAGCATCTCTGCTAAAAGGAAAGCACTGATACAACTAATATTGCTGTTTTTCCAGCTCTGAGATCATAAGAACCCTCCTCAAGCCTGTTGCCTTTATGAGGATCCCCTCATAAGGCCTTCTGCTGGGCTGAACACACTTTCCCAGGCTTCTCCTGCACGACAGGCTCCCCACTTCTCTAAGAGCACTGGCAGCCTTTATTTGCACTTGCTTTATTCAAAATCATGCCTGAATACAGAGGTCAGAGCCACATACAGGACTCCAGGTCTGACTCATGCTCATCTTGTGCAAAAGTCTAAATGCTTTCCTCTCTTTACAGAAAATACATGACTCAATATATCCTTTTCTTTCCATGGCCATGTCATCCTGCAGGCAATTCATGCAGCCTGCCTTTTGTCCTCCCATTCCTGTTCCTGTTATTCCAGCCCTCAGGGATAACCCATCTCACCCTGCTGCCCTGTGTCAACAAAGGATCCCAGCATAATGCCATCAGGGCAGGATGCTAACCTAAGAGGGAATATTTCACCTCCCCAATACTGCATTTCCCTTTTCCAAGACAATCCAACCTTTCCAACCTCGCTCCCTCTTCCATTTTGCTTGGACACATTTCAGTGTCCAAGCAAATTCTGAACTGAATTCCTGACATTAACACAGTTCTATCACTCTCCTTGCCTAAAAATCTAATTACCAAAGTACAACATGCATTTCTCATTTATCCCCATCCTTTAAAAAATTTATTTAGCCCTTGGCATACCAGGATACTGGGCTACTCTGTAGCTGCCTGGGTCACCTGATTTCCTCCATTTAAGTCCAGGTACTGTATTTCTCTTTCACTGGTACTCAGATACTCTGAAATTTGGAACATTTCTGAGAACTTGCCTGCTCAGGGGCCTGTCACCACTTCTTTGAGCTTTGAGAAAGTGACTGCTTAATTTCCCCCAAACACACTTCAGATCTTTCAGGGTGGATTTCCACCTTCTGGAGTGCCATCGCTATCCGCTGTGCCTTGCTGATCCTCGTTAACTCCCACTCCTTTCTCAGACTGTCAGCATTTCTTTTTTTGATTCTGTCATGCAACGGTACATGAAGCTTACCCCTCACGACCCCAGCATAAAGGGATCCGAGATAGCTGCCTGTGCCTAAAGACAGCCTACAGGATCAGGTCAGAGGTGTGCACCCAGAACCTCAGTCAACCTTGTGAGATAAATATTGGAAAAGCAAGAAATTAAACCTAAACATCAACTGACTTAACCTACTGAATGTGATAACCTCGGGAAGCCCACCTAAGAGGCTTAGGCCATAAATTAAAATACCCTCCCATGAGTAAGATGGTCAACTCAGCTACCAGCACCACCAACTGCTTTCAAGACTGGAAGATCATTACAGGTTTTCAGCACAAAATTCTATACATCAAAAGAAGAATGAAAATTAAAGAACTTCTACAAATAATAGTTTTAAAAACCTCCATGCTGAACCACACAAGGCAGTTATAACAAACCAGCAGAGCTGTTTTCAGACTTAATTTAGCAAAGTTTCCCCTCTTAAACTGTATTTCAAACTGCTTTCAAAATGTATGCCAAGTGGCTACAGGATGTTCACCTTGCTCTATCAAGTGACTGAAGAGCATGATGCTTTCCATGAACATTTACCTGTAGAGAGATGGTAACAGACACAAGCGTACTGATTTCTGGATGGCCACTGGACAGCAATAACTCTTTGTCACTGATACTCAAATGCTACTCAAATGCACTGATACTCAAGTCCAGTAAGCAGAACCAAAGTCATACCTGAACCACCATGTCAGCTGCAAACAAAGTCTCATTTTCTTTCAACTTAGAATGAAACCCCAACTTCCTCTGACACCCTTCTTTTGATGCTCAGCAAGGCCAGAACAAATGGACTCAAAGAAAATGTAAAAGACACTTACACAACCGGTTGGGGTTAATATGTTGTTTCAGGAGATCAATGGAGCCGAGGCTGACAACAAGACGCCTTCCAAACCAGAAAGACACCAGTGGCCCATATTTCTCATGAAGGTTCACAAGAAACTCATGCAAACTGCTGCTGGCAATGATATCTGGCAGGTTACCATCCCTGAGAAACACAGAGGATATCTGGTCATGAACAGCATTCCCTGCCAATGCTGAACTTGATCAATGTGGAGACAGAAACCACTTACTTTTCATCAGTTGGAGCCAGCCCAGGGATACCTGATGCTTGCCTAGATGCCTAGAGTAAAAGCAAATGCATCAATCACATGAACTTCAGATCTTCTACAAGTCCCACAGCTTTCCAGCAGGAGAGATGAATTTTCCACACCAACACTACTACACTACTTAGAAACATGAAACAGAAGCTGGATATGCTACATCTGCAGGCTTTAAACCTGCAAAGCCGATAAACTGCAAGTGTGTGCCTGGTGCCACTGCCTAAACCAGGATTATCCACCTGGGTAGATGAAAGATGTCTGCGTAAGATTCAAAGGGTTAGGTCTGCAATGTAGATCTCACACACAGATTTGCCCTGGAGGCCTGCAAAAATGCAATGCGAACAGAGAGCGCCTTTGGCAAGCGGGATTCACTCCCGGAGCACGGAAAGCAGGAGGAGTGCCGGGGTGTGCCGTCCCGGGAACGCCCTGCCCGGCAGCTTCTCCCGCAGGCCTCGGCCACGTCCCGCCCGGGCCGCGGGTACGGGCTGGGGGCAGCGCCCGAGCCGGGGGCCGTGAGGCGAGCCCGGGCTTCCTCGGCCCCACGGCCGCTCGCGCCCCGCCCGCCTGCACCGGCGGCCGGGCCGAGCCGAGCCGAGCCGGGCCGTGCGCCCCCCGCGCCGCCGCCGGCAGCATTACCGGGTACAGGTAGAGCACGGCGCCCACCAGGATGAGCAAGAAAGTGACGGCGAAGATGGCGAAGTCCAGCATGGCCGGGCCGGGGCGGTGGAGCGGCGGCGGCTCGGCCCCACCCCGGGCCGCCGGCGGGGCAGGAAGGGGCGGACCGGCCTGGGCTGGGAGCGAGGCTGGGCTGGGCTGGGCTGGGTTGGAGAGCGGGTCTGCTCGGCTGGACATGGGGGCGCCGCGGCGCCTGCTGCTGATCTCCAACTCCACCCTGCACGGAGGGGGGTACCTGGGCCACTGCCAGCAGCACATCAAGAGCTTCCTCGGGCAGTAAGCGCTGCGCGGGGCTGAGGGGCGCGCCCGGCCCCCGCCTCGGCCGCGCCGACCGCTCTCTCCCCTCTCTTCTCCCAGGCAGGTGAAGCGGGTGCTGTTCATCCCCTACGCCCTGCACGACCGCGACGCCTACGCCCGCACCGCCAGGGAGAAGTTTGAAAGCCTGGGTAAGGCCGGCCCGGCTGCTGCGGCCACGCCGGCTGTGCCCGGGGCTGCCGGGCCGGCACCGGGCAGGGGAGCAGGGTGCGGGCACGGGAGCAGCGCTGCAGCCGCTCTGTGCTGCGGGGCACGAAAGGGCGCAGCGCTGCAGCCTGCGGTGCAGGGCTGGGCTGGGCTGGGCTCATGCCGTACGGGCAGCAAGGGCACTGAGAGCGCCAGGAGCCAGCTCCGGACTTCTGCCTGGAAGATGTTTGAGAGGCCTCCAGAAAAAATCCCGCTGCAAACACTTCTACCCCCTTCACGGAGGAAGGTTTTGCCCCTAAACACCAAGTGGCATCTTTTTATCCTTCTTAATCATATGAGGGAGCACTTATTCCCATATATATATATATATCTTAAACCTCTGCTCAAGCCGTGCAACCACTGGTGTTAAGGCCATTATTTAAAGGACATCGACCAGCCAGACAGTTCCAAGATGAACAGCAGCTGAGCTTTGCTTGGAGCAAAGATCTCTGCAGAGCAGCCTACACTAACACCTCCACCTAGTATCTATCACTGTTGAGGGTAACTTTGGACCTGTCAGAGTAGTAATAATCAGTACTTACTTCCCTGGGCAGCGCACTTTGCTCCCTGACTTGCAGGAAGATTGCTGCTATCAAATGTCCACATCCTTCTGTCTCTCCTGACACTTCGTGACTCAGTGAACCCCAGCAAAGCAAATCTATCAAAGTCAGACATTGTGACAGAAACAATACTCAGATCAGGTATTTGCACGAGCAATACTAGAACCAATGATGGCACATCCTGTCAGACCAGCACAGCCAAGCTGAGGACTAACAGATTTTTCCTTATTTTCTAGTTACCTGGTAATGCTCAGTAGGATATTGTGCCTCAGCCTGCACCTGCTGAGTGAAATGCTCTGCTCCTAGACACTGAGTGCATATATCCATAAAGCAAACAGCTGGATGTTTTATATCCTTTTGTACAGCTGGATGCTGAAGCCCTGCACTAATGTAGGACATATACTTTGTTTTATGTTGTAGAGTTCTCTGAAATTTCCCTGATTGAGACATTTGTCTCAAGGTTGGAGGAGGTAGGCAGGGAGGGATTGAACATATCTCATTCTTCCACCAGACTGACATGGCAAAGGTAAATACTGTTTCATTTAAGGTTATGGGCTGGACAGCATTCATGAATCTCATGATCCAGTGGAAGCTGTAAGGAAATCTGAAGCAATATTTATTGGTAAGTTTTGCTTCTTAGTCCACATACAGGTTTATATAGGGCACTGGATTAGTCCTGCTCAGAGGTGGCACTGAAGAGCAACAATTAAGACAGGCCTAGTAATTAGAAACTACAGAAAACAGTACTTGGGAGCCCTAAAACCCTAAATTTAGTGGTGGGCAGAGAAGTAGATTTATTAATGGAACTTCTTCTCCAGTAAATATCAAATTATTATGTTGAACAGTACCTCAATCTAAAAACATGATCATAACAGCTCTATCATCACTTTATCAATGCCCAAGAAGATCTAGTCCTAATACTATGCTCCTAGGTATTAGAAGAGAGGTCACTGTCAGACAGTGCCAGCCTTACAAGAATGACTCAGGGCATGAGCCCATGGCCTGCCCGATGACCATTTTTCTGAAGATTCTGGTTTTACTGCTTCTCAAAGCAGGATACTACCCTGAACATAGAACTCATTGAGCCTGCCAAGTCTGTAAAGGCTTCAATTAAACGGATTGTGAAAGCATGTTAAATAAGCTGAACTTTCTTTCTGCAGGAGGTGGGAACACATTCCGTCTCCTGAAGGCTCTGTATGACAACAGTCTAATACATGAGATCAGGAAGAGAGTTCTTGAGGTAAAACTACAGATTCTGGCTAAGTCTGAATGGCAGGGTCTCATGCGTGAGCTTTTGTTCAGACAAATCCAAGTTGATTCTATGTTTTTGTCTCTAATATATTTCAAATGTTGAGCCATCTCAGACAATCTGGTTTACTGAAAACCATGGCCAAATAAGGCTGTCATTGAGTCATTGAAAAGACTTAAGGTCAGCAGTCTGTCTTCCTAGACTGCAAGACTTAGGGATGTGCTATGCTGCACAGAACCCTAGAAGTAAATACCTCAAAATACCAACAAAGAGCAGTGTAGGATTTAATCTGTGTCCTGAAACCCTGTTTTTCAGCTTGAGATGTCCACTTCATATCTTGTTGATATAGATGTGTTCATGTTGCAGATTGTCTGGTAATAAAGTTGGATACATATGTGCCTTTTAGACAGTGTCCTGTTGATGTTAAAAATTATGTAATTTTGGAACTGAGAGGTGAGAGTGCCATTGAGCCCTTCTGGTCAGCAGCACCAGTGTAGCTGGTAAATCTCGTAAGGCACAGCAAACATACACCATCTCTGGAGGAGAACAGAAGCAAGGTGTTCCCTAGCAATGTGGAATTGCAAATCACTTTATGTAGATTTATACAAGCCACAGTAAGGCCAGCTGCCAAGAATAAAGGTTATATAGGCTTATCTTCATGTATAGAAATTCAGCATCTGTTGTGGGAATAAAAGCCAGAAAATGTCCAAATAGCAGTTAAGTCTGGATATCTACTTGGTTATATTTCCACCAGTTGTCTCAAGATAGCTCTGTTTTTACAAATTGTTCAGCATTACCTGTATACTTGCATATTTGTGTGGCATTCTTCTATGTACAGCATAGTACTCAGTACTAACACCTAAACAGTGCTAAACTGGTCATGGTACTGGTAAGCTGATGCTGTGACATTACACTTAGCTGCCAATGGTCTACTCTCAGGAGCTATTTAAAAGTCAGTTCAGGTATTTCCTGTGACTGCAATAGTCAAATCTCTCCTCTCTTAATAGCGAAGTCCAACATGCACTGACAGGCTGGTAAGTTCTCTTGCGGGCTCACAGAGTTGTGAGTACAAAGCATGCAGCAGTTAGTTCTCTGATACAGACAAACTACTGCCCACTTCAGAACCTGAATTCTTGTTCTGCTTTTCACCTGTGAAGTCAGCAGTGAGATTAGCTAGAAGCTAGAAATTGAGCTAAGTCTGATCTGTCTGTGGAGTCTCTGAGATTGATAGAAAAGGCTATAAAATGCAGTTCCTAGCTGGGATACGTCAGACTGATCGTGTCTTTTGTCTTTCAGGATGGGATTCCTTACATGGGATCCAGCGCAGGAACTAACGTTGCTACCGTCAGCATCAGTACCACCAATGACATGCCAATTGTTTATCCACCCTCCCTGCAGGCTCTAGGTTTAGTTCCTTTTAATATTAACCCTCATTACCTGGACCCAGACGTTAAGAGAACTCACATGGGTGTAAGTAAAGCACACCAGAACTAACACAATAACCAGGGTGCGGAGGAGTAAAAATAGTGTGCAATTTTGAGGCCTTACAAAGCTATAGAATGTCAAACAGCTGCTCCCTAGGGAAACTCAAAATGCCAATGAGGCAGTAAGAGTTTACTTCCTCCTAAAGCTTTTCTTTGCTTAGGGAGTTGGCAACAGTATTACTGAGGTGGAACAAAGTGTTTTTCACAAACAGAAGCTCTGCAATGTCTGAAATGCTGTTGCTTGGTATCTGGTATTGAATGGGGGAATTAAAAAAAATATATATATAATAATCCTGGAGTGTTAGGATGTAAAGCACTGTGGTTCTGGAAAGTTCTGTCTTACCTGCTGCTGGGGAGACCTAATTTAAACATAGATTAAGAGGCTTAAATATCTGAAGGTCTGAAGAAACAGTCAGAACAGGGAGATCCTGAGATTCATACAGTTGTTGCATAAGAAATACGGAGGCACTGGTGTCCTTGCAGGGAGCACAGCCTGTAAAGTCCAGTACAGAGCAAGCACACACACTAGTATAGCTGAAAGAAAAAATACTTCAGCCATCAAGCACAAAGAGAGATTTCCATACAGTGGGGATGAGCTACTTCTTGAATAGCATGTCAGCTAATTCTTCAGGGAACAGTTTGTTTAACACTCTAAATACTTTCCTCCTTGTAATCAAAATTCCATGGTTAGAGGATGTACTAAGAATTAGGGAACAATGAAGAGATGGTGGATATGGGTGTGCGTCTAGAATTTAGATGAAGTTGTAGGTATTCATTTAATCAGCTTGTCATTAGATAAGCAGGCAGTCTTTTCCCTATAAATAACTTCTGCTCTTTCTCTAAGAGGAGGCTGGAAGCTCTGTGCTGTACCAAATCCCTGCTGTGTTCCTATGTTTCCTGTTTTACTGTTGCTCAGTTCAGCAGCAAACCTCTGGAAACATGATAAAGCTTTTCACAGAAGGAAATTCTTCAGTGTAATACCTACTTGAAGACAAACAAGCAAATATTTAATCACTGGAAATCCATGATTCACTACTCCTTTTCAGGAAGGTAGCACCTCAGGCATTTGTTTCTACCACCTTCCTCACTGCAGACAGAGATAGTACTAAAAAAAAGAGCGAACAAACATAGATGAATTGAGTAGAATTAAGTTTTAAGGCTTTTCAGCCTTATGTGAGTTCTATTTGAGTAACCTGCAGTAAATTGCTGCTTGTTATGAAAGGTAAAACACATATCTATTATGAGTCAATCATGCCATCCCATTCTGCTTGAAGGGAAGTTCCTGCTTTGTTTAATGTTACAAAATTGCTTGATGTCATGCTACTTGGATAGCTCCAAGTCTTACCTTACGGCCTGAGAAGCTAAATCTATGCTCATTATTGCAGGAGACAAGAGAGGAGAGAATCCGCCAATATCATGAAGAACCAAACACCCCTCCAGTTCTGGTGAGTAGTTCTCTGTCAGGAAGCTCCTTGCTGTAGCAAGATAAACATTTCAAATGCATTCACACTAGCTTTCAGTGTGGGTTCCCCACCTGTCAAGAGTTACAGAACTACTGCAGGGAATGCTAATTGTATTCTTGCTAAGAGCTTCAGCCTTGGATTTTGCTCACTTGCAGAAAATGGGTTAGAGCAAATGACATGCATACTCCTGTTAGTGTTGCTCAACACTATTTTAGGCAGCTCTGATCTTCCCAGTCACTGGCCACCGGGCATGTATTGTGTGTTGGGGGTGGTGTGCAGGCAGATGGTTCAATACTTCCCCTGAATCTTTTTGCAGATACTCTTAACTTTAGTCTCTGTAATACAGTTTCTGAATTTCCACGTTCAGTAATTTCCTTAAGTCTGTCTGGGGAAGTGGAACCTCTATGTTTCCTGTCTATTTTTGATCTTGTAGTATAAAGCTTGTGTTCTAACAAACCCAGCTGGCCATTGCTTGGCCCAAACGGGATTCAAGAATGGTGGGGGAGTGGAAGGAACTGTGGGGGAAAAACCACAATTTCCTCTCCTCCTTACTGGTTTCTCCTTTAAAAGTGAAAACTGAAATAAACAAGAAAATCAGCTGCTAAAACAAGGTAACTCGCCTAGTTTTGTCTTTGCATCTTTGTTAGGTAAGCAAGAAGGCTTAGTCTGTAGTCATGGTGAGCTGCACTAAGACTGGCCTGCTTGTGACAATCATTCTACCCTTTCAAACAGCTTGAAAATCATGTTAAACATTTCCACCTCCAACAGGGCTTGCGGGAAGGTACGATGCTGTTAGTGGAAGGAAATAAGGCCACGCTGCAAGGAGTGACAGGAGCACGTCTGTTTTTGAGGTAAATGCTTCACTTGAATTGATATCCTCCTTCAGACAGAAAGGAAAAGAGGCTTCTATTAGACTCCTGGCACATGCTGCCTGTCCCCCACATCAGAAGTTACTAAATCCCTTGGTTCTATTTTTCTTTGGGGAAAATGTGAGTATTCTTTAATGCTCCAAAGCCGCCAGCCGTATAACAGCACTCTAAAGGACATCTGGCTTACCCAGAAGGTTTTTTGGCATTGCGTCCATTGATGCTTATGTTTCCAAATTCTAGTTACCTTTCACAGAAAGAGTCCCAGTATTCAGCTCCTTTATTGAAAGTCAGGGAAATGCCAGCTTGGCCCTAATGCATTGAACTCCAGAAAAGAAAATCCACATCTATAATCATATGGACATTAAGAAATCTAAAATCTGTGTCACATGATGTGGGCAAGAAAGGGAGTCAAAACTCTGCTTGTTAAGAATAAAGGTGCTGTCTTCCAACCCTAGTAACAGACAGAAGCAGAGCAGTCCCACCTCCCGTTAAAGCTCACAGCATGGTTTGTCTTGTTTGCAGGGGTAAGAAACCAACTGAACATGAGCCTGGAACAGATTTCAGTTTCCTCCTGACTGACAGTAATGCCCCGAATCTGTAGCCTTCTATATTCTGCAGCAAAAGTTACTATATGGGGAAGATAATGAGCAATAAGGAAAGAGATGCTTGTAGTCCCAGGGTGGGTGGGGAACTTTAGCTTTATAATTAAAGATAACTATGATTAGTGGGCTCTTTTCCTCACCCTGATTCATGTCTCAGACATCTCCTTTCCAGCAAAAACAAATGTTTTATTGCAATACTTGGGTTATAACTATTCAAAGCTTGAAGGGGCCTGTACATTTACATATCCATTTTGATTCCTTCCCCACCAAAAAAATAAAGTTGCCTTAACACAATTAAGAGAGGACACCGAGTCAGCTGTTCTTGCTGCCTACTTTTACCTGCTAAATAAAAGAATTGTTCATTCAGTGTACTCCCACACTTAGTTTAATTTTTGCGCTATTAATAAAGGGAGAAGTTATGCATTCAATTACTTTTATTTGCTTCAGACTTATGTTAAATATATACAATGCTAATTATGTACAAAAGTGTGCATGTTAAAAATTTTCAGGTTACAAACTTGCAAATCCTAGAAAAGTGCAAAATTTTAAAACATCTTCCACCATGCTGTACAGGAAAAAATCCATCATTAGCCAATATACACACTCTTAAAACATATTGATCAAAACAAAGTAAGACATACAGTATACTCTTAAAGCACCCAGAGGGAAAAAGATATTGCACAGAAGACGGACAGCAAGTTCATTACAGTGCCTGAAGGCTCATTTCTGAAAGTAGCTATTTCCAACACTGCTCAGACCTAATATTTAACCCTTAAGAAGGCATTTTTTGGCATTTAAAAATCCATTTGTAATCACATAATTGCACAATCTGTAAGAATTATCAGAAGATATGGTTTGTTGCTGTAAGGCCTTTGCTTTTACCCCCTGATTAGCTTCAGTTAAAATTCATCAGGTAAACTGAGTAGCATCACAGCTTCCATCAAAACACTGACCAAAGGGAGGTAAGTCTCACATGCAGCATTTCTCTAATCTCATATTAAGTTGTTCCTGCAGAATCAGAATACATATTGCAAGTTTTTCTTGAATTCTATTTTCCCCCTCGTGGCTTTCTTTAAGAAACAGCTCCCAGCTGCATATGACTAAAGTAGTATTGTCTGGTGCAAGACTTCAGTTTATTTTAAAACTATTTCAAGGCAAAAAATATGGCTCCCTTGAGAGGAAAATACTGACTAGACAGGAAGCTAAATAAACAAGTGGTCTCCAAGTTCAGTTAGATCTATGATATATATGGCTGGATGTTTTATATTCCAATCTCAAAACACCTTAGCAGCTTTAAACCACAATCTATACTGACAATTGTGCTTCTGGGACAGAAGATGTGTGATTGAAATTGTGTTTGTGCTGAGTATAAGCACAGAGCTAAACTCTGGAAATACCTACCAAATTTCTTAAGTCCACTGGACAAAACTAGGAAGAACACACACTGAAGGAATTCTATTGAAAAGAAGTGAAGCACCTGTTTTATTTAGGCCACTTAGGTAAATAGTAACTAAAAGAAAGACACACCAGTCTTCTTCTACAGATGTACAGCAAAAGGGTGAGTTGAAACTGAAAAAAGGATACCTTGGATTAAACACTGCAAGCAGTTCCTCACATATGGGGTGTTCAAGACTGCAGTAAGGTGAGCAGCACTCGACTGAAACTGCAGAGCATGCTATGGTGCCACTCAGAGGCATTTTTACATTCAGGCATCTGATGACTATAATGCTGAAGAAGGGAACAAAAGCATTTTACCAATTTCTTTTTAATGCAGTAGCTTTTTAGAAAACCCTTGCTTCATTCATAAGTATGTGTTTACAAGGGCAATTTAGTAATAAAAAGATTGGTTCCTTGGAATGGAAGGAAAGACATCTTCCAAACACTTCAGTTAACACTGGCATACAATGAACCCACATGTATATGACACCATGGAAACTTACTCTCCCCAAAATAAGACTACCAACAAGTGTCATGTTTACAACTGAAACCAACCTGGCTTTTAAGCCAAAAAAAACATAAAAAGGCCTAGAAATCACTGAAGCACATGCTTGAATTTCCATCCAAATAAATATAACCCTATGCAGTGCTTTCACATAACAGTATTTATTGGATCAGGCCTTAGGTTCACATCAGGATATGTGTTTATTTTATGTGCACACTTATTTAATTCTCTGAAAAGAAAAAAAATATAGCACCTCAGTGCTCAGCATTTAACATAGCCAGCAAGGTGCCTTTAGCAGTGGAAGACAGGAATGTTTCAGGGGACAGTATATAGCACGTGTCTACAGAGACTCTCAGTGTAGGAGCAGAAGGAGGTTGACATCTCTACAATCCCTTCTAGCTCTAAAGCTCCCTACCATTCTATGATCTGAACACAGATAGACATTTTCAGCTAAATACACGTACACAGTAAAAGCTTTGTGCAGCATTTGGTTCCTTATCTTTTCTAATGATTTTGTTAATTAAGATTGGAAAAGATTTGCAAAGGAAACAGGGAGGAGGAAAACATGGTTTAGGGAAGTGAGGTATATGGCTCCCATTGACTAAAGCAGGAATTAAAAGACCTACCTAATCTGTGCATTACAGATAAAAACAAATTTCTCATTCCTGCAGGACTATTTTAAAGCAGACTGATGTTACCAGTCCCATACAGAATTTTTCCACTGCAGAAACTTAGTTCTTTGTACTCATTTAAAGGACAAAGAAATACAACTTTCAAGAGGATCCTTATAAGATAACCAACTGACTCAGCTATTTAAAGCCTGTCAAGACTTTGATAAACTTGTTTTGTGATAATATGCATGATCTACGGTATGCCAGAGGGAAAAAAGCTTGTTTATATCAATGTTGCGGATTAGCAAAACAATTGTAATATGGATGTGGGTGAGTTTGAGTTTTTTGGAGGGGAAGTTTTCCTTTTTTTTTTTTTTTTTTAATCAAACAGGCCTCCTAAAAAACCCCTGATTTCCACAATCTGTATTAACCATCAGGAGAAATGCAGTTACTTTAGGACTGGGATTATTATTGCGTGCTGGAAAGGTACATGGATGATAGAAGACACAGTTTCTAGATATCCAATGATTAAGTAATAGAAAAGTGTATTGATACAAAAAAATTTGCCTATGTCAGATGCTAACTTGAAGAGCATTTCACGTTTTGTATGCTTGTATAGTACAAAACCAGCAAACACCAGGTGGGATTCCTCACTATAGATAAAAATATAACTAAAAGTACTATCAAGAATTATAAGCAAATTGATTAGAAGAAACTTAACAAATATTTCACTTGAAATAAAGGACAGATGTCTTCTAAATATCCTTTGGTATGCAAGTTCAAAACTGTGCTACAAAGAAATTAATACTGCTAACTACTTGATCTCATTTATATACAGGTATGAAAAGTAGGTCAGTTTTCAGTTTCTTTTACATATATATATTTACACACCTACTTACTTATCTTCAAAGGTAAACATATCTTAAACTTTGATAAATAATATTAGAGTTGTTCCAAAAATTAAAAATAAGAAGATATCACAAAGAAGACCTTGACAAATTTAGTGCTATGAAACAAATGTCACCTAGGACTTGTTTGTTCTAAACTCCTCATTGATATTCTTTCATCTCAAAACTTTACTTTTTACACTTAAACAAATCTTTGATCAAAGCCAAAGGAGAATCTTATTTCACCAGTACCACCTGTAAAACAAAATGGGATCCTAAGCTTTATTGATGTGAAGAAATCAAAGAATTATGAAAGTCATTTCACCAATTCACAGTACACTGCATAACAGGCTGCAATTCAACTGACCTAAACTGCTGATCAGAAAAATTATTTTCTATTTTTAAAACATTATTGTCTACTTTTCATGCTAATAAATGAAACCCAAAAGAAACAACATACCAGCTAATGCTCACATGGCTCTTCTCTTTTATTTAAAGCTGGTTTTACATGAAGGCAAAGTGCAGACCTTCACACCTACGGAGGTCTTTCCAAGAGGCCCCTGGCAAGGATGCCAAGCATGTCATGATGTATACCCCCATCCCCAAGGACCAGAGATAAGACCCAAAGGCCATGGATGTTGCCATTCTACCTGGGGCATAAAGCAACTCAGAGCTCTCCTGTTCCCTCCTCATTCTGCTGCTGCTGCTTTGTGATGAGCACAAACTAGCCTTGAGTTTGAGAGCCCAAGAACTGTCCACATTTAAACCTGTCCCAGATATTTGTGAAGATCACCAGTGCTTGTGATGCACTGAAATGATGGTATTCAAATGTCAAAGGTCTTCATCATAAATTATTTCAATTATTGCAACATTATATTTTACTTAAACTCACACACTGTATTCAGTATTCTTTAATATTAAACTACTAAAAGTGTTAATTCAACCTTTGTATAAAGACACCTAACCCACAGTACGATGTTTTCAAACACTTATGCAAACCCCTCTGTGCAAATGACAAGAAAACTGTGCTCTCACCAAACACCACAGAAGTCTCATCTCCTCCGTTTTTCCACTTGATTCTGATAGCCCAAAACATGATAGTTTCCTGCCCCCTTCTCCTCCAAATAAACACTTAGCCTCGTATCTGCATTTAAACACGACATTTATGCATACATGTAAAACCCATCAATTCAATACCCCAACTGAGCTTTTTCCATCTCCCCTAACACAGAAAAATCTCACATTCTGAGCTGAAATACTTCTAAACTACTCTCCTAAGAGTTACCCTGAAGTCCCTTCTTCATGAAATCATAATAGACAAACATACTTCACATTCTCATGTACAAACTTAATACTTCCACAGTATCCTTAGTATTCTTATTGGATAGGTAACTGATTAAAAATAGTATTTTTTCACTTCTGTATAGCTTATTTGAAAATACAGGATGTGGGTTTAATTTTTTTTTTAACATACATGGAGTATGAAAAAACTCACACCACTCTACTTCTGGCAATTTAATTCTCTCTTGGCAAGTGACTCGGGAAATAATTCTTATTTTCGCCTAACTTTCCAGACAATCCAGTCTGTCACAGTGATTAGGTAGAATATTGCAACTATGCATAGACCCACTTGTACACTAATCTGATTTATTATTTCATTTACAAAAGTTAAGAAAAAGCAACACAACTTTCTTTACACAGTACACTAATCAGTCATCAAGAGGGATTTTGTTTTTCCAGTAAAGAAAGTGAGGAGGAGAAATCAGTTTGAAAGAGACTAACATAACTTCTAAAGATTATCATTTAGCATGGTAAGGAGGTATTATTATTTCTTTAGAGTTAATAAATATTGTGCTTAAAGTTAATGAAATGAGATTACACATTATGTTCCTCAGGTAGTTCAACAACTCCCCAACCACAGGGAATATCGGATAACATTTATGAGAGATACAACACACATTCATTTCAATAAATAAATTAAAAATAACAAGAAAAGCGATGGTAGAGGGAAGAAAGGGGGAGCCAAAAGGGAACATACTAGCTAACAATCACTTACACCTCAGCCTTGTATCTGTACTCCCCTTACCCCATGGGATTTTCTTCTTTTAATACATACATGAATATACATATATACACACACACATACATATATACACAAACACACACATCTTCACGCTGATCTGAAAATTCATATTTTTCCCTCAGCATCGCGCTTTTCTAACAGTATGGGGTTTATAATTTCAATCAGTAACATTAGAAAAATGCCAGATTGATAGGAAAATGCACACCCTACTATCATCATGTATTGCCAAATAAACCAAAAGGAAAAAAAAAACCCATCAGTAATGGCTTCTCCAAAACATAGTATGCAATTGGATACAGCGCATGTAAGGATCTGATATTATCTTTTACCAGGTATTAAATGCATTTTCAAAATTGATACATTATCTGTTTTCCCCTGCTTATTTTCAGAGAAAAAAAAAATAATATGGCTAACAACTGGTTTGGTGAACACCAAGCCAAGAAACAAACAGGTGCTATTTTTAATTGAATTGTGCTGCAATGTTGCATTATGATTCTGCAGTGTTCCCTTACTAATGAAGCAGATCGATCTTTGACCAATATAGATAATGACTTTTCCTCTGTGATTCTACAAGTTATTAAATACATAATGGAATTTCTTGGCATACGTCTTAGGCTACATAACAACATAAATAATTTTCAGCAGCAATATTTCCTACCTCCTTCAGCTCCTTCACCACTTCATTGAAGTTATTCATGTCTGTACTTAAAACAATTTCTGATAAAGTAGTGCAACACAGATGTTCCTTGCAGAACAGTCTAAAACTGGAACTACACAAAAGAAGAGAGCAATAGCCATTGACACAAACAAATGGTAATAAACTTCCTTAGGCTGAAAAACGTATTGAGAAGGTTGTAACTGTCGTCTATCCAATTCTGAATCCAACCATTGCAACTGCCAGAATTTTAATTTACCAGGGAATAACAGTGCTGTCAAAGCAAAGCCAAATATCTTGTTTGTTATCAAGGAGCATCTGGCCCTACTCAGCTTTAAATCAAATGCTACTTATCTTAAATTCAATTAGTAATCTTGGGGTTTGGAGACTTGTGGGGGGATTTGTTTTGGTTTTTTTTTAGCCCTCCCAAAACACAGTTTTAGCAGCTATTGAGAGAGGGATTTTGCTGTGAACAAGTCAACGCAGTTAAGGAAAAATATGCAAGGAAGCTAACATATGCTTACTACTATACCTCTACCATAGGTTCTTGTCGACAGACTTAAGAATCAAGGCCCTAATTACATATTTATACATTTAAGGTGACCAAAAGATTAAACGTTTTTCTGGAATCCATGAGAGAAGGTAGAAGCAGCAATCACTTGGAATCTTGAGTGTTATATTCAGTCTCTCCTGATGAAATCTGGCTGAGCCGTTTGCTTGATCCCCACAGCTTTCGGGAAAGCTGACCTGAGCGCATCTGTTTGGAAGTAATTCAGAGAAACAAAAGGAGGGGGAAGGGATAAGGTGGATAAATTAAAAAGGAATTCAGACACTGATTCTGGTGAAATGCAGACACTACAATGTACTGCATAAACAAAACTATACCAACAAAAATTATTTGAAAAGAAACTAAAAGTTACACTTAGGGATGATTCTTGGGACTGACAAAAAACAAGACACAAAACACTAACCACAGTCTTCACTGATTTTGACCAGGTAAAGGGGTATTACCCACTAATGTGTATTTATACGCTTAACCTACTTCAAATGGCTTAGAAAGAGTGTTAAGTTGCTATTTTGATAGGAAGGGAAAAGAAGAGGTGAATGTCAAGCAAATATGAACCAAATGAGAAGAAAGGACATTTTATTTTAGAAATTTCAAACAGAAATTGCTAGAAGTGGAAAAAAAAATAGCCAAGATGCAGGACAGTGATAGCAGAATGAAGGAAAAAGAGAAAGGTTATCTCCTGGTGTCAAATTGATACAATCTTCCACACATCCTGCGTGAAGTGGTCAGAGGAATGTTTAAAGCAGAAGTAATTAATACTGAATATTCCATAAGATAAGACAGATAACAAGCAACCAGAAGCCATATTAAATCCAGCATCTGGTAGGTCTGCAATCTGACAACAATTTCTTAATTACCTAAGTACAAGGTGGATGATTGGCCAGTAGTGATCAGCCTGGCAGCTGATTAGGCTCTGAAATTCTTTGCAGTTCAATAAACAAGATTCATGCCCTAACAAGTTGGAGAACAGTTCCTCACAGTTACTACCACAAATGTAACGTGCTTAAGAGCTGTATCATCACAGCAGCAGTGTTCTAGAAAAGGCACAAGGCTGACCAGGATTAATACTAACAAGTGGTAAGTGCCTAGAGTTCTGCAACATCCAAAAAAGCTAAGTAATGGTTAAAAATACAAAAATATGTTTCTTCATACTAGACACTGTCAATGCAGAAACACTAAAGGCCAATCTTAATACCAAGCAGCATTTCACTTTTTGCACATTAAAGTAGATCCGTGCTAAAGATTCAATCCTCTGTCCTAAGGATCAATATCACCACTGAAAGCCAGAACTACAACACTGTCTTCTGTATATGGATAAAGTTCTAGTAATTGACACATTCTTTCCAAACTAAAAGTAAGTCATTCAACAAATAAGCATACACACACTTTTCAAATATATTGATTGATGCCATAATAGAAAACTAGAAAATCTGGGACATAATGTTGTTCCTTATATGTTTTTGTTTAAAAAAAATCTATTTACATATTAAGCTTGCATATCATCTGAATTATTAACAGAAAATCCTGAAGAAAAAGTAATTGGAAAGCCTCTATAACCATAAAAGGAATCCAGTCTTTGAAACACCACTTTCTGCATAGTTAGAAAAATAGATGTGATTAAAAAGTGAAAATAAGAGAACAAAAAGCCTTCAGTCTAATGATACACAGAAATTTCAGCCTATAAAAGATCTTTTCTATGGAATAGGAAGCTTAGAAATGATAGCGACTTTAAAACGGCTGTTACAACCATATGTTTAACCACATAATAATCAGCTCTTTGTCAATTCTACAATAGAAAACTGAAAGTCAGTGTAAACCTCCCCTCCAGATCCAGTGCAAAATCAGACTACCATTGTGTGAAGCCTGTTTCCAATATTAAACTATGTGTCTCCTAGCAAAAACATTTTAAAATACTGACAAATGAAGTTGCTCTGTTTTCACATTTAAAATATAAAATTAAATTAATACACACTTTTCTGGCATGTACTAAAGATCATGCAAAAGTGATAATCACATTTTCAAATAAATACATAGCAGCACAACAGAGATTGAGTTATAAAGATAAGCAGTTTTAAGTTAACTCAAGTACTTTGAAAGTCATGACAAGAAGTAATTAAAGCAAAAACTGTGTTTTGCACAAGAAAAATTGGGCATATCTATTTGAGAGATGAATGCTCTGTATTTGATATTGCATATGCAGGACCAACAAGTTTATATTCACCATATGGACCATAGAGCATCCTGGGAACCTACAGAAGTGATTCCCTGTGCATTGCCATTACAGACTCGTAAGAGAAAGAAGTAATACCTTTTCCCCAATGTCAGTCAATGCATATTAAAAGATATGACATAAACCACAAAAAAAAAAAAAAAAAAAGTAGCTTGCTTTCATTTCCAATTTTCTTCTGGAAAATTATTTCATCAGGTAGAGGCTGACAGCACTATCCCGTTCAGAAAATGTTAGCTATTATGACTTTGCTTATTCAGATGTGAATGATAAAGTCTGGAAGTTAGTCCAGCTGAGCTTCCCATCTGCGATCCCTATATACCTCTGACTCTTAATGAGAACTTTCAGTAGAGCAGTCTCAAAAGTTATTTGTTTCCCACTGAAAACTGAAACTTGCTCTTAAATTTACCCTGCCAAAGAGGAGACCTCTTGCTCAACTGGAAAGCAGAAATAAGTGAACTTCCCACTGTTCGGTAGAAAAAGTTCTTGATGGTGGGTTTTACCTCTGCTGGCTTGCCAACACCAACGATAATCAACTTGCCATCCTCCAAGCCAACAAGGATGTGGCTGTACTCTTTGGTGACAGAAATGCAATGGATTGGCAGTCTCATGGCTAAGGGGGAGATGCTCAGACTCAGGCTGAAAGGAATAAAAGCCACAGAGAGAAAGTACATCATGTATTTACTAGCACATACTGCAAAGAATCACATGCAGGTGAAATTGCTGTCCACAGGATGCACTATAAGACACAGTTTCTCAAGGATATAATTTGCAATTTCAATCACTGTAAACTCCTACAGAACAATCTAATTGTATCCCAAAATAGAGCTTCAACAATAAGAACAGGTGTGGACAGGCAAGTCTGTAAGCTATTTTCACTGAAGAACAGTGACGTTAGTCCCACAGCTGCCCAAGGGACAAACATCACTCTCATTCTGAGTAGCAATGGAGCTCTACAGAGCTAAGCAGTAAGTGGAGCTTAAAACTCAGTGCAGAACTACATGAGGCTTTATCCTGCGGTTGCTGAGCTCCCTGTGACTAATCAGGGGACAAGCACGGTTTGCAAACTGACAGCTCCTCCTGTCAGATCTATGCGTTTAATTGGGATAAATGTCTGGGAAGAAAGATCTGTTACAACCTCTCATTTTATTTTTCTCCCTATCTCAGTTGCCCCAAAGCAGTTTTTTTGGGGAACACAGAAAAAGCAACAGCCTATACCTATAGCTATTACCTATAGCACCAAGCAAAGTTCACATTATACAGCCATTTCTCAAAAAGCCCTTTCATTCCTATCTCAATAATAATGGTGGTACATTACCTGTAGAGATCCCGTATGGAAAGAAATCCCTGTAAGCTGCCCATCACAATATACTCGCCAGTGACACACATATCTGACACTTCCTCCTTCAGAGTCTCAGAACCCAGGTATTTCCCATTGACAGAATAGAGATGTAATGCATTCTTATCCTGAAGAGATCAAAAATAAATATGTCACAGAGGACTGATAGGTAAAAGCGTGTAGTACTTGTACCTTCAGCTCATTAACAGGTGCTAACTTGGCAACAACACACAGAGGATAATGCTGACAACAGTCTCCTTGTTGAATGATACAAGAGTAGTGAGCCTATACTAAATGGGTATGGATGCAAGGTCCTGTATCGAAGTTTCTGAAGCTACCTCTTGATGTAACATTGTAGCATCTTACCTACGCCATTTAATCAATTCCAAATTTCCTGGAAACATCTATGGATTTAATAGACAGGACCCTATTTTATAAGAATTTTTGTTAAGGAAGAAGAAAGCAAAACAGCATTCATCTTCAGCCTTGCTACCAACCCTCCTTCCCTCCCTTCCCCTCCCAAATTGAAAAGCAGAAGGAAACAAGCATATTCCAGAGAGCTAGATCCAGACCCATTTTCTGGACAAGACAAAGACTTCTTGATGGGTTATAGACACAACTAACAAAACCATCTTACGTTCTTCCAGCCTGACAATACGTTAGATCTCTTCTCTCCCCATCTCCTAATGCAACTAGTATGCCTACCTATAAAAAATTTGTCTTCCAAGAAATTTCCCATGTTTAAAGAAACCTCAACAGCTCTACTGTTATTAAACTACACAGCTCCTCAACAGACAACCTTATAGCCATGTCTCCAATCCCAAACTAAGAAACAGCGTAAACACTGAGCATCTTGCACCCAGAACTTACTGCTCCCCTTATAAGCCTCTGTTTCTGTGAACAGTGGAACTTGTTTCCCCTAGTTTCCCAGTCCAAAGCATCTCTCCCACGAAGATTCATTATCATATACTTAAGCATCTTCCTTGCAGGTGTTTGGTGATTTTCATGAAACTCACAGGAGCACAATATGCCTGTCATTTACCCTTTAACCAAATTTCACTCAAATTGGCTAGCAAAATTTAAAAAATACAGAAACTTACACTGCATGCTCAAAAATCCTCATTACTTCAAGAAATAAGATGAAGTTAGATATATTTGTGATTAAAATCTTCAGTGACAGGAACAGATGTTTTCCGCAAACTTAAGTACCTTAAGAGTAGTCTTTCCTTCCACACTGGTGTGGACAACGATATGGCCTTCCCAGGACACAGCCAGATTGGGAACAGTCAGCAGGAGAGAACTCTCACAAGGTGGCCGCAGAGTCCTCACGTACTGACCTTTCCGAATAGTGCGGACAATAACAGTGCCATCCTGCAGCAACCAAATTTAGGGAAGTTGATATTCAGCAGGTAAGTTATCAAGACACTCAGTATTTACATACAGAGGATATAGGGAATACTTTGCAAGCACTTAAATCCTTAATGGGAGACAAGGACCCAGGAGCATTAGGAACTCTGCACAAAGAAGCCTTCCCCTCAAGACCATGTACTATAGGCATATGAAAAAACAAATGCAAGTAGGGCAAGAGGGACGATAGGCAGCAAATCAGCCACTTCATAGGCATTTTATGAGTAGGCATCATGTGAAATACAAAGCCAGAGTTCAGCAGCCTGCCAGTGTAGTACAGTAAGGCAGACCATGAGCAAGTGGCACAGAACCTTCAGGCTTAACAGAGCAGGGAAGAAAGTCAAGAAAGTGTTGCAATGAGAAGCAAAAAATCTCCATGAAAGTCCATGTATATTAAAGCTCATCTGTGCAGAATAGCACCACATGGTAGGTGAGGCCTATGCTCTGCACAGCAGCTTGAGACAGTCTGATTAAAGCAGGCAGCAAAGGAGATGGCACATATCTTCTCGATATGCAAGGCTGCAGTAAAAGACTGTGAAATAGTGACTTATTTGTATTAATTTTAATCAACTTCAAACTCATTCTATGGTTTGACTTCAGTTGCGAAGAGGCAAAAAAAAGAGAAAAGAGGAAAATGCTTACCCTGGATCCTGACACTGCCATATCCAGTTCAGTACTGATGCCAACACTTGAAACTTCATCAGTGTGCCCATAAAGGATCTGTAATGGCTTAGGTGCCAGGCCTACAGGCACTCCTCCCTGAGAGTAACAAAAAGTGCAATGACACATTCTCTTGCAGCTGAAGGACAAACAAAAAATGAACTTCTGGTATCTTCAGTACCAGTTGTGTGAGGTGTGTATTTGACAGAGGCCAAAGCCAAAACTCACCACTCCAATATCAATGTATTGCCTTTTATGTCAGCACCTTACTTACTGAAATCACAAGAATGAATGAAAATGTAGTTACTCTGTGGGTGTGACAATATTACTTAGCTGACTCCTTCCTATTCCTGCAGCTGTCCAGGATCTGTATGCAGTCCGAACAGGAATTGTTCACATACCCCATCTACACACTTGCTCTTTACTTGTGTGCCTGGGCTTGTCCAGTTCTTACAGTTTACCCTGGAATCAAGCACTATCTTCACAATCAAACTTAAAGAAGCTGAAAGCTATTTTACTTAAAATAACAGCAAGTCTTTCAATTTTCTACGGAAAAGGAAGAAAACAGTACTTCTCAGTGACTACCAGCAGTATCATACGCAAAGGAAATCTTGCAATAATGGTCATTAAAAATAGCAATGCTCCCACACAGCTGCAGGGTATCACAGCTTTTGTTCCAGGGAGTGTACTGTCAGCATGTTCTCAAACCAGTTCTAACAAAAGAACTGTGCTTAAAGAGAAGGTACAGTCAACAGTTCTGCAGGGAACTATTTATTTTCATTTCTGTGATAAAAAATTGACTGCCAACCAGACCCTGAAAGTCTGAAGCATGCAGGAATACAGAACAAGTGTCAAAATACAGAAGGTGTCAGTGCAGAGAAGACAAATGGAATGGAAATGCCAGAATGCAATCCATTGCTGCCACTTTGTAAAGACCAATACAAAACTCTCACAAGTAACATTTACTATGCATAAAATATCATTTATATATCTATTGATAAAAATACATTAAAAATCTTAACAAAAAGCACTTCTAAGAAAATATACATTCCAGAGGATGACTTAACTAACAACGAAAAGAAACAAACTAAAAAATGTCCAACATTTATCCCCATTTGGGACAAAAAAGGACTCATATGAGCACTAAGGTCTTACTTTTTTTGACCATGTACTGATACTACAAAGTAATTCTTGACAGAATTATAAATACTCACACCACAAACACACCTTCCACAAAAGCACATGCAGTTATGCACCACTCTACTGCTTTAATGGGCTGACTTTAGTTCCATGATACAAACAAGGTGACTTGACCAAGTCTACCATGCAAAACATGACAGCTTTGCCCAGCAATTAATCCTATTTGGATATTTGAAATGCAGCAATCAGAAATGAGCATTTTAAATGCATATTGATGGAAACAACTTCACATTTTGAGTGCAAGTACACACATGGATGACACAACCACTTTCACTCTGTGAAAGCATAAGGCCAATATTAAAGAATTCTCAAACGCCAGTGCAATGCAGACAATAGACAGTGCTGTCTTTGCTAACCACCACTGTGGTCATTAGTAACGCCCACAGAGAAAAGGCTGTGCTAAAATGCAACTACTAGGAGTGAACAACTGCTTAGAAATGTAAAATTCTTATTTTCCTACCCTGAAAATAATCTATGAAATCTCTAAGAGCACTTAATAGTGCACTTCATTCACAATCCTAAAATAGTGCACTTCAGCTATACAGTAACTAACATGTACAGTATTTCAGAGAAGACAATGTAAGTAAAATTACTTAGCTAATCGATTTTAGTGCACTATCTTCCCTACAAACCTGAAAGAAAAAAATCAATAAAATATAATACCAAAACAGAGAAGTACAAAAATACATCCAGAAGCTGCCTCTGAGTATGCCTAAATAACCCACCTGCTGCACTATTTGCCATATCATACAGGTAGTATCTCTGGAGCCTGATATTAAATGAATTCCACAGTGGTCTATTGCCAAGCAGGTCACAATATCTAGATAAAGAAAACAAAGTTGTCACATGAGTAATTAAGACTAATTTCCTACTGACTGACAATGTGGATACAATTTTTCAACATTGCATCCTGATTTGCAGTCAGCATGACACACTCCACTGTAATAAGGGCTGATGACACTATTAAACAATGAAATCATCATACAGCCAAGTGTACCTACCTGACTTATTCAGCTTTGCTACCTAAAAATAGCAGGCAAGCTTTACTTTGGAACCACATCAAACCACCACTCCAATGACTAAAAAGCCATGCTCAAGTACTTATGTATAATCACAGTGCAAGCTTTCTTGTTCTTATGGTGCCATTCATTTACAACTGCTATACCTGTGGGCCAGCGTGAACTGGCTTTATTCTGAGAACACCAAGTAACAAGGTACATCCATAAACCCTTTCCATTTCCCACCAGAGTTACTGACCCATGTGCCTGATGTGCTGTCCCATCAGTTTGCCTTTCGTGAGGGATGTCACTCGAATGCTGTTGTCCCAGTGGCCACCACTAAAGAGGAGCTTTGCATCATGGGACACTGCAAACAACTTGGAGGTGATCTCCAGCCCTGGGGCAAAAGGCCCACTCATGTTGCGTTGTGTTCTGCAGGCAAATGACAGCAGTTAAGAGTAACCTTAGCTCAAATCCATGTATTTTGTACTTCCTCTGTCTTAAAAAATGAGTAAAAAATTCCATCTATAGAAGAGGCTATATCCACAGAAAAACTTTTTCTGCCACCAGGGACGGGAAGCAAGATTTCAACTTAGATCTTTCAGCCTTTTACACAATTGGATAACTCAGGTCTCTACTAAGCATTTTAACATTAAAGGCAAAAAGGAATATTCTAAAAACAAAAAACCCAAACCCACCACATGCACCTATATATATTACTATAGCATAAGAAAGTATGAAGACTGCCTATTCCAGATTCCAAGGTGAGTTTTTATGATTGATAATTAGAAAAAAATTAGAAGTAGCTCTAAGAATGGAGCTGGTAATGCCACTTACACAACTCTACTGGAATGCTATTACAGATTAGAGGTAGTATTAGTGAACATGAGAAAACGCACTCTTAGTCAAAATGCAGGCAATGAATACAGCACAATCCACTGATTTTGAACAATTATTATATTTCATTATTCTAGATGCATTCATCTGCACCCCTCCTCAAATTTGCTTACTTGGGATTTGTCACTGTTGTATCTTTGATGAATGTAAAATAGTTGGAAATATTTTTGTCATAAGGCAGCCAACCATGGGTTCCAATAACGCAGTTCAGACTTGTTGTTACCTAAAAAAGTTTGATGAAAAAGCGGATAAAATCCAGAGGTGTATTTTCTGCTTGCCTTCATGCTAACGGAGATTGCATAAAATCCAGCAGAGGCTTCTTGAAAATTTACCACAAATGAAAAAGCACATGCACTTCTCCCCAAACAAATCAATAAAAAATCTTGCTCAGATGAGTTAATCCACATGTGGTACATAGAACCATATTAGAATAGTCTATGCTCTACATAGGTCAGAGAAGTTGGGGTAGGAAGGATGGGTAAGAGACAAAAACTGAAAATTCCCACCCAACCAACCCCTCTCAAACATTTAATTACAAGTTAGTAATTTAGTTTAAGTTGCTGCTTCTTCTCTTCTCTGAATACTAATTGTTAATAGTAAACATACCAACACAGGAAGTTTAAAAAATATTGTGCTACAGTTCCATTTCTGAGGAAGTTACAAAGGAATCTAAATATTCAAGGTTATTTTCATCAGATATTTATGAAAAACACAAGGAGACTTTTAGATGTGTCCAAATAACATATCAATGTACTGCATTAAGCCAAGACAACAATTCCAACCTACAAAATAGGAATATTGGAAAAGAGTATTTTTTCCTGCAGAGCTATTATTGCACTGGGGCCAATATCTAGGCCATATATACAGATGTAAATACAAAAATCACTGTCCTACTTTCATTATTGGGTATCTGCCATATTGCAAGAACATGTGTTAGTGCAAAAGTTAGTTTTAGGAACAGTGCAGGCCTTTGGACTGTGCATGCACCCCACATGGTATAGTTTAATATATGGGTTGGAAAGCAATGATAAACATAATGACACCATTAATAATTCAATCCTGTAATTTTAAATCTGGGCAACATTACGTTAGCAAATTGGTTGATGCAGGGAAGTTGATCAAGTGGCAACTTACAATATGCCTCACTATAATTTACAGCCATGTCTCATCAGCTCTTAAATGCCATTCAACAAATCAGCCTAGCTTCTCCTCAGAAGATAAATATTTAACTTATAACTGACATTCATAATAGGTTAAAGGAACACATTTCAAGAACAGTGAAGAAATATTTCTTTACAAGCTGTATGAAGAAAAATACACCCATTTGACTGTCTGCATTTTAAGAACAGTATTGACACATGCAACTCACCAAGATCTCTGGGCTTCCCTGAGAAATAAAGGAACGTGACTGATTCCTGGGGACAACAGCTTTGACAATGGGCACACCATCACTAATTCCCTAAGAGAAAGGACAGGGTTTTGATCTGATTATATCCAAGAGCTGAACGACAAATCTAGAACCTGCAAAGAGCAAGATCCAGAGCCTCTGGAATCAGTGTCAGACCTGAAGAGCACTCTGAGGCATTGGCACACACACATTCAGCTTGTGCAGGGAAGCTTCATCACAAACACTGGAAATGTTTGTGATGGCCGCCAATCAGTGAGTTTAACTACCAAGTTCAGTGAGTCCTCAGACACCACCAGTGAGGTTTTTAGCTTTCTTGGTGTGCTGACTAATTTAATATTCAAACAACACCCACACAAGCAGCCAGCAGATCATGGGATTCAACCTCTATGAAGCCAACTAAAAAGACCCAGCTCATTCAATACACATTGCATTGTAAAATATTTTCTTTAAATAGGAAGCAAGTATATTTTCATCTAGGTTGTGACCTTTTGTTTTGAGTACATCAGAAGTTTCACATTAGACTTCAAACAATTTCAAGTAACACATTTACCTCTATGAAGAATGACTTCAGCTCAGTGAGGTGTTGGAAGAGATTCAGAGTAGAGGTATCACTTTTAGTTAGTCTTTGCACTACCTCTTCTGCTGACAGCCTTTGGGGATGGGGCTCCTAGGAGGCAATATTTGAAGGAGTAACAAATTAGACTAGTTTATCAATTTGTTAAATACTTACGATTTACTCAGAATCTTAATGGGAAAACAGTCTTACATACCCTTCTTACATATCCCTTCTTGAAGTAAATTAATTTATTTTGAAAATGGGTTCTTTGGTAACGTGGCAAAGATTTGACATTGCTAAAATTACAAACCATTACCTTACAAACCATTATTTTTTTGAGAAGCCCTTGTAATTCAGTTGTATTTAACCACAAAGGTCTGGTTGAGAAGGAGCAAAAAAACATTACCTTTAACAGCTGACAGGGAGTTTGCCCAAAGTTATTTATCATCCCTTCTAAAGCTTTTCTTTCTTTCTCATCTGTTAAAGCATCCAAATCCACAGCCCCTGGATCACAACCAGAATGATGAAGAGTACGAAGGAAAAAAAACCAAAAAAAAAAAAAAAAAGAGAACACAATCCAAGCACCACTAGGGTCAACTAATGTTGCAAAACCTAATTTACTTGCAGCATTATGACCCTTTACGCCCAGAAAAAGCCCCCAAACAATGCCTCCATTTAAAATACAATCTCAAAACTCCACTCTGCATGTGAAATTTTAAGTGTATCTTGAAAACTCCACTCTGCATGTGAAATTTTCAGTGTATTTGTCAGGGCAAGAATTGCAGGCTTTTGTCTTATCAAGTGAATTCACACAAGCAACAAGTAGCATGCAAAAACTGTCCAAAATTTAGCTTTGAAATTAACAGATTAACATTTGTCTCTAGTATTAGTTGTTTTTAAGCCATGTGCCTGAACTCTAAACCACAAAAAACCTATTCCCACAAATGCTTTTAAGCAAGCAAATAAAATGACAAGAAAAACCAATAACTTTTAGGAAAAAAACCACAAGAAACTGGAACAGCTCTCCTTTTAAAAAAAAGACTGTTTTTCAGATGATCTGGCAAGGTTTGGTGCCATATTTTATCTATAAATCTGCTCTCTTACCATATGCTACTGCATGTTATGCTCACAAATGAAGTGTCATCTGCCTAATAATGAAAACTCACAAATCTGATGACAATGACAAGAGAACATACTGCTTTGTACCTTCGTAAGTACAATAATAGAACACATTAAGCGCCTCCACTGCAGCTGGTCCCCTCTGCTTGTAGCCAAAAATCAAATCTATCCATTCATGAAGATGAGCAGAAACATACTCAGATTCCTAGAAGGAAAAAAATGCTCTTGTAAGAATAAGAGAAGTACTCCTCCCACCTTGAAGTTTTTACTATTGTCTGTGGAAAAGATTCAATTCCTAAACTAAGAGTATCCACAGGTTAGGTATTTATCAATCCATAGGGCAGAAGCATAAGAAAGGGTACAAGCATAAAAACACCCTTGTGTTATGTATAGTAACTGCCAGGTAAGAGGGAAGATCAATACAGTGACACAAGAGATCTGCACTACTGAAATGCAATTGTGCAAGGGAAGGCAACCTGCCAGCTCCCTAATACCATACAGAATAATCATTAAATAGCAAGGGAAGCCTACTCACCTCACTCTGCATTTTACCTCCTAGGACAGCAAATGCCCAAATCATTAGTGCCCAAAACACCCAAGAGATTAAATGCTCTTTTCAGCATTTTATCAACATGCACAGAGCTTTTAACTGCAAGTTCTAATGGTACTTGTAATGTCAAATACAACCACAACTCTAGTTTGAATGTCATCCCACTTGTTTTACATTTAAGCCACAGTAACAATGTGCAGGTGTACCTTCTTTATGGTTATGTCACACATACAAACAACATCTTACCAGAGCCTTCCTATGTTTATAAATGAAATCTTCTGGAGAATGGGCCCACTTAGGCAGAACAACATCATTTACCATCTCTTTGGACATTTGAAGCTGGCCTAAGTTAAAACCTAGTGAATAATTCAGAAAAGTTAAGGAGTTGCTATACAGTATTTCAAGTATCTTTATTTCTCAATAAAGATTAAAAATCATCCTTTTCTCAATGCAAGAGAAGGATATTGAAAAATTCTTCATGTAAATCTCCAATAACACTACCACTGACATAAGACGCTAAGTTCTGTTCTGCGTGTTTAAAATTTTAAATGATGAAGGATAAAAATTATCCAAAACATTTACATTATTTTGAAGCTGAAGTCACAACCATAATAGTACTAATCTTTTACGCATCCATCTGTAAACACATCTGCATTTGCTTTACCAGGATTAAGAGTCTGAAAGAGTTCAATAAGGTTATTTATAAGAAGGGAGTTACTTAGAGGTTTAAACAGTTGTAAAACCGAGCCTTTCTAGTCTTAAATCTCACCAGCTATCACCGAAACAACTCTATATACTTAAAAGGCTTGAAAGTGGGACTTGGGGATTTCCAATTTTTCTAATTTAGAACTCTAGTTGATTGTAGCAGCACCAATATACAAATACATTTTCAAATTGCACAAAAGTGGAGAAACAAATCACTAAACAATAAATGCGAATTAAAAAATGTCTAGGAGTCTCATGCCAGAATGCAGGATGCTGTCTTTTCAATCACCATTGTAGCAATTATAATTAATAACTATTAACTTTTGCTAAGTATTTAATCACTATTAACTATTATTAACTGTTTCAAACATCCAAATAAGCATCTCTGATACATTCCATTGGGTAGACAATTATTTTTAGCCATCCTTAAGCCCATAGCCTGAATTTTAAACAATCTTTAGACTGCTGCTTAACACAACTGGTATCTTCACTAAATAGTTTGAAGCCAGACAGATGATTAATGCCTACACGTGCACCATAAACTTTGTAACAAGTATTCCTTAGCATTCACAAATTGTTGTAAAAATTATTTTCTGAAGAATACAAAAACAGTTTTCTGTGAGAATATTCTTAGCAGTGAGTTTACCATTTTGATTCTCCAAGAATTCTGGAAAGTAGAAGAACTCTGGGATAAGTTCCTTGACATCATTGGGGTTGTCCATGAGTGCCTGCCAGGTAGCAGGAATAGAGTGGAACTGTCTGTCAGCACAGTCAAACCTGTGGATCAGAAACTCAGGTTAGACTTTGATAATTCCCTCAGTAAAACGACAAGGAAGAAATAGGAAGGGGCTGCTTATTTGCTCAGTATACCTGCCACTCTGAAGCTGGATATGAAGTGTTGTGAAAGGCTCTACCCGAATGAGGTAATGCATGACACCAGCAGCATTGGAGTAATGTGTCCCATAGTGAAATTTGTCAATCATCCCAAGAGGATCCTCAAAATTCTCGTATCTAAAACAAGAAATCTTTATAAATACAAATGAGCATTATAGCTGATTTACATGTGGATTATGCTTGTTCCAGACAAAGATTCAAAAGAAATGATGGCAGCAATCTGTAAGAGAAAAATACATTGAGTTCTATCAAACATGAAGATTCCAAATCTTACTTAGAAAGTCCCTAAGGAAAAGACTGTTGAAAAATAGAAATGTACACCAGATGAAGCCTTTGCATGCCTGTTATACTCTTCCTTAGGCCTTTGCTATCAGCTGTCAGAAACCAGACACAGGGCTGACAGGACTGATGATTTTACACAACACCCCACATCACTAAACTGAGTATTTACTATTGAAGTAAATGATTGTAGTGATGGTTTCCTGCAATATTTAAGAAATGTGTGCGCGACTGTGTCAGGATGCAGAATAGAGATCTTTATCACACTCATGCCCATTTCCTTTTCTACTGGCAAGCTCACTCTACCATGTCACCATCTGGCTGATATATTCCTCAGCTTCACAAGGCCAGTAAGAGAAATTCTAGTTAAACATACTCCTAGAGAACCAATTTCATTACAGCCAGGACAGAGCCTAATCATTCAAAAAAAATTCTCCATGTTCCAGGTTTTCACAAGATTATGGAAGATACCTGACTACAATCTGGTATGATAGCACACTCACTCCCCACACTAGCAAAAAAGGAAAGATCACTACACTGCTGTGTGGGTGTAAGTACCTGTCATTCACACCTTCAGAGAATTTGCTGAAAGTCATTGAGGTGTATTTTATTTTGAAGATAATAATCTATGCTTGAAAAAAAGAGGGAGCACAGACTTAGGATCAATGCTACCTCTTAGCACAGGCAGCTCAACTCATTGGTATGATTTCACATTCCTTATCTTGAACCAGACATTGGACATATCATGTCTTTTCAAGCTGCTGGGCCATTAAATTGTTTCTACAGCCTTTCAGCTTTTCACTTCCACAGCTGAGAAACAACTGAAAATTTACAACAGTTAAGTTTTGTCCTTTCACTGCCATATAACTGAATGCCACATAATATAGTCTGAATGCAGTACGAATAACATATCAACCACCTTTGCAAATGCATCTGTTATGTTATAAAACCAGCTTTGAAAATTTCACTGTCACAACTCTTTTTTTTTTAATGTGTTTTTAGCCTGGAGGCTCAGAAAAGATAGAGAAATATAATTAAGTGTTCAAATACTTACTTCTCTTTCACAGTCTTAGCATTCTTCTCATTTACCACACCTATAGGTTTGGACAGGTCCCTGTATACTGCAGGATTATTCAGGTCCAGTTCTTCTGAGGTGTAATCTCGTAAAATCCAGGGAAACTAAAAAAGTCAAGCATCCCATAGGGATTAAAAATACATCTTTAAAAACACATACCTTCATCAAAAAATTAAAAATTAACTTTTATAATTACCACAGGATATTGAGCAAGGTCATTGTAAGTTCGTCCTGCCATGGTGTTCAGCTGAATAAGGTAGTCAAAGTTGGATATTTCTCTATTCACCCATTTCTGAAAGACAGACAAGATAGCATTCACTATATCAAAGATACAATTATTGTAAAATACACGTCTTGTCAGTATCTATCTGCCAGAGGATAGCTTTGGCAAGTAAAAAGCACAAGACCAAAAAAATTGTATGAAAGTGCAGATTCAATTTCCCATAATAAAATTTATTTTCTCTTTTATTCAGTGATTATGCTATCCATATTTCATTGCAATCAGGTCCTGATTGATGACAGTACTGTTTCAAATACAGAGCAACAGAAAATTAGCAGCCTCGGTAAAAAGGAAAGAAAAATAGAAATAAAAGGAACAAGAAGGCAAGTTAACAGGTACTGATAAAAAGAGGAACAGAACTTTGAAATCCATTAAACTACTGAGATCAAAATTTATTTATAAATTATTCTCCCATTGGTTAACTGTACAAGAACTTGTAAACCAAATTGTCTGTGCACCTTTGCTCCATTGTTATATTCTAAACAACAAACAGACACAGCTGTGTTCAGAAGGGCTCAGTATTTGTCTGTAGGGTGATGAGGATGTGTCATTACAGATCTCATACCTGCATCAAACCTGATGCTTTGAAAAGTTCCTGTGGAGATCTGGTCCCAGAAATGTTTGGAGAACGCAGTGACAATATCCGACTATAGACTTTGTTTCGTACCTGTTAGAAAGCAGCACTAATAAAACAATATTCTGGAGACTGAAGCTGGCAATTAAGCAACTTATCTGCTAATTAAAATGTGAAATAAATAGGACAGTTACACTTTCAAGCACTTTGATCTCTTGCTGTTTAAAACGTTTGGGCATGGATGGATGTGACATCCTTCACATCAAAACCAAACCACACAATATTTTCTAAGAGCTGTTCATAAGCTGACCTACTAGTATGTAACTCACCCTAAGTTCTGAATGTATCTTAGTCCCTCATAAAAAGAATCACTGATATTACCCAGAGGGGAAAAAGTTCACTTCCTAAACCATGGAATATCAGTAATTTCCATTGTTGCTGTAAAAAAGGAAGTCCCCTTTGATTTGTAATTAATTCACTCCATCTTTAAAAAGATGTATGGGATTCAAAATATTTAGATTACTACTGATTTAATTTGAATTAAATAATCATTCTGTATAATTGAGAGAGAGAGAAGAAAAAGAAGAATCTTGTTTTATCTATCTTTTCACAATTAATCAGTTTCTAGATGTCAGACTGCAGTCCAGTTTTCCATAATGAATGTGTAAAGCAAACCTTTTACTACTAGTGTTACAGTATTATGAAAGACACCAGACTCAAATTAAATACAATATGAACTTAAACTCAACCATTGTGCTAATTATATAAATCCATGAAATTTAGGAAACCCATACCTCTTTATTGAAGTTGAGGAAATAGTTGGTTTGATCTGTAAGGAAGATCTCCAAAGCTGACCTCCTCAGGTTGTACCGACGCAAATGTATCTCTCGAATTTGAGAAAGATGCCATTTGAAATCAAAGCCTACCCCTAGGAAGAGCACTTTGTTTATTGACTTGGAATATACATTAAAAAAAAACCCTTTTCATATAGACACAGTGCAGTACAAGCTCCAATCACCTCAGAGTTATTCCCAGAAAAGGAAAGTCTTATAGCTGACTTGATTAAAACCATTTTGCTAGGAAAATACTAACTTCAGATATTTTTGTGCTGAAAGAAATGAAGCAAGAAATACCTGATGGAATGTAGAATTTGCTTTTGCTTTCTGATTAAAAACACATTATAAGTGTATTCTGCTGACAAAAAATATGAACCAACCCCCTTTGCTTCCTTCAACAGGCTCAAACTTTTATGTTTAGATTTCCCAAAGGCTGAAATTTGCTATACTGATTTGGAATTTACTCTTATTGGTCCAACATTTCACTTCAGTGCTTTCACAGCCAGCTGTGTATGTTCTAATAAAGTTCCCTAAATTAAGATAGATGGTTAATGCTTACACACAACTACATTTTAATCAATGCATGAGTAAAGCATTATTTGTCAAGAAGAACAGAGAGATGCCATTTAAGAAGCAAATTAGAGGTAGTAACTTTTTTTTTAGTCAGCAGATATCTTAGTAAGTTATTTTTAAGTACTAGGAATAGTGAACCAATTTACCAGCTCAGAAAGTACAGTTCCAGATTCTTGACTCTGAAGGGATCAGCCAGCTACTGACCATCAAGTGCAATATTAATTTTAAGTACAGATCAAAAACTTGTCTCTTTACAATTACTTTGACACTCATTTTTGAAATGTAAACTTAGCCTCCTAAAAGCAGAACGCTGAACTGCACTGAAAATAAAGAGATATTGATCATGCTCACCTTCCTCTTTTTCAATGCTACCATCGAAAAAATAGATGTGCTGGGTTGTGACCTCCAGCCTGCCTGGTATCACGTCAATTACTGTAATGAGTTCACAGTCTTCAGACAATATTAGCTTTTCTTTCTGACTTTCCTCATCCTTCTCATCCCTGCAAAAACACCACTAAGTGTTACAGGGTCAAGTAGATTGTACTGTTGCTTAGGTCCTCAGTAAGAGCACAGTTCAGAAAAGAATTACATTTGAATGGCATTAAAACTACAACATGAACAATTATATAAAGCTACTTTCATCAGCAGCCTTGGGTGTTTCAGACTGGACCACGAACATCATTTCATAGCATTGCTCTTCAGTCTTGACATTTTGGTCTCAGGCACTTCCCCTGAAGCATGAAAACATCAGGCTGCCTTTTCCTTTTCTTTTTTGTTAGGTGCTTAAATTTTGTGGCCCAGAGCAGAGCTGAGTTCCAGTTCACGTGACTAAAATTATCTTCAGGGTTATTTGGCTATATTCCATAGCAAGCATTTAATAACCTTTAAAGTACAAAATGTATCAGTATCACTCCAAGTGCCACATCTCTACCGGACTTGAACAGCACAGACACATGTAAATACATGCACAACATCACACATCCAATTACTGAAGCAAAGCATTTGCTATCCTCCCTCAACTCCCCTTTCCCTGCTCTCTCTCTCCTGCCTTTTTTTCGTTGCAGTCACACAAGTGACATGAAGGAAGCACAGCAGGCCTTCTCTCCAGAATGCTCTAAAACACAAGGCTCTTTTCAGCACTTGAACACCAACCATACAGATTTTCATGCTAAGCAGGTGACAGTAGAGTGAATGGCCATGGCAACTATGGACAAGAGGAAGTTCCAATCTGGTCCATGTCCTTATAGGACAGATTACTTCTTGAGAATTACACCCAATGTACATAGTAGAAAAGTCTCAACAGTTCTGTAGCTTTAGCTTCAGACCAACTGTGAGCAGTGAATCACTAATGGATCCTCACAAACATCTGCTCTGCCTTCTTTTCCCTGGGGCTTTTCATGACTCAGTGGTGACAATGACAAATCCAACAGTAACTTGGCTAATCAAAACTGCCCTGGGTTGAATTGTTAAAGCCAGACAGAAGCAAGCTTTGTATGCTATTCAATTCCCAAAGTTGTTTCTCATCCTTATCCCTAACAAAGAAAGAAATTACAATTGTTCTATCCTGTTCTACTTACAAATTGGAACTGGCTGCTGTATCTTCTTCTGGTAGCTCTAGGACATCATCTTCCAAGTCACTCACTTTCACCTGCTTCACCACCTCCAGAAGCAGAGACTCACTAGAGGGCTGTGTCTGGTGCACACCTATCATAAATGCACATAACAGCTCAGAACATTTTTTTGCTGCAATACTTTTGGAAATCTGAACTATTAAGTGTATCTTCTATGGTTGAACATTGGTTTTAACCATGCAAGAAGCAACCATACTTCTTAAGTATTTTTGTGGTTAAGCAGAGCACTAGAAGAAGTCCTTGAGCTACACTGAAAATTATGACAGTAGAAAGGGACCACAACAAGCACTGCATTGGCTTTTTGCTTATGTGGGTTTACAAAGGTGTTTTAAGTTTGGTTTTTTTTTGCTTGAGCCTTGGTATCCAATACACCTAACTTAACAGTTACACCCCTAACTCAGACTTCTGAAACCAAGCACTTAATTTCTACATGTTTTAATCATAAATTCTAAAATGTTTTGGACAAACACTGCTTATTCTGACCTCATTGCTTCTTTCTTGAAGAAATAATCTCATGCAAGAAAGTCTGTGACTGCTTATTTTAAAACAAAGGAGTGATCTTGCTTTTACTGCACAACAAAAGCACTCATTTCAATGAACCAGGGCAAAAGAATTCTACTCAGTAGGAAAATGCTGTTTCAGGTCAAAGCACCACTCAATTATTATAGATTTGATTATAGATGAAATTAAGAAAAATCAAGATTTAAATATCTAGCATATACTGCTTGTTAACACAGAGGAAAGTGGGTATCTTTCTTTGGTAAGAACTCAAGTGAAATAAATAGCAAATACAACTTTACCTAAATTATCTCTCAGGTCACTAGCATCCTGATGAGAGTTGAAGTTGTAATTCTGCACTAGTTTTAGTCTCATACGTGAAAAATTTTCCACGTTGGAAAGTTTCCAGTGAACAGGACGCTGTTTCCTAGGAAAACAATATTCATAGAAACAGTGTGAAAAACGTAAAGACCTACATGAATGAACTGATTACAAAAGAAAGCATATTTAGAAAAATACTGGTCATCCACTTGTATATTGTAAAAAATAAACAATTAAAATGCAGTTTATTGCTTTTGTTCCTCATTGCAGCTCTGACCCTCAATTTGACCTAACCATGTGAAACAGTCATGTGAGCAAGTATCTCTTAAGTATCTTTTTAAGTTTAGGAACTCCAGTCTCACCTTTCAGCCCAAGGACCACGCTCAGAGAACAAGTAAAGCTGGGCTGCTCTCCACTGTCTCAGAGTGGCTGTGTGTTGACTGCTGAGTTGCTTTAGCATACTGTTGTACCGCAGGTTTTCCTGCCGAGCCTTCCTGCTGAATGGCTCCACAAAGTGCTCCTGAAAGACCATTGCAAATAAATCTAGCATTGAATTCAATCTGACCATAGAAAACACAGTTTTGTGGTTTCCAAGAATTCTCATAAAACAAGAAAAAACAAAAAAAGTTTAGCAATAAAAAATTCTGATATTTTAAGTTAATACTTATGAGAGAAATTTTTAAAAGCT
Organism: Entomyzon cyanotis; assembly: GCA_024500445.1. NCBI lineage: Eukaryota > Metazoa > Chordata > Aves > Passeriformes > Meliphagidae > Entomyzon > Entomyzon cyanotis. Next base: position 13,842,083 of record JAKEPQ010001027.1, on the reverse strand, counting down.
TAGAACTAGAAGAAATGATACCAGACTTTGATTTAAAGATGTGAAGAAAGCATTATCAATGCTGAATCCACATGAAAGCAATTTTTCATCATCAGAAAAGCGCTCAATATTAGAAATCCTACAATAGCAGGTAGGATTTTTCTTAAATACTGGTTTTCTAGAATGTGACTCATACTGTATTTTTCCTTTAGTTACTCGAATAAAATAGACCCACAAGTTTCGTTATTAAGACAGCAAATGGGAAACCAGAGAAATGTAACCTCACTATGGTATTTCCTATAATATCCACTTAGTTCTAATGCTGAAACTGAATCTGGACCTCATACAGAAAGGTCAGTTTACAAGCAATTTTTCCACATTAAATAAGAACTGTTCACTGTTTTAAATGTTTTTAAATTTTAATTGTATTGAAATAGGGTTAAAGAAAAAAACCCAAATAAACAACTCATAATGGAGAACAGGTTTTAATAATTCAAAACACAAATCAGAGTAAAAGAAGATGCAACTTACAGCTGAGCACATTTCTAGGCTGCTGTATGAAAAGGAAGGCCTACTGTACTGAAATAACTGCTTACACGTAAGACTCTTAACAGAGAGGGCAGAATTAGAAAGCATATCCTACAAGTGCATATAGTCCCACTGCCCATAAAATCTTAAGACAATTAACCTGTCTACAATCACTTGAACTGGATCATCCCAGAATTAATTTTCTCCATCTTTCAGAAGGCAACTGATGAGAGAGCGCCTTTAAGGGAACCTTGCACTCACTGTAAACCTTACCTGAAATTTAAGCTTACTTTCTCCTCTTTCCCGGTCCCGCTTGTGCATGTTCACCATAAATGCTTCATAACAATCTTTCCAGTAAAGTGCCATCTGCTCATTATCATGTCTGAATGAATTCTCTTCATACTGCTTCATATTTGGAATAATCTGGTTCCACCAAAGCAAAATTAAAAGCACAACATGATTTCTGAAAGGGTTCCTCTGCTTTCACAGCTGCAAAGAGGGGGGAAATTATACGAAAAGAATTACTACTTACATATTTGTCAATATAAACCTGCCACTCATCAGATCTGCAGTATTCTTGAAAGTCCTCAAAGAAAGATGGACTTCCATTGGTAGGAGGCAATGAAGGGAGATGCAGGTTCATGAAGAGAAGTTCATAAACCTTGGATACCAATGTCCGAACAAGGGGAATCAAAAACGAGTAAGTTTCTGTCTTCTCTTCAATTGACCTACTCAAAATGCCTTCCAACTTTCCCAGGAGGTAGCACGCTTCAGGCTGGCTTTCAATTACTTTGGTCTGAAGAAGGGTGTTTAGTTTGGCTGCTGCCATTGCACAGACCTACAAAAACAAGCAACAAAAACCAAATGCAATCCTCTTTGAGCACCCATCTTTTCACTGCCACTCATGCCTGCATAGTCCATCCTCAAACAGAAGCCCTCTACCTCTCTCACACTGCAGAGGTGCACATTGATAGGACTGTAGAGTCAACTTGCAAATGATAAGAATCAATAAAACATCTTCCCTATAGAAGGATGAGGGACTGCCACAGGTCTGCTCACTGGTATGAGCAGCTCTCCCATAAACCACAACAGTTAGATCAGATGTGCCTTTAAAACCTCAGTACCACTTGCAGAAATTTGCAACAAACCTGTAAGTTGTCTTGTGCAATGAATCCAAGGAGCAGCTGGACTTGCACCTGTGAAAGCCTAATTGCTTCTAGGCCAGCAGAGTACCAGACTGACAGGCTATCCATGAGAGTCACTAGTTCCTCCAAGAGCTATTACACAAACAGAAAATTTGCATAAATTAAAATAAATAAAATAAATTTAAATAAAAGTACCTATAACTACTCTAGCTGGAGACACAGTAATTTCAAAGAGCTGAAGAAGAGGCTGTGTTCACACTTCCAACTTAACCAAACACAGACAATCATCCCAGAACACTGGAGTTAAACCAGTAATTTGAAGAAATTTCTCACGGCAAACATCTATCTAGCCCAGTATGTTAAGTCAAGTATCTCCCCTGAATAAAGCCATATATATATATATATATATATAGTACATATGCTTATTGTTATTCCTATAAATGAACTCCAGTAAATGCCATTTCCTTAGAAAATGTAAAAGATTCCACTCTAGGAGGCACTTCTTTCTGTCAGTATTTAGATAGAAGAAGTGATACAAACCTTGTGAAAGGTGAGTATTCCTAAGGCAAATGGCACATTTCACTATCCAGCTGTGTTTCCTTACAACTAATATACCTTGATATATTTTCTAACAAATTACTCAAATGTAAAATTATTCTGACTGAAATATCCTGTTTAGGGTATTACAATGCTTTAAATTCTCACCAGGCACAGTGGAAGAGAATTTATGAAAGTACTGTTATTTTCAATTCAGAGTTGGCAAGAACCACAACTCTCACTGTTCCAAAGTTCAGATCTCATTTCTAATTAGGTTTCCAAACAGAAGGCAAAGCTTTTACCAAGAAGAGACTCCTTAAAAACAAGCAATTTAAAGTCTTAAACTATGTTTACTTATAAGCAGGCATTTTGGACAACAGCTTAGGAATTACTGTGTTAATGACTCTTGACATGACACTTTTTTTGAAAAAAAAGTAGCCTTAAAATATTTTCTTAAGGATTTCTTGTGATATAATGATGGTTTCCATATAATCCCTCTCCCTTTTTGCTTAGAACAATTAAAAAGCAATGACAACTCAGCCTGTGAAGAAAGCAAGACCAGTGCCAGAAATTACATAAATGCTGACATATGCTGAAACACCAAAATGGGTCAAAAGCCAGTTTTCCAACTTGGAACTGAGAGCAGAGTTATGGCTGGTCTTTTATTCAGGACATGCAGAGTCATAAATGCTGATAAACAGTGCAAAATCTGCTTAGGTTACAACTGATAGTGTTTCATTAGCTTTTACATTTTCTAAATATTTCTCCAGCCTGAAAAAAACTGGATTCTCAGTAAGGAGTACCAATTACATGCCTACTCAATTTGCAAAATTAACTATATTCCCTGTGGTAAGTACTCACACTTGTTTATTCATAAAGGGTCACTCTAATTAATTCCATTATAAATCCTTGCTCTGCAATATCTGTGGTTAAAAAACATATGACTAGAAGGGATGACAGTGTCCAAACTAACAACTTTCTTGTTATCATTTCAGCCTATATACAGTACTTCCATTATGCAGTTACTGTACCTTCTCTGTCCATAAATTTGAATTAATTAGTCCTTCTGCCTGCAGGAAATCTTGTACAATTAGCAAGAGCTTGAAGGCATTTTCAGCATGTGTAGGGAGAGCTTTTGAATCTCTGTTATCAGTGACTGACCATTCTAACATCTTCTCCAGCAAGCTGCATGGAAAACAAAATCCCAAAGTAAGTATTACATGTCCTAAGTATAAGCGGCTTTTTAAAAATCCAATTAAGTATTTAATTGAATCTCTTAGTCTGCAGTTACATAACTGCCATCTTCTTGATAAGCCAATGAGATAAAAGCGATTGAGAGATTCATGAAAACAGCGATAGTTTTAAAACCTTCTGGCCACACAACACTCTTAAATAGGCACTGAAATGTATTTCTGACTGTATGTGAAGAGAAAGCAAAGAAAAGTACATCTTGTTGGGAAACATCCATCCCTTCCCAGCTTCACGCATGCCCCTCACTTTTTCTGTTTATCCTCAAAAGGGTTGAACTGTACACTCACCTGAGTTTTATTTCATCAGAAGGCCGCAGCAGCTCATTAGACATCCCCAGTTTGGTGAGAGCAGAGAACACCTGTCCTCTCTCAATCCAAGCATCATCATCAGATTTTTCAATTCCTTTCCACATTATACACAGTAGGATATCTGTGAGTAACTGTACGAGTTCATTATCACTCCCCTACAAAATAAGTGAAATATTTAAAGCCCTTCTAGTGTGGAAAACCTTCAAAACATTTCTTATTCATCACAGCCCCTATGCTTTCATGTTTCAACATCTAAGTCTAAAGTCCAATTTAAAAGCTCATGAAAACACAAATGTAAGAGGCTTTCTTAAATAGAAAATCAAAAAAGAATACATGTTACAAAAGGAAGTACCCCTACTCACTATAAAAGAGCCATAGTTTTTGCTTTTCTGTTGGACGATATGAGGGACAAAAAAAAATTATTTATTAGGGAGATTGGAAGAATAAAACGAAACTGCCAACAGTTGGAGAAATTATTAGCATAGGGAGTGAGTTACTTACTCCTAGGTTTTCAAGCAGAGAAAGCTCAGCACTGAAGCCCACATCATTCGTACCACCCAGCTCTTTGTCAGGCTGCCCAGAGAAGGGCTTTGTGCTCTCTGTAGGTGAAGGAGTGCTGGGCTGGCTGTCTGTCATCTGATTCCCACCATCAGCCAGTTCATAGGAGTCAACACTGGACAGATCCAAACTCAAATGTGAAGGATTACTGTGCCACAATTCTTCTCGGTCCTCTGAACTAAAAGACATCTCTGCTGTGGATGCTTCTTCCAGTGGCATAACAGAGAAATGGGCAGGGACATCCAGGGACTTGTTGTCTTCTAAACTCCACTGATCAAACAGACCATTAACTGAGGCAAAGCTGCCAGCTTTGTTTCCCTCTGTCTTATCAGGTTGATGTTTCTGAAGCTCTTCAGTGGGAGGCTTTTTTTCCTCTTCCCTGGAGGAATCAGTCCTGTTCTCCTTAAAGCCAATCTGGACCTCTGAGTTTTCTTTCAGGAATAGTTTAATCAAAGTGTCCTGCCAGCCCAGCTGCTGAGAAATCTGTTGTGCTGCGTCCACTTGGGAATGCAAAAGGTGCAAAATCTAAGGACAGAAGATATCCCATATATACACATTAATTTTAGCTTGTAATTGCACCCATCTGGCTTTTTAATTAAACATTTTTCAATCTTAGAACTTCTTTACTTTTCTTATAACCTTATACAAAAAGCCACAATTGGTTAATAATAAGCAAACAATCTACAAACTCATTTTTCTTCATGCAAAATAAGTATTTTAGAAAAAAGAAAAAACATTCTCAGGAGTAGGAGAGTAAAGGAGAGAAAAGCTGTCAAAGCATATTGGTAAGCTGCCATATTTCAGCAACTTTTCTTCTGCAACAATTCCTTCAAAAGCCATTTATCTCAATAAATAGTCTCATTCAGCCATAGTCTAAAAAAAATCTTGAATAGAAAATATGCTTGATTAGGAACTATTAAATAGATAAAACTAATAAAATTTCAGTATTAATAGCTTCTTGATACTGTTATTCTTGATTATAGTTCCAATTTTTTTCATTTTGTGAAACCTTAATAGACAATATGGTATCTCACAGCTACATTCAGTATTAATTCCAGTGATACAAGCTTTGAGAAAACTCAGTAACTCAAAGAGCCTACTGTCTCAAACCTGTAGAAAATACAAGCTATTTATTTTGGCTTTTAAAAAAAAGTACTTGAGTACACAAAATTCAACAGTAAGTGACAGATGGGTTTAATTTTTAAAATAAATCATTGCTAAAGAAAACAGTACCAACAAATACTGCCACTGTGTTTTAAAGAAATAATTTAGCTATCACACTGCACAGTTTATGGGCTTGAAGGTCAGTATTCCAGTTCTAAAGCAGACAACTAACCTTTCTACAGATAATCACTCTCATGTTTATATCTGACCTATGAGCCAGATGCACTACAGCTAGCAGATCTTTATAATTCACAGCAGGATCTGTAGGGAAGAAAGAAAAAAGCCATGTATCACACGAGACAATGTAACAGCTAAATATTTTTAAATTGCCTTGGAAGTTATGTCTACATGCGGGGACAGTAAAAGGAACAAACTTCAGGGAACTAAGAAAATGTTAGTGGAGACCAATGGGAACTTTGAATGGAAGAGCTCTGCAAGTAACACCTCTGGCTTTCCTGAGAAAAAGCCAGGTATGTTTGCCTCTGAGCAGCAGGAGTGTACTAATGTCAGACACAACACTTGCCAATTACCTGCATACAGAACCTGGTTAAGCAGGTTTCTAATAAGAGAAACAGTAACTGATGATTCATTCAGCAGCAGCCCCAGCCCGGAGTACCCCACTTCTCTGAGTCTCATACGGTGCTTGCTACGTTCATAAACTTTGGTACATTTCAGCATCTCTTCCACGATCTGCAAGAAAATGTAGGCACAAATGCAAATTAAACACAAAGAAACATCCAGATCTCTTAAACTTGTGTATGATATAACATGCTGGTCCACAGTTTTTAAAGTTTATTTGGTAAGCTAATGCAAACAACATGGACTTTTTTTTCAAAGATCCCAATACTTTATTTCAAGAGAACATTAATTCCTTTGTGACAATGCCATCTAGCTAGCATAACAGAAGAGACAAGAAAAAAACCAAACTTGGATGATTAGTATTTTTGTAATTGCATGCACTTTTGCAGCCAGACCAATGAAAAACACCAATATATGTTCAACTGATTAATTTAGGAACATGTAATTCAATTCATTACCTTGAACACAAGTTCTCTAAGCCTGTCAGAGTATCTTTGATGCAATAACAGAGCATAAAGAATATCAGCATTCCCTGGTTCAAAGAGCAATAAAAAAAGCTGGTCTGGGGTTGGACTGGAATGAAGTAGGCTGAAGAGAATGTCCAAAATTCCGCAGAGCTACAAAATTAAGACAACTAAATTAATCCACAGTTCATTCAGACTTCATGCTCTATTTTAGGAAAATTTTCCTGAATTTTTAGTTTTACCTTTGCTGGTTAATACACATTCTGTTGTTCAGTATTACGACTTCTAAACATTTTTTAATATACTTTTTCTCTATCTAGAACACCATATCAAATTAAGCAGAGATACAAAGCAAGCTAAAGTGCTGCTGATGTCTACAAAATAGAAACTACATCATTACATATCCTGATCAGTTGAAGTTCTGTTCATTTGGTTTTGTAAGCTAACTTTTCTGACAGCATGTCCTATCTCAGCTACATCTAAAAAGACCACACATCAATTAACATTTTGCTTGTGGTTGTTTTCTTCTTTGTTCACCCTTTTAAGTACATAGGGCAAGGTTTCTAAATGCCAAGATACAAAACCAAAACATGTACAGTTTAAGCTATTCATTTATGCCATGTTGGATACCTGCTCCTCGTCACTGGTGGCAGCTATGTATCCTACAATGCTCTGAATTTCTTCATGTGTTCCACCTTTGCTCAGGAAATATTTGATCAGTCCATACAGGGATGTCCGTATTGTTCTCAGGTCATCAGGAGCCAAATCACTGTCTTTACAACCAGTCCTGTATGCCAACAGACCAGAAAGACAACCTAAGGAAGTTCTTCATGGCTCATTAACAGCAATTTGATGGTGCCAGTTCGGTAATTTTTCATCTACCCAGGTATCATGAAAAAGTTTTCAATCTTTACTGGGACTCAAGCAAGCAAATAATACTAGGCAGATCAGACTTAGTAGGTCTATAAATGCTCTGAAATGTAGACTTGTACTGATCTGGATATAAATCAGGATTGCAGGTTCTCACCTCCCACAGAAAAGAGCAAAGCCTCTAGCTATTCTTCCTCAAGGACATAACTATATTCACAAGCAGATATAAATCACCAATACTTAAAGGTAACATTTTAAATTTCTTAAGAAGTCCTACTTCAAATTCTACAAGTATTTAAAAGAACTTAAAATGCTAAACACCTTCCTTTTTATAATGGTAATGATCTATGACTTAATTTGTATGGTAGAAAACAAGTCCTACAATTTTGTAATTTTAATTACTTTTACAAGCACTCCTAGCATCACTGACAAACTTCACATAATCTTAACATAATAAAAATTCAAGGCAAGGAAAAGTAGTAAGTCAAATGGAAGAATTAATGCAATTTTGTAAATTAAATCAACCACCAAAATCCAACCCGCAGTTTTATGTATTAATTTTCTCACCAGAATGATGGCAAAAAACCCCAAGAGCCACATACAATAAATGAGGAGTCAGAAGTAGTAAAACTCATACCCATAATAAATCCTGAGTGTGTCTAGAAGAAACTGCACACCATACTTCTTTCTGAAGAGTCTTCTACTGTCTTTGATGATTGTAGAAAGATACTGTATATGTCCTACAATATAAAGTTTTCTTTTAGAACCAAGATAAAGATTTGTGTCAAGTGAAGAGTACTGTGTCTTCACACAGTTGCCCAAGTCCAAGAGCTCACCGATTCTGAAGGGAAAGTCACCACTGTTCCAGATACTGAAGTCAAAAAGTAAGTGTTGATACATCTGTTGCAAAAGCTGCATGTTCTTTTCTACTGAGACTTGTTCTATCAACAACTGTACAGCCATCAGTACATTCACATCCATTAAGATTCTTGGCACCTTGTAAAATAACACCAGGTGTTAGCATTCAGAATACTGAATGTTCTAATAATATTTCTTATTAAGAAATGAAAGTTTAAGTTTCTTTTATTTTCTGCAGCAGTGCCTGCTCCATTAAAGCAATACAAGAAACACAAAGGTAGTCTAGCTTGAGTAACTGAACAATGCAGTATCTATATCAAAAAAGCACATAATGAAAAAAACCCAATGAAATACTGTATTCCACTTTGCAGATAAAGACCAACTTCTCACACCTTTTTGCTTTCAGAAACACAAGAAAGAAAAGTACTAACTAAGGAGGCTTTTAAGGCCCCTGGCATCCTGCTACACTTCAAAATAATCAGGACCTCATCCATAAAATTTATTATTAAAGGATGTTTCTCAAGTTTGTTCACCTTCTGTAACAAGGCTCCTAGGGTGGCTACTCCATGGGAGTGAATGAGATTTTCTTGATTAACATGATGTCTTTGAATAAAGTGTTTTATCATCAAGATGAAAGTTGCAACTATGTTCTTCTCCAGACGTGCTTCTGCAGAACAGAACAACAGTAGCAAAATTATTATGGTTTATCATTGGATCACCGCATAAAAAATAGAGGGGAAAACGTAAAATCAAGTATTTATATTCCTCACTATTTCCTGAACATCTCAACTTCTGTTCTCTAGCTATAGACTGTCTTTAGATTTTTTTTCCTATGCAGAATCATAGCCATTCCATGCCTCTCTCCAGAACAAAATGATCCAAGTCCTGACTTCAGTTGCTTCACCCATGGCTACAGGTTACAACTTTCTTTGTTATAATCTTTTGCATATGCTGCAGCTATTTTCCCTCTGTAGTTGCCAGCTGACACTTTCTAGCCATGGTACACAAAAAAATTAGAGACAGAGAGAAAAAGACCTATTTTTTAACCTTACTCCACCATTCCATCTTTGAAACAAACAAATTTAAGAAGTAGTGTTTTCCCTTGCAAGGTCTGATTTCACAGTGGTTTTTGTTAAGGTCAAAATTAATTCTCAGTATAGCAAAGTTTTAATAAATCCATTCTTAAAGCATCCCTTCAATTTCTTTTAATTTTACTGTGACTGTGTGTGGAAGAGGTAGGAGCCTGCACATTTTAGTAAGAAAATAAAAGTTTGGCTAAAAGCTAAATAGTACTATTGTGATGCTGCTGTCTCCATGTGGCTGTGTGACCCAGCATCCAAGCTGTAGGCAAGTTTCTCCTGTTGATATTAGTAGGTTTTACACCAAACATAATTTCTCAAAATAATCAGAACTGAAATTAAAACAATGTCATACCTTGGCACTAATAACGGTAAATCAAGAAAAGAAAAATCATGTTATTAAACATAGCTATACTTGAAATATGTTACTATATTATTTTTACGTAGTGCTGAACTTTTGTATTCAGTATCCATGTCAGATATCTAGGAACAGAAAGAGCCTTCCAGCTTTACATAGATGCTCTGGAAAATCCAGAATATAATAGACAGCTTTCAGTCATTCACAAAAAGACTTTTAAAATCATGTCTCTTCAGCTGCACTTTCCTACCTGATGCCTTTGTGGATGACAACACCACCCAGTCACCCTCTACAGGAGTTACTAGCTCTGGAGGCAGTGTTTCCCCTTCAGACTTCTCAGGCATCTGTCCACCAAGAAAGCTGATCTGCTCCAGCAACGGAAACAGCACATTTATTCCACCAATACAGTTGATCATATCCTGAATCAAGAGAAAAGGGAGGAAAAACATCACCATAAATAAAATCCCCTCAACTAGAGCAAAAGGAGTACAGGAGTACTCACAAATCAGAACCTCTCACAGGCCACTTTGAAACTAGTTTATAAGGCTGTTTAACAACAGGATTGCTCAAGCTTTAGCCATCACAATTACACATGGGCCTTCCTGTCAGTTCTTGTTTTGAAAGTACATTTTTTACATTTCCTTCCTCCTCCCACCAGATAAACACTGGAAACTGAAGGATAGAAAAACAGAGAAAGAATCTTCTGCTAAATATATTTGAAAAACAGGAAAAACATGTTTCTGATTTCTAAGTTACTTGCAGCAAGCAGTAAGAGAAGACTACAAGATTACAGACATCTCTGCTTTAATCATCTTCCTGAAAGATTTCAACTTCAGGCAGTTAAAAAAATTATACAATTTTATTTTGTTTTTTAAAATAATTCTGCGCATACATCAATTCTAAGCCTCTCCTTTCAAATGTCCTAAGGCCCCTTTTTTCCCCCCTCCTCCTCACAAGCAGAGATAGCACAAGACAGTCCCTGGAGTTGTTTAAGACTGGATGTAGTACTTGGTGCCACAGTCTAGTTGACAAGATGGTGTTTGGTCATAGGCTGGACTCGATGACCTCAGAGGACTCTTCCAATTTAACTGATTCTGGATTCTATTATTCAAATAATGCTTCTTGTGCTAAGGTATAATATACTCAAGTCACAAGATTTCTAGAAGTGATTCACAACCACTTCAATTCAAAATCAGTGTCTCAGCAAGCTATTCAGAGACACCTACTCATTTCCCCAGCTTCATCCAATGACTATCATTGTGGAGTTCAAGTACTCACTACTGGGTAAAAAGGACAAACTGAAATATTTTAAAACTATTTCTATCGTAGCAAAATTAACTATCAAGTGTCTGAATTTTCTTAACATTAGTCTTCACAAGTGGTTGTGGAGGTATGCACAGTGCATATGTACAGTGTAGCTCCAACAGTATCTCCTTATCAATTAGTACAGTCAATTGTTCACTGTTCTTAAAAAAAAAAAAGAGCAGGTCTTATTTATTTGTTCATACATCTTCCTCAAGATAAAAAAACGTGGTATTCTACTGACAAGTCACAAGTGTTAACCCTACTAATTTTAATCTGAGTCACAGTTTATGACAGCAAGAAAATCATGATAGAATTCCCTAGAGATGACAAAATGCTCTCAATGCACAACATGCATTCAACATTATGATGAAGAATAGTCAGCTACCACAAAGTATATTCATGTTCTGTGACAGTAAAAGCAGTCGCCCTCACAAATTCTCAATAAATGTAATGTAAATGCAACACTACTCCAGCTACAGCATTAGCCCATTAATTCTCAGTATAAAAACATGCTTTATCTGTTAAATATAATTTGCATTATGACAGTAACTACCAGCATTCCAAAAGTTCGGTGAAGGCACACATCCACTGCCCTTTTTTTATCAGATTCTGCCTCTTCAGAACACATTTACCTTGATGTCCCAGTTCACCACTTTGTTTCCAGTTAGTCTTCCATGTAGAAGATTTGCAGACAAGTCAAGACAAATGGGGTTTCTGCAGGCCTGTTAAATAAATGAAGAGGCCAGGATATAATTTAGGAAACAAGCTGCAGATCTTTGAACACAAGATTTTGTACCAATGTGTTGATATTAAAGTATTTAAACAACGGGCAATCCCTAGGATATCATATATGTAATTTTAGATTTGACATTCACTGTTGTACAAGATAATTCCATCCTTTTGCCAAACATGAACAAAACCCACTGTCTCTGCAAAAGACAACATTTTAAGAAAGCTCTCACTGCTCCTTATCTTCCCATAAAAACCACAGCGCAAACACTGAAAGTAACACACACTCTGTAGTCAAAGAGAAATTATGTTGTGTTTCATACCTTTGGTGTATAATGAAGCAGCATCTTACTGGGGAGGTCTGCTACTTCAGCTTCTTGAGACTTCCATGGAGTTAAACAGTTTGGACCTATAAAAAAAGAGTATATAAAATTATATAATGTATCTTTAAGAGTCCCCTGGATGCTAATGTTGCCCTTTACAAATTTTATACTACCAAACTTGTTGGAAGAACAAATATCAGAATCTGAACCGTATCTATTTGAGACGTGCTTTGAAGCAGAGTCTCTGACTTAAACAATTTATTTCATAGGGTCTGCTTAAAAAGGAACACATTCTGCATGTAAAGCTAAAATACACAAAGAGGCATTTCTATACATTTAACAGCTCTAATGTTTGTCTTTACAAATACCTGCCTCATATTTCTCAGTAATCTCTGTCATCAAGCCTAAATGCCCAGAAAATGAGTAACCTTTGAAATAGTTTTGTTTAGCAATACAAAATACTTCCTTTAAATGATCCAAGTGTTTTAATGTTAATCTGTAACAACCTCGAGTCATTATGAAACTTAATACCTTGAACACTTTGAACTGTACAACATAGCTTTCAGAGTATTTTCTTTAAAATGACCATTTAATTATTGATTCTTACGGAAAAATCATCAAGCATAAATCACCTTCAAGTGGCCTATCAAAATACGGGCAATACTTTTAGGAGTCTCAACTGTAAATTCACGTGTAGGCAGTCGCAAAAATTTAGAACTTACAAGTGAAAATATTACCTAACATTTTAATTTTGGCAGGTCTGTACATATGGTAAACAGATGAGCTTATGCAAATACATTATTTTAAAATCAAACTTCATTACATACTTATTAAATGTTAAGCTTATTTGCTTTAAAGCCCTCTCATCTAGTTCAGCTCTGCAGTTCTTCTTGATTTTTTCATCATGTGTCTGTGTAGAGCAAAGCTCAGTGGGGTCTTATTCAGAACTCATTCCTTTTTCACTAAAACCAGTACAATCACCACTTACCTGCTAAATATAATGCTTTCACCTGAGAAGGTTGCAGTGCTTCATGAAAGATAATAACTGATCCAAGTTGGCCTTCCAAAGATGTTGGACACCCCCATTCACTGTCCTGAGTCCCTGCTGAGATCATCTTGGTGATGAACTCCGGTTTTCCAAGCACCCCACCCCAATTTCCTGTGGCAAGAATGCCCCCAAGTGATGTCCGATGGGGCATGACTGGGGAGGAAAAAGGCGGATCTGGTATCTGAGATGGAGGAGGAGTTGTTGTTCTTTGACCAGCTGAACCAATGCAGCAGGAAGTAAAAGACTGGAAAGTCACATGAGGAACAAAGAAAACAAAACACATACTGTAGATCTAAGCTTTAAATCTGAAGACTGCGTCTAACAAATCTGAACTAAATAAATGAAACCAAGACCAACAAGTTCTGTCGAGCCCTGAAAAACAAGCAATCCATCACAGTAGGCCAAAAAACAGAGCACACAATTCTCACAATAGGAGAGAACATCCTTTCTCCAACTGGAGAGAACAACTTTCTCCAAAGGACAGTGCTCCACATACCCCTTTGTAAATACTCCTCTTCCAGACTACATTCCAAAATACTAATCCAGCATATCTGATACTGTACGTAGCATCCAAAATTATTAGATTGATTGCATGTAAACTGCTTATCCAGGGACAGGACTAGCATATTAAGGAAACATTCAAAAAATGTAAGTAAAAAAAACTAAAACACTGAAAATAACAGGGAATATTCTTCATTGGGTCCTGTTACATCAATCCCACTGGCAGAGCTGCCACTTATTATGATGTCGTCATAAATTATGTCAATATGCTCAGGCAATTATTTTGAGGAAAACTCCACAATTTAATCAATGTCATTTGGTGGATTTTTTTATTTTGTTTTTAAACTGAGATGACTAAATAAGCATTACTCAATGGTTAGTTACACTCCAAAATGATATTCTGGACAGTATCCAAAGCTGAACATTATCAGCAATAGGCTGAACTCTCATTGTTCTGTGAGAGTTCATCCTACCAGGGGTATGGCTCAGAAGGGAACTTACTTCATTCATAGCAGGGAATCGAAGCGGGGCAGAGACCTTCTGCTGTCCATTGACGTAGATATACACAAGGCTCTGCCCAAAGGGCCTCTTTCCAGGCACGTGAACAATAGTTATGTTGTGCTGGTTAAGCAATTAAAAAATAATTAAGTCGTTATTAAGAGCAGTGAAATTACTGTATGAAACTATTTAACTTCATTTCCACTGATCTGGCGAGGAAAGCACTTAAGAAAATAAATCCAAAGTATCAAAACTAATATAAGACCACCTATCAGCTGCTTCCATTTTAAAGTAGTAAATGTAATGTTGACATGCAAACAGGATTTTGAAGAGAAAGATACAGCTCTTCCATAATAATGCACATCAGTTTTTAAGTATAGGAATAGAAAAGGATAAGACAGAAGCAGCACCACAGCTATTTTATTCACATAGCACCACAGACATCTATGCTTGTTTTCATTTAATATAAAAAACCTCTAATTCTGTAACCAGCCTAATCAATAAAAAATGCCTAATAACATATGCATAAATCAGCTCAATTAAGAACTAATCTATGTGGAAAATTCTGACATTATTTGATATTAAATCTGCTCTTATGCAGTAATTTATTGGGATATTATAAAACAGATTATTAGTAAAATGATCAAAAAATAGAATTTTGACTTCTGAGCTAACAATACAATCCTGAACAAAGTGTTCGTCAGTCAAATCTTACCCAGAGGGAGTCAATAAAACAATGGTCAGGCAGCATCACTGTTGCATATTCCCTCTTCGTGCAAACTGCAACCACCAATACCCCCGAGCACGTAATAAAGGCTTCAAACCCCATACCACTTCCTGTAAAAAAGCTACAGAAAGACAGAAAAACACACAATCAAAGACTTGCCTCATCTAAACTACCACCTAACAATACATTCGTTATGGAGAAAATCCACTTAAGTTGTTTGTTGGTGGCTCAATATTTACTACGCAACTGCCTGTTACTCTTGTAGGAAAAAAAAAAAGGACCAAAAAGATATTTTGGTTGCTTCTGAATGTTAGTACCCAGATAGTTAAATTATATCAGGAACTATTCATGTCAATATCCACTATTAATGCACTATGAAGGTATCTTCTCTTTGTGCTCTTATGCAAATCCGGAGTTCATTACCTTTAGAGCAAACTGTGGAAGGCTGTTTTGATTTTGGGGGGGGGGGTGGGGGAACTGGTTAATGGTTTTTAATGTTGCTTTGTTTAAGCAATTAAACTTAACACAATTTGGAGTTATGGATGTTGAAACTGTAGATGACAAGACATTATAATAGAGAAACTACACGGTTATTTCTGTAACAGAACCCGCCTCTGGTGACAGATGAAACCTCTCTCTTTCCCGGACTAAGCATTATGTATTGCCTTCTGTGAAGATAAGCAGCAGCAGCACATGTCATGGGGTACCATATGCCACAGGGCACAGATGACCCACATCTGAGCTTGCAGCCGCTTGCAGCTTGCAGCGGCTACAGTAACTATACCTATAGAGCTGCTTCCTCTTGCCGCTTTTGCCCGTGGTGCCAGGGTCCATGCGGTCCTGGTCAAGGCAGAGCCAGGCGTTGAAGGAGAAGGCAGAGCCCGGCCACTTGTGGATGGAGGGCACGGCGATGCCAGCCATGCTGTGGTGCAGGTCGAAGTACTGCAGGGCACTGGCCAAGCCCTGCTTGCGCGCCATGGCCAGCAGGGCTCGCATCACTGGCACCACGTAGGGGTGAGCACCGCGGGGCTCCTCCGTCCTCAGCAGCCGCACCAGCTGGAGCAGCTCCTCCGAGCCCATGGACTGGCTCCCCAGGGAGCCCAGGAGGGCAATCAGGTTCTCCGCACAGCTACTGTGCAGCGCCGAGTGCACATTGAGGGTCTCGATGATACGGATGACCATGTTTGCATTGACACACGTGGCACGACTCTGTCTGTCAATACAGCAGATTCGCCTCAACCAATTTGAGATGAAAATCTGCAGCTCGTGTGATTCTAGTTCTGGAAGCCACTGGATAAGCAGCAATAAGGGCTGGACGTTACTAATGCCTAGTATCCCAACGGCCATGTGGTCACCTTCAACAGCCTGAAAAACAGCAGAGAACTCAGACATGAAATACAGTAAGATAGGGCTAGAAGTACTGTTGAAAGATGTAAGCATTTCTGTATTCAAAGCATGCATAGCTCACCATATTCATGAGTTCTTCCAGCAATTCCCGCGAGGGTTGACCCAGTGATTTTAGTACCTCATATATGTGCGCATAACCAATCCTCTCCTTGAAGACCTCCTGAGGATAAAAATCCCAGTCTCACTAACAAATAAAATGGATAAAAATTGCTTGTCTAGTGCAGCAGGTTCTAATTTAACACAAAATTAGACACATAATAATTCCAATGCAATAATTACAGGTTAGGAATCTGGTTTTGATAACATGTTCATTGTAATGTCCCTAGAATGCTGCAGATTAGAAGAATTTCACTGCAGCACACAGATAAATAAAAGTCAAAAGTTGTATTTTATTAATTATCTATAAAAGAATATAATTGCTTTGGTATAATCCAAATGTTAATACTATCACAAAGAACAAATAGCTTCATTTTTCATCTTTTTAGTGCAAACTATAGCATGAAATGTTTATATTGAAAACTAGAAGTATTCTAATATTAATCTTTAAGTAAAAGATTTTCCTACACTAGATTAAAAATCACCCTTCCTAAACAATTATTAGAGAAGAGCTCAAATATTAGAGCCCAAATATTAGAGAAGAGCTCCAAGGAAGTTTTCCTCAAAACTAATTGGTTTTACAAGAAGACAAAAAAATTTAATCAACCAGTGAAGTTCAAATGGTAGTATCCATTTATTGTTTAATTACTAAACAGCCAACACATCATACAGAATGGATACTCTTCTCCTGGCTATATTCTGCACTGAAATTAAGGTGTTTTTTTAAAGAATAAATCTTTCAGCCGAAGTGAGGTAATTACTTAGGTAAACATGAAAAGAAAAACTACATATGTTGCAGTGGAAGTACAACTGAAAACTCTACTGACTCTCTGAATCCCAACCAGTCCCACCTCCAACATACAGCCCTTCCCAGGCTCTCCAGAGTCAGTGGAGAAATGAGCACTTTGAGCAATGCTCTGGAGGAGCATAACTGACCCTTGTTGTCTCTCCCTTGGGCTGTACTGCAAATAGCAACGAAATCAGATGATTCCCACCTTTCCTTTGCTGTACAGCTACATCCCTTTACCTGTGCCAAGACCAGAGAATCATTCAGCCAAGGGTTGAATTTAGTGAACTCAGCAATCCAGGAATAAATACGCTGTTTTTCCATGGGCTTAGCTTCCAGTCAGAATCACAAACTAACCACAACCTATCCATTTACCAAACCACAAGAATAACTACCAAGGAAGGGCACAGGGCAATGGCATGACCACCACTTGGACAGCAATACTGTCCTGGGTTAGTTTAAAGCCATATAAAACCACAACACAAACTCCTGCCTGAAAATTCCTGCAAATACCCAGTAAGTCTACACCACATATCCACAGGATAAGTAACAACGTACTTCCTTTACAAAGGTTCCAACTGCCATTATACCCAGATCTTCCAGTTTTGGTAGAAAGACGACTCAGTGTCCAGCCATTAGACAAATATAAAGGGATAAGGAATGCTAATCAGCTATTCCTATCTGGCATGAATGTGTGACTACAATCTGCTTATCCCCATCTGCAAGATCCATCAAGAAATTGTGATAAAAGCATTAACTGGAAACAAGATCAAGAAGCTGAAAACAGCCCTCTGCACAGACACTGTTACCTTTGCAGCTGGAGACTTGTGCATCACTGCTGTGAGGGCTTGAATGGTTGATACTGCCAAGGAGTCCAGGTGTCCCTGAAACACCTGAAAGGAGGAGGTACAGAAGTCATATACAAACATGCAAAGACAGTTCAGCTCCACAATCTGTGCTGTGCCCTCCTGTCAGGAGAGAAACCAAGAGTTTGGTAACATGCTTCAAAAATCATCTCCCCACTAGTCAAGATTTCAAACCCCACAGCCTACAAGGAATTACATCACAGTCGACAACTAACCACAGACTTCAAGAGGAGAGAAGCATTCGCAACACAAACTGCACCTCAAATATTCTGATGGACAAACAGGTTTTCCTCATGCGTCTAATGGACAACCTCAAGAGGGAGGGAGGAAAACAATTAGAGAATCTCTTGCAGTGTGTGTGTGTGTACTGCTGGAAAATCAGGCACCTGCAGGTCATATAAAGTGACTTTTTTTCCATCCAAGGCCTTGCACACCAGTGCAGCACACACACGCCCCCACAGTGTAAGAGATAAGTCACACCAGCACAGTTAGGTGGCTGCCTCACCCATAGCCTCACTGCATTGATCAACACCTCTCTCTCCAATTTAAGTAATCTTTTGAGGTTTTTTCTATAGTTCTTGTTTGTATTGATATTTCTATGGTGGTTTTAAGAACGAAAAAGTTGGAGCACTGTTTTGCATCCGCCCATCAGTAAACCTAATTAGCAACACTGTGCAAACAAACATACTGTTTCATCATCTTTGAAATATTATATGCACCTCAGACATATTTTGAAAGTGAAATGTCAAGAATCAGAAGATTGTGTTAGATGCGAAGAAACATTTACATGCCGTTAGAGCATTGTGCTGTGTCCAAAAAAGCCAAAGCTATTTGTTAAAAATCACAGTTTGTAAACTACCCTCCCTTGTATTTAGCATTTTTTAACATTTTTAATCAGAACAAATAATCCTACTATAAAATTAATATAAAAATTTGCTTTTGAAACTTCCCACAGTATCTGGGAAAAGTAAAGCAACAGGCTATTCCTACCTCCCTGATTCAGCCTGTCCATTGTTTTGTAAACATCTGTTCTTGATGTGAAGCAAAGAATCAGGACACCAAACACAACCATTGAGATTCACAAACAAGGCCCCAGAATCCAAAACACCACAGTGCTGAGACAAAGAGCAAAAAAGAGGAAAAGAAGGGGAAAAAGGATCACCACCAGGTTGAAAGAATTTATTTGGATCCCATTCATGTACTTCACCTTTTCCTTAAAAGAAGCATAACTGATGCTCATGCTATCGCCAATATCTGCAGTTTGAAGCAGATGAATAAAACATAGGTTGAATTCAATCTGTTATTCAGAAAAGCAATTTTCCAGAGATAGGAAATGCTGATCTGTGCAGCATTGTAAATTCATCTCGCTGCAGAAGGCTTAAGGAGGATGGTTAAGGTGAAGCACAGAAATCAATTTTCCTGTGATTGTGTCTTGACTTCAACTGAAGCAAAATACAGTTTAGGTAGGTACCTGGTCCTCATTCATTTCTGTCAGTAATTTGTTGGTAAGGTCTTTCTCACTCTTGTCTGCCACTTTATTGTTAGCATTTAAAAACAGCTGTTAGAAACAGAGACAAGAATAATGGAAATAATTGCATTAAACAGTTACCTGCAGCCAAACCTGTGGGGGCTGCCTTAGATTTGTATTTCACACACAAAAACAAAAAAGGGAAAAAAATGGAAAAGAAATAAAGCTTTCTCACACTGGTGAGACACAATCATCCATTAGTATTAGTCTTCTGTTAATTCTTAAAATACTGAAGATTACACTGTATTTTTGCTAAAGCGTAATTACTTTTTTCCCCCCAAAAAAAAATTAAAATTTGTAATCACTGAGATACAGAGAGAGACGTATCTGGAATTTATACTGGTCTCTGGCTTAGCAACTGTGATTTCATTCACAATATGCAATATGACAGAGAGTTCTAAGAAATTTACTTGCAAGAAATAAAGACAAGAGTCGGCATTGACAAGGAAATGGATACAGATGTTTCACCATTTTCCACTTATATTTCACCCTAGGTGAAAGCTGAAGATACCTAGACAGAATATTTTCATCTTCAAACAGTACAGCAGAATTTCTGGGGCACAGAGCCTTGAGGACAGGAAGAAGGGCAAAATATCTTTGCCATCATCCTAAGAATCAGACAGGTTGTAAATAGCTTTAAATCAAGCAAACACCTATACTGCATCTTCAGCTAAGGAACTGCTCTGTGCTCAATAGCTGGATTCCTAGTCAGTTCCTGAACCTGAAAGTTTAAAACTCACCCAAATTCATAATCAATTGCAGTCAATTTGTGTGCCAAGTTTAACTGTAACCTAATCAGAACTAAAATTTACCACCTCCTGTTTTAAGATTCTATTGAGGTATTAAAAAAATAAAACCTCTGATCAAAATGTTTTAAAAGTTCCTTTAAGGAAAGGGAAACACTTTCCTTTAGTGGGTAACACCTAAGCATTCATCTTTTCCCACACACACATGTTTTGTTCCATTATCTACTAGGTAATCTCTGAAAAGGAACAACCTGAGATATCTACTTTCATAAATTAGGGCAAAACAAAGGACAACACTCAAGATACTATTTTAACTTACATAGGTGTGAAAGCACATAGTTAGGAACACTTTGAAATGTACATCACAGTCAAGAGCACATAACAATGCAGAATAACTGTAATATAGCTTCAGAGGGCTGTAACATTAACAAGTAAGACTAAGAACATTACACAAAAGTAAATGCAGACAATGCAAAAATAAAGAATCCATCAAATCTTTCGTATGAGTTATTTCATTTCTCATAAGGCATGTGAAAAGGAAAAATAGATTTTCTTTTTACAATGTCTACATGGTTTTAATTCTTCCATTTAAAAGCTATTCAAAAAATATTTTTTCTTTTAATGAGACGTAATGGTAGACATCATTGTGCCTTGCTCAAAGTCTGACCTCTGAGAGAGTTAAACAGATGAGAAAAGATTCAGCACTGACCAACCAGTTTGTTAAATGACTTAGTACAGAATAAGCACCTCCTGATACCCCTAAATTACAGTCCCTCTTTTTGGATATCACTGGCAAAAAGCAACATTCAGTTCATCAAAACTTAACCAAACAGTTTTGAAAAGCTTTTGTGCTGATCTCTAACCCTAAAGTATAGTTAAGGAAAGGCAGTTTGCCCATGAACCTTAAAAACAGCAAATATACATTAAAAAGGACTTACACTTTAGATGATTGTTATACTGCAAATGACTAGGAGGTATTACTAGAAATACAGCTTTGAACACCCCAAGTTCTTTAGGATATCTACAGCAGAAATAGAGGTATGGATTTTCTTTACCCTTCCTTTCCACAGAAATTACTAGCATTTCAAGTTTGCAGAAGATCCAATAGCTTCCTGAGTTCCAGATATGTGTAGGGACTCTCATGCTCTCTGCAGAGATGTAGAACATGCTTTTCACACACAGCTTGCTTAGGAACACAGTTGCAATTCTCACAAACAGAGAAAAAATAAGCTAGAACTAGGGTATCCACTCCCAGCTAATAAGGAGAAATCCTAATTCCACAGCTAAATCAATCTTTGCTATTTGGCTTTGAAAAAGAATGGAGACACAGTATATTTGGAAGTACAAATATACTGCAACACCTGCCCTGCCTCTGTCCTCTCCCACTTCTCATCCTTGGGGGTATTTTGACTGCAGAAGGCTAGAAAAGTGCACTGTGTAGCAAACTGGCAGCACTGATCTCTAAACAACATCGTGATACGTGAGTCTGTATCACAGGAGAAAACTTTAAAAGAATCTATCTTATGACATATAGACAGGCAGAATAAAAATAAAAACATCAAGCTACGAAAAAAATAGAGCAGGTGTTCCCGCCTTCTTAAATTCCACCACTTGTTTATGAGAGGAGGAACACAGCTAAGATTCTCCACAAAGAGGTAAACATTACACTGTTGATTTTAGAAGAAACTAAAAAAGGAGTTTCTTATAGAGTACAAGGTTAGTACAAAAATAGGCAGAGATTCCCAAACAGAGGAGGAGAATGGAAAGGTCAAACAATGTATTTTCAGAAGGAGATAATAAAACTGCAAACTATTCAAAACACTTCCAGTCAGTTGGCATTCTGCCACTGATTATAATTAAGACATAATCCAAACACATTTATTTTTAATACATCATTGCGCTGAAATACATTCTAATCCAAAATCTAAATGGATTAGAAACAAATTGCACGCTGTAGCTAGCATTAAATTATCTAGTATCAGAAGAGCTCAAAACAGCCATGTCACTAACATATCAGAGAAATAAAAGAGAAATAAAAGAGAAATAAATCCGTGCAGAGAGTTACATCATATCTGTGTTCTTTCACACAAGGAAAAATGAAATCAGTGCAATCAGTGGAAGCTGGCACATTATGACCATTTGCAGTTGAGATGAAAACCCTAAATCCTATGTAAAAAAGGAATAATTAAAGAACATTTTTAACAGCTTGAGGTCATGTTTTATGTCAGCTACTCAAATATTTTGAAACACTTACAATGGCACGCCAGCAAGATTTTTTTAATGGAAAAACATTCCACTGAAATTAGAATTCAGACCTCCATCTGGCAGCAGTTCAGTGACTTCCTTGCATTTCAGTGACAGAATAGAAAAGAAACAAAACAAGACAAAAAAACCCAACAAATCCCACAACAAAAACCCAAATAAAAAGGTGATTTTTTTAATCAGACATACTGTTAGAGATCAGTGTGCTTTGCTCAAAGTCTAACATCTGAGAGATTTTAATAGGTAGGAAAAGACTCAGCACTGATTCAAAGAAACAGTATTGCAACAGATTTTAGAGACTGAGCAGGGTCTGTAAAGATATTTTGCTCAGAACTCAAAGTAAGTATTCATTGCTTTAACCACATGACAGACACGAGACACCTCTACTTCATTAGTAATAAAAAAATATTTTTGAGCATCTTGGATCTTTGCAATCTTCCATGGCATTGAGTGACTAACCAATCCAAAGTTTTACTTCCACTGTGTAGACACTTTAAAGTTGCTTCTAATTCAGAACAAAGATATAAAGGTAATTCATATACTTGCAATATTACAAGGCAGGTTTTGTTAAAAATATGCTGATAAGGGAAAACTTACCTTGCAGTTCTGCAACAGTCGAATGAGATGCTCAAAGCAGTTACTGTTAAGGAAAATTGCCTGCAGAACAGGCCTATCTGTGCAGTCTAACATGGCTGTGATGGTATCTATAAAATTAAAACAGAAGTGGCATCAAAGACAAAACACTTCCCAAATCCACCAAGCATTTTTTGCTGCCCATTCCATAATACACACCAGGAAAAAA
Source organism: Entomyzon cyanotis (assembly GCA_024500445.1). NCBI lineage: Eukaryota > Metazoa > Chordata > Aves > Passeriformes > Meliphagidae > Entomyzon > Entomyzon cyanotis. Next base: position 13,818,780 of record JAKEPQ010001027.1, on the reverse strand, counting down.
TTAGACAAAACATATGATCTGCACTTCTGATCAGGAAGGATATGCATTGTAAGAACAAATCACTAGGCCTAAAGCTAAACATTTTGATACTGTAAAAATTACCACATAGCCTACTATATATGGAGAAAAATTCAGCTGATGAGTATCTTTGATTTCTTTGGGGCTCTGTTTCAAGTCATGGTGAATTGTGAGTATATAAGCAGCATTACTTTTTTTTTTAAAGCATATGAACCCTTGTTTCCTTGACAAGCAACTACTCTGCATTCTACTGCAGCCTTACACTGTAAGCATTCTCCATGGCCACAGTACTATTCCTCAGTTTTCTTGGAAGTATGGGAAAAGAAACACCTTTATTTCCCACACTGAACATCAAAATGGAAAAAACACAAACCCCTGAATTCCTACCCAAAAACTTATACCCATGTCTTTCAACTATTACTTTTGGCCAATGTTTACAACAATGCCATTTGAAAATCAAACTATTACAAAATAGCACCACACAGCTATTTTATTACAGGAGAGTGTTATTCTGCAATTACTAAGGTTCTGATAAGTGTCACTTGTTGTCTAGCAAGTTCTTCTCTTTTAATAAAGATTTTCAGTCTATGAACCTTGACACTCTGGTTAAATGGTAGTAATCTGACATGGTTTCTTCTGGTTTTTTTTAATAGTAAATGATTAAACAAGAATATATCTCAAGAAATATCAAAGAAGAAGTGTTAGAAAATTTTAACTGCTTAGCGAATCAACATTTTCGGTAGAACTTTCAGTTGTATTACTATCATGGTTCAATCACTACTTGCTTCAGAGTTATTGTCAAGAAATATTGAAAGGAACTGCACAACTAGGTACTCACTAAGCATTTGGATCTGTAGTGCTATGAATCTGCTCTCCCACTGCCTGCATCTCCTTGGATTAGGTAAGGCTGAATGGTCTGAATTAAGCAATTTGAAATAGTTCTCCAATATTGTACTTGTCTCGACTTGGCGCTGGTCAGAGCTGCTGGTTAGGAGGATATGGACAACTTCAGTCAGGCACTTCAGAGTCAGCTCTGCCTTCCTGCTCACTTCCTCAGGGTTTCTGTCATCCCAGTTGTCACAGTCTGCTAAAACACGCATCAAAACTTCCATGGTGGCAGGAGATACTGCTTGAAGAGCATTCCTCTGAAACCATGAGGCAAAAAAATTATTAAGCAAAACAAATGTTGAAGAATTTAAACCTCTTCAAACCAGCTGTGTCTACCTGAGTTAACTGAATTGTGCAACATGCATTGTCATATCTACTAATGCTATGTAGTTGTTAAATAACTATGAAACATTCTACTTGGATTATGCTGATGGCTACAGATGAAATGCATCCCACCTTGTTCACTTAAAGAGGCTCTGATTTTCGAAGAAAATGCTTATATAGAAAAGGAAATATAAACACATGCTATAAAATTCTTATAAGGTAGCCTTGATAAACTGCTAATTCTAGGCAGTCAACTGAGTTTTCATTTTAGATTATGAGATTCATGATACTTTAGAACACGTGATAAGAACATAATAATTAGCAAATGTTTGTCTGGGTCTTGAGAGCATTCTCTTCACCTTTCTTCCTGGGGGTCTGACTGCATAGACTTGGGGACAGGAGCCCAGGCTTGTTGTGTGCTTTGAGAAGCCCTGTCAGGGACTCCCTGCCCACTGTAGGGAGCTGCATTCAAGTTTTGGCTCTCAACCCTTTACCTGTTTGATCTACACTGCAGCCACAGCCATGCCTGGCCATGTCTGCCTTGAACCTGACCTGTTGTTTGACTGCCCGGCTTGACCTTAGACCTCCTCGTGGCTGTGGATGGGCCTGGCAATCACTGTACTCTTGACTGACACTAGTTACCACTAGCAGACCAAACCCTCACTCCGATGTGCTGACCAGGCTTCCTGGCTTGACACTATGCTTCATCACTACAGACCTGTCCAGTGTTCTGGGCTGGTTGGTCCTGGTTACTGCCACCAGACCTGCTCTGATCACTCTGTCTGGGTACAGTGAGATTGCACCCTTTGCCAGTCAGGTCAGCTGCTTCTGCCCATCCTGCTCAGTCTCAGTGTGCCTTCCCTGATGGAGAGGAGCTCCACAGCAACCTTTAAAAACACCACTCCTCAAGATCATCAGCAGTAACAGCTGCTTGTGACCAGACTAAGTACAGCATCACAGAAGTCAGCGAGAAGGTGGATGTTGGCTTTGCTGATGATGAATACTCTCTTTTCCTCATATTCTTTCAAAGACTTTGAACAGCTTCCAAGCTGTAAAGGCCCCATGCCTCCTACTGAAAACAGCTTGCTTTCAGCATTGGGAAGTAAGCTAGATCAATTTCATGCACATGAGCACAAAACTTTCATCTTTGCAGGTGGAAATTCCTAATCTAGTCCCCCACATTTCTTCTTTAAAATATTACAGTAAGTTCATATGAACATGTAGTCGTTCTAAAAAGCAAACCTCTACTGTTACTTGAAATCAGGACCTACCTTTTAGCATTTAGGTATTACCGCACAGAATGATCCCAAAATTCATAAGTGGAAAAGAATTAATCATCAATAATAAATCCTTCTCATTTACAAGTTATGGAGCATCTAAAAGTCTCAAACAAGGAACAAGCATTTAGAGGTTTCAGCAGCTGAATAGTTTAGAGCATCCTTACCTGACCACCAGCCACAATAGCTCCAAACAGATGTAGCAGGCAACATTTTAGGCTCTCCTTGAGATGTTCACTTTCTTGAAAGCATTCTGATTAAATAAAAAGGAGATTTTCATCAAAAAACCCTCACCAACAAATAATAAAAGTACCCTCCCGTATTCCCAATCATCACACAAATTTAAAAAAAAAAAAAAACCTATATCATCTCCACTTTCTTTTACATAACTCAGATACAAACACACCAATTCCAGCATTATCAAAGTAACACAACATGACCACATTTATCAGGAATTCACAGGGCCACACCTTCTGCTTACATAAAAGTTTCCATGCCAGCTGACAGAACTATAGACACACAACTTTTGCCCCTGGTTCATAAAGCAAAAATGAGCCCATTTTGTCCATGCTAATGAGAAATAGAAGGACATGCTAACACACAACCAGTTATCAAGCATGACTAAGTTTAGAGAAATTTTGGCATGAAAAGTCTGATGCCATATGCAGTGCAGATAGCCCAAAAAAAGAGTCTCTGAGCTTGCTCACTTCAAGGCAGATTGCCAGAGAACCCTGTGCAGATCTGTAACCTTTCTAGCAGTAATCTCTTTAAAGACAACTATCCTGCATCTCTTCTCTTGCCATATCTAATAGAAATTAGTCCCAAACAGCCTCAGGAATTCTTCTTAGCAATATATATAACCAGGATATTGTTACAGCAATAACACTAGACCCAGTGTAACTGCAAGAAACTACAAAGGATTATTTTTTGAAATAACCACTGTAAAATTTCCAATAACTTTATAAAATAGAACTGATGAATTATTTGGCTTGTAAAAACTGCAATTTTAAATGAACATTAGAAACTAAAAATGCAATATTTTTATGTTTATTAAAATAATAATATAACTTTTAAGACAAGTACCAATGATTGGCAAGTAATATTTCTGACTATACACTGAATGTCTAAGCCTGTTTTAAAAGCAGATTGCAGAGATATTTTTAAAATCTATCCTTCAATGAGAACAAAGCTTAGATGATCACACTGTTAGTGAGCTAGAACCACGACTCCTTGACTTATAGCCTCTGGATCTTTGTAGAACCTCAGACAAATTGAAAAGAGCAGTACTGAGCAGATTGTGAATAAATCATTAGGCTTGGTAGAGAGAAACCACCTCCCCTCAAATTAGTCCTGCCATGGCAGAATGCTTAAGGCACATGCTCAGCAATTTCTTACTCTGCCCTCTCTGTCAGTTGGCCAACAAGCAGATGAGTATCTGCCTGTTAATTACCACACTTTTAGCTCAGCCACTTTATATGATATTTAAGAGACTTAGGAGGAACCACAGTGCAATGCACCGACTAGAGAGGAGAGAACCTACAGATGACATTCCTCAGTAGCAACCTTTAGAGTGTGTTTCCAGTGCCCTGGCACATAGACAAGGGCATTTGACTGGCACCAACAATTTGGTCTTTTTGGAAACTATCCTATTTTTTGTACACAGAAATGGAATCTCAAGGAACAGGAGCTGTGATTTAAACCTAGAAGAATCAAATTCATAAATGCTACCACTCTAGGAAGAGAATTTTTTTTAATTTTCAATTAAAACCAGGTTAATGGATAGCTGAAAAAGGGCTGATTTCATTCCTTCACTCCCCATCCCTCCAGCTTATTCCTGCTGCTTCAATTCTGTAGGCACTAGCACTTTCGTATGCTAAACTGGCAAACTATCTGGGCATCCCACATTCCTGAGATTTAAGTACAGAATATGGACATGTAAATCCTTCTTTTCCACACAAACAATGTGTAATGGTAAGAACATATTAATTCCAAAGTAGCCCTAATGATTTAACCAGAGAGAAAACTGTTTCCTAAACTGCAGTCCAAGGAGCATTTGCTAGTTGAATAGCACAGAGTTTCATCTTTTTTTAGCTGTTAAATCATATTAAAGAGAAAAAGTGCTTTTCTCTTTAACTTTCCAAAGATTATTTGGAAACATATGAACACTTTCCAAAGATTATTTTTCCCCATAACATCAGAGCTATCAACACAGTTACTACAGGGATCAAGTGCAATCACTATGCACCATAATAAATGGAAAAGTTGGCAATTCACAGAACAAATCCTATTAAACCATGCTAAGCACTGAAATAAAGCCTGGGAATAAAGAAAAAGGCTTTCATAGATGAGCAGGAATGGCAAAATAGTGATGCTCAGAGCAAAAAACAAGTACAAAAAACAAGCAAAGTAGCCCACTTCATTCAGCCTCAGAAAGCAAATTAAGGGACTTCTACATTATCAGGCATGGTTAGGAGAAAGTTACTTGGACTCAATAAGTTCATTCCTCCAAAGATGACTATTTTTTAACACGCTGTTAGTCATACTTACGGTAAAAGAAAGGGACAAACTCAACAGTGAGGGAAGCTGGTTTATACTTCTGTCTGCTCCTTTCAACTGTACTAAGGAAACGTCTGCAATTACATTAAAAAACATGCACCAAGGAAATTAGATAGGATACCTTTGTTTATGTCTTACTCATTAATTTATGACTTATAATATGAAATTATAATATGACATAGTAGAAAACGCTGCCAAAAGTCAGGAGTTATCATTAGCCTACACGATAAAAAGAATAGTCAAGTAGTATGTTCTCCTGAACACATGAATCGCCAGCAGTCTCTTATTTAGTCCATGCTTATTTTAACTAAGCCACCAGCTAGACTGCCACATTTCTTGACCAAGCAATTTTAAATGGGCATAAAACATTATTATGGGTTCATTAGGCTGGAGGGAACGCACCATCAAACTAAAGGGATGTAATTCTACTGATACACTTACAAACTTATTTTCAAAGATGTAACTTATCTACAATGTGAACTTCACTAACTTCTTTTGGCCTAATTCAAGTATGTCTGTCTATCACATTCCTTTTGGCTTCTTTGTTCTACCAGCTTAAAAAAATGGCCAGTTTTTGGAAGGAGAAATAATGTAAGGACCTTTTTGGTGGGTCAGTTACAACCAATCATCTTCTTAGCATATCACCAAATTTAATTTTCTTTTAATTTTCACACTTTATGAAAGTTATTTAAATCATATCCATTTTGAGAAAGCATAACACTTTGCTGTGGTGTGATTCCATAGATCCATGGTTAAAGCTACAACAAACCACAGCATTTACAATCCTGTGCTAGTCCACACATACCCTGCAATTCGCTGCCTCCAGTTTCGATATGGATCGTAAAGACTTTCACAAAATGCCAATGCATGTCTCACAAATTCTTCTATGGCGGTCTGATCTTCCACTTCTTTTTCTTTTGTTTTGCTTTTTAACTGAGGAGAAAAAGAAAGCTGTGGTCAGAAACTTTCTAGAAGTTGAAAATTAATCTTGATCTCCCCCAGAAAAGTCCTGAGCCTATGAACTGGTCTCCACATAACACTATTACTGAAAAAGCAGATCACATAAAGAGGAGCAGAAGTATCAGATGGCAGAAATACAAATGAGAATTGTTAACCACATACCTGTTGAATGTATAATGTAGTCATGGTGATAACGTGGTTAATATATGAACACATCCCAATCTCTTCCACATTAGCCAAATTCCTGTGAAGACAACATAAAAACCACAGAATTGGACAGAGTGTACCATTTGAAGCTAGTTCAAACAATGTTTGTTTTAGCATTCTGTCTATATTCATACAAAAGTATACCAACATTTCAAAAGTACTCTCCAAAAGACTGCACATACTTAAATGTTTATTTCTGTCACAGCTAAAGAGCTCACAAGTTTTCATCTAACAGGAAGAAGGACTCAAGTCACTCTGCTGCAGGCCAATTCTATCTGGAATTTGGGGTTTCAGAGGTTAAGCAGATTCCCAGGACACCCTAAATAGAAAGCTCAGAAATAGCATCTGATAACAAAGACAATAACTTCCACTTTCGTAGTGCATACACTTTCTAAAACTTTAGCAAACATATTACATAGAAACGTTTATTCACTTTAAATTCTTTGGAGGAAAACAAACACCTATAAATTGTGGCTAGCACAGGTTCTTCCCGTGGGAACATTTTGCTATATTTCATAAACAAGATAAAGTTTGGATGTTTTGCAAACAACTTCTCCGGATTGGGTCAGTTCGGGCTTGGCCAATTGGGCCTAGGGGGAGGTCTCGGGCTGACCAACCTGGGTGACCTCTGTAAACTCTACATATATGGAATTCAAAACAATAAAGTTCTCTTCTCCTCTCTTTCCTTGTCTGAGAACTTGGTCATTCCTCAGCTAGCCGCTCAACAGCGACAATAAATTATTTTAGAAAATAAAGCAGTAACAACTCAGAATTTCTCAGTTTTGAAGACAAGTCACAAAGATAGATACCAAAGTGATGACAACAGGAGAACTTCTCAGCATGTAAAGGTCACAACTGTTTGTAATTCAGAAACACATTATCACCATCTACTCAGTTTATAGTCAGTATTCCAGGATACTTAAACACTGCCATACAGCTCTTTGCATTGTTTCAGAGGTAAGGAAAGCCAAAGTATTCAAAAATGCTGCTTCAAATACTCCTCAGTAAAGGAGATTCTCTATTACATTTTAGCCCCTTTCTCTCTCTAAATGCACTTTACAACAGGAAAATGAAGAAATAGTGAGGAGTAGATCCCTAAAATCAGTTATTTATTTGTGTCAACAGAATTACACTATCAGGAAGAAGCTTCAGAAGAAAATCAGCTGCATGAGCAGTGCAATAAGTTTCACAAGCTGTTTATGGAATTATAAGCATGTTAAGAATGTGAAACAGTTCTTCCTGTGCAATTCTCTCAAGTTATTTAATATCTAACACTTGCTAGAGTGCACCTTTTCTTTTAAAATATTTCTTATAACAGGTACATCATACCTTGAATTCCCATAGATTTATCTTCTATAATTACAAGGAATTTAGCATTTAATCCCCTTCTATTCCTATCACAAACATTATTGCTAAGACGACTGCATTGCTCCTCTCTCTCTCTTTTATTCCCTCTTCCTTCATTTTGAAGATTGTGAGAAGTGTCCTCTGTTTCTACTGGAAAATGTGAAATCACATAATATATGTCACTAAAATCTATATAGGCTGCATCAAGATTTCTTAAACAAAACAGTAGCCTTGCTGAGGTAACAATTAGAACAAATACCTGCAAAGGATGATAAAGAATTTCACAAGCAAAAGTGACAGAGTCTGCTGCTGCTCTTCCAGGCCATCTGACATTTTCTGGACACACTGTAGCAGCTGAAGCCTGAGGACGTGAAGAATGTTATCAGGAAGCAGCGATATTCCTGGCGGAATGTCATCCACCCTAATGAAACAAGCCAGACACAAAACTGTTAATCATACAAATGACAAGCTACCAATTGATTTCCCTGTACTCATGTAGTGTTCCAGTAAAGGTCTGTGGGAAAGGTCACCCAACTGACAGATCACAAACACTTTCTAATGAACCACAAGGAAATGTGTGGTGGCAATACACCGGCTTGAGCTTTATTTCCTCCAGCAATGAACTACACTTTTTAAAAAGTGTTGTAATTCATTAAGTGGATTCCTAAATCTACCTCCATGCAACGAGCTGTCTTAACTGCCACAAAGAAATTGCATGATCTTCATCAGGCAAACAGGTGGCCTGAGAAATCCCTAGGAACAACCACAATGGAATGAAACATGAAAACAAAACATATTTGAAAAAAACATTTTTCAACTTTCTACTGAAGACTAAAAGTGTCCAAATAAATGAGATGCCAATTATTACATAGTTATTGAAGCCCAGTTGGTATTCATCCACAGTGAACCTCATGCTATTCTTACATAAATTTCAAAAAGCCATACAAAATTATCTTGCCTATTGTTTTCTGCTAAACTACAACATTTTTAGAAACGCACTAGTGAGAACCAAGACATGAAGAAAAGAATGCATTTATTTGTGATTTTTTTTTTCCAGTGATCCAAAACCAAACAAGTCAATGATCCAGGAACAACCATAAAGTAACCAATTTCAACAACAGTATAGAAATATACCAATCTGCTAGAACACTTTTTGGGATAAAGACTGCTTATCCACTGTTGCACATGCTAAGAAGAGTTAGCCTTTGGCAGCAGCTATTGACCCTTACACATCCTCTATGAATTCCACACAGAAAAAGGAAAACAAGCAAGAGCCTTACAGATTACAATTCTTCAACATTGCCAAAGCCAGAAAAAAAAAGCTACAACAAAAAATTCAGCTAGCTCAAAACCTCACTAATACGACCCTTGCATACACACATCTGGGCAAGAAAAAGCACAAAAAAAGCATGTAGAAGTGCAATGACTTGCACTATATAGCACGATAGTATTATTTGAGGGAAATGGGAAACAATCCATTGTTTAGCTTCTAATGTTAAAAAGGAAACCTTTACAGAAGGGTAAAACAGAGACCCAATTTAGTAAAACATCTAGACAGGAATAAGCATCAGAAAGCTCCCATACCCTAGAAAACAAGTGTTACATATACTCATACAGACAATCACCTACTGTTCATTTTCTTGCCTCTTGATGGAGTTGGGCAATTTGCTTTTCCGATCCTGGGACTCAGAATCTCAAGGGATTCAGAAAGTCATAACACAAATTTTATGTGTCTAGGCTCTAAGCTGATAGTGACACTAACCACAAAACTGAGAACTGCTTTTTTCCCAACACAACTGCCAAAAACAAAATTTTAATTTCTGTGATAGCAACTTTACCCCACAAGATGCCAGCAGATCCATACTCCATAGAACTACAAGCATGGTTCCTCATAATGTGATAATTCAGATTCTGAACTTCAGATTTCAATAATTCCCTCTCAGTATTAGGAAAACCATAATTTTTTACAGCTGAAATCATATTTCCAGAAGTCAACTCCCTAAAATGGCCAGCAAATCTTTTTCAGTAAGATCATGAAATGCTTTACAAGAGAGCAAACAGCATACCCTTCATGCCTCACATCCCAAAGAATGTTTTCTTTGCAGTAGCTGCCTGTCTGTGCTATTGCACAACCCATGAGAATTTAGTGCCTTGTGTCAGACCAGCATGAGAAATCCTAACTGGGATTATCCAAAATGAATACACTATAGAGTATAGAAATAAATATAAATCTTTAGGAATAATCAAGGGTTTTTCACCCCAGAGCAAACTACTACTACCACCACAAACACCTAAGACTTAAATTTACTGACACGTATACCTGTTTTTCACAACAAGACTCACTGTTTAAATGAAGTATTCCAAAAGGAAGGAAAAAAACTTACATTAAAAAAATCATATCTTATCTGATATTCTTATTTGCCTGCTGGTACCCTACCTCAAAAATATGAGAAGGACTCAAATCTGTCAAGTTCTTTTTTATCTATAATTTCCTTCATTACGTTAAGATGGTTATGCAGCCACACAAACTGCTATGTCAGGTGCTTGAAAGGGAGTTGAATCACCTCCACATTGTATGCACCTAGTACAGCCCAAACTCACACACTGGGGACTCTCCTCCACCAGTGGCAAGCACTTGGGAACAAACTGCTGCAGCAAACCAGGCTTTACTTTTCAATAATTACCATGTAATCACACCAACCATGTAATCAGCATTCCTATCATCATTTCTGTACCATTTTTATGTGGATTTGAAATCAGCAAGTTAATAAAATACTGTTTCTATGGTACTTTGCATGAGCTTCCTTTAAGCTCCTTTGCTCAAGACCATGTAAACCAAAAGCAGAAAAAAGGAATGACAACGCTCTGGAGGCCTTTGTTATTTTTAAAAGTATTAAATCAAATGGCAATTCCTCTCCAACGAGGAGGAAAAATCCTCACACCAGCTGGTAAAGGTTTTATCTTTTTTATAAATATATATGACATGAATACATGTTTTGAGGGAAAGAACAGACAGGTGTGCTGGTCTTTTGTACTCAATGCTCAAGCCCACCAGCATAGCTGATACATTGTCCTTTTCAGCAAAATCATTAATAACATCATCAATGAGCCATTTCCTATAGCGTAGATGCGCAAAGATAGGGGTAGAACTGAAGCTGTATAAGCCTATAAGCTGCATAGCTGTGTAAGCTGTACTTATACAGTCAAATCATACCACTGGATACACTCGTACACTATATTTAGAGGTTTCCTAATTCTGCACTGCTTAGCATCTTTCAGATTTCCAGAGCAGACTTCAGGAAATTATATATTTTAATTTATAGAAAGAACACTCTCATGAGTTAAATCAGCAAGTGACAGTGCCAACTAAGAGCCCTTCTATCAGGAAGAAAGAAAAAACCCCAAACCTGTAATAGAATCTTTACATTTCTTAAGTGGTATTTTCTTGGATGCTAAAAAACACCACATATGTTTTAGATTGACACAGAATTTCATGCCTCTCTTCCAAAAGGTTAGTTGCGTCCAGCAATCTGTGCAAGCCTTCTTCTCCCTAAACAGTTTCTCATTATTTCCTGGCATTAACTTTTCAGTACACAAGGTCTTTCAGGCATATAGCTGTAAAACATACCAAGATTTATAGAAGGAAAAAAGAAAAAAACAATTTAAAAAAGTATTGATGCAGTCAGTTTCTCATTTTAGCCAGCATCACATATTTTTTCAAGACCAAAAGACTGACTTAATTGTCTAATAAGGAATCCAGTTTAAAAAGAAATAAGTCCACAAGGTCCTATGGTCCCTGGAGTCACTGGAAATCAGTGTGGTGGTCCCACACTGAACTACTTTTCTTTTTCATGGGCCCAGTATTACTGTTTTCACAATGTAAATGCCTACAATACAAACTGACAAACCTCAGAAAGATGCCACTTATCACATGCCTGATTATATCATAAATGCACATAACGGCAGAAACTGCAATTCTTTGTTAATTCTAGTATCTGATTGTTGTGAGGTTTTTTAATGCAAACAGGAAAGCACAGAATTATCTGCCTTCATCCCTTTGTTGTTTTGATGCTTTTTCTTTACATCTGTTACACAAATGAGTCTAAATCCACATGGTTCTACTCTTCCAGACTAAATCACTAATCCTATTAGTAACCTCAGAAAAATACACTCTTTTTACACTCACTAAAGTCACCATTTATCACAATGAAGATGCTGGAATTGCTCTGCACAACTAAGCTTTATGTTGCTGGGAAAAAAAAACCAACACCAGAACCATGAACATATACACTAAAACACACTTAAACTCAGAGTTTAAATAAACTAAAAACCCCTTAAAGTCAAAATACTAAAACATCTTTCTCTTCCGGTGTTCACATTTCAATACTAAATAGTATGTTAAAGATAACCTGCATCAAACAACAAAATTTTTCCTTAACTAAACATAGTAAGATGCATTTTTGACACAGTAAAGAAATAAATTTTCTGAAAGAGCACAGAATTAACTTGAAGGTCTTGCTTATTAGTAATTGCACTGCATATTTGGCACTCATGTAGGCATTATAAGGAAAATTTTAATACAAAGAGCTGGGAAGTCCAGGTTTTATATGCTGAGATCCAGTTGCAGCATTCTTAATTTCCTTGTAACATTAGAGGCTATCACTTGCACTTCAAACAGGATCTGATCCAAAGCCCATTAAAGAATTTCCATTGATTTCAACAGGGCTTGGAGAGCAGCCATCATGCAGGGGCACCACACTTGGCTTTCAAACACCATTACTGATATCAGCTATAATACCAACACCAGCTCTCATGAATTCTGAATCCTAATAACGTTTGGTTTTCCTTAAAACCCCTAGTTCATCCAAGCACCTCAAAAGCAAGAGGAAACATCCAATACCTAAGTTTCTACTCCTCATTTTCAAAGTTAGACATGAAAACACAATCATGATAACACAGCATACAAATTTAAAATACTAAATATGAAACTTTGAAATTAAACTTCAATAGCCCCTCATGACTATAAGTGGCAACTTTTGGTCAGCAACATAAGGGAAGTCAGCAATGTTCTTACCCTGAACTGAAGTCTTCATGGATGCAAGGATATCACTTTCAAGTCTATAACTAGTACAGGTTTCAATTTTTAAATGTTTTCAGCTAAGATACCCAAATCTTTCATTAAGCATTTAATTCATCCTTAATCTTAAAGCAACTCCTCAAATAAAATTATAAAACTCTTTACCTACACCTTGCTTCTCTTCAGCTACTGATGATGCAGACAGCAAACACTATTTCATATGCAACATTATCAAAAAAATGAGGAACATGAGGAATAACGATTCTATTTCATTGAGCAAAACCAAGGAATACTCATGCTGATTTCCTAATATAATCCAAATATCAGTATTTGCCTAGTTTCATCATTCCCAACCCAACTTGACCTTCAAATGAATGGGAGTGCCACTCAACAACTAAATAACTTCCTTTCGTTTAAAGGCAGCACTGCCATTGAACGAGACTGGGCTCTCAGCCAGGTCTGTTTCAGATATCAAGGAAAGATGAACAGGTCTGTAATTCTACATACCTCGTTGGCAGCTTCTCGAAGTCCACATCCAGAAACTGTTCATAGCTGGACACAAAACTATCCAACCAGAGCTTCAGGTAATCTGGATCTTTCTGTAAAACAGAAGAGAACATTAGGCACTATTGCACTCAAGGTCATCTATCAACAGCCCTGTAGTACTGCCTCAAATAAAATGCTTTCATTCAATGCCTTTCAACCGGGAGAAAGGAGGGAATACACATTTTTTAGAACTAAAAGCAAAAACAACAACTTGTGCCTTTTGAAGTTTTCAGCCACATTGTGCTGGTGTGACATTTTTGCTCTATTCATTAGTTTCTGTGTCTCCTCTTCTTGGCACCAGAGTCAACCAAAGCATTTTAGCTTCTCCCCTCACCAACAATCTTAACTCAGTCTTCAGAGTCATCCACACCAGCTTTACAAACAAGAATGTGTTCTAGTCTTGGTACCATAGCTACTAGTACACAGCACGCCTTATAGTTCATAAAATTAAATAAGAACTTTAATAGCAATCCTAACCACAAAATAATTTTCTTTTTGTTTCACTCATAGGTCAATATGGCAGCTAGCAGCAGATTAGAGACAGATGGTGTTCAGAAAGACAATGCAGAAACTGTGACTTGCATACTAGATAGCTGTAAAACAGATCGAAATTTAAATTTAAGCTTCTAGTTGTTCCTAGTAGAGCACAACGACTGTGTTTGTGACCAGCAGTCCCTCAGGGCTGGATACTGTCCCAGGAGCTAGACCACTGCAAACCACACAGGAAAATTCTGTCAAAATATGCATTTGAGGTAGTCTTATTTTAGAAGTCAAGCTGCTTAATTTTCAAAAACAAGTTGCCAGACCATAGCTAACATACTCCTCCACTAGGACTGTGCAGTCCTGTCCATTAACACACATGCATGTAGTCCTACATTCTACACTACAGTTAATTTACAAAACAGCGTTAAAATTTTTGCCTAAAGTATTTGAGATTACAAATGATTTCTGAATCTACTCCATAATTTATAACACTTTGCAGAAGTTGAAAACATTTTTTTTCATCCTTTTTCATCTTCTGTATCTCTTGCCTTTTGCTTGTTGCCCTGCATTACCACAGATGTTCCCAAATAACACTGTATGTCCCTGCAGAGTTAAAACCAAAGAGCAAACAGTGAATATCTCTAACACACACTCTTCTGTGGAAATGTCAGCGTAAAAGAAAGAGTCACCAAGAAAGACTGACAGTCCTGTCAGTGCAAAATAGCTCCCTACAAAAGAGCCCTCCAGTGGAAAATAACCAAAACACCAAAGTTTAAAAAACCCACACAAACAAAACAAAACGAACAACCTCAAAATAAAATAAACTCACATATCCAGAATCTCAAATAGTGCAAAGTGTTGTAAAGCATGGGGACCCCCTCCTCATTCTAGACTTTGTCCTTCTCCATGTCTCCAAAAACCACTCTCAACTCAAGCAAGAAGTGTCAGGAATATCCAGACACTATTTACTTCACAATCACTATTAATTATATATAAAATGTGTTCAGGTACTGTGACAACAGGTGCCAAATAAAACCCTCAGCTAGATATGTATCTTGTCTGATTGTTTGCTCCTGCTGACTTTACTGCTTTTCTGGTTCACCAGAAAAACTGACTTTTCTGGTTCACTTTTCCTAATTATCTTATTTTCCCTTCTTCTGCTTAATTGCTAATCTCTCCGTCCTTCATAATCTTTCTTCTCCTCATCGCTGCTTTTATTCACTTTTCAATTATTTAAGTAACCACTCCCTTTCTTTTTCTGTTAAAAATTTGCCAAAACAGCATTATGTTCTGGAAGTGTAATGTAGCCTTATTCTCACGTTTAATATGCACTGAACCACCAAATGGTTAACTTATCTTAAACACACCTTCCAGTTGTCCATAACATGAAACTGCAAAACACAGAATGAAGGAAGCTGTTGAGATAAAGAATAATTTCAAGGTTTCCAAGTTACTGGTTTAAGCTACAGAGGTTGCTGGATTACCGCAAGAAGGTGAGTATAAAGTACACACTTCTCAGGTTCAGACATCTAACATATTGAAAATCAAACCAAAAATTAGACAAGAAGTAAGATTTGCCTAAAGGAATGTTTCAGAAGTAGTAGAAGATGCTGTCTTCAGACATCATAGCTTTTCAAAAATGTTCACATATTTAAAGCTTTAACTTTATTGTATTTCACAGCAAGTTAATTTAGCTGCAATAAGCTATTTCACAGGATCATAAAGACAAGGAAAACCAGGATACCATTTTAGTAATTACAATACAGCTTAGGCTACAAAGGACAAAGAAATAGCAACCACAGGGAAGTAATGAACATAAATATTGCCATACCCATCTATCCATGCCTCTGATGATAATGCACATATACATGTGCAAAAACTGAACTTATGTGACTTTTTCCCTGTTGAACAAACTGCTTCTTTGTTGGCATGAGAAACTTCTTGAAATCCAACAAGAAATACTAGATTGATTCTATTCATATTCCCAAATTAAAATTGCTTGTTGTCACAGCTCAGGTTCAATGCTAATTGCTAGCAGTAAACTTCCATAAAAAACTTCTGTTTTTCTTGGTCACCATGAAAGGTGATGCGTAAATAACATCATTATCTGACTTAAAATTTAACAAAAAGTCAATGATGAAAAAAGGTAAAAGGTAGGGCAAAAGACAAAATTAGATTAAATACCTGATTGCTCATTTTAAATGATACAGCCTAAATCAGTTTCAAGCTTCTTTATCTTTGACCTACAATGCCTTTGCAAAGCTATCAGTACAGACTGGGAATGAGAGAACACTGGCAGACAAGATACGCAAGAAATAGCATACAGATGACAAGGGTAAGCTACATTTTATAAAACAGATGAAAGTTTTTGCCCACCTGTAGAGCACATACTGCTCAATTTGCTTTGCCACTAAAAGTCCTCCCAACCCTGGTAAAAACCAAGAACTGCAGGACTGTTTGATCATTCCCTGCAGCACACTATTCAACCCAAATCTCTTCTACCTCAATCCCCTGTCAGTCAAGCAATAATGGTTAATAATTATTATTTATAATTTTTATTTTAAATATTTTAATTTTAACTATTTCTTAATTTAAATATTATTTATAATTAATAAAGTTTAAATATTTAATAAATACTAATTAATTCCAAGTTATTAAAAT
The DNA here is from genome assembly GCA_024500445.1 of Entomyzon cyanotis. Taxonomy (NCBI): domain Eukaryota; kingdom Metazoa; phylum Chordata; class Aves; order Passeriformes; family Meliphagidae; genus Entomyzon; species Entomyzon cyanotis. Next base: position 13,802,436 of record JAKEPQ010001027.1, on the reverse strand, counting down.
AATCAGATTTGATATAAAAATACCAGGTAACACCACTGGTATGTGCCAGTAGAAAACAGTTTATGCAGTAGTTGACTCTCAGAGTCAAATCTAGAGATTTCCATCCAAGCAATAGCACTAACTCAAAACCACCTGGAGAAAAAAAAATTTAATCATGAAGGCAAAAAAGTAAACAAGTTCACTTAGCAACATGAGACACACCAAGAAATAAATCCCCATTATACACCAGCTAACAGAAGCATGCTTCCTTTCCAGAAATGAACAAAGATGAAGACTTGTGAGGCAGGAGTTCATTCCAGGAAAAAGTGACCCAATATTTAGCAGCTGGGCTACAATTAAGATAGTCAAAAATATTAGAAACAGATAATTATAAAACAGAAATTATAAAAGATTTCAAATGTCAAATCTGGCCCAGGTTTTCTTTTTTCTTTATTAGCAACACTCATCCCAGATCCTAGGCACCAGTCTCCTGTTGTAAGCTGCCAGAAATCTAAATTTTACTGAAGCAGTTTGAAGGAATGAAACTGAAAATGGTAAATGCTACCCTTGGCAAAGTACATAGAACTGTCCCAAAACATAGCTAAATACCTACAACCTTTCTGAAGGCCTGCCTGTGTGAGTCAAATGTATCTTATGTTTTTCCAAACCAAAGGCATTATCATTTAGGAGAAAAAGAGTCTTTTTACAGTGGTTTAAAATGCTAAGTTCATAATAAAACCAGGCAGTAATAATGGGTTTCAGCTGTTGTGTTTGCACCATTATTTTATATACAATGCAATTATCCTACCCAGCCTCTTTCTCTTGAACTGAACTTTTTCTTGAGGTCAGCTGCTCCCACTTAATCTGGAGTTTAAATTCAGTAGATTTTAGAAAGTATTTCTGTGAAGTTCTCCCCCAAGTCACCTTTCCAACTATCCTCTATTTTCCCATGACAGAAGTGGTAAACAACATTAACAGCAGAACACAAATTAACCTTATTTTACCATGAATACATTTGTGTTCTCCAATGCCAGATCAACTTTCCAAGCCAGTCCATGTTGCAATATGACAAATAACTGTGTTATTATGTGTAGAAGGGTGCATCCCATGGGATTGGTGCTGCTGCTGAGGGCAACAAATCACCGAACTGCAACCTCAGTTCCACCTGATCCACTACAAAGTGTGAGCTACTACATTGTATCTGTAGTCCTCCGAAGGAAGCAGTAGAGCACCAGAATAAAGCATCACAAATACTCAGAAGCCCCGCTAGCAGCAGAAACAGCAAAACCTATGGAAAGTACATCTTTCCCCTCTTTGATAATTCCCCGTTTGTTATCATTCTGCAGACAGGGAGCTGGAGGCTGTATGTCAGAAAACAGCCCTGAATTGTTTTCTGTGGTGCTGGTTGAAGATGTGCCTCACTTTCAAAACAGTTTACAAAGCAATGTACGCTTTGATAATACACCACTAGGCTAAACTGTGATAAACCAATTTGAGATTGGTATTATTTTCCAGCCCCAACACACACACACTGCAGACATGTCCTATGAGATCAACAAGAAACCAAGAAGGCAATTTGTGATTTGTGTAACAGCAGTAAAAGCAGAAAGAAGCTTGTATGTGGTAATAAAATGCCTTTCACAAGTTACAACTTTCCAACTACTACAAGATAAGAAATGTTGTTTTCTGAAACCTCGAAGCCTTCTAAGTTACAAGCCTAAGCTTTTCATTTATTTACCTAAAACTTGCCTAGCTTTTGTGCAGGACAAATTTATGTAACTTATGTAACAAATATAACTTATTTAAATAATAATTCACTTATAGAAACTGCATGCCTTAAAACTTCTGGAAGTTAATGTCCCCATGGCTTGAAATCCAAGAAGGTAAAATCCAACTGAAGTCAGCCATTTCTCTTCATAGTGATAAATGGAAACAGCCAGAGTTTTAACAGGGCTATCTTAAAGGTGTCATTGTAAGATAAGTGAAAATCTATGAAAAAACCCCCCGAAAACCTAAATAAAGAGCCCAAGAGTATAAAAGCTCCGACCTGTGAAACTGCTGAAGCAACTGCTATAGCAGTCATTCACCCGCACTAATGACAAAGAACTCTTTTATGCCTATTGAATCAAGTGTAGGTCAGAGCACCTGAAAGTGAAAACACTTCCTTGTTCCTTCTCTTCCTTAAATATCCCTGGTTTTCATTAAAAAAACAAACAAAAACCCCAGCCTGGCAAAATGACACACCACCCTTCAGGCCTCCATTTCCCCAAGATCCTCTCAGCACAATTAGAGCTGCTACAGCTCTTTACATTTTAAAAAGAAAGACTGCCAGGCCTGAGCAGTGAAGGGTTTCTAACAGGTACTGAAAATAACTTCAAAAAAACACTCAAAACCATAACACACTAAACCCTGTCTCCCATGAGACAGCCAGAGGAGGGTTAGGGTTTTTTTCCCCCAACATAGTTAGTACAATGCTAGAAAGAAAAAGAACATTTGCTAAATAAACTCACTGTACTGGTCCACAGTATGCACTGCAATACTGTGACTAAACACTGCCAAACAATCAACAAGATTCCCACGGAGCATTAACACTTGCAATATAGATGTATAAAGGCTGTCCTAAGACTTGGTGGAACTGGGAAATGAGCTCTTGATACACCATTTTCAGCATTTAACCACACTGAAGCAAAGCCAACAGCAGAGAGGGGATCTACTCTGCTGCCCTTCTGACAGAAGGGACAGGACATTCTCTAAGGCAATGAAGTGAAAAACTATAGCCAAAATCTACACTAGCATGGGACAGGCTCTTGTCTATGATGTAGTAAATTGTCTGGAAATTACAATAGCCTTTTCTAGTCTCTATGAAAACTGATTAAATGAATGACAAAAACGTTCTAATACAGTCTTATTTTTCAGTTTGCCTATGCAGGAAGGTCACAATAAAGGTCTGAACCAGTATAACATTTTTTAGATCCTTTAAGAAGCAAGGCAGCAGTAGTCTTAGAGCCAGCTCTCAGTTAAATGAAAACATTTCACACAAAACTGGCACTGAAGTCCTCCCACTGAAAGTCTTCAGCCCTGTGCAATACGGGCACATTTATCCAAGGTTTCAAACCAACACTATTTATGTATTTATATAAAGTGTTGCTTTTAGATTTAGCAGTAACTTCCATTTCTGCTATGGCTTCAGGCAAAGAACTGGAAGGACAAAGCTCAGTAGAATTTTATAGACACATTCAGGAAGTATTAGTTGCTAAAAACAAAAGCTGGATCCACCCGAGGCTATTTGCCGTGTCACATTCCATGCTCTGAAGGCAAAAATTCCCTGCAGGGCAGTTCAGAGTCCAACTATCAGACAAGCCCGACTTGTTTGACAAGACAGTTGTTTGAAGTCGTTAAATTTAACATGCAGCCATCAAACAGCCAGCCGGGCCTGACTCCTGTGCTAGCTCTCAGTCAACCTTCAAAGTGGATTTCAGCTTAGAAGCACAACCATAAAATCTCACTGGCACTAGTATTATCATAACTAATGCCCCATCCCCAAGCATTTTATTTAAAATAAGAACAACCTGTTGGTGTCAAGATTGAAATAGACCTACAAAATGTAACATTCGGAAACCAAACATGAAACATTGCCTTTAGATCACTAGTGAGTTTACTCATCTTTAAATTAATTGAAATAGTCTGCATAATGCAGAATTGCAGAACATTTCTCAACACTGTTTGAAATAAACTATTCATTTGGGAATTAGAAGATTAGTTTTAAGGGAGCTCTTTCCTCTTCATTTTTTCAGACATAAAAGTCTCCATTTCCAGCATGTGAACTCCTAGCAGCCTTTACTATGAAGTATGTCACAGTGCTTATGCTTTTTATGAACCTTTCATATAAAACACCAAAATAAAATGTGAAAAGCTTTGTTACAGAAGCAACACTGCAGTTAGAATTAGTAAAAGACTTCATGATAAACCATTCTAAACTGGCTAAACTGCCTCGATAAATTCAATCAATCAATTCTAATTATCAAGAGAATCACCTTTGGGCACAACTTTCCATTTTAATCAAAATACTGATTTTTGAATCAGTGGATCCAGAAGAAGTAAAGCTCCTGGCAAGTAACTATAAATCTCCTTTTTCAACATCCACACAAGCATTCTGTTCCATTTCCAGAATTAAAAGAAAAAGCGGATGGAGTGGTGATGCTTTATTTTATAAATTGAAGTTGCAGTGAATCATGATAGAAACAACTATTTTAGGACAAGTTAAAAATTCTCTTTAGCATTGGGATTTATAGCAAAATAAGCCTATAGCTGCCAATCATGATAAAATTTAGCTCACAAACTTTACAGTCAAGTAAATATTTTTCTTCTCTTATTGAAAACAAAAAGAAATACTTTTATTCTTCCGGTATTGCCTTAAGTTAAAGGAAAAGGCAATCGTCCAAGCACTTTTATTCATTTTCCCTTCCACTTCAGATCTCCAACAAAACTGGAAAAACAAAATGAAAGAATTTTCTTACTAAAATAGCAATAACACCTCTACTTTTCTTTCTCTTGCCTTTTTTGTTGTTGCTGTTGTTTTTGAACGATGATACAATTACAGCCTTGTAGCTTGAAACTGGCATGTGACTGACGCCATCCATGGGATGAATCTAATTAATGTGAACTCAGATTTTAATGTCTTCCCATTTGATGGGAAGGCAAGCCCCATGTACAAGTGGGTCTACCCTATTTCAGCCTTCTGGAGCCCACTGCATAGGGCACTTACCAGGAATTTACCATACTCTAATTTATTATATTCTATTAACATTCACTTTTCCAATCAAAGCTATCAAACAGCTAGCCAGGTCTGACTCCTGTGCTAGCTCTCAGTCAATCTTCAAAGTGGACTTCAGCTTAGAAGCACAACCATAAAATCTCATAGTGAACCAACTGGAAGCTGCATTTTAAGCCTGGGGGAACAAGAAGCACCCGAAATAATTCAAAGGCAACTAAAATAAAATGATGACAAAAGTCTACAGTGTCAAGATTAGCCTAAATTTAATGAAAATTCAAATGATATCTTAGGTAAGCTTTAGACTTTAACTCTTAATTGCTTTAGAACTTCAAATTATGCCATTGTTTTTTACATGAGAAAAAGGCTGAGTTTTAGCATCAACATGCACCAAGTTAGCTTTTGCCACACTGAGTTTCTAACTTTAGTGTAGTGCAAGAGACAAAACAAGTTTATCGCAGGCAGAAAGGAAGCAGGATGGTGCTACATCAGTAAAACATCAGCCTCCTATTTCATCGTATCAACAGCTAAATACTGCCATGGCTTTCAGTAGATAAAGGCTGGGAACTCGCATACAGCTTAACCAAAAAAATGTCTGTATTCATTTCAAAATGTCATGTGATTACATCAAATTTAGCTAAAACAATTTTTTATACCTTTAGCTACGGATTTAACTGTTTGGTTTTGTCTCCTTGGTCTCACCTGGCCTTACATTAATGTACTGAAGCTGAACTATACACTGAAGATATAATTCAGCTACACACTGAAGGTGCATCATTCAAAAACCCCAAATCCACTTTTCAAAAGCACACTTTAAAAAAACCCTCGAAAACTATGGCATAGCAAAATGTGGGTTACTTGTCCAACTGCTATTTGGCATCCATTGCACTTCTGCTGGTTCAGTTTTTAAATGACCAGCGCAAGTAAATAGAGGCCAGATTTCTGTAAATAACATGGTTGTTTTCTACACCCTGCTTTATTCCCAAGAGCTTTACCCATTCACTATATATTTAATATCACTTATTCCCATTTCTTACTATAGGCAAATGTAATCCTTAATCATAAATTAGACAGGTTATCAAAAATGTCTTAAATATCAGAGAATGTATCAACACACACAAGCATTTTACCAGCACAGAAATCTCACAGCTAATGTTTAGATTTGCAGATACTTTAAGAAGCCTTACTAAGCTGTCAAACTCAAGAAGTGTTTATGAGGAGAATAATCAAATACAGTCTTCATTTCTTCGTGTTCCCTGTTGCATCTCCCATCATCCTCCACTGCAGCCTCCCACCTAGTAGAAGATAAGTTGGAAAAGTTAGAGCTAAGCAAATTGGGGGTTTTCTAAAGAAAAAAGATGCTTATCTGTACTGTTGAGATGTGCATGTTTTGATGTTTTTTCCCCTTCTCACATATAACTCTTTCAGCAAGAAAAGCTCAGTAATTAGAGAAGCTCTTCTCTCTTCCACAGCAGCTGTTTAACCTTTCTGAAGCCTGTAAATATTTTAAGAGTATCTATTGACAACATTTGGATTCAGGCATTAAGCTCCAATGCTGTTCAATGGGCAGCTAGCAAACCTTTCTCCCATTTCTGTAATCAGCACAAACATACAGCATATTTGAGTTGATTCGGCAATATTCTTTTTTTAGGACACACGTTATCCCCAGACTTGCCCAGCTGACCAAGTTAAAAGAGCCATAACTCAGATACACACAACAATCCAGGGTTTGTTAAATTCACTCTTATATTAGAGCATCAACACACAGAACCAGAAGCCTGTGTTTGTAGCTTTGTGATAAATCATTCAGTTTAAGAGACACTCAATTCTTTCATGTCAATAAAAGCTTCATCTGAATTATGTTTGTTGGCATGTTTGGAACTGGATGTTTCTCACTAGAGCACTGAACCACAAACCCATAGACACGCGGGAAGTCTAACTTCACGTTGGCCACCACTAAAGCCCTGAATCTTACATCAAAAACATGGACAAACCTCAGGCTCTACTTTATCTAGAAGTAGCAGCTACATGTATGTACAGTCAAATATTTTTCAGAATAAACAAAAAGAATTTCTTCATATCTTGTAAAATGTTATGGTTTTCATACATCTTTGTCTGTTTAGATTTATCTGCTGCCTCATTGCAACCTGAACTCTGCATTCTCTGTGTCAGCCTCTGTTCTGTGTCTGAACAACTACCAGCACAAGGTCACCCTGGCCCATAATTAAGGAAGGAAACAGCCACTCAAGAGACGAATGTCTCGTATGCTCATGTCAGTTATTTATATGAGAAGTTCTATATTTGTAAATATCAGAATTATGTTAGTTCTTGCACTAGGAGACATCTCTTTAAATAGCAGTTAATTCAGAATTGAAGACCAACTGTTGTTGTTTATCTATATCCATTCTTAGTTCAGCCTCTTGAATAGAGACAGAACAAAGATATTTTTACCACCACATGGCCACAAATGACTTGTGACATGATCTTCTACAAGTTACACCCCCTAGGAATGCAGAGATATACTTGAAACAATCTACAGAAAGGATATCTTACACAGCAATTGCTTTGTAAGACTTCACTCACTGGTTTTAGCAGAGGCATGAATTTACATGACAGTGCATTATGAAAAACTACTTTTACTGACCATTTGCTTTGCTCAACCATCCATCTAACTGTAAGCTGAATAGTTCTTTATCAAATATAACAAAGACGATACATACATAGCAATGTGATCTGCATCACTGACAAGGCAGCAATTGCACAAGAAGGAAAGTAAGTGCAAGCCAAGCCAGGATGAGATCACATCTGGGATGCAAAGGTTAGTGTTTCACACAGAGCTTACAACCCAACGTCAAAGATTATTATATTCTTGTTGAATTACATGCTTCTTACCATAACTAAGCATAATTTGGCTAAACCCACATTTATTTGAGAAACAATGTTACAATATTAAATGAGAAGATATTATAAATAAGTAGATATCCGTCATCATGCCAGAGAGAAAAGTACAACATATTTATCTCAATACAATCAGATTTTGTAAAAACAAATGAGAGGTACAGCACAAGGTAAAAAAGCACATTTGAGATAAAAATGCACAGGTCTGCTGCTCTAAGCACAGCAAGGATGTGACTGCCTCAGCTCTTTGAAACAGTAAAGACTAGATCATTATGATCAGCTTTATGACTGCTAACACACCGAGTCCTGACTGTATCAATGACATTAAGGCTGAATGTTCTTTAAAACATAAAGCACAGGCTCCAAACTGGGTGAAGAACATTCACAGAGTTCCCTTCAAATCGCTGTGTCATCTTACAGGAAAAGGCAGTGCTCAAATGAAATGAGGGCTATACTGAAGCCAAGAGTGCAAGAAAAAGCTCAGAACCATTGTAATATCATGAAAACTGAAGATTTTCTGATATGCTTATGGCAGCTAAGTGCTTGCATTTATACCTTTGAAATCCCTTTTGAAGGCATCTAGGATTTTTTTCATAGACTAGAAAAATCCCCATATAAAAGGGTATCTGAACATGTTCCAAATAAAATCAAAAATACCAGAAATCCTGACAAGCCCTATGTGTAAGAGTCTGAAACACCTACCAGAACAACTGGAGATGAACTACATATGGTTAAAATCTTACAGATATGACAGATGTTGAATCTCTTTAATTTGAATCTGCAGTAAAAGTTACTTCAGAAGATTATGAAACCAAAATTTTCTATACTAATATATAATTAATATCTAATAAAAGGTTAATCAACCAATATTACAATAGCAATGTTATTACAGCCATGACAGTCTAATGTTGCAAGACAAAACTGGTAGATGATCTCAGTCACATACACAGAAAAAAGTCACAGACACATGTGAAAGCACGTCCTTTTCTGAGACCACTTCTTCTCCTACCTAATGGAGTTCTTCTCTTGCTGAACACTTACATTAGTAAAGCATTTTCAGGTACCTGCTCTATATGCACTTACATAAGAAGTGTTCCATGCCCCTTTTTAGGTTACTGAAGGCTTTGAGCTGACAATCAACCGGAAAAAAATTTTCTTAATGACTTCTACAGAATGACTTGTGCTATCTATTCTACACAGAATTTAATTATCTTAAAATGCACACATTCTAACATGTGGATGATAACACAGCAGTTCGTATCCAAATCAATATTTGAGTACAAGCACTGCACAGTAACAGTTCACTGAACAGAAAAAAAAAAAAAAACCAACCACTAAAACCATTTGAAACTGAAAATCATCAAAAAACACACCAGGAAGTTTCATCCTTAACAAGGCACTCTTTGCAGAAAGTTTATCAACATTTTGGATAAAAAGAAAAAAGCCAAAACCAACCAAAGATTCAAGACAAGATTAGACTCAGACTGTGAACAACGCAGCATGGTGATAACCCCCAGTGACTCAAATCTAAATTTAAGTAAATTTAATGAAGTTTTAAACTGCTTCAATGCAAGGTCAGAAGCATTATAAATTAAGTGTGGCTACTACTTCCATCTTTAATAGTAGACTGTAATCTGTAGCTTTTCGGGAAACAGAAGGAGAAAAGAATCCAAAACCAAATCTCAGCCTCAGATTAGAAACTGCCAGACGGAAAACAATTGAATAACAACTAAAACCAAACTCCTGCAGACACTCAAACATTATCTCAAAAAAACCCAAAATAAAAACAAACAAAAAAGAAACCAGAGAAATTAAATCACCTCATACATGAGGTCTTCCAAAGACTGCTCATACCGAGACCCTGGTTAATGTTACTGTCTGCCCAAATCTCCAATTCCTCAGCTGTCCAAGCGGCAATGAAAATGGAGAAATGCCTTCCTAATGTTACTTTACACAAAACTAAGTGTTGCAACTGACACCTAATGTTGCCAGAGAGATCAAGTGATCACAAAGAACAAGAGCCATGACCCAGGATAAATGGCAAGATGGGTAACACAGCATTATGCAGCACTTGAAAGCTGTGAAAAGCCTTGCTGCTTTAGCACAGGGTGCTGTATTTAACAGACTATCATGAAGGACCCGATTATCAAAAGACAAGACTATTAGCAACAATCGGAAACATCACAAAAGAGTGGCTTAGATTTCACTGTTTCTCTAGCTAACAAGGCTGAAAAAACTAAAGCCACATATCGGGATTTGTGCCACTATTAATTCCTACTTCACTCAGTCGTAACTCTCCAGCAGTTTTTCTAGTTTGAAGAAATCACCTAGCTTTTTTCCCAGGACGTCATCCTGGGACACAGTCATGACAGTGCAACCAACATACTAACTACACTTCACCGGGCAGACCGAGGTTCACAGAGACTTTTCCCTAAACCACTGTATCCTGTCGCTAGTAATTATTGCTACACCTTCCCGTTGTGCTAGATGCTCTGAGAAGAACAAAGCACAATATACAGACGATTCCAAATGGACTGAACAAACTAATTTGCATTAAGGCTTCACACATTTTACCTCCCAAGACATAGCTTCTTCATCTGCTCTTAAGTTCACCAAGCTTAATCGAAGACTAATGCTGGATGCCTGCCTCAAGCAGAATAAGATACAATTTTAACCTGAACCAGTTGAGAGAGAAGGAAAAAAACCATTTTTGTGCCTAACACTTTTTGTAAAAGTGTTTGGAAAAGTCTCTTTTTCTGAATCACTCCAGTTGCCTTCATATTTCGAAGACAAGCTATTTTATTTTTAAAGATATGTTTTGCTACTTAGGAATGAAGGCCTTATTAACACACAAACTCATTTAATTATGCCCTTAATATATGGGTCTGAAAGAAAAAAAGTCCAAAAAATTCTCTGATAGCTAATGAGGAGACTGAATATATGAAGACTTTTTTTTTTTTTTTAAATAGTCCATCCTCTACCACCTGAGATCTCAGTAGGAGATCATGGGACACATCATTCCCATGAAGAAACTGAACATCCCCTAAGTGATCTCAATTACACATTTTAACCAGCACTCCTTCATGCAAACTTCCTTCTAGCAAGTGAACAACACGGAGATGGATAGCACACAATCTGAATGAAAGGTTCCAAAAAAGGGGGAGAAAGTCAAGACAGACAAAAGAATATTTTAAAGAACAAGGGAGGAAAGAGCCAAAGAACAGCCGAGCAAAGAAATTCAGAATTTGGCTAATCTCTGCGGCCCTAGTCTCCCAAAGCTGAGTAAAGTCTGGATTCTTGGAATCTGTTCCAAGTGTATTTGTTCCTCTCACATCGATGAACTCACTGGCAAAATATCCATCTCCTCCAGTGCTACTCCACTTCCTACTGCCATTATCATTACTACACTGGTTTAAAAGGCAAAGGTTCAGCCCAGCACTCATCACCCCCAAGGGGAACAGTAAGCACTGACACCGTGCTGTTATGCTTACACTAGTTTTATTTTTAACTACATATAGAGGGTTATGGATGCACAAAAATTAGGCAAAGCTACAATTAAGACAAGTGCTTTGTGCACTTGTGTTAACATAGTCTGTACTTCACATCTTGCACTCTATGCTCTTGAGATGGGCATTCTCTAGAAATGAGGTGAGAAGAACAAGGGAAGGATTGTTCTACCCTTAATGTAGTACTGGATTGGAGGCTTAAAGAAAGTGAAATGCAAACGAAGCATGAGACTGCAAAAAGCAAAACAAAACCAGAGAACAAGGCCATCAAAAACCACCCTTGCCACTGAGCTCCTGTATGACAGCAGAGCAGTCCTGTCCTCCACTTTTACAGCTTTTTTTTGTATGCTCCTTATTTTACAGCTATTTAGATAATCTGCAATCCAATTTGTGCACATACTCAGCACATCCTGCAGCAATTAGGACGTGTTTTAAATACATAAATTGCTTTACACTCTAAAATGCAAATTATATTCTTTCTACCAGGTGAAGGAAATTCATTACTAATGGAGTATGTAGGTGTTGTGGCAATAGCCAGCAAAGGCACGCTCTGGAGTAACTTAATAAATCTGCTCTCGGGGACAGCTTTTCCTAATGAAGTGTAAAACAAAAACTGAAGCTGCTCAGAAATCAGTAAGTACAAAGCTAAATACTAGACAGCATTGAATTAAATCAATACAGTACATCTTAATGTGCTACAAAACCAAGAATTATGTAAACGTAAGCATTCACAGAGTTTATATAGCTACAATAACTGCTTAAACTGAGCCACGAACACTGTACAATTCTCATCTCAGACAGAAAAAAGACCAACCTCAACAGCAAACCATGAGATGAGGCTGTAGTCTAAGTGCAATTACGTCCTTACAGAAGCTAACCACGTCCATGCAATTTCTAAGAAAAACGATGTTACAGATACATTTTAAATACCTACCAAACAAAAGAGGATAAAAACAAACAAATATTTACCTTGTTGCAATAAAGCATCCAAAGCTCATACAGCCTCTCTCGGGATGCCATTCCTCCCCTTCCTCTTCCCGTCGATCCCAGCTACTTTTCTGTTCAAGATCCTACCATACTCAGTTCCCAGGTGCGCTTTCCACACTTTCGCTTTATTGCAGTTATATCATCACCCGAGAAGAAGCCAAGTAACAGGGTGTCAGTCTCTCCTTTTCGAGCAAACAGCCAAGTGCCACACAAGCAATTGCAGACAAGTGTCAAGCATGTCCGCTCTTCGCCAGCGCCGGTTCGGTTTTAATCTCTGAAAGTGAAAACATATCCTTCAGGCCTTTGGTGGAGGGAGAAAAAAACAAATCCGCACTTAAAGCGCACAGACAGCCTGGGGATTCGGGCGGCGGCAGGTCGCACCGCTTCGCTCTCTGACACTATTCCCCCGTGACGGAGAGCTCTGGCGTTTAATGTTCGTGGCGCTTTCTCGCTCCTGCAGGGGAAGCCCAGGGCTGCCGAGCGGCGCTGCCGGAGCCCCGGGAGGCGCTGAGTACCGCCGCTCCCGCTCCCGGCCCGACAGTGACAGCCGCTGCCACCGCCCTTCTGCCCCCGCCCCCGGCCGACCCGGACCCCGGCGGGCCCCGCAGCCAGCGCTGCCGGGCACAGCCGCGGTGCGCGGCAGTAGCCCCGCTCTGCGCTGCGCTGCCGCCCGCTCCTGGCCGGGACCGGCCGCCCCGCGCCGCAACCTACCGCGCCCCGGCCTCCCCCCGGCTCCCGCCGCACTACCGCGGCCTCTCCCGCAGCCTACCCGGGCCGCGGCGAGTGACGGCCGGGCAGGAGGGGCCGAGCCTCGCCACATCGCCCGCCCCGCCCGCGCTCCCGCACACGCCCCGGGCCGCTGAGGGGCGGGGAGGCCGCGGGCGCCATCTTGGCTGCCGTGAGGGGCAGTGCCCAGCCGGGGCAGCCGGGGCTGGGGCAGGGAGGTCTGGGGCAGAGCCGAGCGGCAGCCCGCCGCGCCTCACCGTAAAGCGGGCGGGCCCTGCCAGGCGGGGCGCCCCTCGGCCGCACCGGGAGCGTGCCCGGAAAGAGTTAACATTCCCGGTTCCGAAGGGACAGGAGCACCGCAGGAAACCTCCGCACTGCTTTGCTTCACTAGTGTTAAAGGTTACCAGGCACAGACACGTGTCTTACGTATGCTTCAGAGGCCTGCCAGCGTAGCCTGTGGACCGTGGATATATCCACATGTAACCTGCTACCCCTGTAAAGCAGTTCCCTACCTTGTATGCAGAACTTGTATAGGATTAAGGAAACACTCCTCAAAAAAGTTAGATTTCCAAAGGACAAATGCAAACAGACATCCCTCAGCTTGCCGGTGTGGCCCTGCCCAAGCACACCTCCTGCACTGCTGCGGCCGAGGCGCCGCACTCTAGCGAGGGACTTTCTTCCTGCTCCTTCAATACCAGGATCTTCTTAGCGTGACTCGCAGAACATTCCCCAGGGAATTCCTCTGTGTCCGCCTGCTCCCTTGAAAAGCGAGGCTGGAAGTTACTGTTGTGTCAGACTCCAAGGCAGGGCTGAGGATGTTTAAGAAGACGTGGCACCTCCCTAGTTAGCTGGGAGAATCACGGTCCTCCAACTTCTGGCCACAGCCCTGGTGCTTCTGCCGCCGGGTTGTCCCCTCACTTGGGTTCATACAGCTTCATGCAATGAAGCGTTGCCATTCAGTACACAGTTGATTACTTTGCAGGGGATTTTCACACCTTTGCAATTATTTAATACAAGGTTTGGAAATCCTTTGCAAAGGAAGTGACTGTGCAATATCATTGTAGTGTCTGCTACAATAATTTTTTCTAGGGATAGATAAATATCAGCAAGAGCCCAAAGACAGACTGAGATATGTTCCTGCAACAGGCCTTTGCATAACTGTCTTGTTTTTACAAGATCACTGAAGTTTCCCATGATAATTTAAGATTTAAGCTGTGCTCAATGTTGTTTAATGTGGATCACCACTGTGGGAGTGGTAGAAGTATCTTCTACTGCAATATCTAAACATAGTTCCTAGCCCGGATGGAGGGACACTGATAAAAATGAGACTGTAAAATTATTTTTAGTTATGTGATACATGTGTGCTGGTACTTGCTGCTAGCCGCAATATTCTGCCGCCTTGAGGATGTAACATAATTTTTTCCATCAAGAAAAAAATAAGAGCTTAGAGTCTAGCTCTGTCCCCAGGGCAGGATCTGCTGTGCTTAAACCACCCTGGATCTCCCTAGGTGAAGTGTGTCCAGGAAAAAAAGAGAGCCTGCCTCCTCTCTGAGAGATTTACCTTAGGGCTTGAGTTACTGCTAGGAGCTCCTCCCTAATAGCCAACCTGCATCACAGTTCTAGCAAATGCAAACCACTATTATTTGGCCTTTCCACAGTAATGTGGTAAAAAGAAGCTCTTTGTAGCAGTTCTTTCGAGTTACAAACGCCTATCACATTTTTTGCAGCCTTTTCTAGACTAAACAACAGCCTAACTCAAACTTCTCTTACAGCTTGCTCCCTTTGAAGAAGCAGGGCCCAAGCAAAGCCACATAAGAATCCCAATCCTCCCTTCAGATATTGCTTTGCTTTTTTGCATTACTGACTCTTGTAAGAGTCAGCAGCTGCTCCTACACACACCAGTCCTGCAACAGGCTTCAATGAAGCAATAAAAAACCATGCTCTGACAGAAATGGGAGACTCCTCCCTTGCTAAGTGCTGCCGCTTCCATAATTAGGATGCTCCAAGACTGTAAAGCAGCCATTTTCCACTCTGTTGGAGTTGTAGCAGTGTAGTTATTTTAGTGGGCCTAGGCAATCAGTGCTGCTTGTGTAGGCAGTTCTTGCCTTATATAGGTGCTCTAGATGGAAAGTAAAGCATTTGTGATTTGCAACAGAACAGTCTGTTCCCGTGTCATTCAGGGTGACTGGTCTCCTGGTCTGACCTTCTAGAAGTTTTCCTAAGCCAGGTAGCTCCTTGTAAGGCTGTTGAGGTGGGTTTTGGGTGTATGTCAAGTTTTGTCTCTTGCTGTACAGACAGATATTTAGTATTTGTAGTGAGTCTTTTCTTGCATGGATGTATGAGCAATACAAATCTGTGAAAAAAGGTGGGTTACAGCTTTGTCTCTGCAGGTGTCCTATTATTCTAGGTGAATTTATACTTCAGTGTACTTAGCTACATGAAGACTCAGCAAAGGATATGGAAATCAAAGAATGGAGGAAGGTGTAAAGAGAAGCCTTGCCAGCGATGTGTCGGTACTTTAAAATATGAGTGTTTAGGGAGTGGTTCAGTTGTGAAAGCTAATTGTTAGACTTTTCATTGCCTTCTCTTCCATAATTATATATCAATTATTTCATGGACCTTAAACAGTCTGGTAGGCAGCATTCATTAGTATTTCATTGTCCCTTAGCCGCTGTCTGGTGGTAACTGTTTACAACAGTGGTTATTTCTCATACTTTGTTTATTATTTGTGGGTTTTAATGTGTCTCATCAGTAGCTGTGTATTAGTAACTCAGTCATTTTACTACAGAGTGTACTTGTCTGTCAGCAAGTCCAGGTAACAGAACGGGTCGAGAGAAGGGTGTGGATAAGGAGAAAGCATTAATTTTAGGTTAAGGAAAGATTTAACAAAGAAATGGACTAGACTGGATTGCAACTTTGAGTCCAGGAACCTCTGAAGTGGCAGGAAAAGCCACACACCTTATAGTACTGCTTTTGCTAAATGCTTATTTTCTGTGGAAGCAAATGAAACAGGCAAAAATCTGTATTTGACTTTTAGATATTCTCAAGCCTGTTGTTTGGCCCTAAGGCTTCTACTGAGACCAAGCCCCAGACCAACAGAAATCATGCTGAGATGAGTCTATGGCAAAGCTTTTAGCTGAGCTTTTTCTTGATGTCTTAAAGCTAATGCTTTGTTTAGCCTTGTGCAAATGCAAGGAGTAATCTTTACAGTGTAAGTAAGCAAATGGCCTTGTGGCTGCGTGCAAAACATCCACTATCAAAACACCTTTTGCTGGATGTAAAGAAATAAGATTTGCTGGATGCTAGTTTCTAGATATTCAAGCCAAATTAACTTGAGATTGGATTTGGTGTGGCTATTGGAAAGGGGTAAGCCGGTCCTTGTAAGATGCCAAGGCCTCTGGGATGGTGTTTTGAGGGTGGCTTGAGTTTCTCGGGCTATGATTGCCAGGTGACTGTGCAATAATTCTGTTAGGTAAATCAGCAAACTTAGTGTTTAATTTTCCTTCTGTTACTATATTCACTTTGTATCCCAGGTAGTTAGTAAAAGTTGAAAATGGGAAGGGCTTGCTTTGCCCCTTGACATATAAGCTGCTATGGAGGGATTTCAGTTACTTTGTTTCAAAGTGTTGGAGGCTGGCCACAGCTGAAGCTGGGAGGTGATAGTCTGGCTAATAGCATTAAGTCCCCCTGCCTGCCCTGCTTTCAGATATGCAGGGTTAAGCCATTCACCAGAATTAAATTCAGAAAGGAATTTACCCCAGGGTAGCCTGGGACCCTGGTGAGTGTTTTTGTCCTTGCCTGTCCTTTTGGCTTGTTTCCACAGGGGGTCTTCACTATAATGACTCTCCGTTGTAAAAGGCCTAGGCAGTGACTTGATCTCTTCTGCCCCCTTTTTTGTAGCAGGGCTCCCTTATCACAATCCTTAGGTCTGCAGCTGTGTTAGGAATGTTCTGGTGTAGGGTACCTCTTAAAGACCGTTTCAGACTAAATAGATAGTACGCGTTTATATGCTTTGATCTGCCTAGGTTCTTAAACAGACAGCAAAAATTCATGGATGGAAGTTGAACCTTAGAACTGTCCCTCTCCTCTGCTGTCATTTAAATTAGCTATGGAAGGGCTAACGTAGATTTGTGCTCTGGCTGTCTTTCTTTTGCAGATGCTTGAAGGCACCAGTTGTTACTGCATAAGATTGCACCATAAAAGTGTTCTCCTTCCTTCACCAAACTGATTTCTCACTCAAAGTAAGCCATCCTTTGCTGTACAGTCTTACTGCCAGTGATTGTGAAGTTACCATACTTGCACTTCAAATTATTCTGGTTTAGTTTAGCGGGTATTTAATGAATTATTTCATTATGTTGCAGCGCTCAGCAGTATGGATCTGCAGCATGATTCCTGAAAGCAATCAGTATGTTAGGAAAAAAGCAACATAGAGGCAACCACGATTGAAGGATTTGCAGGGGTTAGTAGTCTCTGTTGTTCTGTCTGAACTTAATTCCTTCTCCACTGAATAGGGTAAGGTTGTCTTAAGAATGCCTGCTATAGCAATTTGGAGCTTAACTTCTCTCGGTTTGGGGAAGAAGGCAAATGAAGGAAATTAATTGAGGCAAAATAGGCTTAGGAAAGCTCTAACTGCTGCTAGAGGTGGGATTATTGCAAAATATTAGTACCACAGCCACCCAAGAGTTCGACGTTGGCTGCAACACACTGCCTGCTTCTGAGTGGCATAGGAAACCAAAGGTGTGCTCTTGTGAATATCCCAGGGACTTGGCTAACCTAACTCCTGAGCACAGAAAGGGTATAGCGACTTGAATGATGGCTACTGTTGTGAAACTTGAAGCAGAGTTTTAAAGATTCTGCAAAGTAGTGTAAACAGTGTGCTGTTAGAGTATGTGAGAGATTTGTGGGGGCCCACTTACACACTGCACTAGTTGTACAGCCTTTAACATAATAGGTCTCTCTTTTGGTTCCTAACCCCAGGCACTAGGGAAAGCTGCTACTTCTGTGCTGGGGAGGGTCAACACAAGTTCATGCCTCCAAATGGTGTGAGGTCCTGGCTAAACAAAAGAGCAGTGTAGGCCTTGAGCTGGAAGTAGGAGCGATTCAATCCTGTGCAGAAATCCGGACTTAATGCCAAATGGAAGCAGGAATATTGGGCACCAGGACTGTTTGTTGGGTGTCTTTTAATAATGAAGAGAATAAGCAACTGAAAGATTTATTTTGGTATCTGTAGCATTACAAATAGTCATTGTTAGAAATAATTTTTATTAATAAACTTACTAAATAATGTAAATGCTTTGCTCTGTCTTTAGTCATCTAGTGTCACAGCTGGAGGCTTGGTATGCAGTATTCCCATGATGATAATGTTTGCTGTCAACTTGCCAGTGCACTAACAGGAGAAATACTGCTGTAAAGGCCATTGCTTTTATGGGGCAATTCAAGACAAAAGGTACATCATTTAATCAATTAAAGCATGGAGTTAGTCTGTGGACTCAATTACAGGTTGGAGTTTGGGATTTTCATTATCATAAATGAAGATTTTTTTTTCTCTAAGGTCTGAAAGAATTTTTTTCTTTTTTTTACAAAGATACTATTTTCAAACATAGAAGTTAGGAAAGTGCTGGTTAGAAAATATCCCCTATTGATTGCAAGGATCCAACTTTGGCACTCGTGGCATCCCATTTGGTGAATCACCTGTACTTGTCAGGCCTCAGGAGATACTTGGAAGTGTGGCTGTTCATATAAAACACATCTTCCTTCAAGTATGTTGTCGCTGTTGAGCCGCTAGCAGAGAAGAGATCCCGGATTCTCAGCGTGGCATAGAAAAAGCGCTTTATTATTTTGAATCCAACATATATAGACTTTTCAGAGATCACCCAGATTGGTCAGTCAGAAACCTCCCCCTAGGCCTGATTGGCCAGGCCTGAACTGTCCAAATCTCAAGACACTGTTTTAACAACATCCAAACTTTATCTTTGTTTATAAAACACAGGAAGAAGTTCTCATGGGAAAGACCTGTGCTAGCCACAGCATGTTACTTCCTACAAGTATGTTACTGGATGTCCCTGTAATGAAAGCCCTCTTGAAGAGATGGGCAGTTATCCATGAATTTCAGCATCCTCCCTCTGAAGTCCTTCCTCAGACTGCTGTAGCTGCAGTGCTTCTGGGAGTGCAAAGGCCAGTCCAAACATGGATAAACAGGACGTTAAGTGGCAGTTCTAGGTGACTACAGCTTGCTGTATGCAATACTGATGTTAGCAACAGGACAGTAAATAGCCACTAGTATGGGCAGAAAGGTGAGTTTAGCAGGAATATATTCAGCTGGGTCTTACTTTATAGCAGTGGTGCTGTGAGTCCTTTCTGGAGAGAGCAGAACTGAACTTGCTAGGGCAACTAGCAAATCTGCATGCAGGTAAAAAATAAACTCAGTTATATACCTGGATTGCCACAGCAGTCATGTGTCCTCAGTCTTCTAAGATGTTTATGTCATAACCAGATTTTTCTTGTACAGCCTTAAGTGGGCAGGTTGGGTTTTTTGCTTTTCATTTACTAAGATGATAAACTGTTTCAATACTCTTGTATCTAGCACAGCAAAGATTTGCTATAGAAAAATACTTGCTGGTTTGCATCAATGTGCAATACAGTTTTTGCACGTGCTCAAGTGCAGTTGTACAGACACAAAGTATTGTTGCTATTGTGCAATGTCCAACATGTTAGTTAAAAAAAAACAAACACCACAAACCATAACCAAACCAAAGAACACTTTAGTATCCTTCCTAATTTTAGGGTTTTTTTCCCTACCCCCATACTAATTCTCAGTTTCTTCGCACCTTCTTAATACTTCTCATTGGTCTCCCAAGTCAACTTCCTTTCAGTCCATCTTGTTCCCAGCTTCCTTACCTGTGACTTCTTTCCCCCTTCTGCTTTTAAGGGACACAAGAATACAGTAGCTTTTAGCACTTGGACCCAGAACCTGTCTTAGCTAAGTGAAGCCCAGAATTGCATATCAGTGAAAAAAATAGCTGCATTATCCTATGCAGATGGAATGTATCTGGAAACTTGCTGCAGTGGTCTATTTAGCTTCTACTGAAAAGGGAAACTATGAATTGTGCATAAAGCTTACAACATGCATGAACTTATTTTCTTATGAATATTGGAGGGACATGTTCCAGCATTAAGGCTATTCCTGGGCCAAATTTAAACTCCTTAGTTTTTTTGTGTGACTATTGAGATATTTCACATCTTGGCAACCTCTCCCCTCTGAGTAAAACTCTTCCAGGGAATGAGTTTAGAAAGAAAAAACACAGATCTATTCCAGGCTGAATTACTCAGAAAAAATCTATCATGAGGCAAATACGCCTTAATGTTTGGCTCCAACACATAGTGGTGTCTCTACAATAGGATGTGTCTGGTTGCCTCTGCAGTAGTGTAGTCATCAACTTTATGCCTTTCATGACATAAGAGCATTGACTGGGGCATCGGAGATATGGTTTGGTTTTCAGCTCTGTACTAAACAACCTTATGAAGTTTAGTACAGCATGTTTAGCCAAAGTGGTTTTAGAAGACTGGTGAAATGCTTTTATATATATAAAATAATAGACATATTAATAAAATAAAAGTTAATACCATTAACTTCCCTCCCACACTTGAGTACTAATCAACCATTTATTTGGGCGCAAATCCAAATTTACTTACCTACCTCTTAGAGAGACCAAACCTCATTAGGTGAACTTGGTGAGTAGTAAAACTACTCCTCCCCTATGCAGAGGCCTCTGCAGAAGTTGTTTCTTAGGCCAGAGCTGGATGTGGTGCTCTGATTTTAATGTAAGCAGTAACAGAGTTGGAGACAATATTGAAAACTTACTACTGTGATGATACAAGGCTTAATGCTGTCATTGAAACCCACCTAGTGCTGACAGTCAGCAGAAATTCCCCCTTCAGGAAGTACTGATGGCCTGTGTAGTTGGGATGTTCAAAAATCATCCAGCACCAGGTTTCTACCTTGTCAGTGGTTGAGGTGGGCATGCAGGTCTGATGGGTCTGTGCTGGCATCACAGGAGCAGCCCTCAAACAAAGACATCTGCAATAAAACAAAAGTAGTCCAAATCACACTGGAAAGTATTCGAAAGCTGACTTGTTTTTGCCTGGGTTGTACAAAGCAACCCAAAGACTGCAAGGGTCCATAGGGACACTTCTACTGGGCCCTAAGACTAGCAAAGCCCTTATATCTATTTTCTATAGGATGTGCAGTTACTGCTGTTTTCCTTTCTCTAGTACTAGAGAATGGTGGATGTCCCTTTGGGAATCTGAAAGTAGGGGGCAACTTTTATCATTATTTTATGCAGAAAGTATCTTGTCAGCAGCTTTTTGACAAGCTTTTGGGACTGTTTGGAGAAAGTGAAACCCAAATTGCTCTTCTGTTTGTCACACATTCATTCAACTTTGTGCCCATCTCCTGCACCCAGTCCTTGGTTCCTAGAAGTCTTCTGTATTGTAGAACAGAGACAAAGGAAGGAATAATTCCCCTACATCTGAATTGTGCTGAAACTTTCCCATCTCTTAATGATACTGGAGCAAAACAAGACTGTTTTGTCTAACCCAAGTTAGCTCATTGAGCACTTCATTGAGGTCTGCTGGGATGCTATATCTTAGCAGCAGTAACATCAAGTTAGAAATACCTAGATCCAGCAGTATTGTTTGGTGAGATTTCTTACCTTTATTAGAAATAGGTTATTTCAACCTTATTTTCCTGACATCTTAAAAGTCTAAGATGATATAAACATTAGATCTCTTTCACCAGTTGAAAAACTAAAAGAGAAATCAACCAGCCAGAAAACACAACCAAAATATTTTTTATGTGTACTTGGAAGCTTTCAGATACTTAAACAGTTACACTATAGGCTTCCTTTAGTAAGTTTGTCAGAAAGATAGATAATGAAACAACCACTTGAGGTTTCCCCTCTGTTAATTTGTTGGTAGACCAACTAAAGATGTTTGCAAATGTACTTGCCTCTGAGAAGATATACCCATGTTAGGTTGTTTGCTCCATTCATTTAACTGTTCTTATCTTTTCTATTTTTGCTAGGGCATAGCTGCGACACCTTTTCTCTCCTGCTTGCCTTCCTTTTCTCTCCTTCCACACCCACCTTTGAACTAACCTTCACAAAATTCATTCATGTGCAGTGCATTTTCATGTTTCTTGCTCATACTCATGAAACAATTTTGGGTCTTTTTGTCTCACTGGCTTCTTGTTCAACCAAAGTGCTACTTGTTTTGGGCTTTCTTGCACATGTCTTTCGCTATGAGTCTTGTATGGTGATGTCATGAAGCTGCAAAACTTCAGGGACAAAGTTTTAGCTATCTTGTTTTTACACAGCTCTAGTTGTACTTCTAATGGATGTTGTAAATGGTATCACTATTGTCAGCCTCTCTCTTGGAGGTGCTTCCTCAGCCAGGAAATTGTACCCTTTAACACTGGAAGACTGAGGGAAGAGTGTGATCTGAGTCTAGTAGTTGTTTGTGAATACCTGTATGCTTTCTTTGTATTAAAAATAACTTCTTCCTGATGGTTCATGCTAAGCAAACTGAATTCGCTACAGGAACAACTTCTATGTGCAGGCCTGTGCTTGCATTTCTCAAAGATCTTTGTCAGGCTCAGAAGTGTTACACTTCTTTTTGCGTATCACGCTTGTGATCACGCTTGCTTTGTGGAGCAGGTTTGTCTTTTGGATTCCACATCATCCTTCACAGATTAATACAGAGGGCACTGGACTTGGTAATGACATTTGGAACTTCAGAGACCTTGACCTTGAGTAGAGCAGGTATATGTGAATTCTTTAGTGTAACAAATGTAGAGCAGCCATCACAGGTCAGATGGGCCATCCAGCCAGACAAGTAACTTCCATGAGTGGCCACCAAGGGAAGGGTAGACATGAAGCTAATATGTATGATATTTCATTCAATCTTCAGGACCTCAAGCTTTTTTAGCTCAAGAGGTTTTCTGAGCAGGAAGTTTCTTCTCTCTGTATAAAAACTCTCAACGGATTTGTCTTCCAAGTACTCATCCAGCTTCTCCTTGAATCCTGTAGAGTTTTACCTCCCAGGACCCTATGCCACAGATGAACTGAGCACTGCAGGAAGGGCTATGGGCTAATCTTAAACTCTGGAACCAGGATATCTTGTTAGACAAATGGTATCCATGGTCCGAGGACTGTGGTTATTTCCATCTGTTGCAGCTGCCCTCAGCCAGTAGGCTGTTATGACAGCTGCTTTTACATCGAGATTGATCACTTTTGCACCTCAGAAAAATTCGAGCACAGGAGTAATATGAAAATAGCAGTGTTTTTGTAGAGAAGCATAGCCTGCATAGCAACTGTGGTGCCTGCTACCAACCATAAAGCAAGCTGCAGGAACCCAGAAGACTTGTTGGTGAAGACTTGGATATTCTCTGAGTTCCCAATATTCCTCTCCTTTAGCACCATTGTTCTTAATGTCTGCTCGAGATTCTCTGAACATTTGCAAACAAAAGCAAATGCAGCCTCTAATTGGTCCTTAAAAGCTAGGAATTGCCACCATCCCTATCTCAGGTGGAAAAATTTGGAGCCACCCCTAAGCTCTAGGATGCAGCTGAATCTAGAATCCAGACACCCTACCTATCACCCTGATCTCTGAATAATTATTTCTGTTCATTCTTGCCTTTTACCAGAGGAATGCCAACATGTATTCTACATATCACTACATAGCCAAGATTCTCAATTGCTCTAATTGAACCAGGTACTTTGTTGCAGTAAGTAGGCATATGTTAATTGCTGTCTGGGGAAATGGTCTGTTCTTTATTTTATTCCTGCTGAAGACAAATGAAATATTTTGATTTCCTGGTCTAAGCAGACAAGCAGATACTGTACCTGAACTGCTGTGTTATTTTGCAAGCCTGGGTTAGCACACTAACCTAAGCCTGCTAACACACATATTACACTGTACAGTTCCCATAAATGTAGAATATTAGGTGTTTGTGAACAAGAGGAAACATGCTTATTCACACCTCTGCCCTGAGAGCTGAGTTGTTCATGCTCCATTTCCCTCTGGCTGAAGCATGGTGTTCTTATGTACACCATACATTTGCAGCAGCTGAACAGCCTACTTCATGCAGTAAAGGACAGGCAGGAGGACAGAGATAGTGTCCCATGTACAAAAGAAAGTATTAGAAGGGCAAAGAATAGTTCTATTTTCCTCTCCAGTGTTGTCAGGGAAAGGCTGGTGATGAGGATCACTAGCAGGCTGTTACTGGTGGGTCATGTGAGTGTGAAATAATGGCTAAATGAGGTCTCTGACATTAGCAGAAGAGATGCAAGTTTTAAGCAGTCTATCTCATGGCTGTAAAGTTGCTTGGTTTTATTCAAGGACTTCATTATTAGGATGTTTACTAGGCAAGATGAAATCAAAGTGTACCATTCCAAGCCAAGGTGAAACGATTTAAAATTAAACACATAGCAGATAAGGTTGCAGAGTCTCCTAGTAGTTCTGTGCTCTCTGTACTGCTTTCTCTTTCCAAAAGTCTCCTGAACTTTGCTGAAAAGCAGTGGTATATTTGCCTAGAAGAGGTTTGTTAAGATGTGAGATCCCATACCTGTGTTTTGTTATATTTTATTATGGCTCTCATTCATTACTGCACAGAGTGCCTGCTGGCACAGGATTCTGGGATGAATACTAGGCACATACATAATTGAATGATAATTAATGCTGCAACAGACCTTTTCCAGCACAGGATGTTGTCACGTTTCTAACCCACACTGGTATGCTTATTTCATTCCTTTTGCATGTAGAATAGCCTGGCAGTTAAAGGGTTTGGCCCAATCTCCCACTGCAACAGATCAATGCAGCTCTGACGTTAGTACAGACAAAGGCAATTGACACCAGCTAAGCATATCATTCATGAAATTACAGGTCCACTAAAACATAAAGGTGGTGTGATTTAAGGATCTGATAAAAATAATTCTGGAGGAATCAGCTGGGATAAGATTGGAAAGCTTTACTAGACTGGTGGTAGAAATGTTGGTGCAGCTTGTTTGCATGAAGAATTTGATGTCAAATACAGTGTTTCACCTTGTTCCAAGTTCCTCTGCATATTTCTTCCTCTGTCAGTAATACACTTGATATAGCTATTATTGGATTTACTTTTCTCTTCCACAGTACATGATACTTTAACTGTTAAAGATGCAACTGCATATTGCTATCCCCAGTAAGTATAGAGCTGGGATCTATTCCCAGATTCAAAATTTGTAAGAATAGAGAACTTAGATGAAAGAATCAGACCTTTCTCTTCACTTACCAGGGTATGGTAAGTGTACCTTTACCAGCAATATGCAGTTGGACTTTAAACACTTACTTAACTTACCATGTTCATACTTTACTTAGCATGAACCACTGGGTAATTGTGAATATATTTTGAAACTATTACTCCTCTCCCCCGAAAATGTGAAAGGAATCAGATTTCTCTTGGGACTGCATAACTTGTTTCTAGCACTGAAGAAAGATTTGTTTGAACCAGGATTTTGGAATGCATTCACTGTTTATTTAGAATGAGAGCAGCCACTCAGTGTGAGTCAGCCAGCCTCTGCAAAGAGACAATTTTTGGCATATACTGCACTGCCGTCAATAACTCTTCTCTATTCCCTAGGTTTCAATAAATGCTGTCTGCCCTGAACTTAGGCATTTCATACAAGACCCAAGAGCCACCTAAGACACTGAGGGAGTAAATCTTGGGGAGATGGACATAGCCTGGGACAAATATCTGTGAGACCAAATATTTGACCTTGGGGCTTTTCTTTTTTATAGAACTGAATATTGTAGGAAACAGAATTCTGCAGTGGCAAATAGCAAAAGTATAGGAAAGACAGAAATTTAACTGTTTCTGACATTAGTAAACAAGACAGACATATGGGAAAAGGAGCATTGCCATCTTCTATGTGTATTTCTGAGAAATCATGTTCTGTTCTGGAGATGGGATTGCCAAAAGATTCACTCTTTTGAAACTAATAGAGAAGGTTTAATTCTTAGCCATAGGGAAGAGCTCAGGTGTGCCAACAAATGGGTATGATCACATATGTGACAAGTAAATTGAGGATGCTTTATGATTTGAAGAAATGGGATTCATAAGGACTCTGTATTAAGACAAAAGGAGCAAATGTATTCATGTGATTTTGGGGGTGATGTGGCACTTACTCATGACCGGGCCTGAATAATGTGGCCTTTTTTGAATTATGTTACTGAAAGACATTCACCATGTTACTCCATCTGCTCCCATGATACACTGATGTGTAGGCAATTGCTGTGTGAACTGGTGAACTTTGTGAGCGTGGGGATGTGGAGTGTTTTGTCTTTATTGTAGTTATGACGTTTATTGCATTTACCATGGGGGACTCTTTATTTTTTTCATGCTTTGCATTACATTTGCTGATGCTGTGTGCAAGTTGAGTTATCATGTAACTGTGGGGTAAGAATACACTTTGAACTGCTATTAACTGCTCCATGTGGTGCATCTGACCCAATGTGGGATAGGTACAAGCACGTGTATGAGTATATAAGAATGGTTCCTTACAGAACCTCCTTTGCCTGAGAGCTCTCAAACTCAGCCAACCTGAGCAGCTTCTGGTGTAGGTCTGTTCTCCTTCCCTACCCTGTGTTGATTACCTCTTGACCAGGTTTGTTCCATAGCAAACTTTCCTTCTGTGACAGCAGATGAATTTTGCTTCAATTTCAATACTTCAGTTTTCAATACTTCAATACTTTGTCACACGCTTTATCCTGGAGACAGGAAAAGTCTCCAACTCATGTGGTGGTGTTAGCCTTTGCCTACTGATCTTTTCTATTGTGTACAGATTTTAACACAGAGGTGTGAGGAGGAAATAGTGATAAAAAGTTTCAGTCTCTTCCTGGTGTGTTATTAACTGCTGCATCCTGGAAGACTATAAAGGTTGAAATCAAGTGGTTCTTACTAGATGTTTATCAGTGTATCTGAATTACTAACTTACATTGTAAATCAGTTTGGGTCACTTGGTTCAGTTATTTCCCTTTGAAAGTCTGTTTTTAAAATTCAGAGGGAACAAACAGCATTAAACTCGAGTTGCTTTCTGTCTGGAATACAGAAGGATTGTTGTTTAATGCTAAAGCAGAGTGCTTTAACACTAAAGCATAAATAGTAGGCTAGGGAAAACTGTATTCCTCCATTTTAGAACTTTTCCTGTGTTTTTTTCCTGTTTGGTCCAGGGGTGTAACAAACCTTGACTTGCTCTGTTCTGATTATCATTTTCTTGCACCTAAATCTTAGACTCTTACAAACAAACTTCTTCATGGAATATGCAAAACTGGTTATAAAAATGACTTATATCACCAGTAGGTGAGGCTTCAGATCAAAACAAACTACTGCACTCCAAACTAGATTTATAATCCTATGTATTTGGGGGAACTCATTCAAGCATGTGAAGACTTTGTCAACATGATCCATTAGTAACTTGGCACACAGATGAACACCTTTGCAGATCTAATTTACTTAAAAGAGCTCTATTTTCAACTACACAGTCTCTACCTCCAGTGGAACAAAGGAGTGTCTGTGGCTGTAAGGAGGGAGGCAGGGCAAAGTTTGGGAGACTTAGTGGAGCGCAGCTTTGCTTACAAAGTTTCAGGCCAAAGAAAAGGGCTTTCAGTACTGTAGCAAGAAAGGAAAGACAAGGGTGTCTTCTGGGGAAATGGATGGGGGAAATATGAAACCTCCACCTTCACAGCCTTCCATCACAAACCACTTCACTGATGTTGTTTTTAACTGTATCCATATTAAATGACAGGGGCTAATGTGGACTCACCATTTCCAAACAGGTTAGAAATCCTTTGGTCCTCTTCAGTATATTCAGCCCTTTTCTCCCGGATTTTCTGTGTTACCTCAGACCACCTGCCTTCATCCTGTTGGATTTCCTTGTCATGATGTTTGCTTGCCTGTTGTATTTGACTTGATATATTGCCGCTGTTACTGCATGCACACTGTTCAGGGCTTGATATTTGTCTGCTGGCAAGTCCCCATGAAAGACCTGGATGCCTTTGGCAATCTCGCAACACACTTGGTTCACTTAAATGGATGATGTGTTTAGCACTGGCAGTGGAAATACCTGTGTGGAAGTACCTGGCAGATCACCTCTATAACAGCCTGTCTGAGCTAGTTTCTGTTTTGAGGCCCTCTAAGCACTCTTTCAACCATGGTTCCCCTTGTGAAGCCAGCATCTTTTACAGTGTTTTAGAGAGATGGTGTAAAACTGATTTTCTCATGGCTTTGACTGGTAATTGCTGTTGCTGCCAGCTGCCTCTCGAATACATATAGTCCCATGGACTTTCCAACCTGACGAAATTGATGGCTTTCAGAACAGATTGGTTCTATTTTTATCCAACAGATAAACCAGTCTGTGGTAGAAAATATATTTTGCCATTTCATGATGGATACTAGATGTTTCCACATGCCATTTGGCTAGAAAAAAGCATTTCACCATAATGAGTGAGAATTTTCAGAACTAGCTAGAGCATCAGTAGTGACATGTCTTAAGTCAGATTACTGTAGCAGAAGTGAGGGGGAAATTGGTGCTTGCTTGCATGGGCAGTGCTCTAGTAACTCCGGCTGTGGTCTAAAGACTGACTCACAAACTTGTGTGGAGCAATTTAAGAAGTTAGAATCTCTGGGCCAGCAGACAGCATGTCTGTGCCTCAGCTGCTGCATTGTCCAGTCAAGAGTGTTAGCTGAAACCAACTGATTTCAGTGTCATAAAGTGGGCTATGAATTGCAACAGCAAGCTGCCACCATGACTCTGCTGGAGTCAGACTCTGGGGTACAATTTCCCTCTTAAATTACCAAGGGAAATGTGGATAATGCCCTGTTCAATTCCCCATTTGCCCCTTTACCATGATTTCAGGCATTTAGGAAGAACAGAGCCAGAATGGCCTCTTACCTTTCCCACTCTGGGTAGTATTGCAGCGCAGTGGTAGGCACCAAATGAATGCATATGGTGCACATATCATCAGAGGTCCATTCTGGGTCCTGTAGAACAAATTCATGACTCTGCATTGCATTTGAGGTCTGAACTATGTCCCTTGCTTTCGGCATAGCTGAAGAAAGAGTTTGAAGTTGTTCTGACTAATTGATCTGTTCATTACAAGGCCTTTTTTTAATTCAGAAAACAATATAGCTCAGGAAAGGAGGAACTTCAGTCAAGGTAGCAGAAGGCTATGATTCACCAATCCCTGTGGTGCACACACAAGCACCTTTCAGCTCTCTAATTCTGGCTGTCTGAACATGTGAGCAGCAAATCATCGGATCTGCTGGGCTTGATTTTTGTGTGCGGACAATCAGATGCCAGCCAGCCAACAGGAGAGGGAGTAGCAAAAGGGCAGGTACTTGCACTCTGAAAATAAAACACTGGGTTTATGCTTATTAGCATAATAAGTAAATAAGTAAGTGATAATATAGTAAGTATAACATACTACAGTAAGATTTCTGCTGCTTACTCCTCTTAACTCCACCAGTTTTATCTATAAAACCACAAAGTATTAGCCAAAGAAAAGTGAAGACCTTGGCAGTACTCTAACAGCAAAGACAGCACCAGAATAACAAGGCTAATCACCTATTTGTTAGTCTTACTGTTTATTTTATTACAGGTCAGTGAACAAAAAACAGTCATGAGATGTTAATCTCTCTAGCTATTTAATCTTAACCACCCCCCCACCATTGTTCTCTCACGGGCACAACAGCAATATCCCCTCCTCCTCCCTTGTAATGACCTCATTTTAAAGTACAGTTTCTCTCTGGTTTGGCTTTTAAGGGGTCAGACTGATGCTATTTGAATTGGGATGAGATTTGCTCAGGTCCTGTCACTGGCTGCTGCCTACGGTTCTACTGAATTTGTTCGCAAGAAACAAAGACTCACCAGTTAATTTGTAATTTGTGAATTTATTGAGCTGTGATTAGTGACAGCCCATCTAGGGAATGGGGAGTGGTGTTAAGCAGCACAGCATGGACATAAAAGAGGTAAACCATTAGAGACCTACAAATGGGGATTGAAAGATAGATTTCAGTGCTATGTTGGCACTGCAGGGAGATGCTTTTTCTTTAGCTGAGCCCTTTACACAAATAAGAAACCAGGATGGTTAAAGGGGAGAGCTGAGAGGCACAGCCCACATCCTGTGCAGGGAAGTTCATTCCTGCCTAATGCTGGATTATGTATGGGAGTTGCAAAGCACTACAGAAAAGGGAAAGTGTGTGTTCCCTGCCTCTGAAGTGCTGCTTCCTCTCATTGTCTCTGTAAAAGTAGCATGGTGCATTGATGAGCTGGAGGGATGTACTGGGAAAATGTAAGCTCCTGACATACTGGTAGGGGAAAGCAGGAGAGAAGTGGCTAAGGGAAGAGGAAAGGATGTCTTAGATGCAAGATATGAGGGTGGAAAGGAGGGAATGGCTGTGAAGATTTAAAAACAAACAAACAAAACCCCAGCTAAAACACAAGTTGCAAATGTATTACCAAGGCTAAGGTAGAAGACATCAGTTAGCTCACCTACAACTAAGTGAGGTACATGAAGTCTAGGTCTTTGTTATGTCTTTGCTTCATTTGCTTTCCTCACTTTTGAGTTTGTTCCAGGCTTCCTTGGAGAGATTCCTTGTTTTGCTTCTGTAGCTCCCTGCAGGATGCAAATGTTAATAAGTGCAAGCACAGCAGGCAGGGCTGAATCCATCAGGAGAGATGGGGACTGGATGGCAGATCAGCTTCCCTCCTGCTGTGTGACATGTGATGCACGTTGAACCCAGGGCGGTGGGGGAGCCCCTTACTCTAGTTCGGCAAATCCCACCCTGCTGCTGCAATGTTTCCTTAGCTCTGTTGCTTACTGGAGCTGTGGTAAACAAAAGGCTTTAGCAAATCATGGACAAATAGAAAAGCAGAACCTATTCCATGAACATGCTAGGCTAATCTGATATTACTGGGTTCTTTATGGCGTCAGATTTTTTTTTTCCCCAGGTATATTAGCCATTAGAACGTTTTCCATGTGTATATTATTGGCTTTGACTTTCCAGCTCACGAGTGACATCTACTGCCAATGTTGTGCAATCCAATTTAGAATTGACACCGTTTAGTGTTACTATGAAACACCTCATGTTAAAGAGAGCTGAGAACGGCAAAGAAGACATTCGGTGATAATGTTACAGAAACTGTTTTACTGGCTTGTGAATTCTCCAGACCTACTTTGTCACCCTGTTGCTTTCCTCTGGCCAGTGTGTCCAGTTGCTGGTGGTCCTTTTTAGCTCTCCTTGCTGAAGGAGGTCCTTGTTTTTGATGTGCTGTTGGTGTCCGGTACTTGGTGCCTTGGGTGGGGGGAGAGAGAGAGCCTCGTATCATCTTGGGCTTACAGAGTGCCACCAGGCTGGTTTACAGACCTGCTGCATGGGCTCACTTGCAATACATGGTTGGAAGTAAGAGGTTCTGGCTTCAAGTTATTTAATGCTCCTGAAGTTACTCTCATTTTTGCTGCACTTACAAAAGAAACAGGCAAGCTGTAGGTGGCTCTCACTGGCCAGTAGCATAACTGACCTTTGCAAAATTTCTAGTATTAGTCCAACTTAAAAGCAAGCAAATGACTGACTGACATAAAGGCTGATTCTATTGGAAACATGTAATCTTGTTCACCTCTACTTGAGGAAAATGAACCTTTTGCACTTGCCATGTGTTTAAGAAGCCTGAGCTAGATACCATTTTTAGGCTACAATGACAAAACACCTCTGCCTCCCCCTGTGCCTCCCAAGAGAATAGGCACAACCCAGGGTTTACACCATCCTTTCCATGTGCAGCTATTGGAGCTCAGCAGGCTATAATTTGGTGGTTCTGCTGGGCCAGGTCCTGCTGCCCGGTGTTCCCTTGCCCTGGCCTTGTAGGAGTTGGGGTGAAATGTGCTCACGTTGCTTCTGGGCATGCTTGGCAGCTTCAGAAGCAGTCAGCATGGCAAATGGATGCAGGGAGATCTTGAAAGGCTTCATCCAGCAGTTCTGAAAGGACAACAATTGATAGACTCATATACCTGCAGAAATGATGTGTTAAGAGCATACTCCTCTGGTCAGCAGAAGCTAAGATAACTGCTTCAGCAGTCCTGATGGATAAATGAGCAGCATTTATAATGTCCATCCTAACTGCCATGAGGGTGTGACTTGGGGTCCCTAAGCACCTATATATCTTGATAAAACGAGCATGTGATTTTCAAGGAGATTTAAGCCAAGGGTTCAAAATTGATGAAGGAAAACAGGAATTTCTACCAGTTGACTTCAATGGAAAAAAAAAAATCCACAGAGACTGAATTTTCAGATGGGCTCGATTCCAGCTCCTTGAGTCTAGGACTCTTAAGGAAGCATAAGCTGAGTTCAAGAGTTCCTGTTAATTCAAAACAGTAGATTTAACCTCTTAAACGAATTAGGGCTTTGCAAAATAAAGTATGCTGAGTTTCCCAGCTCATCAAATAATTTCTATTCTTTTCTCATAGAATGGGAATGATCTTTAGCCCATGATTAAAATGAAGCAGTGTTGCTAGCTGAAACAGAAATAGAAGAGTGCGATAACCATGGCTTATCTTCTTCAGAAAATTTCGTAACTTTGCTACATTGTGATCATTAAGGAAGTATCTCTGAGTCCTCAAGGCACAAGATCTAGGCAAGAGGACAGTAACATGAGCTGAGCAGAAATACTATTTCTGTTTCTTCTTTGTCTCTGCTTGTGTAACATCAGAATATAAATCAAAGCTAAAAAACGCCACCTCTCCTCCTCCCAAAGGAAAAAAACCCCACCAAAATCCAAATGCAAACTCAAACACCCCACAATGGGAAACAACATGAGTAGCTAGCTGGAAACTTTTCAAGAAAACATCACTCCTCTGCAGTGTATGGTGAACACTCAACATAGAGATTTCTAAAAATATCCTGTGTTGGAAATGCATCAAGAAAAGTATTCTTGTCCATAAGAAGCAAGACTGTAAAAATATACAGTGTAACATTCACAGCAAAAGGAGGGACAGTTGATCCACTCATCCCAGGAGCAGAAAGGAAGATCCCTCCTTCTAAATAACATATTGTGAAATGCCCCTACATCACAACTACTGACATTTATAGTTCTTGACATGGAAGAATTCCACTAAGAGAGCTTATAGCCAAGCCTGTTCTGATGCATGTAACTGCGAGCTGGAATGAGCTCTAGCACTTTCTGGACACTGGGTGTCAGTCTGTCATCAATATTACAACTAAGCATGTCTGAGACCAAAAAAAAAAAAAAAGTAAAATAAAGTGCACCAGAAACACTGTGAATTACATGTGAATTGCCTGTTATAGTGTGACTACAATTCCACATCAGGTTTTAATAGTTGCATCGGAAACATCAATAAATTATATGTGACTGAAAAAACAATCTATATATTCCAGTACAAATGCTTTTTCATTATGGAGCTGGGTCATATGGAATACTTTCTTGTCACTTGAGTCATAAATTAAAGATTCTAATACCTCTCCTACTTTTTAAAGGGCAGTTACACAACTAAAGAGATATTACTAGAGAAACTTGCTTTGAACAGAGGCAAGGCTATTATGAAGCAAGCAGTATCTCCCCAGACCTGCAGAGCCTCTTTCCCCACTCCACACTAGTGGTAATTGGAGCACAGTGGTGGGAATGCTCCTCTGTAAGCCATTATGGCAAAGGTGCAGGAGATGGGTTACAGGTTAGCGTGGATGTCAGTAATTGCACTGCCCTTTTCTTGCCTCTCCCCAGCACACTGTGAGGTAGAGGAGGAGGTGGTGAATAGTTCGGCTTTTTGCTCTGTTCTAAGAGAAAGTTGGAATTCATTTATTATTATTAATGGGGTAAAGGGGCTAATTACCTCAGTTCAAAAGATAGCGTATTTTTAAAAGGCACAGATATTATAGGATATCTTTCACTTTTACAGATGAGCTGAAAAAACAAGTCACTCACTTTTGCAGAGCTCTGCCAGTGTGTTGCTGAGGGCCTCATGCTGTAAATCTCAAAGATCTCTTCTATAGAAATGCTGTTCTGTGAAGACAGGTTAGAAGAGAGATTCAGCTCTCAGAAGGAGTATTCTTTCAAGTGAATGAATGAAATCAAGCTCATATCCCCTTTTTGAAACAGCTCTCACATGAGCTCCTGGTATTGTTTCATACTGCTAGTACAAATCCATTGATCTGGTCCTGAAACTTGCTTGCCATTTTGCACTTGGCTGAGACAAGTTAAGTAATGTGTACATATGCACAGGACCACCTACCGAAACTGCTTATTTTGTTTGCTAAGGCTGAGCAAAACTTTATTGCTGCTTGATAAAAATGAGACGGATTGGTAATATTTGCACTGTCTGTACACTGTCCTTTCAATGAACGAAGACATTCTAGGTACAGGGAGTGTTTCTATTCTATCTGCCACAGGATAAAAGATATTGCCATCTTTTTTGTCTGCTTACCATTAGTATTCCAGCATATGAAGATAATATCATAGCTTCTCTCTCAATTCGGTTGGGATACGCATATTGTTTGCGAGCTGCAAAATTCCTGTATGGTGTTTTGAACAAGAAGATTATTAGTCTGGTATTATAAACACAAAAAACAATCCTGGGCTTTATTCACTGCTGCTTTTACTCTGTCTTCACACTGGTGTAACCCACTGCAGCAGCAGGACCTCAGCTTTGCAATACTCACATTTTCTCTCTTGTCAGTGCAGCCTGAGCATCTGAGTCCGTTAACCACATCAAAGCAACACTGAGGGCTAAGTTATAATGGGCCTGGAAAGACAGAAGAACTTTATGTGGTTTGACTGTAATTTCTTGACTGAAGACAGAAAGACCAGCGTAATGCAACGAAACATGAGCTGTAGTCCAACATTGCCTCAACTACACTGGGTACCTCATATGTTGTAAGATACTTGAGGAGGTCTGAGGTGTTTTAAACACACACAGGAAGACTTTGTTTTCTTATGCACAAACAGCTTTGGCTTGTGAAGTATAATCTCTGGTAAGTTGACGTAACTGTATCAAATGCCTTCTGCAAATGAGCTTTTCCTTGCTAAAAAATCAGCAAAATCTTTAATTATGTTGGATACACTATACCAGGATGCTATTCACAGCAAATTTCTTTAGGTACTCTTTTCAGTAATGGGCTTTTATTGACCATTATAGGGTCAGGTTATTTAGCTGCACCAAGCAGCCATCTTTCAGAGCTCTTAGCAGCCATGCAGTTAAAGAGGATAGGAAATAGCAAGTCTGGTGATTACCATGTCATCTAGAAAGGCGGACTGCCTTTGTCCTCTTGGATCAAATCCTTTTTCTCGTAGTCTGATGCCAACATAATCTCCCCTTAAAGCAAGGAAACAATTCTGAATTACAGCTGCTTCTAAGCAAACCAGTACATAGGAAATGTAGGAGATTACTCTAAAGCTGATGCAAGACCAAGACTAAGTTTACTGTGATTCAGGGCTAGGAATCTGCTGCAGGATCTCTCAGACAGTTCCCAAGTAGGAAAGTGTCGCTGTTGAACCGCTAGCAGAGAGAGAGAAACTGAGGCTCGAATGTGTGGTGAATTGTTCTAAATTTATTAATTAATTCCAACTTATATAGACTTTCAAAGATCACTCGGATTGGGCCAATTCAAAACCTCCCCCCAGGTTAATTGGCCAGGCTTGAAGCATCCATATCTTGAGACACTGTTTTAATAACATCCAAACTTTACCTTTGTTTATAAAACATAGGAAGAAGAGAGAAGATTTTCTTATGGGAAAGGTCTGTGCTTGCCACAGGAAAGCTATGAGTTGTTTGCATCTCTGCTAATCTTAGCTTCCATCAAATCACACTGCTATCTTCTCCAAAGGCTCCAAAATATGGGAAGAAGTGCAAATATTAAACAATTACTTAAAGTGTAGGGACTCAGCAGACGAATTTCACTGTACAGCCAAGAGAATGAAAGAGATGCTTCACTGGTGCTTGTCCTTCTCATTCAGGGGAGGTCTGATTCTTTAATCTTTCCTCAGACTAAGTACTACTGATCCATGCAAGCATTCCTAGGACAGATAGGCACAGGACTTGTGTGGAATAGAGGAATACTGCTTTCATCCCCTAGGAGTTGTCTGCTGGGCAATTCTGCAGGGAAGAACATGAGATGCTGCTGCATGAACTAGGAGGCCCCTTACAGACAGCAGCTGCCCTGAATGCATTGCAAGGGAGGAATTCTGCACCACCCTGGTTGCTCTCACTGAGCAAGTTCTGGGCTGTCACATCTCTATTGTCATCTGTGCAGTCAGGTCTCCCACTGCCAACTGAATGTAATAAAATGAAGAACATGACAAAGGAAGTTTGCTCATACTTTCCAGCAAGAGAAAACGAAGGTTTGAGAGCTGTCATCCACCTAGGTTGTACAACCCTTCGTAATGAAAACAAGCCAATCTCAAGTGCAGTGAAAGCAATTGTGGGCAGCTACTACTTACAGGAGTTTTTCAATCTCTTTCTTCAGGAGTTTTCTTTCCATATTCTAGGTGTCATTGTAACAAACTCAATGGATCTAGGAGAGAGAAAAGTGCATCCTACCAAGTGTCGCTGTCAGTGATTCTCTTAATCACAAGTAAAGAGAGTGGGACACTTGGAGACCACCAAAAAAAATATAGCCAAAACAATTTCCAAGGTAGGATTAAAATAGGAGCTGACAAAAGTTTAATCAAGAAAGAAGACAACATGCATAGTATTGAAAATGAGGGTGAAGAGTTTGGTAACAGGAAATGGACAGAATGAGCCCATTTAAGATGAGCATCAGCTTGCAGCTTGCTTGGATCCCCACCACAGTGATGCATATACTCTCATATAATGCAATCTATTGACCTGCTGCCACTACTAAGTTCTTAGCAATGGCTTCCTCTCCCTACTGTGTGTCTATTAATCTGATCTGTATGGTAGAAAGAGGGGATGGACCGGGGAGAAGACAGGATGTAAGAGATGAAGTAAAAGTAAAGAGAGAAACCAGTACCTGGCCCACCAATTTATTGTAACATCAAAGTGCATGCTCTACTCCTCTGCTCCATCATACTCACAGCTGTTAATTAATATTGTCCCCCTATTCTCTCTTTTGTAAATGTACAGAAGAAATCATGCTCTACCTGTGTCAACTCTTGCAACAGGCATCAGGATCTGGGTTTGGAGCCTCTCTGACTTCAGGCATTTGTGAGGAGGAATTCCCTCTTCATGTTGCTGCTCCTTTCTTGCCTCTGCCTCTCAGTCTGGGTGCCAGGGAAATTAGGCTATGGCTTCATGCAGGACTGCTGCTTTCTCATGTTGCTTAGAAACAATGCTGCTGAGCTGAGAGAAAATAAAATAAAAAACCCCAGCAAATCAAAACCACCACAGAGAAGAGGGTAAACCTTCAGCTTATCAGTTTCAAGCTAGATGATCCTGATACACTTCTAGGCATTGAGTTTCACTGCTGAGTGGCTGGTTGGAAACACAGCAGTCTTATTAACAAGAGAGGCAGAGACTATTCACTGGGTTTTCTCATGGATCTAATTGCTTGTAAATGAAGCTACTAACTTCTACTACTGTTTCAGCATTCTACCAAATGGAATAATGAAAAACTAGACCTGATACTTCCCAAGAGCCCATCTAGGGTTTCATTTCCAGCGTTTGTGGTATATAGCAAGGAGCTTGGCTACATGTTCTTTCATCAATGTTATGGTATTGCTTACAGTATTGGGAGAAACTCTTAACAGTCAATAATTCCTCCATGCTGTTCTAAACCCTGCAGTTGTCCTTCCAATGGACACAGGGCACATCTTTCATGGGATTGCTGATGGTAGCCAATCTATCATGATAGCTAGCAAGTCAGTAAGAAACTATGGGATTTTGTAGATTAGGAAGGTTTGCAGGCTGTAGATCTGAATGAATGAGCCATCCCCCTCATTGGAAATGTACTTCTCTTATTAAATGATTTCCTAGTAAAAAATAGGAATGGGTTTATTAGACATGACCATAATGTTGCCTTTCTTTGTGATGGCCTAAGAAAACATAAAAGGGAATGTATTATCATGAGGCATAGATGCTCTCCTGGAAGAAATCTACTTGGAATTTATAGAATTTGTGCTGTGCTTTCTCTTCCTTATTTCATTTGCCTTTCTCATTTATTCTATGGCAAAAGGAGCACCAAGTTTAGCAATTCCCCACCTTTCATTCCAGCTAAGGGGCTTGTTATCAAGCTGGATTTGATTTCTGAGAGCATCCTCCTTGCAGGCATCATGGCAAACCCATCTCCGGTAGAGGTGCTGGTTATTTGCTCTGAGAAACACAGGCCTACTGCCTGCCAGGCATAACTCCACCAGTTACACCCACCCAGGGCTTATCTGCTGCTATGGCCAGGCAAGAGGGAAAAGTGACCTTCACAAAGTGAACATAGCCATGCCAGGACTGGCCCAAAGTCCTGCTAACGCAACCCCTCTCCTGTTATGTGGAAAAAGTGATACTCTAATGAAGAAACGGACCTTCCTGAAATGAGTCTGGTCCCTAGTCCTTGGGTGAGCTGACCCCTGCCATTTCCCCAAAATCAAGAAATGCTTTTGTATCATTGCAAGGTGGGGGAGGCCACTGTGTTTGTGCTCTTCCTTGGTTAATATAAAATAACACTCACTAGTGGATGCCCAGGGGAGAGATAGAGGAACTGTGCCAGCAGGTATCAAAATTTCTCTGTATTTCTCTGTTCTCTAATTCAGGACCTTCTTGAGCAAAAACTGTTGCCTTGGTGGTTAATAGCTCTTGCTTGTTTTTAACTTCTACAAATTTGTCCAATCACTTTCTGGGTAAGTGAAATTGAAATTTTGAGTAATGACATCTGCAATATTTGCTGGTAAAGATTTCCACTGTTTAAATTGAGCTGTGTGACAAAAAGTCTCTGGTTTTAAGAAGCCAACTGTTAATTTAATTAGCTGACCAGTATGCTTAATAAACTTAGCAGAGAAAATGTAGGCCCCCAAACTGCAGAATTTGTCATACATGGAACATAGAGGATACTAAAATATATGAATAGTGATAATTTTTGATAGTCATCATGCTAGCTTAGTGGATTTGACACCCAGCACTCATTTCTGTGCAGAACTGTAAATAAATCAAATACCCCACCTCTCTGAGGAGATTGGCCTCTTGGACACCAGGTAAAAGAACCCATTTTGGGACCACAGACATGTTTTCAGCAGCTTTATTCCCTCGGCACCTCCACTGTAAATTGATTTTCAAAATATTTGGCTGCCTTTCCTGTATGTATCACTTCCTTAAAATATTTAACATCATCACACCAGCACATGTAATGTCAGCTTCTTGAGAAGAAATTCAAGGGTGTCTGGAAAACAATGCATTAACTTGAACTGAAGTCTAAAGTACGTTCAGAAGAAAAGCAATTCCTATTAATGGTCACATATAACTGCCTTTCTCACAGGTGCAAACTGCAAACCGTAATTTTTGGGTACGATATGTCCTTCAGATCGCCCCTCGGCTTTTCTGAGGCGTTCCAGGAGCGGTTTAGCTCTGTGGGGGCCAGGGCGGGTGGTGGCAGCAGCGCCTCAAACCTGGGCTTCCCAGGCAGAAGGGCCGCGGGGCGGCGAAGGCCGTGAGGGCGAGCAGCTGTTCACAGCCCGCGCTCCCCGTGAGGGCGAAGGAGCTCACCCTTCTCCGGCCGAGGCGCTGACCCTGCTCTGGCCGAGGCGCAGAGAAGCACCCGCTCCCCACAGCCCTCCCGCGGGGCGGAGCGAGGGGCGGGCCGCCTGCCGGGCCGCGGCATTCGAAAGTCGCTTGGCGGGGAGGACTTCCTCTTCCTCCTCCTCCTCCTCATCTGTTGCGGGTCCATGCCGGGCCGCGGCGCCGCTTCTCGGGGCAAGTGCGAGCCTTGGCCGGTAAGGGCTTGCGGAAGGGGAATACAGGTGCTGACCCTGCTCGGAGTCGCTCTCTTCAGCGATGGCGGCGTGGGAGGCCAGCGAAATGTCCTTCTTCAGTCTGAGCGACGTGAGAGAGCGGATGCGGGAAAAGAAAAAGGGTGCCTTGAGGACTGCGAAGTTGAATGCCTCACTTGCATCAAAGATCAAAACGAAAATCATCAGTGAGTGTAATCTGCGTTGCGGTGTGCTCAGAGGCTGGCTGCTATGTCGGCTTCTAACTCGGCCTTTCGCCGTGGCACTGGGAGCGGGCAGCAGTCCTTTAGCAGAGCTCATGTGCTGCTTCTCAGCTGCTTCTCTGCCGGCGGTTTCTAGTGAATTCAGTGCCCTGCAGAGGAGTGTCAAGTGCCACTCAAGGTGCCCAAAGGCATCCGAAGTATTGTAGTGTATATGCCATCCTGTGCAGGAGCTAGCCCGACTGACTTTCTTTTATGGGGGAAATAATGCAAAGATAGAACAGGACATAATTTGAAAAACTCAGATATTTTAATTACTTTTATTTAATTGTTTTGAAATTGGGAGACAGGGGTCCAAATCTACTCAAGGGCAACTATGGAGGAAAATAGGTTTTTCTCCCATTTTTTGGATGGTGATGAGGACCTATCTGTAGGTGACTTGTTCACAGCAAGAAGCATATAATTTTAAACTCAGCACTTGAACCGTGCCAGCGTTCATTAAGAATTGAAGCAGTAGTTTGCTGCCTGAGCGTGACCCACTGATGATGGAGAGGGTATCTGAAGTGTTGCATGTTATGGAAAATCTTTTCCTGCTGTTTTCTCTGAAGACTTCTATTGCTGGAAGGAAGGATACTGCTGGTTTTGTGAGGGGGCTATTGAGCTATAGAGATCTGAATCTGAGGAAGGCTGGTCTGGGAAGAGAAAGAA
Organism: Entomyzon cyanotis; assembly: GCA_024500445.1. NCBI lineage: Eukaryota > Metazoa > Chordata > Aves > Passeriformes > Meliphagidae > Entomyzon > Entomyzon cyanotis. The sequence goes on along the minus strand of JAKEPQ010001027.1, from coordinate 13,761,677 downwards.
TTATGTTGAGGGGAGAGGTATGGATGAGACCTTGGATGCTGATGGTGTGTGATACTGCTCTGTCTCTTACAGACAACTCTTCTACTATGAAAGTCTCCCTAAAGCAGAACAACAAAGCATTGGCTCTGGCCCTCAATGCAGAGAAAGCCAATGCACAGCGGCTCACCCAGGAGAAGACCATCTTACAGAAGGAGGTGGAGCAGTGCCACTTCCAGAATGCTGTGCTGCGGCACAGGCTCTCCTTCCTGGTAGGACACTAACAGTGTAGCTGGCATGGGGAGGGGTGGTAGGCAAGGTGTGCAGCACAAGCATCTCTACCTTGGCAGGATTGAGCTGTTGTTGAGTGTCTGAATTCTCAACATATGGAAAAGATCACCATTCATTTGCATTTTTTTTTTTTTCCAAGCTGTGTTCTCCCCAGAACATGCCTCCTTCTGGCTACTAGTATCCTTGTTGCAATAGATGTTTTGATTTAATGTCTTTATGGCTTCTCTCTCTTTATTACCTCAACACAGAATAATATGTTGAAAAAAATGGACAATCTTATGGCTGCAGTTAAGATGGCTGAGCTGTCTGAGGTAAGCCATGGGAAATGTGAGCACACTGCTGTTGGAAGGGAGCTGTGTTTGCTTTGTGTTGCCTACTCACTTCAGTGTTCGATGCTTCACCTGTTTTTCTTTGCTTACTTGAATTGTCCTGGCTATATCCTTGTTTTCAGTTTGGTGTTAGGGATTTCCAGGGTAACTTTCTCTGTAGGAAGAGCTAAAGTTTTAAACTGTTTTTCTCTGGATTATTGGCTATATTGGCAAGTAGGCTCTTCTGTTCTGACAGTTTGTGACTTCTTTTCAATTTCTTTTTTAAAGTATTGCCATGGCAACTTGGGATGTGGAATAGGACACTTTCTCTGTGTCTTGTCTCATGGGTGGATGGGAAAATATTCCTGCTTCCTAGTCTCAGATTATCTGAACTAGTTTAACTTCATCCTTAGGCCATGGAGACACAATCTGATTCTGCTGCAATTTATTCCATAATTCATGTTTAAACATGAGAGGGTTGCTGGCAGTACTTCACATACTTTCCAGAGAAACTGAGCTTCTGCTGATTCTGTGCAGGAGGCTGCACGAGGTATTTAAAGAATTTTAAATCACTCTTCTATTTCTCTGATTTCCAGTTCCATACAAATTCTGCATCCTTGTCCAGTGGCCAGAAGAGCAGCATGACTGAAGATAGCTGGACTGATGATATTGCAGATGGTCAGCCTCTGAGGTGGGCTTTAAAATTATACCACCAAGCTTGTCCTGAATTTCTATATGCTAAACTTCTTGTGTTTTATGTGTACGCCCAGTTGCCAGTTTCATGTGAGATGTCTTCTCTGAACCACCACCGCTTGATGCTTTCCCTTATTCTGTCTTTCTATTGCAACTCCTTGTCTTGTTTGTCATAATGCCAAGTCCGTGTAAAAACCGGTCTTTTTATCTCCTTTCTTTGAGACTGTGCTACTTTTAGGCAGTTTTCTCTTTGTAGCTGGTGACCACTGCAAGATTTGCTTGAGTGAGTGAGTGCCGTAGCTGGCTACCTTGATATTTATTACATAAAACCGCTTAATAGTCAACTACCTCCTTGTATGATGTAAGCTTGCATTCTGGAAAGATGGTCAGAGCAGGATCTCTTAAAGTATACGTGAAGTCCTGTTTCTCCTCTAGTCTCCCCTTTGGAGACAGGAGTTCTTGGAGCTGCCCACACATATAATGCCAAGCAGCCATGTTGGTGTTCCACAGCAAGGTGAATGTGTGCTCACAAGGAGAGGCCTTACCTTTTTGTTGCCTCAGTGTATTTTTCTCATGCTTCTGTGGCTGAAGCAGTTGCTCTCCGTATGTGTTGTGCTTGCTCAAAGATGGGAAATTTGTCCTGCCTGAGCAGTGTGTATTCTTCAGCACCTGAAGCCTTCAGAAGTGTGTTTCAGCAGCTCCTCATGGAGGTGAAAGGTGCACTTAGTCTGCTGGATTCTGGGCCTGTCATATATGTGAGACATGATCCATTGCTGTTACTCGTTCTCACCAGGGTTACACGGATACCAATGAGAGTGCCCATTTCCAAGCTGTGTGATGCAGGACAGCAAGCTGGCAGCTCCACAGCAGTGCAAACATCTTCAGGGGAACTTCAGAGACCTGCTTCTAGTGCAGGAGAACTTCAGAGACGTGCTTCTAATGAGCCCCTGGAAATTGTGCCTGTTGCCTCCAAAGATACTTTGCCACCACAGCATGCTGAGAAGCCTCAGTTCCAACAGGAAGAGAATGGCAAGAAGTTGACTGAAGCAATGGCAACAGAGGAGGCTTTTCACGTCTCTTGCATCTTTGGAGGTAACTTTGCATCTTTTGCTGTTCTTCTGGTATGACTTTATATGTCTGTGCTCAGAAATGCATGAGTGCCATAGCTTTAGTTAGTGCTTAACCACAACTCCACTAGCTCCTAATGACTGGTAGGAACTACATGCTCCACTGGGGCTGTTATTGCTGGAGTTACATATATCCCAGAATTAGACTTCTTCAGAGGGATATGTGGCACGTTTGCAGTAGTTCAAGATCACAAATCAGGCTTTTTGAGTACTAGGCACTAAACTTACATAAGATTTTCAGAGATGTCTGAAGGTGCAGGATCTGACTTGGTGCACAACTGTTTCTTGTGGATTTGCCATATAAATAATAACTCTTACAGATCATTAGTGTTAAGTATTACGGCTGGTTAAGGGATCTTGCTTTGGGCTGCTCTCTTGTTCGGAGGGAAGCCAGCTGACCAATTCTGTTACACAATAAGTTTGGGGAGCCCCTGTAGAGATAAAACCGTGCTTTTTGTATGCTCTGGATGTGTGGCAGTGTATGGAGCAGGGCTTTTAGTGGTATGGGGAAAGCTGACATTTGCCTGCTTCATTTCTCAGTCTTAGAAATTAATTTTGTCTTTCCAACAGAGGTCTTGTGCACCACTGAACAAAATCCCAACAATATGCCAGCACTTGCCGGGGAAAGTCATACTCTTTCATATGAGGCTGATGAGATGGCAAAACATTTCTTTGATCGTCTCTCACAAGGGCATGTTACTCAGAGGAGAAAGCGTTCCACCCTGTTTGCTACAAGCACTCCATCTTCTGCTCTGGATATCTTCCCACATGTCAGTTCCGCTCAGGCAGCTTGGGGTAGTACTGCACAGGACAACAGGAACTCCAGCAAGAACAACACACAGCAACAGATGAGATCTCCCAGCCCCCTGGCTTCACCTACTCAAACCGCTGTTATTTCTCATAGAAACTCTGTGGGTAAAGAGACTTTCTGTGACCAGCCACAGGCAAAAGAAACGGGGTGTGGTGTTGAAATGGATTCCAGCTATAGCCAAGTCACTGAGTTTGTTCCTGTAAAGGTTAAAAGCAAAGGTAATTGTAAAACTGGAGAGAAAAAGACTGTTAACAAACCAAGAATAGGAAAAAAGAAAACAACTGCAATTAAAAACAATGCAGAAAGTAGTCCTGATAGATCTCAAGGTGAAGAGTGTGCTCAAAAGGCAAAGAAGCTTCTTCAGCCAAACGTTGCAACATGTTCTAGTGAGTCTGAAGTCTGTGAGATGGGGCAGAAGGCTTGTGTAGGGGCTTTTGACAAGAATAGAGACTGTGGTGTGGAATACCATTCCCATTCTCCTGATGGAGTCCAAGACTTTGGAAGTACCCATGTGGTGAATCCAGCACAGCTGCACAGTCTTGAAAGTGCTGACCTAATGCAACAGGTTAAGAACGGACCTGTCTTTGAGATCCAAAGTATGGAGAGCTTGCTAAAACCCCCAGCTCATACCTTCTTAAATCATGAAGTTTCCTCAGGCGATTCCAGGCTACAAAATTCTACAAAATTCTCAAGTGTGAGCAGAAAGAGCATCAGACAGAAAGCCACCAGAAAAACTAGAGTAATTAGGCGAAGAGATGATTCTGATGAGGAGTATCTGCCAAACAGTATGATAATACCAGAGGCCAAAGCTGAAGAACACCCTACAAGCCAAACAAACAGGAGAGAGACTAGCAGGAAAAGCAATTGTGATCAGACAAATGAAGCTGATGTGTTTATGCCCTGTGTAGATGTTCAAAGAGTAGCTAATGAAAGCACAAAGGATTTGACAGGTAATCTTAAACATAGCAGAAAAACTTATATTGTCCATCCTTTGGATCTCGCAGAAAACCTGGGCTGTATCCAGACAGAATGTGAAGGGGATGAAAATGTACCTCCCAGGTCTGTTCCTGGGAGCAAAGTGAGCAAAATCCCCAGAGCTGCTAAGAGCATTCAAAAGAGCAATAAGAACCAGACAGGGGCCCTTCAAGAAAAAGGACAAGCTGAAGTTGACAACAACATGAATGCTTTGAGAAAAGAAGCCTATTGCGAACCCAAGCCTCAGAAGAAGAGGAGCAACTCTAGACCTCCAGAGACTGATTCCCTGGCCAGAAAAAGTGATGGTGCCAAGGTTCTCACTGGAGCTTCCACTCCAGTGGAATTTGTATCTAAGCAAAGTGTCCTGATGGGGAAGTTTTCCTCCATTACACATCTGCTGTCTGAAGCAGATGCTTTCCTGGAGGAGCAGCTACCTGACATACCACTTGCAGATAGTCTTATGGACCTTTCAGACAGTCTTGAATCCTCTTCTGTGACCAGTTCTGCAGTTTTGCCTGTCAGCTTCAAACTCACAGAAGTACCAGTTTCCAAAAGCTTAAGTACTGAGAAAAACAGAATGCCAGCAAAATCCCCTGTTTGGTCGAAAAACTCCATGATATTTGAAGAAAAAACTGCACAGAAAATACCTGGGGAAAGAAACCAAGTTCAGTCAAATTCTTGGAGCTCATCTTCACAGGAACCTGGTAGGTGGTAGGCTGGGGAAGGTACCTGTGTTTGGAGATGAGGGAAAAAAAATCCATGCAGCAAGTGCATATATTTTTCTTCCTCTCTTCTCTTTTTTCAGAGTTAAAGATCAGTCTTTATTATCTAACATACCATTTATGCTAGCTGCATTTGCCTCTAGTTTATCAGCTTTCCTATAAGAATTTCTGTCTACTTGTCCTTGTGTTCATATTGGGACGAGACTAGCAGTGTGTGCTGTGAGTCTTGTTTTACCACTCTTGTTGCCTACACGGCATGCCTATTAATTCAGAAAATCAAGTACTCAAGCAGCTGAAAAGTCTAATTTGATGCTGACCTGCCTATTGGGAGTCAGTATTATTGGGGCACAAAATATCAAGAAGATGGCAAATTTTTGGTCCAGAAGGGTTAGTGCTGCAAGGTTTCAGGCTTCCTACCTCTAAGTGATATCTTCACTGAAAATTAACCAGGAGCCAACCTGAATTATTTTGGTTATGGGGTTTTTTTGGCTTGCTTTTTAAAAGGATTTGGAGGGTGTATCACTTGGCTGGTAATACAATAGTTAAGCTGATCCTTTTGGGGAGTTTGCTGTTAATGGATGCTCTGTAAAGAGAGAGTTTTGTGGGGTCTTTCATTCTGTAGCTGTTGACAAACAGGCCTTTTACAAGTGGAGTGGGCTGTACTTCATAGAGAGGGAGGAAGTTTGTTCTGCCTTCCTCTTTTCGGCTGACTCCACCTTGAAAGCTGCAGTGACTACTGGTCTGGTCCTGTGTCCTGCTGGAAGTTGGTAGGTTGCTGGTAGGTTGTTTGTGTGCCATAAGCTTGCTGTCTCCTCCAGGCTGTAAGCTCCTGGGCATTACAACTATCAAATAATTTTATATCCTTTTTTTACTACAGCAGGGCCCATGATACTATCAGTATTAGTGATCTGTATTTTTTCACTGAGGGACCTAATCTGATTTATGAACTGACTTTTGAGCAACAGGTCTGGTATTTTTAGATTAAAATGGTCTCGTGAGTTTAGAGGGAGTATGATTGGATTCTGGATTGTGCATGTTCAGAGAATCCTGGTAACGCAGCTCTTCCTATCTGTCAGCTTTTATTTCTCAGGATATTTGGAAATTGCTTGGAATCACTTTGATCAAACCATGTGAATGTCTCCCTTTGCAGATAGCAGGCCACTACGGGACTTGAACAATGTCAAGGTTGTGTCTTACTGCAGCTCGGAGGAAGCATCAGAGCGCTCATCCAGGCGGACACGGAAGCCAGCCTGCTACAAAGAGCCACCAATCAATAGGTTGGGTTTTAAACTATTCCTTCCAAATACTGTTCCCATGCTGCAACCCCTGCTCTGCTCTCATATACTCACTCTCCAGGGCTGGACCCTCCGTTTATTTTGCTTACAGTTCTTATCCCTTGTGTTCTGTGACTCTCTTCTGCCACAGTGTGGGTTATACCAAAATTCTGCATCAGCACACATGGTTGTTTAGGCTTCTGGTAACAAGCTGCCAAAGATGTTATTTTACTTGTTGAAATGAGCGCATCTTGGCAGGCTGCATTTGTGACACTCCAGTGCTAATGAGGCAGTAGCACAAGGATGAAATACAGGCTAAATAAAGACAATCAATCAGCAAAAGCCCTGATTTAATTTACTTTCTGTGATGAGTAAATTTTTACACACCTGAATAATACTTTCCTCCTGAGAGCAGGCTGTATCTGTATTGAATAGCAGATATGATACCTAAACAAATAGCTGCATCTTTTCCCTAAGAAACTGTAGATTCAGTACATCCAATGGCTATTGCACAGAATCATTTACTCCTAAAATGATGACTTTGTTGTTATATAACTGGGTAATACTATGTTTTTCCCTGACAAGTGTCACAGTTTGAACTTTCTGTGAATAGCTGGTTATATTGCACTAGAAGGTTGTCTGTACTGGACAAGAAATAAACTGTACTAATCATCTTATGGGGAAGCACTACAGTAGAATCAGAAACTTTAGGGACTAAAATCATACATGTATTCAAGGAATGCTTGATGGTTCAATGTAACCCTTTTGGTTCTGCAGGAAACTGAGGCAGGGTGACCCATTTACAGACACTGAGTTTCTCCACTCTCCTATCCACAAAAGAAAAAAGAAGCCTGTCAAAGCCAAGGGAATGACCAAGCAGATGAAAGAAGACAAAGAATGGCTTCCTGAAAGAAGTCTCCCAGTGCCAAGCCAGGCAAGTTTATAACAACAGAAAGGAGTTAGGATTAAAATAGTTGTTAAAAGGGAACCCCCAAGCTCCTAGAAGCTTGTGTGTTTAGCCACAAGGCTACAACTTTGAATGCAGAGGCCCGAGCAAAGATGGAGGTGGCTGACCAGGCAACTGAAGTATTCCAATTCCAATTAAGGCAACCCAAGGACCAGTTTGACAACTCGAGCCTTGTACCATGGATTTCTTCTGTTTTGAAATCTTTGGGACTCACAGGGTGGGGAAAGTGGTTGTCACAAACTGATGGATGTGTTTTAATGATGGGCATGGCCCTTATATGCTGTATGATTAGCAACTTATTATCTTCTGCTTCCTTCCTGTTCTGTCCTCCTGTCTGCCATGTAAATCTCCCTGCGGCAGAAGATGAGCCTTATACCAACAAACATCAAGGAATATTTGAAATACAGGGTGGTTTGGATCAGATAAAGCATGCTTTGTCTCAAACATCCTGAGTATTGCTACAGGAAAGGTGCTAGAAGGAGGGGGTGCCATGGGACAGAGCTGTTTGAAAACATCTCCCCTTTTCCTATCACTTCTTGCCCTTGTTAAAAAATACCCCCTTCAGCCGCCTTGTAGCCTCTTGAGGTACTGGAAGGTGCAGTAAGGTCTCCCTGGCACCTTCTGTTTTCCAGGCTGAACCACCCCAACTGTCTTAACCTGTCTTCATAGGAGAGGTACTTGAGGAGCCCTCTGATCATATTTGTGCCCCTCCTCTGGCTTTGCTCCAACAGGTCCATATCCCTCTTAAGCTGGCAATCACAGAGCTGGTCACTACTCCAGATGAGGTCAGTTGTGTTTCACAAAATCCTGTACTCTTCTATTGCAGACTAAGCACCCACTGGCTTCCAGCACTTCCTTTTTTAGGATCTACTGGTGTAAATTTGAAGGTTATTGATTCTTAATGTTTGAGAGAGTGGTGGGGAAAAGAAGGGATCAGACTGGTAGTAAAAGGGAAGGAAATGTGCCTCTTTGGTAGCAGGAGAAGTGTTTCCTCTTTGTGGCAGAGCAGGGAGAGGGCTGCTCTTTTCTTTTGACCATACTTACTGCTTCTCCTTAGCACTTCAGCAACATCCATCAGTTCATGAGGATAGGCTGGGTCTTGCTGTACTCTTGGTACTCACAGTCCTCCAGAAGATGGAAACTTCATTAGTAGAGGGAAAACAGTGTCATCTGCAGTCAGGTAAATGCTACAACATAGCTTACATTTAAGCTGTACTATTAAGTTATTAAAACTAGGAAACAAAAAGTCTAAGATTTAAAAATGCCCTTTTATTTGTTCAGTTTTCTGGAAGTTACCAAGCTTTCTCTGGTACTCTGTAACTCTGGAAGGCAGGTAGGAGCTAGTAAATAACAGGGAATTTGTTACTGGTGCTGTTCTATTAGTACCTGCCTGTGCTGATGTCAGCACTGATGTCAGAAGCCAGGCAGCAACACAGATCTCCAGCTGTTCCCAGTAACTATTTTCATTGCCACTGTGAGTCAGAAATGGGACTTTTTCCAGCTGCTTGTGTGCTTGTGCCACAAGCTTATGTGCTTGTGTTAATACCAGAATAGTAGATTGTATTCATTCATATTGAAGGTACAGAGACAGCTGCTAGCAGTTACAGAGCTGTGCTTCAAACACATTAATATTCACTCCTTTAGTCTAACATTGGTATCTCTATCCTAATCACCACCTATAGTAGTCAGCTGGAGGGGGAGAATTTGTTCATGTGTAACCAGTTTCTGTTTTGCTGAGTGATGATGTATAAAGTTTATATTACTTGCAAATAAAATTTCAATGCAAGTGGTATCTTCAAATTCTTGTACACTACCTGATGCTTACCATCCCACTGCACATCACAGCTTTCCCTGAGCCAGAAGAAATTAAAACTCAATTCTAAAAAGAGAGGTATTTTGTGTTTATATCACATTCCTACAGTCTGTCCCAGCATATACTGGACTGCGCTGAAAGCTACAGGAGTCTCTCTCTGAGGCAGAATTTCCCCATACCTGCTAATCACAGAAAGGAAGGAGACACAAACAGTGTTAGTTGGCTTTTATTTTAGTCTGAACTAAAAATATTCCTTAAAAAAACCCCAACACACAACCATGGATGGAATAAGTTTTCACAGTCATGATCTGACTTGCTGTAAGACAACAAGAAGGGTAAGTAATAGCCCAGACAACTGGAGAAAAGTTTGCACCTTTATGAATTGTGGGGTGAGGGAAGAGGTTAACAGTTCCTATGCTTCACATCCAGTCAGAAGGAGCATAACTAAATGCATGGCCTGCATTTAGACACTGCAGCATGGCTTTGGTAGGCTCTTAGCCTATAAGGCTTTTTTCCAGCATTTACTAAGTGCTACTCAAATGCTACAGTCCTGACTGCAGCAAGGGAACCAAATCCCTTAGTGTCAGGATACTGTGGTCTAGTTGGCACTAGAAGACAAATTCAGCAGGGCTGCAGTAGAGGTGGCATAGCCCTCTCAGCTCACTTATACTCACTGGGATGTACTGGAAAGAGGACGGTTCTGATTTCCAAGGTCTGTTGGACAGTAGGTCACAACTGGTTTGACCAGAGCTGTGACACAAACTGGCTTTCAGACTGAGAGGAAGAGATAAACATAGATCAAAAGTCAGAGAGAGAAACCTCAGGTCAGCTGTGAACAAAATTAGGAATCCAGACCCCTGCTGAGCTTTTATCACATTCATCTGCTTCGCAAAAGTAGGGCTTAGCCCAGCAGCTCAGAGCGTTTCAGAGAACATGATTTTCTAAAAATTTAAGAAGTGTCTATGTTAATTTTTATCTAGTGTTTGAAATGTTACACAACAAAGCACAATACAGAGCCACTTAAGCAAGCAATGACAGAAAATCCAAGTACGTGTTTTCTCCAATATCCTAAAGCTCCCATTAACTCTTGTAATTCTTTCTTTGACAGGGGCATTTGTATTTGTTCTAATTCCTTTCAAGTGTCTGCAGGAACTACTGCAGTGACTGCATCCACCAACTGCCCCAAAATTTTCTTTACTTGGTCCTTGATAATTTTTAGGTGGAATCTCAATTTTTGCTTCATTTAATGCTTCCCATACTGCTGCTGCTTCTCCCAGCTTTCCATGGGAACCTCCTTCAATTAGAGTATCATCTATAGATTGGTATGGTTTCACATCTAGGGGGAGTGACACTGTCTGTAAAAATTCAGCAAGATTGAGCAATCATGGGTGAATGTACCCTGGAGAGAGCCTGTTAAAAAACTAAAACTGATGAGAAAACAATTGCTAAAAAAAGCAAGAACAGGAAAAAAGAAAACAACTGCAATTAAAAACAATGCAGAAAGTAGTCCTGATAGATCTCAAGGTGAAGAGTGTGCTCAAAAGGCAAAGAAGCTTCTTCAGCCAAACATTGCAACGTGTTCTAGTGAGTCTGAAGTCTGTGAGATGGGGCAGAAGGCTTGTGTAGGGGCTTTTGACAAGAATAGAGACTGTGGTGTGGAATACCATTCCCATTCTTCTGATGGAGTCCAAGACTTTGGAAGTACCCATGTGGTGAATCCAGCACAGCTGCATAGTTTTGAAAGTGCTGACCTAATGCAACAGGTTAAGAAGGGACTTATCTTTGAGATCCAAAGTATGGGGAGCTTGCTAAAACCCCCAGCTCATACCTTCTTAAATCATGAAGTTCCCTCAGGTGATTCCAGGCTACAAAATTCACTTTTGTTGAGCGAAGAGACGTCAAGCTCCTGTGCTTTGCAAGAGGATTCAAGTGTGAGCAGAAAGAAAATCAAGAGAAAAATGAGTAATTGGGCAAAGAGATGATTGTGACAGGAACTATCTGCCAGTGTGATAATACCGGAGGGCCAAAGCTGAAGAGCAGCCTAAAAGAAGCACAACACGATACAGTGCCACTTACACTCTGATGTAAGTGGGAGACACTTTGTTTGGGGAGCTTGAATAGGACCCATGCCTTAAGCTTTGGGCAGAGAGGCCAGCTTCCGCTTCAAGTTTTCAGCAAGCTTGTCCATGAACTCAAAGGTGTTCAGGTAATCAGACCGTGTGACACTGGTGGAGGGAAACAAAACAAGAGAGACATTAGTTGTACACACTCTCAAATAATCAAAGCAGGGGAAGACTGTCCAAAGAACTCTAAGTCTTGTCTCTAAAACCAAAAGAGTTCCCTCCTACTCATCAGGCTGTATTTTTTGCCAAAGGCTCCAGGGGACAGGTAGCCAGGAGATATTTTTCAGTTATGTAAGTCTTATGAATTTATTAGGATCTGGCAAACATAAGTAGACTGTCATAAAAAAAAAAATCTTTGCAGTTCCTTCTTTACTTTCTTTCTCCCATTCATTTGGTACAATAGCAGGGAGAAAGCAATCTAGACTAAGCTGCTTGGGTCAGAGAGTGTCTCAAGTTCTGTTTGTAAAGCACTGGGTACAGGTGAGCTCTGCTCTGAGACAGACTCCTGTTCTTTACCATAGTAGAATAACATTCCAGCAAATGCTGTTCAGAACCCCCAAGTAAAACAGCCTCATCTAAGTAGAGCTGGTTATTTCATACACTTACTTAGGCAGGCCTTTGATGCAGGCAGCAAGGTCCTTTGTCATGGAGCCAGATTCAATGGTCTCAATGCAGACTTCTTCCAGGGCAACCGCAAAGTTCTTGAGGCTAGTGTTGTTGTCCAGCTTAGCTCTGTGAGCGAGGCCTCTTGTCCAGGCAAAGATGGAGGCTGAGAGAGAACACTAGGTTATTCTATCCTTCTAGAACTTCCTGGAAGTTGCTGTAAATCATCATGTGGAACAATAATGCGATTTTTTAATATCAATAAAACTGAAAGCAGACTGAAAAAAAAAAAAGATAGAAAATCTGGTACAGAAAAGAGAACGTTTATCTTCACCTAGGTATCCTTTGCCTTTTGTGCAACTCTAAAAAAAAAAGCAGACCTCAGAAACTACTCCCTGCCTCCAATAATTTCTCTCTGTATGTCATTATTTTTTTCTCCTGCCCTAGTCAGAAAGAATGACAGGTGGTAGGACTCTGTAGTTATACAGAACACTGTCTTTGTGACAGTAGGGTGCAGTCCTCTTCCTAATACTACATTATACTCTGGTCTCTGTGCAAATTTAGAGGATTTTTTCCTCATGTCCCATTCCAAGTGGACTTGTACTTTGAGTGTGTACATGGTTTCGGGTGTGGTTGGGTCTTCTGAGCCATCAGAAAGAGGAGTAAAATAAAAAAAAAAAAAACCAACCTAAACCTAGCGGTCATGTGGCTATAAAGCAATTGTTTGTTGAAGAGTGAGAGCATATCTCAAAGGCTAGGTCAGATCTAGCTTTTTCCTCACACTCTCTCCATTCCAGCTTGTTTTTTGCCTCAGGCTGTAGGTGTGTCTGTAGAGGCCAGAGAAGCTGATTTAATTCTTGGGAGGGACTGTGGGGGTGTATTCCCTTGCCTCCCTCCCTGCCTCAGGCCACACTGTGATCTGAGAAATGCTCCTTAGACCCTGGCCTTGACAAAACACACCCGGACTACGCCCTTCTCAAGCTTATCAGAAACCCAGGAACTAGTGGTGTCTAACAAGCACCTGTTTTTTTAATGAACAGCCTTGGAAATGTATTTTTCTTGCCTGAATAACAATCCAAATTGGATAATATTTTTGTTACTGAATTTTCACAGAAAGTTACTTACTCGAATTGCAGCCAGGATAGAAATTTACTATGACTAAAGTCCAGTCTCTTGTGACCCTATAAACAGTGATCCAAAGTGCAATCCCTCAAGCTCTTGATTATAAGGAGCTAATGCATACTACACCTTACTCTCTAACAACCCTTTAAAAAGCAACCCAAAGTGAGATCTTTTGGAGCTCCTGATTTCCAGACGAGACATATGGAATCACAGAATAGTCTGAATTGCAAAGGACACAGAAGGTTCATTGAGTCCAACACTTAAGTGAATGGTTCATATGGGGATAGAACCCACAGCCTCGGTGGTATTAGCACCATGCTCTGACCAACTGAGCTCATCTCAAAGACAAGGGGCTAATGTGTGTGTCTCTAACACCGTTAACTGCATGGTTGCTGTTATGGACTGTTGGTACTGACATGCCATGAGAAAGACTTGACTGGAGAAGTGAGGCCTGGTGGAGACAGGACAGCAGTCTTCTGTGAGAAAGAACCACAACGTAGCACAGTGCAAGCTGAAGAATGAATGGCAGGAAGTGGGCATGGACTATAGAGTGGGATTGAGACCAAAGATCCCCAAAGTTCTCTGACCCAATTCCAGACAGGCCTGAAAGAACTCACTGCACTTGATGACTAATTTACATAGAAAGCAAGAAACCTGTCTTTGGAGCAGAGAAACCTGTCCATAGAAGGGTATCCCCCCCCAATCCCCAGGTGGTGCCCCCAGGGCCCTGGACATCTCCTCAGCCAGACCAATGCAGCTGGATTGCCACTTGGCTGTGATCAATGCTGGAACCAGGACTGGTGATACCTTTTTCTCTCTCTTTTCTCCTCTTTTTCTATCTTTAATTCTCTCTTTTTTTCCTCTCCTTTTCTCTTTCTTTTCCTTTCTTACTTTCTTTAATTTATCTTTCCCTCTCTAATTCCTCTCTTCCCTTTCACCCTGCCCCTTTATCCAAAACCCATTGCTGCGTGCTTATATAGCAGGCTGGGGACTAACGTTCCATGACAAGTGTGTAATTTACTAATTTACTTTCTGACTGCAGACCCTCTGACTTTTGTTGTTTCTTTTGAGCAATGAGCATTTAAGAATCTTAGGTGCTTCCTTCCCCTTAAGGGTTGTCACAGTCTCCATGGAAGAAAAATGCATTATGAACTGCCTGTTTCACCACTCAGTGGTGTAACTGACAGCAGAAAGGGTGCAGATATTCTTACTCTAAACTTGTTCTATCAGGTGTAGAGATGATGAAGGGCACTGAAAAGCAGCTCACCAATGGGGTTAGTGGAGGTTTCTTGGCCTTTCTGGTACATGCGGTAGTGACGAGTAACTGTCCCGTGAGCAGCTTCTGCTTCAACAGTCTTGCCGTCAGGGCAGATCAGCACACTGGTCATCATCCCCAGAGAGCCATAGCCTACAGAATACAAGTGTCAAAAGTTCAGCATCTCCTTTGGACAGCTCCCTCAAATTCCCCTTAATCTCTATTTTCTTGTAAAATCAGAGGTTTTTGACTGCCTGATACCTCTACAACTCGCCTCAAGTTTGAAATGTAAGTTTTGAGACCTGACACCACCTCCTGGGCCATTATATAAGATGTGACAGGACATAAGAGACTACCACTAAGCCTACTGCAGCGTAGCACAGAGAGCATCTCATACCTTGTGCGACAGAGTCAGACTGCACATCCCCATCATAGTTCTTGCAGGCCCAGACAAAGCCTCCTTCAGATTTCAGAGCCTGAGCAACCATGTCATCAATTAGCCTATGCTCATACCAGATCTTTTTGGCTTCAAACTGGGACTTGTATTCTCTAAAAAACAAAAGCCAAAACACCTTGTCATATAAACAGGGATTGCATGGTTTGTGCATAGAGAGGTGCACAGAGGTAAGAGTGAAAACAAACAAAAGAGTAAAAACATATAAAAATTGCATTCTCTTTTCTCTTTTTTCCCCTTGTCTGCTTTGCTAGGCTATAGCAAAGCTGCTTCAGAATCATAGAGGCACCCACAGAGAACCTGTGACTCTTTTAGAAGAGATGGACACCACAGCCACATTCAGCAGTGCTTCCAACATTGAGTATTGTGCCTTGCAGGACAAAGGAGACTGTGACAGAGATGGCACCCACTGTGCCCTTAAAGTGTTGCTGAGTGCCTGAAAATGAAACTCACGAGGCTAGAGGGGATGCTCCTGGTGCAGACTTATGCACTGCAGCAGGAAGGACACAACTAGTTACCTGTCATAGATATCCTGGAAGATGTCTTTGAAGCGGCCATCATATCTCTTCAGAATAGTGTTCTTGGTGCTCATGTAGAGGGGCCAGCCTTTAGACAGTGCCATTTGGAAGGAACTGTGGGCAAAATCCTTGATAGACTGGTCAAGATTGTACATTCCCATGGCTACACCACCACAGCCTGTTAGTGGAGGAAGAACAGATAGGAATCAACCAGATTTAGTTTTGGTTAAGAATTTTATTCTCTCCATAGCATATTCTGGCTGGCAGGCTGGCAGGCAGGCAGGCTGGTGCTCTCCCCAAGTATCTTAATCTAGTTCTCAATTTAAGGCTGGTTCTTTCAGGAGAAGAACTTCTACACTATCAGCTCAAAGCTCCAGCAGTGCTGAGACACATGGATAGGAAGGTGGTTTTGTTTTACAGCTAAGTACATCTTAATAATGTGATCTAATCCCTCTAAGAAGTTTTGTTCTAATCCAGCCTAAGCAACAAAACTGTGACAAGTGAATGTGCTTGAACTCCTACTAGCCATTTAATACAGTCTTTTTCTATTGAAGCAGCAGACAGCAGTTTGGAGCAGGAAGTCTCAGTCAAAGCCAGAAATAGATTTGCTCACATCTTAAAAGCTTTGCACTTTCAGAACTAACTCCAGCAGTCAAGGACTGTTTTGCCTAGCTCAGGTAAACAGGACTGCACATGAATTCCTGCACTTTTTTCAGCACATCTGTGGCCTACCCTGCAGCTTCGATCCACCTGCTCAGGCTTACTTCTTGCAAGTTGTGGGAAGAATGTGCCAGTCATGTGGGTGCTCAGGCAAGTCCTGAGAAAGCTCTGAGGAGCTATTAAAACTCACATGATTTAGATTGTGTAAGGCAGATGTGTTAGAAGCTCAAATGGAAGTGTACTGAACTTGCAGCCCAGTTCACCTGCAAGTAAGTAGCATTCAGATCATGGAAGAGGATGCTTGTGGGTGAAAGTAGGGGTTAGAGCTTTATGAGAAAGTTTGCTATCTTCAGAGCACAGCTCTGTGTTTTCTAGTGAAAAATAGATACCATGTACTTAATTTTACCATGTCACTACCACCATCTATCTAGTTTTTGTACAGTGCCAATATCAGGGATCTTTGCCCTGGAAACACCCCAGACTTTTTTTTTTTAAAGTATTTTTTCCTAATATCCATTTGTCCTTACCTCCAGATGGCTGTTACTATGTGGACATACATGCAGAATAAAGAGGGGAAGCCAGAGGAGGTTTGTCTGCTTACCAAGATAGCAATGTCATTTAAAGTTGATATTGGCAGAGAATGAAATTCCTGTTGTTACCAGTGAAAATACATATTGTCCCCATGCCTCCCCTACTGAGTCAAGGACAGTACAGGGTGTGACCAGCTACAGAGACTGTCCTCAGAAGCCATGATTTCATGGTTGCTGGATGACAGCTATTAAGTTTTGTTCAAATAACTGTTTTCATACACATAAAAAAAACCCCTTATTGTAATCACACAATCCTACTGCCTACTGAAAATCTCCTGGTTCAGTGTCAAGATTCAACATATTAGTACAGCAAAATGACAAGCTTCCCTTATGCATTTGGGAGATATGCTGGCACAACAGTTATCTATGAGGAGGGCTGTTCCCCAGAGCAACAGCAGTAATCTGCCATCTTTGCACTTCCCTGCTCTCTGCTCATTGATGCTATGCAGAGCAGCAAATCAGACTGGCAGCTGGATGGCCACACATCTCCAACACAGGCTCACCAGCCACCTATCAAATGAAAACAGATTAGGACTGGCAGTGAAGCAGGTGAACTCCAGATGAAAGGCTATGCAACAAGAGATTGCAGAGATTTAGGCTCTTATGAGCAAGAATGCTGGAGAAATCAAGTATTACAGAAGAGGATCATATGTCAGTCTTGGCATCTGTCTGCCAAACCAACTGCACACAAACTAGGATGCTGTGGTTTACATGGACTTCATTTTTTTTGTAGCTAAAACCAAAACACTGCACACTCACACACAGATCACTGTAAGACTTCAAGCTCTGAACCCTTTGATCAATGATAGACAAGAGAGATAACCTGTGTGATGTTTTCCTGAATCCTGCCCCTAGAGAAAACAGCCTGAGTCCTGGCAACATGCGTGTCACGGCTTCCATGAACAAAGCCCAGCAATGCCAGGATTCCTCCTGAGCCTAGCAATGTCTACAACCAGCACAGCAGTAGGGACAGGAGGGGACACCAAAACCTTTGGGACTGCATCTATTAAAACAGTTACAGCACAAACAGTCAGGAGTATTCTTGTTTAATCTTTCCAACTTCCAGAGTAAGTGTTAATTCTTATTTCTATTGAGCAAACAAAAATGCATCATAAAGCAGGGCAAAAACTGCAAAGGTATACAGAGACGAGTAAGACAAACTAAACTCAGAAAGAATTATACATTAATTGTTCTCAGGTGTTATCTCCCCTTAAGTCAAGCCTTGTTTACATAGCATGTTTGCCTAGCAAAGCTGCTACCAGAATCATCATATAAGGAGCATGACAGGTGGCTGTCATGCTCCTTATATGATCTTATATGACTGTCTAATACAATTGTGTACTTGATATGCCTCTCTGATACCAGGAAGATTTCAAGTAACTTTCAGTACTTGACAAATAAATGAAGGCGGCCCAAACTTTCTCCCCTACTCTACCTCAAAGTCGTATTTTACCATCAAACAGATCTGCCTGATAATTCAAGGTTGAATTAAATCCAAAGTATCAGTTTTAATCACTATTTAGAGAAAATACCTACTTTCAAAGTCATGGACCAGATATGTGACTGGTTTGCCTCCATCTGCAGGGGTGTAGGTCATCTCTACTTTTCCAGGCCCAGGTACCACAAAATCAGTTGCTCTGTACTGTTAAAAAAAAAATTGCTATGATGATTTTATCTATCAGGAAGAGAGAACCATAAAAGACAGCTGTAATTTGGGAGGGCAGGGTACAGAAAAGCAGTTGTAGTAAAAACTCCATTCAGTAGACTTTTATTCAGCCATGTGGTCACTGGATTATTTTACCATAGATTAGAAAGACAAGAATCAGAGAATCACTGAAGTTGGAAAAGAGTCTTAAAATCATCAAGTCCAACAGTTAACCCAGCACTGCCAAGTGCACCTCTAAACCATGTCCCTAAGTAGTCAAAAGCCTGCCTGTTTCAGAAGCCATCCTTCCTGTTAGGGCAAAAAGCTCTCAGATTCTTGGGCCCCATTAATTGTCAGAGTATGTACTTCTGCAGATGCACTCAAGTTTTAAAGTGCAGAGTATTCAGACTGTTGTGTGGTTAATGGGTAGAAAGGCTCCTTTCCCTGCCTCAAAAAAGCTACTCATATCACAACTGCTGATCTCATAAGTAACAGGGGATCATACATCATACAGGATGACATTTGAAAGGCCAACCTGTAGCAAGATTTGAAGTTAAAAACTTCAAGTATTTAAATGATGTCTCATCTTTCCATTTGTCCTGAATAGTACCATTTAAGGTTATATTTCCTGAAATTTGTTATCCTTTTTCATCTAGTTTCCCTCCTATCAAGGAAATCTGTTCCCTGAGCTGCTCTGAAGTTAAAGAAGTATATCGCTTCTATGTCCTTTGTATGTTCTTATGTTGTTCCTTTCACTTTAATCTCATACTTTGGCAGGGTTTCAATCCTCCTCCTTTAATCCATTGTTTCCTATTATTATTATGACCTTCTCAATTATTCACAACCTTTGAGGATGCTGAATCCCATTCTTTTCCAGTTGTCAGGGTTCTGCAATTATTTTCCTCTTAGAAATTTATTATTTTACCTTCCTATCCCAGGTAATCTAATGTTTTGCCCTCAGTTTGCAGGTTTAGCCATCTATTTAAGCACTTGGCTCTTCTAGAAAGCTTTTCTTTTGCCATGTTTGGTTGCTTTACAGCATGATTGCCCATGGAGAGACGTATGACTGATTCTTGTCCTCCAGGCTACTCAAAGGGCACAACACTGAGAACTGTGCTAGGGCTTTCCACAGCCCTGTACTACCACTGTCAGGGAGAGCTCTGATGAAAGAGGTTTCCCTACTTCTGTATCACAGTCCCTGATGTGCCCAGTTCAGATACCAACTCTGCAGGTGTGCTGTGCAAGTTTAAAAAGCAGATCGCAGTAAAAAAAACTAAGAGCAACCAAAAAACCTCAACCAACCAACCAAAAAAACCAAGCCAACCAACTCCCAACAAAAACACAACCCACCACCAAAAACAAAACAAAAAACCCAAACCAAACCAAACTCAAACCAAAAAAAACCCAAACCCACTTCCCTATACAGAAGGCAATTTTGCCCACTTCTAGAAATCATTCACTTAGATCCATTTTTGCTGTGAGCAACATTTGACACCAGAAAGTCCTGAAATTACTCACTTGATCCCCATAAGCGTGACGGCCAATGACAATGGGTTTCACCCATCCAGACACCAGCCGGGGAATGTTTTTGCAGATAATAGCCTCTCTGAAGACAGTGCCACCTAGGATGTTTCTAATTGTCCCATTGGGAGACTTCCACATCTGCTTCAACTTAAACTCCTCCACTCTTTTCTCATCAGGAGTGATGGTTGCACACTTTATGCCAACATTGTATTTCTTTATGGCTTCAGCAGCTTCCACGGTTACTTTATCATTTGTAGCATCACGATGCTCAATGCCCAAGTCATAGCTGTAACAAACCCACAAATATGGTCAGCACTGCCCAGGACATTTCTTCATGTCCAACATGAAGGAAACAAGACCCCATATATGCTTGTGAGTGTAGTTCCAGCATTCTGCCATAACTGAAGTTATCCCTCTTCCAGTGCAAATGTTGCTGGACTGGAAGAAAACAGACTTACACAGTGACACTTTTTCTGTTAGTGGAGGTTGGTGGGAAAATGGAGAGAGCTTCAGTTTATGGCTGAGGTTCTCTGCCAGCATGGGACACTATCTTCTCTGCCTTCCCTCTTGAGCTTCTGGACTGGCAGCTTTCAGTCTAGGATTTTAATAGTACAGAGCAGCAAAGTCCCAAGATGAAAATGAGCCTTTATTTCAAACCTCTTGTGCAGAGAGTTTTGGCTTCCTTCATGTACTGAGCAAATGAAGCTTCAGGAGGCTTAAAAACTGCTTTGACAATGGACCCACAATCCTGCTCTGGCAGCAAAACTGCCAATATTCCCCTCAAACATCAGAGGAAGGTCATTTCCCATACTCACTGTTTTAATAGCCTTTGGAGAACAATGGGTGCCCAGCATGGGACAGCCCTGAAGCACAGCCAGCTGTACAAGGATCTGGCCATTGTGCTGCCTCAGCCAACAGTTTGCTTGCTTTCCTCCCACTCCTCTTTGAACAGGGATGCTCTCCAGACTGTGTGCAGGTATTATGCTGCTGGGTTCCTGTCTGCTTGGTGACCAACACCAGCAAGCAGAAAGCCTATGTAGGTGGCATACAAATGGCTCCAGCAGCAGGGAAAGAGGTCAGACTTGTGGGTTTAATTGTGGCAGACACCACTGAAGGCCTCTATCCACGTAGCTAGGAGCAATGTAGCTGGATTGTTCTTTAATAATTATAGCTTGGTGGCCAGAAAGGGAAGGGATTATTTGTTCTGCTTGGCCAGGTGCTGCAGACAGCATGTCTCTTTTGCTGTACCCAGCTGCTAGTATTTGTTTTTTTCCAGGAGGGAGTATGGGAGCACAGCCTAGGCCCAGGGAATAATTGCAACAGTTAGCTCACATTGTCAACAGCAGAGCTCAGGCTTACAGCCATCAGGGCAGAGTCTGTGCCCTACAACCACCCTTTTGTCCTCTGGGCAGATCTTCAAACAGGCATGGCAAGAAGCCATAAATCTACTCAGGGATCCACAGATGCTAGGCTTCAAGTCAAGGAGTGGCTGAAACACCCCACATTTCTAATTGTTTAGGCTGCAGGGAGTCATGCAGACTGCCCAGGTGCTGGCAGCCCAAGAAACAGGAGAAAAAAATACAGGTCATGTTTCTGAGAGACTTTCTTAGAGGCACAGTTGAGGAAAAAAGCTAACTCACAATTCAGCATTCACTGCCTACTGCTGTGAGGAACCCTGGAGGGGATGCTTCCTGCACTAAGTGAAACTCCATCAACACCTAATGACACATGCAAATTGCAGTACAAAGTAGCTGAGTGTCAAAGAGCCATTACCTGTGCAAATCCAGATCTACATAAGGAAAAATCAGCTTTTCTTTAATCAGTTCCCAGATGACCCGTGTCATTTCATCTCCTTGCATCTCCACAACCGAGCCTCCACGGATTTTTTTAGACATCTTGAACTGCAAGAAAAAAAAGCCAGACCTAAGTTAAAAGCTTCCAACACATATATACTGCATTTTCACAACACAACTAGGTGAGGCACTAACATACAGGATCTGTCCAAAACATCTGGACGATAACCACAGTTTATCCCTAGTTTCATGTTAAATAGTATTTTCCTTAAAGCCCCAGCTCCTAGGGAAATCTATGTGAGGATAAAAAGAAAGGTTAATATCTGAGAATGAAGGGCATGCGCTTTAATTATGGTTGTAGGAAACAATTTGAAAACATGACCAAATTCTTCGCCCAAATTCCACAGAAATAGATGAGCACTGTTTACTTTTAGATCTCACGAGTTCTAGTTCATGAGTCTAGTTGCCTGTTTCTCCACTTTTATTCTGAAAAATCATTCAGGTTAATGGAAATTATTACAATGACAGCTCATTCAGCTGAAACTATTAAGATTAATATATTGTCAGCTTCTTTATTAGCTTTGTCTCCCAGGAAGGAAGGAAACAAGTAGAAAAATCCAAAGGCTACACATCAAGAGTATTTTCTCATGGCAAGCTTTATTTCTACAGTTAAAATAAACACTGGACAGATTTGTTTGCTGTAGAGAACAGAGGTTTCCCTAGGTATTTTTGAACAAACTGTAAAAAAAAATAAACTTGAACTCTGCCCTTCTATTTGCACTTTGTTCTTTGTCAAATGAACCCCACAAGCCACTGAAGTGCTCTAACATAGTACCCTGCATTCCAACAGCCACAGTTTCTCGGGTCTCGGTTCCAATTATGCAAGAGCTATGACTTGGCAAGTTCCTCCTTCCAGACAGTCCTGTTCTTGTGTGCAGCTGCTGGGATACTACAGTGAGATAGCAAGCCCTTGTGCCTGAGGTTGCAGTCTCACAGATACCGAGGGCCATGAATGATTTGATCCAGAATGAAGCGTCCTACTGTACACAGAATCTGTTCATCTAGACCAAGTTATTCAGAGGTGTGAGGTTTGCGGTACAAGGGCCCCACATTACAGGCACGTTGGGACACTATCCCAGGGTTCAAATTTTCCTTTTTTTTTTTTTTTTAATTAAAGTGACTTGTGCTGTATTTCCAAGATCCAAAAACTACTTCAGGCACTGTCCCTAACATAGGAAGTACCTTGGCTTATATTTGGCCTCTCTAGTCCTCACGGAAAACTTGAACTTCACACGACCATATTTTGTCTGAATTCAGTTTATTTATGAAAGTATTTTGGACCCAATTTTCAATTGTGACCATCTAAACAAGGTCTGTAGCACAGTCCAGGGCCTAGGCACAGACTTACTACTCCTGGGAGTTCAGTTTTGCTTTCGGCACTTGGACAATCCAAGAAACAGTCTGATTCATTTAAGTAAAAATGCAGACAGGAACAAACCCATCATGGCTTGTTTTGTGGTTTGGTTCTACTTAGTAAGACAAATCAGACTAGTCAATGATTGCAATAGGTTTGGCTTCAGAACTATTCGATGCTGCTGTCACGCAGAGAACACAAAGGCAGGTGAGACACACCTCCACTGAGATACATCTCCACTGATGAGTGGAAACAGCAGCTTCTCCAATGACTCTGACAGCATCCAACATGTTGATCTGATCAAGGCCCAGGTACTTTTCCCCTCCTCAGTCACCAGTGTCCCCAGTTTCTCTATGCACTGAGGCAGTAGTCCAGCACCATCCCCCTTCCGCACACCAGTCAACATGCCAAAAGGCTCCTCTATAGAGCACACATCCCTGCAGTTCAACTCTGTCGCTCTTCCCCTCTGATTTTATACTGAACTGCCAAAAGCCAGGAGCGTCTTTCTCCTGCAGCAGCGCTTCTTTAAATACGCTTAACCCCGGCACAAAGCCAAGGCAGCTTAGAAGAAATTGTGCATTTCCAAATACCTCTTGGTCCTGAGGAGAGGCTCGAGGCCTACAGTCAATAATTAACTATCGCAACAAGTCCGTAACTGCGGGGCACAGAACTCCCCAGAGCAGGCAGCTCACAGGGGGCGCGGAGCGGGTCGCTGGCACTAACCGGCTTCTCGCCTGCACTTGTTTTTCGGCCGCACTCGCCCCGCCAAGGCGATCTCGTGGCGCAGGGGGATTTGCCCACCGGGACGCGGGCAGCCGCCGCCACGGCCGAAGCAGAAATCCCGGCACCGGCAGGGCCGTGACCGGGGCCGCTCCCCCTGGCGGGCGGGGACACGCGAGGCCCCGAGGCCGGCCCAGGCTGGGGACACCACTGACTACCGGAGTCCTACTACAGGACTGCGAGAGGAGACAGCCCAGCCCAGGCCAGGGCGAGCGATCTCGGGGTGCAGCACCCTCAGCTCCCGAGGCGCCTCAGCGACACTCGCGGCGGGCGGGGCGCGGCCGCGGGGTCCCGCCCGCATCGACGGCAAAAAGCCTTAAACGCAATTCTGCCCCTCAGGGCCCCGCTGCGGGGCGGGGGCTCCGCGCCCAGGAGGAGAAGGACAAAGGGCGCCGTGCGGCCGCCGAACTCGCGGCGCGCCGGGGCGGTGCCGATCCCCGTTACCTGCGGCGGCAGCGGCCCGGCGCCGTTCGGTTCCGTGCAGCGGTGCGGCGATGCGGGGCCGTGCCGTGCGCGAGCCCTTTATAAGGCCGCGCCCCCGCCCCGCCCGGCCTCTCCCGCGGCGCCCCCTGCCGGCCGCGCCCCCTGCCGGCCGCGCCAGGCTCCTCCCCCCGGCGGCGCGCGGCCGGCTGGGGCCGCCAGGGGGCGCGAGGCTGGCGCGGGGCCAGCAGCCGGGCCCGCCCGGGCGTCCCGCGCCGGTGCCCCGCGTAAGGGGCCCGCGGCAGCTCGGGCCGCGCCGCTGTCGTTCCGGGTCGGGCCCGTTCCGCGCTCGGCCCTCCCCCCGCAGTGAGTGCCCGCCGGCGCAGGGAATCCGCTGGCGGCGGGGGGGCTCGGGCGTGCCCCGGGGAGAGCTCCGCAGCTCGGCGCAGGGATGCGGTACCCGCAGCGGGCACGGGCTCGTCAGTGTCGACACCACGGCCCCGGAGCAGCCGCACTGCCTGCCCTGAGGGGCAGGAGCGGGCGCCTCTCTGAGGCAGGGGCGAGGCGGGGAGCGTGACCGGGGAGGAACCCCGGGGAGGGAACAGAAGAGAAGGGGCATTAATGAAATACAGTGCGCTATGACTTCCCGAGGGACACCCCGGTTCTCCGCACTGCCGGCGGCTCCCGAGGCGGCAGCGACTGTGCGCCACGCCCGGGCGGAGCGGCCGGGAAGGGCGGCGGGGCGGGGCCGGCCGCTGCCGGCGGGTGGAGTGCGCGGAGCGTCGATTGGCGATGCCTGGGCGGGGAGCGGCGCGGTCGGTGGGCGGTTGGTCGGGGCTGTCGGGCCGGGCGGTGAGGAGGAGCGGCGGTGCCGCCCCAGCACCGCGCCGCGGGCAGCAGGTGAGCGCAGCGCCAGGGCCGCTCCGGGACCCCTTGCCTTCTCCAGGCTGCCCAGCCCGCCCCTGGTAGCGGCTGCCGGCGGCTCTCCGGGGGTCGCTTCCCACCGCTTCCTCCCCGTCCCGCCGCAGGGGATCTCCGTGTCTGCCATCCCAGGTGGAGGAAGGCAGCGGTGTTCCCTTCACAGAGGGTAGAGCACAGGAGCTGGCGTGGCTCCGGCGCTGAGGCTGGAAGCGAACTATGCGTGTCATGTAGTTATGTTTAAATTGCGGCTGGTTTTGCAGCCGGGGTGTGCTGTCCAGGTGCCCGGGAGTAGTGTCTGTGTAAGGAGGAGTGGCCGTGTCCTTGTGGCACTGAGCAGTTGTGGTCAGCTTTGCTGGATGCAGGATGTCCCGGAGCTGCTCTGGGTGGAACAGCTGTATGTGTTCATTTTATCGGTGATGAGCTGGTGGCTGCTGAAGCTGCAGCTTCAGGTGGGTTTAGGTACATTCCCCGTGACTGTTGGTGAGGATCCTGAGAGGAGTGTACTCTGGTTTTCTGCCTGGTGACCGATATGTGCACCTTGCTGTCTCGTTTCCCGTGTTTTACAAATAGGTGGCTGTTTCTTGTGGTGGGATGGGTGGGAGTCCTTTCCCTTTAGTGGGGCAGTTAAAGCACAGAAAGGCTGATAGGCTCCACAGCTAGGGTGTTACATAGCACAGAAAATCCAGGTGTTTCTGGAGCTAATGCTAGATATGGTGCTCTTCTTTTCAATCTTTTTAATTAGGCTGGTACTGCTGTGACAGAAGCAATTACTATGGGATTTTTCTCCCCTTTGAAACTAAAGTTTATTTTTCTGTAATCATATATCTGTATTTAATGCAAGTTCAGAGACTTGTTTGTAACTCCTGTCTTGCCAGGCTATGGTCAGTTGTTGAAATATGAACATCGTTTCCTATAAAACTGGTTGACTTCACAGTGGCATTTTTAATATGATAGTGTATGTGAAGGTATACCGCTGTTGTATGTTCAGTATTTAAAATGCAAGCTATTAGTTGCCCTAAGATTGAAGAAACAATTCCACATTTACCTAAAGGTGTGCTCTTGAAGGAAAATGTTCCATGAAGTGAAGTTTGGTGTTTAAACACATTCAAATCACCTGTTTGAATAATATTGCTGAAATGAACAACAGCAAAATATATCCTGTTTTACAGAGGAGAGGATTATGGAAGACTATGAGTCAGCCTTACGTAAAGAACCTGACCAAAGTTGTTCTTGAAACTTAGTAAATGATGCCTCTTTGCTTTCTTTCCTGAGGATATGTGAATAGCAAGAGAAACACTGAGCTGAAGGTGGTTACTATACAGAGCAACAAGCAGAAGTCTACTGAGAAGTCATGTGAATGACTTGCTGATTCCATCTTTTCTGCGTTCTTTGTAGGAGTAGTCAAACCTTGCCACATGAACTGCATGCAGCTTGTTAGTACTTCCAGTGTCACTTGCCAGTCACGTGGATTTTCTCTGGACTGCACAGATTTTTTTATTGTAAGTTCCTAGAACTTGGAAGAAAATATTCTAGTCAGCAATGTATGCCTGTATGTTCTAGGGAGCAATTGTGGGAACTGGAAATTGTTATTTCATGAAGAAGTATGTATCAGCTGCTAAGCTGGAAGTAGGCTCATACAGGGTTTCGATCCTTGGCACAGGTAGAAATCAGCCATCACTCACAGGTTCCATCAGCTCCCTGTGTTCATGCTCTGTCAAACATTTCACTAAGTCTTGCTTAAACAAAGATGAAAGTAGTAAGGACCTTAGCCTAGCAGGCTAGAAGTGCAGGCTGAGTGAGGTGTTGTGAAAGAAATTGGGTGTCTGTTCAGGTTAAAGAGTATGCTGTGGAAAAGTATGACTCTTGGCTGTATGGAAGCTTTGGTACACAGAAAATAGGGTTTATGAGTATGGCTTCTCCTAATACAGAAAGTGGTTCGGAGTTTTTGTTTGTTTGTTCTTATGTAGCTACTCCTTAAAACGAGGAAGTTTGCAGGTGTTAGATTTGACAACAAGTAAACCACAGTTGAGGTTGCTTCCCTGGTAACTTGCACAAGGTCCTGTATTGTGATGCAGAGGGGAGGGAAGTAGTTTCCCACCAAACTTAATCTTTCAGTCCTGCTTTTGTTTGTAGTTCATTCCACTTCTCATTCTGAAGTTAACCTGGCCAAACAACAAGTTTGCCTTGTGCTTGTTCAGGCATGCCTGTTTTCAGTTTTATTACAAGGGCTGCAGGAGTCACAACATTAGGAGAAGAGCTGTCAAAGTTAAAACTTCGTTGTGCTATGCATGCAGAGTGTCTATTTGAAAACTTCAAGTTCCCATAAAGCTCAACTGGAGTGTGTCAGTGTAGTGGTTGTTTACTTACTTTGTTGCTCTAGATGTTAAACTAGGCACTCAATTGCCCACTGTAGAGATACTGCTCTCTCATCAGTGGCTGGGCAGGGTCCATAGGCTCCTCTGGCACTCCTGATCTCTGCTATTAGCAAATGCCTGTGGTCAGTTGAGTGAATGTCTCTCCTCTTGGCTCTAATGAAACACCTCCTGTTCAGAAGACTGAAGAGGTTCTGTTTCCCCACCCCATGTGTAATGTGTGTTGCTGAACTCTTTCCAGGGCACGTGAAATGGCTGCAGATGACAAACGCTCTCCAACATTGGACTCTACCAGTGATCTACCTCATTCTCCCAGCAGTCCATCTCATCTCACTCATTTCAAACCCCTGACTCCTGACCAGGATGAGCCTCCTTTTAAATCAGCCTACAGTTCTTTTGTAAATCTGTTCCGTTTCAGCAAAGGTGAGTGCTGGGGGGATGTGTGTGCATGGGCTGTGCGTGCCCTTTGCTGCTTGTAAAACCACCTCTGAACACAGGAGCATATTGTCAAAGGGCTGATGTCAGTGCTTTTGTGAGGGATGTTGCATTATGCTGTTGGGTGACATTGTAGAGCTTTGTTATGAGAGAAGATACCTAGCATCTTGCAGCTGGAAGTCTGTGGCTGCCCATGAACATCAAAGATAAGCCAGTTAGCAGATTGTATTGTATGGATTCTTAGCTTGGCATCAGAATTTCTTTTGCCTGTATGAGTTTTTTTTGGGGCTGAAAGTAGGAGTAACCCTCTGCCAGCCTGTATGAGCAAAATGTATGCTTTTCCTTCCAGTGCAAGTTCTTACTTCAGACTTCAACCATCCCTCACCTTCCTGTGCATCTTGTACCTTCAGCTGGGTGACAGCTAAGCTGCAATAAAGCAGGAAGTCCACACTTAATTTGCATGGCTTAGGTGTTCCCCATCAAGAAGTCTGAAGTGTTGTGAAAGTTTTGTATATTAAAAGGTATTACTTGATTTTGGCCTCTGTGCTCTATGTGTCATGAAATACATTCTCAGTAGGCAAACTTTAAAAGAACTGTGTGAGTTCCTTTTTGTTTCAAAGAAATACCCTGCAAAGAGTGGTGAATGAATGCACCTGGTTTTTGAGCAAGATCTGTGTATCCCTTTACTGGAGAGGGCAGACTGGTCAGCTGCTTTTGTTTAGTCTGTTCATTATCCAGTTCTGCTGAGCATACTTCAGAAATGTTTGGGCTGGGGGAAAAAGGCCAAGACAGCTTTTTGTGTAAGCAAACTGATCTGTTCAGACTCTTATTATGCAGAATGAAAAATAATTACTTGCTATGACTGCTATTAGTATGCATAGTAGAGTAGCACCTGCCATTGCTGATTTATTGAAAGTAGCATAAAATGTGGTCAATATTGGCTCTACGTGTGTGTTCCTGACAAATCTAGCTGGAGTCAGCAAAGTCTTGTGTTGAGTGAATAGGAAAACAACCTTGAAACAATACATGAAATTGTCATGGGCTTGGAATCAATGAGAACCTGTCTATACTTGGTCTGCTGATAGAAATTAAAGTCTGCGATAACTTTAATGTGACCTCAGTACTGGCTTGTAAAATAACTGAAAAATTCTTCTCAAGATAGATGCTGATAGTCAAGTGTAGTTATTCTGTTTACCAATAATAAATCATGTTCATATTCAAGAATAATTTGCCAGGTTTATTTTTTTGACACTTTTCACATTAGGGAATTTCTGAAATAACCTGAGTCCTGGAGACGAGTTCTACATACTGTCCTGTTTCCATGATGTGTATAGTACTTTTAAAATGAAAAATTTATTTGATTTGTTTTGTTTGATCATGACCCAAAAGGGCTATTTGTGAGAGTTTTTTTACCCTCAGCTTTGCATACACTACTGGTTTTCTTTATTGTGTCTGAACAGTTGGTTTCTTGCTTTTTGTCATCGCTAGATGATGGCAGGCTTTCATCCGCGGCAGAGAGAGCAGAGGCAGGACAGAGTGATCCCCAAGCATTGAGTGGTGGCTGGTCCAGTCCTCAGCATCCCACCAGGGCTCAGTCTCTGAGATCACCGATTCCTTACAAGAAACAAGTGACTGGTGAGCTGCAAAGAAGATCATCTGCTACTCTTGGTAATTTCAGCTTTGTTCTATAAGGCAATGTTGTACTTTCCAGGATGCTTCAGGGTGAGGTGGAAGGAAGTGAGAGAAGGTTCATTGCCTGTCTAGATTCATAGCAGAATTTAGTATCAGGCTGTCGCTGTTGAGCGGCTAGCTGAGGAATGACCCAAGGTTTCAGACAAGGAAAGAGAGAAGAAGAGAGCTTTATTGTTTTGAATTCCATATATATAGAGTTTACAGAGGTGCCCCAGATTGGTCAGCCCGAGACCTCCCCCTAGGCACAATTGGCCAAGCCCGAACTGACCTAATCCGGAGAAGTTGTTTGCAAAACATCCAAACTTTATCTTGTTTATGAAATATAGCAAAATGTTCTCACGGGAAGGACCTGTGCTAGCCACATCAGGCTATACTACTTCTGTTAGTGAGGCTGCACTTCAGAAACATGTTCCCTCCACCCTTTTTGGTGTTACAGCAAGACAACTTCTTGTTGGGACTCTGCTCTTTGAGTTGGAAAACAATCTGCAACAGAAGAGGCTGCCAAAGCACATCCAGTGTTTTAAAGTCACTTGAACCTTGATCCTGGACGTTTCTGATTTGTCTTGAGAGACTACAGTTTCTTAACATCCACATGCTAACTCTAACTTTAGTGCTTTGTCTGAATGGATATGATGTTTGTATCTTCAAGGGAGTTGTAAATGCAGGTTTTTGCTCGTAGCTATTTTGAGGAGAATTGCGTAGGAAGTTGTGTTTAAGCTTTTATTTTTTTTTTCCCCTAATGTCCTGCCTAACCTTGAAAATATTTTCATGTACTGTACTGAATCTTTTAGCTGGAATGGGAATTGAATGCAATTTCAAATGTGCAACTGTGTAATGGCTTTATGAAGGTCTGGAAGAGCTAGGAAGTAGATTGCAGGGGTCCCTCTTGAGATCTGACTGGTTATTGTTTGCTGTTATTGACAGCCTTGAGGAAACTGCTGAACTGGGTAACAATCTTGTGCAAGACAGTATTTCCAAGAGGGTGGTACCTAGTGCAAACAAATCAGATCTTAAGTGCTGTTAATGTGTATGGGATTTTTAGAAAGACATGTAGTTTTGGTAGCCAGGCAAAAGTCTAGTACAGATAACTAGGATTTTTATCTAAGTTGTTTGCATGCTTAGTTGAGCATGTTCATAATCTTCCTCCTTGCCCTCTAGTACTGTTTGATCTATTTAGTTGTACTTCTTCCAACAAACCAATGAAGTTTTGGGTTTTTTTTTTTTGTTGTTTTTTTTTGCTTCATTTGTTTGGGCTCTTTTCTAAAGAATTTCCTCAAATGTCCCAGGAACAGCCATGTGCTCTTGGCTAATAAGCCAATTTGGTGTATTCTTGGTACCTCTTGTAAATCACTTGGAAATTGCCTGGGGATTAGGGGTTAGAAACCTTCAGGTGAGGTATGTTGTTTGATATTCAGAAGGCCGAAATAATCTTGCTGTTTGACTTCCACAGGGATTAGGCAGCCAGGGAATAAGATTTAGTTGGAGATGTGTGGGAGGAACTGCTGCTGTATTACTCCAGCTCCTTTCAGGACCTCCATTCATATCCCTGGGTTTGGATGCAACTATGCTTAGAAAAATGGGATGATGAATATTTCTGTAAAGAAATAAAGTTAGACCAAGCAGGAATTGCTGACTTTTTAAAGAGATTTCTCTGATACTGTATGCTGAGTGGCCTGACTTGCTGTTAAGTATTTTCTGCCGAACAACCTTGGTGCTGTAATAAACATGAGCTCTGTGTAATGCATGTAAAGGTGTCCTGGATTGATGAGAAGGTTTTGGGGGAGTTTTTTAGGCCTTCTCACTTTTTTTGAAGAGGGGGAAAATTACTTGCATTGTCCTTCTCTAAAAATCAAGTATTTGTATTTTTTGAAGCAAATTTTAGAAAATTGTTTTTCTTTCCTTTTTTTTTACCTTAAAAGGTTCTGAATAATCAGGTCTTTGAGGATTTCTGAACTCTGAGTAGTAGAGAATTTTACTTCTGCTATTGCAGCTGCTGCTGGCCTGTGCAAATAATTTTAGAAATTATTATCGTATCTAAATAATGAAAAGTAGGAAAATGAGTGATGGTATTTACATAAACATCTGAATTGGTAGCTTGGGTCACCCACTGAGTTCAGTGACAGTGAGGTGTCTAATTGAGTTGAGTTTTCTTGTAGCCCTCTGTCCACAGGTCTGTAAATGTCTTTCTAGGCTTTCTCATTGCTTAAATACTTAGTAACATGGACGAGTGTAGGCAGGAAAATATATAAGCACTTCGCGATGGTCTGTCTAGCCTACTTGATCTTAAATAATGTGTCAAGTTAAGCAAACTGCAAGGATTAAATAAATAAAAGACTGGTGCTGGTGCTTCTAAATAGTGATGAAATTAAATTGCTTCTGAAGATGCTGACCCTCACCCATCCATTAGCTTGTACTGTCTGTGCAGCATATCTTCTCATTGTTCAGGGACCGTGCTGGCTGAGAACTGCAAGTGCAGAGCAATGGAGGGATGGTGGCCTTTGTAGGACACTGTCTGGCATCAGATATGTAGAGTTTCATTTGTGTGCTTCCCTTCAGGACTGCTTGCACAAAAACATTATAATAGCTCCTTACTGGCTTTTGTGAAAATAGGAGGAGCTGTTGGATGCCTGGCTTTTGTCAGAGATGCTCTGAGGGTTGTATTGCTGAAGAGCCAGTGCTGAGATTCTGCAGTGGCTTGTGTGGCCTCTCTTGGGTAGTCTGTTGCATTGTTGTGTGCTGGAGTAGGCGCTGCAGAGCTGGTGTCACTGCTAAGTGACTGTGGGCCCAGCTGGTTGTGTTGGACTGCGTGTGTCTGTGCTGTCAGATGAGGGCTTTCAAGATGCTGGATTGAACCAAAATAGACTGATAATGAGACTATTGTCAGTGAGATAATGTCACAGCTTGCAAATCCTGTTTAAGGAGAACTGGAAATGCTGACCCATTGGAGAGGGAGCATGGGTAGTAAAAGCACTTCTAGCTTGTTACCCTGTCATGCAGGATAATGCTGTTAATGCTAGACAATTGTAGCAGACTGGCAGTAATGGGGAATGGCAGAGGAGATTAGTGGGAGTAAGGAATGGCCAATGATCAAATGGGGGAAGAAGGCCTGAAGAAAGCATGTGGTAGTTACTGGAAATCACTGTGAAATACAAAATTTTATGCTGTGTCAGCAAATAATTAGAAAGCACTTCGCGTTGTTTTGTATCAGCAAAACTATGGCATCTCTGGCAGGGGTATTTTTTTATTGTTGAAACTGTGTGAATCTCTCTCTGCCTCTTGTGTTAGTATATGGTCAGCTCTCCTTCTATAAACTGAAACTCTCAATTTTGACGGAATAGCTCTTATGGTGTTTTTGCCTTGTCATTCACTGTAAAATTGATGCTAAAATACTATACAGTCGTGAAAGAAACCATGTAAAAACATATTTCCATGATTCAGATTTTTTTTTCCCTAGGTTTTACTAAGAATCATCAGCCATAAGTACGTATAGGAAAGATGAGGTTTACTGTTGAAATTATTTTTTTAGCTGTAGGAGTTAAAAATTAACTTAAGAACAATAAATAGGTTAGAAAGAAGTCAATTTGGAAGTCTTCATGGAGTTCTTTTGCCATTTTCTTGAGGTTTTGTTCAGTGAACATGTAGATGGGAAGGGAATGGATAGAAAAAAACCACAATTGCTGCATAAACTGGTATTTCTGAAAAGATGTGTTCCACACTAATGTGGGTGTGTTGTATTTAAGGGCTGAGATGTAGCAATGACAGGCAAAAGTTTCTTTTAGGAGCATATATATATATATTAGCATATATATAATAGCATGAGAAACCTGGGGCTGTTCAGCTTAGGGAAGAGAAGGTTGCATGGACACCTCATAGGAATCTTGCAGTATCTGAAGGGGACATACAGGGAAGCCAGAGAGGAGCTCATTGCCAGGAACTGTAGTGACAGGCCAAGGAGTCATCGATACAAATTTTAAGAGTGGAATTTTAGGCTAGACAGGCAGAAGAAATTTTAGCTGTGAGGGTGGTGAGACACTGGAACAGGTTACCCTGGGAAGTTGTTGATGCCCCAGCCCTGGCACTGTTCAAAGCCAGGGGGCGAAGCTGGGAACATTCTGTTCTAGTAGGAGGTGACCCTCCCATGGCAGTGGGAGTTAGGACTAGATGATCTTTAAGGTCTGTTCCAATCCCTTAATGTTCTGTGATTGTGTGATATACTGAGTTTGCTGCTTCAGAAGTACCAAAAAGGCTTACCATTACTTTGATGTGTGTGGTCAACCCTCTTGGGATCAAATCAAAAGGAGATGAGAAAACTCTTCAGAAGTACAACTGATGGCAGTTGGGATGATGACCTGGGCAAAGCAAGAAAAACACCCTTAGGGTTTCTGTGTTTGTGGAAGGAAACATGAGTTTTGCAGATTTAATGCTGAAATGAGGAAGTACAGTTGCAACACTGAGAATGTATAGATCCATAAATCATATGTGCATTAGCTGAGAAAATGGCTGTGGTACTTATAATAATGCAGTTTGGATCAGAAATAAGAGTTAACCTAAGATCAATACATGGGAATTCTTTTCAAAGGGTAATGTTTTAGACATAGTGTTTCCTTTACACAGGAATGATAATTTCTTACATTCTTGGTATACAGTGTGGTTTTCCTCAGAAAGGGAAAAATGTCATGATTGAGAAGGAAAAGAATCAACTGAATTTTAATCTGAGTTTCAGCTTCTCTAGTATAAATGGGTTGGCCATGTGCTGCTACTGCTGATGGCATGCTTTTTCTTACATAGATGACATCCTTCTGACACTGTTTTCTGTAACAGAGAAAAGGGCATTTAACTAACAACAACCAGTTTGGAGTTGCCTGTGGCATTTCCTCAGTGCTGTGTATGTTTGTATTTTGGGAATCACTCGCCTGGCAAAATTTGTAGGTAGTTAGGCAGCAGAGCTGATAATTTGAATTGGAAGCAACATTCCTGGAAAGGAGATACTCTTTTACTCAGAGGCGGTACCAGGAAGTAAATGCAGCATAGATCTTGTGATAGAAGTAAGGAGGAGCCAGAGGTTTCTCTGGTGTTATCAATGTCTTCTTAAAATATGAAAGTCTCTTTAATCACCCTAAATTACTCAACTTTGTACTGCCCAAAGGTCTGTTTGATTTTTAAAAAGAAATTAATTCCAAGTGGCTAGTTACAGGAATGGGTTTCTTTTCTCAAAAAGGAAAATGTTGTGAATTCTTTGTTGTACATAGCAGCTATGTGTGGGCTGATTGACTAAAAATACCTACTCAGAACCTGAAGAGGAGGCATGGAATCCCACGGTTTTAATCACATTACAGGGAGGGTTTTGGTCTGCTGCACACGAAGCAGTAGCGTAGCTGTTACTGCACAGCAACAGTTAACAGGCTTCAGCCGGAGCTGTCAGCATTCCCGCTGACATCAGGGATAGCTCAGGCAGTAAACAGAAAGCAGCCATGTCTGTTCTTCCTGTACTAGGGGCAAGCTAAATAAAACACTAGTCAGATGGAGAGCAACGAAGCTGGTAAGAAACTTTAAACTATTTCGAAAGTTGTTGATCTAGAAAAGTGACTCTGAAAATGTTAAAATGTTTAGGTAAAGAGAGAACTGTATTTTTAAATCTTTCCGGAGAGAAGGAGCCTATTTGTGACTTGTACAGCAATGCTTCAAAGTAATCAAGCATTTTATAGGAAAGAAATTGGCTGCATTACTTTTTTATTCAGGAGTCTCTTTGCTATAGTTAATCAAGAATGACTGTACAAGTTCTCAACAACTTGACCTTTTCCTTAGAAAAAAACCAAAACTAAACAAAAAAAATACCCCAAAACCACTCAAAAATGTGAATTTCTGAATGCATTTTATTCTGAATTATTGTTTTTTATAGAAACTGAGCAATGGAGACCTGATGTTTGCTGTAGTAATTTATAAATAAGTTCGGATTAAAGCGTTGACTTATACTTTTCTTAGAATGAGTGTGTATATTGTAGCAATTATTTTGTAAGTATTAATATCTTAGAGGGCATTTTAAAAATGAGACTTCAGTGCTTGGCAAAAGACTACTACAAGCTTGGTATACTAGACTGTAAGTCACTTATTTAAAAGGTGTTTTCTTTCTCAGAGAACTTAAATGGCTTCTTGTAAACACAGAGGGTGGTGTTTGAAATGTCAGTCAAAGCAAGCTACCTGACATCAGAAACTCCTCTCTGGGGGAAAAGAACACAAGGGCAAGAAGTGATACACATTGTAACTCTGTAAAATGTATATACATGTGAATGTTTTTCCCCGATGGTGGGGTTTTGTGTTGTGATGTGAATGTTTATATATCACAGAAGAAATGAATGCTGCTCTCCCTTCCCTTCCAGACAATCGAAGGAAAGTAGAACCACCTCTTGGAGGTCATGATCCTCGAACAGCGGTTCAGTTAAGAAGCCTCAGCACTGTTTTAAAACGCCTCAAAGAAATCATGGAGGGGAAGAGCCAGGTATTACTTAAGCAAGTTTTGTAGGCCAAACCATCTAGAAAATGAACTCTTTACTGGGCTTCTCTGGGCTTTGTTTTTAGATACATCATGGGAATTCTTTTTTTTTTTGTATGTTTGAGGGATGAGTGCATAAACTCAGAAAGTATTGTGTGAATGCAGGGAAAACAATTTCAGTTGATGTTGACTTTTGGCTTGCCAAACATCTGTCATATTGTGGGAGTGAATTGTTGCAGTTACTTGACTTCTTGTGCTTGGACCAGATGTTCTCATTTTAGACTCCTTCCCACTTATGTGTTACCCAATCTAGTGGAAAAAAAAACCCACCAATATTTTTCTCCCTGGAATGCTAGCCATAGGCAGGTGAAACACATTGACTGTCACGAATAGTAATGAGAATTCTCAGAATGGTGTATATCTGCTACTTACTGTGGTACTGATTGGTCAGCAATATTTGCTTGAAAGCCTTGTCCTGTTAAGTCACTTTTGATTTACATAAACAAAGGTCTGGTGGTTGCTACTGATTTGCTGATTTCACCTCCATCTGCTGAATTGGACCATACCTTTAAGAAGAGGATCTAATTGAGGAAAGAATCCACAACTATTTATAAGTGATGGTATAAATAGCTGTGCCTGTGGGCAAGACATGAATAGGCAAAATTACATTTAATTAAACTGGTTGAGGCAGAAAAAGGCTTTTGGCTTGATAGCTTTTATAGGTAGACTTTGAGTAAACTTACTTAGCTTCCAGTGCTGTTCTGCTTGTAAGAATAACCTTGCTTTGGTAGAAAGTGCAAGATTTTTGAGAATGAAGCAGAAGCTTTTTGTTGCAGTAAGCAGGGCATTGAGTGTGCCCCTTACTAATACTTCAGCTTGTGGTAATGTCTGAAGGTCATAGAGATTTTCAGACCTTTTTGAAGCACTTCTCCAGCAGCTTCAAATAAGTGAAACTTCACTTTTCGCTTCAAAGAAGCGAAACAGACAGGATGCAGCAGTAAATGACTATGGCCAGGTCTTCTGGCAGCAGTCTGTTAGTTGTTAGCCTGCTGACTTCTGTGCAAAAGGTAATGCATCACTGCCCTTGACTGCAGCTAAGTTTTGCTTCAGTCACTTCAGGCTTCTTCCTGCTCTGGACTTGGCCTGTCTCTACATGAGACATCTTCACTTTTGTAGAAAGCTTGTGTCAGATTTGGAAAGGTGCTCTTCTAATGAGCTTCTACTGCTAAGGGGGGCCATACTTCTGTTCTGAACCCTTCCTCTTGACAAGAACGGGCTACAAGGAAGGCAGAGAGTTGGGAAGTGTCACCAGCAGTGGCTGGGTTTCTGGACATGTAGTCACATGCAAGTGGGGCACAGCACTGCTGTTTGGAGCAGCCCCTCTCTATGTGATAGATCCAGAGACCTGGCTTATCATGCAGAGTTGCAGCAAAAACTGTTATATATCATCCCCTGCGGCTTTGCAGCAGTTTCTTGGCAAAGCTCTTCGCTGCAACTTTGCCTGCTTGCAGCTTAGTGTTCATCTTAAAAATTACTAGATTCTCAAAAATGCTAGACTGTCTTGAGCAGTCTTCAGCCTCTTTCTGTTCAGGTTTTCTTCGATGAGGACAGCATGAAAGTGTTGTTGATCGTTACTGCTTTGGTCTCAAAACTGGTCTAGCAGCTATGTCAAACTTTACTTTGTAAATATCAAAAAATAAATCCCAATTTAAAATAAAACCCAATGGTTTTTTTTGATTATGTGAAAATGAGAGCATGGATCACCTTTCTTTTGTGTGATTACTCTCTTCTCTGATTATTTTGAGAAAATACTTGCAGCAGTTTCTCTTGCTAAGGAAAACCTGGAGCATTTAGTCCCTCTGAAAAGGCTTATTGCCAGAACTGAGCTCTAGCAAAGAGTGTTTCACAGTCAGAGCTGTCATGTGACCATTAGCAATTGTCTCCATCCATGGTAGTTGCAGCTGGTGTGCTCAGAATCACAATTGAGAGTTTGTCTTGCTCTCTAGCTTCAACACCAAATGGAAGTTTTAACTCTCTGTTTTTAAGATGATGTTTTTCCTGTGGCTGTACCAATGCTGTAAATTAATATTTGTGTTGTCTGCTGAACGTGAATTTCACAGTTTTCTTCACATAGCAGTTAACCTGGAGCTTTGAAACAAGATCAGTCTGGGACACAGGCTTTTACACTATTTACTGAAGTGTTGAGCAATTTGATCCTATAATAAAACTTCTTGCACGCACCTATAATCTTTTCAAAACATATCCCAACATTAGCTGTTGAAATGGTCTTTCTGCATTGATAATTTCTGATAAGTTGATTTACTCCTAGATAACAGCTTCAACCTAATATACTGTGTTGGGGTTTTTTTTTCTTTTCATTTTTAAGCTACTGTTTGAGGACCTCTCATGTGCTGGGGGCAAATGAGAGGGGAGAGCAATCACTACTTCATGTATTAGTTTCTTTTTGACTTTTATCTACATCACATGATAGTTTTATTCTGCTTTTCTTCCATCTTGGATCAAGGAGGCATTGTCCTACTGGATTTAGTCTCTCAGTTCAGAGCCCTCAGCTTTCTGCCTCCATGCAAAACCACATGAAAAATCCTTTCTGTGCATTTGTGTGCTTATATGCAAGAGTGTGTATACATGTGCACAGATATGTGAATATACAAAATTTTCCTTCCCATGAGCACAGTCTACAAAGAGTCATGAAATTAAACGTACTTTCTTATTTACAAAAGAAAAAGCTTCTATCTGCTGTCCTCTCTTGTAGGACAGTGACTTGAAGCAGTATTGGATGCCTGACAGCCAGTGCAAAGAATGTTATGACTGTAGCGAGAAATTCACCACCTTCCGGAGGAGGCACCACTGTCGACTTTGTGGGCAGATCTTCTGTAGTCGATGCTGCAATCAGGAAATCCCTGGAAAATTCATGGGCTACACAGGTAGGGTTTGTTTACTGAGAAACAGAACATTCTCTGTGTGCTCAGTGCTATTTGGGCTACTACATTTTAGATCCTAGCATCTGCTAGAAAATGCTGTACAGATCTGTAGTGGGCTTCAAAATAAGGATAAAGATTCACAGGACCTAATTCTACATGTTTCTTTATGAGCAATGATGGATTATGCCATGCCTACTAATTTTTACCACACTACAAAACACATTTAGCCACTATTTAACAAGGGTGTGCACTGCACAAAGTAGTGTAAAAGGAAAAGCTGCTCTTAGTAACAGCAGTTTTAAAAGATGAGCCACATGTTTTAATTGAGGGTGAGGGGAAAGTCTTTCAAATACCAGTTACCAAATTCTAGACATCAGCTGGTATGTCCTATCTGGCTATTGTTCTGCCATAATTTCAGTGTGCACACGTGTCCTCTCTCCCTACCGCCCTCCCCTTCTCCCTCTATTTTTCTCTCTCCCCTGTCACTGATCTTGTGTTACGTATAATTTCCCTTGGAAAAATTCCCTGAGTGTGTAATTATCCAGGGTTTTGCCCTTTAAGAGAGGATGAGAATTAGACTTGCAAAGAGGTTTTGAAACAGAAAATCCTTCTGTTTCCACCACTATACACCTCTGATCCTGTAGGAACAGAGTAGTATTTGTTCCTGTTTACTTACACCCTCTGGTTCCCTTTTCCATAGGGGATCTCCGAGCCTGCACTTACTGCCGTAAAATAGCCTTAAGCTATGCACACTCCACAGACAGTAACTCCATTGGAGAAGACTTAAATGCCCTGTCAGATTCTGCGTGTTCTGTATC
The DNA here is from genome assembly GCA_024500445.1 of Entomyzon cyanotis. Lineage (NCBI taxonomy): Eukaryota > Metazoa > Chordata > Aves > Passeriformes > Meliphagidae > Entomyzon > Entomyzon cyanotis. Next base: position 13,722,149 of record JAKEPQ010001027.1, on the reverse strand, counting down.
CGTGCTGGATCCTGGCGAGCCACGCACACCGGTTGGGAGCCGCAAAGCCAGCCGCAACATCTTCCTGGAGGAGGATCTAACCTGGCAAAGGTAAAGTGAATGGCTTCGTGCTCATCTCCAGAATCTCAATTGTTTTCAGCCTGACAGTTACCTAGACAAAATCTGGTGGTTTCCACCTGGGAAACTTAGATTCTATCTCCTGTAAAAAGAATCTAATCCTGTGCTTGCTTGTAATATTCTTTTCTTCAAGTTGAAATTTGGAAACATTTCTAGTGGAGTTTTAAATTATGTACAGTTCTTCCTTTAACCTACTGAATCAGTGATTCTGTACCAGTGACAGAGCAGGCTTTTATCTTCAGAGTTTAAAAAGACAGAACTAAAACCTTGAGAGGCAAGTCAGTGTAACATTGGTGCTTTACCTGGCAGCTTTTGAATTGGGCAAGAGAATGTAAGAAATACTCTCTGTATAGGTAGAAGAGAAGTGATGGAAGTGACCACCTGTTTCAGATGAAATGGGATTGAAAGGACACCTATAAAGGTTCTCTAATCTTCTTTTAAAGTATATTTATTCCTATTGCTCTCAGATGAGGGGATCTTTATTTTTCGACCATGAGTAAAAGAGCACTGTACTTCTCAAGTGCTATGCAAGTTATTTTTGAAGTACTTTGATTTAATTTAATGTTGGGAGGAAGAAGAAATAATCAAGTGTGGTATTTGTGCGCATTTCCCTAAAACAGAAGAACAGGCAGATATGAAACTAGTGAGGTCTTGAGTCAAAACCTTTGTTTAACTGAGTGGTACTGTTAGTGACGTGTGTCCCTCCACAGATATCTTCTGATTGTATTTAAAAAAACCCGTCAAACCATTTTCTGTCTTCAGAAAATGCCCTGAATCTTGCTTCGCATGTTGCTTTTCAGAGTATGGTGCTCCTATCTGAAAGCGTTTAAATAATCAGCTTTAGGCCTAAATAAAGGGAAGTACTTTTGGTTTAATGTTGTGGTCATTTAAAGTGGTAATGTAACAATGCTTGGGATAAATACAACCAAATTTTGAATTGGGGAATAAGTATGTGTTCTCAGAATCTTCAGATGTACAAAATACTGAAGGTATTGTTAGTTTTGTCTTTGGATGTGTTGTTAATATCTTTATTGTGACAGTTCAGCAGCTTGTAGACATGAACATGTAAAGAAAGTATTTATATCTTTATTTTGGCAGCTTGTAGCACTCAAAAAATAATTCCTGTTGTTGAAAGGCTGATAATTCTATGGTGGAATACATAGTCTTTTTAGGAGACACTGAGTGAACGTGGGCTGCTTTTGTGTGTGAGAGGAAGAGAGACTTGAGATTAGGTGGTTTGTTATTGCTTTAGCAGGATTAACATTTTCTTCAGTGCTTGCTGCACTTTGCAGTGGGTTACGGTGCCTTTCTGAAATACTGTGTTTGGTAAGCTCCTGATTGACCTTAAGAGATTTAAACTGAAGATGTTGAATTCAAATGGTGCCACAGGGGGAACTGGCAACTCACAACTTCATAATGGAGCAGAGGTTTTGTTCTAATAGCGGCTTCTGTGTGAGAAGCAGTTTGTTTCAGAAAAAAACTTGGAAGTTGTCTCTTTCCAAAATCATGTATCTGAGATAAGATGCTACAAAGCAGCGAGAAAAGCATTTAGAGGGACTGATGCTGCATGTACTTGTCAGACATTGCTCTACTCTTTGAACAGTTGGATCACAGAGTTCCTGCTTTAACTAACTTGAAGGGCCATGTCCTTTAAAAGTGAAGGAGTGGTGTACTCTGGGTAAGTACAGCTACTCAGGCAAAGCTGCATTGCTTACAGTTTCTCATAAAGAGCATTTATCGCAGGAGGAGCATTTATTGTACCGGAGCACAGCCAGTGTAGCTGTATCAGCTGGCCTATAGTGGCTAAGATCTGATACAGTTTTGCCAACAGGACTTTCTTTTGATGGTGTTCAAACATCTGCTGTCCTTCCTCCTGGCGTGGAAACAGGAGGAGGGCAAAGGTGGTCGTGATCAGGTTAAACAATTATGGAAGGTTGTCCAGCTGTCTTGGCAAAAGCTGCCTGGCAGTAGCTATGGATAGCATTGCTTGGATTGCAGAGGTGGTATGCTGGGGAGATGGGGGCGATGTGTCTGTCTCCAAAGCATGTAATGGCAGCCTGTAAGGATGGAAGATGTGTAAGAAAGGGAAATAGGGGAAACAGGTGGGAAAGCAGGATAATACAAGAAGTGGGAGTGGTCTGTATTGTTCAAGAGTTGAGTTTGGAAGAAGAAGACTGGAGCTCTGTCTTCCAGATACTGTTGGCCAACAGATGGGTAAAGATTTCCCTGTTCCCTCATTGATTTAACAACCATGGGTGTGAGAGAGACGTAACATGACAATTAACTGTACTTAAATTACAGCCGTTCTAATGCGCTGCATGTCACAAATATCTCAAACATCTCTATCATACTCCTTTCCATGCAGTTTGATTCACCCAGACTCTTCCACTACCACGTTGTCTGCACGCCTTGGGTCTGTCCAGGAGGATGCAGGGAAGTCACCAGCTAGAAACAGGTAAACTGATAATTTCTGAGTATTTTCTGTTCTGGATGCACTCCTAGCACACTCTTTGCCTGTGTTTCCAGGCTTGTTTTTAACTGAATGTGCTGTTCCGTGTCTGAAATTGGACAGCACACTGCCCACATGTAGTGGTAAGGAAGGACTATTTGTGTCTGTGTTCGTGTTAACAAATGTACTATGTTTGAGGAACCTGTGGTTGGCTGCTGACTTGGTCAAACAGAAGTGATGGTGAAGAGGACAGGAGGGGAAAGAAGTGGCTAAGAAAAGTACAGTTCTGAGGAACCTGAAGAGAAGGGAATAACACATACCTGATAATGGCAGACAAAAGGACTCAGGTCATGGAAGAGCAGAGGTGTAGTTTTTGTTTATTTGTTTGTGTGTGTCCCCATCGGCTTCCTTTGCTCTTCCATTAAGGATAATCTTGTTGAAGTTACCAGGCTTCCTCAGGCTAAATTCCCTTCATAGATCTTTATGCAAGAGTGCTGGGATGGACTTGGAAATGTTCATGAGAGCTTTAGCGTAATTTGTGAGTACTTGAGCTTAATCCCACTAAATAGGCTGGTATTAGAAGAACAAGTAGCTCCCACTTCACAGTGCTTTTACTGTGGTGCTGGTTACATGCTTCCCTTATGGTTAAGTTAAAGGAAATGAAGGTAAGGTAAGGATGTGATGAACAGAGCAAAGATAATTCAGATTTCAAAGTTGGAATCAGGGGACATTCAGAGATTTTTTTTTTTTTTTTTTTTGCATTGGAATTACAGGAATGCAGAATATTTAGCAATTTGGAGGGATCTAGTAGGACCAGTGAAGACTAGGGAACTCAGCTGAGAAGGATGCTGGGTGTGCCTTTTGGAGAATGGACTGCTTGGAGCCTTTCTCTTTCGGGTGATGGGGATGGTTAGGAGGAAGTGCGTGCTAACTGTACAGCTGAGACCCAAAGATCTCACCTGAGGGAGTAAAATGCTGGTGAATGAATGAGTGCCAAAAATCAATTCAGAGCAAACATGGCAAGGACTCCAGAATTAAAAGTTCAATGCTAAATAACTGCTGTGATGTCAAGAAATGCCTGAAACATTAAGGATGGTCTCCTGCTTCCCATTTGAATTTGTCTATTTTAAAAGGCCTTTGCTGTTTGCTCAAACATGCAGTAGTAGGATGGTTCTAATCTTGACCTGGCAGGCCCAGATTGCTTATTCAAGTTAAATTTTAACTCTCTGGCTAATCATGGCCTCACCAGAAGTACTTGTCTGTCTGGATGCATGTAATGATGGAGGTGTAATATATCTCTGTTAAAAATTCCGAACTTTTGGAAAACAAGCTGTTGGCTTTGGGTTAAGCAGTGTTAACCTTTAGATCTTCTCAATGCAGCTGTAGCGATTTCTGTGAGAGAGCTTGACTATTCCTCTTTCTGGATGAGATGAAGCAGAACAGATTCAGGTTGAGTGCATTTAGATGAAGGTAGCAGAAGTTACATACTGCTATTTGTTTTCCCCGTGGGTGGGAAATATGTTGTTTGTTCTCAGTCTTACTTTTTGTGAGGAGGGGGAAAACCCAGCAGAACAGTCAAATGTTGCAAGCAGGGTTCAGACTGCTCCTTTGCAGGTCCTTCTAAAGGATAAGCATCTTCATTGCAAAATCTTCCCCCCTGTTTTTAGAAAAGATATATACAATAAAGACCCAGATATAATTGTTGATCATAAAGACACAGATATGAAATGTCACTGTTCTAACTTGCTTACACCCACATAAGAACTCCCTGCTGCTTACAGGTACATGCCACAGTTAAAGTGATTGTTGCAAAACCCCTTTATCAATCCAGTATTTACTCCTCAAGAGACAGAAGAGAAAAAAGTGGTGATTTTGAGACTATTGTAGCTTCAGTGCTATTTCCTTCTAGTATAAAAGCTGAAATTGAGTGGCATTGCTTTTTCATGCCTGGGCTGAGCCACAACATCCATGGAGAATTTTTAAAAATAATTGTAATATGTCTGTTAGCCAGTTGGCAAGCTCTCTGAAGTTAGCAGAGTTTCATTCCAAAGGCTAGATGCTGGCAAACATTCTCATGAGATTGGTGTGAGCCCCTTCAGTCAGTTCAGCACTGGCATTTTGAGTTTCCCTGTTGATACATGCAGAAATGTTTTCCATCCTCACTCCTTAGAGTGCTGTTAGCACTGATAGCTTACACTGCATGCTGCTGTGTGATGAGAAGTTGCATTCTGATTATTCAGAGTCTCAAGTCTAGTTGTGGGTTAATGGAGCAAGAGGTATCTGGAACTTGTATTTGCATTTGTAACTTCGCAATGATAATTGCAAAATGGTGTGTTTGTGCTGGAGTGCATAGCCAAGATTTCCTAACAGCTGGGCTTAGATAAGGGGGATGCTCCCTATTGAAGGAAGGTTGCCAGCTGGTGTGACCTCCATTTGCAGAAAATGGTTTAGCCACTCTGGGGAACAAGTGCTCAAACTTCAGATTCTGCAAGCTTTCAGCCATATATTTGAGAGCTCAAGACAAGGAATTTTAAAGGGAACAAGGAGGGGGGGAAATCTCAGTGCTCTGTTACAGGGATCCTGGTGTTGGCCACCCTTGCTGACATTTGTCTTGCCTCCAGACTGCTGGAGCTTCTAATTACCCAGCATCCCATCCCTTCCCCAGTCTGTTTAAATACAGACATACATGAATTGGCGTGCCTAAACTTAGTTCCAACTGCTTCATACAAAGAGCTTTACAGAAGTTTATGCTTACCTTGGCACTTGCTTGCTAGGGAGCCTTTCTTTGACATGTGAGGGAGCATTAAGCAGTCTGTACTGACAAGAGTAAACAGTGTCACAGCCTTAAGCTGATTTTTAGTATGCTATAAGATAAAGGCCCACTGTGGTGAAGCACCAGCCAATGAACACTTGGATTTCAATTGTTCTCTGTTCCGCTGCAGGTCAGCCAGCATCACTAACCTGTCGTTGGATCGGTCGGGGTCACCCATGGTGCCTGCCTACGAGACATCGGTCAGCCCCCAGGCCACGCGCACTCATATGAAGGCAGAGACCAGCGAGGATGAGCGCAAAATCCTTCTGGTACCTTTCAGACTTCTCTCTGCCTTGCTCTGTGAAGTTTGCCTTCCTTGTGTCATGCAGCAGGAGTATTTTGCTGCCTTTTAAGGCTCTTCTCTAAGCATTCTTACCTGGATCTCTCCTCCAGGTGGAGCAGAGATGGAGAATATTGCTGCTGCTTTGGACATTACTGTTTTCTTGAAATAAATCATAGTTTCATGGGGTGTTTTCATACAAATGTTTACAGTTTTGGTCTTGCTAAGCGTGTTAAGCAGTATGGAGTTGGCGTATGGTGGGTCTTTGTGGGTTAAACCTGTCATGGTTGCAGCTGTAATGCGTTGGCCTGGTTTTGTATTTCTTCAAGTTGAGATTTTGTCTTTCATAGGCCACGTAATGGGGAGGTTTACATGGCTGCTTCGAAATAGTTACACCATGATGAATAAATTAAAGCTATTATAGTTTATTGGACCAAAACATAACTTGGCCCCTATCTTTCTTTGCAGAATAAGTAAAAGATTTTGTAGAAGGTTATAATGACATACTTTTTAAAAGAAAAGTCCATGTGCAGCAGTGTTCTGTGTAATCCTATTATCCCTTCCCCACAGAGGCAATGTTGTTGGTTGCAGTTACTGTACAAATTTCAGTAAAAAACTGTTTCTTTTCTTTGAGGGAAGGAAAGGGAAGTGTTTCCAGCAAGTGAGGCAAAGCAGTTGCAGAGAAGGGAAAGGCAGTGTTTTTGCACATTAAGAGATTCAAGATTGTGCCCCATTGCCAATTTAAAATTGGGAAGGCTCAATCTGTGTTATCAAGTTCTGCCTGCTGTATGCATACAAGCCTGCCTGAGGGTGTAGAAACACTAACTCCTGTTTAGTTGCAGAACTCCTTTCCAAGTTGCTCTGTAAATGGATAACCACATGAGGGAGAAACATGTTGAAGGTACATCTTTTGCCACCCTGCTTCATGCATGTGTGTTAATGCAGGAAAAAGGAAATTCAAACCTCTGTGAGTGGACCTTGAAGCAAGATGTTCAAGTCCCAGTGCAGTTCAGCTTCACATTGTTTAATTTTTTATCCATTTTCTTTCTTGAGGAAGAAGAGGACCGGTACTGTGTTGTTCATGTAATAGCAGAAGACACAGTGACAATTAAAGTAGAATTTTCTATGCATTCCCACTGTTTAATGCCCTTACCATGTAGTGTTGACCCTAAATCAGGAATTAATTTAAAGCTTAACCTAGTCCATTCAGAACACTAATGAACTTTGTTCATAGAATAAAGGTAGGTGAGGTTGTAAACATACTGGGATAAGCACATACTTCAGTGAACTAGAGGTCAAAATCCTTGAGTTGAAAGAATTTGCTTTGTTCTGCCAATTTATTTAGTTTACTGTATTCACCAGTTCAAGACAGCTGAACTGTGGAGACTGCGGTTGCATCAAATTGCGTGATCCTGTCATATTCAGTTACTAATCCATTTGACTCTGTACCTGGTATGGGAGGGAAGCTGCTGACACTGGTTTTAGCATGATACCCATGACAGCCACTGCTGGGACTGAAAGCAGAAAGCCAGTCCAGTAATAAAACTGGAGCAAAACTCTTGGGCCTCAGGGCACCCTTTGGAATGTGCAATAATGTGGGTCTGACAGTTAACTGGAAAGCCAAAACCAGTTAAAATTTAATTGAAGTTCTGTTACACAAATATAGAACAAATGAGGCATTTGTGAAAGTAAGCTGCAGAATCTTTTCTCCACACCTTGAGAAGTTAAAGGTTGCTTGCTCAAAGTAGCTTGCTCAAAATTGAAGGTGTTGCTTGCTCAAAATAATCCCAGATCCCAGTTTCCACCTGCAACAACAGCTTGTGCTTTGCTAAACTAGGGCACATAGGGGAAGGCAAAAGGGGCCAGGTGCAGAGAGACAGCTCAGTTTGGATGCATCACAGCCTACAGAAGAGTTGGCACACATGTTTAACAGGCTCCAGAATAAGTTCTAGGTATAGGCTGAAGTGTGCCAGGTGGTGAGGGGAAGAGATTCACAGATGCAAAAATAGTTGAGTTGGGAGAATTATACGCATTTTTTTTCTTAGTGGCCAAAGCTAACAATATCTAAAAAAGGCTTGATAATGGGCAGTACAAAAATGGATTCTCAATAAGAAATGGTATGCTGGCAGTGGGCATTGCTGTGTTGAGTACTTACTTTATATCTGGTCTTGATATTGGACTAGTATGCTTCACAATGCCTGGGTTGAGCACAGATAATACAGATAAAACCTCCTTGCCAAGGATGAGTTTTCGTTGCCCTCTGTTTGCTCATACCTCCTGAGTTTAAGAATAGAGTGCAAGAGGGCAGTAGTGAGGACATAAGTATCTTGCAGGCAGTACAAAATATTGCCACATGAAAATCCCCTTATCTCTAAGGGTACCCACTTTGGTTTTTTTATTGTTCTGAACTGGATATAAATGGAAGGAAACAAGGAGCTGTTTCCATATCTGTTTGCTATTTCTGTTTGCACCTTTGCATAGGTTGTGCAGAATGGCTTAGATTCTGTGCCTATTTGTGGAGGGCTTTTGATCTAGAAGCTGATCTGAAGCCCTTGGTTGATGCCCTTGGAACCAGTGCTAAGATTAGTCTGGTAATTAACTTGCACATCTCCCTTTCCAGGACTCAGTCCAGCTGAAAGATCTGTGGAAGAAAATCTGCCATCATAACAGTGGGATGGAATTTCAAGACCATCGCTACTGGCTGCGGACACATCCCAACTGCATTGTGGGAAAAGAGCTGGTCAACTGGCTCATGAGAAATGGGCACATAACCACAAGGTAACCCTGATGCTTTAGGACACCAGGTGTCCTCTGTCTGCATGACAGGAGATTGTGAGTTTGAGCTGACACAGGGTACCTTAGAGTGCAGCAACAGGCCCCTTTGCAGGGAGATGAGAGAAAATTCAAATCTTTCCTTTGCTCTGCCTACCAGAGCAGGTAGCATTCTGGCTCCATGTGGCCCAAAACAACAGGGCACAGGAGGCTGTCAGGTTTGGAAATCAGTATGGGAGGTAGCTTATGGGACAAGTAGAACTCAGTTGGAGAACAGTGAGTGTATTACAAAGATTGTCCAAAAATGTTCACTGGTACTCCAAAGAGCAAGTCTGCCTCTGGGATCAGAGATCACTATTAGTGTTTGATAGCTAAATTTTTGGTGGAGCTGGCAGACTTATAACTGTGTAGGTGAATATGAACAATCTTATGTATTTAACTGTGTGAAAATGGGATAAAACTGAGATGGTTCTTAAGTACAGAGCCGCAGTCATCAGAGATCATCAGTACACTTAACTCAAGTTAACAATATTGGAGGAGAACAAAACACGTGTCTTAATCATATTCTGGACACCTCAGCTGAGTTCAGAGTCCTGGCAGTCTCTTTATCTAGCTCCATGCTTGAATTAGAACACTGTGCTGCCTCACCATAGTATTTTAGATAGTGTTTGTGTAAACATGGGAATGGGATACTGACAGGTCAAATAGTGCATAGCAAATGACTCTCTCCTTTTGTAATGTGCTTCTATCATAAACCATATGTGTTTACAGTAAGAGTTAAAAAACCATCTCTATTCTTCTACTTCCAGGGTTCAGGCCATTGCGATAGGACAGGCACTGGTTGATGGACGTTGGTTAGAATGTGTCAGTCATCATGATCAGCTCTTCAGAGATGAATATGCTCTCTACAGACCATTGCAGGTAAAAGGAATAGAAAAGCTGAAAGATATGGTTCTTCCTGGATTTGGCTGCTGACTAGAATATTTTCTAATCTTGTTCTCTACAGCTGACGTATGTTTCCTAAATCAGGTCTACTGTACTGGAAATAGGGGTCCAGGCCATTTTCCTTAGTGGTTGAAGCCTGGGGAAATTCCATTTGCCCAGAAAGCTTTGGGGCTGTCTTCTGCGGAGAATGAGTTGTTACATTTGGTGTTTCCTAAAGTGAAGGAAAGGGTCTTCAGAGGCCAGTGCCTCTCATGGTGGGCATCTTCCACAGAGGCCTCGAGATGGCACAGTCTGTGCTTGTGGCAGCTGTGTTGTCATGTGCAGAATTAGAGTCTGTGTGCACTTACTAGTGATGGAGACACAATGGTGATCCTCTGTTTCAAAATTACTTTCTAAAATATCCATCTGGAATTTTTTTAATATACTGTATTGGTAACCTACTTCTGATCTCCAGTGATGGCAATAATAAGGAATTTAGTACCTCAGCCACACGATGCAAGTTTGGGATGGAGTCTTTGTCATGCCTCCCAAACAGGACTAGTTACCTGAGGGGAGGCAGGGAAGTAGTGACCAGAGATTCTGTCCTACCATACTTCATTGGAATCAAACTTGCTGAGGGTAAGAGCATTCACCGGCCTGAGGGATTGTATTTTTTTTTTAGCTTGAACAAGATATCTCTGTAGCATCTCCTAACTGAAAGCATTCAGTTGAGAGTCTTTCATGTTCTGTAGCTTTTTACAATGAAGAATGGCTCAGCTGCCCCATGGGCTTCCGTCAGAAAGCTTGCAGCTGTTAGCATTTGTTTTCCTCATGCATTTAGCTCTTGGACACAGTCATGTGGCTTGCATTGCGATGCTCTGGGGTTCATCTGGTATCTCAGCTAGACAGCTATCTCAGTTTCCTGGTAAAAGCTTGCCCTTAACTAGCAAGTGCTTGTGCATCCCTGTTTGTAACTATTTGTAAGGTGCTTATGTTACTGTATGTTTAAAGCCAATTCTTGTTCTCATCAGCTGGAAGCACTGTCTGATCTCAATTCTTCTGCACAAGACTCAGGAGAAATGGTGTTGTTGACTTAGTTGCTTGCTGCATTCACTGTAGCAAAAGGCATAATAGTGATAACTTCCTTTTGAGGTGTCTGGAGGCATCAGGACATCAGGATAGAAATTGCTGAGATACTCTTCAGGTTCTCTGGCACTCTGGCCAGTCTTTGCTTTGACACGGTAGGCCCAGCTAGAGCCCATCCTGGACTGAAACTCTTGGGGCTATGTTGGTCACTCTGACTAACTTGGCTCAGCCCATTGAGAGTATCCTCTGATTTTTAAAATGCCTGACCTGCATTTGTAGTAGGCTGCTTAATATTTCAGCAGAGCTGCACTTAACAACTTTTTTCCCTTCCTTGTCTTCTAGAGCACAGAGTTCTCAGAAACCCCATCTCCAGACAGTGACTCTGTGAACTCTGTAGAGGGCCACTCCGAGCCATCCTGGTTCAAAGACATCAAGTTTGATGACAGTGACACAGAGCAGATTGCTGATGAGGGGGAAGACAACTTAGCCAGTAAGTTTCACTTGAGTCTCATTCTCACTCTGCCTTCTCCCCTGTTGTCCCCAGTCCTTAGGACTTAGTAGTTTAACCGTGTCTTGCTTTTCGTGTGTGTGTTTCTGTGTGTGCGCATGGGGCTGTAAAGATCTAAGAAAGCTATAGCCTGTCTAGTGTTCCAGTTTCTCACAACGGATACAGTATTTTGAATTTAGTGGAACTGGTAAAGCTTTGTACTTCTTATGAAGGAGAAGCATGTAAGTTACTGCCGTCTGTTTCTCAGGCAGATTTCTGCTTGATTTGGGCCTTATAGCAGTGCACTAAAGAATGTCCAGTATTCCAGCATGCCCACATGAAGACAAGATTAGAACTATGAAAATACTGTATTCCTGTATTATTGCACACTGGTCTTTATGTATTAAAGACAATTTTTCTCCTCTCTGGTACCCCCATAATATCCATTTGAACCCTTCTCCTCCCTGTATCTTCCCCCTCACCCAACACTAAAAGACTCTGCCAGCCCTAGCAAGCGCACTTCAGTCAGCAGCTTCCAGTCCACAATGGACAGTGATTCGGCCGCCTCCATCAGCCTGAACGTGGAGCTGGACAACGTGAACTTCCATATCAAGAAGCACTCCAAGTACCCACATGTGCCCCCTCACCCTGCCGACCAAAAAGGTATGAGGTAGTCACCAGCTGGAGTTGCACATGATGGAGAGCTGGCCCTAATATTATTGACCTATTTGGACACTACTTACGTAGCTGTCTTACAGAGGGGAAAATATGATATTTAACTGGCACTTGCTTGCAGTTTTGATGTGCTCACCTCTGAGGAGGCTCAATAGACCTGTTCAAATGCCTTCTCTGCAGAGTGTGTAACTTCCCCTGTGACTTTCTCTTTGCCATTCAAGCAAAGTCTCTTGCCCATGCATAACAGGCAGATCCACATATATGTTCTGGCTAACTGGGGTGGAAAAATAATCCACATGTAAACCAGTTTGATAGGTGACTCTACAGTTTGAGATGGAACTGAAAAAAGCAAGCAAGAAATAAAACTCCAAAGGACAAAAGAACAAGATTAACTTGGAAGAGTTCTGTGCTGACTTAAAATTATACCTTAATAAGTGTACATTTTAGAGAAGAATGATACTGATAAACAATAAGGCCTAACTTAATCCATATACATAGAGTTTGTTCAAGAGATCATCCACTTAAGTGAAGTAGGAAGAAATAAAATATGTGGTGTTGAAGAATGCTTTTGAAAGGTGTTTTCTGTAAAGAAGTGCTGAATTGAAAGAGTCTATAAGCAACATCCTTATGGAAGAAGTAATGTGACTGCCTGTTGACATCTGCATTCTGTAAATGATCCAAGGGCTGTCTGAAACTGGGACTTGCCACTGGCTTGGGTGTAGTATATTTTAGTTGCTTTACATGCTGGGTAGCAGTTGATGTCTTTGCTCTGCTTCCTTCATAAGGTTACGTCAGCTTTGTAGACTTGTATCTTTGGGTGCTTCTAAGTAGTTTCTTAATTATGGTTTCACCCAATCCCTTTAGTATTTCCAACTTTAAAAGATGACCCAGTGTTAAATAATTTGTACTCCTTCTAATTAATTAATTCTTCTATAAAGTCTAACAGGTCTCGGTCTCTTGTGTTGCTATGAATCAGAATGGAACAGTTGCCTTAAACTTGCATACAGATTGCGTATTCTGAAACTGAAATGGTCACTGAAGACAGTGAGGGAGGAGAAGTGCTAACAGCTGACTTTCCAAATGTGTTAGACGTGGGACAGAGTGAGGCAAATTAGAGGGGACATTTATTGATACCTACTGTAATCAGCTTTTGTTATTTGCTCAATATGTGCCTAGAAGGAAGGAAATCTAACTTCTTATTTTTCCCTCCCAAAGAGAGAAGCAGAGCAGTATCAAAAGTTTGAGTAGATGTCAGATGATCCAACAGTGGGAATGGGTTGTCTGCACTACTGACACCAGCTCATTGTTGGTTTCTTTCAACATGTTTCCAGCTGATGCCCTAATCAAATGAAAAGATAATGCATCTACATGGAAGGAAACCTGTGGAGAGGGAGACAGACCAGTGAATTCCTTTTAGGAAGGAAAGGTGTTGGATTAAGTGAGCTTGAAACAGGCCCAGGTGTGCTGCAGTAGCCTGTGAATTTACAGCTGTAGCAGGTTTATCTTTATCCGTGTGTGATGGCAGTAAAGTGGGCAGTAGTCAGTTTGGCTCTGGCAAGTGTTAAAGGACTTTTAGAGTGTTTGTCCTGGTTTCAGACATATCTCAGTTTTATCTCTGTATACAGAGCATTGCAAGATGAAGGGGGAAAGGTAAGAGAGCTATCTCTCTTCAGAACTGTTGACCAAGTCCAGGCTGCTCAGAGCCAGAACTGAAGCTCTTGTGAGAAAGTTTTTAATGATGGAGAGCTCAGAGAAGATCATCAGAATAGGCAAGTGGTGAGGGGATTGAGAGGAGAAAGATTTCTGCCTTTGATTATGTATGTTGGTAGCGCTCCTCTATCTTTGGTGAATCTCTGCTAGGGTTTGTTATCTGTTCCTGAAAGATGTGGTTTCTTAACTGGGTTATTCTCTAGGAGTGTAATTGTTACTAGAAAACTCGTAACAATTTTTTCCAAGAGAATGGATTTCCCTTGAGGGGATAGTGTCAGTAATAGGCCCAGAACTGGGATAGGGTGGAGCTGTGTCATGAAAGTGCACCATGGATAGGTAGGTATACTGCAGCTTTTTGAACAATTGATATCTGCAAATACAGAGGACTTAGTACCTTTTTTATTTTGCTTGTTTTTATAACTCCTGGCATGAGAATCTCTAGAGAAAAGACCTAACCAGGGAGAAACAAGTTAAAATGAATGAGAATATCTTGAATAGTAAGAAATACTTCTTGGCAGTAGGCAGACTGAAACTTTGTGTGTACTGAGGAGGGACAAAACCCTACACTGAATGCTGCTGTGTCTAGGGTAGTGAAATACATGACTTCTAAAACTTTGTTCTGGGAATATTTAAGTCAGAGACTATTACATAGTAAAGTTAATATTTAGATTTTCACCTTGTTTTTCTGAGTATCCTGGCTATATTCACCAAAAGACGCCATCTAAGATGTTAGGATATCGCGATGATTAGACAGCCAAAACTGGGTAGTGAAGCATCTGTGTAAAATGGGTAGTTACTTTAGGATCACAGTTCTGTAGTTAACCAGTGACATGGGGTGTTTGCTGCTGTCAGCATCAGTAACTTCCCTATGACTGTTATGGACACACATATTTGTCTTGATTGTGTTGGAGTTGTCTGTTGTCCGTAGACTGGGTGACTGTGACTTGACTTTCTTTGAAATAATGAAGTGAAACTAAAGATCCCACCTTCCTTTTGAGACTTGTAATTCAGTTTCCTCAGGACTGTGTAAATTGCAGGGAGGATTGACAATAGAAAACATAAAGTGCTAGAAGTGCATGTCAGCTTTGATCTAAGCAGTTAGTGGGTTTCTCGAATGATTAAGGGATGTGCAATTTCCCGCAGTCACAGAGGTCAGCTGCTTTGAAGCAAGGGTGGATGATGTATCCACCAGCTGTGTTTTAGAACAGAGTGGTTTATAGTCTAATGGCAGAACTTCATGTGGTGTTATAGGCTGACTAATGTCTAGTGTGTTTCCATGAAATTTGGGTGACTCCAAGTTAGCTGAGAATAGCGACTCATTTATAGTATCATCTGCCTGAAGACATAGTGTATATCAGAAGGGGAAACTGAGAGTATTTTCTGCATTTAAATTGGGGAAAGCGATTACATGACAAATTTTATGTAAGGGGTTTAGTTGCTGTTTTTAAAGAAATACAGTTAACAATATGGGAAACTTTATTTTATAAATGTTTTTCCAGCCAGATATCCTTGATCATGGTAGCAGGTATTTTGGGTAGTTTTTGATGCCTGCATCTAGTTAGGAGGGGGAGAAAAAAGATGATTTTAATAACTGTATACAGTTAATTTTCAGTATTGCTTGCCAAGGTTTAGTGTGCTGTTGCTAGAAGCCCTTTTGGTTCTTCTTTTGAGAAGGTGCCTGAGTTTTCAGGCTATGAAATAAGCTACAGGGACATTCTCCATCCCCCCTTCCTCATTTTATGGAGTGTGATGCATATAGGGATGCTGTGAGGTAAGAAATGTGCATGTTAGCTGCTCTAAACCATCTCAGTGTTATCTGTCCGGGCTAAAAAGAGGTATGGTATTTACCTTGTCAGGAATTTCCCCTGGGAACCAATCAGAAGTGAAGTTATAGGAGTTGTATTGAAGTTGTATTGAAAAGAATAATAGAGTGGTTTGGGTTGGAAGGGAGCTTAAAGATCGTCTAGTAATCTAGAACCTAGATCATTAGAAATCTAGAAGTGGCTTGGAGGTGCTAGCTGTGTCTTTGTCCAGAGCACAACTAAGGTTAGGTTTCAGGGGGATAACTTGTGCTTTGGCTGTGCCAGTCAGGGGTATATGCCAGACCTAATTTGAGTGTGTTTACAGTAAGAGCTGTTGCCATGAGACTGTTGCAAGATGGAGAGAGATGGAGGTGCTAGTGTACATGCTGTTGTGTAGGTAGAGCATGATATGACTTTCTTGAAGTAGTCAATGGGTGAATCAATGCTGCCAGCTGTTATCAAGCAGTAGTTTATTGTAATGCTAAACTCTTAAACTAAGCAAAAGATGAAAGGAATCTCAAATAACCAGGAGGCTACAAAGGAGGCTTATAACTTCTCTTTGGTACACTTGTCCTCTATTGAGTATCTATTTGTAAACAAGCTCAGATATTTAAAATGGTGGCATGAGAGGCGTCTCCTGAGTGCTGCTGTTCAGAGCCTTGTGATTGCTTATGTCCTGTCATTTCTGTTGCTTTCTGTTGGTGTCTGAAAGCAGCCTGGCTTTGCATGGTTTGTGATGGGTCTGGACCATTGTCAGGAAAGATGATAAAGGGCTGGCTTTGAACTTCAGGTAGTTGTGCTGTAGAAGCAGTTGGGCTACTGCTCTTGTTTTCTCATTGTAGAATCTCTTTTCCTATAAGTAAGGAGCCAACTAAAGATACAACAAACTAATGGCCGCTGAAGAAAACAAGCTTTTTGTACCCAATCAGCATGAAAAATCAAGATCTAGCAAGCTAAAAAAGGATTGTAGGTGGAGCTTCATCCTATTTCACAGCTATCACAGAATGTTCTGAGTTGGAAGGTGCCCATCAAATCCAGCTCTTTTAAGTGAATAGCCCATACAGGGATAGAACCCACAACCTTGGCATTATTAGCACCAGGCTCTAACTGTATTTCCCACATGTAAAATGATCTCTCTCTTGCTCTGCTTTGTTTCTGGAAGTCCATCTCTGTCAGCATGGATTCCTCAAAACATTTTGAACTGTTCTAGACTTCAGACTTTTAGCTCTTGAAAGGCAAGCTGTCTTCTTTTTCTTGCACCATATAAGATAACTCTTACAGTTAGACTCCCCCTCAGTCTCAGATGGTTCGAAGGAATGGGGATCAAAATGGTTTGTGAAGCTGTGTTTTTAAACCTGAGTGAGGAGACCATTCCCATGGTGTCTGATCACATCTTAACACATTTGTATTCAGGTCTAGAAAAAGGTGGTCTGTGTCAATTGGAAAAGTAGACCCTTAGCTCAGTCTTTGCTCATGTCTACCTTGTTTGTTTTGTTTCTTCACATTAACAAGCACTGTTTGCTTGTTGTCCTAGAATTTTTTGATAGAACAAGAATGACAGGATATTCTTGTCTTAACCACTCATCAAGCTGTTGCTAAATTGGTGACTAAACACTTAGATGAGTAATGCTGCTTCTTTTGGTGTGGGCGTGTACATTGTAATTATATGGGCACACCAGTGTAACCTGTCTTTTTTTTTTTTTTGTCTCCACCTATATCCCTCCTCTCTCTTCTTTCAGAGTACTTGAATCCTGAAAACGGAGGGCAGCAGATGTTCTCTATAAGTGACGCTTTTATCAAAGGTAAGGAAAAACTTCAAATGCTGCTGTTGTGTGTTTTTTTTAATATAATGATGGAAACTCCTTAATACTCCTTTAATAGAGCATTGACCCTTTCAAAATATTTACTTGACAGTAAATCTGATTCAGTACTTCAGTAAATCTGAAGTTATTTTTGGCAAAACCATGTATAAAGTATACTTGGACTTTTTTGAATGCATTTTCAAGCTTAAATTTCTTTCACTTCTCAGATTTCTTCATTCAAAAAGACTCAGAGGAAAGCTTTTACTTTTTTTTAAATTCAAGTGTAAGTGGCAAGTCTGTTCACAATTTGTCAACCAACAAATTTAAGTAACTGATTTTTAACTTCCTGTACAAGCAAATGAAGATGTGATATGATTAATTGCACTGCTTCTACAGAGTAACTTAAAGTTTCATCTTTTAAATCTTTCTGGGTTTCCTGTCATCACCACCATCATCACTACATCGTTACTTCTGAAATGAAGGGCCACTTCACGCACTTACGAGTTTTTAAACCCACATGCTTTCCAATATCATGGCCAGATGCACCTGTGGGCTTTTTTCCCCTCCCAGTTAGTGCTATTGATTTTGTGAGCTCGTAAGTGGAGGAAGTAAGGGGAAAATGAGGGGGAAACGCCGAAGTCTGTATAGCCTGAAAAATAAAGTCTTGGATTATAGTGATGTTTAGTTTTTAACTGAGCTTTTGCAGAAGAAAGGGGGAAATCAGTGTAGCTTCTATTAATCTTCTACACAGCTAGTATTTTGTGTGGAGCACCTGGAAGAAGTAAATTGTTTTTTAAGAGTCTTTTTTTCAATGGTACTCCTGGGATTACTATTGTCTAAAGATTTTGCTTAAAACTGAGGAGTTTTAAGCTTGAACTGTGAAGGCTTACATACTTGCTTGATGAAAATTTATACACTACTAGTACAAATGACTTATAATGTAGTCAGCCATTATGTCAATGTGGAAGTTTATAACTTGCCTCTATAATATCATAATAACAGTGCGGGAAATAACTGAGTAACTCTTTCAAAGCATGGAAAACTGTGATGAAATAACCTCTAATTTTGGTACTGCAAAACAGAGGACAGTTCTGAGGAGTTGCTACACAATACAGCGATTGAAAGTGTCAGTCCCCTTCAAACTGAGGACTATGACATCTGCCTTAAACTCAATATTTCAGGAGGCTTAGACTTACATAATAGTAAATTCTTTCCTTTTTAAAGTAGCCTTTCAGAAAAACACAAGCATACAGCTGTGACTTTATATTAACAAGGTTTGTTTGTCTCTTGCAGAGTCATTATTCAACAGGAGGGTGGAAGAGAAGTCCAAAGAACTCTTATTCACACCCTTAGGCTGGCACCACAGCAATCTGGATCTGCTGAGAGAAGAGAATGGGGAGAAACAAGCCATGGAAAGGCTGCTGTAAGAAACATGTAGAAAAAGGGATTTGCATATCTTGAGTAAAAATTTTTTAAGCCCCTCCATGCCAGCAACTTTCAGTGAGAGTTGAACTACAGTGGGCAATACAAGGAACTAATTTGACCAAGAACACAGCATTTTTACAGTATATTTTGGTTGGATTTTTTATCTTGTGATGTTTACATACTGAGTACAGGACCAAAGTTGACTGTAGAACATTCTAGGAAACTGTTCCTTCAGAGGACTTCCTGTGTTGTTAATGTTAAGAAATTTACTTCTGAAATGCCACTTCAGCTAATCACAGCACTGGTTTTTTTGGTTTTTTAACTGAGAAATCTATTTATTTTGCGTTTTTAACAGGTCTGCTAATCACAACCACATGATGTCACTGCTTCAGCAGCTTCTGTACAATGAGTCCCTGTCACTGTCCTGGAGGGATATTATTGTACCCGTGGTCTGCCAGGTAGTTCAAACGGTGCGGCCTGATGTCAAGAAGAGAGATGATGACATGGATATCCGCCAGTTTGTCCACATCAAAAAGGTACGTTTTGAGCAGTGGATGCAGGGAAACTAAAGGGTGCAGCTGTTGGCAGCACCCCTTGTTTGGAGAGAGTAGTCCCCTTGCCACTGCCCCCAGTATATTCAGTAGTGTAATTGGCTGACTTGGCCTTTGGATAGGTGGGGTTCTAGAAAAAGTTGCACAGAAGGGACTTGGCATGCTGTGAAAGGTGCTTTAATGCCCTGGGGCTGACCTCTTTTTTCAGGCTGTAGGCTGCAGAAGGTAGCAAAGAGTAACACCTCTAATGACTTGCTTAATTTTTTCATTTCTGCTTGTTTTGCACTTGAATTGGAGATTTACCAAAGGCTGGATAAGTAGCTTGCAGGACACGGTGCAGCAATCTGTTGCCCTGTAACTATCCATTATGGAGGATTCAACTCCTCCCATGCCTCGTACAGTGCCTTTCTTCAAGAGGAAAACTTAAATTGTTATGGAATGGTGTATCCAGTTCTGCCAGATGGCCCAGTGTTGACATTGTTGAGCTGTAAGTCTGGAGTTCTGGCATGCAAACTTTCTACTGAGAGTCTGATGTGAAAATAACATCCAAGGAGCTAGTATGGCTGAGGAGTGAAGATTTGGGCTTAAGTTTTCTTTGGGCAAATTCACCTCAGCAATACTCTTGTTTGAAAGCCATGTCAGATTTGAGGAGAACCTTATTTTTCTGGTGGTAGTTGTGTGGCATCTCTTCAGGCAACATCACTTGTTCCTGCTTCTCCTGAAACTCTATTTCAAAGAGCAGTTGTTCAGAGGTGAAAGCTCTTCATAGCTATTTTCTAATGTCTGCTATTTTCAAATGCTGGTAATATGAATGTCCTCTGAAACGTGTTATTCAGAAACCTGTTTCATGTTGTTTATTACTCCTGGGATTGCCTATGACTGCAGGCATACCAGTCAACTGTTTGACGTGTTCAGTTGGTAGGTAGAGGTTTTTTTTTCTTTTCTCTCTTTATTTTCTTTCTTTTCCCTCCCTTTCCTTACAATTTGTTTGTTGTTAATAGAAATGGCATGTGCAAAGCTGTATGCTCCTCATGGCCTGTCAAAATTAGGTTCCTGTGTCATGCTCTGGAGTATACTGGATTAACAAATAAGCATCTCTTGGGAGGGGTGTAGAAATCCTAGAACTCAGTACTTGTTTTCATGTTGTCCTTAGTTTGCCAGGCTTCAAAGGGAAAGACTTGTGTCCAGCATGACTGTATCTGATCTTTCGTATGATAATTGAAGGTGCAGCTGAAGCTTGCACATCACCTACAATAGGTATTCTGTGTATTAGTTTTACTGCACTAGAAGGTGTGGGAGTGTATGACAGTTCTAAGAATGTTCTTTGCTTTGTTAGATCCCTGGTGGAAAGAAATTTGACTCTATGGTGGTGAATGGATTTGTTTGCACTAAGAATGTTGCGCACAAAAAGGTAATGCAGCTTGATTAATCTTACTGTAATGCATGCTGTGGAAACAAGGGTGCTCTGACTTTCTTTTTGTGTCAGAAAACTCTTCTCACCATTTAGGAGGTTTAAGAGCTTTCTCTGAGCTCTCAAATGGCTTTTGAATGGCTTTTAAAGAATTTGGCTTTTAAAGTATTTTTTTTTTCCAAGCTGTTTGGTTTTCTAACCCAGAGATTTTGGGGGAGAAACTCTCCTCGTGCATGTATAGAAAAACATCCTTTCCACCCCTACCACCATATGAGGCATCTAATAATTACCCCAACTTTTAGCCAGAAAAAGGCATTTGTGCTTCTGACTTAGAATAGTATAGTAAAATGAGCCTTTAAGGCAGTAGGGCAAGATAGAAGTGAACTGCATGAATCAAGTGTATCAAGACTTTGGAGCTCTTAGCAGTGGCTGGAAATCCTCTCTAGCATTGCCTGCTTATAGACAGGACCTGTGAAATTCCAATAGCTGGGTGTAACAACTTCAGAAGAAGGAAGAATGTATAGTTGGGTTTGCAGGGGGGGATAGCTGAGACACTTTAAAGGGAGGTGGGGACAGCAGGGACCAATGGGAAGTCTGTCTCTTTTTCTTGTTTACTTCTTCCTCTCCAGATATTTGTATTTTTAACTATTTTTGTGTCTTTCTTAGATGAACTCTTGCTTAAAAAATCCCAAAATTCTTCTGCTAAAATGCTCCATTGAGTACCTCTATCGAGAAGAAACAAAGTTTACCTGCATAGAGCCTATAGTACTTCAGGTGAGAGTATGCTTTTGTTTTTCATGAAAAAAGAAACAAACAAAATCATGATCAATACATCTTTTTTTAGTGTGTAAGGTAGAGTTGAGTGAGTGAGATTGCAGAGAAAAGAGAAAACTTTGCTCTGCTGGTAAGCTAGCTAAGAGAGCTGCTGCAGTAAATACAGTACAAACTTGTAGCCTTGCACTGAGGGTTTTTCTCCTCAAGTTACGTCCTGAAAACGCGTGTGAGCTTTTGATCCTCTCAATGCAGCATTTTGGAAAACTTGTTTTGTTTTTATCGAGACCTTCTGAACTGTATGTTCCTTATACAGTGTTAGAGCTAGATGAGGTTTAGGTGTGTGAAGGAATATTTGAGAAGTTAGTGTAGGTGAAAGTTAAGTCACACCCATGTTATTTTTTGTCAGGCTTGAAAAAAATGGAACAACCACCAACCTAATGGAGTGGTGAACTAGAAAATGTCACTTTGGAGCAGGTGCCCTGCCTCTGTGAACAGGGATGTGCCTTGAATATGACAACACTGAAATAGATAGACTTCTGCTTTAACACACTGCAGTCTTGTCTGAGAATCAGTCTTCAGGTGCTTGCTAGGATACCCATAACAAGGGTATTTGGTGTTCTACTGAGCTTGGGCCATAATCTTTGTTCCTGTATTTGACTGCTTTCCATAGCATGCATTGAACACCACTTCTGTTTAGTGGTTAACAGGCAGGATTACAGGTATGAAAGCTTTAGCAATAAAACTTACCTGTCCATTTGTCTGAATGCGGTAGAAGTATCTGCAATACTTTGTAAATATTGTTCTCTGCGATTGTTTCTGTGTCTGCTTCAGAGCATAATCATAACTAATTGTCTATCTGCATTAAAATCCCGTAGGACAGAAAATACTACAGTAGACATAGTTCAATTGAAAAGGTTAGCTTCCAGCAAGAGCTGTGTCTTTGCTATACTAACGTGAACGTTTGTATTCTGAGGAGCTGGCAAACTACTTTTGTGGTACCTTTATAGTGCACAGAACTTTTAAAACCTGACTGATGTGAGCTGCAGTAACACAACTGAGAATATCTGGCTTGGGAAGCTGTATTCTTCCTCTAGCAGTGTAGACCTTTAGTTCTGATGAGTTGCAGCCTGATTTCTCTTTCTGTGCATGGTAATACAAGTGTGTGTGGGGGGGGGGTGTAGTGAGATGAAGATGGCCCTGGATAGAAGAGCATCTTTGTAGTGCTTAGCATTTGGCATGGAATTCCAGGGGCACTGTCCTCAGGTACAGATTTTGGGACTGGGGATGTGTGTACAGACTTAGAAGCATAGAGCTCTGTCATACTCTTCTTGAATATAAGTATGTCTGACTCCATATATCTGCATATATCTGATGGTGGAGAATGTAATATTGCAAACTACTTTGGTTTATGATGCTCTGATTCTAGCATCTTTTGAACATAAAGCTTTTTTACATTTGAGGATGTAAGGTGCATCCTTTGTATGTATGTTTGGATTCTGCTGCAACTGCATTACTTCACACTGTTACTGGACTGTATTCTCCTGTGAAATTAATGCTTATAAAAGATTACTGATAAACTGGGTGTTGTGCTGTGGGGGTGGGAAAATGCTCACAATGAACTACGGATGGTGTTTTCTGGATAGCTGTTTTCCCTGTTTTATAGGAAAGGACAATATGTAAATGAAGTAGAGAGCAATATTAAGCATTAAAGTGGGTTTATTTTCCAGATGGGTTTGCAGTAGTTCATTGCCATACTTTGTTCCTGTCTGCAGGAAAGAGAGTTCTTGAAGAACTATGTACAGCGGATAGTTGATGTCCAGCCTAACTTGGTCCTTGTTGAGAAGACTGTGTCCAGAATTGCCCAGGACATGCTCTTAGAGCATGGGATCACTCTGGTCATCAATGTCAAACCGGTGAGCATTTCTGGTCAGCGTTAGACTCGGCCTTGTGGTAGATCTCTAGTGTCTCCTTGTAGCAAACTCCCTGGAGAAAGCCAAGAGTTGTCTTACTTTCTTCTCTAACCAAATGTGGGCTCAGAAATACTCACCAGAAATCTCACCAGAAATTCTTACCCAACTGTTTCTCAGATTCTTGTATGTTGTGGATGTGTGTTTGTGGGACTGGGTTTTACTGAGAGTTTGCATCTCAGTGAGAGGTTTCCTAGATCACACTGGTGGTTTTTTCTTTTTGATTGGTTAAGAGTAAGATAAGGATGCCAGTGTCCTCTTTGCATTGTAGATTCTTACTGTTCTGTTTTTACAGCAAGTGTTAGACCGGGTAAGTCGAATGACCCAGGGAGACTTAGTGATGTCAATGGATCAACTGTTGACCAAACCACAGTTGGGAACCTGCCATAAATTTTATATGCAAGTTTTTCAGTTGCCCAATGGTGAGTAAAGCTTGATGTGCATTAGCCTATGTGTGTGAAAGGATAAATGCTTTGCTCCTTTTTCAGTAAGTCTGAACTGTTGGCTTCCTTGTGTGATCATGTATCATCCTACTCATTTTATTTCTGTTACTTCTTGGAACTACAGTGAACTGTCTGTGTAGGGAAAATCATGATCTTGCTAAGATGAGACACACTATAGGTTTTAATTAGACTGATTTCTTTCTTCCAAACTTTTTTCTCTTCCCACATACTGTAGTTTGTCTAGTCCAACTTCCTGTTCAAAACAGGAAGGATTAATTTCAGTGCAGCATCAGATTTCTTAGGGTTTTGTGAACCAACTCTTGAAAATATTGCAGAGCAGAGATTTTGTAGCCTGTCTGGGCACTATCCTCACTGTAAAGAATTTTTCTGCCTTGAAATAGAGAATCACAGAATGGCCTGTGTTGGAAGGGACTTCACAAGATTATCTGATCCAACGTTAACAAATCCAATAAAAATTTGCCTTGTTGCAATTTGCGCACACTTCCCCATGAACAGTCATTGTGCACCTTTAAGAAATGAGGTTCCTTTTTTCTGTAACCCCCCTAGGCAGTGGGAATCTACAAAGGAAGGAAGAAATGCTGCTTGACAGGTTACCAGTGGTGCTGGCACACATAAATGCTGTGGGTGCAGATCTTGTGGAGATACAGTCTTTGCATATCCTCGTAAGATCATAGAAAGGTTTGGGGTGGAAGGGCCCTTAAAAAATCCTTTAGTTCTGACTTCTCTGCCATAGCAGGAACTAGACCTTCCACTAGACCAAGTTGCTCCAAGTTCCATCAAATCTTGATGGAACACTTGAACACTTCCATTTCCACTTCCTTATTTCCCCTTCCAGCCCTTAAACTGGCCTCAAAATGTCATAGGCTTTTGACTTGTAAGGATGAGCAAATGTGCCTGGGAGGGAAGTGGTTCTTTTGCTCACTGCTGCAGAGTCTACAGTGATCTTAGAATATGCTGTTTAGGTCAGGGTGTTCCATGTGGCCTTCGCTTTGACTTGATGATGGTTTGTTTTACAAAACAGGAGAAGATTTATAGCTAATGCTTGTTTTTCTTGCAAAACTAAGTTATTTCAGTACAATAATGTGAATTTCTGCAGTTACCAATGTTACTTGCTCTTAGTCTCTGTTACTTGCTCTTGGTCTCTTGAGTGTGTGAGCTACTTAAAAGCAGGTTACCTGTAGTTGTCATCCTAACTCCTATGTTTTACTTTCCTTCTAGATCAGACAAAACCCCTGATGTTCTTTGAAGGGTGTCCCCAGCACCTGGGTTGCACTATCAAGTTGTGTGGTGCTGCAGAGTACGAGCTGGCTCGTGTGAAGGAGATCCTGATCTTCATGGTCTGTGTGGCTTATCATTCTCAGTTGGAAATCTCATTTCTTATGGATGAGTTTGCCATGCCCCCTACTCTCACCAAAAACACTTCCTTTCACTCCCTAATTGAGGAGCCAGGAGATGAAAATGAACAGCAGAACTTCTTCAATGGTGAGGACTTCAGCACAGCAGTCAAAGACATTGAACTATCCTCTGAAAAGCTGCCTGTAATCTCTGAATCAGTGCCCTCTGATGAAGTCAGCTTGCTTGAACCAAGAGGTGTGTTTGACAGAGGTGACCAAGAGAACAGTCAATTGGAGACGGTGTCCTCCAAACAGCAAGAGCACCACAAAGTGGAGTCACCGTTTGCAGTGCTCAGCTCTGTACCTCATGCAATACCTGAAACATCCCCACTGCCCCTCCATGGCATGGACCAGCACTTGGTCACTCTGGATAGCCAGGCACTAGAGCCTCTTCAACAGACAGATGATTTACAGGAATCCAAGGGTCAGATGAGAGTCTTCAGAGACCCTCTCCAGGATGATACTGGTTTATATGTCACAGAAGAGGTAACATCGTCTGAGGATCGTCTCAAAACTTACTCTGCAGCATTTAAGCAGGAGTTGAAAGATGTCATTCTCTGTATTTCTCCAGTACTGATGTTCCGTGAACCATTTCTTTTGACTGAAAAAGGCATGAGATGCCCTGCCCGGGAATACTTTCCTGAGCAAGTTTATTGGTCTCCTCTGCTCAATAAGGAATACAAGGAGTTGGAGAGCAGAAGGAAGAGACAGTTGTTGCGGGATCTCTCTGGACTACAAGGGAGGAATGGGAGTGTCCAAGCCAAGGCTATCCAAATCTTACCTTCTCATGAGCTGGTTAATACTAGAATAGCAGAACATCTATGTGATAGCCAGAGCTTAGCCAGAATGCTGGCTGACTATCGGGCCAGAGGAGGAAGGATACTACAGAAAAGCACAGATCCTTTTGCCCAAAATAAGGATGTGTCTAGTGTCCCTACTGGAAAAACTGGGAGCAGAACTGAAGAGGAGGAGAGGGGACTGGCTCAGAGTGAATCCTCATGGTCTCATAAGGTGAGATTGAGTTGTGCTGCTGAAAACTCAAGTTACATCAGTTTCTCATGGTATACAGTAGGTGTAGGGTCTCATATGAAACTGGAGGGGGGGGGTGTGTTTCTTTCCGTTTGATTATGGGTTGTTTTGGTTTTTTGTCTGGGTCATAACTGCATTTTAGATTACAGTGCTCTGCAATCATTCAGAGCAAGAGACTGCAAAATTTCTCTGAGAAACGCACAAAGCCATCCCAGAATCAGTTTTGCCTTTGTACTTAACTGATTTCTGAAAATGAGTCTGTGAAGAGGGAGCAAACCTTAAGAAGTTTCCTAAACTGAGTTTTCTTGCTTCTTATATTTGGTAGAAGTTTAGTGCTTTCATTTTCAGAGGGCTTCACATAATGGAAACAACAGTAAGCTCTAATTACATTGAAGTACTTGGTTGATTGTAAAAGCTTGGATGATCTAAAGAAAAGTGAGAATCACATAACAGAGGGGAAGGAATCTTCTTTGAAATTTCAAAGCAAGGGAGAATGTGCTTGTAATAAAAATATTTAAAGTTTTGGTAAACTGCCATCAAAGTAATTAACTCGTATCTGAGGAAAAGGATCTTGGGACTCGCTTGAATTGTGAGCTGTTTAGGTAAAATGTCTATGAACAAGAGTAGCAGAACTGATCTGTTAAAATAGCCAAATGTTTTGGTCCCAGAGCCAATCAGCCCCTATGTTCATGAGCAGAAGTCACTTTTTAATTGGTGCATAAATGTAGATCTCTGTAGCTTCAGAGGCCATAATCTTATGAACTCTAAGAGTAGCCCTTGCTCTGGATCAGACTGGTTGATGCTGTTTTTAAATGTATTCAGTGATCAAAGGAAAGTATTTGGTAACGTCATAGTTTTGTAGGGTGTGGAAGGGAAAACAGCTCCATTCCAGCAGCAGTGTGGTACTTCTCTTCCCAGAGAATAGAAAGGTGGAAGTCTTTCTATAGCCTGAATGAGTAATTGAAGTACAATATATTGGCAGAGTTTTGAATCCAAGGTGTCCTAAACCATACAGATTTAGAGACTGGATGTTTGTCATGGGGCTTTTGTTGTTTTCTGTTGCTCTTGGCTTCATTTCCACAAAAGCACATGCACGTTCATTGGTTTGTTATACATGAGTTATGTTGTTCTAAAAATGGCAGTTAGCAATTGTACATAATACAAGTTTGCCTGAAGCTTGAAGATAATGCCAAGTTAATCTGTACAAAAGAAGAAAGCACAGATTTGTCTCTGAATAAAACTACTAGAATATAATTTTGTCAACAGAAGTGTGTCAGTGGAGGTATCTGTAACCAGTGAATGAGTTGTTTTCTCTCTACTAGGTGGATTGCCTGAGTCCAGTAAACCATCAGAGGCTCTGTGTTCTCTTCAGCAGCTCTTCTGCTCAGTCCAGCAATGCTCCAAGTGCCTGTGTTAGCCCCTGGTATGAAAAGTACTCCTCTACTGCTTGTATGGTTTCTATCATTTTCTCCCCAAAGTCAGAGTCAGTGCCTGCCTCATAGCAGTATTTCTTTGAGGACTCCTTGGTAGGTTGAGCCCATCCTGTAAGAGGAACTTTTGCCAAAAGACTTTAGTCTTGCCTGGTCAGGTGAATCCATAGCAGTATTGCACAACCTTTGTAATGCCCAGGGCATGAATGAGAAAGTCCAGCCTGAAACCAAATGCTTTAGTTGGTCTATCACTGCAGAGTAATGTCTCTGTGTGGGGAGCACTGCATGCAGTCTTGTGGGGAAGAATTAGTGTAAAATGAGCACAGAACAATGTCCAAGCCCAAAGATGAGCCTCGTGAGAATGTTGAAATACTTGTATTCCAAGATTATGTTATCCAAGAGTGGCATCGGAATATATTGCTATATTTCTCATACTATAGTCATCAGTATTAAGAACTTTATTTCCAGCTTATGGGGCTGTAATTTGCTAGTTGTGTGCAACTTACGACACACAACTCTACTAAACAGGATTGGTCTTGGTGTTTAATCATTAGCTTAGGTGAAAATAAAGAGATGACCTTCATACAGGGAAAGGTCTAAAGTTCCTGTAAAAGTTTAGAAATGAACCAAAGAAGATGGTGATATGCTCACTAACCAGCAATGAGAGGATGTAAATTAGTGATATTAGGGACACCTGAATTATGACACTTAAACTGATACACATTTTAAATGGGTTGGTCACCTCAGGTTCTGGGGAAACAAAGATTGCTATTAAATATTCTATAAGAACAAGGATTTCTTGGGGCTTTTTCCATGTTCTGGATGTACCCTTTTAGTAGCTGTTTAAACATTAAGTGTTTGAAGCTTCAAGCTGTTTAGACTTCTGTGCCTAGATATATTTGAGCATAATCTTTAGAAGTGCAGTTGAAATGTATTAGACTTCTAATTGTCAAGTTTAAAGTTGTTCTAGTAGGACTTTGGTCCCATTATTAGCAAACCTGACAGCAGGGATCTAAGAAGGGTAGTCAAGAGGAAAAAAACCCAACCTTTGAAGGTATGCAGGACTGTAAACAAGCCAGCAGTGGGTATAGATCTGTGCACCTTAAAGGCCATTGTAAAACTAACAGTGGCAGCATCCAGTCTCTAAAGCTTTTCTTTCTCTGCTTTAGGATTGTGACCATGGAGTTCTATGGGAAAAATGACCTAACTCTAGGGATTTTTCTGGAGCGCTACTGTTTCAGGTAAGGAAGAACCTATTCTAATTCACTCAAGGTCACTTGTTACAAGCAAATACATCCATTGATTTCCTATTTTGGCCTTGTCCTTATTTCCTTTCACGAGGAAGTGAAACAGATTGTGAAACAAGGTTTATAAGTTCATAAAGACAAATGGTTCACTTAACCCTTTTTTTGTAGCAATTAGGGTTTAAGGGCCTAGTTAAGAGTCTAAATATGTAGTCCAATTGTCTGTTTTTCAAGACAAGCAACTGTACTGCTCACAGTTTCCTGAGGTTCCTCTTTGAATGTTCATACAGGTGTTGGGTAACACTACCCCTTTAGTGTCTCAGAGTGAGGCTTTGTCCTATGAGCAAGGTGGCCAATGTAAATGGTCCAGAACACTTTTAGGCTTGGCAAAGTACTGTGTCATTTATTCCATCTCACAGAGGTGTAAGTTGTTATGTTTCTCTAATAACTGGTGTTGCCACAACCTCATGCAGCATCTCAGCAGGCTGTGAAGCTGGATAGGTAACCTGCTCAAAAGACAAGCTTACTCTGTTCTCTCCATTGGCCACTTGGAGTAGCCAAAAGCACTTGATGTTCAGCCTTCTGGAGGAACAAGTATTTCTCCTTGTGGTGATCAGTGAGGAGCAGCTTAGCTTTGGCTAAAGCTTAGCAGTGGCTGAAGGCCACTTTTAAGTTCTTGTTTCTCTCTGCTCATTAGGTAGTGTGTACTAAAGTGAATGCCTCTCAATCTCCATAGTTTCAGTAATTAAAATCCTTCATTTTTTCACATGAGCAAGGAGGATCTGAGCTTTGTCAGGCTCTTTCTGATTTTGAAGAATATCGTATCTGACTTCGGTACCTGAACAATTCAGCTTTTATTTTTCTGGTATTGTTCTTTCTTCCCTGACTTAAAAAAAACTATCCAAAGAAAGGCCATGGGTTTTACTAAGATGGTCTATGGCACTGTTCTGCTTACCTGTTCCTTCAGGAGCTGAAATACGGCCATTTTGTCCTCATTAGCATTTGCTTGAATACACTGCTAAAGTGGTATTTTAATTTGGTGCCAAGCACTTCCACAGGTGCTTTGAAACTAATTTTGTACATTATACAGAATACATTGGTAGAAAGTGATTCATTGTAAAAAGGTGGTAGCAACCAGTATCCAGTCACTGCTTTTGGGACCTACACAGCCATTGTTGGCAGTAGAACTTTGCTGTGTCTTACTTCTAAATCACTCTGCAGAAACAGCCTTCACTACAGGCTTAGAGAACTTTTACAGTGAAGATAAATAGTACCATGATATTAAAAGGCATATTAGATCTGTTGAATCAGTTCTTCAGTGGTGCCTAGTATGCGACCATTCATAAATATTTCTATTTCTTCCTGTAAGGCCTTCCTACCAATGCCCCAGCATGTTCTGTGAAACACCAATGGTGCACCACATTCGTCGCTTTGTTCATGGGCAAGGCTGTGTGCAAATTGTGTTAAAGGAGCTGGACTCCCCCGTCCCTGGTTACCAACACACCATCCTTACTTACTCCTGGTGCAGACTGTGCAAACAGGTAGGGATGTGGATTTTAGAGCCATTGCTATTCCAATTTATTCCAAGTGTTCTTGTTGTAACTGACTTTGTATGGAAAGGCAGCGTTTTTGAGAAAGTGCTCACTCCTGGAGCTATGGCTAAACTAGCAGAAAACCTGCTACTGATACAGATGTTCTCACGTTGCCTACAAATTCCTCTTGTAGAACTGGGGCTGTTGAGGGTGAAAAATCGTGTTGTGAGGTAGTCTTGTTAGAATGTGTCAAAACTAGCTCTGAGAGGCTAGATCTAAGCAGAAAAAAATGGAGTTGCCCACTTAGAGGTGAAGAATATGGTCCCTTTCTTGCAGTGAATCATTATGAGCATCAAAAGAATGTATGCATGGGGAAGGGCGGACACTGAGACCTATTGGGTTAGTAATTGGTTAAAGCCACTTGGTATTCTTTGATTTACTGTGGACTGAACAGCCTGCATTACGTCAGTGTGGTGTCTAGAGTTCCTTTAGTAGTCATTAGAAAGTAATATCTTCATCAGAGAAATGCCAAATTGCTTTAAAAAGCCCACAAGATAGTAAGATTGTGTATTATCTGAACCTTGTTCTGTAATTTAGCTGAGAAAACATTGTTAACTGGATACTCATCTCTAGCTAAACATTAAGAGCCTTCAAAGAGATGAGAATAAAACTTAATGAAAAAGGATTTATGCAGTGCCTGAAACGCAGAACATCTCAATTACCCATGTGGATGACTCAGTTCACCTACTTACGCTGCCTTAAACATGGGTGTTGGATTTACAGATACCTGGAGGAGTTGCTGACAGCAAGCCATGTGCTGCTGCGTATATACCTGCTCTATAACCTTTTATTTCTATGTGCTCATGTAAACTCTTACGTGTTTGAGGCTGTTAATTGTGCGTAAAGTGGTGTCTGCTCTAAGCTTGCAAGCACTTCTGAAGTTGAAATGCACTGCAGAGCAGTACCAATGCATTTGTAGCTTAAGAATCACCAGAGAAAAAGTATATGATATGGCCACTGCTGCTGGCTGGGCTGCTGGACATTGACTCTATACAGAGAAATAGCATTCCAGAAATAAGCTTCTGTTAAGGGTATGTTTGCACTGCCCCAGCTTAGTACCTGTCATCATCAGCTAGCGGTTGTTTATCAGATTTATTTTAACTATGTGTTGGCCTTAGCTTTGCATAAATGGTATCTTTGTTGTTCAGTGTGTTTCAGGGTCATGGGTGTTTCTGGTACTAGAAATACTAGATTGTTGTCTGGATTATCCTGTCCTTAATCTTGTTTAAAGGGTGAAATTGAGACACTTGCCTTTTTTTTTCAGGTGACACCAGTTGTTCCCCTTTCCAATGACTCTTGGTCTATGTCTTTTGCAAAATACCTTGAGCTGAGGTTCTATGGGTACCAGTACACTCGAAGGGCCAACGCAGAGCCTTGTGGACATTCCATTCACCACGACTATCACCAGTATTTTTCCTATAATCAGATGGTAGCATCTTTCAGGTGAGTTCCACTGCTTAAAACATCCTGTTTTCTCTGGTGCTATATGAAGTAAATGGCTCTAGTAAGGATTCATCAGTTCTGTCCTTCATTATGAGTACAGTGTGGGATAGTATAACTGCACCATAACCACAAGTGCAGGATTGTGTGCTGGCTGGAGGGGGCATTGTGGGTGGCATCACTGTTCTAGATGTGGTGGGCAGTGTTCTAAGAGTGTATGGTTCCCATTCATGATACAGAAGGGAAACACTTTTCCCTATCTAATTCCAAAAGCTTTCAAAATTTTGGTTCTGTACAATATGATTTGTGGTTTAACTTTTTGCCTAGGAGATACATGAACAGGATGTTATTGCTACTAAAAGTAACTAAAGCCCTGGGCACATTGACAGTGTCCCTTTTCATATAAAGGCCTCAAATCTCAATATGGTGTAGAACTAGTACTGTGTGGTGTGACTCTTGTTACAAGCTGTTGTGTTGCCTTCTCAGCTACTCTCCAATCCGGCTGCTGGAAGTGTGTGTCCCACTCCCCAAGATCTACATCAAACGACAGGCTCCCTTAAAAGTTACTATTTTGCAGGATCTCAAGGATTTCTCGCAAAAGTAAGATTCGTTTTTGATGTCTTCCTCATCTTACTTATATTCTACTTTTATTAGCAGAACACAACTATTTTTTGCTAGTATGATGAGATTTAGCTAAATATTCATTATTTGATAGAAAAGTAGTAGTTTAAAACATGTATGTATATATACTTCTAAGGGAGAGTAATATGGAATCTTTAATACCTTTGCCTGCTCTGTCTGTACTAATCTCTCAACTCTTTGTCTGATGGCAATTCAAGTTAAACATCTCCATTAGAAACTAAATATTCTTTTCTTCTCTATCCCTGAATGTTGCACTGATATCTGAGTGATATAGCATGGTTCTGAATGATGCTGCCAAGCTACTGAAAGGTTGACCATCAGCAGGTGTCTGAAATGTCACCTTATGAAATGCCTCCTAAAACACGGTTAAAGTTTTTTAAATTCCTCCCTCTAATGCTAAAAATGAAACAGAGGAGATGATCCTATAAAGCCTACTCTGAAAACCGCAGCTTATGCTTTGTACTCTTACCTTAATGTTCCTTTATAGAACATCTGACTGAGTTTCAATTCTGTCTTCAGCCCCAAAAAACTGCAAAGTCCTTGCTCAAATCTCTTGTCCGAACAGAACTGTTGTCATTATATTGGTCATGTGGCAACAGAACTCTGGTGTATCAAAGTCACTGCCTTTGTTAGGTATTGAATATTATGACAGCAGGCAGACTGTACCTCCTTGTAGTCTAAGGTAAACTACCATAAGCATGGACACTTTCTAAATGTAGGAACAGAAAGGTGGAAGAAAGGACTAATGAAAACTCTATTGGTCCAGCCAGACTGCTGTTCTGCCTGGACATCCTCTATGGCTGGGTGTCTGTGTGACTATCTGACTTCAAAACCTGTCGAGCTTTGTTTAGAGCTGAAATAGAGGTACTCATTATTTCTGAGCCCTGCTGGTGGAGGTGTAGCTTGCAGACTCAGATTCTTCCTAATCACAGATGACACAACAGTTTCCCTTTGTTAGTAATGTGTTTGAGACATTTGTATTGCTCTCTGACAACTTCCACTGCTAAGAACAAATTGTGGAGACAAATGTCAGTGTGTGTAAGTTCTAGGTTTTTTCCTATTACTAATGAAGTTTTCCCAAATTTCTTTGTAAATACAGCTGGATATCTTACTGTGCAGGAAGGCTGTCATATATTCTCTTTTGTATTCTTTAATGCTAACCTTAAACACACTCAGTCTTTTATTAAATAATGTTGAAAAAGCTTGAAGTAGGCACAGCTAAACTCTTTGCATTCCTGTTGACAGGGTGTCACAAGTGTATCTTGCTGTTGATGATCGCCTTGCTTCTCTGAAAACGGATACTTTCAGCAAAACAAGGGAAGAGAAGATGGAAGATCTCTTTGCCCAAAAGGAGGTAATAGACTATTTTTACATCAGCAGACCATAGGCTAAGTGTGTGGAGGAGCCACTCTGATCTTGTCATCTTGGGTGACAAAACATTGACAGTTTTTCTTTTGGCAGATGGAAGAAGGGGAGTTTCGAAACTGGACTGAGAAAATCCAAGCAAGGCTGCTTTCATCATCACTGGACACACCTCAACAGCTGCAATCTGTTTTTGAGTCTCTGATAGCAAAAAAGCAAGGACTTTGTGAGATGCTGCAAGCCTGGAATAATAGGTAAGAGGAGATGTGTGAATCATGAGCAGCACTGATACTGTGTTGGTTCTAGGAGGGAAGAGGTTCAGCTGTAGTTTCTTACCCTATAGCACAGTTACTCTATAGAGCTTGTGCTGAATGTCCTCTCCTGCTTAAGACCAGACAGCTGATTCATCAGAACAGAAAATCATTTGAGGCCTTATGAAGAAAGTATTGTGTTGTAGAGCACAACTTGCATCTGGAGGAGAAATTTTTGTTTGAGTTAAGATGGAAGAGATGGGAAGAGGGGAGCACAGGGCCAGTTGCTTGGAGGAAATTACCTCAGAGGTGAAGAAAATGTGCTGGTTTTGGCCATTTGATACATCTTTGGCACATGTTTGCAGCAATCTGAGCTTACAGTAAAGACTTGTGAAGTCATGATTGGCTCTATTCTGGTATGGAGAAACTTCATAACTTGTGTCATTCAGAGATAACAGCAGTAACCTATCTTATTATTAATTTTTCTTTGGTCGTGGTGGTTTTATGTGGGTTGGTTTTGTTTGTTTTATTATTATTATTATTTGTTTAAGATTGCAGGATCTCTTCCAACAAGAGAAAGGGAGAAAACGTCCATCAGTACCTCCCAGCCCTGGGAGACTGAGGCAAGGTGAAGAAAGCAAGGTATGGGTAAGAGGCTAGAAACCTCTTTAACATTTTTTTTTTCTGAGGCAACACGATAGTATTAAGACTGCCTTCAGTTCTCTTTAATAGTTAGTAAACTGGTTTTACTGCATCCTGTACTTTTCATCTATAAAACCTTAAATTACAAATTAGTATATGTCAGTATATGTATCTTTTCTTGTGATAATAGATACAGTTACTTGCAGAGGCTGAGAAGTGGGTGGGAGTGCTTTGTTGTAATACATCTGCTTTTCAAGTGTTCCGCACAGGAGGGAACACAGCTGTAAAGAGCTTGGCATCAAGATTGGTGTTTTGTTTTCTGCCTAGATCAGCAGTATGGATGCTTCCCCACGTAATGCTTCTCCAGCACTGCAAAATGGAGAGAAAGGTCTGTTCCTTATTTTTTATAAGCTACCAGTAGAAGCATGCTGTAGCCCTTTTGATGACATAACATGTGTGTTTTTGTCAAATCTGATAATTCAGAGAAACAGCAAATCCCCATTCTGTCACATTTGTTCTTTCTAATGGTAAGATAGGAGTTGGCCATCTGCTTCTAATATGGAACTGAATTGCTAGTGATTAGTAAATTGGCCAAGAAGGGTTTTCTTTTGAACTTGAGTTAAAAAACTTTCAGAAACTTTCTAAATAACTGAATAACTACATAAAATTTGGGAAACTGCATTTTGCCTCTTCTGTGATCTGGTTGTGGGTGCTGAGACCTCTTACCTGTGAGGCATACTTGGAGTCTGTGGGAGCTGAAGTTGGTAGTTATAAGAGTGTGCATTTTCTGCAGGTTACATGCTACACTGATGAGCTTGCCCAGTCCGTTGGTCTGTGTGGGCTTACCTGCTTTCTAAGTAAAAACCTTTTGAAAGTAGATCCTGGTTGTAGCTTGGGCTAGAAGCCAACAGTATCACTTTTGACAGCCATGTAAAATGCTTTCTTCTTAACTTGTACTCTCAGAGGATCGTTTCCTGACAACTTTATCGAGTCAGAGCTCCACAGGCTCCTCCCATCTGCAGCTGCCCACCTCTCCAGAGGTTGCATCGGAGCATATGACTGGTGCCAGCACACTGTCTGAACAGGACACAACAAGCAGCTCAGAAGGTATAGCTCAGTTGTGATCTTGTATTCTTTCTCTTGCTTTTCTTTGGCAAGTGTACAAGATCGGTTTAGGAAATGACAAGTCTGGTGACTCTGGTCTGTAGTCATCTGTCTGAATTTGCAGCTTAAACTTTGATATTGTGATACAGACTTAACATGTGTCTGTTCCAGATGTGTTTGATGGACACTCACTGGGCTCTACAGACAGCCAAGTTAAGGAGAAGTCTACTATGAAAGCTATTTTGGCTAACTTTTTGCCTGGGAACAATTACAACCCCATTCCCTTTCCCTTGTAAGTACTGCATAATAATGTACAAAATTAGCAGCCTTGTCAGATTGCAGACAGAGCTGTGCATGCTTCCTTTGCTTGGTGTATAATTTGGGTCATTACTCGAGTTTGCCTCTGAGTAAGCTAGAGAACTTTGTCAAGGTAGGAAGTTTTCTGTGTCCTTTCTAGGTAGCTGTAGGTTACTCACCTTTCTTATGAATGATCTGCCCTTGTGTAAATCCAGTATCAGTTTCTCCTCCTCCTAGCAGGCATGCCTCCTCAGACTTCTTGTGGGAGATGAAGGGGTGGGGGAAGAGGGGAGAAGGGTGCCTTCTAACTTCACTGCTGCAGGGAGGGAGTGGAAATGCCCTTCCTTAGCAAAGACTTGTCTACAGCTACATGCCTGCATCTTGTTTTTGCTT
Organism: Entomyzon cyanotis; assembly: GCA_024500445.1. Lineage (NCBI taxonomy): Eukaryota > Metazoa > Chordata > Aves > Passeriformes > Meliphagidae > Entomyzon > Entomyzon cyanotis. The sequence goes on along the minus strand of JAKEPQ010001027.1, from coordinate 13,685,821 downwards.
CCAGACCTCTTCCAAGGGTTGGACTCAAATTGGCATTGTCTGGGTGTAGGTCAAGTTCAATGGCTACTGCACGTACCCTCAAGTCTCCCTCTCATGTGAAGATGGGCAGGCTGGGAAGTCTTTCAGCTCCTTGGTCTGGGTGCTTTGTAGTGTTTCTCGTTTGACATGAGCCTAACGTTTGGCAGCCTGGGTTTAACTTGTGAGTCCTGCCCTCAGCATGGGAGTGAAGGCCTTGGGCTAATGAGGTACTAGCTAAATGACTGGACCCTGCAGATAAGTAAAAGAATGTCTTACAGGAATCTAGGAGGCTTTGGAGAGTTTTCTGTGCTAAACTGCTTGTTCAGAAAAGAGTCCAGGTTTGTCCCCTAATTTCACTCTGCAGGCTATGCTGCTGGACAGTCAAACCAAACTCAGGCAGGTTTTGGTGCCATTAGAAACAGTGGCTGCTAAACAGAAATAGACTCTTATTCTAACTTGGAGCTGGTCTTCTGATCTAAGCAGCTTGCTTGAAATGCTGATTGTTCTAACACTCTACCATTTAGAATTAACCATATAGTTATGAATTTGTCTGCTGGGAGAAGCTGGTCTGGTGAGCTTTGGTTCCATGCTGAGACTTGCAGCTTGTGCCTGGGAGTGCAGTGATTATATCTGGGTTTTGACCAAAACTTCTTTTCTTTCCACAAATTTTTATGATCTACTAACAGTGTATGTTGTTTTAATTTAGTGACCCAGATAAGCACTACCTAATGTACGAGCATGAACGTGTACCTATTGCAGTCTGTGAGAAAGAGCCAAGCTCCATCATAGCTTTTGCTCTCAGGTACTGATATGATTTTGCTGTTCATCTGGCATACTTTGTATTTTTGTAGCTTTTGTGTTTGAAGAATGTTTAAATTTTAATGACAGGGAACAAGAATGACAGAATTTCTGTATTAAGCTGTGTTAGAGTTTCTGCCAGAGCTGGGGTTCTTTCCTTTTGCTGCTGAGATAGGGAAAGTGCAACTGGATTTTGGTCTTTTTTAGTGGAACTCTAGTATGCAAAAATTACTTAGTTGTGTAGTGTTTCTTGTAATGACCTTACTAGAGAAAGAAGTACAACTAAGGTTTGCTCAGCTTCTCCAGGTGGAGGAAGTGCAACTGAGGTAGGGAACAACTGTTGGTATTGATATTGCAGTCTGTGCCTTGCTTGCCTTTGGTCAGAGCAGCTCTTGCTGCTCAGCTGTCCATAGCAGCTGCTTCAGTAAACCTTTGGGTTTGCATGTCACAAGGCAGCAGATTTTTGAGGAAGTGCATTCTTAAATTGTGGGAGGGGGAAAAACAAAGGGTTATTTTTTCCTTCAGTATTGTCTAGAGCAGCTTCTGTTACAAGAAAACTAAATTCTAATTATAAGAAAAAATGAAGCAGAGGTTTTTCTGCTGTGGTGTTTTGTTTCCTGTGGTTGTCGCTGAACTGAGTCTTTGGGTTGGTATTGCAGAGTTTCCCAGAGGACACTTATTATTTTGGGTTTTTTCTTTCTTTTTATTTTCTTTCTTTTTATTTTCTTTCTGAATTTTTTTTTATTTTCCTTTCCTCCTCAGCTGCAAGGAGTACAGAAATGCCCTGGATGAGTTGTCCAAAGCATCTCTGAAGAACAGTTCTGAAGAAGGGCTACAATCAAACAGGTTACATGCAGAAACTACAGTATATACAGTGATGGTAGTGAATAAGCCAAAACTAGGATGGGGAAGAGCCTTCAAAATATGCTCGTGTTAGGATCTTTGCTTTCTGATGGAATCTGACTCATTCTATGTCACGAACACATACTTCAGTATGTGAGTTTCCATTTCATGTTAGGGGCTGTGCTGGCCCCATCACCTGATCCCTTGACTGTGTGCATGGAGGATTACTGGGCCTGCTTACCTTTGCTGTGGTCATGGATGGAGCTGTTGCTGTGGATTCTGAGAGGTATTATGTAGGAAGGTGGAGGAGGACAACTTTGGAGAGTCACACAGCGTTACACCTTCAAATTGTCTTCTTCCCTTAGTGTTTAGGCAGGGGTAGAAATAAATGTCCCTGCAAAAAGAAGTGGTGTCTTGCCACAGTATTTGTTGGGTTCATGACTTCTCTGTTCTTTGTCCTTTCAGTGTGTCAGACAGCAAACCCAAGAGCAGTAGCCCTGTCCGCCTGCCTGAGGCTAACATGTGTCCACTTCGCAATGCAGAGCCAGAACAGCGTAAGACCATTTTGCCAAAATCACATCCATGATGCTAATCTCAGCTCAGGCTTGAGTCCACTTAACCTGGATTCTAGCTCTTGTGGGGTAAAAGAAGCAGCATTCCAAGTTGAAATTGTGACTAGTCTTAGTGTTGACTTAATATAACACATGAGAGGGGTGGGAGTGTGTGAGTTCTTTGGTTTGTTGAAGTCTGTGGCTTTCTCTAATTCTTATGAGATCAAACTGTCATTCCCTGATTTAATATGTTATTAGGTAGTGGACCTAGGGTTGTTCTTGAATCTAGCCTGTTCAGTGGAATATGAGGCTTTCTTTTGGCATTGCCTTCTTTAAAGAGATGCAGTTAAAATATTTTGAAATGGAGATATGAAGTTCTTACTGTGCTAAAGACACTCATGCTTGGTATGGTTTTCAAATGTCTCTGCATTCTAGGATGCTGCTCAGAACACTAGATCATCTACCCTCCTGGACTTTAGTTGCCTGAAATATAGCAAATAAGTTAATAGTTGAATGGCATCATTCCTCCAGTTAGAACAGTGAATGGGGAATGTTCATAGGAGTCACGCTTTTATTAAACTGCCTGTGGAAATGCCAACACCATCTTTTCTACTCCTTTTCCCTGTAGCAAAGAAACCATCTAGTGTTTTGTCTTTCTTCCGTGGCACGGGAGGGAAGAGCCCAGACCTGTCTTCCCAGAAGAAAGAGACCTTACGTGGTGCTGACAGTGCTTACTACCAGGTTGGACAGATGGGCAAAGAGGGAGCAGAAAACCAAGGAGCAGAGACTCAAGGTACTAGACTGTAGAATCCAATTTCGCTCTTGGATTGTTACTTCTCCCAAACATCATTCATATTGTAAGACCCAGAATTCAGTTCTGCTCATACTTCTTCAACAGTCTAGGGTCACTCAGCATGCATTGAAAATGAATCATATGAACATAAAATATAGTTTTTTCCTAAATACATTGCTTTTCTTTGTGATAAGGGAAACAGGTTCTTTCAAACTCATACTATAGGGACATGGAGTAGTCTGGTTTTGAATGCCTTTGGGTTGAGTTGACTCTAGTTAAGCAGCCCAGTCTCTCTCTCTCGCTTGCTGTTTAGTTCTTATTGTTTCAGCTCATGGAAAATGAATGAAGACAGAGAGAGAGAGAGAGAGACAGAAACTGGACTTGGGTCCATAAACAGCAGTGCCCTTCTAGCATATATGGTATACAATTATAGCTGTATTCCTAATTCCCTGTGTATAGTTCCCTCTGTTCTTCGGGAAAAAAAAGAAAATATTTTACTTGTAATGTGAGTTTAGAAGTAGTACCTAATGTGGCTTTCTCAGTAACAGTAGTGAACAGGCCTGATGAGTGCCCTTTATGCCTTCAGATGATGGAGATGGAGGAGATGGACAGAAGAAACAGGTGGTGAATCCCCATGTGGAACTCCGTGAGTAGTTGTAAATAATAACTTAGTTTTAGCTGACAAACTCATTTCTTCATGCACATGTGGTGGAAATGTTGAAGTTAATAATTGGTTTTTCTTGGTATTTATCATGAAGGAAAAGCAAATCAAGAAAAAAGCAATGCAGTTTTTACTTACTACAGGCAATCTCTTTTGCAAAAATACTCCTTAAACTTTTTTTAATTGATCTGTTCTCCAAACACTTTTCCATGTGAGCAAACCTAAAGGGAGTTGATTTTCCTGTAAATTTTCCTTTTAAATCCTGTTGGTTGAAGCTTCTGAATTACAATAAGCATGAGAGGAATGTTTAGCACAATAATACTCCTCTAGACATCAGTAAAATCTCAGTGCTATTTCAGGTAGTCAGTGTGTATTGCATGCTGTTATTGAGGAAAACCATTTTTTGCAGAGTTTTCAGATGCGAATGCCAAGTTCTACTGTCGGATTTATTATGCTGGGGAGTTTCACAAGATGCGTGAAGTGATCCTGGGGAGCAGTGAAGAGGATTTCATCCGATCCCTCTCTCACTCCATGCCCTGGCAGGCACGAGGGGGCAAATCTGGAGCTGCGTTCTATGTGACTGAGGGTAAATGCAGCTCCTTCCCCCCTTGTAGTTAGAGGGTGCTATTTGTGAATGGTGGTGGTTAGCATGTCATTTAATCCCTGATGACCTCTGTCCAGAGGGTTGCTGATTGTGAAGTGGCCACTCAGAAGGGAAAATTAAGTGTATTGTTCTGGGGTCTTCAATATCAAATTATTTGTCTCTTTGTACATGTAAGAGGAAAAATGCAGTTTTGTTTTTCAGCAGTAGCAACTAGGAAGGCTGGTTGAATAGAAGGATTGTACTCTTAAGCAGGCTTCAGAAAACAAAAACTGAAGTATAATTCAAGGAAAAATTTTTATTAAAGACATAGTGTTTCTTATAATCTCACGTGCTCTAGTTAATCTAATTTTTTTAAAAACTGTGGCTGTTTCTAGGCTTCTACGTAAAACAAGTATTGATAGGCTGTTTCTGTTGTCTGTATAGAAAGTCCGTGTAGCTGCCTCTTGTGTAGTGTAGGCGGCCTCTTGACCATGATTTACTAGAAACTAGAAATCCAGAGAGGCTGAAATTCAGAATATGTAAAGTAAAAAGAATCTAGGAATGAGCTTTTGTAGGTAAGGATTTAAGAGAATTGTAGTGCTTTAATTTTTCAAACCATTTCAGCTATGTGACAGTCCTAAAAAATTGCCAGTGGTACATTGCTTATTGTATGTAACCCTGTTGCCTCTGTCTGATGTTAAATCAGATGATAGATTCATCTTGAAGCAAATGCCTCGTCTGGAAGTCCAGTCATTCCTTGACTTTGCTCCACACTACTTCACTTACATCACTAATGCAGTTCAGCAAAAGGTATTGAAAAAGTGCTTTTTATTTTAGGCAGTGTTCTGTATTTTACAGACTAGTAGAAGTTTCTATTAACCTTTTTCATTTAAATAAAAGAAAATGTTGGAGGGTATGAGTTACACTAATAATGTGTTTTTAAGACTTTGTAAAAAAGTCTTAAAAGTGGAAATTATGCTAGGGTTTCTAAGCTGTAATACAGTGTCAGATAAGAGTGGTGCTTCTAGTATGGGATTGCTGTTTGTCTGTACACAGAGATCTTAACCCATGTCTTGTCTTCATTAGAAGCCCACAGCACTGGCTAAAATCCTTGGAGTATATCGAATTGGTTACAAGAACTCTCAAAACAACACTGAAAAGAAGCTGGATTTGCTTGTTATGGAAAACCTTTTCTATGGCAGGAAGATGGCTCAGGTAAGAACAAAGTATTCTGTTCCCTTGCAGTGCACTTGTGATTGGGAAAAACAGCAGGGTCATCCATAGCTATCTGGGTAACTTTTAACTTTGTGTGTGCTGTCCACATCTAGCCCTGCTCAGAGGTGACAGTTCATGCCTCTTTCCTTGTTATGTGATCCTCAGGAGCTCAGTGCCTGTGTTGCCTAGTTCAGACAGCTGTTGTGCCGGCTTCAGTCTTTAAAAGTCTTGTTTGTCCCTGGATCTCTGGTGTCTGAGAGAAAGCATTACCAACCTAATTAGGAAAATGTAAAGTCTTTTTACAAAGCTCTCAGAGGAACTGACTGGAATTACAGACTAGTTTGCTTAGAATGAGACCCCTTCTCAAAGAGATGGTGAGTTACTTTGTAGTGGGGGGAGTTAATAATTTTTTCAACCCACTGTTCTTTCTTGGAACCGTTTCAGATGTGGGAAAAGATTTTGAGTTCAGTCTTGCTCTCAGTCAAGGAAAAGCAATCTATATCAGGCAGCATGAAAGTCTTGAAATGACTAGAGGGAAGGTTTCTTTAAATAGAACTTTGAAGGTGAAAAGGAAGTTCAAACAAATATCACTTCTAAAACTAGATGGTATCAGTTCTTTCCACCTTACCTTTCAGTGCCTGACCTGAAACAGGGAATGTTTGTGGGAGGAAGTGAATGGAGGGAATTCTAGACAGATGTGAAAGATGTTGTGGGTTTTCTTTTTGTTTCTCTGTTGTTTAAATCATGAGGAGGGCTCAGGCTCTAGAAAACAGAAACCCAAACAGGCCGTGGACTCTGTTCTGTGGAATCTAGTCAAATCTTGACTGGACTGAACTTGAGCAACCTCCTCTAACAGGGCCTGCTTCAAGCAGGACTTTGGGCTGGAGAACTCCAGAGATCATTGCCAGCCTGATGATGGGCCTGTCTCTTGCCTTTGCGGTGTTCAGGGATGTTAAATGGTGCTTCATGCATGACCCACCTCCCTCTTCTGTGGTTTTGCTTTTGTCAGCAATTAACTGTCGAAACTGGCTGGAAAACTGAGTTTACCTAAACAATATAAAAAGTAGGGACACCCTTTTCCTCTTAATTTAGACTAAAAATTAGTCAAATAGCTTGCCTAAAACTTACGAATTGAGGTGGCAGAGCTTTCACCCAGGCTTACATGCTATTCTCCACAAAATACTTTTTGTTAACTGTCTCCCTCCTGAATAGAAGAAAAGAGTTGCCCTGCTGTGCTGCCTGCTCAAATGTTAGGTATTGAAGTCTTTAACCCAGAAAAATGAAACAAAGTAGTGCTGTTCTCTGTTTGCAGGTGTTTGACCTGAAGGGCTCCCTCCGGAATAGAAATGTTAAAACAGACACAGGCAAGGAAACTTGTGATGTAGTTCTGCTGGATGAAAACCTTCTGAAGATGGTTCGGGACAATCCTTTGTACATCCGTTCCCATTGCAAAGCTGTGCTGAAAGCTTCCATACACAGTGATTCCCAGTTCCTCTCCAGCCATCTCATCATCGACTATTCCCTGCTGGTGGGTCGAGATGATACCAACAATGAGCTGGTTGTTGGCATCATTGGTAGGTTGTCTTTTGTATTTTCTTGCTCTCAGATGATGAAGCAGTTTTCTTCTGGTGTAGGTGTTCATAGTACTCTTAGAGCTGTGCCACCACCAGAGTGATGTGTGTCAGGAATTGTTGCCTTCTCCCTGGTGGAATACCACCCTCATCTTTGACAGGTATTCAAAGTGGAGGCAGGAAGTCTTCTCTTCAGGTCTTGTATAGGCTTAGATTAGCATTTGCTTTGCTATGAGTGTATGCAGGAGGCCTCACAGGTAGTTTAACCTACACTTTGACTCCAGTTGAAGCAGGGACAGTTATTTGTGCGCTTTTATGTATTTAATCTGTAAACATTAATTTAGTCGTGTTTTTACACGGTCTTTTAGATCTTGTGTGGAGGGGCTCTGAGGAGAAACAGTATTGGTAGGATTGGAAGAGAGAAGTTAAACACCATGAGATCTCTCATGATCATACAGTCTGGCCTGGCTAATACGGGTGGCAATGTAGTAATTACCTTGCTGCATCCTCTGACTTGTGACTGGAAAGTAGAGCCTCATCTTTAGGCAGGCAAATTTCTGTAGTATAAAAGACTTAGAGATGAGGCAATTTTGCAGGATGTGGAATTGACTAATGGAAATGAAATGGTCTTGAAACCCAGCTCAGAAATGCTTCCAGATGAGATCTCAAGATAGGAGATCTGGATTACTCTCACTATGATAAAGCTTGAAAGCCATTTCAATAACATTTCTAGTTGAGAATTAAAGTCCCAGCTGCAAAGAAAGCGTTGTTTGTTGCAAGTTGTTATTACTTTCTGGATTTGTAGACTCTTGAATATTAGAGTAAATAGGATGGGATTACACTGACCATGTGCTTCTCCTGGATGTGTGGCTTTTTGCTGTCCTATGTCAAGTCTTACCTGATTAAAGAGTATATTTTACATGGTATTTAAAGCTACCAGTTCATTCAGTGTTTAACACAAATATCTGAGGGAACTTGGTGAACGCAGGTATCTTCTAGAAGAGAGAACATGCCTGCCATATCAGGCTATCAGAATGTTCTTTAGAGGATACCCTGAGAATTTACGAAGTACTCAAGCTGAATTTGTGTTGGACTGGAACTGAAAACTCTTAGTTTGGATTGTGTTTGCATCTGAAGTCAGTATCTCCACCTATTTTAGATCCTGATGTGATACAGGAAATAAGTTAGGTCTGTGAAAAGCTTTGAAAACTTTATTTGCAGGCTCTGTTGTGTGGAACTCTGGGCCTTGGGCCATGAAGTGATAGTTGTTAGTGAACAAGCTGTTGATATCTGTCCCAAAACACTCTAAGGAATGTTTTCAAAGAGTATTCAGATAAATGGATAAGTATTAAGATTGTCAGGTCTGGATGAGTTTTGTGTTGAGCACAGGTGAGATGAAATGTGAATACTTATGGCAGCCTTTTGTAAATCTAGAAACAGTAAATTCAAAATTGTGTAATTACAGTTGTAATCAAATGTTAGGAGATCATGATACCAGTAATGCAAAACTAATCTTACTGCAACTTACAGCTTTGCAGACCAAAATGTTCGTGCACTTGTATTGACTGAGCATGCTTTCTCTGGAAGGGGATTGAAAGCAATTCGGAAGTTGTGTTCTTGCTGCTGCCTCTTCCAGTCAGGGTCACTGGTCATGTTTCCAGTCCTCTGTATCATGAAGTGGCAATCACTTCTGTAGTGTTTTTAAGCCTCTAGGTGGCTGCAGTGATGAGGAATACTTGTTTAAATGGAGAGGTGTCCAAACCTCAGTGCTTCTGGTGGGGCTTCTGTGATGATGGTGACTGAAGTGACCCTTGTAAATGAGCCCTTGACACTGTACCATAGAAAAAGACAGACATGCTTGGGCAGACTGTTCTCACAGAGACAGGAAGAGTTGATTTTGCTGGGCTTTTGAGGTACTGTATTCACCCTACCCAAACATAATCAATAATACAGAAAGTGAGGCAACTGGTAGAGAAAACACTGAAGTTCTCAGTATAAAGCCTACTGCTTTTTTGCCCTTTTTTGGGGGAAATAGATATATTTTAGAACAGTGTTACTTAGATTAAAACACATAAAATATATTCACATGTGGGTTTTTTTGGTGTTTTTTTTTTTTTTTAATTGTAACAGACTATATTCGTACTTTTACCTGGGATAAAAAGCTTGAAATGGTGGTAAAATCAACTGGCATCTTGGGAGGACAAGGTAAGTCCAGAATGAAAGCAAAGCTTTTGATCATGTTTCTTTGTTAAGTGGAAGCTTTCTATAACACTGCTAATAAAGCCACAACTTCCCCACCAGGCAAATTTGTGACAGATTAGGTTATCCAGAACAGAGAAAGGAATTGTAGAATAGCAGGTTGAAAGGGACCTCAAGGATTATCCAATCCAACATTTCTTGGCAAAAGCACAGTCTAGACAAGATGGCTCAGCACCCTGTGCAGCTGAATCTTAAAATTGTGCAGTGTTGGGAATCCATCACTTCACTGGCAAGACTATTCCAATGGCTGATTGTTCTCATTGTGAAAAATTTTCCTTGTGTCCAATTGGAATCTCTCCAGGATCAACTTGTAACCATTACTATTTGTCTTTTCCATATGAGTCCTTGTAAAAGGGGGCATTTCCATCTTCTTTATACCCATCTTTTAAATATGGGAACATGGTGATAAGGTCTCCCCTAAGCCCTTTTTCCAAGGCTGAACAAACCCAATTCTCTCAGCATGTCCTCATACGGCAGGTTTCCCAGTCCTTGAATCATCTCTGTGGCCCTTGTCCGGACCCTCTTCTGCCTGTTTACATTTTTTTTGTGTGTAGCAGGGACCAAAACTGAACAGAGTATTCCAAGTGTGACCACGAATAGCACCTTCAGGTGGAAGATAAAGTTGGGATCCTGAGTGGGACAATGACTTCTTTCTCTCTGCTGCTGATGCCCTTGTTGATGCAGCCCAGTGAGTGTCCTGCTGGCTTTCTTTGCCGCAGCAGCAGCAGCACTGTTCACTCACACTGAGCTGCTTGTCCACCAGGATCTTCAGGTCCCTTTCGCAGAGCTGCTCCTCAGACAGGGAGATCCCAGCCTGTGCTGTGCTCCTGAATTATGTTTTCCCAGGTGCAAAACCTTATGCTTGTTGTTGAACTTCAAAGATTTTATCTTGTTGCCATCAAGTTTATGCTGTCTGCTGGTGTAATCTCAATGTGACGTCTGTCTTTACTGAAATATCTTTAGCCTATTTCTAACTGCTCTTGACTCTTACACATTAGGTAAGATGCCCACTGTGGTCTCTCCAGAACTGTACCGGACCCGGTTTTGTGAAGCTATGGACAAATATTTCCTGATGGTGCCAGACCATTGGACAGGACTGGGCCTGAATTGCTAAACTGAAGCCCATATTGGGAAAGCACAAGAGGACAATGACGTTATAGGCCACTCTCTTCCAGTGGTCTGTCCAGCAGCAAGCAAGAGGATTGCAGTTCCATGTCTACGCTGACGGTGTGCATCATGTTATGAAGTACGATATCTGCTTGTTGCACTTTAATCCTCCTTTGGAGGATAATAAGCAAACTTGCCTCAATAAGGATCTAAGCTGTAAGGTACCTCGGAACAGGATTGATAACAGACATGCCTCCTGTCACTGGAAAGGTGATACTATCTCCTTGTAAGAGTACTGGACTGAGAAGCTATCCAGGTCCTGATGGTTTAGAAGTACATGGTCTCTGGAAGTCTTGCACTGCCGAAATGGTGTTGAATATGTGCAGCTCATGTTTCTGTAGTGGATACTTGGTACTGGAAATGTGAAATAAACCCCCTAAGTGTGGATGGGGGAGAGAAGAATGAAGTTAATTCATGAGTTCTGCTATTGCTGCAGTGGTCTGTAGGTGACCTGTTTAGGATCCGTTGATAACTTGTCCTGTTTGTGCTCCACATTTTTAATTTTTACTGGGTTCTGTAAACAGTATTTTCTGTAAGGCAGCTCCACATCTATAATGCCTTATGACTTCATCTTTTGTGTTACTGCAGTACAGCTCTGGTTTTATCTGTCATAATTTCATCTTAGCTGAATCCCATAAAAATGGGTTGTCAGTCATCAGTATACTGCAAACTCAAAACATATCCCTTCAGTCCTATGCAGAACTTTGATCTGAATGTTGCTCAAATTCCTGGAAATAGGTAACTATAGTATACCCTTTAATTTAACAAGACATGATTAATTACATTTATGAAGCAGATCAATCCTTTCCTTAGTAAAGGCAGTAAGTTGCTAGACAAAGTGAAGCATACTGCTTTAGAGTGACATCTTTTTCTTTAATGAAACCATCATTCCTGGCAGATCACTTCAAATCCATTTCAGTTCCCCTTTACTTTCAAGCAATGCATTTACCTCATGGTGAAATTTTGCCGGGAGAATGTTTTTCTTGCATTTGTGACATGATTTTTTGTCACTGAGATGAATGTAGTTACTGTTTTCTGTAAAAAGGCAAACCTGAACTAACAGGCATCTTGTATGATGGATAAGACGTGCAGAGATCTGTTAGTCTCTGTGTTATGACAATAAGCACTTCTTTCCATTTTCTTTTTTTTTAAAAATTTTTACTCATTTTCGTAGGTGATGAGTTTACTTTTTATTTTCATTATAATATAGGCCAGTAAATAAGAGGAGTTTTAATGAGTTTGAAAGGCAAGAATACTGTCCTTTGACTTCCAGTCTCTGATGGAAGAGTGTCAAATGAACATGGAATGTGGGACAGGATAGCTGTTAGTGATCACTTGCTCATTCTAACCAGTTGCCTGATAATGTCCTCATCACTGTAACCATGGAATGAAATGTGCATTTTGTTCACTCCTCCTCTGTTCAGTATTTTCTTCTGCAGCAGATGGTGGTGGCTGTTTAGGAGTGACCAACAGTGGGCAGCATGGAGAAAGGAAAAGGCCAGCAGTGAGAATTGAGCAGCTGGCTCCAAAACCAACCAGTGCAGCTCTCGTCTGAGCTGTCAGGAGGTAACAGTCATTTGTGCTGGAAGGAGTCTTCCCCACCCTATTGCGAAACTGTACTGGAGGATGAGCAAAGATGCTGGCCTTGAAGCACCAGAAAAGAAAGTGTACTCAGTTCCTCAGTACAATGTGGTAATTGTTTCTGGGGGTGCAGCGTTGAAGGCTGCAGTGATGTGTGCTGTGGAAAGGCGACACAGTACTCCTTGCTTCCTCTACCCAGAATCCTTTCAGTCCAACACAGCACATCAGCTGATCACCCCCTGGATACATCTTGCCTCTTGTTGAAATGAGCTCCTAAGATGCCTAGCTCTGTGTGTGTCTGAGGTCAACCAGTCCATCAGCTCAGTGCTACTCTCACTTCTGTGGCCTCTGCCTACTGTCTTGGTTCATAGATGTGAAAGAGCCTGCCATGCAGCCTATGTTCCAGTCTCAGTTGAAGTTTACATGTGTTCTCCTCCTTCCCTTCCTAAAGTTTACAGGGAAAAAACTTGACTTTCCTGGCCAGCTAAGATGACCCAACAGCAGCTAATTATGTTGTCTTCTACCTTTGTCAGTATGTGGATTGGTTGGTGGAGCACGAGTGTGGGCAAGTGTGTCATGGCATCTGCACTAGGCTGATGTGATGTGCTAGCCTGGTATGTCACCAATAACCCTTTTCCTGGGATGTGTGGCTGCTCTGTACTGCTGGTCTGCCAGAGTCCTGAGCGCATGGCTGAAGGCAGCTTGATCATCTGACAGTCACTAATTCTCCTCTGAACATGACAGCACGAGGCCCTCAGCACTATACAAGTGAGAGAACCTTCTACTGTTCTGCAGCCTATGAACACAGAGCCAGAGGCATGTGAACTGTGACCCTCTTGGGCTGAAGTTACAGCAGTTGGAGAAATTTGTGGGAGTGTTCGTGAGCTGGCATCAACAGCTAATGTTTGGCCAGGCTGTTGCTGATAGACTAGTCCTGACTGGACTGGAGTAAATAGTAAGCTACTGGTCATGAGTATCATAGTAGCTGCAGTATCAGCTGGAGTTGGGTCATCTTTGGTGTCCTGTGACATAAAGCTGTAAGCATTTCTAGTTCAAATCCCAGCAGCTGAATGGGTCTCCTCAAATGTTCCCTTTTCAGAATAAGAGTTGTCCTGACATTTCAATTACTACAAAGCTTAATTCTCTCAGAAGAAGAGCAATACTTCATGCAGAACAAATCTTTGAGAGCTGCTTGGGAGGCTCTGTTAGGTCTGTGTTTCTGTAGAATTCCTAAGGATGAGCCCTTTGGTCGCAGCTTCTTTCTTTCTTTATAACACATGTTTAGTGTATGTGTTTGTAAGTAAATTCCAGCTGCAAACATGGAGACTGAATTTCTTCAGAGCTACCCTGGCTCTTCTGTTGTTTTGATCTGTGGCCTTGAGACAAATGTCTAAATCTTGTCCAAGTCAGAAGCAATGGCTTTGAGTCATTATGTAGACGACAGAATGCCTTGTAGTGGCCCAGGAATGCATTTTGTCCCCAAAAAGCACTTAAGGGACTCTTGCTGGTAGAGGAATTTCTCTGGTCTCAGGGGAGTTACCTGTGGAGTCTCCTCTGTGAGAATGACCAAAATCAAACTAATTGCTCACTTGCTGGTGGCCAGACTAGTCATTATTCAAAGCACTTAATGTACTATAATGTATGCATTTCTATTCTACCTTGTTGGTTCAGCTGTATTTTATAAAATTGATGTACTAAACTATTTGAGAATAACTGCCTTGACTACTTGGAGAATCAAAATGTAATGTATATAGATACAAATAAAGTGACTAAAATATACTTGAGTCTGTTCCATGTGTGGAGCAGTTAGGTCTCACAGCACCCCATTTTCTTAATCAGAGGCCAGGCCACTGCTCACTGCAGGGATTGCTGTGCTGGAGAGTGCCAGCCTTGTGTGCAGTCTAAGATGCCTGTCCTGTCTTTGTCCCTTGCAGCTCGTCTCCTCTGATGGAGCAGCACCTCTGGGCAGCTCTCCAGGGCAGTGGCAGTAGAATGTGCAAATAACCTTGCATGCAGTTCTGTCTTCTCTGCAGCTGCTTTTCATCACAGTGCTGTGTGAGATAGGGATCCAGTTTTGTCCAAAAGATGGTGGTGTGCCTTTGCCCAGTTCTGCCAAGATGTGGAACACATTCCAGGTATTTCCATAATCTTCTTTTAAGTGGGCTAGATAAAGAAAAAATCCAAGGAGGTCTGAAAATAAAAGTGTTATCTTGATTGTTTCGTGTTAACCTGGTCTATAGTAACCTCCTTGCTAAGGCTCAAAATCATTTGTGATTAGTTCTGGGAAGGGGACTTGTTAAATTCCTAGAATATGAAATTCTGTCTAAAACTTTAGGATTTTACCTATGTTACGTACCATCACCATTTTTAGCCAGGTGAGTTTGAGTTCTTTTGTCTGCTACAGTATGAGGTTGCATCAGAAGCTGTCTCCCCATGGGGTGTGAGGAAGGAAAAGATGGGATACTTAATTCAGGGGCAGTGCTGCCTTCTGCTGATATAAAGATCAGTGGTAGGACTTGAGTGGCTTCTGGCATGAAGTTGAAAAGCACAAGCTCAGGGTTATCAGAACAGTGTTCTTGTATTCCAAGTGGAACTGCCACCACCTGGTAAACAACTGCTGCCTCTGCATCAGGTCATCTGGTGTGAGGGTTGGCTATATGTCTGCTGAAATTGCCTCACAGAACATAAAAATTTTAAGAGAAAACATGATCTTAGTGATAGTTCTGCATTGTTTTCCCAGTCTCTAAATGTACTGTGAATTTACCTCTGAAGAGGTGGAGGACTGAAGTCCCATAATAGCTGAATATGTACTTTTCCATAAAAATTTGGACTCCTGATTTCAGAATAAAATCTGCATCTTGTCTAAAATTTTAAAGGCATTTTGTTAAATACTTACATGTACATTGTAATGCGTATTTATTTTCAGCCTGTTGGATGTGTGTGCTCTACTAATGATTCTGCAACGGGATAACACAAACCCCTATATTAGTACAGTTGTAACTCACCACGACCCTTTTTCTAACAGCAGTGGCTGGAACACGGGTACCCCACAGCTGCAGGGGAATGTGCTTATGCTAAAGGAGAACAAAGCACGGTAGGAGCTACTCTCAGAACATCAAAGGGCTCTTCTTGGCTCTGTGGCTGGCCAGGTACACAGGTGCTTCCTGCAAGCTCTTCCAGCCTCGAGCCTAACACAAAAATGGTGCACTGAAAACAAAGTTCACTCGCTGTAGCATGTAACTGAAATTTAAAAGTAGTTCAAGAAATAAGGATTCAGTGACCAGTGGTAGGATAATAAAGTAAGTGAACATAATTAATGAAAAGAGTATTGAATTACTATATTCTCATCCTGTCTCTTCAACTGTAACGTTTTTCTATTGTTTACATAGGATATTTTTCTAATATACCTTCAACAAATACTAAACACCCTGGGCATGAAAAAATGAAATATCCTGGGTATGGGCTTCTGTTGCTGGACTAGCTGAGATCTTGTGCCATAACTAAAATAAACTACCTACCTGGTGAAAAGGTTATGTATCTAGGACAGCACAACTGCGATTTCTTAATGGACACATATGCACATAACAAGAAAGAGAAAATTTTCTTTTTCTAATGCGATTATAAATATTATTTCAAATACATACATATAGGGAGAAAACTATTTTCTGGAAATAGGTCAGGTCAGCCATATGAATTTCTAGTGGTTGATCTGTAATCAGATCTGACTGAAGTGTGTTCTTTTTATTGTGTCTGTTAACAAGATGGAAAAAAAGAATAACTTTATGTAACTCCATAGCAGCCTATAACATGCAGAAATTATATCTTCTTCATGTTAGTTTGAGCTGCCTTATGGAAAAACAATATTCTGCTTTGTGTCTATTAAGCCCTAAAATGCAGAACACCTTCAGGCTGTATTTTCCATGCCAGCTCAGTTGTATGGTAAGAATTCACCAGAACTAACATGTTTTTACAACAACCCAACCCCTACTTAATTCAGCTCTTTAATGTTTTTTTAAAACTCTGAAATTTTAAGTAGAGTAGCCATTTTCTTAATGTGCAGGGTACACACCAAATGCAAACCAATATGGGTCTTGTGGTCCTAGTCAAGACATAGTCTACAGAATACAGCAGTCATATATGTGAATTTGGGAAATGTTGTTTTGCTCAACTAACTGTAAATATCTGTTGACAGCTAGAGAAGTCTGTTAGATCCTACAAAGTTGGCAGTACAAGGAGGAGTCTGTTCCATGTTGGGAATAAGTACTTAATATCATGTTGATGATTTACTAACTTTAGCTGTTTATTATCAAAATTTTGGTGGCTTTACATTTGTGTGGATATAAAATTAGTAATGAATTCTAGCATAGAGAGAAGACCAAGGTTGAAAGTATTTGGGGTTGGAAAGTCACGGTTTTCAGATGCCAAGTTTCAGTAAATGGAGTAAGTGCTTGTGCATTCCTGTTGAAAACTTTAAATAATAGAACATTTTAAGTCTTTTTATAAATTGATAAAATATATTGAACATGCACAACTAATTAAAGGTGAAGTGTGCCCAGGAATTGAAAAAAATCCAACTTGCCAAGTTTGGTCAAAACATCTTTCCAACTGCCGACCATATAAATCTAGTATGTTGCTTGAAACTTTTGCTATATTCTATTCTATTTTTATGCCTTTTAGCTGCAGTAGAAGCTAAATGAACCAAATGTCTTTTGGGAAATTGGTTGTTTTAGGATAAGCCACGATAGCTTATCAGTTCAGTGACACTAACCAGCCACAGAAGTCCTTTTTTAAATTAAAACAAGATAGGATGGCAGAGATAAATTTAAAAGCCATTAGAATTCCTTATCTTCTGTTCCACATATTGTACAGCATACATGTATTTTGTGTTTTGTTATGTGTTGCCCTTTCTTTATGCAGGTGTAGTTATGTAAGAAGGAAAACGTAAAGAGCAGCCTCATGCTCTGCTGTTTGTCATTGAGAAATTCGGGGAGCCTAATACAGCTTGTTGCATTTTGAGAAATTTTGATTATCCTGAGTGGTTAGGTGGGGTTTTATTTTTGTTTGGTTTTGGGTTTTCTGGTTGGTTGGATTTTTCTTTATTATAATTTGATTTCTGAAGAATGAGGCAATTCAGAAATCATGACACCTCCATGATCCTACAGGAGAAAACTGAGGGACTTGGTTATTTCAGGATGTTTTAATTCTAGAATAGTGCTGCTCCACTGGTCTTAAATAACCAGTTTAAACGCTTGATTAGTAAAAATTAGATCATGTAGCTGTGAATTTGTCTTTAGGGAAGGCTAGAGATAGACCAGTTTATAAAAGATTGTATTTATTTATTTGTATGGCTAGGAATAAAGGCAAGATTTTATTACCCACTTCATTTTCCCCTCAAGCTGCTTATTGAAAACTCTCAGAAAGGGCAGCATGCCAAAAATCCATGAAAACCTGGAAAAATCTTAGAAACCTCCATCATCTAGTCTTTCTGTTTGGAAGATTATTTTTCCCCACCCATACACATCCATTTGGTCTCTTAGAAATTTAAAAATCTGGATTCAAAGATAGTATCTTGATACAGAATTATATCTTCAAAATGAACTTTATTGATATTTAAACTAAATCCTTTTCCCCACAGCCTAAATGTTTCAAAACAGTAGCCCACAGTAAGTCTGGATAGATGGTATTTTGATGTGGGTATTAGTGTTTTCTTTTCCTTACAGTTACCGATATTGCTTCAAATTACTAAAGCAGAAGGAACTGATAAAGTAACTTTTTACAGAGAGCTGAAGGATGAGTCAAATCATAGCAAAGCCAGAAAGTTCTTAAGTTACCATCATCTTACGGAGGAGACTGTTCTATAGTCTGTTCCACTAAGCAGAGATGAGAAACTCTGTAGAAACAGGCATAAAGCAGAAACTGTACCAACACCTCTATGGCGTTATTTGTGGTGGATTTTTAACAGTGGAATCCTAGAGGATGTAACTATGACTTCATTCTCCAAGAAGAGAGTAGAAGGTGGGAACTGCAGTTCCAGTGACATGCAAAAATTGACCAAAACAGAGCTTGTTTTAGAATTTTAATTTTTGACTGTGATTGAGTTTGAAGTTAAATTTGGGTGTAGGAAGGTCTACTTTATTAAAAAATAGATGCAATACAGTCTTTTCTTTCTTAGAATAATATGCTGCAAAATGACAAATCAACAGAGGCAACCCTGAAAATGGGGGAAAAAACAAGTGTCTCAGTTACTTGTGTCTCTTCATTTGCTGCCTTCTTTATGAAATAAATTACTTGTCCATAACAATATATTTACACATTTGTAATACTCATACTGCACTGACCAGTTGTGCCATGTCTAAATACACAAGGAGCAGGGAGGAAATTCCATATGTCAAGTTCTCAGCAGCATTTTACTGAAATCATGAAACTCTAGTTTGCAGACATTTTGTTGTCTTCTGTAATTTTTCTTGTCTATGGAGAAGCTCTGAAAAATATTACTCTTTAGAGTAGGAATTCTAGTAAAAAGTATGAGGAGACATTGCAATGTACAGTGTTCATTATCAAATAAAGAAGGCACTTGCTCTCCTGCTTGCCTGAAGATTATATAAAAACAAACAAAAAAACCACATAAAAATATGTCTGCAGGGAAAGGGGTAATGTCAAAAGAGGTTAAATATGTCCACAGAATACATTCATATTTAAAAAGACAGTGATAAAAGTGAAGACCTAATGACTTAACTAGATGATTCTATTGCATTATTTGAACTCTGAAAGTCCACACCAAGTTTGAATTACTTTATTTTTTTTCCTTATTTAAAAAAAAAAAAATACACACAATCCCAAAACCAAAACAAGCAACTGTAGAAGCTCTTCAAAGTTCTGTTCATCCAGGCAGCACCACACTGCCACCACAGAGTAATCCACTCAAGAGCAAGAGCAATTTAATTCAACAAACATACCCTGCTACCAGTTCTTGATTTTATTTCTTAACCATTGACTAAACAATGATGCAATCCCAAAGCAGAATAATCATCAGGTCCAACTGTTTGTCTTTCAAATAGACAATCCGTCATTATGTTCTGCATTGCAGAGTGGTTTGAGTGCATATTCAGCCACAGGCTGAGTGCCACATTCAAAAAGCATTTGAGAAGAGACAGAAAAAAATATAAGGAACTAGTAAATGGGTAGGCAAAAGTGACAGAGTCCACGTTTCTGGTCAACTCCAGTGTTTGGCCAGGAAGAAGGTAGCTGGTGTATCAGAAGAGGGACATGCAGAAACATTGCCTCCACCAAAACCAAAATGTTTTCATCTTCCCACAGTTTAACAGAACTCATACAGCCATGTATGCCTGTGAACTCCAACTTGTTTTCTGTGTCCTGTCCTGTAATCAGTGTACCTATCCTTATATTTTCCTTGTGGTGTCTTCTATCTTCACAGCTTCAGAATATTTTGAATCATATCTACCTTCAGTGCCAGTTAGAGTTCATCCTGGTGACAAGAAAATAAACAATGGAGTTTCTCTGAAAGTACAAATATTTTTTTCATGTGATTTTTACGTTTTCTGTAGCACTGACTTTCAATTCGACTAATGTTTCTTAAATAGAATTCAGGGTATTTAATAGCTGTGTTTAAGTTTAAATAAGCTTAAGTTTACCCAATCTTGCACTGATGAGCCTCTGCAATTTGCATTTAATACTATGGATAAAGAAAAAATACTAACATTATTTTAAACAGCTATTCTTTACAGAAAATTTTTTGCAAAAGGCCCCACAATAAGTGTTCTTACCTTATTTCTAGATTTTTTTCTTTTTCCTTTGTTTTCCATTGCTTCTAATTTTTCATTCAAAAGGTCTGCGATACCTTTTGCATCTCTGCTGTCTATATATTCCCCAAGAACACTTTTCTTTAAAAAGACAAAAAAATAGAGCATGGGTACTGTGTTACACAATTTTCAGACAAAATTCAAGAGGAATGCAGGGCAGAATACATCGGCTCTGGTAGCTTGATTTATAAGTAATGGATATGTTTTTGTCTCTGTTTAAACAATGCTAATATTCATTGGAGTAAGAACCACTCTTAGCTGCTAGTTTTTAGAACTACACTAATTTTGTCTTGATCATTAAAGAAACCTGAAATAGTTACAATTTGCTCACATTTATTGAGTTAAGTATTTAAGTGAGACAGCTATTACAAAGTCTGACACTTGGTCATCTCTGCTTATGAAATCTGTCAGTGTGGGTCACTGCTTTGGACACCTAAAAAGCCTTTACTTTTTACCACAGAGAACCTCATTGAATTAGGTGGGATTGTGTGAGAAAAGATTTCTAGAACCTCCCATGAAAAAGTCAGTTAAAAAAAAGAAAAGGAAAGTTAGTTAAGCCAATTCTGTCAGAAGGCATTGAATACTTTCTCTTCAGCATTAATATATTTAAAAAATGACTGTAATATTCCTGAAATAAGTGTTTCAACAGTGTTAAAAAAATAAAGGCAATTTCCTAGAATTTCCTAAAATTATATGGATACTCTTCATATTTTTAATTTATACTATTACTCTATTAGTAGGAAATGTTGATCTGAAAGAGTCCCACTGATAATTGCAATAGTTGATAAGGTTTGGTTTTGAGACAACACAACCATGTATTTTTTAATATCTATCTTAAAATATATAAGTAAAAATTACTCTTTCTATAGAATAACATTTAATTATATTTCTCCTTAGCCAGTATGAAGTTGTCCACATTTCATTCAGAGAGGCTGTCTACTTTTGGGTAGCTGGTGATGGAACTGATAAAGGCTGAATAACATTTTGTCACCTAAGACCCTGCAAAATTAAACCCTGGTTCTGGTTAAGCCCACATTTTAGTTACTATCAGAATTCTATTTCTATTTAGTTACCATTTAGTTCTATTAATTTGAAATTTATTATTATTGTATCACTGTCCTGCTATTTTAAGTATTACTGGAACAGATTATTTTGGGGATACAGTAATACATAAATATTTCACTTCAATATGTTAAAGAAGTATTCTGTTTAGTTTTAATGCAAAATGAAATACATTTACTAACAGTAGCTTCTCACCAGCAAGTGACATTTTACCTTTGTTCCTTGGTAGGGGTAAAATTTAACAGTAGGATAGGCTCTGATATCAGCAGTCTGACAGGTGTGACCATATGCCTGACAGTCTACTTTTCCAGCTTTTACTTTTCCTTTAACGGCCTGAAAAGAAATGTTTATTAGAAACAAACTAAAAGTTTCCATGGGTGAGTATAAGCAAATAAGTGGAAAAAGCCAGCAGCGCAGCTAAAAATAAACAAAAAAGTGTTGCTCAAATCTTTAAAATATTTCAGAATGGTTGCTTGCTTGCTTGCTGCAGACTGTCAACCATGTGTTAGGTGTCTCTGTCTTCAGAGAGCACTTGTACTTCAATTCAGGGCAAAGCACAAAAGCACACCACAGCTCCAAAGAACACTCCATCAAAAGCTGAAATCTGGGGGGGTCTGTGTGTCTGTCTGTGGAAGAAACAACACCCTCTGTCAAGTGGGACCTAAAAGAGTGCATCATTGCATGAGTAGGAGGCCCACGGGAGTGTTGGGGTTTTTGGATGAGTGCTAAGAACTAGAGCGCTGATGAATAACATTTTAACCATTACATTAGCTGCCAATACACTTAAAAACATACCCTTGCAAGGATCTCAAATTCAGGAGCAAAATTTTGGCAAGGTCCACACCAAGGAGCATAAAAATCAATGACCCAATGATCTTTCCCGTTCAGAACCTTTTCTGTGAAACTCTGAGGGGTGAGGTCTACAGACACCTGTGGTAAATACCT
Organism: Entomyzon cyanotis; assembly: GCA_024500445.1. NCBI lineage: Eukaryota > Metazoa > Chordata > Aves > Passeriformes > Meliphagidae > Entomyzon > Entomyzon cyanotis. The sequence goes on along the minus strand of JAKEPQ010001027.1, from coordinate 13,663,954 downwards.
GTGTAAAGGAAGGGTAACAGTCATAATACATTCAAAACTTTCAACAATATCCAAATTCCACGTAAGAAAAGTTTCTGAATGTAAGAATATGACTAGTCTGGAAATCCCTACTTCACACTTTGTACCACAACAGAATAACTTTTTAAAAGTGCTGAACAAAATCATATGGTCTTCAGGAAATGGGTGGACAGCAAGAAGTATGCTATTGCTCCCAATTTTAAAACTGGTATGTTAAAATATGTAGAAACTTTATCATCTTAAAGTAACCAATATATATACACCCAAGTGTTTCTAATTCTTGATTTACATAGTACTTAAATATTTACTCCAGCAACTACCTAAGCAGCCCGTGAACAAAGTTTAATGCAGTAACTTACCCCAATACCCAGCCTCTCAGTGAATAGGCATCTCTGTGCCATCCATTGTAGCTGCTATAAAAACATTAAAGAGAAAACAAAAATCCAGTTGCACAGTAGTTTAAATTATTTTGGAAAAAAAAACACTCCAACCCACTCTGATGAGTGATGATAATCAAATAAAGAATGTAAATGTGATTTTTTAGGATATATTTCTACCCTGCTTTCAAATCTGAATAAATGAAAGTCTTGTATATACAATTCAAACCTACAGAATTTAGGACTAGTAGATCAAGAGAAGAAGGGACAAATAAAAATTAGGATTCCTTTGTCATTTTAAATTCCTGAAATGAAATGACAAAATAAAATCACTAGTTTGAAGTAACAAAGCCAACTGCATCCAGTACAGTAATATCCTAACAATCTGTTTTACTAGCTATGATGAACCTTTTCTGCACAACAGAAGAGGTGTACTTCTCTTGTTTCACATCATGTAATATTTCCCAAACTTTAAACTGAAGGGGGTTTCAAACTGAAGCAATGTACTTACTAATACTGATGAGCCGTGTTTGATTTCTGAGGAAAGAGTCTGATTTCAGGATAGCCCCGAACACTTTCTTGGTGACAGAAGGAATGGTATTTTTGACAATCCACACTGCCAACGCTGATTAATCCATTTAACATCTGAAAAAGAAAGAAGAAAATCTACCATCAAATATGTTAATCAATACTAATACAATTTCAGTGATACTTCAGAATTTAAGTCTTAATAAGTTAGTTAGGGAAAAAAATCTCAACAAAATAGACCAAGATTATCACAAGACTTTCCTCTTCCCTGTAAATGGTGCACTGCTATGAGATCCAGCCTTCTCATGATGAGCCTTCTCATCATGCACATATTTAATATAACCTGCATACACATGGCTCACAAGGCACCTACCTTCCCTCACAGGTACCCAGGAGTGGTTTTATTTGCTATAAAGTATGCCCTGTCACTGTGCTCTCTATCATAGGCTCAGTAACTATGCCAGATCCTGGTGCAGTGCAGATGTGCTGTCAGTTGCACAGTGGGCCTGTGTCCTGAACACACTATTTGTTGCAAAGGCCCAAAATACCTGGCACAGGCAGGGAAGCTGATGATTACTGAACATATCCTACAGAGCTACTAATACTTCACAGACATTCCAACAGAATATAGAATCCTGGAACTCCTAGTCTAGTTGAGTTCTGAATGTCTCAAAGTCATGGGCTTGTTTCCAAAGCCCTTTTTTCTGCCCCCAAATTTTCTAGTTCAAATTCCTGGAAACACCTCCAAGAATGGTTGTTGGTACAGCAACATTACTTTTGCAAATGAGAGAACACTTTAATGACCTTACACACTTGTAACTAACAGGAAAAACTGGACTACAGTATCAATGTATTGAATCTTCTAAAAAGCCAAATAACAACTTTGTATTTGAAATAATGTAAAACTGTCAGGTAGGAATTGCCTGTTTTGTTTGCAGTATTATGTGGTGGTGGATAATTCCACCCCTCCTCCCCCACCACGTTAGTATTAAGTCTCTAGATTTTCTCAGCTGACAATTCTCTTAAGAAAACAGTTGTGCCATCTCAGCAGTAGTTTCACAGAAGAAGAACAAAAGCAGAAGAATATTTGAATGGCATTTACCCTGGCCATTTTCTTCCATTCTGGCATTAAAGCCTGACAAGGTCCACACCATGGAGCATAGAAGTCTACCATCCAGATTTCCTCTCGTTTTCTTCTCTGAACTAATTCAACAAAAGTCTCTGGTGTTAGGGAGACCACCGATGGATTCCGAAGATCCTAAATAAAGACAGCTTATGGACATAACTTATTGTTGCACAGTATATCCCATATCTAGGCCAATCATATGGCAAACAGACCACCAAATTCTGAGAATGTTCGGTGAAATTTCTTTGCTGCTCTGGAAGACTCCACACCACTGAAAGGCATGCAAGCATCAAAAGTCATTCCTTCAACCCAAAAATCATATGCCCAATTTCTTGAGAAAAAATATCAAAAAAGTACAGCCAGGCTCCAAAACTGAGGTTTTCTGCCTTTTCTCAATAAAAGGAGGTAATAGGCAGGAATAGGCATCATGAAACTCAGCCATGCTATTTAGGCTGGAATGCAGAAGAATACATACAGCACACCATGGGCCTCTGAATGCCAACTGAAAAACTAATCTCCACTGTTTTTGCATGTGCATTCTTGGAGCTATTTCTGAGCTACCTGGAGAGAACAGTCTCTTCAAAGAGTGAAAAATGCTTGTGGCATAAAGCAGTGAACCTGGATGCTGGAGCCAAGCTGGGTGCCAGAACTCTGGCATCAACAGTGACCAGTAACGTGCAGTTCTGCGAGTTAAAGTTCAAGGACAGCTAAGAAATGTGGAGAGCAGCAATCTAATTGACAAAAATGTGAACCCACTCCTATATCAAGATGTGTAGATGAGGCATTTTCACCTTAAAAGTATGAAGTGCTGTACTATTAATTCCTTTATCCTCTTTATAAGACAGAAATCATTACTATTACTTTGCAGATTGAAAGGGATCTTCATTTGCTAATGATCTCAAAGAAATTACTTGACAGAGTAGGGAAATTAACCCATTACGTGTCAAGTAACGTAAGTCTTTGACTTACAGTTGCTGGATCTCTTGCCCAAGATTTTTTCACCTTTTATTTTCCTTGTCTCATTAATTAAGAAAACCCAAACCTTAGAATCTTCCAACTAAAGAACATATCTGTGTATGAGCTGCATAGAACGAGACTGCAACAAACATTATCATTTACATACCTCTATAAACTCCAAGATCTGCTCAGCAGAGTGATGTCCTTCATACTCATGAACGTCAGACTGATTGAACACAACCGTTGTTGGGTAAGCTCGAATGTTATGCTGACAAAACAGACAATAACAAATTGCATGGAATGATTAAATTTCTTGGACTTGCCTCTAACTGTCCTTGGTATTGGTGGCTCTCATCTGTTCAGCTTGTACAGTACAAGTGCTCAGACTTACATGCAGGTGAGAATCTGACACCATTACAAAACAGTACAGAGAAGATGCCAATTGTATTAAGAGATGACATAGTGTGTTCTCAATTTAAAAACCAGCTAGTAATTCTTTTGCCATGCTCCACAAATACAGGAATTAATCCATGGGTCTCCTAAGACTTAACTTTAAAGCTATTCCCAGTCCTCAGATGGAATGTTTGCACTGTATGAATAACTATTTTTTACCATTGAACCCAGGCAGTTTCTGTCATTTGAATTCCTTGATTTCGATGTGTAAACACATCTAAATAAAACTTGAAAAAGCTTGTCCTTTTTTGCTCATTTTCCATGTGTTTTCAGACATTAACACCCTCCCAGTTATTAAATTCTGAGACTTCCAGAGTCTTCCAGTAACACTATGAAATTAGAATAAAGTCTGACCTGCATTTTGTATTATTATCTGTAGTGTTTATATAGTTTGCTCCTTTGAAAAAAATTATTATACAATTCCCTCTTCAATTTACTATCCTTTAAGAAAGTAACATTAAAGGACAAGCATTGAATGCCCATATCCTCCTACTCCCAACTCAAAGAAAATAATATTGTGTGAAAGGATTTTATTTCTTTTAGTTCCCGCAGCTTACCATGTTGCAAAGGCCTTCATGGACAGTACAATCTAGTGTTCCAAATTTAAGCTGACCATAAAGATGTTTGGATGCTTTTCTCAGCTCTGGTAACAAAGCTCGACAAGGAGGACACCACTAGAAAACAAAATGCAAGTAAGTGCAATTGCTGTTCCCAATTGCAATGGCAGCTCTAGGGCGAATGTTTGAGATTATTAATCTGCTGCTTTGGCAACAAAGTCCACTAAATGTAAAACCCAGTCTAGGAACTAGAGCTGCCAGGGCATGAGGAATTAGAACACCCTCTCATGATGCTGAAGGCCACTTTCAAGATACTCCTCAGTACCTTGTTACATAGTCACAGAAGAGATTTCAGAAGGAAAATGTAGATATTAAATATTTACCGGTGCAAAGAAATCCACAAGCCATGGTTCCTTATCTTTGTCAGGAAAATTCTGAGGTCCCAGTGTGATGACATGGGAGTTTACACTTTCTTTGGCAAATGCAACAATGTCATATAAGATCTTCTTTCCTTAAAAGAACAATGTAAAAAGGGAAATTTTATATTTACTATGAGAAGTGTCATTAAAAAACTCTGTGAAAGCAAGAGGAGTCTTTCAGATCCCTTGTCTAATCTTTAAACACAACCTGCTTAAATAAATGTAGCAGGGACTGACTTGCTTTTTCTCGGGAGGACAATGATAAACTATCCAAACGTACACAGGCAAGACATGCTGTAGGTGATAGTTGGTATGTGGCTAAATATTTAACTGGACAGTTACCCAATATTAGCCAAATAAATGCTTTGTCCAAGACAAAACATGGTTTTGTCAAACAAAATGACAGATTTTTTTTGTGACAGGATTATTGGTCATTTTACCATCTTACTGGCATTGGAATTAAAAAGTACATTTCTAGGTATGCTTGACTTGGCAAAGGAAATGACGTAGTAAAAACTTCAAGCAAAATAAATCACAGCTATTTAGGTGTAACTGAAATTCCTGCTCACACAGCTCCAATGGGCAAAGATCAAGTCTCTTCATACCCTTTATATATGTATTTGTCAGCAGAAATGAGTTTGTCTGAGAGTAAGAACTTCGGGTTAATCAAATCTGAAGTCACTGCACAATGACTTACTCAGATTTATTACTGTTCTTAGATATTAAACTGTTGAAGCCCATCAATAGAGCATATAAAAAAGCCTGACTCTTTTGAGGATCATTTTGTCATAAACACTGGAGTGAGATGCCTATTGGTAAATGTTCTACATGCCATCTATTTTTTGAGTAGTAAACTAAAACATTCAGGAAAAGAACCCCTATATGCACTGTAGTCCAATGTACTTCTCTTACACTGTAATCCATACCATTATAAAATGCTGTGTGGATATGACCTTTTCTTGCCTTCTCTGCAGGAGTGTAAATTGCAGAAAGTATATAAGGCTTTTCCTAGCAGCAATCATTAGATGTATGGGATCATCTCTCCCCCTTAGATAAGCTTAATCTTTTCTAAGTAATGAAAAACTTTTCTCTTTCCCTGTTTATTACAGTATTGAGGTTCTGACTTTATCCTAGCAAGCTCTTTCTAATACCTGAGGCTGAAAAATGAGAACTTCATCTTGCATAACTGCCTTGTGCCATATTCTGGATGAAGCTACACCTGTTGCTGCAAGCTACAGTTTGGCTTCAGGCTCCTTTCTTCAACCAGCATTTTTTAATCCTTTCAGCAGTAAATAGTAACATACTTCCAGTCTTTCCTGAAAGGAAACTGTGATGTTGGAAATGAAAGTAAGCGGTAAAAGTCTCAAAGTTAGTGGTAAAAGTTAACAAAGCATGGAATTGGTTTTAGTGCAGTGATACATGAAACCCAATCCAAGTCTGTCAGAGTGGCTGCACTGTGTAACCAGCATGTTAAGCCTCTCTGAAGGGTGTGTCTTACAGCATTCTTTGGTTATCCTACCCAAAGCAGAAGCTGTCCTGATCCGCTTCAGAGATTTCATTTCTATGTAATCATGCAAATGATGTTGAAACAGACAGCAAACTAAAGACAAAATACATCCCTCAGCATCTGATAGCAGCTTACAGAGGAAAAATAGAAAAAAGGAAACCAAAGGAAATTATAAATAGTTTGTGCAAGGCTGCATTACGGTCAGAGGGAAGATGGCAAATATTAAAGCTACAAAACTGTTCTTTGGGAAAACAAATGCTGTTTGCCAAAGATATTGTCATCTCAAAGTGATTAGGTAATGATTTAAACTTGCCAAAGTTTCCCTTACCATGATGAATTTCATAATCTCCAGTTCCTTTTCCTTTGAAGACTGCTAAACAAGGCTGATAAACATATAGTTTGTTGCAGATGGTTGGTGAGGAAAGACAGTCAAACTTGCCAACCTATTTAACAGACAGTGCCATTTTAATTAGGGCAGCCTAATTTATATCAATTAACATATTTTGAGAGGCAGTAAGAATTAGAAAAAAAAAAGGTAAAAATAAGGAAAACTAACAGCCTTTTTCATAAACAACAGAGACCTTAAGGCAAACTGATGTTCAAGGAAAACTAGCATAACTATATTAGGTTGCTTGCTAAATTTTAATTTAATTGGCCAGAAATGGGGAATAAAAACTTGTAAGAATTCTCTCCACCCCCCCCTCCAAATATAACAGCAAGGAAGCAAGAAGGCACCTAAAATAAATGTGATATTAAAATTCTTCTAGTCAAAACAACAAGTTTAAAAAAAAATACATGCTTTATAGAATAATATAATGCATAGGTCTTTAGTACAAAGTTTGAACATGGTTTCTTTTTATTAAGAAAATATTCAACATGATCACAGGGTTTTCTGAATTATTAAAATACAGTTCCACATACATAAATTTGATGATGGAATGTTAACTCGTAATTGTTAACTGAATGGGATCTGCAGCAACATTTCCAAGGAGAGAACACCTTTAAAAATGTCTACTTTTAAATTATTCAAAATGTACAGGAAACTTAAGTGATTGCTTTAAATAAAAAACTTTACTAAAGATCTACCATATGATAGTATCTCTCTTTCAGTACCAGAGGTGGCATGTGGTAGTAACAGCTAATAACAATGAAAACCATGACTTGTCCTTCGAATGTAAATTGCATTTAACACTAGATGAGTGAGCACTCTTACCTGAATATGTTCATCTTTAAGTAAAAATTTAAGTTTCTTAAATTCCTGCACATTTGATTTTTCACCCTCCCCAAACTGGAAGAAAAGCAGCCACCGGTGGTGAGCCAGACGGTCCTTTAAACCCAAGGGGAAAAAAAACCCAATAAAACACAACAAACCCACAGAAAATTAATCCAGACTATAGCAACATGTAAAATTCCTCTGTGTTTTCTAAAGGCAGATGTCCTGTTATTCATCTCCAAGAGATCTCCACTCAACAAATTCTTTCATGTAGTCCTTCCACTAAACTTCCTTTTACTGCATCATAATCAAGGAAGTGGAAAAAATCTGAGAGCAAGCTGGCTACAAGCTGCACTCTAGTATTTGTTGATTCTATGTGCATTTCCTGTTGCAAACTCACTGCTGTGTATTTTATAAGTACTGTGAAAAGTGGAAACTTGAACTACAAGTGTGGAAGGAGGTTTCCTTTTTTTTTTTCAAAACATGAATTACTTTTAAGACCCTTAATTTTGGTTCACACCCAATTTATTATGGATTAACAAGTCTTTTTTGCTTTCTTACATTATTGAACAAAATACATTTAAACCAAAATTCTCTATAATGTAGTTGATTCAAAAAAATAACTAGAAAGCTACAGTTGCAGAGTGAGTTGCAATGGCAATTTATGTCATTTTCTATATTACTATAAATCTTACCTCACAACTTTTCTTATTTTGCTCAACAGCAGAAGTAAATACAGACAAACAATGTTAAATAATTTTGGATACAGAAGTAATATTCAGTTAAATACTACGCTGTTGTGTCAACAGGATTTAAAAGACGTAAAAAATGACAAAAATATAAAAATATATTATTTCAAGAAACCTTAACATATTTTTAAGAAAATTACCTCTAATGATGCTGCAGAGATAACTTCAAAGTCTGGTAGATGCTGCATTACTTCCTGATATATCTCTCTGGCATCCAAGGAGTTAAGATACTAGGATAGAAAGTTAGAAAGTTAACTGTCTTTATTGCAAGGAATTATCAAACTGATTACTACTCAAAGTGTCAGGGAAATTATTCTGATTTGTTCCTTTCAGTCAGCTGGAGGATGCAGTTAATAATATTTTATTTCATCAACTTCTTTTTCATACATGTAATTTCACAAACATCACTCTCAGAATACTGCTTTTTAGCTCATTTTTGTACAATATTAAACTCAAGAAATCATATTTTGTCAAGACAGGGACTAAAAAGTCCGAAATTCAAATTTCACGTCAAACCAAACAATCAAGTTTACAAGATTTCCGATCTCGTTTTACAGCCTTCTTTAATTGCACTGTAGAGATATTTAGGTTTCTGTAACTTGCAAAATTTTGGAAGTAATATGAATCAGTAACTGAGTTGATAAGGTAAAAGGTTCAAAGTAGGTAGGTTGCAATTTAATTTCCTCCTTTTGAAAATATAGGTAACAGTAGTGACAATAAAGGAACAAGTCGTGCTTCAAACAGAAATGTCTCCCATCAATTAGGGAAGTTAAAACCACCATACAAATGTAGGTTGCAATATTAGAATATAACTGAACAGTAAAATTTGTACTGACAGACACCGTAGGAGTACTTTTATCACACATGTCAGAGTAGCATTTCTCAAACTTGTGATGCCTGGGGCATATTATTTCTGGAATAAAAAATTAGGGGCACAGCAAAGCACACAGAATCATTTAGGCTGGAAAAGACTTTTAAGATCATTGAGTCTAAGGCCTAACCTGGCTCCAAAGTTTCCTGCTCTAAACCATGTCCCCAAATGCAAGGTCTACACATGTCTTTTAAATACCTCATGGGATACTGACTCAACCACTTCCCTGAGCAGCCTGCTCCACATCGTCTTTTGCTGAAGAAAGTTTTGCTAATATTCCACCTAAACCTCTCCTGCTTGAGACCATTTCCTCTTGTCCTATCAGTTTTTACTTGGGAGAAGAGACTCCCAAGCTCGCCCAGGACAGCTGGGTAGCACTTTAGGAGCAGCTGCTGGGCAGTGACAGAGCACTTCCTCCCCAGGACTCGCAAAGCTGCTCAGGGAGCTTCCCAGGGAGGTGGGCAGGCAGAGGTACAGGCTGGGCTACTGCAGAGTGCTCCTTTATTTTATCTAAATAGAATAACTTTGTTTTATCTAAATAGATAATGAGAAACAAGTCATACCAAAACACCTCCTTTCTCTTTGTTATTGATGGTGGCTCCAGGTGGAAAGTATGCTGTAGTACTAGATGAGACATCTAAATTATCACAGAGCTCACCCTGGGTGCCACAGTCCATCCAGCCTACATTTACAAGGCCTTCCTGTAATTAGGAAAAAAACAACACAAAACAAAACCAAAGAAAACCAGGTTCAGAAACTGTTTTGAAAATCCCAACACAGGCAATTATATGTAACATTTAGAAAATGGAATGAAACAACACTGTAATTTATGACTTAAGATTCATTCTTGCTTTATAAAATTCTTAAAAAAGTTAACGTTATTTCAAAAGCTACTCGGTCCAAATAGTTAATTCTTCTAGAAGTTAACAGGTGAAATCTTGCTTCTACTAAACTCAGTGAGAGTTTTAGTTACAATTTGATGCCTTAGCTTCTGTTATTTTGTTTTAAATATAACAGGTAATGCTTTCAAAGTGAAACACTGCTTACCAACATGCCAGCTAGCTTAAGGCGTGTTTGGTAACTCAAACAATCTGCAAAACAAAAATTATTTATTTACAAACATAAAACTTCACCTTATTAATGCACTAAATCTACTCTTGCTTAGAATTGCCCCTTTCCTCCCAAAAAAATGTGACCATTTCTAATGGCATGCTTCCTGGCTGTTCATCCAGTATTCCAGTGACTGGGGAGTTGTCACATCTAATAATCAGCACTTAATGAATGTCTGCTCTAAGTTAAAAACCCCACAAATAACATTTTTTTGCTTCATCAACACAGAACTCTCATTTAAAAAAAATTGCTATTTCATTTACTATATTAGGACAGACCTTTACATTTGTTAATCATTGTTTAAAAAAAATAAATCCAAGCAGCTACATACAGTCTTGGAATGATATTTCAATGGAAATATCCCTTTTCTGTGATACAAATAATAACTCACTACAATAAATACATCATATGCTTTAATTATCCTTCCAGACTTTGAATAGTTACCTTTGGATGCAGATTTTTTTTTAATAAGATGTATCAACCTCTCCTTAACTGAAACAAAGTTGAAAATGTAATAACAAAAGGGCCGCAACTTGAAATAAAGCTATTTACAAATGTAAATGCAAGACTGCAGCTCTGGTTAGTCAGTTCACAGAACAAAGGTCTCTTCATAAGGCTGAGAAAACTTTATTTGTCAAAGGTGTAGTGCATTTACTTAGCTCTACCAGCTAACCAAGGCAACTTTCTAATATACTGTATCCAGTACTGATCCCAAGAAAGCCAGTGACAAACAGCTACCAAAAAATGTTCTGATGTGAAGCCAGTGGTAACAGCCAATTACTCTGTCCAAACCTAACTTAGGAGAAATTATTCAGCCAAATTTTAATATTGGTGGTTTAAGGAGGAGAGACAGCCTTTCTTCTACTCAGCTATCATAGTGAGCAGCCATGTACCTAAAGCAGTATTTGTCACCTGAGCTGGAAACTGAAGGTAGAAGCCTTTTCTGCCACTTCCCCTCCAGAAGGGTTACACTTGAGTGCTGCTTTAATGACACACAGGACATTACAGAAGCACAATGACATAATTTTTCCATTGAAGTACCTTTTCAAGCTGCCTCTAAAACAGAGCTTAAGTGGCCCACAGGCCAAATACTGTGGTCAGCTAAGATGTTCTACCATTTTTTTAGAAGCAAAAGGGATTGTGCCACTATCAAAAACAGGTTTTTTTGTGACCTTATTTGAAAAGCATTCAATATACTTACCCCCACGTTCAGCACAGAAGGTGATCAGCCAACCAACACCAGAAGCAAATGAAGTTTCAATAGCATTTACAAAATTTCCTAAGAGTAAAACAATTTGCATCAGTTTGTGGGTAGTTAAACGTGACTATGAAACAAGGCTTTATATTTGTATTAGCAAATTACATAAACTATTTTTCATCTTGAAAAGAAGACTTAGCAACAGCTGACAGATTCAGTCACATGTATTGTTTCTGCCATATTTTATATGGTAAAAACAATTTCAACAATAGCCCCCCAGGTAAAACATGTGAGCATTACCTGCCCATAACTCAGTGACTGTGCTTGTAACATACTGCATGGCAAAGTTCTTCAAGCTCTCTTTTGACCTGTCTCCATAATATTTCACTGGTTGCTATAGAAGACAAAGAATGAAGTTATAACATTAAGAAAAAAAAAAGGCAAAACCTCCCGTCCTGAAACCTACTGTGTTCTTCTAACAGTACTTATGCAACTGCAGGACCAACCCCCACTACCACCCTAACTGTTCTCTCTCTCCCCTATTGGAATGTTTGAAATTTAACCTGATTTAAATTTTGTAATGTGATTTCTTTCCAAATGCTCCAACACAAGTATAATTTAGTCTTAGAAACACCAACGCCCAATGATTTTATTTCTATTTAAATAAAAATTGCTTGCATCACTCCATTTAGCATTCAGCCTCTCAAAACTTATTGTCAAAATGTACCCATCTATTCAAGTGCACTTTGTACACCACCCCAGCACCATGACTTAAAAAGTAGCTATAGTGATGTACATCATGCAGGTAGCATGGAGAAAATCTTGTGGAAGGAATTTCCAAGTTTCTTCAGGCATATGGTCATATTCTTAACACTCAAACCCACAGACTGTGCTTTGTATTTGAAAAATCCATTACAACACCGTAAGAGGAGCTGTTCAAGGACTCTTTGCTTTGATATAGCACCTCTACTGACAGTATCTTCCCGAACCAGAAGTGATATGTTGCACAGAAAAATAATTCAGAAAAATCATTGTAAAAATGTATTATCATTTATTTTGGATTATAGATATATAATAGAAATTATATATATTAATAAATATATATTTTTCAAGTTAAATTTGTAAATCAATTTAACCACGGTAAAGAAAGAGAAGAAGACAAATTTATTACAGGAAGTAACATACGTAAAAGGATGATCTTTACATAAATCTCTATGACTGAACAAATATTAAAGAAACACATCTCCAGGTTTCACTCTAAAAACATTTGAATGTACCCATCTATTGAAGTGCACTTTGTTATCACTCACCATTCCAGTTTTGAAAACATACAGACTGGGGTAACTGTTAATCCCTTTAATTCGACAAAGCATTCTGTTATCTCCACAGTTCACAGCTCCAATGCGTATGACTCCATCCATCTCCTTAGCAAATTCTCTCCACTAAAAAAAAGTCAAAAAAGAGGTTATTTTCCTATAAAGATACAATGATAAATGAGCACATGTTTTATTTCTGGCATTTTGAATGGTGTTCTTTGGTTTCAGCTTCAGTGTAAAAATCCACTTCATTAAGTTTTATGCTATTAAAACCAATGAATTTTCAGAGTTAATATACTTGTACATACCGTAGGTGCTAAATCATGGCAGTGGGAGCATCGAGGAGAATAAAAATTCACAAACCACAGTTCTCCTGAGTTAACAGCAGCATCTAGATGGAGAGAAAAAAATTATAAGTAAGTAATGCACACACATCTACAATGTAGTTATAACTAGAATGTACATTTTTTCTATACTGTATTTCCCAGAAGCTGTATGAAGTATTTAATGTCTTCTAACAGTAACAGTAACTCAGATCAGATACAGATTGTATTTCACTTGCACATACTCCTTGTTGTAGGCAGGTGCACAAAAATCCTATTTCAGAAGCTATCAGCACCCTGACTTTCAGCATTTGTTCGATTAATTAAGAAAAAAAAAGTATACTCTGCAGATTATTCTACTGAAATGTGTGATAGTGTAAGTGTGGCTACAAAATACAAGTTCAAAAAGATTGCTACCCACCAGAATTTTCCATTTCCTTATATTACTATATGTATTTAGTGGGTTCCACCTGGCAATCTTTTTATGAAGAATTCATGTCTAATGCAATTTAAAAATCCAAGTTATTATAATTAGTAGAAAAGTCAAGGGAAACATAAGTAAATAATCTTGCTTGTGAACGAAAACAACAGCCACAAAATATACACAAAGAGCAATTATCACCTTGAATTACATGGGTTTTAGCCTGTCCAATTTTGGACATAATTCTCATAATGGATTTTGTAACTTGTATTTGCCTATATTAAAATTTCCTCACAAGAAACACAACTAAGGAATGTGTAGCATCTGCAAATAGATTAACCGAGGCAAGACTGTGTTCTCAGGGTGAGTATCATGAGGGGCTGCTATTAGAACAGTACAAAACTAATTCAGGGTCCAATCTTGTACACAGGAAACTGTACTAAAATGCAGATGAAAAATCACACAAAATCCATGATTTTTTCTCTCTAGTCTCTCTTAGCTATGAACAACATAGCTGTAATTTTAATAAGAAAAAGACCTGGCTGATATTCTCACTGAAATTGTTATCTTTTCACACCATCTTCCACTTAACTGTATTCAGTTAATATCAGTACCTAGCATCACCTTCTGGTTTTGAATCGTATACAACTGACTGGATGTCACACAAAAAAAAAGTATTCAAAAAGTTCTATCAAGTGCATTTTTATGCAAGAGAAACAGCAATAATAAATCAGGAGAAACAAAATTTTAACTCAAATACTTTCCTTTTACAGTTCTCACAAAATATCTTCCAAACTTAATGCAAACTGTTTATTGATATTGATCTATTTGCTAACTAGTATTTAACAGGAAGCATTAAGAAGTATTTTTATTTTTTGTTTTCTCATGTGAGGACAATTTTCCAACCTGTGTTTGCAAAGACAGGTAAGAAAAGCCTATTAAGACACAGCTCAGCAAGTAAAAATTGTTACTTTGGGTTGCCACACTGTCAAACAGATAGCCATTTATTTAAAAAACTTACCGAATTCTCCTCTATCCAATGTTATAATTTCGGGATCGTCGTCATAAATACCTATAAAAAACCCCCAACAATTGTGTTTTATTTTTCCATCTTTAAAACAAAGAAACAAACTATCATCTTATGCACAAGAGAAGACAGTAAATTCAAGGTGAAATTCTAAGCTGGCAAAGAGGTGGTACAAAAACGCTATCCTTCTTTAGTAATTTGGGACTGAGTTTAACCTCTTGCTAGCTCACTTACTCTCATGCTACAAAAGTCGCTATCAGAACAGTTCTTTTGATAATTTAGTAACCAACCACTGAGCAAGCAGAGAATTAGAACTACTGCTGTTATGGCAAGAGCATTAGAAATAATATCATCCAGTTGTCAGATTAAAATTCAAGAAAATTCAGCTCTCAGGGAGAGCTTTATGTAATGTCCAGAAGCTTCCACACTTTCTCTCAGCCTCTGGTTTTCTACACATTTTGATCACAAAGGTGTTTCAAGCCACAAGCTTTTCCACAATCAGAATGTGTGAACAAAGGTAGGGAAGACAAAGCTAACCAGTCCTACCCAGGACATCACTACAAAACACTTTACTACTTCAACTACACAAGAAAGGCAGTGCAGAGTTACCAAAAATAAAAAATACTATTAGCATTATATTATGCTACTATGGTTGCAGATCTTTTACAGTACCTAACACGGTGAGATGTCATTTCACCTGAAGTATATAAGGATTAAATGCAAATAAATAATGAGAGAAATTAATTTCTACAGGTGACAAGGTACTTTTTATATTACTATCCACCTATATAACATATAATATATACATTTACCCACACATATAATTATATATAAATCTGTATTTTTATATACACACAAACACATAAAATATAAAAATAGATGCTCTCCAAATGACTAGTTAACAGACATTTAAAGATACCGTTTCTCAATCAAGCAGTGAAACTTCAAAAAAATTTCTTAAATCTGTTTATCTGAAGAAGTTTTAAAAAAATTTCTGTATTTTCCTGTGATAGTTGCACCACTGGTTTATTCAGTTTCAATTTGCACAGACAGTAATTTCTTAGAGATTGGGACATATTAAAATCAAACAACACCAGAAAAATATTGTTGCAAAGGTGGAGGTTCCTTCCAGCTCTTTCCTTCATCTCAATCAAACCATGTTCCTCAGTTCCCTATTTTAGTTTACTCCTGTCACAGCAGCTCTGAGAAAATCAGCACCCTTTCCCTACAGGTACCTAAAATTTATTGAGACAAACATTTAATAACTTGTCTCAAGATCATTTTAGGTATGATCCTGTTATTTTTTCAATTTCTTCTACGCCTTTACTGATCTCTAATTGCATAACTGCATATCAAATAGGCTTGACAGTGCAAAAATCTCTTCTCAAAATGCCCTTGGAAGTATACTAAACAAAAAAGGTCTTCCCGCATGAAAAAGTTAAAAAGAATCCTGATGAAATATTAACACTGACATTTAAGTGAAAAACAAGCTTTGCACTTTAAAAAAATAAATAAGAAGCTAGATGACCTATAAAAAGGTAAGCAGCAGGAACAAAAGTCTAGGTAAATAGATTGCATTTTTGGGTAGCCATTAATAATGTAAGTAACACACTGGGTCAGCAGAGAGAAAGTGACAGCTATAGAGCAGACAGAAATCTGGAGAGAATACATCAGAAACACATAAAAAGCTCTGATACAGACCTGAATTTTGCATTTCCTTGTGACTGTTTTAAGCAAATCACAGACATACATCATAACTTACCAAAATCATAGCGATAAAAGTGCCAGCTCTCGTAACGACCTCCTTGCTGCTGATCTTCAAGACCCTTCTCTCCATATTTATCATACTTCTTCCGGAGATCTTCATCTTTAAGTACTTCGTATGCTCTATTTATTTTCAAAAAATTGTCATGTGCATTTGGATCATTCTATGTAAGGAAAACTAGAATTAGCAATTAATTAATAAATAAAACATATTTGCATATAATTCTGAAAAAATTATCTTTGGAAATATTTTTATATCCCTACTAAGGATGTCAGTGGAAGCTGACATTACACTCTGATCTGAAAACAAACTACACTAAAGTTTGCCTTTCCTGAAGCCAGATGTGTTCTCTTATTTCTTCATCCTCACTAAGGTACCAACTGAACTACAAAGAGAACTGGTAGGAGGCTGTAACATTCTACAGTGATCCCTCTTCTTTCAACTCTCTTCAGTGGAATTAAGAAAAATGCTCAAGAATGGAGACATACCATTTCCTCCACAATCTTTTCCACTCCCTTAGAATCCCTACTCAACCAGTTCAAAATCTCTGCTATCAAGACAGGTTCATCCCTTCTAGTATTACACTGTAGACAGATGCCTCCTCCTTTTATTTAAAAAGCATTCTTGTTCTAGGTAGCTGGTGGATTAGAATGGTGAAAAATCTGCAGACATATTTTGAAGCCCAGTCTGGGTTCTGCACTGGTGCAGTGTAACAGTGGTGTGCAAAATGGGCCACATTCTCCTGCTCTTTTAACTTCTGCTTACATGTTTCATTCAAAAGACACCTTTTCTTAATTTTTTTCTTATCTAGACACACAGTAAATTAATTATCATTATGGAATTTGTCTAATGGGTTCATTTTCTATATATCATCTCTAAGGCTTAAAATAACCTGTTGAAAAATCTTTATTAGTATCTGCATGCTTGGAAACTACAGAATGTGACCCCAAATGCCATTATTTTGAAAGTATCAACATAGGGAAAACAATACTTCCATTAAATAGCTACAAGTTGGCATTTCTAACTTTGCTGACATCTGGCTTTCTCCCTGAGCTCTGTCAGAGGCTACAGTGTAGTCAGTGAAGGCAGGCCCTAAACTCATATGATATACTGCTGTTTTTTGGGGGCCCATGCAGTTGTTCATACAAAGATCTAAACCCTTTTATTTCCTGGGAATTTCTGCTTTTTTCAAGGCAAAATGGATGATGTTTAAAGGTTATTTCTTTGTATTTCAGAAATATGGTAGCACAGAATGAGCCATTCCCAATCTTCTCTCTCTAGTTAGTCCACAGCTCTTTATAACCTTCACCATTATGCCTCGGCAGTCCCAAATTGTCTGTTTTGTCCTCTTTGACACTTGGAAACTGATGTCTCAGATCAGGCTGTTCTTATTTGATGTTTACATGAGACTTCATGGGAGAGAAAACAGCAAGTTCCCCTAAGCTAAATGGAAAGAGGGAAACTCATCAGTTTACCAACAGAGTAATATGGTACACATGTAGGTTTTCCTCTAGTTACAAAAATATAATTGAGAATAGAAGAACCTTGACTCTTTTTACTACACCAATTTAACCAAGCCCAAATTCACCACAACCATTATGACCGCTCTATCGCTTTTTGTAAATTTTCTCTGCAGAAAATCTGAGTAGAACTATGTTATCAGGCAGTTAACATTACTTGAAAATAACAGAGAAACATCCTTGATAAATTAAAACTGCTTTTTGGTTAAACACTGAGATCAATTGAGTCAGCAACTTTGACTTGTTCAAGAGGTAACTTACCTGATTTTTATCAGGGTGCAACTTTAATGCCAGCTTTTTGAATGCTTGTCGTATTTCTCTACTACTTGCTTCTTTGGATACTCCAAGTAAACTATAGTAGTCCTGATCAGTGCACACAAGAACTATTACACAGACTAAAACTAGCAATAAAGGCCTTTTGAAATATCTAATATAATCTCCTTTGGATGCTAAAAACTCCATTATGAAGCTTTTGGAAATTTCACAGGTTCTGATTCAGACAGACTTTGGGAAGAGTCTCCAGTAAATGCACCAAGATGCAGAGATACAACTGTATCTATGGCAGAGCTCTTCAAAATGCCTGTTGTTCTACTTCATGTCACGAATCTTGCTAAAGAGACGACCTGTAAGACGACAGAGAAAAAAACAATGAAATACCACTGGTTCAATAAGCACAGGTTAGTAACGAACCGCACCGCCAGCCTGTGCGGGCTGCACGGGAACATCTGAGTCTTTGCATGGCTAATTACATCTTCCCGGAGACCACACAGGTAGGGTCTTGTGAGCATCTCTTAATCGTGACTGAGCTAATCACGCACAGCTTCACCGAATGGCACTAAAAGCCACACACCTGTATGGCACTAAAAGGGTGGGGTTAGCAGGGCTCCCGCTAACTTACCTTCGGTAGCGCCGGGGATCATTCTTCGCCAGCGCCGGCTGGCTGTGAGGCGCTGTGAGGCGGGAGCTGCCCCGGGGAGGGAGCTGCCCGCCAAGGAGGCGGCGGACGCCCCTCGCAGACAAAGGCGGGCAGAGGAGCACCGCGCCGGGACCCGCTGCCGCCGGGAGGGCGCAGGTAGGAGCCCTGGGGCACCGGGCTGCGGCGGGAGGCAGCGGGGCGGGGCGGCGGCCGCGCTCTCTCCTCCCCGCAGCGCGGAGCAGGGCCGGCCCCGGGCAGCGGCGCTCAGGGGGCTGCGGGCGGCGGAGCGAGCGGGCCGGGCGCGGAGCAGGATGGGACGGCAGCGCCTTTCCCCGGCGCCGGCGGAAGGGCGGCGGGCCCCGGGATCCGGCTCTGGGCCGGAGGCGGGCGGGGCAGCTCCGGGGCTGACGTGGCCCGCCTGGGGCGGGGGGCTCGGCTCCTCCCGGCCGCTCCTAGCCGGGGCACCCCGGTCCGCCCCCGGCCCGCCCCTCCACAGCCGGGCCCGCCCCTGACTGCCAGCGCCGCTGCCGGCGCCGCGTCCCCGGGCAGTCCCGGCGCCTCGAGGGGATCGTGGACGGGGCGGGGCCGGCGGCAGAGTTGAGCAGGACGAGGAGGAGAGCCTGGCACAGGCTCCCGTGCGGTCCGTGTCCTGAGCCCAGAGCCGCCCGAAGGAGCCGCCCGAGTCTCTGGGGCTCTTAAGCCAGCTAAGGAGCCCTTTCCGCAGGGCCTTTCCCCCAGCTCGGGCAGCTGCCCCGGCTGTGCGGAGGGGATGGGCTTCAGGGCTCCCCGCAGGCGGTCTTTCCTTCCCTGGTGAAATGTCTGCAAACACACAGGCCCGAAACACCGCCAGAGGCTTCCCGGCGAGGGTGGCACAGCCAAGGACACGGAGCCATCATCGGGGCGCTGGGTGCTCCTGCAGGGCGCTGGGTGCTCCTGCTCGCCGAGGGCAGGCTGGCAGCGCAGCGCACACCAGGCTGCTGAAAGGACCGGGCAGCGAGTGGGGTGCTTTGGGGTTGCGGAGGACTCCCTTTGAAAGTTCACATAGGGTTGAGAACTGTTAAGCTCTTAGTAAGCAGCTGTGACTGTTTGTGGAGACAGAACATACGTTGTTTCATGAGCAGGGCCTAGAAAGCAGGTTATCCAATACCTATACATTGCAAGATGTCTTTGCAAGTATTTTCTGTTTCAAAGATAGTTCTGGATTATATTGTAGTGCATATAATCCAGAATTTCTTGCAGTTTGCCCCTCTGTGCTCTTGCTTTGTTTCAAATTATGTAAAAAAAATCCTTCAGTTTCCTCTTGCTCTCATTTATGTAAATTGAACCAACCATGGGTTCTGAGTACCTCTGTTTCTGATGATGTCAAAGTGCCATAGAAGTACCTCAGGTTAATTGTTGAAAGGGAATTCTTTTTGTGCTTGCTTCTTGGTATCAGCTATCTGAATAAATACTTCCATTGCGAGCTATTTTTGGGAAAAAAACTGTTGCGTCAACAAATACTGATATACCCCAGCGTAGACGATATACTCCAGTGTAGTGTAAATGAGAAATTAATTTATAATGTTCATATTATTGCATGTTATTGCAGAAACCAAAACATCTGTCAAACTAACGGTGAAAAACATATCTGCTGAAACATTTATGTTTTCTTCCCAATGGTTATATTATGAAGTAGCTTAGTGGGTGATTCCTTTGCTTTTAATTTTCAATTTTCAGAATGTGCAGTGTGCCCTAGTGCTAGAACCTTTGGTTTTCATGAAAGGTGTAATGACTCGTGTCCCTAATGACTTCACATGACTCACAAGTCACTTAATCCGCACTTCACTTCCAATCCGCACTTGTGATAGGCATTTGTCATCTGCTTAGGTAAGGACCCTGCTGAAGTGTAACTAAGCAGGCCCTTTTGTGCACTCAGTGTTACCTTTTCTCCCCAGTTTGATCTATGAGCCCCAACAACTGGCTGAAGTTTGTTCTAAAAGAAGATTGTCTTTGGTAGTCACACAGTTAAATAAACCCCTGGCTCTGTGATTATGTTGTTGTTTTGTCTATTTCTGCCTTGTACTGTTAGTTTTGAATCGGCTTTAGGAAGCCATGCCAGGAGCTATACATAATAATTGTCAAACTCTTCCTTTTGCTGGGATTGCAACACCAAATTTGTACTTGATAAAGATTTTGAGAACTTTCCCCACTGTGCTCAGTTTGTTCTTTTCATCCCATCTTTTTTCTTCTAACTGTCTTATTGTGACTTTGTGGAACTGTGTAACTAGCTTTTATTTTCCCCTGGGGAACTTGGGGACAGTGTAGCTTTTTGTCTTTTATGAAATGCTTTCTAAGTGATTTCATTAAGCCTTCTTCATTATAATCTCAAACCTCTCATGCACATCAGTAGTCATGTCTAGCTTTTACAGCACCATCCATACCTGCACCTTGTTTGGCATTGGTTTTAGTATTTTAGTTCATAAAATATTTTTATTTTATTTTTCCTGTTTTTGTAAAGGGGTTAAAAAGGGAAAATCTAAAATACTGGCTTTTAAATTAGGACTATTTAAAATAAAGGAACAGAATAGAATTATGAAAAAAGTTAGTATTATCATTAAGAAGACAAAGGAAAGAAGTGAACAATTAGATTTTTTTACATGTGTTAAAAAATAGAAGCCAGGTTGGTAAGTTGGTGTTAGATATGAATATTTTAATTAATTATCCTGTTAATATGGTGCATACATAAAATACTCTGTAATTTAAATTTAGAAAGCCAATTGGAAAGGATGCCATCAAATACCATTTTATAGAATATATAAAATGTTTAATTAAGCAGTAAAGCTATACAAACCATCTGCTTCTGTTGAAATAGTCAAGATGTTAGAGAGCCATTTCTTGTAATTTAAAACATCTATGCGTTTTTGATTGCTTTAAAATTAGCATTCAGCCTTCATAAGGACTTGCTTCTTTTTTTTTCCTGCAGTGAAATATGCAATAACTGTTAATGACGAGGACTTTGAACAGAAATTCTGTTCATTTAGCACATTTTGAACTTTAACATATCAATTTTTGTCATCTAAGTTTTTTGTACTTGCTAGCAGTTTAAAGAAGATCAAAAGCTAAAGTAGACTGCAGTTTGAAGCTTTCTGTATGATGCATGGTGGGTAATTTAGGAGGAACTGGGTTTTATTTTATTCCATTCATCACCTGGGCCTTTTCCTGCAAACTACTTAATGGATGCTGAGCAGCTGAAAATGTCATGGGTTACAGCTCTTCCAGGCCATGGTGCCTGCAAACTAACTCCTGTTGCTGAAGAATCAACATGAACTCACAGAATCACAGAACTGACATCTCCTGGCAAGAGAAGGGGTGTGAGCAGAAGGAATATATCTCTTCAGTCATTCCCAGTGGCAAAATTCCTGGGGAACCCTTGCTCAAATGAAAGCCACCTGCCAAATCCAAACTAAAACCTAAACATTCAGAGGAGCTCACCAGGAATTCCATATCCTTATTAGCAGGTTTTCAAAAATCTGTAAATAGAGTGTGGTGTATTGAACAGGCAGAGCTGTATTTGTCTGTGACTTCCAGGTTTGTTTGGAGATTCTCTGATACAATCAAAAAGTTGTTTGCAAGCTGCTTGTCAGGAGGGCAGTTTCTGCCACTTTTGAAAAGATGAGATAAAACGAGGTAGGGCTGTGGGGGCAGAAGTTTCCTGTAACGTATTCTTCACAGTCTAAAGATTTCTTTACAGACCTTGAACACAAAAATATGTTTTCTGTCTGACTTGCTCTGCTAGTTGATCTTTGAATTCCTGACTATGGTGTTATAAAGTATTTTTTCCCTTGTCCGTTCCAGGGACTTGCACCTCATTCTGTTTCCTAATAGCCTCACAGAAATCTTTGTAACTGTTTTGATGCACAGTTTAATATAAGCAGACATTGTTATAAGAACATAGTGTTAACACCTGTGCTTTTGTAAGTCTAAATAGGACAATGGGCTTTGAGATCCAATATTTTATGGGCTTTTCAGACATCTGAGGTGAAGAGACATTCAGAGATGCCTTCACTATAGTCTGCTAAAAGGGTAAAAATGTTGACAGCTTTGATTCCAAAACCCCTGTCTTCCCTTATTCTGTAATGTCTTAAGAGTTTTTCCTAATTCAGTAATAATTTAAGGACAGGGGTGACTAATTTGTATGCAAGGCATCTGTAAACTCGACAGGGTCTTAAAAAGCTCCACATCTGCAGAGAGACCTCACAGAGAGGGGCATGCAAACTACAGCAGTGTAGCATCTGGTGGAGATATCTGAGTATCCTTGAAGGAGTTTTTATTAAAGGAAACAGAAAAAACCCCCAAGATTGCAGCTCTTCAAAAAGTCTAAATCAAAGCAGAAACTTTGAAAAATGGTGATAGATGTGTCACTTTGGAGAGAACAGGAGAAACAGTCATCTGTTAATGTACAAAAAAAAAGCAAACAAATGGAAGCTGTTCTTAATATTCACAGTATTTAGTCAATATGATACTAGATGGGCTTGCTGCGTCTCATTTATCTTTTAAACTTGCCATTGGGGGTTTTAGCAGCCTACTCTAATTCTGCTGACTTACTGCTACTTTGTGTGCTCCACTGGCCCCGTTTCAGCAATTCTGAGCTGTCTGGCACTGTTTGGAAACAAAACAAAACATTCCTATTGCACTACTGAGATTTCCCATCTTCACAAGCTACATACTATGGCTATAGCCCATGAAGAGCAAGTCAAATTATTGACTTTAAGCCAATGGTATGATGCAATGAGACAAGTCTATTTCTCCTCCTTCCCCCCTTCACTGCAAAGCTCTCTTGTTCCTTAATGTCAGCTCTTCAGTGTGTGTGTTTGTGTTTGCACATGTGTGGCTGGATGATGTGCTCCAGGCTGAAGCCCAGATTTTCTGCTCCCAATTCATGGGTTTACACCTGGGTGCTGTGCTCTTTATTGAATGCAGTAATTCCCTGTAGACCCTTTAGTCCAAATCTAGTTACTTGGACTAAGAAGAGGCACGTTCACAGGAAGCAGAGGCAAAAGTTAAAAAGGTGAAAGAAGTCAGTGATCAGGCAAATTTGGTTGGAGGGGGCAGAGCTGAGGCTAGGAGATAACAAATCATGCTTGTTGAAGGCAGTGAAAGTGACTGCTTGGTCATACTGGGTTAGTTATTTAAAGCTTAGTACTTTTCCATATTTGGGCCTCAGGTTGTGATCTTTAAGTCTCACTGATGAACATTTATTCACAAAAATAGCCTTGGACATCATGAGTATGCTTGTAAAGGGGGAGAATCTTCAGAGTAAGCTGTATGGTGTTATTTGCACAGGGTACCTCCTCTAGTCAGTGTACAAGTCTGTCAGAATTGCATTCTGCTTGTCTTTGTGCTACAGTATTTCCTCATGGCTGTTGCATTTCTTCTAACCTGAGCCATAACATGCAGCATGTAGTGGAAACCATGTGTCTTCAGTGAATCTCTGCATATTCTCATGCGTACTGTGGCAGCTTGTTTGCAGACTAGAAAGACAACTGTTCTGTTGTCACTGAGAATTAAAATCATCCTTCCTTTGGGTACATAGGCCATTCTTTTGGTTTTATTTAATATTTTACTATTGAAGAGTGAAATAGGTGTTTGCTGCTGTTCATAGAGCTGATGCTGCCCCTTCTACATTGCGAGCAGATAGAGGTTTATTCATTATGGACATGTTCTAGAATAAATGAGCACCAAATTTCATATGCTTCATTTCTGTGTTAACTTGACCTCTTCTACCTATATTGTAGCTGTGTTAACATAAAGTGGAGTTTTTGCATCAGGTATCATGCTTAATTTGGTTTTGAAGGTGGCATTGTGAGGAAAAGCATTCTTTTCCACTGGTGTGTCTTATAAATTACTTATACATCTGACCATACAGGGTGCTGCAGTTTAAGCCTTTGAGGTACTACAGAGAATTTAAAACTGATTTATTTGCACTGTTCCTTTATTTACATTTTATTTATTACATCTGATGAAAAGAAAATGTTTAAACCCCCAATGGATAAACCAAATATATTTTTTAAAATTTCTCATGATTCACATTCAGATATCTTTAATGAGCCTGAGGAACGATCGCCAACTAAACTTGGCTCATTAATTTAAAACTGGTGTTAATAGCATTATTTTTATCTGTATTCCTTTAAATTGTTCCCTGTGCTCCTGTTAAATTCATGATCCATAAATAGATTCTTAATTCATGCACTGAATCATCATATAGTTATAACTGCTATGCTGAAATTGTAAAGTGAAGATTTCTAATAAACAGTAGCTTTTTAAAGGATCTATCAATTCAGTTAGCACTTGAGACACTTGCAGTAAACATATGTGCTAAAGTCAAAACACCACTGTTGTTTTAAATGCCCAGTCTGGTTGCTGGGCTGGATCCTAAACTGCATTCCTTGTGCTGTGAGGTGGTGTAGTTTTATTGAAATAGGAACTGTCACAGTGTCCTATCCCCAGCTCTGGACATCTCATGTTATTTCAACTTCTTTACTAAGTAGTGTTTGAATTTAAATGATTTTGGGTATGTCTGCAATTTGTGTTTAATATGAAAGGTTGCAATAAAATATGTGATTTCTTATAAGCAAATTAAAAGGATATTAGTAGCACTATTATGAACAAAGTACTATTCAAAGCAAGAGAAAGCTATTCAGCATACATGGTCTCAGTTCTAGGAGTACTTTGTACTTTTATGTGCATTTGAAAAAGGAGAAACAAACAACCCAAACCATGATTACACTGAAGGGCTTATACTTAAAAAAGGGCAAGTTTGTGTGAATGTTGGCAGAACTTAAGTCTGTGCAATCAAGGTCATAGATTTAAATGCTACAGAAATGCCGTAGTGTATTCACTTGATGCAAGAATTTATCAGAATATGGTTGAAGCCAGTTACTGTGATTCATTTTTGTTACATAAACTATCATTCATACATTCCAAATCAACATGCTTCAGTCCTGACTCTTTGATATTTATTGTAGATATGTAAGCAGTTTCAAACTGCTTGGCATTTGTTCAAAAATGCCATATTTACTAAGAGCTTTGCAGTTGTCTTTAGAGTAAACAACTTTCCTATCAGCATTCAAGCACTGCTGTTGCTTAAGCTGGCTGTGCTGGGGGATGGCAGGTGTGGGCTTGCACTGGAGCAGCTCTATCCTGCCCTGGAACGTGTGGGCACATCCTAGTTTTGTTGTAGGAGAGCAGTGCCACTGTGTGTGGTCTGGCAGAGGGAGCTGGGCCCATTGCTGGGGAGCCTGGGGCCCCCATGGGCTCAGATCCCACATGGACTTGCTGCTTTATAACAGATGAGGCTGCCACTGTAAAATCAAGGATGTGTTGGTGCAGCCACTTGTCTGAACTGGGCTGGGCTCATGCAATTGCACTGACCTCAGCAGCAGGATGGCTACTGCCAGTAGTGTTAGAAAGAGCACTGCATCAGAAAGTACCAGGCTCAGTTGAAAGGGATGTTTTTCCACTGTTGTCCCCTAGGAAGGGAGAAAGCATGGGACTCTTCTCAGCTAGGATGCAGTATTTTAATGCTCAGAGCCCTCTGCTTTCACTCCATGCCACCCACCTTACAAATCAGAGCTCCCAGAAGAGCTGCCTCAGTTTGGTTTAAGAATATTAAGTTTAAGAATATTAGGTTTGGCTCAGCCCCAGGCAAAACAGTCTGCTGGACTAGCTGCAATAAGACCTTGGAGCTGCAAAGTTACCCTGCTGGAGGTAGGGTAGTGGGTTGGCTGCTGTGGCTGCTGATTTCCTAAGGAGCTCAGTAGACAAGTGGTTTAGGATCATAGAGCTGTTTAAGTTGGAAAAGACTTCCAATATTGAGTCCAACCGCAGACTTTTCATAATATCCAGTCTAAATCTTCCATAGCACATCTTGTGGCCATCTCCTCTGGCCCTCTCACTTGTTACTTGGGAGAGAAGACAAACCCCTACCTCTCTACCACCTCCTCTCAGGTAGTTGTAGAGAGTGATTAAGGTTCCCCTGAGTCTGTAGCACCTATGAAAGGTGTAAGGAAACTAATATGAATTGTAGGCTAATTGAGCTTTGTAGAAGGTTGTAAATTAATTTTGTGTTTGAAAACTTAGGTTATGTTGTATGTAATATTTGACAGTCCTTTCCGACCTGAAATAACGGGTGCTAGCTTGTTTTGCTAGTAGCTAAAACTAAAAGGAAGTCTTAACTGCATTAGTAATGAAAATCTGTGTGATATAATTATACATGTAATTTTGCAGTGAAGAAGAAAGGAAAATATGACATAATACATTTATTTATATTTGTCTTTCTTCTTACTAATACAAGGTAATTTTTTAAAAAAAGAGAAACTGTTAGAATACAGTTGCTCTCTAAGCCTGTAGTTCTATTAGCTGATTGAACTCTGGCATATACGTCCTAAAAGCCCAAGAGACTGCCTGATGCCATTCAACATGTCTACTTTTATGCAATGCCACTGTTTGAGATTGTACAGACAGTATTCTGTGTTCAGCCAAAGAATTTAAGGAAGACTGAGATAGTGAAGGCATCAAACTCTACTCATAGTCCTTTTCCCTGTATGGGCCATTCTCTTAAGAGTTGGACTTAATGTTTGTCCTGGGTTGCAATACAGATGTATTTAAGTATTCCATTACCACCAGCTGTGGGCCGTTAGCTGCTATCACCTGCTAATGACCCACTCCGGATGACAGGCAATGGGCCATCCGTTAGCTGTTATCAGCTGCTAACGACCCACCCTGGATGACAGGCAATGGGCCATCAGGGACCCACCGTGTGACTCATGGACTTATCTCATCCCATTGTGGGATGCTCTGCCAGGAGGGAGGAGCCAGGTGTTCCCACCTGGATATAACCTGGCCTTGGAACTGCCTGAGCTAGCCCGGTCTACTGGGTTCCCAGAGGACAAGAGCTACCACTGGATCTTCAGCTGGAGACTAGACCTTCACAGGATCACCGCTTCAACTGGACTACTTCAGTTGGACTGCTACTACCACCCTAACAGGGTGTTAAGTTGTATGTGACTTTGTCAGTGCTTTTCCTTGTATTATTTCATTTATTTTTAATTTCAATCTTGACTTGTGATCTCCCACTGGTTTGTTTTCAAACCAATACATATTCCTTTTGGAACCCTTCCAACTCAGAATACTCTGTGATTTGTGACTTTGCAGAGGATGACTATGAAACCAGCCCTAGCAATGCCCCTAGACATTGGAAGAAAAAATGTCAGTGGGGAAAAAGTATGAAAAATATTAACTGTTCTGAAGAAAACTTAATAGCCCTCTTAATCTAGTGATGTGCTAGATGATTTGCTTTGCTTTGTTATTTTAAGCATCCTAGCATGAAGAAACAAGGGAAGCATGAATGATTTTTTTGTATCTGTCAATGACATTCTAATCCATGTGTTTATTTTGGTTGTAACATATATATGCATCTCTGTTAATTGCGTGTATTGTCAGGTTTATAGGTAATGTTTTATTTTTTCTAGAAGAGGCTTTCACATCTACAATACAATATATTTTTCTGAGTGCAAAGTCTTGTGTTTTCCAATGAATGGGAAACAAAAGTATATAAAATCACTAGGCTGGGAAGGTAGTAGATTTGCATTGGTATTTTATGCACTTAAAAGGGTTTGTTTGGTGGGTGTAGATTTTTTGTTTTTTTGGTTTGGTGTGAGGTTGGTTTTTTTTTTTTTTTTTTTTTTTGTTTTTGTTTCTTTTGTTTTATTAGTTTAGAGAAAATGAAATGGAACGGTTTATTGTAAAATTCTTGCATGCCTTGTCCCTAGGATTCGACACTGCTGCTTATATTAGTGGAAGAAGAGGCACTAAATATTTGCATGTAGCTGCTCATGGCATTGTGTCAGGGACAGTATCTTGAGATTCACAATATGGTTTCCCTTCTCTTAGGCAAGAAAAGCTATGCTAGTCTTTCTCCTGGTTCAGTCTACTCCCCGATCCGTGCTCCTTCAGCTCTGCTTCTCTGGTGCATTTGGTCAGGAAAGAAGACTGCTCAGGGGTCTGTGTGAAACACAAGAGTGTGTGTTCCATTAGTATGGGTTTTAATACAATTTTCACTAATTGATGGCAAAAGTTGTCCATCCACCCCCACTTTTTATGCCCTGCTCTAGTTACTGTGGAGCTAATAATCTGCTTGCCTCTTTCTCACGCTTTTATCAGTGGGAAAGCATCCACTGACCACAGTCAAGCAAGATCAAACTCTGGGCTGCTGTGAGTTCTAGTTGAATTAGTGAAACAACTTTGAGGTTTTCATGGGGAAAGGGATATTTTTACATATACAAAAGGTATTTATTTAAAGGGGGTTTTTTATATATACAGATAGAAGATTCCACTTCTAAGCTTAATTTTGGCTTTTTGAAATATCTCAAAACGGATATGTCATGTTTTCCTTTCTTTATGCTTCAGTGCAAAATCACATGTTTAATTACATAATTGTGATAGTTGTATGGAACAGCAAAATTTACTACACCGTGTTAAGAATTTAATTGATATGTACAAATACAACAACTTATCACTGGGAATGTGGTTTTTTTTTTTTTGGTTTTTTTTTTTTTTTTTCCCCCACTAACTGAACTTTTTTTTGGGAGGTAGCTTGAGGATGTTGGCACATACAAATAAATGACATACAATCTTTTATAATTCCAAGTTTATGTCAGAGATAAGACACTAGAGGGAGCCCATATCATAGTTTTCTGCATTGAGAGAAATTGCTTTACAAAGATAAAACTGTTTCTACTAATGAGTAATTTAAAGTGAAATTTCTAACGGCTTTGCGATACAAAAGAAAACATCACAGTACTATAGGACAGTTAGTTGAGAGCATTTTTGGCAATTCATAAAGTCAGTTTTCCCTTACCACTATCTGCATTTTTTCAGTACTACAAAAAGAGTACAATAGAGGAATCTTTGTTTTGGTGCTTACGTAATAGGAAACAATTGGTGGCAGTTGTCTTTTGAAGAACTCTCAAGACCCCGTGAGTGCAGTAACACAGAGGAAAAGCTTGAGGATAGGTGTGTTGGGGCATTCTACTTGTTCAGGCAGTGTGGAGACATGAGATTTTTAAGATCTGTTAAAATACAACATATTGCAGTTGTTTGTGAATGCCTGTATGTCACGTAGAACTTCCTGCCGCGTGTCAGTGAGCACACAAAATATAGCTCACGCAGTAATAACCAGTGAGCTGTGTGTCACCCACCGGGCAAAGGACCTTGTGTAAGATGACAGCAGCCCAGGGCTCGTGGCTATAGGAATTATTTAACTGCAGTCCTTAACCTTTTGATTGCATTTTGTTCCTCACTAAATAAAGAGGCTTTAGAATTTAGCAAGGTTTTTGTCCAAGACAGATTGCTTAAGGCTGCACCTGCACTGCATGACATCGTTTTCATCCTGTGACTGCTTCCTGCCCACCCAGTCTCCTCCTGTTATGTAGTCAAAATGCACACTCAAATCCACAAGATGGGAAGTATTCCCATTTCCGGTCTGGATGCAGTTGGGTTCACCCAAAGTAAGAGTGAAAGGCTGGATGAGAGTTAAAAACCATTTTAACTGCCCAGCCTTATGTTCACTGTGCTGAATACTTCAGTTCAAGGAACTGGAAGATACAATGTTTTCCAAATTTGTATTAATAGAGGATAGTGGACAAAAATATATTGTTTTGATACAATACTGAAATGCAGTATTTATTAATTCTGAGGGACAGCTTCCATATTTCATGTAGCAATTCTCAAGGGATCTGATACTGAAGACATTCAATATCCTAATTGCACTTTATGTTTAGCCTCTTGTTTTATAAATGTTGAAGCTAAATCCATAAAAATCTGTTTACAAAGACAGTATTCAGTATTAACTGCTTTTTACTTGCATTCAGATCCCTTTGTCATGCTTCTAGCTAACAGCAAGCATTTTTTTTTCAACACTTCACATTAGCAGAAGATTATGTAAGTGTGTAATGCAACTTATTCACAGGGTAGGTAGTATCAACATTGTATTTACAATTCAAATAGGAGCAGAGATGTATGTAATTTATCAGGACACAGTCTCTCCATCCATCT
This sequence comes from Entomyzon cyanotis, assembly GCA_024500445.1. Classification (NCBI taxonomy): domain Eukaryota; kingdom Metazoa; phylum Chordata; class Aves; order Passeriformes; family Meliphagidae; genus Entomyzon; species Entomyzon cyanotis. The sequence goes on along the minus strand of JAKEPQ010001027.1, from coordinate 13,633,490 downwards.
GTTAACTGTGCTCTTAGAATGCTTGGTAAGAGAAAATGCTAACCCAAACATCTTTCCTCAGCATAGATACCATTTGTCACTATGCACTACACTTGTGATTTGCTCCAGACTGGTTTTCCCAGACTATTGTGGTTTTGTCCTTCTAATCACAAAGAATGTTTTTTACAGCTTTGCTGAGTAGAAAATTACTTCTAATAGTTAAAAATCTCAGTTGCTTGTGCAATTTTTTAAAATTACCAGCTGTTATGGATGGTTGTGTATGTGTTTTAATATATCAAAATGTATTAATTGAAAGACTGTATACATGCAGTGCAAAGCTACTATTAATATTGTTTTCATGGTTTGAAGAGTAGTCAGTGCTTTTTTTAAAGCTCTCTGTCTGTAGCACAGAGTGAACACAGAACTGTCAATTTTATAGGTCTCTGTGGTGCTTGGTATGGATGCTAAGATTTGTAAGTATCTACCAGCTGATTTTCACAACACACCCCTGAACCAAAGGGATATTTCTATTCCCATTTTAAAACTTGCAAATACGATATTCAGATCAATGCTGGAGAAACAAGCAACTTTATGTACCCCTTTAAGGAAAAGAAAAAGCAATAACTTCCTAGCCTTCTGAAACTGAGCATTAATTCTAGATGTGTCTTACCAGCACTCCTGTTTTCCTGAAGGTCTGTGTCATAAGCAGTTTCTTACCCATTAGAATAAAAATAAGCAGAGTTAGTTTAAACAGTAGGAATATAGTTCTTCTGATGCAACTTTCCTTTCCTATTAAAACAGGCCACAGTATATTATCATACAGGAAATAGGCAACAGATTTGGAAGGTGTGACAGCCTATTACAGAAGTACAAGGATAAGCAGATGAAGACAGAATGACTTATTAACTCTTCAGCTAACATAGCAACACCAAGAAGTGAAAACAGCCCTGGGTTTGTAGGCTACTTGCAGCTTGACAAACTGTCATGTTAGGAAATCTTTTATAACTACTCACTGCTTTTCCATTAACAAAATAAGGCATGTGAATCCCAGTTTGACTTTGTGAGTTCCCTGCCTTCTCAGTGTTTGCTTATGCCCTGTCTTGGGGAATGTGCCTCTAAAACAGAAGTACTGTTCAAGTAGCTGTTTCTGTTGGATGTGGAGCATAACAATCTCAACTTGGAGAAAGTCTCTCACTGAAGGACTAGCTGTGGCAGCAATGTTGTAAGTGTTTTTCAGACAACAGTTGACCTGACTGGAATTGAAGTATTAAACAGTGTTCAGGTGTTGGTGAAAGGCTGTACTTGCCAGATCTCAGAAATTCAAGGTCTGAGAGTCTGGGAGAGTACAGAACTGTGGATCTCAGAACTTTCCCAGTATCTGGAGATAAAGATTTCTGGAAAGGAGTGAGAGAAAGGACTTTTAGCAGAACTAACAACTCACAGATAGTGAGTGACTGAGGTTTAATAGCTGTGAAAATCTTCTGAAAGCATAATTTGGAGGAAAAAAGCTATTTACTTGTTTGAATGATTGACAACTCAATCACTAGCAATTCACACGTTTCCATTAGACTGAACGAAGAACGTGCTAGTCCTGCATCATAGTGATGCATTTAGAAAATAATTCTAGCTTTCTATAATAGTTATTTTCTTTCAGTCTTGTTATTCATGTAAACAGAAAATTAATTGGTGACTCTGCTTCCAGTCATGTATGCAATTCTATTTTAAGATAAAAATTTTGATGTGCCCTTCAAACAGAAACTTCTTACATTTTTGTGTTAAAGGTGATTGCTAACCTGCAGAAGTGAACCATGGTAGGGATTTTCCATTTGCCCCAGTGGGGTGATGGTGGTAGTGGCGTGTGTCAAGTCCCAAACACTTGCCTACGTGTTTCATGTACTTTCTAGTCTAGAATTCAAAGAGGAAAACTCATATTATGACATTTTTTTTCAATTTGCAGTTACTCTGAGGAATATTTTGTTTGCATTCTCTCTCTCTGCTATGTGAAATATGTGAAAGGGTGGAGCTGCAGCAGCAATAAGAGATCTCTTGGTAGAAACTTATGTTATTACAAATAATTGTCTTGACCTGAAGGTGTGGAAAGAGAAATAATACACTAGTGGAAATCTGTATTTAAGCATCACTAGAGAAACGTGTGTGGTGGAAATAGATGTCCTGTGCCCTTGGTGCCCCACTTAGTAAATGGAAAGTTTATGTGGGCTTGGGTTTGTTTGGCTGGACTCTGATGAAGGATTTTGTGTGGATTTTTTTTTTTTAAATACTGCTATGAGTAAACACAACTTCTCAAGAATGGGCTGTGTTTAAAGCAGAGCGACACGCTGGCCAGCATGCCTGAGATATTGTATAAACATATGATGAGCTTTCATCCAGTCTCTCTGTTATTCTAGATGATTCACAAACTAGAGACAAGATTTAGTGAAGGACTTTGTTTAATCCAAACGATGGGGATACAAGTGTCTGCAATAAAATGTCCAGAGGCTGTGTGAATATAGCTTGATGTTTTCACTATATGTCTATAATAAAATAATAATTCCATAATAATATACTTATTTTAACTAATTACTTACTCAACACTGATTATTTATTATCCCTTTTGTGGCAATATTTTTGTGAGACTCAATTGGTTTTGTTACTGATGTCAGTATAATCATGAAGATATATGACAAAGTAAATATACTTGAGAGAGATGCAAAGTAAATTTCAATGAAATATGGTTCATTTGAGAATAATTTCATATTTTTTGAGAAATGAGAACGCAAATAGTTGTGATTTAGATCTGCATAACACATTTAGTCCATCCTAAGAAGTTTATAAGGTGATTGTGCTTCCCTCTTTTCTTGATTCCTTGACCAGATGTGGCCTTCATTATCTTTAGGCAGGTGCTTTCTGTAGGCTGTTGTATTTTATGGAACAGTAATTTATTTCTTGCTGTATAAAGACAAAAATCTATGGTCTAAGCTGAAAGAAAAGGAGTATGTATCATCACCAAAGCTAGAGTTACCTTAAGCTAGAGGGTGATGAATCTGTAAAAGAGAGATGACAAGGTAGCAGTGAACTTGAAGTTGGGAACTTGCAAGAATAAGTTTTGAAGGATGTCCTCCGTGATACTAACAAACTTGGAGTGCAAGGGAGACTGACTAGAGTCTTGTCTTGACCACTGCTGGTCTTGCTGGTTTGCACCCTATTATTTGATGAACCAGAGTTTGCTTTCTCTTCTCTATTTTCTCCAGCCACAATATATGGAATTGGCTTCTTTGTTTCTCCGCTTTCTCTGAAACAATAAGGGTTTAATTTGGAAGAAGAGATTATGTACTTTATCAGAAAATGTGAAAACATGAAGTGGTTTTTTCTTGTAATACTACATGTCTTCAATTTCAGACTTGGGATGACTTGCAGTATTTTGAAATTGGAAGGAATTTCTTTGATTGCTAAAATACCTTCTGATAAGTATTTTTTTGGGTCTAGTTTGTGTAACATGCTGCATTATTCAGTTCAAAAGTCATCTGGCAGTTTTGTGTTTTGAATTCTCTGCTGTTCTACCTTACATTCAATGTAACACTTTCTGTGACTGTCTGGAAAATTAAATCATTTTGATTATTTAAAAATATTTGCTTTCCTGTTTAAGAAACAATGGCCCAATCCTGCTAAATGGTGAACAGCTTTCCTTCTTCTAATGACTTTTCATGCCTCATGTTGTGAGGAATACTTGAGTGAACTCCTTTTTAAAGGTAGCTTCAGTTTTTTGTAAGCATGAGCTACTCCACTGCATAACAGTAACAGTAAGCTTAGGTAATATTGTTAGCAAATACTCTGAATCTCTTGGAACAATGGTATGACTAATGGGTTCAAAAAGATAGTTGATTTTTATTCCCTCACGTGGAATCTTGATTCCACTAAAGTCTCCTATTTACAGAATTTGACCAAAAGCTTTTAATATATTCTAAACCTTAACATTATGTAATGTTTTATATTTTATATCCTTTATCCTAGGTCCGCAGTTCTAGTGCTGGCAGGTGAGTTCTCCACTGTCATGTGTAGAAAATACACTATTGCTACTTACGCAATCAAAATTTATATATTTTTTTTCAAATATTTGTGAGCCATGAACATTTTATGGAGTCACTTATTTTCTAATAAATACTTGGGGACCACTGCAAACATTTGGATTGTCTTAAAGTCTTAAAAGTAGATCTTTTTGCCAAGTTTAAGCATTAATTGTTGAGTTTAGAAAAGTTCATGTTACATGTAAGTCTGATTTTCAAAATTCTTTCAGAATCTTGCATATCCAAAGATGAGTAAGAGCTATGTCTAGAATTTCTTTTGTCAGGTAATTACGTAGTTTCTCCTTTATATAATTGTAATTCCATAAGCTAATTAATATTTTTTGCAATTTAAACTGGAAAAGGGTACTGATGAATTATATTCCAGTGCTGATTAACAGTATGGTCTAAGGTTACTTGATTAAATGTGTTATGTGCTTGTTTAGAAAGGACAGATAGATGGTGTCACTTGCAGGATGAGCAAATTGCTAGTCAGATCATTGTTCTCTTTTTCAAAAAGCAATCATGAGAGCTAAAGCCTGATCTTTCAAATATGTTGCAAATGGGATTAATGCACATACAGAAACGGAGAAAGGTTCTTTAGAGACTACAGCATTGTCTAAGAAGTATAAATAAATGAAGTGTACAGAAGTGCAGCCTCAAACTATGGATAACTTAGTCTTGACTTGATCTCTTTGTGTTGTCATTCTGAAAAGAGATTCAATCTGTAAAAAATGCTGAATGTAAGCAACCTTTATCCTTTTATTCATCGGTGTAATATATTAGAGAATTGAACTTGATATAAAAAAGTAGAATAATTACTGATACATATTGCTTAGAATGTACATATCTATGTGTACATATGTATATACACATATGTAACTGTATGTATGATAAGACAACTGCATGTTCAGTGTCCTCTGCTTGCTGTGGAATCATTAATACTTTTTTCCAAAGAAGATCCTGTTTTTTAACTATAGTGTAACTTGTCATATCATTTTGACTAGGTATTTCTTCCTAAGAATTATTTGATGATAACAGGCCTTGCAGCACCCTTTGCAGAACTGTGAGGTGATGGTGTGCAGGTTTGTTTAGCGAGAGTAACCACAGTAACATGAGTGCATGTTTCTGTAGATACAGGAATCACATGGAAGTTAATGTTAAATGTGGTGCAGCAGAGAACAGAAGAATGCTTAAATTAGGAGAGCGGAGTGCTGCATTAGATGTTACATGTGAAAGGAATCAATATATGTGTTTAATTTGCTTTAGTGAAGTGCTGCAATGATAAAGGCTCTTTTAGGATTTTAGAATTTTAATTTTTTTTAAACCTGTGAAATTCAGCGGTATTTCTATCATGGAGTTATGGGCATTGACATTTTAACCTTTCAATCCAAATAGGATAGGATTGGTCTGTTTCATTTTCTTATAGTAGTTCAATTCTGTATACCATACACAGTTCTGTAACTCAGAAGAAAAAAAGACAATGGATATCACAAAGCCATTCCACAAAAATTGCCCTTTTGTTTAATACACAGGTTCTATATAGTTTTGCAAAGCATTACTAGGTATGCCTGTTTGCCCTGACATCTGCATTGAGTGACTGTAATGTTGTGTCTTGTGTGTTCTATAGTGAGACTAGTAGAAATCTGCATTTTTGAAAATGGGAGCTGTCTACAGTTAAAAACATCTTTGTACTGGGCTGGTGAGATTAAAATTCTGGGAGAAACCAGGGCCACTTTTATTATTAACCCTTGAATGAGAATAAGTGGGGCAAAGATGAGAAGAAAACCTGTGTGTCGACTGGTGGGAGGAGACAGAAAACGATACCCTTTTTGCGTTGAAGAACAGAATACCAATAGTTTTATAATCTGGAAAGGATATTAGCAGCTAAAGCCTTTAGCAGCTAATTCTTTTGCCCACTGAGTGCTGGATGAATGCTATACTGTTGGAGGTATCACTTTATAAAAGGAGAAACTTCCAGTTGCAAGTAAATGTCACTGTGAGTTAGAGAATGGGAGGAAAGAGTTATATAGCTCTCAAATAATTCCAAACACATGCATTTGCTTGAAGATATTCCCTTTCATTGTGCAAGTAGGGGCATTGCAGCAGTCCTGCTTGAGTCAATGTTGAAGAGTTCAGTACTGTGTATATAGGCCTTCTGCATCCTTTTCCAAGGCAGGATGTTCTGTAGCCAGGCACTTATACTAGTAATCCTTCCTGTTTTCTTTCATGTCTAATACTGAATTCCATTCAAGACACAGAGAGCTGAAGTATAAGAAATTCTGGGATCAAAATTCAGTGTTATGAATATCTATAATGTCAAGTATTGGAAGGATTTAATTAAATCCTTATGCATAGTTGAATACCTCCTGAATTTCATTTCAGTTGCAATCAAGCATCTGCAAATGGAGTTGGTGTAATCGCAGGTTTTGTGACATTTTATAAAGGATTTTTTTAGCAAACTAAATCAGCTACAAGATTTGAGAATACTTCTTCATTGCAGCTCTCCAAGTTCAGTAGAACAAGATGGGTTTTATTTCATGAGAAGTCTAGTTGATAGGATGTTTTAGGAAAGGAAATTGTTTAGAAGTTTTTCGAGGAGTAAAGACCCTAAAGCTGTCATTCAGCAATAATCAAAGAAAAAGTTAAGATTTGATGTTTGAGGTTTTTGTGCTTTTATGCAACTGCAAGGAATCAGACTCCCATTTCCATTTCCTTGGGGAACTGTGGGCTCCGAAGTGCTTGTATCTTTTAAACAAGCCACGCATCTCCAAAAAAGGCAAAAATGTCATAGGAATGACATTTTAACATAAGCTGTGTTTTTCTGCATTAAAGTTTCTTGTTGAAAGTCACAAGTTCCCTTACCCGCACCCTCTTATGGTAGAAATAGACTCAGTTTTGCATAACCACTTCTGCATGCTAAGTTATCATGTTGGTCTTGAATGCACATAAAAATATGACTACATCAGAAATAGAATTCAAGAAATTGGATTGTGCTCTTTGGTCAATAATGAAATTGAAAAGCTTTGGTTGCAGATATAGCCAAATGATGTGAAACTAATGCGGTTCAAATGTAGTTAGTTTCCCTAAGGAACGCTGCGGAGTGGTGATGCCTCAGAGAGATGATATGAAAGAGTGGCTGTACCATGGAAATATATCGAAAAAATAATGAAATTAAAGGATCTGCAGTTTGAATTGTTACTTCTCTACTTTATGCATCAAGGTTTTTACACTGATTAATTCACTCCCCGTCTATGATTCATTTAATAGCATACCCAGCCATTGCTTTCGTGTTTTGGAGCACTGACTGCAGAGCTACTATTTTGGTCTCCAAAGCAGGCTTTCTGTTTTGTGAAGTGTGCACCATTTATACCAAGTTTCACCTCTGGAAAAACAAGAACAGTGTTATTTTTCACTTCAGTAGACTGATGTGCTTAAAGATTATCACAAGCACTCCTCTATAATCATGTGTTACTAAATCAAGTATTTCTGATTTTAATTATTAGGGAAATGGTGGTCTATTTTACAGCACAGCTTAATTGAGGATGGAAGATGTACAGTCCGTGGCTACAGTTTCCCTTCAGAGTGTTGAACTTACACGTTAAGTCTCTAAAGTCAGTGTTTTTAAGCCAGGCTTTTATTAAAAAGAGAGATCTTGCCTTCCCTTTCATCCTCTGCCATGCCTTTTGCCCTGTCCTTGGAGCTGTTGCCAAGGGAGCACACACAGTACTCTGGAGCAAGGACCCATGCTGATTGAAAGTGAACCATATTTTATGGTTTTCTTTTTATCTTAGTTCCATCCAAACAAGTTTCCTGATGAGCTTGCCATGCAGCTGAATGAATGCTGGCACTAAGCTAAGGCAAGGGAAGCAGCAGTGTGACACCAGATAGGGGAAGGAGCTTGCTCCTTTAGGTGGCTGTGTGGTCCATTGAAGCACATGCTTTTTTTTTTCTGGCTTTAAAGAATTAAAGTGAGTTGGTTGCACTAGTGTGAGTGTTATCACTTGTGGCTAGGGTCCTTCAGTGGGTTGGAAGTGTCTCTCACCTTTTCTAGTGTCACTGCTCTGCTCTCCCTGTGAGGTCCCTTATACCAGGGCTCTGTGGCTGATGCAGTGAAGTTACAAGGAACTTTTGAGAATTCTTTCAAGTAAGAAACCCTTAATCCCATATATGCAATAACATTTTTTACAAAGTATATAATTTATCACCAGTCAGTGTGAAATACATGTTACTCTTCAATGTAGCTATTCCTAGGTGATATTTCTGTTATTCTCATTTTTCAAATATACGTAAGGGTTAGACACAACCAAAAATGAAAAGATGCATGATGAAATGCAAATATTCTGAACTTGATTGGCAGCAAATCTTAGATGGTTTTCCTTCAGGATGTTTTTCCCCCTATTTTTTTTCTTTATACTCTTTCCAACCTTTAGGTATTATCAGCTTTTCCAGCCTTGAGATTAGCGTGAACTTTGGATGTTTTTAAGGAACTGGAGAAGGAAGACAGACATTTTAGAAGATTAAGTTCTGAATTTTGTCATTAGAATTGCAGAATTTCTTTAATAGGAACAATAAACAATGAAATGAGAGTACAACAAAACAGAATGTGAGAGAGATCCTGGTGATTAAGTCCAGGTACTTGAAAGACAATCACTGCCAACGCTGATTCGGTTTAAGGGTCTTTTATATCTTAGTTAATTGGATCAAAGGAAAGGTCATTTACATGGCATCTTCTCAGACTCACAAACCAGTCTCTGGATCGTGGATTTCAAAGTGCTGCTAAAAATGAATCCTTCCTGCTTGCTCATACCTTTGAAGAGGTAAATTTAGGCACATCTGTGAAGAACTATTTAGTGATTTCTTTCTAATTTTAGTTTTAATTCTTTTACGTTTTAGAGACTGTGTGGGTGATGATATTAAAGAAAATTTAATACAGGGAATCTTTTTTTTGAGGTCAAATGAAGTGAAATGCACTAATGGATTATTCTACTTTGGCCATTTGTTTGATCCTTATTTATATGATTAGTAAATGTTAGAACTATTAATAGAATTATTCTTTGAGATAGTTGAGAAATTAATTGAATAGGCAGAGAATTAACAAAAGCACTTGGTGTAGGAAGTATACAATTTTTCACACTGCACTGTTTCCATCAGCTGCATGCTCCCAGCAGTCATATTTGCATATTTCATTGCAAGCACATGAGCACAGGCTTTTTAGTAGAAATTTTGTATGATAATATCTAAGCTACTGCTAATGGTTTCTATGAAGTGCATATACTGAAGAACAAATGAAATAAATAAAATCAATCAAGTTATCCACTCATTGCTATTTTCTAATTTTTAACATTAAAACTGAAAAATTTTCAGGTAAACCTAGGTGCAAGAACTATGATCTGGAAACATTGTGATGACCAGTGAGTGTTGTGGGTTGTGGTTTTGTTCATTTGTTTAAACTGTTTTGACTTTTCCTTTCTACTGGTTTTGAAAACTTTCAAATGCTACTTGATTTTTTTTTTTTTTTTTTTTTTTTTTTTTCATACTGGGGCTAATGTAAATTTTGGAAATTTCTGGAGGATTTTTCCCAAATGCTTTTTGACATTTTACTGTTTCTGCTTACTCAATGTTTTCTAGATGTGAAGCTGTTGTGATTAGTCTCTGGTAGGATATGGGTGTATGTTAGGATTCCCAGATGTTATGCAACAATTTTGTTTTACATCTCCAGAATAATCTAGCCAAAAGCAGAAGCATTTCTGGCTCTGAGCAGAACATCTGTCCCATTCTTGCTTTTTGCCTCATGTTCCTCTTGCACTGAATATGGTTTGGCCAAACACACAATTCAGAAAATTTTACTTTAGTAAAGGACATTATTCTGATTAATACTAGTGTGGTAGAAGAGCATCAGGTTAAGAGTCCCTGTGGGCCAGACTGCACATCTGTTTGGAACACAAAACTTTAAAGTCTGAGCCATATAAATTGCTTTATTGCTGCAGTAAAGTTTCTTAGTATGACAGAGGATGAAGTTCTCTAAAGCACAGAACTGGTATTTCAAGTATGTCCCACAGAGTCCAGCATTGTGCACAAATTAATTGGGATTCATTGTCCCATGTTTATATGCTGTAGCAATGATCCAAGGAGTTTCATAGCAGTTCAGAAGTGTCTTGAATCCTGAGTTGTCTGTTGACCTCAGAGCTACCATTTTCTGCACATTTTTTCCAGTTCAGCTGTAGACTGTAAGTCAGCTGTAGTCTGATAGTTTGCCAGTTTCTCTGCTGATGTATATATACCTCAGAGGAGTCATTTGCAAATTTAATTTTGAAAAAAATTAACGTGGATAAAGCTCTAAAGCCTAACCTCATAACCTTAGAGCAGGAAGTGGGGCTAGAGACTTCCTGAAGCCACCCTTTTTTGTCTTTTCTTCTTTTTTTTCTTCTTTCTCTTTTTTTCTTTTTCTTTCATTCTATTTTTTTCTACCCCCCACCCCCTTCCATAAGGTAACCCTTAGGATCCATAAGCAGGTAGGGATGTCTCCTCATTCATGTCCCATCTTCATCACTTGTAGGTATAAATATTTTGATCAGATGTTGTACATGTATTTTGCAGATGCTTCCTTTATGTCCCCAAAGACCAGCATGTCAGAACTGACCTTCACTACTTCACAGTGAATAATCAGAATTTCCCCTTAGAAACTGCATTGGCAAAGATCTGGCAGCACAGACAAATATCTCTTATCTTACTTGAAAAATACCTTCATCTGTTTTTCTTTGCCATTACTCTAATGATCAGTTCTTAATAAGGATAGGCAGTTTTGTAAGCACTTCTTGTTGTGAATTTCGTGGTCACACAGTGGTGCAGGAGAAGTTACAGAAATACTTACAAATATTTATAATCCTTACAAATATTCAAATCCTGACTGAAGATGATGCTCAAACTGCTGTAGGTGATCTTGCTTGAGCTGGATGATACTAATGAATCCCATCCAACCTTGACCATTCTGTGAAAACTTCCTTCCAACAAGAGAAGCATAGTTCCTGTGTTGGATTGTGTTTATGCTGTCAATAATCCTGTCATGAGTAGTCTCAATGTTTTTTTCAATGTATACATTATCCCTAAGGCATTTAATCATGACACAATAGCCTGTTATTGATGTTCATTCAGAATTCCTGCTGATTCAAAGGTGTGTGGTGGCAGAATATTGCCCTGGAGAGATCAGTCAATGTCATACTCAAGTCTCCTAACCCCGAATTTCCTAGATGACTGATCCTCTGCACTTGTAAAACGTACTACTTGGTGATATTTTTAAAGGGCCATTTTGATTTCATAAACCATCCCTGAGCAGTCAGGGACTACTTTGGAACTAATTGCATTGTGCAACTGGGAACTCTTGTTGTATGTATAATGACATATGAAGTGTTTAGATGCAATAAATTAGTGAAAAATTATAACTGAAATAACAAGGCATCTATTAAAATTTATTTCACTTGTATGGAGAAAGGGCAGCACTCTCATCTAGAAATGTCTTTTAATTTTTGTAATACACTGCTGAGTCAGTTCACAACTGAAATTTGACAATAAGAACTGTGGGTATTATCTTAACTTTCTATAGTGTAGTAATTCTGTAGTTGATCTTCTCTCATTGTAGAAAATATTTATAGGAAATAACTACCAGGTAGAAACACCTGATGAAAGAACAAGATGCAAAAACAGTCTGAAGTGGTCCACAGGGTAAGGAGGAAGAAATCATCAATGTAATATCACATACTTTGCAAAAGGAAGGACTCTTTCCTTCCTCTCCCCCATCAACATCATCTCACCAGTGAAGATTTGGCACACTGTCTCACTATAATGTTCCTGTAGATGGAAGTGACTGACCTTAGGACCCAAAGGGGCATTGAAAAGCTGAGCATAACATCAGAGAGGAATGGATATGTAGTAGAAAGCTTGTGTATCTTAGTTTTGACTCAGTAAACTTTGAACTATAATGTTGGTAACGCATTTTAACTGGACAAATAATTCTTTGATTAGACAGTTAAGGCTTTAATTACAGCAATGTAAACTGTAGCTCTGCATTTAAGCAGTATTCCCTCCCCCTTTTTCCTGAAAGGTGTTGAGTACAGTATGAGTCAGCATCAGGTACATACATACACTCTGCTCCTTCCCCATCCAGTTGCACAATGGTGTCAATATGCTCACATTCTGCATTTTGGGGTAGAATGGGGGAATAGTGAATATGTCCATGAGATACACAGCATAGAACTGAGCGCACTGTAATAGTTCATACCATATTTTTCCACCCTTTTTTTCTTTGGTGATCTGTGTATGAACAAAATCTTCAGCGACAAAAGATTCTGCTTATGATTATGCATCTGCTATCTCAAAGGGCTCAAGAGGGAACATTTGGCTCTTTGTGATCATAGCATTTTTCTCTGATAATTTCTCTAACATGCTTGCTGGCCTCCTACATCAAGTCCTGAATGGCAACTGACAGCACTTTTTCTTCATGAAAAGAGATTTTTAATGGGCTGCACCATAAATAGCTGGAACTTGCACTCTTATGTGAAAGATACAGGATATGAGTCATTACCAGCAGCAGGAGACCTTAGATCCTGTGTAGCTTTATGTATCTTCTGGGGCCACATCAAGGGCTGCATTAAATCTGAGCAGCACATGGTCATTCCCGATAGCTTTAGGAGGCAACCTGGCTCCCACTGGCTGGTTTTGTAGTACCTGCTCTCTAGTAAAACATTCTCCAGGCTTCAAGAAGCTCCAGTTTATTTAAGAGTCACTCAGTTTATGGTACCTTAAAGTAAAATTGAGGCAAATAGGGTAATTACTGGATTGTCTTTGGGACAAGAGAGGAAGGGGCTAACTTGGGAAGCCAGACTTCAGCTCTTTCCAGAGTTTCTGATGTCCCCTGTTCTGCCAGAGAAGTCACTTTTCTGAGGATTTCAATGAATCTATAAAGATTTTAACTAGATTAACACTTTAAACAGTCAAAGAGAAAATGTCATTATGACAGTTTCTGTAAATCTCTATTTCTAATATTTTTAAGCTTTCACTTCAAACCAGTGTTGACTGTTAGTCCTTGTGTTCCATTTCCAACAGTTACATATGGATTTGAAATTCTTGAATAAAGTTTTGAATTGCTTTATGCTTCTAACTTTCACAGATAAAAAAGCCAGAGCACAAACATTACAACTTATTTTAAGGTAGGACTCAATGGGAGAGTGAAAAAGCAAATACCTTCCAGGTCTTTTGACCCCCCAGGACTGTGCTTTAATCAAACACCATCTTCTGGATAATTTAGTGGTAGCCTGCTAAGCAAACTGCAATTCAGTAGAACTTATTACTTGAATCCAAGGTTGAATAAACAGCTTTAATGCTTCACATCTGGCAGGTGAATTCCCAAGTCTTTAAAGGCAAAACGTTAAATGTTTGTTTAATGCAAGGTGAGACAATAGTCCTGACACAATGGTAATGCCTGGAAAATTCACATTTCACGGGGTCAACTGGAACTTTCAGGATCCTTGTAGAGTAAACAAGGGCTGCATGAAGTCTCTTTTCCAATTCTTAATATTTCAATATTTCTGTTTTGTTGTGTTATTACAAAAGCAGAAGCAAATACTGGAAGACAGGTAATAATGCAGTTGTCTTTCTCCTAGGACATTACCCAGCTACTTGGCAATAATGAATGTTCTTATATAAATTCTGTTTCTCATTCTTTTGTGCAAAAAAATGCAACATCTTTTAAGTAAAGCACTGAGTGAGTGCTTGGGGCCACCTGTCCCTCTAGGCCTGGTGGTGAAATAAACTTTGGCAGTTGTGACCCATGAAGATCATATTTTTATGTGCCTTTGTGGGGCTCAGGTCAGAAAGACTTAGAATGAGAAACTGAAATTAGTCTAATAGCTGTAAACTGAAAACTTACCTGGAGTTTTCTCATCAAGGTTGCTGTGTTTGAGCACCATTACTATAGATGTTTTTTCCCATCAGAACTTGCATATTGCATTTTTAAAATTAACCTTCACAATGAAATGAGGAACTAATCAGTTGCAATTTAAGCTTCAGATTGGCAATTGTAGCTATAGAGAAATTCCATTTTCTAAAGAAGTGGGTGGAGAGAACTCTGGTTAGTACTAAGAGCTCTTCTTTCAAGAAAGAAAGCAAGTGATTCAGTCAGGATTATATTTTTCTTAACGAAATTGCTATCCTGGGGGAAAATCTCTGTATTTTTTGCCACATGTGGTGAATATATAAATCTTAAAATATGGAGAATTTACTTGAATTGAACTTTATTCAATATTTCAAATATTTATCCTGGAAACTAATGGTTTGGATTTGTCCCCATGAAAGAAAGGAAGGAGAAGGTTTAGAAATATGGTTGGATCTCTGATAATAATACTAACTTATTTTTTGGGGGCCTTAATCATTATTTATTAAATGTAAAGTAGAAACAAAACTTGTACACCAAATGTTGATAAAGAATTTTTCACAAGCAGAAAGATTTTATGGTAGACAAGATTTAATCTCTTATTTTAAATTCTTATACACAAATTGCCTGTTAGATGCTGATGATGACAGCCTGGTACCATGAGGAAACCCATAACTTTGTGGCTGTGATATTATACCTTCAAGGGAACCAATGCATACAAACATGAGTTTTCTGCACAATGGGAGAAGAGAGAAATCACCTGTAGCACTGCTGATGTTCCTTGGAAAGTAATTTGGATTGATCAGAATATATGCAGTGCCTTTTAGTGTCTCAGACCGGCAAAAACTCTAATCTGAGGGTTTTCTTAGTCACTGTGAAAACTTCTTCTGTAGCTGAACTTATGTAATGCTCATGCTTTTATCAGGAAATTATATAAAGTATTCCAGAAAATATTGTGAATTTTATGGGATATTAGGTCATACTGGAATACTTGTCAAACTGATTTCTGTAGCTATGACAATAAGAATGTGGAGATTTTGACAGTGGAATTACAGAAATCTGTACCATACTTACAGTAGGGTAACTGTACTGTGACTGGAAGGACATAGCCATCTATAGAGTGACCACAGCTGAGGTTTGAATTTAGGTCTAGAGTGGCACCTAGCAAACTCTGATTTCCAAATGTTTTCATTGCCATAGAAGCTACATCTTTAATTACCAATGCAAAGGTATGTCAAGTGAATACTGTTCTGTTAAAGCTACAGAATAACTTACTGCCAGGGAGGCTGCTGCAGTCACTCAGGTGGAAATCTGGAATGTTGGGACCATTAGGAGTAAAAACAAAAACCCCTTACAGCTGCTTATGACATTAGTAAGAAAATAAGTAAGATAGGGCTGAGGGGCCCTTGACTAACCTTGAACTGTCAGATACCAGGCCAGAACAACAATGGGCGACTATGAGCTTTGTATTTTCAGATGTCAGCTTGAAGCTGATTTATAGTAGCTTTTCAGTCTCAGAGCAAACTGCTTAGGGCTTCAAGGACTAGATTGGGTGTAATGGACTTTCCAGAATGTACGCAGGCAGCTCAGAGAGGCTTTCAGTAGGGAAAATAGGAGGTCAAATTAAGGGATTTGAAATTCACTGTAAACCCATACTCTCAAGTTGATATTTCTGCTTTCTGAGATTTCTGGTTCTGAAAGATGAAATGCATAATCCTGAAATTTGGCAAGCACCAGTGAAGACGAGTAGCTGTTGCCTTCTCTCTGCTTTGATTTTCTAGTTGCATTGGAACAGTTACAGATTTCTGTAAGATTACAGATGTCTGTCTTTTCTCACCAGTCTTTAATGAGAGTTTTTGTTTTGGTAGCATATTACCTATTTATAGTTAATGACTAAGAAGTTACCTGCAACATAGCAGACGTAACAAAATCTTTTTCATTTCCTGAATTTTTACTCTCTACCTCTTACAGCTATGTAAAAGCTAAGATGTGAGCCTTGTTTGAGTAAGGCCAGTTAACATCCCTGCCTGCTTGGTAGCTAAATGGAGATGGAATTTGTATTTTAAACACCTTTGATTTGTGATACACTTTAACCGGAAGGTGAAGAAGTGTGTATTGCTTCTGCTTCCATTGCTCTGCATGCTCCCTGTTTTGTGGCTGGAAGTGAAGCTGACTGGGAATTAGTGGCTTATGATGTTCACTAAGTGGCAGTCCCAAATTTCATATATGCTTCCCTCCCATCTGGTAAGTGGATGAGTCATTTATGACTCAACTTTCTCCACTCATCTTAAGAATAATTCCTAATGACTCACACAGAATGTTTGCAGGGGCTCTTGCTTCGGAGAGCTTTCATCTCTACTGCTCTCGTCTTCTCATCTCTTCTGTACTGTGGACTGCGGTTTAACTTCCAGAGCAAAATTCTCTCCCCTGGAACTCAGTGTTGGTGCAATTGCTGCTTTAGTGGGTCATTTCTGATTTAAATATGACTTTTAGCTTTGTCGGTAGTACTGTCACTTAGTGAGGTGGAGCTCAGCCTTGGGGACAGTATGAATCAGTGTAGGTAAAGCCCAGGTACTGGAGCCTCTGGAGGTGCTTGTGGTGCACACAGTGCTCCAGCAGGACATGCTGGTACAGGGGCAGGACTGCCTGTGCTGGTGGCTGGGTCCACCAATGCCCATGGATGAGCATCTTCCAATCCAGAGCCTCAGCAGCGTGGGTACAGGCTTGCCTTCAGCTGGAAGACAACTAGGGTTACAAGTTTGTTATTCCTTCTCTTGTGCACAATGAATAGAGAGAACTGGCCTGGGCTTTTGTGCTAGATCTGGTTTAGTTCTAGGCAGATCTTTGTCTGTTGGCTCTGTGTTTGTAGTGCAAGTTCAATATAAATCCTTGTCATGAATGACTGTACTCTAACCCAAGTAGCAGCAGCAATCTACATTTGTGCAGAGAGCTACAGCAACTCTTAAAAGAGTTTCTTGTGAAGCCTAAAGATGATCAAAAGAAGTTAAAGGGGTGACAGAGAATATTTAGTGGACTTATCTTACGTATATTTGTGCATCCTTGACATATCGCAGCTAAAAATGGAAGAAAATGTACACTTTCCATAGAGAAAATGCAGATATTACATCCATGAGATGCAAATAGCAACTCATGTCTTACAGTTTTCCCAACCATCTGGCCAGTCCTATAGATGTGCCCCTTATGTAAGAGAGACCCTGTTCTACACTTCGGTACTGCATGACAGTTCATTGGAAAGGGAGTTTGAGAATCATTAATTGAAAGAAATGTCAAGTCTCTTCCATATTTGAATTTTTATTTTCCAAATTATTCCATTAATAATCAAAGTCTGTACACTTAGAACTGAATCTTCATACTATAACTCCTTTTACTTATCTTTCTATTTAATTAGAACTAAATAGCTGTTTTTCCGTAGCACATTCTTTTGTCCCTAAAGCGATTTCTTATATGTCCTCACTAATTACTAAAATCACATCTCAGTGGCACCCATTCCTGATGGCTCTGTGATTTTTTTAAAGGTTCATAAGAAACAGCATTTGCTTCACAAGCTATATCTGAAATTAAGTACCTCATAACGATGTAATTTTATATTTGACTTTATTATCTGTTAGCAGATATTTTCTAATTGGAGTTTAAAGATAATGTGGATATTGCTCCCCGAATTAAATGAATACTTGGCTTCAGTTTTTAGTAAGAATTTAGACACAGAAAAAGGCTGGTTAGCAGAAATAACTGCATGAAATGAAGATTTCTACATCTGGAAGGAAAACCAAAACATTTCAATATGATCACCCAAAAGGGATAAAATTATTTCCTCTCCAGATAGCTGATAGCCATGGAATGTGGAAGGTTTTTTAATGTAATTTGATGAGTTCATGTTACATGTAACTGAACTTGAAGAAAGGGAGTGAAACAGACTGCAGATGCCTTTGTTATCAAAATAGTAACACAAAATTCTCTTAAGCACATTTTTGAAGGACAGAATAATTAAGCAATCTGATTTGGGGACAAAGAGTTATGGAAAACAGAGACAAAAATGGGCCAAGGCAAAGTAAAGACTGTAAGATTTTTAGATACTACTCCCAAACATCAGCCCACAGCCTGATCTTGGGCTTTAGTCTAGTAATAGCCATAGCGCTTAAAGTAGGAACGTACTGATTTCAGTTTATTCATGCTACAAAGTCAGGAGGTACAAAACAGTGAGGGTGATCATAAATGTATTGTATAAAAGCAATTTCATGACCTTGTGAAACAAGTTAACAGCAATAGGAAATTTAATATTGGGAAAGGTAACGTTGTGCTTCTGTGGGTTAGCATTTCTATTAGAAACTGGAGGCCCATCAGTAGAGAGTGGTGAAGATCAAGGCTGTTGACTACAAGGCACAAGAAGATATAAAATCCTGAAAAAAGCAAATGTGTTCCTAGGAGTCTGTGAGCTGAAGTCACTGCAACAAAGGTGGGAACACAAAAAATGGGCTCTGTGCTGTCGAACAAGGAACTCATTGATCTTTAATCTTCAGCACACTGAGACCTTGCCTGTCAGAGAAAACAAGAGAAAGTATGCAAACTATGAATTTTCAATTTGGCATGTTAAGCTATGTATATGGATTACCGTGACTGTCACTCAGTACCTGCAGTGAGTGCAAAGATGGTTTTTGCATCACTTGTTGCAGATTTTATAGCTTGAAGACTAAAATGTTCTCTAAATTTTGGTTTTCAACTCAGTACTTCGATTTTTTGTACCACTAAACAGAAGTACATTTCATTACTGACTTTATTGGAATTGGGAAGGGACCCAAGAATATCCATATTGGTGTCTAGCATTCTGCAGATGCCTTTGGAAAATCTGGTCTGCAGAGCTGATCAAGAATAGCTCCTTCCCTTGTGAAGTGATCAGAGAAAAAGATCTCTGAATTATGTCATAGTGATTTTATAAATCAGAAGAAAAGGTAAGAGAAAACAGAATAACATGCAGTTTGTGTGTGATATTATGTTCTTCACTTATATTTTCAATAGCACACACTGCCAAGTAAAAGTACATATACAAAATAAATGGGGAATGTCCAGCAACAGGCTATGCCAGTGGATCCTTCTGGATTCATTTTTGAACTCTAAACAAAATTTAATAAATTTTTAGAATCAGTGGTGGTTTAGTTTTAAAAGATTTATTATGTGGATGTCTTTTGTTTGCTTTGCTGAAATAAATGATGCGATAAAGAAATAGGGCCAAAACTCGTAATTTTTACATTTCAGCAGGTTGATTATTTTGTCATCAGTGGAACACATATAGATTCACTTGACTCATATCATAACTAGTATCATTAATGAAACATGAAATAAAAAGTAGTTATTGAAATATTAACATCTTGGGCACCTTTGCAGCCTGGTAGTCCAACTTGCATTAAAACAAGTCTTCTCTCTTATCATTGATTTAATAACTATCCTACAATTATACTGACCCTCTGCTTCATTGGCAGATTAAGGAACTTCCCACATGGTTTCTTATGGTTTGCTGAAGTCTGACTTTACAAATCAATTGATATTTATACTTTAGATCATCTTCTAGCTCAAAAGAATTTTTGGAGGCATTAAAAAAAGGCAGGGTTTTGTTTTGTTTTGTGTGTGGTTTTTTGTTGTTGTTTGTTTTGTTGTTTTTTTTTTTGCTTAAAGGGAAAGGCAGCTGAAATAGTTTTCCTTCCGTATGAGTCTGAAATAATTTTTACCTTAGACAACGCTTATTGTTATTGCATTCACGATTACTTTTTCTGTGTTTGCTGCTGTGTTTCAAATATTACAACAGAAGATCTCCAATAAATTTTCACTTTCCTCAAATAAAACTGTTTATCAGGTGAGATACTCCTGTTAGAGAACTCCAGCTGTTCAAGCAGGGACTTCTGAGCTTTGCATGGATATTTTGGGTAAAGTTAAAACAAGTTGCAAGAGTGCTATGAGTAGTTAACAGCATTGGAGAGCTGCAGTCCTCAAGGTGTTGAGGATAGAAGGCCTCTAATGTGTATGAGTTCCAGCTAGTCGAGGAGAGAATTCTGAAAACTGTTGTAACTGATCTTGTTTTCACTTTACTTGAAGAGTTAAGTAGGTACATTTGCAATTGTCTTCACTTGGTGTTTGTGTGTTCACCTCTGCAGTAGGGTAGTGCTGGGATCCTTCAGGGTGTAAACCACTCAGCATTTTTAGCTGCATTAGGGCCAGAGAAACCCCTCCACATTTAATGAAGCGCCAAAACTAGTTTCAGTGTGACACTTTGACCTCATGTGTCTTACAGCAGTTTAAAATTGTTTGCATGCCTGTAAACTATAGATTGGGGTTATGTTGGGGTTTTTTTTAAACTCTCATCATTTAATCTAATTCAGTCTTTTGCACTTGCATATTTAATTCTGTTTCCCAGTCATCTTTGTGGCATTATCTGTTCTCCATTTCCTCTGACAATTAGAAATGAACTCGATTTTGTCAGTCAGGACTTCCTTTTTCATGTAGAGGAACACTTCTCCAAGGTATTAGTAATGTCTCTGTCCTCCTTCCAGACCTATAAGCATCGACTCAGCTCACTATACAGAAGACAGATGGAACAGTAAATATTTGGATAATAATTTGTAGTTCACTGATTAGTCCTTGCTTTAAAAGTTGTATTTGAATTTATTGCTCCATTGCACCAAAAATAAAGGATGAAGGGTTGTTTTCCTCTACTTAGCAAGAACATGGCAGCAGCAGCATTATCTTGTCCACACTCCTCTGGCAAGGTACTTCACTGGTCTGCAGGAGCCATGTCCTGTGTGAAAGAAAGCACTTCTCTGTAGCCTTCTTCACTTTTGTGATGGCCAAAATGAAGGGCAGTTCTACTGATAATTTTCCCTCCTCAAACTATGTGAAGAGTTTTCTTCATCAGGAAAATTACTAAGATTTGTTTTATATAGACCACTGCAGGCCAAATTAAAATCATTGCAGGGATATGAGCTAAGTGTTCCAAAGTAAAAATACTTTTCAAAATTTTCATTTTACAAAACTTTTTTAAAATTCTGCATTACATTTTTCCAACTAATTATGTAAGTGTTCTTAAGAATTACATGCCCTGCATTTTAAAGCCTACTGAACCAATTTACTGTTTTACATTGGATTTTGCAAGAGAAAAACTAGACACCTTTTTTCACTATGTGTTATAATTTGTTAATTTTTTTATCACAGACAGCTTATTTCCACATCATTTTGCTGAAAGCTCTATTTTTGGTGTACCTGATTAGATGACTCCAGACAACATGAACTGCACTAAACTTAAGCAACATCAGCAGCTGATGGCACTGTGTTGCCTAACAACTTCAGAAGTTTTTGCACTTGTGCTGAGTTGCCATAGCAATATCTGCCCACTGGTGGTGGACTTGCTTGAGAAGTTGCAATAAAAACAACTGTCAGACTAACATAATGACGGATACATTAGCCACAGCAACACCCAGAAACTGGAAATTATTTCTGTCACAAACATAAAGGAAGCTTCATTTTGCTTAGGATCATCCCACCTTATGTGTCTGTTGGAAGCTCCCACATTTTGCTGCTTTATTCAATAAATGTAACTACATAAATACTTGAGATGGGCTGAAATATTTCAATATTGGATGTTTAACATAAGGATCAAATACTTCTCATGAACACTGCTCAGGGAGGACCAGTTTTAATACTGTGTTTCTGTGTAACACCCTTCCTTTTTCCTATTTTCATTACAGAACCATGCTTTGTTTTATTTCTTCAAAATGCTGCGAATATTCTTGATATAATCTCATTCTCCGTTTTAAACAGTTCAGAGATTTTGAGATCATAAAGGAAAGAGAGAATGTGGATATGATGTAAAATTATCTTTTTTTATTTTAAAATAATGTCTTTGAGTTCTGAATACTTCTGAGTCCTTTGACTTCAGTCTTTCAGATACTTTATATGCTAAAGTTGCAAGGTTGAGATTTTTCAGACCAGGAGAGCTAATGTAGCAACTTTAGCCCAACAGTGATTATTAGCCCATCTGTTTTGCTTCACTGGCCTATTCAGACAGACAGGAAAAAAACCGAAATCACTGTCTCTGCAAAAGGTTCTGGAGCCTTTACTTTGGATGCATGTTTCCAGATTTGTTTGGTTTAACTCAATAGATTGAGAACTCTGTTTCCCCTCTGGTATTTGGTTTATCTGTTTAGCTTTCCTGGATTAAAATTCAATTTAGTCAAATACTTGGATGAAATGATGCTTTAATTTGGTCTCCCTGACAGGGATCTTTCCTCCCTGAAGCATCAACTGATTGCTTTTCTCAGTATGCTCTGTAACAGTGGCATTAAGTGCTAACTGAACCCAGGTTTCTATCTTGAACCACAGTGCTAAAATCTCCATTTGGAAAATATCATGTTGTCTACTTCTACACTGCCTTAATTGTCCAAAATTAAATGTGACCAGAGTGGGACCCTGTTTAAACAGACACGGTGAGGAATGTTAACTGCTTGCTGCTGATGTGTTTGCTTAGCAATTTGCAGGCTATCATTCTGATTAACAAAAAAAAAAAAAAAAAAAAAAATCTCCGTATCTATGGAAACAAAGTGTGGAAAATAGCTTTTACGTTTGAGGAATGTTCAAGGAAAATGATTAGGTGGCCTTAAAAATTATAGCAGCTCTCTTCAGAGCAGAACTCAGGGCATTGCTGATGTAGAAAGGATTGTAGCAATGTGTGACATGCAGAATCCCAACGTTTTAAGTGAATTCTAGTCAAATATTGTTTTAGCAAATTATATTTATGCAAATCACTGCATCTGTTTTGTTTTTTCTCGCTGCTTTTGTGAATTGCCATATCTTAATTGAGATGTCCCAAAAGATGATTCGATTCATATTAATTATTAATTAACTGCCTCTAGATTAACTCTAAAAGCAATTAAAATTTCAACATGAGGACAATAAATAGTATTTGCACCAAATTTTCCACTGCTTTTGCTCTTTTTGTGAGCCTTTACATGGAATTGTGTCTTCTTGCCTGGCTTCTTGCTGTAGAGTTAAGGAAGCACATATGTATTCTCTTTCTCATTTTATTTTTCCAGCTAAAGGTGCTGGCCATCAAATGACAATTTTGGAATATTCTTGGCATTAAAAATTCTAGTCTTGAAGATATATTTTCCCTCAGCTTCTTGACTCCTAGAAGTTATTTGATATGCTTAAATCATCTGTAGGTCGTATGCCATTGTCACAGCAAACACAGGAAACACTTCTGCACTCTTAATGACAAATAAAAATGGGTGACTAAGTTTACTCACCTCTGATCCTGTAGATGGACACAGTGGGGTCATAATCTTCCTCAGTTATCAGGCTTCCATTCACATTACAAATATGTCTTGGAGCACATGAACTTGATCCCATTTGGGTGAAGGGTAAAATAAGATTTGCTCCAGGAGCACACACTGCTTTCCAGCCACCAACAGTGGTCAACCCAAGGGACTAGGTCAGTGCTCCTCTGGGGTAAACTTCTCTGACACATATGGAGAGGAGACATCACACCCTCAGCTCTATAGACTTACTCCTATTGCAATCTGGTCAGGTCATTAACTCAGCTATGAGTTGACTGGATTAATGGGAGAATAGCTCTGAACAGGGCATTTTTACACAGAAAAAAGAAAAGAGCTGAGGAAGCATGTGGATATCCACTGTTTTATTGAGAATATTCTTTAACAAATTACTGTGAATTAAGAAAATGTCAGAATATTCAAATTTGTTAGTAATATATTAGTGTAACATTTTATATTTCATGTCCTTTATTTTATATTGTTTCTAACATGGAATTAGGCCAAAGGGCTTATCCTTTGATTTGCTTAAAGGAAAGACTTAAACTGTAAAACTAGATGAAAGCTCATCTAGTGTATCTTACCTTGGTTTGCATTAAGCAGGACACAGATTTGAAACCCCATGTCCATTGTAATTTCCAAAGATTTTGGATGAAGACAAAAGAGTAGAGCTTTTCAGAATGTTCACTTCATAGCCCAGCTGTATCTGGCAGCCTTGGACAATGTGAAATATTAAAAGGGGGAAAAGTTTGTTTAGGCTGAGGTAGAAAGGAGCCCAAAGCACAGTGGATAATCCTTGGTAAGAAGAGCAGAAGAGAACAGTTTTTCCAATGGTTCTTTTTCCAGTGCAATACTGTTCCTCAGGGGCCAGTGAAAGCATCTGAGTCTGATGTAAGTTGTAACGAGGTGCAAGAGCAGTAGCAGAACCCCCCGTGCTCCTTGTGAAACCAGACTTTGCTGATGGCAGGAGAGGCTGGAGGAATTCTTCTGCAATTGTGTCCCTTTTGGACTTACTGAAAAATTTGGTTTTTATTTAAAACTTATACTTCTTGCTTGTACTCTGTGTTCCAGGGGGAAAGAAACATCTAGAAGTAAAATACTCCTAGTGAGAGTCAACCTTGGGAGCTTTTACTTGGATCCATCTTGTAAACAGAATCTTAATGTTTACTTAGAGTTTTGTGGTCCTTAATTTGACCTGGCCTAGACCTGCTTGTAACAGAAGTGGATCAGTTAATGGGGAACAAAAAGTAAATAAAAAGCAGGAAGAAAAAATGTGATGTAACACAGAAAACTAAAACAGTAATACAAAAATATACATTAAAGATATGTCTCAAGATACATTTAAGATGCATAATATAGTAAGATATAATGCAATATAATTGAAACATTAATTGCCAAAATATAAATGCCTGAGCCTTTGAATGTTTTGATATTTTTTAGAGCTCCATGTAACTGTTATTATTGCATTGATGGACTATGAATGTTTATTTACTTGAAAAGAAATGGAGCTTAGTTAGGAATCCAAGTATATCGCAATAGTTTTAGCTATTTGCCTACACCTTTTCACTTCTGTCAAAAGAATTGTTTACACAGATTAAAATATTTGTGTAGTTAAGTATTATTTTAGAATTTATGGGCAGCTGAGTTTGAAAAACATTCGTGCAGAGGCAGTATAAAGTGATATAGCATCATCTGTAAAAGTCTGTGTAAAGGACTACACTGTGTTTTAACTAGCCCTAAGGAGCAAAGTGCTCCTTAGCAGATGGTGCAGCAGAGTTTTTCTTGAGAAAGATTTGTTTTGTTTTGTTTCCATTCACTTCCAGATACGATGAGAATTTGCAGGAGTGTTTCCAGATCATCCTTGTGAGCTGTTCCATGTGTGCAGCTTGGAAAGTCAAATGTCTGCAAATGTTGTCTGGGTGTTCCAGACAATGTTGGATTGGGTTTGCAGTGGGATTCTCTTGGAGGGACACAGATTGAATTACAGTGAGTAAGACAGGAACTTGGAAAAATGTGGAACAATCAGAACATAGAGAGACTTTAGATTTCTAGTACTGTGGATTGTAAAAACCCCAGAGAAACCATGAAACAAACTAACCATACCCTCTCCCCTGTAAAAAAAAAAAAAAAAAAAAAAGAAAAAGAATCCCCACCATCCAAGAAACTGAAAAACAGCAACAAAGCCCACTCCAGATTTATGCATACCAGATAGCTGCAAAAATGCTTTTTCTGGTTATTTTGGCATCCTTATTTCCCTCTCCCTCTTTAAGAAACTTGCCAAGGAATGAGAGAAAGTGTTAAATATTACACCAGCAAACTTATGATGGGACACATACTTTGCTCACTAAAGGGGAGTCTCAGGCATGGGGAGACTGAGTAAGTTAGGCAAAGTCATACAGGCAGTGCGTGACAAAAATAAATTCTCCTCCAGATTCTCAGGTTGGTGTCCTTACAGCAACACTTAGTTCCATTGTGCCCATTTTTAAATAAATTTCTCTGAGAAAATGGTATCACCGGTAATATGTAAAAAATTAGAATGATGAAGTATTTAAGAAGACTTAAATAAACTTCTGGTAATTTAATTGTGTTTCTGTAACAAATTATTTTCAGAGACCAGAATATTACTTACTTACGTTCCAGGAAAAGTTGCATACTCAGTACATAAATAAAACAAACTGCAAATAAAGTAGTACCCTTTTTTTTTTTTTTTAAATCTAGCAGATACAACCAACTTACTGCAGTATAATTTAATATAATATTATAATATTAATATAATGTATTCCTGTCAGAAAAATGAATCAGCAATTCAAAGTTCAGGTCTCTGCATCAGGGAGTATAAAGGAAATGTTATAAAAAATAGTCAGAACATATTCTTAGGGTATCACATCTATTCAACAAATTATTTCAAAAACTCTTGTGTGTATGAATTTGCACCTGAATTAGAATAGTTGATAATTCTACAGTTAGTGTTATACTGATAAATGATACTGAATTTTCATCTGCCAAAGCCATATTTTAAGAAAGACACTTTTTTATTTTTTTAAAAAAAGCAGTTTGCTCTTACTCAGTGTTGCTCTAAGTGTAAACTCCCCTTCATTTTAAACTTGAGTGTATTTTCTTTTGTATTAATATAATTCAGAACAAACTATATTATGTGACATGTTTATTTAAATGGCATTAATAAATCTGTGAAGTTAATAAATCTTATTTGTAATTTGGAAAGAAGAACAATGCAATTCTTTCATAAAGCATCTTTTTATCAATGGAAGATAGATACAGAAATATCAGAATAAGAATGGTTAAGCTTGAAATGTTATTTGAATGGCTGATGTCTGTGGAGAAAAATGGTTACAAAATCACTTTCCTTACAAAATCATTTGTCTTAAATATTAAAAAAGGTATTAAAAATAAAGAGGGATACTTTATTATGTCCTCTCAAATATGAGTAGATACAGGCGTTATTTTAAATTTTCCTCACAGGTTTAATATCTATAGAGTTGTCCTTACACCCAGTTTCTGTGTGCCAGAATGAATTTTTAGTGAAGTATGCATGGCTTGAGTGGATATGTGATAGAGTAAGTCATCTGAAATTAATAAATGTTCTCATTGTATACAGTACATCACACTATAAAATGTACTTTGAAATAATGGGCTTGGGCAGAACATGCCTTTGTGTAAAATTTAACAAAACCCAGAAAAATTATATTTTTGCAGATTACAAGGAATGTTTTTTGATTGCAAGCAATTTGCAACAGGGGCTGGGGGGTTGTATTTCCAGAAGCCAGGAGTTGGACTTGATGGTCCTTGTGGGCCCCTTCCAGCTCAGAAACTCAAAGGATTCTAAGGCTACATATTGCAATTTAAATAAATAGGTGATCATGCAGAAAATAATGCACAATCAAACCTTGAAACATTAGTGTCCTGTTATGTACATGTCTTTAGAACACTGCGTTTTGGTTTTTGTAATACAGATAGTGTTCTGCAGCTAGCTGAGAGAGAATATGGAATATACAAATAACATATAACAATAATCTGGGACATATTTTATTATTTGTGGTACCTTGCTTAGGTCAAGTTTTGCTCTGTGCAGCTGTTTATGATTTTAGGCTGTATTTCCTTTGTCAGATTGCCTTTCTTGTACAGTATTAAAATGTTGCCAAATTACTTTTGCTAGTAGACAAAATATCTAATGGTTTGTTTGGAAGAGAAGTTCATCTTAGCTTTGCTTTGAAGTTATGTTGTTATAGCAGGGAGAGGGTATCAGTTCAGGTCATGTTTCCATGTATTATGTACCAAGAAAATACCATGTGGATGATTTCCTGTCCCTGACTGTCATTTCTTATAGAATTGTATCATCACTTAGGATCAGTTTGTTCACTTTTAAATTGTCAAATGTGTATTAAATACCTCTCTCATTAAGCCTCAACAGTGTTGTGTTAACAAATTAGAAGAACACTGCAACTTTAGTGTGCTTTTACCAATGAGTCTGTGTATATCCTTAGTTGCAAGTGCTGTAAAGTCTTTTAGGATTTTGGTCTGCATGTTCATTGAACTTCCACCCTGTCTTTAGAGGAAGAAGGAGCCTCTTTGAATTTTATCCACTGGAACTTCTTTTAAAAGCTACTTATTTTAAGACAAAATGAACAGTGTGCCAACACGTTGATTATTAAATAGTCTGCTCTGGAATAAAGTGTGAGCAAATGTTATTCCCATCTGTGGTCTTCAGTGAAGACTAAATAAGGGAGAACTTACATCTAAGAACATTTTGAATATGATGCATTTGCTGTTGAAAAGGCCAAGTTTATGAAACTTTTGTATTGCAACATTAGTACTTGGAAAACGTGGTGACTATTCAGTCATGTAAATGATACTGCAGATAAGGAAAGATTGACAACTCTGCAGCAAAATAAACTTGGATGTCAGTGTCCCGTTGCTATGCTAGAATGCATTTCATTTAATAGCTTTGAATCCCAAATGTTGTCTTTAGGATAAAGGTACCTTGAGTATATTCCATACTTTACTGTAATTTCGTTTCAGGGATTCTTCTCATCTCTGTGTGCCCTCAAACTTTGAAATTCTATATGACAAAAAGATGATCTATTTAAAAAAAAATTATATATAAAAACAAAAAGGCAGAAGTACAGGGCCTAATTTTAATGGTTCTCAGAAGCATCTTCAGGAATAGCTGAAATCGGTGAGATTTAATTATTCCACACAATCAAATGTTTAGCTGAGGAGCTGGGTTGCTATGACTTCTACAAACATAAAATGTTGGTTTTTTTTTTTTTTATATGGGAATTTAAAAAAGCAGAATGTAGACGCTGCATTTTCCATATAACAAAATTTAAAATTTTTTTTTTTTCTATATTAACTGAAGAAACTCCCAAGTCAGCTTCCTGTTCACTCCCTTGTGCAATGTCTGTCATAGAGCACCCAGCACTATATGAGTATGTTATGTAGCTCTGCCTGTATTTCTGTGAAATTCTGGCAGCTGCCTTTGAGCACTTAATGGTCAAGGAGAAACAGGCTCAAAAGGTGGCACATGAAGAACTTGACTTATCCCACTGCACAAATATAGCTCTTTCAGGTTTAAAGACAAGTCCAAAACCACATCAGCAACTCTAAAGAATGTCTACTTGCGACATATCAATTAGGTAATTAGTAATAATATCAGTAATATTTTTACAATGATGTTACAATGATCAATCACTAAAATCCCCACCTAAGAACTAAAGAGCTCTATTTCTTATTTCAATGTTCTAAGTATGATCTGCCTTACATTGAACTGGGACCACGTTTATGCTTTTCATTATTTGCTTTCTCAAAATTCAGTTTGTAACTCATGCGAATTTCCAACGTTTTATCAGGTTGATTAGAAATCTGAAATACATTTTCTCAGATTTATCCTCCTGTTTACACTTTTTGCTCAGCAAATTGATTGTTGGCTTAGGACCAAATAACTGGTTTTGTATATTTAAATGCTAAAAGTACTTATATGAGAAGGACAAAAATCAAATGAGTAGGAGGATAAAATGTAAAGATTTAGTTTCGCTAAAGTGTTAGTCTTGTAAGTTCGTTATTATTCTTGATGTTCTTGCTTTTAAAAAATGCCCAGTCTGATTAGAAACTCATTATTTAGAGAGTAAAAATTCTTCACTTGAAAGTTATTTTTACACTTAAAGTCCATTTTAAAAAAAATTTTATTTTTTTTATTTTGAAAACAGCTTTTTTTGATGTTTTTTGGAAGACAGGTTTTTTTTGTGTAAAATAATATCTGTGTTTGTGTGATCAGAGTGATGAATGTTTTGGTTTTGTCTCCTGTTGTTTGTGTTTCTTTGCCATTGTCAGTTTATTTTTGCTTTCTTTCTTTCCAATTAGAGCTTTCCAGCTGTAAATTTTTTTGCAGCATCCTTTGGGATGCCACTGGCTTACACTGATTTTGGATTATGTCTACTTATGCTGAATTTACAGCAAGAATTTTGAACATAAACCTTACAAGTTTTTGGTTGTTTTTAGTGCACACAAAACCATATTGTTTTTAGTGCATTACAAAAGATTTTTCTAAGCTGCTGTCTTTGTCCAAGTTTCTGAAACCTTGTACACAAAACGAAACAAAAAGCTGCTTTGGAAGATACAGAGAGATTATGACAAACCTGAGATACTACATACTTTTTAATTTTTAGCAAAAATCGTCTGTTTAATCCACCAGATACTTGCTATTAAAAGCATGAAGAGAGCATCAGAAATTCTGGACTAAAGGGATTCCACAGAACATAATATTTGTTTGTTATAAAAGGCCCCATGTATTTTGAAACTTAAGGGAGTGCCAAGCATAATTTTGTTTGTGCAGCCCTTGGTGCCTTGGCCTGGTGCTAGTTTACTGTAAATGGCATAGAGTGAAAGCGGGCCTTCATTTCTTCTCTTCTGCATAATTTTATGGCAGAAACACAGTCATTTTATTCCATCCTATAATCTTTTATACAACAATCTTTTAATTATGTTTCCGGAGTTTGATGTAGGCTATGTGATACCAAGAATTTCACATTCATAACAATTCAGGTTAGAATAAAAAAACCTTTCACCTACAATGGGTGTTAGAAAAAAGTGTTAGAAGAGGTTTTAGAAGGATGTACTTATACTAAGTCCCTGTCCTGATCTGTTTTTAACAGATGCACAAACAAGAAGTAAATTACAGATAGGGTGAGGTTATCCCTCATGGCCTTTCTTAACTTCTCCCCTTTTGGGCTACCACTGTGACCCCTGGGCATTGCCCCTGCCTTCCCTTAAGTCAGCAAATACCATGCACCTCCAGCTGCCAAGAAACCCCTATCCAGCAAACCCTTAAAATGTGGCTGCTATCATAATTTAAAATCCTTGCAACTCTAAATCCACAACTTTTAAAGGACATCGATTGTTTCATGTCTGACATGGTTGGGCTTTGATGTCTGAAAAAGTAATTTGGAAGATGATTTTTCTGGGATTCATTTGCATTCAGTGAAGACTATAACCCACTCTGTAAAATGCAGCAGATCAGGCTTGTTTTTGAAAGTCAGTCTCAATTATTATCCTCCTAACTTTCATAGTTTCCTAAGGAAATCTAAAACTGTGTGTTTTATCTTCTTTTTATTCTCCTTCTTTAATAAACTGCCCCCCCCCGCCAAATAATGCAAACAACCAAAGACAACACCAAGAACCAACCAACAACCCCACAGAAAACCAGGGAAAAAAAATCCTGCTCACGTTTTTAGTGCTTTTGGTAATATGGTAATATCAAGATAGAAGATCCAGATTTCTTAGGAATTTCTTGTAGTGTGGGAAGAATTGCTTTCATCTGCTAGTAATTGTATAGGGCAATGTTGAGAGATTACATTTATTCTCTTAGGACAAGTAAGAACGGCATTTGC
This sequence comes from Entomyzon cyanotis, assembly GCA_024500445.1. Lineage (NCBI taxonomy): Eukaryota > Metazoa > Chordata > Aves > Passeriformes > Meliphagidae > Entomyzon > Entomyzon cyanotis. The sequence goes on along the minus strand of JAKEPQ010001027.1, from coordinate 13,602,289 downwards.
CTTCTCAGTACTCAGTTTAACTGTGGTCAGTGACTTTACTAACACAGGGCATATTCAGTAATCCACAAAGGGATCAAATGTATCTATTTTTATATCTTTCAAATGTTTTCTTCTAAAACACCATATTGTAGTATACAGTCAGCTGTGGTGTTCTCCACACAGAAATTAATTTGAAGGTATTTATTGATTAACAATGTATGACAAAGCAAAAATATGTAAGTAGATTTTTTACTGATAAGCACTTTCTTTTTTCAGTGATCAGCTTGAAGGCCATGGGTGTGTTGAAGAACCTGATGCTCTGAGTGAGTTAGCAAAATTTGGGGGTTTTTTTCCTGGTCTCTAACCTTCTAGTGTAAGGAGTAGGAAAGAATTTCCAAAAAAGTTATTGGATTTTATTTTTAAAGTTTCATTTTGGGGTGTACCTATTTGTTTAGCACTTATTCCTATGAAGGAGGGAGCTGAGGAACTGAGAAGGGAATGGAGAAGGAGAAGGATTTTAGTATTATATGCTTGGCGCTTTTATGGCATGTAATTAAAAAAAAAAGAGAAAATAACAGAGCATGTGTATGTTTCATTACAAGTGAAAAGTATTTATCCTTTCAGATACTTACAAATAGATATCATAGGAACTATACAAAGGCACACTAATGAGGATTAATGAGCTGTTATGTAAGTTAGTATTTAATTGATTTGGCTAAGTATCAATCTGTAGGAGGAAATGAAATTTTTTTCGTGCAAGTAATAATTTTTGCATATGCAAATATATGTGATTGGAGCTGTGTCAATCCCCAGCAAATTCCAGTGTGGTCTTTTGTGAGATTATAGAAGCCTCTGCCAAGTGTACTTTCAGATAATTTTTCTGAGTGAATTTGGAACCCAAGATTTCCCAAGAAAACTTCGACTCATGCAATTTCCTGCCAATTTTGTGAAGTCAGTAACAGGGATAAACTAATTACACTTTGATGTCTATCATAAAAACTAGTAGAATGCTTTTTACATAATAATAATTATTTTGAAGGCAGATTTTTGGTTAAGAAATTACAGTATTGGTGTGATCAAAATGATGAATCTTCCCATTACAGTTGTCACAAATTGAAAATGGTGCTAAATGTCATGGAGGTAGGTCTTGGCAGAGAATTTCCCCAGCCTGGATTTTCTATCTTTTGTGCCTTGCTTATCATGTCATACATCTCTCTTCAGCAGTAAGTACATCTTCACCTCAGTCATGTATCAGAAGTCATCAAATTTTGCCACAAAGCATGTGTCTATCAAAAGAAAAAAAAAAGAAAAAAAAGCATTCAAAAGAAATATGAATTCTGTGCTGATACTTACTTGGAAGGGCACAAACCATGCTAATAGTTAGCAACATCCAATAGAATGTTGTCCCAAGCCAATTTAACATATATTTTGTCTATCCTTAGAACTGTTCACAGAAACCATATTTGGTTACTTTTTATTGTTATCAGTAGATAAGTTCAGTCAGATGGGTCTAAATCTGCAGAAGGCATTACTTTTAGTAAAGCTTCATTGAAATTAAATTTGGAGTTTGAATCGATGCCCAGGAATGATGTCAGCTATAGCAGATTAAATTTGCTAACGTCTCTTCATTTTAATTGTGTTTTTAAAACAAAGCAGATAATTCTTCCAGGCTTTTGCCTTTTAATGGTTTTAGCCTTTGTTTGGGCTGAATATTTTGGGTTATTGAATATTAAATTTTAAGTCTATTTTGCAGTACCTCTGCATACAAAACCATCGATTTAGTAGACACGTTTCAACAACAATTTGTAAGTAGTAAAACGTTCAATATTTTGAGTATTTTGCATACTGTCATAGTTGTTTTATATTTTGGAGGAATGAGTAAAGGGAAAGGCAGAGAAATAATTACTGATGTGCAGTATGGTCTTGTTATTTATCCTGAAAAATCAAATACACAAAATAGTTCTTGAATTCCTTTAATATTAAAACCGATATATACCATGTAGGAAAATAGTTAAATAATTCAATTTGCTGTCTCTGATAGTATTGTGTATTAGATATACCTTGCCAGGATTTTGTATTATTGTAACAAGATAATTTCGCTTTTGTTCTATCTACTAATATGCTTATGGTCTGACTAGAGCCTGAGAATTGCTAGCCTTTTTATTTGTATCCTATGTCACATTAATAACGGTTGTAATTATTTTTATACTTAATCTGCAAAAAATCTTAATAACATAATTAAATCAATTGCATCCTGCAGCAATGAATTCTGCAGGTAAATTGTATTGTCTATATCCTGCTGCTCAAACAATGTGAAGTGTTCAAATTTCAGGTACTATAAAGAATGTTCAAGTAATTGGAAATGAAAAGTCCTAATTTACTGGAGTAAGCTTTCTCCATGGTGGCAGTTTTGTGTTGTATGTTAGAATTCTAGAGCCAGTTTTAACTGGAAGGGAACTTTGGAAGTGTTGTAGTCAAACATGATAAAGGTACCTGGGGATGTGTCCAGCTGAACACCCCCTAGGGTGGCAATTCCACAGCCCCTCTGTGCAACCTCTTCCAGTACTTAACCACTCTCATAATGAAAATTCCTTTCAAAATATTGGATTTTCTAGTGGTGATTCTTCCCCCAAATGCTGGAATTTCTCATGTTTCTACTTGCCTATTTCCTCTTGTCTTATAAACCTGTGCCTTTGAGAAGTATCTGCCTCCATCTCCTCTCTGTCCATTGACTAGGCACCTTTAGCTGGGGAGCAACAAAGACTCCCCTGAGCCTTCTCTGCAATGGGCTCCCCAATTCCCCAATAGTACTGCATAATGATAGAGAGCAGCCTCACAAGGACTTTGCCTGGCTCCTTCAGCACCTTTGGATGGCCCCAGTCAGGTCTCATGGATTTGCTTATGTCCAAATTAGTTAGGTGATTCCTTGCCTTCATCTCTCTACAGCAAGTACTGCTTCACTCCCATGGTGTGCAGTAGGAGGCTTAGGGACTTGGAAAACCTCAGAACAAGCCCTTCCATGGAAAAATAAAGTGTTCTTTTCTCTTATTTTTAAATGCCTTCCAAAGAAGTTACTTGGGAATCTTTACCATCCCTTCTTTTCCAGATCATATCTTCACCTCTGTGTGCACCTCTCACTGGTGCTAGTAACTATCCCAATGATGTGAGAATTTCTTGGCTGAGACCAGTCAGATAAGGCAGGGGGAATAGGTTTGCCATTCTTGCAGAAAACCAGGTTGGCTAGGTCGCACCTATATAGCTTTAATCTAGTTTCTGTCGGATGTGACGATTCACTGGTGTATAATGCTGAAATAAGGAGGTACAAAGGTAGTCTTTATCCTACTGTTGCATCCTTCTCTCTCCAGACTTTCCCTTATGTGATCTGACCGATTATTAAAAAAAAAAATAAAAATTATGCATCATGACACTTTCTGGTGTGAAAAATATCAAGCAGTATGCTGCTGATGCTAGAAAAATGTTTGTTAGGCTTCCTAATGTAATTAATCTCTTTGATCTCAGAAGTGGTACGTGAATACTGTTTCACTCTCTTAGAAAAGCAGAAACAATATTGATCTGATGTCTGAAGACAAGTATAAGATGAAATTTTTTTTCTTGGTCTGTTCTTATACTTGTGCTGCTATTTTTTTATCTCATGTACTCATCAGAGCACTTGGATAACCTGTATTTCTACTTGTTTATCTATTTTCCACCTGTGTGCCTGGTGGTTTAATATTACTTCCCACAGCAACACAAGTTAGTTATGAAATTCAGAACATCAGGTACAAAGTTCTTCCCAGACAGCTTCTAGCTGCTTTTTTATACAAGGTGAGTGTATATTAAAACTATTAGAAATTGTGTTAACCACTACTGCCTAATTTCTCTGGTCTTCTTTATCAAGACTTTTAGAAGACAGGGAAAGTTATATTAAAAAAAATGTTCTTGTGTACATAAAAATTGTGTAAACCTCTGCTAATTTTAGCAACACTCTTGAGCAATCATCCTCTCTAGCCCCAGAAGCTCTTTCCTCTTCAGAACTCATTAGTCACATAACTTGGTCAAGTTTTAAATGGTTTGCAAAAATGCCATAGCACAGCAAAGGTCATGGTCAGGAAATTTTACTCTGACCACACCATTTGCAACAACAATTGAGCAAGACTTTAGCACTGGACATCAGCACTGGGGATGTTTTTTCCCTGCTTTATTTTCTTCTCTGCTGCAACTCACGTTGTGACTCCAGAAGTGGTCTTACTTTTCCTGAGAGTGAGTTGGCAGTGTAAGCTTCTTACCTCTGACTGTAAGCTTTTCTGTAAGTGTAAAGGAGGGTTTGTGGGAACTCCTTTACTTGTCAGTTGAATGGGTGAAGGAATAATACTTTACCCAAGTGGGATGTGCTGATGAGCATTGTTGCTCAGGGTCCTGGGTCACCAAACAGAGCCACCTTGGATACCTGTTCCATTGATACTGAACACTCTTAAGTCATCCTAAACTTTTGAATGTTAGCAGAGGGCTTTTCTTGTCATTAATCTTTTTGCATTCTAGACTGCTGACCTAATTTTAAAATGTAGTACCAGTTTTTCCCATCAGTTAAATATTCCACTCAACTTTTAAGGTATTTAAAAGCCAAAAGCTGGACTACATCTTGCTGAAATTAAGGTTAAAATACAGAATATGTAAAAAAAGTGCCTTTTCAGCTGCCCTTAAATTTCAAAGTCTGTAGCAATTCCCTGAAGTGTAGAGGTTTAAATAGACTAATTCTGAATCAGGTATTATTGTGTGTATTCCAACACATACAGAACTGCACCAAAAGTGCAGGAGATACTTGGGGTTATGATACAGTTATGTTTAAAAGAGGGTGTCTTTGCCCTTCTGTTCTGAAAGCTCAGATTTGCAGTTCAGGTTTGGAAGGAATCCTGTGTGGGGTGGGATGATTAGATTCCACCTCTTTGGGACAGATACTAGTGGAAAGTTTCTGTACAGTAAAAATAGCTACAGTTAGCGTAGATTCCCAAGTTTGTCTCTTTAGTTTGAGATGAAGAGACTTTTTTCTCTGCTGGCATCTGCTCTGTTATAATATTTTATAAATATCAAGAAACATTTTCTTGTTGCTGTGGTCCTTCTGTAAGTAATGTTGAGCAAAAGGGAATGCTTTTCTTGTTTTCATTGTGGAGTAGCTCAAAATGATTGCTCAAAAAATCTCTTTTAGACAATAAGTAGCTGAAATTACTTTACTCCATGTTGCCTATATCTATGCATCTTTCCACCATAGATTAGTTACTTTCTTTACAGCTGATGTAGTTCAGTGGGATAAACTGGCAAACACTTTGTCAGTTCTAGATTTCTTATTTCCTATTGTTTCATATTCTGAATTCTTTCTTTTGCTAGTCATATGCAAATACCAATAACTTGGCAGTTACAGTTTTTCCCAAATAACCACAGCTTTTGTGTTGAAATGACTTTTTACTTTACCACTACCTCTTCTGTGCATGATTATCAAAAGTATAGTACCTCCTAAAGGATTAATTGAGTACATCCAAAATGAGATAATATAGGCAACAGGCTCTGATAAAAGGAGCACAAGTAGCCTGGAAATCTGTATTTATTCTACAACTGTTTGTTCTTCATAAGGGGTCAGTCTTGCCTTTTTGACATTGTTAGGTAGCAATCTCATGTTGTTATGAAGTACATCCTCATCCTTGTGATTTTCTGTGGCAATTTCAATCCCTCTTATTTCAATGCTGCTGCCAGTTCTAGATCAGTTTCCTCCCTTTGCAAAAAATACCATACTAGTTTTGCAGTAAAATTGTTTCCTAAGGAGTTCCTAAAAGCTAGTGTTTATTTCATGAATGTTACTCCTCAATTTCAATTGATGCTTCTTTGCTAATTCATTTTACATAAAGAAGTTAAGTCACCAAACCTTAAAAATCTGGAATCTCTATTTTCTTCTGTTGTGCTGATTGTCCTGTGACATTGGACGAGCTATGTGCAATTGCAGTTTTCAGAAAATTTAGTCCAATTGTCATGGTTCTCTATAGTCCTTTTTTAAAAATGAAGTACTAAAATGAAACACTAAAAAGTTATAAAAGAGTCATTTTAAAGTGGAAGTAAGACTGAAGAAAATCTCAAAACTATTTTGTACTTTCTATTCTTTTCTGATTCTACATCTGTTTTGTTCCCTGTGAATGAAACAGTTATAGCTTAAATTACCAGTGAATTTCTGCCGACCAATTTAAACAAACCTAGAGAAAGATGTAGCATGTGACTGCCAGCTGAGCATCTGTCTTACAAAGCAGGTCAAGATGTTTCTTTAACAACCCTGCCTTGAACCACTCTCTTGCTTCATTTTATTCACTGAAGTGCAACACACTTTCTACTGAATATTTGGTTTCTTCTTGATTGACTGCTGTCTTTGTTTTCAACATTTCTCAAACTTTGGTTCTAAAGCATCTTTCCAGGTCCAGCTGCTCAAGAAATGCTCTCTTTATTTTCTTTTTTTCTTCTTATGATGCAGTAGCAAGTTTTCATCTGCAGTTCTTTTTGTTCAGATTATCCATAACACATCTCTTGTATTACATATCTTGACAATTACTAATCTTTTGCTATCTCTCCATCTCCAAACATTTTTCCGATTATTTGGTTCACTGAATTAAATGAATGATTCTGATTGAGTAATCAAATGTGACAAGGTGTCTTAATATGTCATAGGTAGGTTCTCAAATATATATCTATTTGTGCCCCAAGGTTTTCAGCTAGTTTCTTGCAAGCTTTTGTGGATATTTGTTCTCATTTTTAATTGCCTAAAATATTTGATAAGTCTGACACCATGTTCATTACTGATATGATGGGCCATGCACATAGCAAACAAATAGAAGATTCTTTTTCTCCTTGCTATACTTAAAATTGGTACCTGAAGGACACATAAATGAGTATACATACTTTAGTGATTATATAAACAAGCCTCATACAGTGGATCAGATGTAGCAAAAAGTATTAAAGTTTAAAAAAAAGGAAAATGTTCCCTGTTTGGTCTCCTTATATAGGTCATCTCAGCACTGTTAATACATCAATCCCAGCTCTTTTGCCTACTTAATTGAGTCAATGCCAATGCACTGTGTAGACCATATGTACAACACTTTAGAGTTGCTATTCCTCAGTTATGTAACTGTACTAATTTTATTAATATATTCTGTGGAGAATCTGAAAATCCAAGATTACTGTAACATCAATATTTTGCCATTGCCGGATTGCTGGAGACCTATGTATTTACATAAAGTCCATGAACTTTAATAAGACCAAATATTTCTTCCTCCTCTGCTGCGCTTCTTATTGATTAATAATTCAGATACTTGGACATTGCAAGCAAGCTGGAAACTCTGCTTGTGCAAAAGGGGACTGCACATCACAAATGCAAATATAATAGACAATGGGGAGGGGAAACGGAAGGGGGCATGGAGGACACTCTCTAGCAAACCATTCCTTTTCTGCAAGGGCAGAATTTGAGTGATATGATCTCTGTGCTATCTTAGGTTCTGTTCACAAAGTACCATGTAGCACTTGAGTCCACTGGCAGGCAGTTCTAATGGGTTTAACTCTGTTATTTAAAGTGTTGTTGAACTCTGTCTTATGCAGGAAATAAACACAATGCTTTACCTGCTTAAAATTAAAATGTGTATTAATGCTTGGTAGATCAGGGCTGGGACACACAGCATGCAAATCTAATACCTGCTGTCACTACTTACAATAAATTTATCTTCTCTTTTTGAGGGTTTGTTTTGTTTTGGTTTGTCGTCTTGTTTTCAGATTTCTTAATTGGTTCATGGCTCTCCTGCAGTTCCACCGCAGGGAGGTTTGTGTTGTCACGTTTGGAGGGATGAGTATTAGTTTGATAAGTCACACTGAAGGTCTCTTGATACTTCCTTATTTTCCATGTGTCATGAATTAGATGTTTTGAAGATTAATTTCAAACAAAACAGGGTATTTAATTTCCCTTCAGGAACAGAGAATGTCTTTAAAATAAAGCTCTTATTCTCATCAAAACCTGCATGATCTCTTTCCTTTTCTTACAGCTAATTAACTGGTCTAGCTGCAGGATTTTCCCAGTTTCAAGGTAAGTTGTTTTCATTGCAACTGTGTGATTTTAGCATAATTATCAGTACTCAATATTGCAGAGGCAAGCTGATTTCTTTACTGGTGTATATATTTTAAAATTATTTCTTTGCATTGACATTAATACTGGAGTGAATTACTTCTAGATGAAAGAAGAGCTTAGTGTAAATTTCCATTAAGTGTAGCTTCTTTTCTGAGGATTAAGTGGCACTGGGAGAGTTTTATTATTGCCATAATTAAGGTTGAAGCAGTTAATTATTCCTCTTTTAATGTATATCCATACTGGCTAATAGAAGTGTGTGTTGACTTTAGTATGGAAATTTTAAGCTGAAATCTGAAAAAGGAGAAAAAAAACCTGAGGGCAAAGGGCAAAAAGGATTTTTTTAGGAGCAAGATGGACAGTAACAACCACTTGCTGTGACTGTAGCACAAATGCTGGGTTAGGTAGAACAAGAGCAGAAAACTGGAACAAGAACAGGAAGTGGAAAGATGAGAACTATGAAGGATGATTTATCATTTCAGGTGCTAGCCCTCTTGTTCAGCCTGGCTTTCTCAAGTAGCTGCTCACTGTTAAGTATTGCAGATCTTCTTTTGACCTGCTTGTACTGCAGGGAGCCAGGTCTGTATTTCTGAGCAGGTTGGGTTCTGTGTAGTTCCTTCCCTGATCCCCTCCTTGCTGCACACAGGCTGTCCTGTGTGGGTGCTGTGTATTCCAGCAGCACACTCCTGTCCTTTGTGCCCTGGATCACCTCCTGCAGCAAGAGCTGGGTAGGCACTGCCTTGGTTCTGTCGTTCTCAGCCTTGTGCTTGCCCTCCACTGAGCTGGAGGAAGGATGGAGGCTCAGCTGCTTCATTCTCTGAGCATTATTCACAGAAGCTAAAGAGAGGAAAGGTCTCTCCTTTCCCAGTGTTTCCATTAGGGCTTTTTGCTCGTGGTTTCAAGATAACATACTTAAAAGTTGTCCTGTTTGTTTCAGATGGTTTGTTTCTCTCTCCTTAGGGAATTACAGGACATGCTCTAGCAAATTTCTTGATTTTCAAATGCCTTATCTATCTGGGGGTTTTTTTGTGTTTCCTACTCTTTCTTTCACTTTCAGAGATACAATTTCATCCTTCAGTGTCTTTGGTGGTTTGCTGTATCGATTCTCAGGATACACCTTTGGAACAAAGGCTGCCTTGTTTGTCCTTTGCTTAAGCCATGCTGGGTTGCTTTTGCTGTAGGAATTTCTGTTGTCGCAGTGGCAGGGTCCTTCAGGGAACAGAGTTTTTACAATTTTCCTTTATGGAGTTCTGGTGATGTTAGCAGGTGTATCTCCATTTACAGTGATATTGTTTGAGCAGTTTGTAACTTCTTTCCTTCCTGAAGGATACTGCCTTCTCATTATACTTTTCTCCAGTAAATCTAAGCAAGATATTTTCAACTACTGACTTCCTTGTGAGGGAGAGAGAACTGCTTGCAAACACAACTTTTTTTCATTGTAGAGTTGGACAACAAGAGCTGGAAATACTTTATGAGAAATAAAGAGGCCCATAAAATTCCCCTTTTTCCCTCGAGGTTTATGTGGTTTCTATAAATACTCAATTTCTTTGCTTTGCTTCAGCTATTTGGCAGTTAAAAGGCAGGGAAGAGCCCAGATTAGTGTGAGATGTTCTTATTAATTATTCCATGGAAGGATATTTATACTCTTTCTTACAAACTTTGGTTGGACTCCATGCAAAACAGGAGTGGAAAGTTTGGAAGCATTTAAGTGGTTCAAAGGTACCACTGCTGCCCTTGACGAAATAAATGCCTTACAGGTTTTGAAAATACATATTTGTACTTCTTCATTGTTGTCTTATAATGCCCCTTGACAGTTTTAAGTTATTTAATTCATCCAGTGACTTTTTTTTCAGAAATTGTTAGTGAATTTTATGGGATGGACTCTTACATGTCTGAGTCAGGAATAATTAGGTGAATGTCCGTGAATTAATAGCAGTTTAAAATTGTATATGTCTTAAGTCCATGGAAGCAAATGACACATCCTGTTTAATTACCCACCTGAAATCAGTGTGCAAAAGATGCAACTCAAACTGGTTTATAACTCTCATAGCTGTAATTTATCTCTGTAATGTGCATAAAAGGTACCGTAGAGAAAGAAAATTCATTAGGAAATTCTGAAGTGTTATGATTATTTCAATGCTGCGAGCCTCTTTTTCATTTTTTTGTAAGAACCTGAGTACTTAGCAGCATTACCCATTTCTTCCAATTGCATCAGATGTGAACTCTCATCATCTCACTTTATAGTACAATTTCACAGAGATAAAGCAGTTTATTTAAAGCCATACTGAGATATGCCTTCCTTACCCCTAGGCTCCTTCCAGTCACCATCTGAGGACGCTCATCCTCACTTTTCCAACATGGACCCAAAACTCCTCTTCCCAACTGGCAGTGGCACCAGTAGCTGACAAAACTGACACATGTACTCCCTCTTGGCACACTCTTGCCTGGCTTCTTGCACAGCTCTTAGTCTGATTGAAACAAACATGATCACTGAGACAAGTCTGGGGTATATTTGATTATTTGGCTGCTGCTTCAGAAATGAAGGTTTTTACTCACCAAACAAGACAGGTGTTATTTTCAGAGTGGAGAAACATTCTGCAAACCCCAGTCTGTGCCTGAGCAAGCAGCAAGGAAATCCTCTCCTTTGCCCTCTCCAAGCCCTGACTTTGGTGGTACAGATAGGGTCTCAGGTTTGCACTTGGAAGGCAGAGCAGGCAATCTGCTGCATGGCTCATGTACTGATTAGTCCTCAACCCTTTTGCTGTTTGTATGCACTTAATTGTTTTTTGCTGGCAGACAGAGGCAGTTCAGCATCAGATTTTGACACACACATGCTGCTGTCCCGGAGGATTCGCAGAGCGGGCTGTTTTGCAGCTGCTGCATTTTCCACCAGTTCAATTGACAGTTACCTACTGTGTGGAGTTGCTAGGAGAAGGTGAACAGTCATCATTACAGCATATTCCTTCAATAACAACCTGTAGCGCTTGCTGATTTCTCTTCTGCAGGGATTTAGATGTCTCTTTGCTACTGACTTAGCATTTGTACAGTCATATTTTTATTGAGAGGCTGGTAGATATTTATTCAATAAGAAACAATTCAGGATCAACTAAAGAGAGGAAAGCTCTGGCATTTAAACACACACTCTTTTTGTAGGGTGATGTGGCTGATATTGGCATCTACCATCTGCTTTCCTATTGCAGCCTGTTTCTCCAACCTGCAAAGCAGAAACCAGCCTTTCTTTCCTTCTGGATTGTTAAAGCCATTCACATTTATCCTGCATGGCAGTGAATTATAGTCCGTTTTAAGGAATCTTTTGTGCTTCTGTGTGTATTCCTACAGCAGAAAAAGTGCATGAGAAAGGAGCTTGAGCAGTCAGTAGTATAAGTAGCTGACTCTCCCATATGGATTAGACTCGTGAGGTCAGAGGAGCTGTGTGTACTTGCTCAGTGCTTGGGGGGGAAGAGTGGATTTGTCTGTCAAAGTGAATAGCGATTCAGGCAGGATCGTCCCTCAGCTGTTGTAATTCTGATGTGTTTTGATATGACAGCAGCTACTGTCTAACATGCGTGGATCTGAAATTTGTAGTGGACTGAGGACTGCTTTTACTTGCTGCTGAGCCTGACTGTAACTGTATCGCTGTAGGACAATAACGATGGGGGCTCGAGCGACAGAAACAACTCGGGAACTGGAAAGCGCCTCTGTACAGTACCAAATAGGAGGACATACAGAGAAAATGTGGCAACGACTCAAAGGAATGTGAGTAGCTTGTCTCCTTGGCTTTTGTTCTGTTCCTTGGGAAAGACAATTTTCTTCTGTTTGTTACAATGTCTAATTAGCAAATTGGGAGAGTTATCTTTAAGCTGTGAACGGTATTTGCTCTCACAATACAGTACATCGTTCTCATTTACAATGGTACTTAAATTAATGTCAGACTCTGTATTAGGTCTGGTATCTCATTTAAAATATATATAATGAGTGAGAGTTATTCAAATTGAAATGCAGGTAAGTCCTTCCAAGTTAATACTTCCCTATCTCTGATATGATTTTGTAAATGTTATCTTCAGAATCAGCATTTCTGGAGTTGTTTCATCATTCCTCACAGTATGTATAGGTAAGTATATTATTGCAATTCTATAGGAAGTATTAATACTTTGCCTTTAAGAGTGAAGGTAAAGAAATCTATATTAAAAGGTGCTTAGCTACTAGGAGGTTGCTATGTCTGTTTTTTGTCAATTATTTTGGTATTCAATAATGCTAGAAACTGATTGAGGAGTATTTCAGGTCTATGTACATGCTGTGTCTGATTCACTCCTCTCAAATGCAATTTTTATGTAGCCTTCTGGTGCAAATCATGAGTAAATAAACATCTGCAACCTGTCAGAGAGAAACTCTATCAAACTACTGTGTCCTAAACCCCTCAAACTTCAACACCTCATTTTAGGCATTTACTGGGTTTTTGCTCTGAAAGCTGATGTCAGGATGTTACAAATAAATACATGTTATGCTTGTTGAAGCAAGGAAATGCCACTATTATTTTTGTTGGAAAGATTTGTAATCCTGGGTTTCTAAAGGTATTCCACAGATGCTATATAGTGCCTCAGCTGTTGAGGGTAGACAGGTTATTTAAAGTGCAGAGGATTAGATGCACTGGCTCTGGCACTGCCTGCTTCCCCTGTGTATTTGGTAGAAACCCAAAGTGGCTATGGGGAAGGTGCTTTCCACTATCTGCTTTCTTTTAAGAGAAATTGGTTTGCTTGATTGGAAAGTCACTTTTCAGTTGTGGCCATCGATTTATCATAACTCTTCTGTCATATACTTTTGAATATTTGCTCTGAATCCAATCATCACTCTGTTTAAGATTAAGCACTTTGGGAAAAAAATGTTCCTGTAAAAACTCCAAAGTGTATGCAGCAGAGCAGATATTTTGATTATTTGATGATGTCACCCATTTTGCCACTGAGTCTCTGCTACCGGAAACCTCCACCAGTTTGTGCAGATTTTCACCTGTGTCACGTCTAAGCTGCTACTTTTGTTTGTTCTGTAAGTTCTCTATTACCACCAGACTCTTGGGTTGAAACATTTCCTTTCAGCTGCCTCTGGAATGGTACCATTAAACAAACTAACGTAAATATCTAAACATTAGTGACACTCAGTACAAGATCTCCAGGAAATAAGGTTCATGCTTCTTTAGGAGTAGTTAAAATGATATTTCTAGTTTGTGGTGTATCAATATCAAATGGAGCTTATGTGTTTGGGAACCATGCACCTTTCACAGGCTGGTGCCATGCCTCGTGACTGTTGTGATAAGATGATGCTAAAATATTTGTATGGGAAAAAAAACCCTGGTTAACTTGCTAGATACATGCTCAGCTGACTGCTTTTCAGACTTACCAATGGTTTAATTTTAATTATTCACTAGTTGATTGGAAATCACTGTCTAGTCAATATTATGAATATTGTGTGGGGAAATTTCAAAGAGTTGAAATTTTCAGAGTAGATATCTGGGTTCACTTTGTAGTATTGATGCTTACATCATGATGCTTACATCAATCATTAAGGAAAAGGAATCATTTTGTTGATGAGCAGGTATCAAAGTAGAAGCATGTTTGTATGTGGTAGGGGAAAGGGACAGATAAGTGGGACTGCCAGATAATCTGACTTGGGAAGAGTTCTTTTATAAACTGTCAGTCAGGAGAATTGTTTCATCTTAGGGATGTGAACTGTTAATGAAAGTATGCATGTTGCCAAATTACGGAGTTTTTAACGTAGCGTGTAATATTATATCTACACTGAAGTCAAGACTTCATGGTTTGAATTATGAAGCCAAATCTGCTCTTGGTAATAGAGTCCACAGACCTACATAATTTTCGTATGATTTCAACACAATTTTACTGTATTTTGCCAGTCAAGAATGCTGATTATTTTCTTGCAAGCAGGTCATTATTTCTGAAAGAACATTGGATTTCATTTAGATAGCGATCTGAATAGTGTTTAAAAGCTGTACAGTAGGTCTTTACTTAAAATAAGCTTTTATTTTCTGTTAGCATTTCAGCTTTTTTCACAATGGATTTTCAATTATGAATTTGGCAGTAGAATTCCATATAGATTTAATCTCATATGTCTTGGGGTATTTTTGTTGTTAGCTCGTTGTTTTTTTCATTTATTTTTGTTTAATAGAGAGTGTTCTAGAATATAGGTGAGTTAAATGTGCTAAAAACTAAATGAAAATCCTTATGTGAATGCCCAATAAGAAAAGCTGTGTACTGTGGAGGCTTGAATGAAAAGGCCATTTTATAGGTTTTCTACTCTATAGGCTTTCACAGATCTTGCTAACCTAAGTGTTGCAACAAACGGATGTTTTGAATAAAATTAAAATGATACTTAACTTTTACTGGGTTCATGGTGCCTTACAACCAAGCTATTACTTCTGTATGGCAAGCAAAAATCCAGCTCTGTTTTCCTTACACTGGAATTGCAGCAGTGCTGCAACCAAGGACATTATCTGGCAGAGAAGACATGCTGATTTTATCGATGTCTGAATGTATAAAACACAAGCTCAGTGAAACAAGACTTGTGAAAATGAGTCGTGTAAATTTCTGCCTTGACTGTAGCTTCTTGTCTTTGAATTAAGATATTTTCAGTATGCAGACTGCAAGCCCTTAATGTTTTGTAGTTCATGGAGAAAGCAAAAACAAATAACAGGAGACAGCTAAATAACTCATATAATAGTGTGGCTTTTATAATTCTCTTTTATGCAGAAGAATAAAAACAAAAGCCATTCAAGCCACTGCAGGAATTCCAGCTGCCTGACTGAAGGGGAGTGTTGTATACCTTCCACATCAAAAAACATCTTGTCACAGCCCAGCCAAGGGGGTCCTTCTCAGGGTGTTTAATGCCACTGATTACACCTTTTCTCCCTCAGCCTTTCATTTGCTATTGGATGGAATCTTACTTTAGACAGTAAATAAGTCTCCAGCTTAAATGTATTATGGTGTCAATAGGACCAGAAGATTTGTTGCCTAGGAGAGTTTGTGTTCAGGTGCTGATATAGCATGGTAGGGGGCTCAGAAAGAAAAGTAGCTTTTTAAAAGCATTTTGATTTAGAATGCAGAGAACCAGGTTTAAAGCAGGGGTCTTTATGCTTACTAGCCTTGCAGTGTTTGGTATTCTCCTTAATCTGCACATACACTTAACTCTATTGCTTCTCATTGTGTGAAATCGTGTGCTGTCTGTTTATGGTATATTTCGTCTGTTTGCCACTTTACTCAATGTCAACGCACAACAGTCACACATCCCCCCCACTAGCTTACTTTATTTTGCAAGTTTACATCTTAGACATACATCATCTTTGCAAGTAGCTTCTACTTTCCCCATAGCTGCTGGGCTTAGTATTAGGGGTAGGTTCCCTTTCTGAGCTTTGAATTCATTAGTGAGTAAATAACTTGATTTTCATTTTCTAGTGTATTTGCTAGAATTGTCTCTAATTGGCCAGAAAAATATCTGAATGGAAAAAAGTTAAAATCCAAGGTTCCAAGAATTTAGGGACTTGAAATTCACGTGTGGTTAGTGTAGACTACTTTATGAAATTTTTACTGCTTTAAAATGAGAGTGTGCTGGTGCCATCACTAGTTAAAACTAATTTGTGCTAACTTGGATGGCAAAATGGATTTGAAAAACAGTCATAAGCTTCTTTCTTTGCCTTCTTACCTTTCTTTTCCTTCACATTCAACATAACAGACCCTGATTTCTGCAGAAAGGAGACTCTAAACTGTTTTAGGCACTAAGAGGGACTGATGTGTAGTCCTAGTTTGTTGATCCTGCAATGCTGCAGTGACAAATTGCATGCATACACATTTTGTAGAGACAAAAAGGAACCTTAGTCACTGATTTGGGAAATTTGGCTCGATGTCAAAGAAAGTAGAAAAATGGCTTCCTGTGCACCTGCTGAATTATCAGAAAATAGAATTCTTTTAAAGACATAGAATAGAATCTAGATTAGTAGCCTAGTTAGGTCTAAAAGGGACCAGAATGGGTAATTTTATTTAGGGAACAGTCATTCCTTCACTAGGTCCTTGGATACTGGTGGAAGAGGGATAGAACAGTTTCCAGAACCAGATATTTCAAAGAGGTTTTTCCTTTCTTTTTTCTGAGTTGCTTGTTTACATTTTATTTTATACTGTATTTCATGTTTGCTTATTGCCTTTGTTTCTGTGCTCTATTTGCTTCAGCTTTGGTAGTTCAGTAAAGCTTAGCTGAAGAGATAATCAAAATGTAACATATTGTGATATAAAGTTTTATAAATTTGTGAGTACTGAACAAACAAAAAAGGGGAGAAGAGGTAGAATAACAGGTGCATAACTATGGTAAAAAAACATCAAGACAGGTTTTCACTTGCTGCTAACTACATCAGGAGCAAATGGGCACATAGTTCAAGTAGTTTTTACTTGTAATGTTGCCTATTTTTAGTTTCTTGTAATGTGAAAACTTTCCTGTAAAATCACAAGCTCTTGAAAGTAATCAAAATGACAGGTATTTCTTAGGGGACTTTAAGTAAAATTAAAGTTGGTTTCAGAAATGTTCTGAACAGAAAATTGAAGATATACGATGATGTACCTGTTGATTGATATGCATCTCATTAGTGCTATAATGACAGTAAGAATAGTTTCATTACAAATTGTGAACAGCTTCTTTTGCCTTTGAAATCAAAGTCTGTTTCTGCACCTGAGTAGTCATGTAAACAATTTATAATTATTACTTGTAGCTTATAAATATGAATCTAATTAAATGTATAATACGATAAATTTAAAATTTTCAATAAGTCTAGATTTTTAGCTACTTAGCAGTAGCAATTTAACAAAATATTTTATTGTGTCATATTTTACTGGTAGAAAGGTATTTCCATTATCATCATGAACAGAAGGCATAGAATTAATTTTCAGGCTCATACTAATGTTTTCATGCAATTTCTGGCATGTACCAATGCTGTTGATGGATTAGAATAAATGCTAATCCTCCAATTTACTGTGGTTAGGTGAATTGCTGTGCTTATAGAAAGCTCTGCTAGAAATGATTGCAAGTTGAAGGAGTGGTGCACAAACCATAATTTGCCTATGATACCAGTAAGAACAGCGGCGGTGTGTCTTTACTGGTGTCACGGTCCCCAAATAATACAGTAAAATACTGGGATTCCTCATTAGAGCTTTAAATGAACATATTCATACCCCTCACATATGTGTCCAATTAAAATTAAGTATTATATCTAAGAACAACGGAAAGGAGATTAAAGATAACATTTTAGGAAGCTGACTACTAAACTGCAATCAAATGAAGTCCTAGATTTCTATATACTGTATTTTTGTTTAGCTTAGGCATCTGGCTCTACTTATGCTGCATCCAACACTTCTAAGATTTCCTAAAAGATACTTTCTGTGGGTATTTACTTTATAAGTGTTCTATTCAGATCTCTGCTTAGAGAGAGAGATTGTGTGTAATTGACTGCACAAATAATTACTTTCCTCTTATTTTGAACTCCTGCCAGTTCCTTGTGCAGGGGCTGTTGATTGCCATACACACTGACCAATTATTATAAACCTTTTTTCAAAAACTTCATTTTCCAATTTAGCTGTTGCACATTGAAGGCTGCCACAGTTTCTCAGAGCTATTGGTCAAAATCTCAGAGTTCATATGGCCCTCCCACATGTAACTCCCAGGTTCTGCTCCACCTCCACAACAGAGTGAAGTCAAAATATCTGGATAGGAGAAAAAAGGCCTTTTGTCTTGCTAATTATATAGAGTTAGAAAAATGCAAATGCCTAAATACTGAAATTACGTAGTTACCAGTGGAATTTATAATAAAAATAGGTATTCACTTCATACATCTGAAAGAGAAACATGACCTCAGGTTTATCAAAATTGCATCTGACAGAATTTTTCCTGTAAGATGTCAAAACAATCATTTAGGAGTGAACCGATTTAGTACTGTTCCATTTTGTTTGTGTTTGCCACCTGATCTGGCTTACTCCTGGTATCATCTCTGGAGGAGGGCTAGAACAAAACGGCTGCAATTATTTCTGCTGCCATTTACTGGAGATTTTTGACAACTAAGACTGCAAAAGAGGGGTAGGATCTACTATGGCAGTGAGTCCTCCAGTACTACTGTATTGTATTTAACCTGCATGATTTATTTTTGTCGAACCTCCCCCCCCATGATGTAGCAGGGTCCGGGAGGGCTGCACAGGCCGGCTCCCCCCAGACCGGGGTTCCTGGTTCTTGTAAATCCCACTGGATCTGGGGCGGGCGGCCCCCGAGGTTCTGCGGCATGGCGTGAGTCTTCCAACCACGTCAATTCAAGCAGGAATATAGTGAGACTAGGAGAGAACTGGACTCCATCTCTGTTCTGCTAGAGAGGTTTATTTAGTGTAACGGGGAAAAGGGGTGCAGGGAAGGAGAAGGGGGAAGGGAGACAGGGCAGGGAGGAGATATTAGAAGCTCAGAGATGCAAAGACCTCCAGCTGATCCAGGCTCTGCCTTTTAAAGGGAAGGAGAGGGGGCAGGGGCTGGTTCTCTCTGAGCCAGTCCCAGGAGGACAAAGGGAAGATTGGCAGGAGGGTACACACCAATAGGTTTTGAGGTACAGCAAAGCATATTTTAAAATGAACCAATGGTACACCAAGTGGGGAAACAAAGGGAGCACATGGAGATGTGAATATTGCATTACTACACCCCCAGACATTCCAAGCCTTCCAAAAGGAAGGAAAATAACCAACTAATCAACAAACTGTGGACCAAATGGGCTAAGCCTGACCCGCAAACTGCGGAGTGCTTTACTCCTTCGCTGGCAACAGCAGGTATTTTGGTTTTTGTTTCTCTTTAACTGCCTTCCCATGCAATTTCATGACATACTTGAGGTCACCAATGCAATTTGTGGCACTTTTCAAACAAGACCTCATAAAGAGGAGCTATAGAGGCAGTCAGAACTTAATACAAAATCAATCCTTTCATTTTACTAGTGAGATGGGGAAAACCGAGCAGTTGTGACTAAAAGGAGAGAAAATTGCACTCTGCAGTGGTTAAGGGAAGCTAAACAGAAATTGAGTACATCAGTTATAAAGTTACAGCTGACAATGGAGTGACTCAGTTTTCACAGTCCATAAAGCTTTGCAATTAGTCAGGCAGTGCTGCAGACTGAAGAAGCCAGCCTTCTCCCCAGCCTTGCTTTTCTTTCACAAAACTGCTTCAACTTGTAAAGAACTATTACATTCAGTATTTGTTTAAGGCTAGAGCTGCTCATAGGATATACACACATTTCCTGAATACATATATGCAAGGAATAGTGATTTTAAAGGAGTACGTGACTTGCTCCTGAAAGTTTGTGTGATTCTGACTGCTGGCCAGCATATGTAATTTCATAAGTGAAGTCTAATACTGTTAACATGATGTACTTATTCCTGAAGCTTCTGCTAGAAGCATGATTTCCAAAGTGGTTTGCTGTGACTGGAGTGAGTTTGTCAGATGCATTGTCCCTAAAAGAAGACCTATTTCTGTAGGTACCATGGATTAAGTTGTCTCCCATGATTCATTCTTGCATCCCAACTCTCATTGCTGCCTCCGTGCTCCTTTTTGGCTGTGGCTTTGATGCCATCCAGGGGTTTCTTCTGTGGTAAAAACAGCAATAACTTTTTTTTTTTACCGCTACTATAAAGTTAAACTTTTTCAGTTCCTAAGTTGGATTCCTTCAGTGTTTTCATAGCTAGTTGCATCCTTACAATGGAGAAAGTTGTCTGAGGGTGGGACTACCTGAATGTAAAGGAGATGGTCCTGCTTGTGTAGCTCTCTAACAAAACAATCGTGGTCTTGAATCTGTCATGTTTTAAGTCCTTATTCTGTGGTACTGTAAATTCAGCACTAGGGTACCTAGTATTGTATCGAAACATGACAGAAAATGTTTTCCAATATGAGCTTGTTCTGAGGATTCAGTTTTTTCCCACTATTTTTGAAAGGCTCACTTTGAACTAGGAGGTTTTATGAAGATCAAGTACTGCCCACATCACTCCAGTGTTATGATGCACAGATAACATCTGTGCTTTTGTAGCCTACAAATAGCTGGCCTGAAAGAAGGCCAGCATAAACATCCATGTTGTGTACTTGGCCTAATTCAAGACAATTGTAGTCATTTATTTGCACCTCAGCTGAATCAGTGAAGTACTGCTGGGTAATCTATAACTAGCAGTTACAGGACTGTATTTGAAACCCCCCTGAGCCTATTGTTTGCCTTGGCTCTATACAGCTCTTTGCCACCATTGGCGATATCTCATGGATCTGCAAATAATAATAAAAAAAGCTGAAAATGCTATATTAAAATTTTTGTTCTGCTTGAAGTGAATGCCCTGAGAATGAGTATTCATTAGCTGCAATTGTGCTGTTTATGGTCTGTACACGAAGCTGGACTGTAATGAGATTTCGCATGGTTTATTTTGAATGAGTAAGAAGTATGCTCCTCTGAGTCAGTGTCATGAAATGACAAAATGTATTCCTAAGGTGCTTGTCTCATTGACAATTTAGGCCAGTATGTATGATTTCAGACATTCCAGAAAAGCCAATATACCTTGAGGTATGATCTGCTGGACAACACTAAAATAACATGTATATTAAAGCTTTGCTTTCAACATGTATATTAAAGCTTTGCTTTTTCCAGAATTAGAAGTTCTACAAATATCACTCCAATGTTAAAAAAAAAAAAAAAAAAAGGTGGTTTTTCTTTTTCTCAGGTCTCATGTTTGTAATCCTTATCATCTGGCATTTTTGCATGGTTTTGTTGCTATTTTTTAGTACATATTTCAGAATAAGAGACTGTTGAATTCCAGCCATTCAACCTTCCAAGCATAATGCAGATATTATTTGAAGCAGTGTTATTTAACTGGGAGTGATCTCAAGGAAGATGTTTGTCTACACAAGTGCTTGTGCTCCATTATCTATTGTTTGACTTTGGCTGTAGTTTGTTTGACCCAACCGTTCTCCAGACTTTTGGCGCCCCAGGAAAACAAGTAGCCTCCATAAATATTATGGAGACATTTAATTGTTGTGAATTTCTCTGATAAATAGTGTTTGGAGGCAGTTACATTTAAATCGTTCACTGTTAGTGTAATTTATGCCAGAAAGAAACTAAGGAACAAACTGCTGGGTAGAATTTCCTTCTTTCTTTAGTTCTTCTGTAATGCAGAACTGTTCTGCCTGGTAAATTTGAAATGAAATAAGTTTTTTCCTCCTGTGTTGTCTGCAGAATTTATTGAAGAACTAACATCTAGCATCATGCTTACCTGCAGTTATATGTTTTGTATTTTTATTTACTGTGTTTTGAATAGGTTTTTTGTTTTGTTTTGTTTTTATTTTGTAATACCTTGGACACCACTTAGTTTAATTCTGCAGCTTTCTTTTGCCATTTTACTAAAGGCTTGATGAAAGTTTGGGTTTTTTCCTTCTGAACTGAAGATTTTTATTAATATCACTGTATTTCCTAACCTCAAATACATCCACTTTAGATAAATCAGATACCTGTTTGCAGAAATCCCAGACATACCAGGCTCAGCTGGAGCTGCAAATTGTTGTCCCTTTTGACAGTTCCTTTTTATCTTCAGTGTGTGATTTTTCTGATGGACAGGCAACTGCACTGCAAAAAGCATTATATCATTGATGTTAATTTCCATTAGGGTGGGCTGGAATGTAGAATTCCTGCTCTGAAGAATGCATTAAAAAACCTTGAAAAATGCCACTAAGATTAAAAGCTCAGAAGAATGAGTATTCTGAAATATCTTTTAAAAATTTTAATAAGTATCTCTTTCTGACTTTTCTACTTCCAAACCCTTAAACTGAAGTGGCAGCAACCTGATTATTTGAAATCCAGTTGTCTCAGTCCCTGTGCTGCCAAAGCTAACCAGGGAGTACAGCTCTGAGCAACCCAGAGGAATAGTTACCTATAGTTGGGAAATCTCTGAGACAGATATAATTTTATAAGCAAAGTAAACTGTGCATGAAATCTGAAATTTTCCGATGAAGAAGTTCAATTAGAAAATTACTGGCCAACTCTGATTTAGTTCTTTTCAACTTAACTAGAAAGACCTTGGATTTTTCAGGCAATTGAAAATTGGATGTTTCTCACAGAAAACTGCTGAACTATCAGAGAAGGTTTTCTGTTTCGATAGCTACCAAGACACCCTTGCCAGCCATAAAGTCAGTTAAAGTTTACAGACCAGGTTTATGGCATAATCCTCTAACAGTCAGTGGAAGTAAGATGGAGATAGCAGAATATGGCAGAGAAAAGGCTGTGACAAGGAATCTCTATATTACTGTTATATCTTCCTTGAAAAGGCATTATAGGTCTTCATTCTAAATTGGAACAGAGATGAGACTTCAAATCTCTTTACCTGTGAGTATTTGAAATTTGTCTCCATCTCTTAATGTAATGCATGTATTTTGTGCCTTTAATACATATTATATATATGAGACATTATTATATTATGCTGGAAAGTGCTGAGTCCTTCCTTGATGTTTCTGTCCTGAGGACTCCTCAAAACTGCCTAACTATCTTGATTTATTGAGTGAAATAGTACACTTACCTCTGGGGGGAAAACTGCAATCATTGAATGATAGACCATATCATTGTATTAGATTATTATCATAGTATTATCATGATAGTATTAGAGTGGTGAGTGTATATGCAAAAGGAGTGAAAAAAATTTATGCTCTTTAAAATAAGTTTATCTCTACTGGATATTTTCTAATTGGTGTAAATTTTGTTCTTAACTTAAAATATGGTAAATACAAAATTTGGCTTATTTTAACCTTTTGATTTTGGAGTTCCTTTCTAAGCAGATTGATTTAATACTGCTTGTTTCTCTAAAATATTAAAAAATATTTGTCAAAGACATGTCAAAATGAAGAATGGTAATAACATACACATGTAAATAGTTTACTGATAATTGTGAGGAAGCTTTGCCTCCGAGAAAGAAATATTTAATTCTATTTTTAGTTGTTTTCTTGGGTAGTTCAGTTAGCCATTTTCTATTTTGTGTGAGCTACACATCAAAACAGGATTCCCTCTCCACTTTGTTGCTAGACAATCTCTACTGTTCCAGAAATATTTATGTTTAGAAGTAACTAGGCATGAAAGTGTTAGAACATTTTGTTTCAATACACTTTTAAACCTATATAATTAATTGTATTTCTGACTTTGTAATTAAAAAAAGCTTGATGCATAACTAGAGAATTTTTGGGAAGAAATAAAAATTGTTAATATATTTCTGTGAAAGAGGAAATGAATTTCCAAGAGTGCCAAATGGACAACTCATGAACACTTTGGGCCTAGGCATTATGATCCTTAGTTCTAGTTTAATGTATCAAACCTTTCCCTTTTCCTTCACCACTCATGTATTGAATGTGGTTCATATGCTGTATGAAAGTGAACATTAGCTAGAAGAAGAATGGTTTGCCTACATAGCAGATAGGGACAAAACGGCTTGAATATGATTGTACAACAACTGCAAGTCTGTTTTTAGAGCTGGATATGAGGTAAACACAGGATATGAGTATCCCAAAAGACTATGAGGGATTTGTGAGAGTTTATAGCTCAATCCAAACTTGGAGTTGCTTCTATCACTGTTACAGCCCAAGCCAAAGTTTGTGTTTAAACATGCAGAGCCTTTTAGAAGACTAAATTGTGATAGACTTAATATAACTATGTCAATATGTCTACTGATATAATATAAAAAGAAAACATAAGTATGGTATTAGGATTCTTATGGAAAATCTTACTTTGATTTAATCCTTTAATTGGAAGAAACACGCTCTACAACTTTAATGTTATCAATTCGTGAAAAAAATAGTTGGCTCAGGTAGACATAAACCATAAGGAGCTACCTCTGTCATCTGTTTTTCTGTCTTACAGTCAGCTTTGACCAGATAAATTCCAGATACAAGAATGAGTCAACTTTGTCTTAATATGAGGTCATATTTAGCCTTCTAGTACTGTGCTCATCTTCTTCTCTGTAAGACAAAGAGGTGTATCCAAAATTCCGTGTTTATAATATAAAAATATCCTTATGTTCACGTAGAAGATCAAAGCAAAATGTAGGGAGGATAATGAGTTAATGAAAGTATATAATTTCCTATGAGTTTTAGGTAAAAATTTTTAAAGTTCACAATATTTTTATCATCAGTTCAATGCCTAAAATAATCTTGTTGGTTTAAGAGAGAAGGACTCAGAAGTTGCAGAATTCTTGAAACAAGTTACTGTTGGGGAAACACAGTTATTAACATAATTTGGTTTTTAAATACTTTTCAACCTTTACATATCAAATGCAATCTCAAATGCATTTTTCGTTTGAATGAACAAGGGAACAGAATGAAACTTTATACTTCAGTTTATACTTCAGCTTCAGTAGAAGATGATTTCAAGGGAAGGAATCACAAGGAAAAGGTAGAATACATAGAAGTTTTAGAGATTAACTGTATTCTTTTCATTCCCAGTAATGAAAAACAGTATTGCAGCTTTACATATGGTGACTTTGAATTGAAATAGACTCAAAAAATACTGACTAAAGCTCTATAACAGCAATGTAAAGTGACAACAGATGTGATTTCTCACACTAAAATGCATTCTTATCATTTGACAATGATTCTCATTATGATGATACTCCTGGCATGGAACTGAAATTTTTCTACATTGTACAAGCTATATTAAATCTGTCTTTATTTGGCACCCATGCCTTACTGAAGCTGGCAGAGTACCATATGCGTGGGATCAATTCCAGCTTTCTATATGGGCATGATTACAAAAATCTCCATATGATGCTTCACTTCTGAAAATTAGTTGATGATTTTCACAAATGGGCTGCTGCATAATGTAATTCTGTATCTCAGCAAGAAGTACGTCATGGCCCAGCTATGGGCTCTATTTGCCCAGTCATCTGCTTTTATTCAGTCCATTATGATCTAATAATCTTTAAATGCACTCCAGTTCCTGGCTGTACTGGGGTTTTTTGGTTCAATCTGCAAATCTTGTAGATTTACAGGACTGAGGTTCAGAGGTGTAAGAAAATGGCAAGATCCAATGATCAGTTTTTTCTTTCAGGTACAATGTGTGTTTTCCTACAGATTTTTCTGAAATGAACAGCATGAAAGAGGTTTGGGGGTTTTGAATGAAGAATATAATAGATATAGTAGTTTTTGAGAAATAATTAAGATAATACAGTTGAAGTTGTGCCTATAGAGTGTAGACCATAGAACTTCATCCTGTTATTTCTCAGTCCAGTCAATAATCTAATAAAATTAGCCTGGTTCTGGTCTCACTTAAACCAGTATAATTAGACACTATTGAATTACAAGACAATAAGTGAGACCTCAAAACAGATTTACTTTATTGTGACAAAAGAGCACATTATTTCATAGATGCAGTGGAATTTGGCTAAGGTTTATTGGTCATTCCTTTTTAAGAACACTGGGCTATGTCAAGCATATTATAATTTTCAGAGTTAATTCCTATTGGATATGATTCTCTTCTTAATTGCTAAGTGAACAAATCACCTGATAGGAGAAGAATGATTCTCTGAAGCTTCTCCTTTTTTTTTTTTTTTTTCCTTTTTTTTTCCCCCCCCATTTCTCCCAAGGGAAAGAAACATGTTTACCTCCCTTTGTCTATCACTTGGCTGCAGCTATAGTAGTAACACAGAAACAGATTGCATGGAATTTGCTATTTATTGCTCTGATTTTGGATTTTTGCCACTTTCACTAATGAGTTATGTTTTTGCAGATAGACAAATTAAGGATGGGCTCCTCAGCTCACATGCATTCAATTGTATCCCAGTTTGTCATTAAATTTATTTTTAACAATAAAATCAGCAGATTGTAATTTGTATTGTGATTATCACAAATAGATCTCACCCTGTTTAATGCAACTGTGAAGCTTTCACAGTGCAGATGAGGGGAATTAGACCTGGAAAGAAAAAACAGTTGCCCAGCATCATCTGAAATTTTATTTTGGCAGTTTTTCTGTAGTAATTTGGGAAATGGGAACAGGGAAAAAGGAAAGGGACAATTTTATCTAATACCACCCCCACTCAAACCAAATAATTACACTGCATTATTTTCTCATGCAGCATTCAGTTAGCATGGCAGGCACAAGATTGGACAGTATTTGGTATAATAGTAGAAGTATCTACCACATTAAATGATGAAGTCTTAAATGCTGTACTTGCATTTTTACGGGTAGCTGAAGGCTTCTCAGTATACACTCAGCACTTCTAAAAGTGTTTAATGAAAGTTAGAAGTTTTGTTTTTTCTCTTTGAGTTGCCTCAGAGGAAAGTGTCAGAAGCACAAAAGCCTTTGTTGCTTCACTTCGTGATTAAATACAGCCTTCCCCATTGAAAGAGCTCTTTTCTTTTTCATTATTATCCTGTTACAAAATGTCTATTCCTATCACAAATATTTCAGTTTCCCCGTGCTTCTCTTCATAATTAACACTGAAAGCCTAACATTGTGAGTCTAGAAGCTGCCATTCCTTCATGTGCAAAGATTTAATCTCAGCAGTTACACATGTAAAAGAGATGTTTTACTCAGTAAACTATCACTTTACTAAAAGTAGACTACTAATAAGCAAATGTAAGCTACTATTTTAATTTCAATTTTATTATCCACAAGGCACCAATGCCTATACAGGTCATTACAACCAGCCAGATTGCCTTATCTTTGTAAATGGATTATGAAAGTGAAAATGAGGAAATGTGTTATCTGGGAAACAATATATTACCAATTGAAGTGAAGTGATTATACAATCATAACACTTCTATTCAGGCCTTTGTACTTCAATGGAAGGTAGCTTTTTTTCTGTTCACATTAACACTTTCTTAAAAGATTAAGTAATCTTAAAAAGGTCACATTTACACTGAGGGAAAAATTATTAACACCAGAAATTATCCCACTTATCTGTGGCAGCTTCAGTTCACAGCTTTGAATTCAGTGACATGTGCTTGCTTCAGTAGACAAGCTATTTTCTTCTCACTTACTTCCTCATTCTTTTTGGAAAGAAGTTACCTTTAATCCAGATTGTTTGTAGGAATCCATATAATTTAAAGGTTCTGGTTTATAGGCACACTTAAATGGATTATGGATGTGGCATGGTGCGGGAATGAACTGTCAGAGCTGAGATGCAAGTATTAATTCACAGCCAAAAATGCCATGGTGCATTGAGAAATGAAATCCCTAAATTGTATCAAAAAGATTTTCCCTCAGTGAAGCTGTAAATCACAAGGAGCTATTATGCCAGTCCTGTTCACAGCAATGCCAGTACTGAAGCACTGTTAACAAAACCATGAGATTGCTTCCCTCCCCCAGCGCCATCAGAACAATAGAAAACACAGAATCAAAGATGAAGTGTTTTATATTTGCTTGGCACCATGCTAACTTAATCAAGAATGAACTTGCTCAAGGATTTTTTCCACAGAAATAGGACAACAAGCTGTTCTGGTACCACTCCCAGCAGTATGACTCACAAAGAGAAAGCAGCAGAGAAAGACAGTGGTTGTTTTTCCTTTCATGAAATCACTCACTTCCTTGCAAGGTTATGCACTTGTTTTTGTTTCTAGATGTGTTATTTGATTCTCTTCCTATTAATGTTTGAAAAATTAGTCTTAAAGGTAGATGATGGCAGTGTTGATGGAGCAGGTTGTCAGCCCCCTCCATTTTTGCTGAAAGGTGGATGCTACATTCTGTGTTTCGTCACTTCAGTGCAATGTGAAATCCTGACATGATTGTAAGTTCTTTTGACTGCTTACAAAATGAGTTTGTTCTAGCAAAACAGACCAAATGATACCAATAAATTTTCTCTTATCATTCATTCATTTGTGTTAAGAGGTACTGTGATGTGCAAGACTTATCTTGATGGTTAAGGTGCTTCTCACTCCAGCTTGATCCAAAAGCTAGCTTTTCACTTCATGTTTTGAATCAGCTTCTAAAAAATATACTTAAAAACTCTGATAAGGATTTTTTAATCCTATTTCTAACAGATGAGTAGGTTGCAAAATCCTGAACTCACAGTTGCAGTTACTTGGTAAAATGAGGTTGTTGTTCCATATTCTTGTTAATGTCATGTTTCCTGTGTGCTGTAGTTCTTTATCACAAAATCATGGAATGGGTGAGATTGGAAGAGGACCACAGTGGGTCATATGGTCCAACCTCCTTGCTCAAGCAGGGCCCCTAGAGCACATGGCTCCAGATTGCACCCAGATGATTCCTGAATATCTCCTGTGAGGGAGACTCCACAACCTCTGGCCAAGCTGTTCTGTTGCTTGTTCTCCCGCACAGTAAAGAACTTCTTCCTCATGTCCAGGTGGAACTCCCTGTGCATCAGTTTCTGTCCATTGCCTCTTATCCTATTGCTCAGCACCACTGAGAAGAACCTGGCTCCATCCTCTTGGTACTCTCCCTTCAGATACTGACAGACATTGGTCTCCTTTTAGTCACCTGTTCTTGAGGCTGAACAGGCCCAATTCACTCAGGTTTTCTTTGTAAGAGAAAAGTTTCTGTCCTTTGATCATTGTTGTCATCCTCTGGACTCACTCCAGGAGTTCCATGTCTCTCCTGTGCTGAGGAGTCCAGAACTGGACACAGCACCCCAGATGTGCCTCACCAGGGCTGAGCAGAGGGGTAGGATCACCTCCCTCGACCTGCTGGCTCCCCCTTCCTACTGCACCCCAGGATCCCATTGGCTCTCTGGGCCACAGGAGCACTGCTGGCTCAGAAATGGCTTATTGTCCACCAGGACCCCCAGCTCCTTCTCCACAGAGCTGCTCCAGCAGGTCAATTCCCACTCTGTGCTGGTGCATGGGGTTGTTCCTCCCCAGATGTGGGACCCTGCATTTGCCTCTGCTGAATTTCAAAGGCTCCTCCCTGCCATGTCTCCAACCTGTCAGGGTCCTTCTGAAGGGCTGCACAGGGGGACCAGCACTCAGGGGGATCAGCCACTCCTCCCAGCAAACCTGCTGAGGAGCCATCTGCCCCTTCATCCAAGTCACTGATGAATAATGGGCCCAGTATTAAACCTTGGGGGATTCAAAGGCCTCCAATGAGACCCTGTGCCACTGTTCAGCCACTTCTTAATCCACCTCACTGTCTCCTCATCCAGTTCGCACTTCTTGAGTTGGCCTATGAGGATGTTGTGAGAGACAGTGTTGAAAGCCTTGCTGAAGTTGGGGTAGACACTGTGCACTGCTCTCCCCTCATCCACCCAGGAGCTTTTCACAGGATTGCTTGCACTGTCTACATCCACTGCAATCTAACAACTTCTCAAACATTTCACGTAGGATTTTGGAGCTTTACCAGCACAAATACTTTAATGTATCTGGGACTATTAAGAAAACACTTCCTGTTCTGAGAGCAAGAATGAACTAGTACCTGACCTAGAATGACGGCCTAGTTCTTAGTTTCAATTAATTCCATTTTGGTCATGCCGCTGACCATGACTTGTTTTGCTAACAAGAGCTTCTTTTAACACTTCATCTCTCGGAGAAAGAGGCTTAAGTAACATGAATGACTGCTGGTGCTGACGGGCTTCTTGAACACTAAAATCTGGTAAGCAATCTTACCACGTTTGAGATAAGCATATGTTAATGGAGCTTTGGGAAATGTGTGCTTTTGGGATGGATGGCTCATAGCTATTTCTTTGCAAGAACAAAAGTATTAAAAAAGCATTTCAAAGGAGTAGTTAAGACGAAAAATGGAAAAAGGGAAATGTATTTTGGAAATGTGAAATAGTGCCTTTATAAATTCAGTTTATCAGGATTTATTAATTCCCTCTATTTTGTTTTAGATAAGAAAGAAAGGCAAACAGCAAAGAAATTGTTACAGATGTTTATAGTACCACCGGGAGATATACCTCTATTACTGCTGATGATTCTGCATTTCCCTAATCACACGTATGGAACTATTAAGTTGGAGCTGATGTACAGTGAGGGCTGTAGCTGAGGGCTATGTACTGTAGATACTTCCCATATCTGCAATGTCAGGATTGATTTCTGTGTTGCGTTTTCATCTTAAGGGGATTTCCAACTTTTGGGGATTTTTATGTTTTTCATTTCAAAGGCAGCAAAACCAGCTGACCAAGTCACTTGACTAGAAAGTTATACTGAATTTTCTTCATCTCTGCACTTTTTGATCACTCAGTGTTTCGCTGATATGTGCCTGCATGACAGTTCATTTCTGTGGACTAACTTCTGAGGTCTCTGAAATCCTGAGTCACTGGTAGAACTGATTAAATGCTAAAATCTCCATCCCATAAGAAATGTTAAATTCTGTATACTTCTGGATTGTAAATGGTTTCAAGGTTGGAAAGTTCATGAATCTTTTACTTTTCTTATATGTTATGCAATCAGTTCATCTGGGAACTCAGTAAGGCAAATGATTATTGATTAGTTCAGGTGATTTATTCTAATGGTACCTGCCCAAGTCCACCCTGTGTGGGAGTGCTGTCTTGTTAAAGATGATGATATACAGGGGGAGCAAGTTTGGAAACCTCTCTTCATGCTCTTCATTCCAGGCTCCGAACAAAAGATTTCGGATGGTGGCCCGACTGGGGAAGTAAGTCTATAGGATTCACAAAAGTAGTATTTTAGTCTGATATTTCCTGATCTGCTTATAAAGACAGTCTTTGCAAAAGGGAGTTTTTGTAGTGGATGTAAAGACAATCTTTGCAAAAAAGGAGTTTTTATAGTGGGTACATGTGGGTGCACCACAACCTTCCACCCTCTGCATACTCACGTAGACTTACATCTCATTACTGTCTAGCTATTAATTGTATGTGTCTGTGAACAATGATGGCTTCAAGTACTAAGCTGTCAATATGACTTTCCCAGATGAACATCTGAGTAGGCGTAAATGTCATGATAAGCATGCTGCCTTCATGTATCACAGCAAGTTACTGCCTCCTTTTTGCTGATTCTTATGTAACTATACCCTTGGCAGACAAAGTAGAATAAATACTTGTTATTTTTCATAGTCAGCTTTGTTAAACATGTGTGTATATATATATATATATATATATATATGAAAACTTGTTTTACTGATAGCAATATTTTTCCTTCCAAATACCTGTCAAAACTGGCTGATACTGTTTCCCATATTCTTACTTTGATGAACCTGAATGCTTTCAAGAATTTTGGTATGCAAGGGTTATATACACCAATATCAATTCAAGTTACCAACAGCAACTGGCCCTCAGAAACCATGGAGAAAGAAATTAATCGAATACTTTCTTTTACCTAAAAAAAATGTAAGAATAATCTTTAGAGGTAGCATCACTGTGTATCACTGCTAAAAACGTGTCTGAGGGGCTGGACTCATCTACACTTTTGTAAAGCTATAATAAATTTAAAAAGTAGTATTTATATTTGTTTTGATCTTTCTTTTATGTGAGTTTTCCAAATTGAAATAGTGTTATAACAATAATAAATAGCAGGAAAATAATAAAAAATTAGGGCATGAAATTGATGCTTTAGACAAAACTGATGATGCCCTTCAAAAGTAGAGCGATGCAATTTCCACAGTTAAGATAGGTATTGTTGATGCAGAATAGCACAGAAAGATATTTTATAGCAAAAAACCCCCAAAGAGCAGTATGATCAGTAAGGTCCTGTAAAAGCACAGGTTGTTATTATTATTTATATTATAGCATGTACAAAGATTTTAGAGTTTCCTGGGCGGTATCATCTGGGCTGTTTAGGTTGGTGTAGCTGATAGGCTGCACTGGTAGTGGTCCTTCTTCCTGGGAGTCAAAATTTGACAGATGTGATGAAATGCAGAATACTGATAATCACAAAAGAAAACCAAACCCAGAACTTAAAGGCAAAATGTTTGGGGAATTCATATGTGAATGTACAGGCTGCCAGTACTCATTTTATTTAGCATTTTCTGCTGCTGCAAGCAGACACTTTTAAAAGAAGTTATTTATTGTAATTTTGTGGGGGATTTTTGTGTCAGGGTCAGGAGCAGATGCTTCAGCTTTCTAATCTCTTCTTGTTAGACCAGTGTGTGAAAAAATCAAACAAAGCTGCCTGCTACTTTTAAGCCTTTCAGAGAGCTTCTTTTCAGTGGTAGTTGCACAACATAAGTGTGAAAATGTTTAAACCAAATATTCTTAAGGCATCTCTCAGATGTTCACGTAATCATCGATGCCCAAAGGCTTTCAGAAAAAGCAGGGAGACAAAAGTATTTTTTATATCTTATTCCTTTTTAAAAGATAGTGCTGATTTTTATTTGTCCATCAATGCAATAATTGAATTAAATAGAAAATGCTCCTTTACTTCCATTTAACTGCTCTAAATCAAAGTTTCTAAACATTCTTCTCTTGGTCTACCTCAGTGAAGAGCATAGTTATGTGCAGGATATAAGAAACTGCCCAGAAGCAACTGATGGTTGTTAATGAAACCTTAGACAAAATAGACAAATGAAGGTTGAACTTATGGGAATTAATTAGGTGTTTAAGTGCCTAGTCCTGAGCTTTTGATGGGAACTAAGCAGAGGACTTTAAGGGGACTTTTAATAAGACTTTTGATTGTCTTGCCTCAGTCTGTAATGCTAATAAATTCCATTACAAGATTCTGCTTGGGTAATGGACATAAGACTAATTATTTCACTGAAGTATCCATTTGTCACAAGGAACAAATGCAACTTGTTGTCTTACCCATTCTCCTCTTCTTAGGTCAATTTATATGTAACCAGGTTTCTGCAGATCTTTCATCATCTCTCGCTGCTTAAAACTCCTCACCATTCTTGTTCAGCAGTTTTTTTCTAGTGCTTTATTTCAAGTTTTCTCCCCATACCAGCGTGGAAAGTTTAACAGTCTGGCAGTTTAGGCAGAGTCACTTTTTTCTGTATGTCTGTTTTAACCCTTGGTCTGGCAAAAAATGCTGCAGCTTTTTGGGCATATGCCAAAATGAAAAAAAGGAGAAGTGCCAAATTTTTAGTTTTAAAATAAGACCAGCAAAAGTGTATGAAAGGATTCATCACTTCCTGGCAAGTGTAATTATCACTGCAGTCACCATTCTCTATCTACTTGCACCCTTTAAAGATGTTCAAAATGTTACTGTAAGTTCCAAAAGTTATTGTTTCAACTGAATCATCGAAAAAGAAATTAGAGCATCACAGGTTTAAACATCCTGCTTTAAACAGGAAATGATGCTGATCTCTGGGACTCTCAGAGCTGCCTTCCTTTAGATTTGCCTGCAAGAAATGTGTCACATCTGTGTAAAGGTGGACTATGCTGAGTTTATGGTAGTGGCTATACAAAGGAAAGTATTTCAACTGGTTTAGCTATTGTGTTTGTCATTGTTGGAAACTGACTGCTCAAATTTGAAATTAGTTCCACCTCTTATCTGGGCATTTATTCATTGTCTAGACTCGGACATTGGAGATACAGCAATTATGTTTAGTACTCAGTTCCTGCATTTTTTTAATACAGTTTAAGCAAATCACTTGTAGCTTCACTTTGCTCCCTGGCAATAATCTATAACCAAAGAATCTTATTTTGACAAGGTATAGTTGTAATTTCTCTGTATTTTGAACCTTGTAAAAATGACTCAAAGCATAATTGATTCTGCCTATAAGTAAACTACTGTGGGATGCATTATCACCAGTCACTGCTGAAAGTTTAAAACAAAAATCAGACTTGGTAATATATCAGTGTACTCATTTCTCACCTAACATATGTTGTGAGATTGTTGGGGTAGCAATGAGCTTTTTTGTTCTGTTTGTATAGCACGTACACGCTGATGTCTTTATCTACCACTGGGAAATTTGGGTAGTATCACAGCAAACAAATGTTGAAAATACAATGTTTAAAAATTGTACAATACATGAAATTTTTTTCAAGTTGTTATGAATGATTGCTGTGTTAGTGAAAAGTCTTTACCTACAGGTAAATGCTATTATTTAGTATTTCAGCATTTATTTTTGCATGTCACCTAAGCTCTGTACATACCCAGGGGGTTGGTGCAAAGAGCTGCCTTTATTCCCATGACCCTGTGGCATTCTACTCTAGCTGAAGGTAAGGGAGTAAAAAGGTAAGGGACGGAAAAGACCTAAACCTCTCCAGAAGCGATAACTGAAACCCCAACTCACATTATCTAAATTCCTCCCATCACTATGCCCAGCTTCTGATTACTTATGTTAGGACAAAACAGCATTTCAAAGAAGGTTTCAGCTTTAGAATGAGTGAATACATCATCTGTCTAGGAGGACTGTGTCAAAGTGGATATATTCCAGTACTTTTAAACCAGGCAAATAAAAGGATATTTTGTGTACTGCGATATTCAATTCAAAATCTTGGATTTACCTTTTAAAATTTTATGGTATCATAAAGTGCTGGAGATGGAAGTAGATTTTATTTCTAGATTTACATTAGAGTAATTAGGTAGCTGGGAAAGGTGCCAAACACCTCCTATATCATCACCAAATGCTGGTGTGAAATGTACTTATCAAAGAAGAAATTAATGTCAAAATGACCACTGTATTGCACATTGCAAAGGCAACTTTTTACTTTGTCATGAGAATTTGTAGACAGTAAATCATGGCAGTGCACAATATTTCAGTGTGCTGACTGGGGGGAACCTTGAAGCTCTGGGGACAAAACAGAAGAATCTTAGCATTAATGATTCTCATCTGAATTGTGTTTCAGTGGTTTAATTCAAATGCCATTTGATGGTATATGATTGTAGTCAGGAGGTAGCCACATAACATAGTTCAGAATCAAAACAACATCATTTGAGTCCACAATAGTTATCTTTGACTTCTGTAAGAAAACTGGATGAAGCTGATTTATCCAATTTCAGGACTCTTTCTCCTTAGTCTTCCCTGAGTCAAAGGTGCCACTGAAGAGTCCTTTAAGAAGCTGAAACAGTATAACCTGCTTTAGTTTTGTGTCTGCAACTCAAGGGAGAGTTATTCACAGATACTATTCTGGCATTATAATGTTGCTTAACTTGAAATATTGCATTTTCCGATGGGAAAGTGTAGGTAGGTTTGCTGAACTCCAGATTAGATTAAAGATATTTTTTAGTTAAAACGAAGATTATGTATATGCAACAAATTACATGCATCCCTATGGTTTAGTAAGTCAGACTGGCCAAGTATAGGGGCCTTCTTCTAGTTTCTTTAGTGTTTCTCACTGTGATTTGAAGGTTTATTTGCATTACTGACTGAGCAAATGTCTGATATCGTTGATAGGGTTTGTCAGCAAGCTGGCAGAACGTAAGTTTTCCTTTCTTGGCACAGATAACATTAAGAAGTTTATCAGGGAATATTATGCAGACTCAAAATCTGTCAAAAATATGAATGACAATGTGACAGAAACCACCTGCACAGCTCATGATATTCTTGGATCAAAGTACCAGCAGGAAGTCACTGCAGTATTCCAAATAGTAAGTATGGTTTTGTAACAAGGCAGAAATCTTGACAACAAGTAGACACTTACTTTTTGTCACTTTAAAACAGTTCCTCAAAGCTTGTACCAAAGGACATAATGTGTGGCAAGTACTAGTAAGAAATAGTGAGTTACATGTCCACAAATTAACAAGGTCTTGTCTGAAACTAGGGCACCTGATATATAACAGGAACAAAAAAATACTACTAGATATGACTGCATAGGAAAGGGGTTTTAGAAGAATCTATTGCTACCAAGGCAGTGAAATGAAAATTTGCTTGATACAGGAAAAGAAACAAAGGTAGAAAGAATAGCTAGTGCTTGCAAATACTTTTAGTCCATACAAAAGAAACAGCTTTTGAAGGGAAGAAATTTCATCAGCTCTCAGTGCTGAGCTTAGGCACTTAGTCTGAGTTGAAAGTGACCTGTCCAAGACTAGTCAATGGACTCATGAAAAGCTCGGGGCTCTTAGGTCCCAACCCAGAGTCTTATCTGTCAGTCCACACTGTTTGCATTTGTACAAAAAGGAAAAATAACCAGGTTATAATCTACTTTAAATGCCACTCACTTAACAAAGGACATTCTGTGAAGTGACCAGCTTCCACCATCAAAATGGCATAAGCATACAAGGCTTTGCACAGTATTAGCATTAAAAGCTAAATTTCTGTAAGTTAAAATTGAAGCTGCCTAGTGTGCATTCAGAGGTCACTTCAATGTCATAACTTTGGATTAATGTAAAAAAAACCGTGAGGGTAATGTAGTTACCACTCATGATGTGTGTAATTACCAAGGGGGCTTTGTAGTTGGGGAAACACCCAATTTATATTTAAATTTTCATTGCCAACGTCACGTTAGGTAGTGTCCAAGGAAGGATCTGGCAACTTAAAATAGCTGCCAATAGAAGATATTTTCCTGCAAATTTGAAAGTATGCTTTTGATACTAGTTGGCTGAAATTAGGATGCTGTTTGCTGTGTGGCAGCTTTGCCTTTTAGACATAGTTTTTCCACTGAGGTGGTCACTGTGAATGAATACAGTTTTGCTTGATCACCTCTTTTGTTCTCTTGATTCCTTGAGAAACATGTGTACATATCTGCTTTTAGGGCTTGGAGCAACTTTCTAAGAATCATACCCTGGCTCTAAAGTATATTTGGCAAAGAACTATCACAGTTTTTTTGTCAGAATAGAAAGGTGTTGCCACGGCTCTGAAGACCTCTGACATGGGTGCATTTTTGTTCTTTAATTTGGAATAATTTTAACTTACAGCAAGACCTGAAAATACAGCAAGAGACAAATTAGAATTCAAAATGATACTTGTCCTAAAATGCAGTAAATTGCCAGACCTTTGCCACATTTATGTGACAGTAATCAGCTATACAAACATATATTAGGTATTTAACAATGCCTTGGTGAATACTTTGTCTTTTTAGTAGATTCAAAACAGCTCATTCTCTGGGGCTGGGAGCATAGCCCATTACATATATGATAAATTAAAATATAAAATAATTGCATGGATAATGAAGCCATCTACATTGTACCCACATCCAAACATCTTGGAGAATTTAACTAGCAAAATTAGTCTGCCTCAGCCTTGAGTTCAGACAGATTATAGTATAAAATGAATATATATTCAATTTTTGTTTTAGCTTGTGGCTCTAGCAAAGTTTGGAAATTAAGTCTTCTGAAATGGGATTTTAAATACATGAATAAAAAAGACGTATTTCCATGATGAGGGGAAAGTGAAAAAAATCTAGGCAGACGTTTTGTCGGAAGTCATGAGTCATTCCTTGTTTATAAACTGTAATGTTTGGTGTGTTTCACATTCTCTAGTCAGGTTGTTTTTGTTTTATATTTCTGACAAACTTTTGACCCTTGGTAAAAAGTGTGAGCACTGAGCTACTTTTAAGCACCATTTTTATTTTTAAAATTTGTTGACTAACTAAGTGATATGCTGACACATTCATTGTAGATTAACTGACTGATGAAATTTATCCCAATGAGTCCTGAACATGAACACACTAGTGAACCCTTCTTGAGGATCATTGCCAGTTATTTCAGTGGGAAATATACAGTATTTCGCAGCATTACATAGTTGTACTTTCTCTAGCAAAAGGCTGAAGGATTCTTCATTGTTTTTGCACGTGTACTTTTAAAATCAAATGAAATGCTGCATTTGAAATGGTTTCAGAGTTTTCTCATGCCTATACTACAATTAGCAGGAGAGTCTTGTTTTACATAATTTGTTCATCCTAAGAATTAACTTTATGGGGTGGGAAGAGAGAAAACTATTTGATATATAAAATTCTACATTTCTCCTTTGCTTGTTGCTTTTCCTCTCTGGAAATTCTGTTGCCAAATAACAAGGGTGAATTTTCTTCTGAGTCTCTGTAAAGTTTTGCTGAAAAAGATAAACTTCCTGCTAGTCTTCTGTCATGAGTACACATATACTTGGCACAGTTGGAAGGATGTCATCACAGTAAATAGACTTGGGAAGAAGTGTGTGAGGTGCTGGAGAGATGGTGAGCTGGTATAAGGAGAAAAATAATCTAGGTAATATAGGATAAGGAGAATAAAAATTCTGTTAGTCTTTTTATGCTAGAAAGACAGTACTGTTCATTGCAAAGGCTATAATAGAATCTAGATAGAAAGAAAAAAAAATGGGTGACTGTATGCATTACATTTTGTGTGTATCTTTCTATTACAAAGATAAGAATGATCAAAATGTTATTGTCTTAGAATAATAGATTTCTGAGTCATGCACAAGACATTTTTTTATCTATGGCCATGTTCCATATCTGAGGATAGAGCTGAACACAGAATTTAATTTATCACTATTTGAAAGACTGAAAAATGATGAATGTCAAATTTCAAAACATCTATGGGGAAGCTGTTATTTAAAAGCAATTTTTTCACAATGAGAAAGCAAAGATCTGTTATTAGTGTTGCTGTTTCAAAGAAACAAGTTTTGTAAGATGATTTATTATCACCTGTAGAATTTTTGCTGTGTCAGCTTTTCTTTTCCTTGTACCTACCCAATGGTGATGTGACCAAAGAAAAAATAGCTGATAGAAAAGACACTACAACAAGTCCCAGATACTGCTAATCTCTTAGGGTAGTGCATGTGTTCATACTTCCAGATAGTTTCTGTGTCAGTCAAACTAGATGCCAGAAATCTAATGATGAAAACCCGAAAATCTCAGTAACTGTGCATAGACCAGGGTATTTTAACAAATTTTAATGAAATACGTTTCAGA
The DNA here is from genome assembly GCA_024500445.1 of Entomyzon cyanotis. NCBI lineage: Eukaryota > Metazoa > Chordata > Aves > Passeriformes > Meliphagidae > Entomyzon > Entomyzon cyanotis. The sequence continues at coordinate 13,563,454 of JAKEPQ010001027.1, read as the reverse complement.
AAACTATGATATGTATGATCTTGGAGACCATGATGAAAGACAGTGCAAAATATTTTCAAAATCTAAAATGAAAAAAAAGAATAAATTAAGTTTTCAAACTCTGACACCTACACAGATTTGAATGTGACTTCCAAAGAAAAAACTGTGTAGTGAAGAGGTAGCTAATGATAGATTCTTGCCTCTTTTTTCCAGACATTCAGATGAGAACTACTGTATATAGAGAAAATTGATACAGCCTACCATTTATCTTCTAATTCTTTTTAGCATAGCCTCTGTCCTTTTAAGTGCTCTCATATTTTCCACAGGGAACTGCAACTTAACAGGAAAAGTATTTTGGTTTAACAGAAAAAGTATAATAGCCATGCTTAACATATGGCCCAGTCAGTCATGTTTGCTTTTCTGGACAATTTTGGATTTCTAAATTTTTCTCAATTTTAAGTATTGTAGCAAAAAGTTATACTGAGATGTATTTTAATCATTACCTTTAAAGTGTTTAGCAGTTATTTTTTGCTTGATTTTATGCAGCCCATGTGTACTGAGTTCTGGGGATTTTTTTACCCTCTTCCACCCTAAATAGCAACAGTATGCTTAGTCAGTAGTTGCTCTATTGTCAGTGTATAGTTGCCATTAAATGTATACATTTAGAAAACATGTGGCAAATCAATTACAGTGTTTTCCGATACAGATTGAAATTCCATCAGCTGTGGCCAATAATAATATTGCACTGGCTCAAAACCAAAGAATGCCATGTTTTGACTTGTGGATCTCAGTGCTAGTTTAGCATCATATAGCCCAAAGGAATTTCTTTCTTCTCATTTCCCTGCCCTTGCTTTCCTCCTCATCCCCCTCTTTCCCTTCACTGGAGACACAGAGTAGAAATTCCTAATGGTATCAGGTAGAATCCAATAAAATACAGCTGTGATACTGGCCACATTCTTCAGAAGAGTTTTATTAATCAGGAAAATTAATGTTCCTATAAGACATTGAAATTTGTATTTTTTTGTTATTTCTACTTATTTGCTTGAGTTTACTAGGACTTGTATGATGTAGTAAAATATAAAAGCACAAGTAAAGCACTGGGAAGCTTCTTTAGCCAAGTTCCTGTGTTCCAGTCTGAGCAGGAAAATCTTAGCTGGGAAATTAATCTCCTGCATGACGGCATTGACGTAAGTCTCTGCTCGGTTTGTGTGTGCACGTAAACAGGGAAAGTAAGAGAGAATAAAACAATTTTATTTTACAATTTTGTTTACAATTTATTTGACTTAGGAAAGGTAAAAAAAGGGAAGGCAGAACTTAAAGCCCTGCACAGCTGTTTTCCCAGAGCTTTACCACGTGTACCACAATAGATCCAGTGACATTTGCCAACTCTTCTATCTGCACTCTGAATGAATCACAATTCTCTTCAGTTCTATCTGGTTTCTCAAGTTGGAGAAGTCATTAGGTGAAGTTTTAGAGTAGGTTTTGCTGACGTCAACACGAACAAACAAATTGAGAGTGTCCTACACTGCTCAGAGTGCAGTAAGCTTAAAGCAAACCTGGTATAACGGTTGGGTGAGAAACCGTTCAGCCTGATCCTTAACGGGATGAATTGTGCTCAGGAATATCAAGAACATGAGTAACCATAATTTAGCTCTTAACCCATTACACAAACACAGTTCTAGTAGGTAGAACTGTGTATGCTTTACATGTCAAGCATGACATGCTTGTGATAAAATTACCCTTTATATGGCAGGCAATCACAGCATCTCCATTTAACCGGTTTTTGGGGACATCAGAGACCTGGACAATTTTATTAGCTTGGTAGAGACAGTCTTAGATTTGGAGACCCTGCATGGAGATTGGAAGCTGGTAAAAGGTGTGCTGAGAAACTTATCCCTCTCATTGTAATAGAAGGGAAGGGTAGGGAAGCTATTCTGTTTTGTAGAGTGCTTTGGAAGGCCCTCTTGCTGAAGTGAGAGTGATGGTATAGATAGATTTCACACAATCTCCTCCAGTTTCTTGTGCACCAGGTTTGAATCCTTAGTCTCTATACAGCCTTTATGGAGTGAATTTATTCCAACAATCTTGTAAATACCTGAACAAAAATCTTGTTAGGGATTGGTTGCACAAGATAGGTTGACTTTCTACTATAAAAAGTTTTCTCTTCATGCTTTAGTTAGAGATTTAATTACATTACAAGTTTCCTAAACAGGAAACTGGTGCAAGGTATTTTGCTGAAAAGTAAGATAGCAGTCTTTTCATAAGTTCTGCTTTAGATTTTAATGTTTCAGACCTGAGAGAAGCATGTAGAAATATGCAGTCTTTTTTAAACTACTTTATTAGTGCAGAAAATGAATGCACAAAATTAGGTCTCCACTTGTTCTCTTGTTGCTTGTGAACAATATGGGAAAACCTCTGACCCCCTATTTTCTCATGGAAGCAAAACAGAAGGCATGGCTTTTAATGGATTAAAGCTTTGAGTGTCACACTTTGTTTCCAGAAATAAGGATCAAAGTTCAAAATTTGGATTAAGTGGCAAGTAGGTGAAAGATTGAAAAGCCTAAATGTTACAGCTGATTGGTAAATGGTTTCATGAACACTAAAATCCAACAGCAGGTTCAGTTAGAAGCTGATAATAGCAGTTGGTTACCAAAGAATTTAGCAACTATGAGGTTGGATGATGTATTTAGAGATTATTTAATCTGTATTCTCATCCAACACAAGGTTGATAATTTCTGAAACGTTTATATAGCCTTTTCAAAATCTACTTAGAAATCTACTTAGAAAGCTATTCATTATGATTCCACTAACATATTCCCTCAGCAATTAATGTCCTTATTACTTCCCTTTGAAAAATATTTTTTTCACCATTGAGTCTTTATTACCACAACTTATAACCCTGTGAGCTATTTTGCAGTTTGTTATTTCTTGACCACAGGGGTAAGCAAAATAGTCTGTTTCCATAAATTATACAGCTATATTTATATTCTGGAATATTTTTAATTAGGTTTGCTTTTCCTTTTCCTTAGGCTACATTGTGTGACCTTCTGTCTTTACTCATGAGTTGTCTTCTAAATTTCTGTTTTGTCAAGGTTTAGTCCTGCATGTGTCTGCTGAATCGTGTTGCCTCAAAGTAAGAAACAATGCTTCAGGTGAGCCTTAGGAATACAGAGAGTGGGAGGCTGCTCTTCTGGACAATACTGCTTTTTATACCTCCCAGAATCATGCTTGTTTTTGTGACTGTTTAGTGTATGATTCACTGCTGCTCCCCATGCATTTTCTGAAGAAATGCTGCCTAGCTAATGGCCCCTCGTCCTGCAGATTGTTCCCATGTGTATGTAGAGCTTGGTATTTTTGAAATCTTCTTTTTTTTTTTTTTCTCCTGAACATTTCTTCAGCTTTTCAAGGACACTCAGAAAAGGTTACTAGCTTAATATTATTTTGGAATAAGAATATCTCCTTTCTCTATCCAAACTATTGAAGAAAACATTGAATACTGCTGGCCTTGAGACAGCAAGCTGCTTAAATGAATTACCTTTCTATTTTGACAAAATTACTACTCTTACAGTACAGTTTGCCAGTTATTTTTCTCACAGATTTTCCAGCATTTTTATAAGGATAACTTCTTTTTCATTTATGTGGTTGAGCACAACTTTGTAATTTCTTTGTCTCCCCTTTCTGTTGCTCTTCCCACCTGTGTCTTTCTGCAGAAGTAGAAGAGGTCTTAACCCCATCCAGCAATGCTTACACATATCTTCATAGCCAGAAGATATTTTAGTTACAAAGTAGAGAGCATCAAGTGTCTGACACATACAGATTACTGGCTCTTAAATTTGCCATCTCAATTGCCCACAGCTTTGAAATCAAAGTAGGAGAAATAATTACATTTCTAGACTTCTGGCAAAGAGCTACAGATCAATAAGAAATACATGGCATTGAAACAAGCAGAACAGAATGTTTTGGGTTCTACCTCATATCTAGTCTTTTGCCCTGAGACATAGTAATAAATATCAAATTACTTAACTATTGCTATAGATACTGAAGTTTGGAAAACTCAGGTCCTGTGAGTGGTGAAGTATTACAAGGTTTTGGTTCAAAAAGTCTTTGTTCACATTAGCATGTACATGGGAGATGAAATAAAGTAACTTGCATCACATAGAGCAGTGGTCATTGGTTGTGATGGGCAAACAATAAGAACAATAATTGGAAAATAAATTGAGAAAAAATAATTTAGATGTTTTCTACTTGAGTTTCATCCAGTGTTAGAAAATTAAATAAGGTATCTCTAGAGCATAATTTAAATAGATTTTTACCATTCTAATTAATCCTAAAAGGATTAGTTTGAAGTAAGAAATATGATGAAGCTTGTCTGTAGAGGCCTTTTAAAAATTACAATAATGCTTTCAAGGAAAATCTCATTGTAATTACACTTCCTCATAATGATTAAAGTGCACCTCTCCAGCACATTCCGTGTATCAGGTCCAGTACAGCCTACAATTCACTAATATTACTCCAATATGCTCCAAATCTGCAATCTGCAAAGAATTGCATGCTGGTGAACTTTATACATGTTATTTTTTCCAGTGGGACTCAGGCTTCAGGCCTGGGTCTAGTTTACCTATCATATCTTTCTCTAGTGCCCTCTGTTAAAGGGTTTGTGTGAATACTTATTTAACATGTAGGCATGATTTCTGCATATTATAAAGATGTCAGTGGTTAGTTGCTGTGTTGAATGAAAAAAATGGTCAAAAATGGCTCTTTGGAAGATTAAAACCAATGCAATAAAAGTGAAGTTGTGTTACCATTTCCTATTAATATTATTACTATTTTCTTTCCTTGTTCATTTTTTTTTTCCCCCAACAGCTCAAATATTCCTTGTAGTCAAAGTAATTTCACAGTGGGAATTTCAGCTCCCCCAAACAGTACTTTCTTTTCAAGCCATGCTTGAATGGAAGTACCATGAACACCAATGCACATTGAAGTAGGCCCAGAAAAATTTACTTTTAAGATGTTTTCTAGTTTCAGGATCAATCAAACTGCTAGACAAAAGGTTTGGGAGTTCAGTGGAAACATATTTGGTATAGCTGTCATTGAGAATTTGGAGAATATTTTTTTTCTTTCTTGTAACTTTCTCGATTTTTACCCTGAGCTACAGAAAATCCCTCTAAATAACTCACGTATAGCAATATATGCACATAATGTGAAGCAAGAAGTAAAGGGAGTTTTCTTTGTGGTTTTTAGCTTTGTGTATTATCAGTGAGTGAGCACACTTCAAAAAGCAGCAAATTATTTTGAAATGGTGAAACCTAGAGCAAGAAAACTACATTAAGGAAATTGTAAATCTTGGCAGGCAAGAACAAATCAGATGATGACTAGATGAAAGTCTTTAAAAATATGACAACACTCTGAACACTGCATATTGTTGAAGAAAGATCTTCAGATCCTTCAAGATCTTGCAGTCTGCAGGTACAGGTAATTGCTTTCCTGGTGAACATGTATTTCTCTCTACTTCTCAGAGGAATAGAAATAGTAGGGGAAGTGAAACTGAACTACACAAAACACCTGGTGATGACAGTGATAATTTTTTCTTCAGACACTCCATGGCTGTGTCAAGAAAAAAGTTTTATATAGTGTGGGGAACACTTACTGGGTCCTTTCAGGCTAACCAAACTTGACACCATCAATCTGTTGTAAAAGCATTCATAAAAATATATTTTACCTCTAGGAAGAGATTTTAAGTTTCCATAAAATCCACTTAACTCCTAGGTTTTCTTTTGTGAAAATACATATTCATAGAATACATTTTATCTCTCTGTTTGTGATATTAAGTTATTTAATGAAAATATTTTAAATGGAATAATAATTTGTGCATAATATAATGGGAGCTTTCATGGTCATATACAGCCTAAGACATATCTTACTGTTCCTTATCTTGCCTCAAACTTTGATAATGCAGTTATGCACTTAACTGTGTAAATCTGCCCCTCTTCTCCTCCTCTCCAACCACTAATGCAATTGCAGAAGAATCCCAACCATCCTATTCCTACTTGTCCCATATCAGGAACTCCACCTGGTAGACAGTGAATGCTTTGCAGGAATCAAGCCACAAGGGCGCTCCAGTGCTGGGATGCAGGGGAGAACCTGTGGCAGGACCTTTCCTCCCTCGGCAGGAAGAGGGCACACGGTTCCAGGGTGTGCAGCTGCACGCGTGGTGCTGCCTGGCTGCTGGTTTGCTGCCACCCTGGCTGGGTTCCATGTTTCCCATCAAGCCCTGTGCCAGCACAGGTTTGTTCTGGGCCCTCTGACGTGTGCAGGAAATTGTGTCTCACCTGAAGCCCTCATGACTTCAGTTCACTGAGAACCATGGTCAGCCGCTTCTGCTTTATAGCTCTGTTTACAGCCTGTGCTCGCTGCGGTTGAATTCTTCCTGATTTATGTCAGCGTGATGTCAGAGCAAGATTTTTGGTTTGGATCTATGTTGAAATCTTACCTTGCAAACAGTAACAGTTTGCTACTGACACTATCTGAACTTGGTCATTTTTGTTTTCCTCACTGATGTGGCTTTGGTTTGTTTCATGTAGTTGTGATCCTACCAGCTGCAAACACCATATTCTGCTTCAGCCAATTCTAGGTTATTAGGTTATGTATGCTAAAAATTATGAGCAGTGCTTTAATTTGCATAGTTATATCCACACATCATCCAGAGTGAATAAAAGCCAGATTGTAAAATAATTACAATCTCTTGAAGTAGAGCCAGCCTTACAGACCAGATCCATCCATCTTCATTAATTTGTATACAGTTTTTTTTACCAGAACAAATTTTCTGAAGGTACTCGCATGGGAATGCTGAAACAGCTGCACAACTTTTATTTTGAAGAAAAACAAGTTGAGCCTCGGAACAGTGTGTTGGAGAGAGAGAGAGAGAGAGAGAGAGAGAGAGAGTGACTCTGCATTTAAGACTTTGACCAGTATGTGTAAGAAGTGCTCTCATGGCTGGGATAATCTAACAACTTTTTACCTGGGTAGCACTTGGCAGAGCTCCCCACCTTTCTTGCACAGTTGAAAGGAATCCAGTACAATTCTGCGCTTCGATCAACTTGACTCCAGTTCTGCTCAGCCTGCCCGGTTTGGTAGTGCACGGCTGTGCCTGGCTTATGTGGCCTCTATGGCCCTTTTCTGCTCCACTGTCAGAAAGAGGGAGGGAGGCTTCCCCCAGCACCAAAATACCATTCTGCGTGCTCTCTGCAGCACAGTAGCTAAGAACAAGTTTCCCTATTACTCCCTGGGTTTTTTTGGCGTTATTTGCTGGAAGAAGTCTTTTTCCCCACTTTAAATGGATGATTGTGTTACAATCAAGAAAAAGCATCTCCAAAGACCAATCTTTAGGTAAGTGATGCTATTATTACTTTAGACTGACAATGTTATGAACTTTACTCTCTACGTCCTGTTTGTTAACTTAAAGTTTGTATGCAAACACACAAAAAAATTGTTGAAGATAAAGGGTTTAGCATTGCATAGCCTGGTAACATATTAGGTGATTAGGTTCTCAGAATATATTTTTTTCCACTTATGCTGAGACTGTATAAAAGTTATTTTTCTTCTCCTGTCTGTCTTTTGCATTCTCTAAAGTTTTGTGTGGGATTGTCTTTATTATGAAAGAGAGGCAGAGTAGCTTTTGAAAACTCTTTTTTATGTGTTCTGTTTTCCTACAGCTCCAAAGCCCCTCAGTGTATTCTGGAATTATAAAACTCTATAAAAAAGTGGAACATGGTTCTTGGCTGGTTTAGCTGGTTATGTGTGGATGGCAGAGTTTTAGTATTTGAAATGATACACCTTTCAGAGTAAAGTAGCTTGCTTGCTGGGATGTGCAGACAAGTGCTTAAAGTCTGAATGATCTGTGAGACACTTCTGATAGTAAGGCTTCAAGCTTAAAGAGTAACAAGTTGGAATTTTAGTGAGGTGGTTCTTCATCCTCTATATATTAGTTTGATCTCTGAAACATCTTTCTGATTATTTTACATTTTAAAACCAATTGTAAAATTCATCTACTGATCAGGATTAGATCTAATTTACTCGTGCTTTCTTCCACAGGAGACTCTTTTCTTTCCTTTGTCAACTCCTAGCTTCAGGCCAAATTACTTTTGGTGGGAAATAATATTTCTCAAACTGCTATGAATAAGGATGCTGTGGCTGTAAGATTAAATAAACCTGCAGTAGTTCACACTTGTGTTTGTGGCTGGTGACAACTTTAACAAATCCCCGCTCTTACTGGGTGACATCAGTAGAATACGGTAACCACAGTGTTGATTTGACAAATGAATATCAGATTGATTATAGATGGTCCCAGAGCAAATACAGGGTTGTTATTTATTGAATCACCACTACTGATGTCATATATTGTGGGAGTGCAGTAACAGTTGGTATTGCAGCTCCAGAGAAAGTTCAGACAGGTAGTCGAGCCAGGATTATGTCCTACTAATCTTAAATGTGGAGAAATCTTTCAGTAGTATTACAGTCACAGGGCAGAAAAAGAATCTGGACACTAAAAAGTTACTATGGAAGTGAAATGATGTAACTGTTAACCTTAAATTTGAATCTCCTCTGTGTATTTGCTATGCAATTTATATAGTAAATGAAGTTAAACATTTTGCACTTCAATAAAGAGGAGCTAAAAAGTTCTTTTGCAGAAAGCTTTTGACTGACAATTAAGAGAAATTTGATACTTTTCTCAAGTGATGTATTTTTAAGTTAATAGTTTAATTGTATATATTTGTTTAAACATCAGTAACTATTTCCAAGGATCTGTCATAATTCTCCCATGATCTGTAATTAAAAAAAGATCGAAATGCACATTCTTCACAGTCTTTTGGGGCCATTAGAATTGCGGGTGAATAAATGCATATTTCCTGACGTTTGGTAATCTGCTGCAAGAAATCTGCTGTAGCTGTTGTAGTACTGGATAGTTTGCAAGAGCTTTCTTAACGGATGTTTCCCTAAATTGTCTTGTGGGAGTGAACTTAACTCAATGAAATACAAGAAGTTTCAACATTTCTTACCAAAATCCATTCCTGCAAATCAGTTCTAAATACAGAACGGCAACTAAATACTGTTGGCACGCTTAATCCAGAGCAAGAAAACCCCTAATATGGAAAGCCCCCAAAGAGTCCATGGTTCTGCAGTGACTATTCTGGCAAAAGGTCTCTGTAATACTACAGTAAATGCTTAAGAAATGTTTCCAAGGTCGAGAACAGCATAATATTTTAGGCAGCTCAAACAGAAAGACAATCTCCGTACGTCATAAAGATTGTATCATGTACAGTAAATACAGATGCTATCCTATGTTAAAAAGCTGGATTTTTAATGTGTGTTCATTTTCCTTACGACATCAGAAAAATATTTCTCTAGTGAAAAAGTGTTCTCATGCAAGAATTGTGAAGATTTAGCCTCAGTCCTTTGAATACTGTGATTTTTTTGTCCATGTAGGTGAAATGGTTTTACTGGGTGAAAATCTTACATTAAGGTTACTGAATCAGCAGTCTTGTCAATTTTTTCTTTGAAAAGAAAAGAAAAAAGAAAATGTAAAATTTCCCATTCCCAGTTTGATATATATTCATATTTACCAATGTTTTGATGACAGCCAACACTAATTATAGTTACTCTTAAAAAAAAAGTCTTTCTTGGGAGTTATGTTAGAACTCAGTAAGTACCTGTAAGTATCTTCCAGCTTAGGAAAGTTGCAATTACAGTGGATCTGTACTTTTACTTAAGTTGCTTTTCCAGTAATGTAAAAATTTAAGTATCTATTCTAAATAATCCTTTCAATATTACCAATACTCTGCATAAGAGTGGGATAGGTATAATGTGTCAAGATGGGAAACTCAATGACAAGAAGATATTTTGGACTTATTTACAAATTTTTTACAAGTTATGAATTCATGAAGAAATAAAAATAGTGGGAATTAAGTGTAATGTTTGCTACTTGCTACCCAGCAGTACTTAGAAATGACTAAATTAATTCAGAAATATAACTATAAAAAAAACCCCAAGCTTAGGAATCACATTGAACTGATCACTAAAGCACATCAAATAGGATAAAATTTTTTAATTGCATCAGAAAAGACTGCCAAATACTTAGAGATTCCTGCATCCATCAACATCAAAGGGAGAGTCTGCTATTTGCAAAGATATATTTCAACAGAATGTGTAGCTTGGATATTCACTGGCTATTTTAATGCTAACATAAATTACTGAGAACATTCCATATTTTTATTAAGAACAGCATTTTGAGCATATTTGCTGTGACTAGATATGGTAAAATTAATTCAAACAATAAACAAATCAGCTTTCTCCAAGAAAGCAATGGGACCCTCACAGTGCCTATATTTAAAATTGGACTGAATAAATCTGTATGAAATATGCTTTAGGGAACAAATCCTTCTCTGTCAACTGCATAGATTAGATGACATATTAGGTGTTCTAGTTCTCAAATTTCTATGAATTCTGTTAATGTACGAATCTCTACAGTCATTAATCAAAGCTTATACTGAAGGTAACGCTTTTCTGCTTCAGTCTTTAGGGAATGGGGTGGGTTGTATGACTTTGGACTTCCTGGTCTTGTCTTTAAATGGAAGCAAAAGGATCAGAGCGTCACAAGACAAATTGTTCTTTGGGTCTCTTTGCCTTGGTAGGATCCATGAAAGCCTGGAATTAGTTCAAGGAACCCATGGGCTTTGAGTTTTCCAGATCAATGACAGCTGGATAATAACAAAGTAATGTTTTTGTAATGTCTTTGATTTAAGGCTCTTAGTGTGTTTCAAAAATATTAATATGTTACCTTCAAAATACCTCTCTTTTGTTCTACACATTTTCTGTGGTTTCATGCGCAATTGCATCAAGGGTTTTCCCTTAGAGCAGTAGGAAAGGAAAATAGGCGCTCACGGTGCTGAAAGCTAGAAAAAGAGTAAGGGTGAAACCCACCAGTTTTCCTGCTCTTCAGGGAGCTCTCTTGTCCCCTTCTCTATGGTGTCTGCATATGAGAAGAGCTCCTTGAACTCTTGCTGTTGTTCCAGTATCTTTGTTCATTATATGTATGAATGTTGTATTATCTGCAATTAACATGTCTGGACCTCTCTGCAACTTTGAGTTCTCTTTTACTACGAAAATGACCCAGTCCAGTCCTTTGGTCTCTAGTCCCTCAAAAAATATATATAGCTGATTCAGCATTTTATTTTACACTAAGATTGGTTCTAAATTCTAAGTGCTGTTGCTTACTGTAATCAACTGGCAGAAAGTATTCCAGCACTATTTCTACACCACCAGAGAGTACATAGGTAATTATATACTGTACTGTATATTATTTACAGACACCTGATTTCCAGAAAATGCTTATACTGTTGTAATTTGTGGAATAAGAAAAATCCATATCAATAACTTGAATTTTAATGATAAATAGAGTAAATAGTAATAAAATATAGAAGCATCATATTCTGTGACTTCTAGACATTTTAAGTTTTTTCCAGAGACTCTTATAACCTTAGAACAGCTGACTTATAAATTCCAATGAGAAAGAGGTTGGTGTAAAAAAATAATTCTATTTAGATGTGAGGTGGAACAAAATTTCTCCCCTGGTGAGGAAACCTTTTTGTACTTTTCTCTCAGACGTCTGTTTTGTCAGACCTAAAAGCCATAAAATAACCCTGTTATACTGCTTTCTTCATTTCTCTGGGACAAGGCCCATGAGTGAAGAAGAAACATGGTAAATTGTTACAGTGAAAAGTACTGGCCCACTGCAGAGATTAGCAGTGATTTACGTTTTCCAGCTGGTAGGAAAAGGAGCTGTAGCAAAAGGTTAGAGCCACTCCTATTTCACAGACCTTGTGGCCTTCAGTTTGGTGAGAGATACTGATTTTTAGTCCTCACTTGCATTATAATTTTCTGGAAAGTCGTAGGTTTAAATCACCTGGTAAGAGTACCCATTTCTGCTTTCCCAAAGGATCAGTTTTTGCAGTTCCCAGAGCTCCTGGCACCTGTCTTGTCTCAGGTGAGGATTCTTTCCATCCATGAAAGAGCCTGTGATGAACATTGCAGTTTGCCCAGGTGTTAGTGAAGGTACCATGTCTTGTCTTGCATGTTTAAATGAAAGGCAGGTTTTATATGTTGTAGAGGGAGGTTTTTAGTTTGTCTCTCGGGTGGTGAGAAGGATGCACTGGCTAGGCACCTGCCTTGGGCCAGGGATGAAGACAGGACTCTTGCCTCTGAGTCTGGGGTGGAAATCAGTGGAGGAGGGAGGGGAGACTGAGGTATGTGAGGTGCAGCAATGAAGAGGGGAAGTGAACTTCCTTTATACAGTTTTAAAAAAGCTGTTTCTGTCAAACCAGGCTGAATATTTTCTATCATAATCCTGGACAGATCACACGGATCTTGTAATTATTGGTTTAAAAAACCACATTAGGATGATTTTCTGGGTTCCCAATTTACCCATGTGCATGTAAATGCATTCAAAGCAATAGAAATGTAGATTCACCCATGTAAGAGAGTCATGTGTGCTGGGGTTGGTCTGAGTGCTGAGATCCTCATTAAGCAGTCTTTATTAGTCTGCTAGGAATTTATCTTCACTAAATAAGAGAATGAAAACAGGGTATGACAGGAAGACATGACATTTAAAAGATTTATTGTTTTTTTCTTTTCATAGCCTTAGTATTTCAGTGGATGCTGTGTTTATAATATTTTGCTTGCCCTTAAGGACCTATTGGACAATGTAATTAAAAATTGTTTTCCAAACCAGGAGCTAACAGTAAAGAACAATCCAAAACAATATTCTCTTTATTACTGGATATTATGGAAATGTTGACTTCTGAAATGTTTAATTTTCCATTAAAAAGCTTACACTTTTAAGCACTCATTTTAATTCTTCAAAATGTCTACTTTTATGTACATTAAAAGGCAGAGAATAGAAAAAATGACAAAAGCAGTCTATGTACCCAACAATGGTAGCTGTATGATTCACTTTTTAAATGACTCTGTGGGTGAAAACAGGATTTGGTAAGATATTAAAAAGAATTTATATTTTTATTATTTCTAAATTTTTGACATGGCTATGCTACCCATGAGACAATAATGACAAATCATGAAGAAAATTAACAAAACCAAATTAGAGACTGAGAAACAGTTTATGAAAAGCTTTGAAACTGTTATCCCATTATAATTTTCTGAATTATTCACTTAAGAATGATTGTTGAAAGTTGTTTTAAAAATATGAATTTAGATCAGTTTTATAGACAACTGCATAAGCTGCATTGGCATAAACCTGTCATTTTCTGAGCTGAGCTACCAGCGTGCAAAAATGGCTTTATTAGTATGTTCTCTTACAAGAGCTTAGTTGGCCATTGCAACATTACATTTAAAATGGTACCACTTGATTTAATATTCTCTTTTGGCAATCTGTTTTTATTCAGAGAATGGTAACCTGAAATTCAGCAAGGAAAAGGGGAAAAGACAAAGGACTACACGAATAATACAGGATAATTTAGAAATAAATACCTGACTAATACAAGTTCAGTTATGTTAGCCTTAAATAACATCTTTACTGGTATACATCAATTTATACTTACAATTTAATAAAATTCTGGAGTTTCATTTATATATTTATTACTCATTTGTATATTGTGATCTCAGTGTAAAAGTAGCCAGTCCAATGTGAAACTAACCAGAAAAATGTAGATTTTCTTCTGCTGTCAAGCATTTTCAGCTTCCCTATGTGTCTCTGCAAGGCATTATGTTTTGTTGTGGAGAATTAAGAAAAATTTTATTTTTAAGAAGAACTGTGCATAGAAATGTAGAAAAACAACTATTTTCCATTGCTTCATCTTTAAACTCTGAAATTATGACTATAGTACTAGGAGACATAAGTCAGGAATGTTGGATGATTGCAAACAGAGCAAGCAAAGAAATTAAAAATCATGGACATATGATTAATTCATTGAATATTTGTAAAAATTATATCCACAGTAAATTACTATGATAGGTGCATTCTGAGCATAGATATTTATAAATCATTGCACTATTATAAAAAGCAAGCCCTCGATTTATTAATCTTGAAGATTAGGCTTTGCTAATAATGAGAGTAATTCTAACATTGTCTATTACTAGATTTGGTACTGTGTTATCATTTAGTAGACTTTGTCCAGATAGAGACCCTTTTCTACTAAGTCCTGTGTTGATAGAGACTGTTAGAACACTTTGATAACAGATTCAGAAAAAGGTGAAAATATTAGTAATTTCATCAGAAGGCAAGGATAACTCAGGGGGTGGCTGTGGATGGATGTTCAGTGAGGTGAGGAGAGGGAAAGCCAGGCATATAGTTGATGCTGAAGGTGAATATGTAAATATATAAATTAATGCAAAATCAGTGCCTTTAGTGGCAGAGTAACACTGAGAAACTGGGTAGGAGTTTTTGGAATTGAGAAAGGGAGAATGATGACAAACTTTACAGAACTAATGTGAAGCAAAAAAAAAAAAGGTGAGAAGAAAAGGAAAAGAGAAAAATAAAGGAAAATTAAAAGAACAAGACAATGAGTAAGAGAATATAATGAGTAATGTGGACATGTAAAGATAAGCAGGTGGTGAGCTGACAAAGAAATTAATAAGAATATGGTTATTTGCAGTTTTACATACTTACTCATCCTTTAATACACCAAAACATAAATTGTGGTAATTTAACCATGTTAGCTGTAGGTAGACTACAGATAGTGACATGGTTGAAATATATTAAATGTTTAGTGTTGGCCTGATGGTCTGTTTGGGACACTGCTAGTTTGCTGTTTTGTACTATCCTCAAGCAAACTTTTCTAGGGTAATGATGAATTCAAGAGGCATTACAAGGTCAGATGTTGAGTCATTTTTCAATGGGCATGAGTGAGCTTCATAATATTTCTTGTCAAAAATGTCTGACTTTCAAAGGTACTTTAAGGGATCTGAAAAATCCATGCATGAAGCAGATTCTGGTGGGATTGTGGTTTTTTTTTCAGTTTGCAAAAATTAGGTAAAACAATTTCCTGATCACCAGAAATGGTGATTGATGGCTTTCATCCAGACCTTCATCTAATATTTGAAATGTTGCCCAACACAGAAATTAACACAGAAATTAAGTCTGGATCTGAAATTAAGTGGCACTTAGGGACATGGTGTAGTGGCACTTGGCAGTGTTAGGTTTACAATTAGACTCAGTGATCTTAAAGGTCTTTTCCAACCTAAATTATTATTTGATTCTATGATTCTGTTCTTGAGTACTGCCATTCGGCTTGCTAGAGCCCAAAAGTCAACGTTCAGACCTTAAAGAATGTTGCTCTGGCCATGTCATGGTGATTGTTATAGACTTTATGGGTAAATGTATATATTTTTGAGAAAATTAGTTTGATTTCTTGGCGGCATCAACTGAGAAACATTTTGTGCTGATCTTATCTTTCTTAAATTGTTAATCCCATAATTTTAGAATATTTACCTTTCAACACCTTAACAGGTCCTGTTAACATTTCATTTGTAAACTAGTTGTGTTTTCTTGTGGCTTTGCATAGACACAGACTGGAACTTTTGTTTAGTGTAAAAACAGGTAAAAGGCATTGGTGTAAAGCCAATGTATTGCAGTAACCTCTATTGATAATGGATGATTACAAAGAATTTTTAAAATGTTGTTGTGAACCAAATTAATGACTTCCTTAATGTTGGAGAAAGGATTTCAGAGATATTACATGTTTCATTAAAATTAAATTAATATTATATCTCAAAAACTGGGATGTTGTTTCCAAATAATTAACTGCATTTTGGTGTTGTTTTGAGCAGAAACAAATTACTGAGTTCCCATAAAAATGCATGTAGATTTTAAAGTATTTTCAACGAGAATAATCTAGCCAGAATGATTGCCCCTTCAGGGCCTAAATTAAAATGTGCTGTTGTGTTGCCAGGTCTCCCTTTTCACATTCTGTCCTCTTGGAATGTGAAAAACAGCTTTAATGATTCTATTACCTGATGTAAAACCAGACTACATAAAGGTTTCCTTAGGAATCCTGAAGTCTGTGTCTTGGCACCAGGCTAAACTCCGTTCTGCTACTGACTGCTTCCACCTCCTGACTCAGCTTCTCTGCATATTCTCTCACGATGTGTGCACTGCAGTGAGATATGCTTCAACATATCCCTAGTTTGAAATGTTTGTTTCCTCAGTGTATGAAGGAATAGTTTCTCATCAACTTCCTAATAAGAATTTTTTCCATGTGTACCTCTCTGCTTTCAGTCATCTCTTTGCTTGAGAAAACGAATCCATTTCTTCAATACTGCACTGGGGACAGGGCAGCCCTGGATGTGTGTACAGACTGGGAAGTGAGAGGCTGGAGATCAGCATTGTGGAAAGAGACCTGGGGTTCCTGACTGACGGTGAACATGAGTCAGCAGTGCCCTGGCAGCCAGGAGGGCCAACCCTGTCCTGGGGGGCATCAGGCACAGCATTGCCAACCGGGCAAGGGAGAGGATTGTCCTGCTCTGCTCTGCTCTGCTCTGCTCTGCTCTGCTTCTGCACTGGGGCAGCCTCACCTCGAGTTTGGGGAGCCACAATATAAAAATTATGTTAACCTATTAGAGAGTGTCCAAAGGAGGGCAATGAAGATGGAGAATGGCCTTGAGGGGAAGCTGTGTGAGGAGCAGCTGAGGTCACTTGGTCTGTTCAGCCTGGAGAAGAAGAGACTGAGGGGAAACCTCATTGCAATTACAGCTTCCTTGTGAGGGGAAGAGGAGGGGCAGTACTGATCTCTTGTCTGTGGTGACAGTGACAGGACTGAGGGAATGGCCTGAAGTTGTGCCAGGGGAGATTTAGGTTGGATATTAAAAAAAGGCTTTTCACCCAGGGGGTGGTCAGGCACTGGAACAAGCTGCCCGGGGAAGTGGTCACAGAAGAGTTCAAGAAGTATTTGGACAATGCTCTCAGACACATGATGTGATTTTTGGAGTTGTCCAGTGCAGGGCCAGGGGTTGGATTCAATGGTCCTTGTGGGTCCCTTCAACTTAGGATATTCTACGATTCTATTCTATGTATATTGCCCTTCAGAGGGTGTTTCTTAAACTTCCTTTTCTTTCCTTTTCAGTCTGTGTTATATCTATAGATGGACTATTCCAGCAACAAATTATTTAGGGCATAGATGTTGGAAAAATGCTAAGTCTTATTGTATACAAAACTCTTTCTTAAATCACCTTGCTAAGACTTGCATTTTTGTGTTATCATCCATTCTTACCCATGTTATCATTCTCAATATACTTTCCATGCTGTTTTCTGCATTGCTGCTGCCTCGCCAATTGCCTCCATCTTCTTTCTACAACATTTTTCAATTGTCTTTATTAGATGTTATGTTGTGTGATAAGCAGCATTACTCTAAATAAAATATTTACCTAACCTTCTACATACTTGCAACTTTATCCATTCTGGTGACTTCCACAGTCTCTTACCATTGAGCTTTATTTCTTTATTCAAGAGAATATGCAATGAATCTGAGCTGGTGTCTTATGACACCCAGCTTCTTCTTAGGCAGTGAACCATTGTTAATTATTTATTCAACTAGAGACATATTCTTATCTTAGGTAATTTCATCAAGTTGTGTTTCCTTTCTTTCTTTATGAGAGTGTCTTATTAGGACAGCAGGGAAGACTTTATTAAAGTCAATATATTACATAAGCACTTCCTCCTTACACATTAGACCAGTTAATCTAGCAAAGAAGAAAATAAAAGCATTTGGACATGATCTGCTTGGGCAAATTAATTTTGGCTGCATTTTATTACATTTTAAACATGTATGCTCTTATAAATGTATTTATTAGCTAGGAATTTTTTTTCTTTCAGTAAATCTCAGGTAAATAGATATGTTTCCCAGGTACTTCTTTACCTTCCTAAAGATATGTGCCTTTCCTCAAAGACCTCTAATATACTCTCCCTATTAGGTTGTGAAGCTCTAACTAATGACTGAGAGCAATGTTCAGATAATTCCTTAATTATGTAACAGCGAATTTCATCAAACTTTGCCTATGTGAGTCCATGATAGTTTCATTCATTTTACACCTCAGCTTTTCTGATTTAATTCCCATTCACACTGTATTTCTTCTGCTCCTTCCTTTCCCCTTCCTTTTCCTATGATTTTAACATCCAAGATTTCATCATTTTAAGCAGAATTCGTTTGCACTTTCCTATCTATTTTTATTATTGTGCATAAAACTGAAATAATGGCTCATCATCCCTTTCTTTTTGTAAATATCTCTACTTCTTGAAACAACTAGTTGCCTCCAACAATATGCTCTGCCATATTATTTTATTGAAAAAGCCCCTCAGAGCTCTTGTCTCATTATCTTTCTGTGCTTTTGGCATTTTCTGTACTTCCTCATCTTGGCAGTACTCTGTAAATTTGCTTCATTATTTGGTCTCTGTGGTAGTGGCTCTATATATTTCCAGTCCTTTTGCCTGAAACCATTTGTCTGCATATTTGTTTATCTCTTTGGGGCCTTTAGTAGGAGAGAGAATGCTTGCTGTGCTGCTGATTGCTGCATGGCTCTGAGGATTGTGTCTGGCAGTGCCAACAGTGACCAAGGGTGAACAGCACCAAGTGAGAATGGATTACATGCCTCAGGCAGAAGAACATTTTGACCACTATCTTACACTGACTCCTCCTAGCAGAAGAGGGGGTGTGAATTTTCTCACCAGCAGGAATCACTCCTCTTATAAGAAGATTTGGGTTCTTGGTGGGTGGAGGACTTGCAGTGAAGGGAGAACACTGACATGAGTAGGCAGTGGCTGGTTTTATGAGGCTGCTGATAAAACTGCAGTCTTCACTAGTTTGCTAATTTCCTCAATCCATGCTTTATATTCATCTTGATGAAATCCATTGTTCTGGGAAATTTTACACTCAAAAACGTCCTCCTGCTGCTCTCCTGAGCTATAGAGGGACTTTCTTGGCATATATTTCCTAGACTGAGTGGTAGTTCTGCCCAGCTTTCTTTGTCAGGAATACAGAGCCTGATTATCAACATCAGGGTGGATGTCCACAGGGTCAAGATCATTTTATGGGCCAAGATGTACCAGATGCAGACTAAAGAGGAGATAGTGGTGTTGGCATCATTTTGCTTTCCAGCCACTGTGATTTTTTTTCCTCTGTAGCATCTGAAATAGCAATGGAAAGACCTGCCTCTGTGACTTTTATCAATAGGTGAATTTAGCAGGCCACTTCAGTTTGTCTCATATCTTCATTAGACTATTACTGCATGAGAGATTACTATGACCTGAAGACCATAGTAATGTGTAACCATACCTTATATCACACATTGCAAACTAGTATGTATTAAATCTCACCTACCAGGTGGAGAAAACAGATCAGGGCTGCAGTACTGAGTATAAGCAAAAAAGGTATAAGCAAATCTCTAGTCAAAAGACTGGGAAGACTACATGGTGGTTACTATGTCTTTGCTGTTAGGAATTATCTCCCAGAGGATGCCCGGTAGCAGTAAGTTCTCCTTCATTATAGTGCAGTCAAATAAATTAGTTTAAATACTTGCCAAAGGAGGTTGAAATTAATGTTTGACTTGGCACTGGAAGAACTGCTCACATGGGCAATAAAGCCAGGAGTTAGCACCTCTCATTTAAAGATGGAATGTGACTCCAGGCTAAACTTAGCATGGGCTAAATACACCAAATGCATTTTTGTATCTATTCTGATGGTAAATAAGCTGTGATTAAATTCAGGAATGAAAGCAAAATGAATTAAACATGCTGAAGACACTCTAGAGAAGTGTCTTATGAAATTAAGTGAAATACAAGCTAGTAAGGAAACAGCGTGGATTACAAGTTCTTCATGTTTAGATGTCTGAAAGCACACCTGCTATTCTACAAGGGTTGGTTTAAAGCAAGAGGAAAGGAGGTGTTCATACATGAAACTCTTCTTATTTTGTATGGTGAGTTTTCACAGAATGTAGAGTGGATTAATTGGATTGCTATTGTCTCTCTCCCAAGATGCTGTGTAGGTCCTGAACAGATCCATTAATGTGGTATTTTGTAGGCTGCAGCACAGATGTCTGAAACTTCGATGTGAAGTGGCCTTCAGAGACTGCCAAATAAGCTCTTATAGAAACTTACTGGTTTGGTAAAAGGGTTTGATTTCATTATAGTCATATTATTTTCCCTGATTATCCTTCGATGGTGTTTCTTTACTTAAGTAAGGATGTGATTCTGCAAATAACTGTGCCCATTAGTAGTCATTATAAGTCTAATGAAATTGAGAATACTGCACATAAGAAAACTCTGTCTTTTAGGGTTGAAAACTCTTGACATTTAGGGTTTCACAGTATCAGTTAATACAAAGTAAATAAACATTTTATCCAGCACTGGTTTGGATTGAACACAGAGTTATTTTTACTTTGATTCTCCTACCAATGAAAAGGAAAACATTAAGACGTCTGCAATAGATGGAAATAATCACATTGCATTTACCTAAAAAATAATCAGATTTGAAAGAAGTTAGAAGCAAGTTAGTTATCAACCTGGACATATTCATAAGTTTTTCTCTTTAAAGGCATGTAATCAAAAGTTTAAGTAAGTGTGGTACATACAACAGTCTTTGAATTGGTTTGCAAAATAACATTTCTTTAATGAGAGTAGTTTAATTTAAACTATGTAGCTCTGCAGAAGCTTTAGTCCAGCTGCTGGACAGATGCTGCATATCTCTCAAGAGAGATGCTGCATATCTCTCAAGAGTGATGCTGCTCTGTGTGAAGACCAATTGAGAAACAGTACAGTATTGTTAATGTTACCTTTGTCATATATATGGTGCAGTACTTCAATACCAGATGATCTATTGCAAAAAGAATCTGGGTGTTACAGTTTCACAGTGTGCAGTAATTTTAAAAAATGACAAATGGCTTTAGAGATTTTTCACTGCTCCAAGAGCAAGAATCAGTTCTTTCAGATCCTCTTTTATGTAGAAATTTACAACTGAACAAAGCAGGCAAATGACAATTAGGAATAGTTAAATGATCATATAGTAATTTATTTATCAATAAATACTGGTTTGGTTTAATTTATGCATTAATGGGTTTTACAAACAAAAGGAACAACTCTATTTACCTGTCTTGACTTCATGCTAATAGAGTGCATATAGTTACTCAGAATAAATCTCTACTTCAAATCCAGTAGCACTTATTAGATAAATAATATCTTCTGGGGAGGAGGTAAAATAATCAGCAATAAAGATTCTACCGTAATTTTTGTAAGTTACTTAATGCTTAATTATTTTTGTTAGAAAGACAGCTCTAGTGCTCTTTCCTCTGATTTAAACTTGCTTCTTCACTTCTATGCTGGTTAGAAATACTATCTATCCACTAACTTTGCTGGATAGAAATACATTTCCTTTTGAGTTTTTGCCCCTTACTTAGACCCTGTACACTCCTCTATTTAATATGCACACACACACACACACACACATATATATATACATATATATATATATCTCTCCAGGAATTTTACTGTAAGGCATTCAGTCCCTTATATTCATAGCTTTTCTCTCCAGTTGTATAGCCAGCTTTCAAAATCTTCCGTGAGTTATAAGCACCTGGTTGGATAATGGTGTTCCAATGCTGATCCCACCAGGTCCAGACACAGAGGTATGTCACTTTTACATCTACTTAAATTCCCTTGTTATATGTCAAAAACAGTACTTTATTCCCTTTAAGTACAATATTCAGATGATTCATTTTTGGCTGGCATCCCTCATGATACTTATGCAAGACTACGTGTGTATATTTATCTTTATCTGTTTATTTGAAAGCTTAACAACAACAACAAAATCTATTCCATTTATTCAGTTAAACAAAATGACTCAGTTCAAATGATCTGACCTGATGTAAACTTACTTAATCACAGGGTCAGAAGATATTTTGGGCTTGGCCTCATTGTGTCTTCTTTTTGTATTTGGCCACTTTAATTAAGTATCTGCTGGGATAGAAACAAATTCCACCTTATGGCTGCCATGCTATTATCTCAGTCACTGGGTTAAATAACCATTATCAAACTTAGATTTGTGATTTTTTCAGTACTCAGCAAAGGACTGACTGAAGATCCACTTCGTGATTATCCTATGACAATTAGGACACTTCTTTAAGGTATTAGAAGCCCCTTCCATAAATAAGACAGAGGGAAGATTTGAACAATTGCAAACTTTAATGATGAGGTGTGGTTTAAGCTTCGTTGATTGTTCTAAGTACTTTATGAAATCTTCTGTTGTTTCAATGATGTGAATTTGTGGTCAGATTTTAGTAATTAAAATAGCAATTAAAACTAATTCATTAGTTAAAAGATGTACTTATCAATGAATAATTTTATTTGAATTTGTTATCCAGCCTTCTAACACCACGCAATAGTCAACACACATTTGTAAAACAAAATGACATTGGGCTCCCTTACATAGTTTCTTGGTGTCTACCTTGGTACCCTCCAAAGGATCTAGGTTTATTGCAATACTCATCAGATTTGCAAGGCAACAGAGAGACTTTACACTTCCAACCACATGGGTCCTGTCTCTCTGAAGTTCCCTGCAACAGACATTCCTAATTTCCTGCTTACAGGGATCCTTCTGCCTGGGCCTCAGCTCTTCAAGTGGGATATCTCAAAACTCCATAAGATTTCACCACAAAGACCATGAAAGACATATTTGTTCCCCCTATTGCTCAGTCTGTTACTGATCTGGCTCCCTTGGAAAAGAATTTGCAGGAGGAGGTATAGCAGATGCCAGTATATTTGTCAGCACCAGCTGAGCCAGCCGTCCTTTAATCATACTCTTTTATCCCAGATGATTAAAAATCCTTCCAAAATCTTACGAGAAAAGTTGCTTGACATCTATGTGGAAGCTGTCCAGGAAAATCCTTACAATGTTAGATGTATTGCACACAGCTGTGCCTAGATGGATAGCTTTAGCCATTGGTGAAGAATTCTTGAACATGGTGAAACTCTGTTGGCAAGCAATAAATTCCTTCCCAGCAATCTCCAAGACAGCAGCTTGTCTTTAGTGTGGGCCTTCATGTGAGCAGTTCTTTGTTTGTCCTCTGATGGACTTTCTGGTGGAAGAAGAAGTGAGCAAGGAGTCTAAACAAAAGTAGTTTTAATCTCTTCCGTATGTAAAAGTCCAAATTGTTCTATAAACTCCAACACTGAATTCCCAGACCCCCTTCACAGAATAATTTCATGAGGGCCTGAGGGGATTTTAAGTTCTTTATTAATAATGCTCAGCTTGTAAACAGAACATCACTGAAGCCACATAGTGCTGATTCAGTAGATTCTCACATCCGTTGCAACACATATCTAATGTTCCTCAGCATCTGACATAGCTTTTTGAGAGTTGCAGTTTTACTGAAAAAAAAGATGAACTTTTACAATGTACCTTACGATTCCAAAGTAATGGCTAGGATAGTGAAAGTCAGATCTTCATCACTAAAGGAGACATGATGTCACAAATACTCAGGTAGGCTCTGCATTTGCCCTTGTGTGAGAGAGACTTCAGTCCACAATCATCTTGTGGCCCTTTGCTGGAGCAGTCTTACTCCATTGGTGTGGAAATACCAAGCACCTTCTGTGTTCAGTGTAGATACCAATTCCTGTGCATTTTATTCCAATATGTCATTTACCAGATACTACCTATATCTGATACAAATCTATTTGAAATACTTCTGGCAAAGAAATAAAAACTTCCTACAAGGACTAACATTCTATCAATTTTATAACAATTTTATGAAAATCCAGAATGTTCCCATGTTGCCAGAGCTGAAATTTGACCAGACAGACACAAATTGCATCAGGAAATACCATGTGTGAAATATCACGTCCAAACAGGAACACCTTTTGTTTGACACAGTTTTTTTGCAAACATGCAAACAATGGTTTATGGGAAGTAAAACTGTCTTTGGTCCCAAACTTCTGTCTGAAAGCACCAAGCAGGTCATTGCAGCTTCAAAATTATTTATATATTTTTTAGCTCTAGTTAGATAAACATGCTGTTAATTGTAGAAAGAGTGGTTTGTGGTTCTGTTTGTTTATTTGTTTTTAATTTATTCAGTGTTCAAGATGTGAATTAGGGCTGGGCAAAATTGTGGCAGATTTTGTTTTCTCTAAAGTGGTCTTTGAAGACGGTACTGGCTTGCAGTTTCAGGACCGAGATGTTTGCCTCCTTGAAATCTTATAAAAGAGATCCACTTTTTTGTGATTTAAGACTTGCCAATGAAGTTTTGATATTTAAGATTTGCAGTTAAAAGTGTTCTTTAATTTGAGCAGAAACCAACAGAACTATAGATGTTGGAAAGTAAAGTTGCCTTTTAGGATAAAAAAAAGTTATAAATTTGCAAGACTAAATGTTAAAAGCTATTGTTAGGAATTGGTGAATCAGGTTTACAAATGTGTGCTTCACTTTGTGTAAAATGCACTTCCTAACTTTTTGGAGTTCTTTCCATTTTCTGCTTTGGGAATATTTGGTTTATTTCAAACACCTGGTGCTAAATGTTTCTACTGGGCGTGCTGGAGTCATAAACTCTAGGAGTACCAAGGAAGCTGACAGGTGATTTCTGTGAGGACATTCTGGCTACTGAATATTTCACATTTCCTTCCAAAATAAACCTCTCAGCAACTCCTACAAAAATTTGTGACTCTGGCTGTAAATAAAAGTGGTAAAGTAGCTTTGCAAAGAAACTGTAGAGACATTTAGAACACGTTCAGAACATGAATTTTTTATATATGTATGTCCTATTGAGAATCATAGATTATTTTTGTCACTGTATTTTAATCTAAAATGTGTCCAGTCATAATCAAAATAAGTAATCTCTCTCTAGGGCACATACAGACTTGGTTAGAAATGTCTGCAGTCTATCTTTTCAGAGCTTTTATTCTTTTGAATACCTCTCAACACAAATAAATAACCTCCCTTTTTTATTGCCTTTTTGGAGAAGGGCATCTCAAAACACTGTTGTTATTTAAGCTGGAGTCACAATATGGAAAACTTTGATGGTATCTGACCTTGAGCAAAGTGGGGGGGGGTTTTTTTGGATGGGGTAAGTTAATACATTAAAAGTACTTTCTTATATGTAAATTATTTTATATTTTCCTGAAAAGCTTTTTATCGGTGAATTCTAGGCACATCATAGATATAAGTAAGTTGGGATTTTTTTCCCCCAATATATATGGAACCTCATGCAGAGTACAGTGATTGCTGGTGGTTATAAACTGATTGAAGTAGACAGAAAAACTATGTCTCATTTAAAGTGTGTACAGTCTATTGTTTCTATTCTGCTTTGGAGATGAGTGCTCTATCTCCTAATCAAAATATTTCATGATAAAAATTTAACAAACTGGAGAGCATTTGCAGGAACAAATTGCTAATGTGAATATGAACTGAATTAGCACAGGGCAACAAGCTGTAAGAAAATGGTGTTTAAAGGGAAATGAAAAATATCTTAATTTTAAACAAATTTATATCCTTTGGATGCCATTTCTTAAATGGGAGGTTATAATCTGCTGACGCAATGAAGCCCCACCTGCAGCCCTGATAGGAGCCAAATACTCTGGCTGTGCTGTTCAGTGCTCCTGCAGCAGAGGTAACATCTGCTGTAGGAGGTCGCTGCAGGAGATGCGGGGACTGAGCATTTCTGAAAGA
Source organism: Entomyzon cyanotis (assembly GCA_024500445.1). Lineage (NCBI taxonomy): Eukaryota > Metazoa > Chordata > Aves > Passeriformes > Meliphagidae > Entomyzon > Entomyzon cyanotis. Next base: position 13,537,766 of record JAKEPQ010001027.1, on the reverse strand, counting down.
AAATCAGCTTTTACATGAAAACAGGCCTCTGGGCAGTAATACAGTTCAAGTGGGAAATAAGGACAACAAAGATATAAATGTAGTAGATGTAATGCAAATTGCAAAATGCAGTTGGGTAAAAGTTGCCTAACACTTTGCCCTTTGCTTAGAAAGACCTGTTTCCTTAATTTATAACCTTGCCAAACCCACTTTGAAATCCTGGTGGTTTTACTTTCAAGGGGTTTTTGGATTTCTCGGTACTTGAAATGTAACAGAGAGGTCACTATGTCATCTGCTTTCTATCTTTTATTGGCTTCAAGAAGTTTTATCTTGATTTAATAGTAAAAACCTTCTACAAAATCTTGTGGTAGTAGACTGGGTTTTTAGCTTGGTAGGGTTGTTAAGCACAGTCCCCAGGGGATTCTGTCCCACTCAGAGAGAGAGACTCTGTCTTCACAGCTCCCCTGTGCCAACTGGGTTGGGTTTGAAATACCAAAGCAGCTATGCTAGGGGACTTTCCAAGACAGTCACATTGTTCTCCAGAGTGCTTTTGTTAGCAATTTTGCTGTGAGATTCCTGATTCCTGCAGACCTGAAGCTCAGGGCAAAAATTCAAGGTTGTCAAAATAATTAAAACTACAACCACTATGTAAAGCTGAGTAAGAATCTGCTTGGTAAAGCATATCAAAAGCCTTCACAGATTCTGGGTTTTATTTACATTCGTGTGGAAAAAAGAGTAAAGAGAAAAACATCTTAATTTTGATGCCAGCACAATAACAGCATATGTTCAGGCTGCTTTCTTCCTGACAGCTCCATGTACAATATCATGCAGTTAGTCCAGAAAGCAGAAAGTTGAAATGCTGGCCCGTTTTTTGTGCCAGATTTGTTTTTTTTTTTTATACTCTAAAACTGAAGTCCTGACATACACAGCTTTCATAAATGAGTAGTTACCTAGTTACTTTTGCTGCATTAGCAAACATTCCTTCCCCCCAACCCCCCAGCCTTTGTAGAAATAGAACAAAGTGAAACATAAACCAGTGTTATTAAATATTTCCACAATCTATTCTGGCCATGACAGAAAAAGTATTAAAAATTTGCTGTTAAAGAGAAACAAAAAAAAAAGGACACAAATTTATCCACGGACTTCTACTAAACAATGAAAATATCATGCATTTTCAGGGAGTGTATGAATCAGAAAAATACCAAGAAATACTTGATTCTGCCTTTAGTATTTGTTTGGGTTATGCTTTTCTCTGTACTAGTTCTTTCTTCTCTCTCAGTAGTTACTGCAAAGAAAACCTCTAAAATCTGTTTTACTATGAGAACGCAGTACTGTCATCAAGGGAACAAGAGTGCATAAACAGTGTCATTGCTTGGCAAAGTCACTTACTATCCTACCCCCACTTCACTTGGTAATTTTTGGTATGATGTGACCATCTGAGTTTTCTCAGATGAGAAGGTTTATAGCATGCAGGGAGCAAAAAGCTCATGGGAAAATTCCTTTTGTAACCTTTTCTCTGTTATTCTTCTTGACTGTTAGTCCTCTATTCTCATCTGTGTAAAATGTGTCTGCCCCAGTACAAGTCTTAATTATTTAGTTGTTGTGAAAGTAGAGTAGAATTCTTCATAAAATTACTTCAGAACAGTTTCTGTTTGATGAAAAAGGGGAACTTGAATTTCTTTTAAAAAAATCTGATAGAAAAGGGATATGATTTTAAGATATTTTAGACTTCTAATTTGGGAACTACTTTCTGTCTGACACAGAACTGGTGGTCAGCCTACAGTTTGTTTAGATGATCTTACTTTTTTGATATATAAAAACCATTTAATTTTAATTCCTTCCAATAATAGAGTCTTAAACCACATTCTATAAATGGGTTTGATTGACTGAGGTACATCATTCTGTGAAACTGCATATTTTAAAGAGCAATCACACAGCTTTTGAAGCCTCGGCTGGTTCCTCACCATTTTTATATTGTGTTTATTATGTAGATTTGAGTGTCCCCACAGTCTTTTAGAAGTCTCATGTATTTTGAAAAAGGAGAGAAAAACTTTCATTTTTTGGATTCAAATTAGCACTTCGGTAGAATTATAATTTCATTTAAAACTGCTGATTGCTCAGGTCCTCTTCAAGGAAGACTCAAAAAATAGTGAATGAACAGTTTTGGAATGTGGACTCTCTGCTAAGTCTTGCTGTGTCCAGACTAAGGTTGTGAGCTAAAAATTGATTATCCTGAAAACATGCCTGAAACTTTCTTCTTTGCCTCTTGTTCTGCCTTAAATATGGATGTTCATGCTCAGTGAACACTGACGTCTTCAAGTGTTGATTGTATCTTCAGATATGCTTTTAGAAATAAATAAGGGCTACCACTCATTACATTATGAACAACATTACAATAAACAATGTAAACAATAGATATTCTTGACTTAAAATGTTTTCTGAAGATTTTCATTCTTCTACCTTTCTTCTTTTTATGTTTAAACTAGTATTTGCTCATGAAGGGTTAAAGATTGCAAATAGTGTCTGTAGCATTACCGAGTTGCCTCTAGAATTATGTAACTCTCTTCAAAGAGATGTGGGCAAGAGCTCTGTTTGATCATTAGTGCATGAACAGGTAAGGAAATTTTGCATGGGAAACTGTACTAAGTAATGGTTTTCCATGCTGGGCCTGTCAGCAGTTTTGAAATTTTCCCAGGATAGAGGAGAGAGGTACAAAATGGATTAAGAAGCAGATTCACTTGTAGATTTACCAAGTATTTTCAAAATACCCTCACCTCATGCCACTTGGTTTGGAGAGTCCATATACTAAAAGAGATTTATGGGAAAATCTGTACTGCAACCCACTTCTGCTGTTTCTTACGTAATTTATATAAATTTGCTGAAATGTCCCTTTGATCTCATTCCTTTTAATCAGCTTTCTGTTCGTATTTTAAGTCCTTATTGCTCTGCTTAAAGTTTTGTACATTCTCTTGTGTTTTTTTCCTTACAGTTTACCTATTTGATAGCTTCTCTTTCCCTACAACTTCATCAATCTGTTATATTTCTCAGTGTTACCTTCTTTTCCCAGGCAGAAGTGGCTTAGTAGCTAATCTAAGCTACAGCATACACAGAGACAATCCTGCACGTGAGCACATCTCAAGGCTCTAATGCTTAGTTAAACAATCTTTCTACAAATATAGGTACAGAAAAGAATCTGTCAAGACTAGCATTGGAAACACTCACTGCAAGGTTTTCCTCTACTGAGATCAGAAAAATTACTCAGCTAATGCATTGTTTTCTCAATCTGACGTTAGGTATGACCTTGTGCAAAGGCCTTTTCAAATTGTTGATTTCCTTTCAAAATACAGATTCTGGCTGCATCTAAACTTAATTGGTGTCTCCTTTCTAAGTCCTTGTGTAAAGAAGAGCTGAACAGAAAACAATGGTAATTTGGACCTGTTGCTGGAAGTAAGCAGAATTCTAAGAGTTTACACAAGGTTGCCCTAATGGGTAAAAGTGAAGGTGATTAGGTATCAAACTGGGTGGCCTATAAGCTAGAAACACCTCTCAGTCTGTTGGCTTGTACTGTCATATGAATTCAGAAGGTACGTAATTCCCCAAAAGAAAACAGCTATTTGGTTGCAACAGCCATGGGACCTTCATTGTACACACTAAGGATGCCAAGTGGGTTTCTTACCTGTGATGTAACCAGAGACAATGCTGTGTTCAAAAAACCAGAGCCTGTCTGCTGTTCTAGGCACAGCTTTGGTAAGAAACAGCCTATTTTATGTTCCACTGAGACTGGAATAACACCCTGCAATGTCATTAAGAGTAAAGTCTCAGACTACACCTACACTACACTGAGAAGCTCTTGGCTGCGTGTTCCCTTCCCCTCCCTGTCACAGCAACATACAGCAGCAGCCAAGAGGTGAGTCAGTGTGAGCAGGTGAGCTGGGGAGAGCCCTGTCCCAGTTTTTGTTTACCTGGGCTGTGAAGAGTGCTGTCATTTCCTTCAGGTTGCTGAAGTGACTCAGCTTGTGGCCACCCTACCAGGTCCCTTCTGGAGAAAATGAAAGTAGCACGTGGGTGCTGGGAGTGTATAAGATGGTCACTGCACTGGGTTTCAGTCACTTTTACCCCAGTTTGGTGGAATAGGAAGTTAGCTCTGTCCAAACATTATGTAAATATGCACTATGTAAAACACTTGGGCTAAAGTTGGCCCTGATATACCAGATTTATCACTTTAGTCAATAATTCACGTATATGTACTATATACTTTACAGTGAAGGCCAGCAAATTATCTCAAGGATGGGTCCCTGTAGATATGTTTTATCACTTTTGTGTCATTAATTTAACCCCCCTTCTTTATTTAATTATGCTGAGAATTTTTAAATTCCAATTTGCAATGAAATTAAGGTCAGTAGTAGACCTATTGCCATTTAAATTTTACTTTCACCCCTGAACGACAGGCTAAGTTTATGTTGCCTTGTGCAGAGGGGTGCATGTCTCTTGGACAGCAAAAGAAATCTGGACGATGGACTGCATATCTCTTGGCCATTCTGGGGACACGACCCTGCAATGGCTGTATCACAGAATGATTGTTCACAGCATGGCCTGTTCCTCTCTGGTTCCATTACTGCATGTTTTTTTTAGTTGTAGCAAGTTTGCATAGTGTATTGGAAATATAAACAGAGCTCTAAAAGCCACAAGGCATCCTTAACTACAGAGCCATCAAACCTTCAGCTTCACAAATAAGTATCATGTTTTCCTTGGATTTATTAGCACTTTCTCACTATTACTTTTTCCACCAGTAATACTATTTTAGTATGTCAGAGTTAATTACAACAGTTTTAAAAGGTACAAAATCACTGTATTGCAACGATGCTCTTTCCCCTAATCATCTTCAGAATGAAAAGATCTTTCTTATTAAATAACTTTTTAAAAAGAAATATATCTTCCTGTTATGTGATTTGTTTTCTCTGTAATCCTGTTTCATGATAGTTGAACACGGCTTTAAATATTTTGCCAGTTCAGATTTGTTTCTCAAACAAACAGGAGGTTTTTATAACTCACCCTGAATCAACCACCTAATTTTGGAAAGCAAAATGTTTCCATGTTACAAAGATTAGCCAGTAAATGAATATTAACTTTTGTTTCTCTGTGACATGAATAACAGGCGGAACAACTTTGCTCCAGGCATTTTTTTGGTCTCATTTAGGGCATAAAGGCTAAGCTTGTTTCTTAGCAGTTAAAGACTTAAATTGGGACAGTATCCGCAAAGACATATCAATAAACTGTGCAACTTGTTAAAACATTCTGAATGGGGACAATCATGGTATTTAATGGCATGTTAGTGCACAGCACAGTTCTTAACTCCCTACGGCTGGCTGACTGCTGCTTTGTGGAAGTTACACCTGTGCATTCATGCTGATGTCAGCCAGGTTTGTATGCAAGTTAAGCAAGATCAGTAACTGGCACTAAACATAAACTGTTCTGTTTGTAAAGAAAACAGGGAGTGCAGGAGGGTATGAGTATCAAGAGGAGTTGAAAAGTTTTAGCATATTATTAAGAGGAAATATTTAACAGGAGGGTTAAACTTTAAACTAAAAACATTTTCCCATTTGCTTTATTAAAAATAACTCTTTAGATTTTAAATGAAAAAAGACACCTATGGACCAACTGTAGTCACCATGACAACAACTTAAACTCACAAAACACATAACAGAATTACTTGGTAGCATAGTTACTTTCAAGCTAATGCACCAAATCAGCAGAACATAGGCTATCCCTCCTCACCTAAAATAATTTCTTCTTTTTCTATCGTAATACTGGAAGAAACTGTATTTGAGAACAACAAACATGAACTCAGGCTCTGCCTTATGTTTTGAATGATTTTTGGGAATTTCATTTGAATAACTAAAAGCTTTCCTTTTAAACATAGGTCTTTTTTTTTTTTTTGATCTGTGATTGTCTGCAGGGGGGGTTTATGTATTTCTTCGCAGAATTATGGAAACCAGAGATGGCAACGACCCACCAGTATCAAGTAATGTATCTTATGCCAATACAAAAATATTTCCTTACACTGAGTGTTATTGTCTGGTCTAGTTTTAAAAGTTTAAAGCTATGTAGATTCCATTGTTTCCCCTGGGAGCCCAGCTTGTTTCACTGCCAGGAAGCTTTCCTGATACTCAGTCTCAATTTTTCCATGTTTAATTTCAGGCTATTAATATGAGAGTCTCATACTAGATAACTATTCTACTTTTTTGTTATGATCTTAAAATATTTGTAAATGCTGTCAGTCTAGTCAAATGTGAACCAATCTATACTTAATTATTTTTAACTTTCCTCAATAATTGAGTATTTAAAGCTCCCGGTTAATGCTGTCTTTGAGCAATTTCTACTTTCCATGGATTTGCTTTGTTATAGGAAAATTTAACTCCATTTTTTTCTTATACCAAAGTAATATGAGAAATAATGGTCTCTTTCTTTTCCAAGATGTAGTTAAATATATCCAAATCACAGGATTATTTTTAATTACATGCTACCATGAATATTTGGCCTCCTGAAGTCTGTCTCAGTAGAACTCATTTTCATCTCTCTCTCCCCTTGAAATGCATATTGAAATATATTCTCTCACATTTTTCTTTGCCTCCAGTGCTTTGAGATTATTTTCTTAATGTTGTTCTCTGTGCATTTGCAATACCTTTTAAATAGTCTTTGTTCTCGCCTGACTTGAAAACCTGAAAATTCCATTAATGTTTTTCCATTATTAAATAATAAATTTTAAAAAAAAGTTTTAGTCCTGGATATTAGCAAAGACACAAAATCTCATCCTGATCTTACTCTGCTTATGATTTTCATGCCAATTTGTAATTCTCAAAAATACCTCCCTTTGTGAGCCAATTTGAATTACATTTCCTGGTATTCCAGTATCTAAATCTTCCTAGAAAATTGGTGATATAATTTCTCCTCTACTTAATTAATCTATTTGTTTTACTGTTTCATCAAGAAGGCACTTGAGATTTCTTGGTTCAGTCCCTATAAAAAGCAAAAAAGCTAAATTGCTCACAATTTCATAATTCCCCAGTTAATCAGCATGATATTCTCTTACTGTATGTTCTGAATCACTCGGGATGTACAAATTCAAATGACATATTGATAGCCACAAGCATTACAGTTTACTTCCTTTTCACTGCTCTCTAGTTGCTATTAGATATGTATATTGTCAGTATACTGGTAAGATTTTTTTGTTTGTTTGTTTTTGGTTTGTTTTGTTTATTTGGTTTGGTTTTTTGTTGGTTTGGTTTGTTTTTTTTTTTTGTTAGGACTCAGTGGTACATATGAAACTCCTGTGTAAACCTGTTCTTGATGATTTAACAAAAAAGAAAATCTAAAGGTCTTGCTTTTAGCAAGTGCTTATAGGAGAGTGACTTCAATCATCAGCACAGCTTAAAAGTAGTGGTGGATTTATGGGAATATTTGGATATATCTGTTTTTATCCTAGCAGATTCCTAGCAATCAGCTAATTTAAGACCCTGCCTTTGTCAGCTACATTTAGACCACCTCAACACCTAGGAAACCTTTGTAAATCTTCCCCTCAGAGCACACAGAGAAGTTAATTATCTCAATACTGGAGTAATTCAAGCAGCTGTGCTGTGGGATTTGTTGTCTACATAGCTCTTGGACCTAGTGAGCTTAACAAGTGAACTTAGGGTTTATGCAAATCTCTGTCTGATGTATTTGATCAGTTCTGATTAGACATGGATACCTTCATCTGGCTCCTCAGTCAATACTTGCTTGGAAGCAGGAGTACCCTCTGACCAGATTCCTACTTCTTAACCTGATGAAAATGTGTAGCTCTGGGGGATTCCCTCTGCAGGGCCTTGGCTGTAGCAGTCACCAGAGTGCCCCTGTGGGAAACAAAGATGTTTCTCTAAGGAGATGGCAGCTGCAAAAAGTATCAGGGAACTATTTTGGGACTAAAGGAAGTAGACAAATGAAAAGCAGACTCAAAAGAGCAATTAGATCTTTGTGGAAGAGGCGCTCCTGACACACGCAAGGCAGAGGAAGATAAAAACTTTGTTTTGTAAGGGTATCCTAACTTACTTCTTATAATGGAAAGGAACATACAGTTTTCTGGTAGGAATCCAGTTTATAATCTAGTACAGTGAGCTTTATACTTTTCTCTGAAAGCTAAGTATTAAAAAGTCAAAGAGCAACCCTCTTAAATGTATTGCACACAGTTCTGTATTCTGTAGACAAAATCTTTTGGTGACTTGCACAGGTGGCTGTGGGTTAAAAAGAACTACTGTTTTGCTGCTGAATATAGTGCGAACAGGGTTTCAAAATGTGAGTAATAAATATGTTCAGAATAAATAGGAGCAAGAAGCAAAATTAGAAAGAAACAAAATTAGAAGGAAACAAAAAAGAGATCACCATGACATTTTATAAATAAATGATAAATGGTTCTCTGTACATCACGATCTACTGAGGGATTCCTTGACAGAGGACATTGTGTACTCCAGAAATTTACATGGGTGCAAAAGGAGACTGAGAAACTTCACAGAAGAGTTATATATTTCTAAACACATAGAAATCATTCTGTGTCAGGGAGTTCTGTTTCCCCACATGGTCAGAGGCTGGGACAGTATGCAATATCACTGTATACTACTAATGTTCTTTTTCTCTTCCCTGGACATCTGCTTGTGGCATTTTCAAAACTGCATGTGAACTAGATAGACTTTTATTGTGACCCAGTGTAGATGTACTTATGTTACCAGGACAAAAATAAAAGCAGGTGATACCAGTTTTTGCTGCTAAGCTCATAAACGAATATAATTTCATTTGAGAGGCTGAAGAAAGGAGAAGAGAAAGGGAAGAGACCAATGTTGCTTGAGTTAGGAAAATATGTTTGATCTAACATCTAAACCTCATAAAGACCCAAGGTATTTACCCAGCAGCATAATCAGGTGAGCAAAATTCATACCTCTTTTTTTAAATGTGCAGAAGCCAGTAAGAACTACAAGGTGATTTAAGGAGCTCTACTGTGATTAATAACTAAAAGTTAACCCATATTATTAGTTATGAGTAGCTACCACAACTTTACCTTAATTGAATTAAGTGGATAAATAGCTGTTTCATATTTTCTTCTTCAAGATCCCAAGCTTGCTCTAGTTATTGCAGCTTATTGTAGTGATTTTTCCTCAGTAAAGGTAACTTTACAGTGCAAGAAAGGAAAATTTAGCAACTGATTTGATAGTCATGAATAAAGAGTTTTTTAATGGCCTTTACTACCTTGCAGATCATAGAAGTGTAGAATAATTCAGGTTGGAAGGAACCTTCTGAGGTCTTTTCTACCCTCCCCACTTTGATCAGATTTTTGCAGGGTATTGTTCAGCTGAGTGTGGAAGAAGTAGGTCTATTCTTGGAGTCCAAGGATGGAGATAATGTAATCTAGGGTTATTCTTTTTAAAATATCTGTCAGCAGCTAAAGAGCTCTGGCTTTATCACCTGTTTCGCCATTAATAATACACATGCTTCAGCCAAGATGGATGCCATGAAGCATGCTTATCAAAGAGAATATATCATGCCTACTGAATTCTGGGGCATGAACATCTGGGACAAGGACACTGGTTCTCTTTCTGGAAAATAATGAAGTATTGTGTTGAGAAAGCTTGGCTATTTCTTGTGTAGTAATGGAAAAACAACTGGACAAAAGCTATTGTACCATAAAGCATAAATCAATGAAGTTTAAATAAAACTTTTTGAAGATTTTGAAATAAATCCTCCAGAAGTTTAAGTTGTACCAAAAAACCCTTGAAGAATTAAAAATATTTCACAATCTGCATATCATTCCCCTATTATATTTTGATTAATCTAATCTAATATTGTATGGTTACAGCATGGTATTTTAAAGTTCAGAAAGGGATGCAAAATAACAATCACCACTTATTTTTATTGGGTAATTCTCAAAATCAATACATTTGTGTCACACTACTTGGTTCTGTAAGTCCTTTTATGTGGGGATCTCATGGGAGGGCACTGAGGTAGTGTTCTGATTTGCAAATGAAAAGCAGATGAGTTTTTCTGTGAAGTTCTGATGTGACACCAGGTACATGCATGCCTGTGGTCAGTAGCTGATGGGGCTCTGTGCTCTGCCTCCCAGGGCTCTGCAGAGTCACCAAGAAAATCCACAAATATATCTCTGCTTGGAAAAAATGGTGGGGGGCAGAAGCAGGCTGGAAAGGGCTGGTGGTCATTGTTAAGTTTGGGCAAGAGCAGCTGCAAAACTTTACACAAGCTGTCAGAGTAGGTAGGCTCAGCTGTGTGTTCTAACCCTCAGATCTGTGAAGTTTAAACATGGAGAGAGGCTGTTGGCTTCAATGGGCTGGTCATGGCCTTGCAGCTGCACATGTGCTTAAATAGCCTGCCTGTGGAAGGACTCATTCTCTCTTTTGCTTGCTGATAGCTGCCCTGATTTACACATCAGAAATAGCTATGAGTTTAAGTTGAACATTTGGTAATCAAGCACTTGAACTTCTCTGTCAAGCAATATGCATCTCTGATATAGCAGGAGAAATGTGTTTAGCATCTGGGCAGACTGAATTAGAGAAAAGAAGGCAAAAGGCATCTGCTTGTAAGTACTTCTGTTCCTCTCTAAGCATCTGGGAGACTTCTGATATTTTCAGGAAACTACTTCTTCCACTTGTGGCTTCATATGTCTTTACCATTGCTTGTGGGAGGAGTTTCCCCATCTGTATAGCAGATGAGATTTTGGACATACAGCCATCACAGGAGATCTTAACTGAGCTGAAAAATATCTTATTTTAGGTACAAAAACTTTTCAAGATCATAGTGAAATAAGATATATTTCAGCTTGGTTCTGAGGAATTTATTTGTAGATGGGAACAAGATTTGAGACAAATACATTGTGGAGACTTTTCAAAAGAAAAATGTAGCTAAATAATTTGAGTTTCTTCATCAGTGCCTGTCAGTGGGGTTCCTATCACAAACATGTAAATGCTAAAAGGAAATCAAATGTTTTTAAAAGTATGTCTTGAGAATGCTCCTGAGGTTAGTAGTAAATAATTTAATATTGCACATGAGAAACACCATCCATGCATTCCCAGCTGTGGAACTGTTTGTCCAGCAGACTGGCTCTTTCTTCCTCAGAAGTGTTGTCATGTTACATGTGCTCTCTCCCAGTGGATAACAAAGCAGTTTTGTTTCTACATAACGAAATTGTGCTTTATGCTATGAAATCTCGGCATCGATACATCTCTGAACATTACCCCAAAATATTGCAGCCAGTTTGAGTAGTTAATAAAAATAGGCAGTAATAGTCCCCTGGTGTTGCTGTTTGCTAAGAAGCAGTAGAACTGGCAATGGGAATTCAATCATTGTGCAACAGAGACAAATTTAGAAAAGAAGAAACAAAATTAGGATATGTGTCATTTAATGGTACAGAAGTATGTATCTCATCCTGTGGAGGAACTTTGGAAACATTACACAATTATTCTCATGTGGCTTGAGCAAAATGAAATGGTAAGCATTATTGTGTTTTTGAGCATAAGATTTATAAAATTATTTGTGGATTTAAAAAAACCCATTATTCTTGCTTATTTTAAAAGCAAAAAAAGTCACTTTGGTAACAAATAGCACTGAGTTTCACAGCTAAATGTCACTTGGAAACAAGGATATTTTCCAAATGGGCTTCAAACGAACCCAGTTTTCATGAATGTAATTTGAATTTTACAATATTGGAGAGTTATCATTAGTTCCACTAATTTGTCAAGAGCCAAAGCAGCACTGCATGATCATTTTGAATATGATGCAGCTGAAAATCAATACTTTTTTGGTCATACTAATTATGGGTTTTGGCATTCTAAAATAATCTCTCTTTAAGAATTAGGGAAGATAACTTTTCACTCTTTACAGTGAGAGATTGACTTCATAGATTTACAACCGATTGTCCAATATTATGAATATATTGAATGAAAATATACCATAGTTTCCAGTGGGATCACTGCCATGTACTTTTGCTATCCTTCAAATTTCTTTGCATTGAGTAATAAATTTGTCTTACTTGTGCTACTTGTACTTCTGAACTTTATAAAGAAGAAATTAAAAAACCCCAAAAACCAAAGAGCAAAGTCAAAATAAAAATAACAGTTTTAAATTTTTTTTGCAAGTTGATGCACTTTCTCTGTTCACTGATCCTTGATTTAACTAGGAGAAATCTGCATTAAGCAACACCATAGAATGTAGCAACAAAAGTGAAATGATTGCTGTAATTAAGTGCCTTACATGAAAATTTCAACCTCTTTTTTTCTTTTTTTAATTTCATTTATTGCATAACTTATATTAGTATTGTGGTTTCTTCAACAAATCAGTTGGTTACCTGCAAATATGGATCCATTGTATTGTAACAGTTACAACATGACCTGTTTCTGTCCCTTACCTGAGCTATGCAGCAAGGAAAGAAAAGATATGAAATACGTAACTTTCCAGTGTGATGAAGTGTTTGCATTTTGCAATGGCTCAGGGCATTTTTAGTTAGTTATTCACGTTGATTTGGAGCAATCAATTAATCTGAAACCATTATCTATGTTTTTTAAGTTAAGGAGTCACATGACCATGTTAAATAAAATAGAGTTCAGCAGAATGATGAATGCAAACATCAGGACTGGATCTTGTAGGAAATGCCTTGACCTTGGTTTAAAAGTTAAGTTTGGCCAGGCAGGTGGTTGTCAGTGGTTGGTCACTGTGGTGTCTTGAAAGTGTAGTTTTGGGCAATGGAACTAACTCCCTGCTGGTTTTCCAGCATACAGGAGAAACACCAGGCACAGCCTGTGAGCCAAGAGTGTTTTGCCCTATTTCCCATGACCCCTGGCACCTATCTTCTCATGGTCCTCAGTATCCCTATTTGTAGAACAGAGATAAAATTGGGTGTGTAAGTCTCAGCTTGTTTATAAAATGTCACAATATCCTTGGATAGAAAGTGTTAAGGAAATGTAATCTATTCTAGTAAATACAACGCCACATTACCAAACTCTCCTGCTTTGTCTTAACATTTTAGCACGGCTAATTTTTATGCAAATAAAAATTGCATAAAAATGAAGATTTTGCAAAAATGCTTGCAAAAATGAAGAAGTGAATTCACAAAAAATTAAGTACATTGCCATAAATCGTCATAATGATGAAAATTCACGTGTCTCTGACAACCAGGTTTAAGTTTGCTTCTAGCTTTGAGTGCATGCCTTGGGGTTGAAACACGTTAGTGGATAAATTTTGCTTTTTAAATTTTCAGCAATTAAAGGAAAACAGATTAGGAAAGCCTAGATAACCTACTGGTTATATTTATTCAGCACAGAAACTGTTAATCATGTATTCATGTATTCATTATAAAATATGAAGAACCATTCATTACTACATTTATTTATATGCATTGCTGTCTTTTGTTCAAGACTGAGAATAGAAGCCAGGTAGATACAGAAACTTGAAATTGCAGGAAGTTAACAAAACCTCCTTCTTTACCCATTGATAAGAAATCAGTAGGAATCCATTAAATTTATAATAGATTATCAATGGAGTCAGCTTTTCATATTATATTGACAATAAAGCAACCATTTCCAAGGTGGCCTATTTAGGGTGATGACAGAGTAGAGTATGCAGGTTATAAAAGAAGATTAAATAGCTTGTAGCTGATTCTGTAGTTTTTTACTTGCAATTCTAAATGATGGAATGAGACAAATTACAGATTTCTTCTAAATGTAGTTCTTTCAAGCCATTTGATGTTTGATAGATTTCTATTTTTATGATTGTTTTCAACAAAATGGTTTCTTTTGCATAGCATATGTTTCCTATGTGAGAATGTGCTTGCATTTTTTTAATCCCCTCTTTTAAGTCAAAACTCACTTTTGATTTTTGAAAATTCAAAAACGAGATTTGACATTTTTCATAAAATTATAGACTATTTCTAAAAGTGCTAAGTAACCTAAAATCACCATATTTTTATCTCTGTTTTTCACATTCACATAAATACTTTCTAAATTAAAATGAAGCATAAACCAGGTTCCTGTCTTTTTATATGAAAAATCATCCGGTCATATTCATAGTTTTAATGACACAACCTCTTCTTGTTCAAATCGATAAAAATTGCATGATGTGAAGATGAGAAGGATAAAAATTTCCCTTGCACTGCATGTAATAATAACTGCAAGATATAGGCATTAGAATTTTTTAGCTTGTTCCCAACATAATTTTTTGTATCTTACCTTCCTGTAACAAAATTTTTCTTTCTGAGGAATGTGCAGGATATGACTGTCCCTGACCTGGAAGGGAATTCCTCTGTCAGGACTCATGAGACTTCAGCACTTCAAGGCCTTTGCAGCTGCCCTGTCCCACCTGAATTCAACTGTTTTCCAGGCAACCCACCAGGCTCAGCCACAGTAAATAAATGCATCTCTCAACAGAAAGTGTGTTAGAAGTGGCAGGGTAGTTTGCTCTTGATTAAACAGTGGCAATTAGTCCTTTTTCAGGAAAGAGCAGGATGAGACTTTCATCTTTTCAGGTTTTTCTTAGAAAACAGGAAAAGTCGTAGGAACTTTCAAAATTTTTACTACTATTATGTTTCTCTGCTGATGCACCTGTTCTTTTTCTATTTTTATTTCTTGGGTTTTTTTGGTACCTGTTATTATGACAAAATTTCAGTAATGCCAGTAGTGTCAGGTACAAAAGCAAAACTGTAATAGCATGAATATGCCATGGTGGAGGAGCCCTGAGTGAGCCCTTTGGTCTTATCTGACTAACAAATTACTTGCTAACCTCTAGAAATACATTCAGAGATACATTGCTGTGAAGAATCTCCAAATGTCACTGAGTGGTGAGAAGGATTTTACAGCTATTGAGAGTTTGGTGCCAATGCCAAATCACAAAAGGAATATCCTCTAGGTCTACCTTTTGGCTGACATTCAGTGAGCTAAAGCTCATGTGATGCACAGAGAAAACATGTTGTTCCATGTTCTTTCTTATGTTTATTGCAAACATGCAACCTTTTCCAAATTCAGTTTGACTATAGGGCCTAATAGCCAAATTTAGATAAAACCATTTGCTTGGAATAACTTTGGAGTCTCTTAAAATTAGTATTATAGGGCACTTGGGTTTCTGGGAAGGTTTTATTTTAGGCTCCCACAACGTGCTATGGTATGCTGTGCAATTCTACAGCAAAATAACTGGCATTATTTGAAAAGTTTAGTGGTATTTTCCATTGTTCACAAATGAGGTTTCCTGATTTAACAAAAAGGGCTTCTTTCCTTTGCAAAACTGCAAAGATTAAAATTACAGATTTGCATCACAGCTAATCCAAGTGTTCTCAGAAGCACAGGCCGAACAATTTTCTCGCAGCACTAGGACAGGTGTGTTCAGGTTTCTGCAGTGAGCTGCCCCACTGTGTGCAGTCAGTGGCTCTTCTGCTGTCTTTAAGTGGGTAAGAAGTCTCAGAAGGGCACTGGGATTTTAAAAGAGCTGAAACAGATGCCTCAGTTATTGCCAGGCCAGTTTTGTGCTCTGTCTTGTAGGCTCTTTACGAGTTTTGATGGTTTCCTAAAAAAGAAAGTGAGTAGTCTAATTTTAGTGGACTAGATAGTATAAAGATAGAGCAGTGTGTTTATTTATATTACTTTTATAATAGGAGAAAACTTCTATATGGCAATAGTCATGCCATAGGCCAGAACCAAGTCCAGTAACTTCTAGTAGCTGGATGCTCTCTAAAGCAGCCTAAGATGGTTGTATCTCACTTTTTCCAGTGTTGAGTATTCACTGTAAAAGGTAAAAGAGCAGAACTGCCATCTTCTTTGATGAGAATCTCAAAACTAGCTTTGTGTGAACATATAAAGCTGCTACATTAAATACTTGCATAGGTACTACAGATGTTTTCCACAGCCTGAATACATTTGTTTGCTAGTTTGTAGTAGATGAAGTGCAATTGTGTTGACAAATTTCTTTATAAAAGAAAAACATACTAAGACTTTATGTATCAGGATGTTGTGTGCAATGGCCTTGAGTACATTCATACCTGCATAATGGTATTCATACATTTCTAAAGATTTTCAGAATGTTGTGAAATGGAAAGGTCCTAAGTATTACTGATCATCCCTTAAAGAACGGTACTTGTACCATGGTCATGGCAAATAGCAGAGAGATTGTTGAGGTGGCTGTAAAGTCTATATATGAAAACATCTTGGGAAAGTTACTGTGATTGGTTTAATAAGCTCCTCTCATTGGCCTGTGGCATAAAGTATTGTACATAAATTATCCTCTGAAATTTTGTATAAATGGAACTGGAGCTAAGGAGAGCTAAGACACGTACCTCCTGTCAGATAGCTTTGGAAGTTCCTGTGGTCCTAGTTGGAATAGGAATGCAGATGCAGTCACTAAGTCCAGGCAGAATTTCAGTAATTAGCCATTTAGATGGCCATTCATCTAATGTCAGATGCTGATTCTTTTTCTCCAACTACGTGTGTTAGCTCAACATAAAAATATATATGTCTGGAAAGTCCAGTATCCATCTTACTTACACAACTTGAACTCTTTAAAAATATTCTTGTTTTGCAAATTAAATGTTTTGGACCTCACATGCAATCATAGAGCCTAAAAATTGTGGTTGTTCATGATAAACTATTTTTTCATTATTTTGTTTGGGTTATTTTAATATAGGGTATGTTGATAAAGTATCTTTTAAGACACTCTCATTTTATGTAGCTCATTTCTGAAAATTGTCTTTGAGATAACCATCACATTTAAACAAATTTGTCCTTTAGTTCCTTTTCTGTCCTCACATGAAAAGAGATGCATATAACTTGGAGGGATTTTAAGGTCAAATGAGCTGATACCATGAGAAAGACAGGTGAGAGTTTGAATTCCAGCTTTGTTTGTGACAAGCAGTGATGTCAGTCCAGTTTGCTGGGGTCAGGTACCATCTCACACAGCTGACTGTGGAAAAAAACCTCAGCTGGTCTCTCCCCAGGGAACCACAGCGTGTGTCCTCAGTTTGGAAGGGAGAGGGAAGCAACTGGGAAGATTTAGTGCTGGGAGACAGGAAAGAGGGGGAGAGAGATTGTTACAATGGAGCACTCGTGTGTTCCCTGGGTAACCTGGTAGTCAGACTAGTAACTAATAAACTGGGTTACAAAATAGAGTCCAAGCTAGGAGAACAGAGTTGATCTCAGCAGAGAAAACAAAAACATTACCATAGATTTTATCTGATTGCTTTGGTTGCCATTTATGTCGTGGCCAGTATGTTATTTGCCCAGAAGTGGAGGTGGATTTAATCTGTGCTCCTTTAATACCATTCTGGTGGTGTAAAATGTTGTGGTGTTAAGAATGTATATTGCTTTCCTATTCATGTTACTTAGGCATCACACTTGGCTGAGAAGTGGGGTAAAACCTGGGCACAGCAGAAATGATGAGACCTCCTTTGCTAAACTAGGTTATAATCAGGCACAAAAGGTGAAAAATTGTACAAAACAAGGGGTAACTGTGCTCCCAATGTCTCAGAAGACTGCAGTATACATGTGCTTGCTCTGTCTCTGGCTTTCTCTCTTTTTTCTGTTCTCCTCACGACACATGTACGAGACCAGGCTTTTTATGTCATACTGCAGCAGTAGCACCATCCCACACACTCTCTGTCTCTAAGAAATGTAACCCTTCTCCTGCTTATCTTCAAGTAGATTTCAGTGATTTCTGAACTGAAGGAGCGTGTGTCTGTTTTACCTGTAAGGAACTGACAGCCTAGGCTTGCATCAGTCACTCAAATACAGGTATCTAGTGCCCCTTGAGACACCCAAGGGTGCCTGAGACATCCATCCACCCAGGGCTGGCAGATATGACCCAGGACCAGCAGGACACCTGCGCTCTTCTGGAGCAGCAGCTGGCGACCAGGTGAGATACTCCAGGGCATCTCCATTGCAGCAAGATGCCTATCTTGGATAACTGATTTGAGCCTCTTGTTTCTGGGCATGATGTATGATTAATATATAAAATGACTGATTGAGCTCCTGGTTTTGTTTTTGTTTTGTTCTGAGGCCAAGTTGTACAAATGTGTAATTACATCGTCTTCCTCTGGCTGCTAATGGAGCTGCTCATACACGTAATTGCTGACTGTCGTGGGTAAAATGTACAGAACTGAGCTCTCCACTCTCTGGCTCTGCCTGTGCAGCTGCTCTTCTTGACAGGAACTTTAATAAATGA
Organism: Entomyzon cyanotis; assembly: GCA_024500445.1. NCBI lineage: Eukaryota > Metazoa > Chordata > Aves > Passeriformes > Meliphagidae > Entomyzon > Entomyzon cyanotis. Next base: position 13,519,559 of record JAKEPQ010001027.1, on the reverse strand, counting down.
CAGGCCATTCCAAATTTGTCTTGTTCACAATATGAAAGAAACAAAGCCACACAACTTCGAGAGCTGATAACTAAAAATGAGCATGTATATTTTTGCACAGAAGGCTTTGCACTTTAGGGATTGTAAAATCTTCTGTCAATTCTGGCAGCATGTAATTTGTGAAAGAAGCAAAAGACTAGATTATATAGCAACTCTTTCTCAGACCAGATTTATATTTTGTGTGCCAGAACTACATTAAGCAAATCCTCTTCTTCCTTCTAAAGGAGCTAGCCAGCTTGTAGCTCTCAGGAATTTTCTTTTTTCAAGGATAAACATTACTTTGAAAACTTTTCCATGCACCTGGGTGGTGACCAAAGACAACAAATAACGGAACAGGAAACCATAATTCAATTCTTTACTATATAGAAAGCTTTGCAGATGACCTAAGCAGCTTTTTAAAGAGGTTGATTTGATTTTTTGGCTGATGGAAATGGAAAATCTGTCTCTTTTATTGTGTTCTGTGTACTTTGATCAGTTTGTAATCCTCTCCTTAGCTCTGTGCCTGCATTTCTTTTCCTTCTAGTTCAGAGAACAAGACAGAAAACAAGGCTAGAGCATTCCCAATGAGGTGATTTTTAAGCATACAGAAGTTGCAGACGGAACTGGTGGCATGGCTTTAGATGCTGAGGATTTAGAGCAGAATTAGTGTGAGAGGGACATTTCTGTTATTCCTTAAGCATTTCCTTGCTTGAGATGGCTCTTGGTAGTAGTTGTGGTGTGTAATAACTTCATTATGAATGCTGCTTTCCCCCCATATCTACAGTTAATTATCCATTTTGTTAATACTTTTGCAAGTCTGGTTTAAAGTTTTCTTGTGACATAATATGACAGCTGAAATGTGTGCCAAACCTCAAACCTGGAGAGGGACTGGGTTGCTCTGTAGGTTGGCTCCTTTCCTTTGACCTTGCTTGAGAAAGCACACAAAGTGTGCACACACAGCAAAGTGACTTCTGGCACTGTCAGTTGGGTCATGGGAGGAAGCCAATTCCTCCAGTACACCAGGTATATGCAATTCCTTGGAAGTGCATCCTGCACAGTAATATGTAGAAACACATCTCAAAGAAAATGCATGAAAAGAAAATTATTGATTTACTGTGGCAGTGGTTTTTTTTTCCTTTTCTTTTTGGTTGGAGAGGTCCCAGATATTTCCAGGTGTCTGAGCTCTGTAGCTGGTGCCAATGCCAGCTCTCTGTATCAATAGACAGGTCAAAGTTCAAGGGACCCTTTGGCTTATGCCAGTTATGATTCTTCAAGCAGTTTAATGCAGTGTTTCTTTCTGATATTTATAGGTAGTTTCAATAGATGTGTGCCTCTCTGGAGAAAGAACTGAACTGAAATTTTCTATGATTCTGTCAAAAATGACTGGATAAAACAGGAAAAAAAATCTACATTTTGCCTTCAGGAACTCTTACAATTTGTACATAGTAGATACATTATGGTCCAGTTCTCCAGAACATTTATCTTTTTTTACTCCATCCAGTAACCCGATCTAGAAAATTTGACCTTCAAACATACATTGGTAATCTGGAAACAATATTTGCTAAATATAATAATGAATATTTTACTGTATTTCTGTGAAAGAGGTATAAAATGCAGAAATCCAAATCTGTTTAGCTGAGCAGATCTTTAGATCAGGTACTTTCGTACAAGACAAAAGTCTTTAGCACAAGACATCTCTCTGTCCTGAGATTGCAGAAAATGTCCAGTCTAGCTGACTCCACAGAGTCAAATGCATCACTAGATTAAGCTTTGAATTTATTGATATAAGGGGATAATTCTTTTCTCTTGGAAGTGGAGCTAACTTAGGTATTGTTATAATACATATGTTTTTGTGCAAATACCTCTTTTTTGAGGTGGTCTGAGCCTAAAAAAGAGAGAATTTGTCATCCCTTGTTAGAGCTGAAAACATGTTCACCATGGTTTTAAAATTATATTGATAATAATTTATTGCTTAGCTATATGAGGAAATTAAATTTTGTTAAAAGGAACATAAATGGGAACTTTATATGTTAATTTATTTTCCTTGTGAATTTTTATATATATGATTTCTGCTCCTCCTTCTCTGTCCATGCTTTACTCCCTGCTCCTCTCTGACAAAATGAGTTAATTGCCTTAATTATGCACATGAAGAAACTACAGAATCATGAATTAATATGCTTATTTTCATAGCTGGACATCCTGGTTCTTATTCCTTTCTGGTGTCCTAGTCCAAGAGTCCATGAGGCAGATTATCAAAGCAGTAAGAGTAGGAACTAGGAAGAGGCTGTGGTTTGTTTGGGCTGCTGAGGGTTCTGATAAAGCAGCCATTTGGGAATTGGCGAATCCATGTTACGTCAGCTGAGCAGAGGTCTTGAGTGCTTACTGATGTAGAGCAACAGAACAATCCTTATCAGATGGCCCTTATCAGATGATGCACGTGAGAATCAACTGCTGAAGACATAAAGCTGTTCTGTCATGTACTGCTCTGAACATTCATAAAAAGCAAAGTGACTGCAAAAGGCTTCCACTGTTCTGTGCTCTACTGATAAGAGTTTTTTGGCAACATACAGGCTTACTTTTTGTAAGAAAATGCCAATTCTTCAAACACAAAAGCTTTTCTAATACTGTACAATTTTCAGTGAAATTTACTTGAGAAAAACATCCATACTCATAGCCTACTTAAGAAAACATATATTGTTTGGAAATAGTTATTTTGTTTTCTTCCTGGGATATATTGAAAGGTCTGCAAGGTTTTTGTGCTTTTGTTTTCTGTGTTAAGTGCTAGGAATGCCTATAGTCTTAATTGTAAACATAAATGTTAAATACTACAATAGTGTCAAATCTGAATGTAGAATGGAACAGGTAACTTAAGCAGAACCACTGTAACATTAGTACCAAATGAGACATTCTCATTTTAAATTTTGGAAGGATAGGAAAATCAAGTAGCCAAATAAAAATTGTCCACTTCTAAAGGAAGATGCTGTAAATGATCTTACAGATCACATAATTACATTGTCTAATCCAACAGTAGAGTAACTGCTGAGACTTTTTGTTATTAATAGAGAGAACACTACACCATTAATCCATCTAACAGCAGTGTTGATCTTTTTAATAATTATGAGCAGCTAGTTAAATGCAATGACAGGTCTAATAAATAGAAAATCTGTAAGCATCATGAATAAGATTATCATGATATATTTATCTTATTTTCTTTATAAAATTCAAAATGTCTAAAAAGTCTGAAAAACCTCTTAACCGACTTTTATGGAGCTCCTATAATCCTGTTTATAAAAGAAAAGTATCCAAGTTCATTCACTGATGTAGGTCTGCAAAAAACTGTATAAAGATTTTTCTCTTTAAAAAAAGATTTATGAGACAATATGTTTTGGAAAAGTGCCACACTTGTACAAACGTGGGATTGGGAAGTGCTGACAAGATTCAGAAAGGCAACTCAGAACCAACCTTATTTATCACAAGAAGACATTGGAGCAAATCTAAAGAAAAAGTAATTATAATTTCCGAAGCAGATCTAGGCCTAACATGTATTAAATTTACACTTTTATAAGGGGTGCTACTGAAAAGCACAGTGAGGCTTAAGGTAGCATTTATTCCACCACCAATGAAAGGAAAATTCAGAATGCTTTGTGAGACACCTAAAACTGGTAGTTTAAGACATAATTTTTAAACTTTCTGCTGGTAGAAATCTGTTTGACTTAAATGGTACATGCATTAAAAGATTACAAAATCAAAGAATTATTTAAAGTTTATGTGTTCTCCTATTAGAGTATTTCATGCCATTTCAAAATCATTCTGGCGTGTACCAAATTTAAAACTTGGAACTTGAAAGAGGCTATCCAGCATTTCAACAGAAACCAGCTATCCTGACCAAGTTGGTTCATGGTATTTAACAAGAATGGGGCGAGGAAAGGGAAGGTTCTTCCCAATGAAGTTTGGTGCTAAGTCACAAGCCCCAATAATCTGGGTATGTAGATGTGGATATAGTAAAAGATAGCTGGGTACTCGTGCTGTTTGAGAAATAGTTGCATAATGAATCCTTCCTCTGTACGTGGGAGAGCTGTTGTGTCTTGCAAGTCCCAGAGTCCTGCCTTACTGACACCAGTCGTTTGGCTCAGCTGCTTTAAGTGTTTTCAGGACTGAAATATTTCTGAAGAGCACTGCAAATTAATTTAGTGCATTTGAAGCACGAACTGTGCGTCACTGGTGACAGCAGTAAAACATCCTTCATGAACAGTTAATCCATGCACGTTTATCATATGCATGAGTTACTAATATTTCTAAACTACTCTTACCTGTCTTCATAACTGAAGTTGTTCAGTGGCTTTGTAATGAGACTCTGAATATAAAAAAACCCAGTGCAGATACTCTTCACTTAGAAAACAGTCATTTTGGATTTTTGTGCCATGGTACCAAAATATGTTAAAAAGCACATGTGCTCATGTGAACTAGTTGAATTCCACTGTGTTCTGCGAGATTCATCCACCTAAAATTCTGACCTGTGATGATTACCATTGTTGCTGACATCAGCATTATATTGTTGAGTGGTGAGGATCGAGGAAGCAGTGCCTTCAGTCTTAGAGTACATATGATGCTTAGTATTTACTTGCTTTCTATCAATTAAATGTTGAAAAAAACCCTGTATTATCATTAGAGCAAGACTCACAAGACTAATCTGTAGGAAGTTGCCCTGCCTAGTGACTTGATTGCTATATACTTGTAAAGTTGTTTCTTTCACGTTGTTGTAGATAAATGTGAAAAAAAATTGATCAAATAGTACATCCAAACTTAAATTGAAGCAGTGTATTAATAAAATTCCTCTCTATGGGGGCTCTACAACTATGTGTAGTATATTTTGTAGATGAAAGGCAAGGTGAGGGAAAATGCCCTCTTAATGATGTTACTCTTGAGTTCACCTCTTTGGCATGCCTGTGTGAGTGCAGGGAGTTGGAACAGCAAGAAAAAAACCCTAGCCAAACACCAAGAAATGAAAATAGAAAAGAACAGACTCAGTTCAGAGCAAAAGTTTCAAGGGACCTAAGTGTGGCAGGCCAATAGGGGTAGAGTTTGTATTTCCCATTCTTGGCCTGAAGATTAGAGGGAGTGCTCAAGAGGTTAAAGGAGCATGACTGGAACATAACAGTGGAGAGCGGGAATCCACGAGCCCTGGCAGGAACATGAGGAGAGAGCAGGGAATTGCCTGTGCCTCATCAGAGCTGGAGGCAACTAAGGAAGAATGGAAAGATGAATGGCAAAGCAGATGAAGAGACACAGGTTTTGTTGCTGTAATCTTTGTGCTTGCATTTATGTGTCCTTGGGATAAATGGAACAATGAGCATTGGTGTTTAAAAAAATCTCCATCTCTTGACAGTTTTCATAGGCCTCTGAAGAAAAGGGACTGCGGGTGCACAATGCAGTTAGACTTGTGAGGTTGATGTAATTAATGAAAAAGAGTCAGAGCCTGGATTTTTGGCCTTAAAACTTTAGGACAGTCTGGTTTGTAATCAGAGGAGATAAGTTACAGGGGTAAAAGTCAGAAACCCACCTCATAAAGGAATGATGTGCATGATTAAATTGTATATTGTCTTATTTGGGGGCTCACATAATGTATAATCAAATATGTATCTGCATGTCAAGGTATTCTGCCTCTGAATGAAATTAATTAATTCCTCCTACTGCAAAAATAATTCAAATCCGTGTTAGACAACTAGATAGTATAGATGAGGTCTTGAAAGTTTAGTAAATTTTAAATTTTAAAAGGAAGAAGATACATACCTTAACAACTGTTGCATCTGCCTTAAATATTAAAAAGCTAGATTTAGATCTCTGTTTGATTCCACAGCCCCAAGGGGAGTGCACCTCTTCTACTTCAGTGTATATATAATTTATTTATATATGGGAATACTATTAATGAACTTGGTGCTACAAAGTTTTAGCCATTCAAGAACATCCTGCATTGCATATTCACGACATTGTGGAGATATCTGCAGGTGAAAGCAATGTATTTGTAGGAGACTACTGAACAAGGCACTTTCTCATTTGAATTAATTTTAGGAAATGTAACTGCTGTGTACTTTGCTAGTATTCCTCTATGGCCTTTCTTCAAGCACTCCCTTGTGATCAGTGTCTGGACTGTTTGCTGCTGTATTAAAGCTGGCCTGTTCTCTTTGAGAAAGGCTTACTTCTTGGACTAATGGTATTTTAGATGAAAGTGAATAACTCGATTTCAAAACTGAGAATTCCAATTAAAAATATGCTGCAGTAAAGGATCTGAAAAGTAATGGAAAACAAAACAATGTATTGTTTGGGAATATGACAGGCAAATCACAGTATGTAGTTACACTTTCTAAGAAACTGTTTTATTGCCTATTTTGCTTTTATACACACAGGATTCTTCCTTAGTAAGTGTGTAAACAAACAGAACATTGAGTCAAGAACTGACTAGTTTTCTATTTTGAAATTAAAATGTAACCAGGTTCTTAACTTGAAAGGAATGGCAGTGCTTTGCAGAGAAACTGAAGGATAGTGATTCATTCAGTAGAGCTACGAAAACTAAAGCAAAATTTGTGAATTATGTTAGTTATGACTGTGAGTTGAATATTTCAGGTTAGAGTTCACATCTCTAGAGAAGTACATTTAAGGATGTTGTACTGTCATCACTTTGAAGAAGTCAGCTTTTAATTTCTGTGTCCTCAAAAGAGACAGGCATTAAGGACAGAATCTTACATTATTAGGAGAAGGGTTTGAAATTTTCTTATAAACAAGTTCTTTCTAGAAACCCAGTATTTTTCCAGCTGAAAGCTCTTTCTGGTATAGTATTTGTGTAGATAAAACCCAGAACATTTTGAAGCCATTTCACACGTAATTAAACATAGCTGCATGTATTAGTTCTGTGGTTAATTTTGAGATCTGTTTAGGACTTGTTTTAGAAAGTAATAGGGCAGCATATCATTTAGCAACGAAGAAAGATGGTCATTGTGCTTGACTGAAATTTTGAGAATTATTTTTAGTATTGGGGTCTTTTTGTCATAGGAGCACAAGAGGTGCTTTGTAAAGCACGGTCTGTGCACTTTGCCTTAGGAAAGGATGCCAGATCTGATGCCCTTGTTAGCAGTGCCAGTTGTGCAATGGGGTAGGTCCTCAGAACTGCGTGATAACTGATTAAAGAATGCTCTTTCTAAAACAAAGAAGCAAATACATCTCTTCTGTAGGAAACATGATACATGCTGAAAAAATCTGCTGTAATGCATTCAGGCTGAGAAATATCTTTTGTGTTGTATTTTTCCTCACCTGGTGATTCAGAGAGGTCAACTAAAGTGTTGCATGCAGTAAAACTTTTGATATAAGACTGTAATTTCCATGTTATTCTGATCATGAATATTCTATGAATATTGTCATGATCAGTTTGAGAATTAGGTTCTGAATTTTCAATTTATTCTGCTTACAATATTTGTAAAGTGTATATAAACAGGCAAATTTAAGTTGTCTGTGATGGCTAGATTTTCTCTGTTTAAACAAAACAAGACAAAAGAAACACTTTTGCTGATAGATTCTGGACTACACCTTCTGAGGGATGCTCCATTTAAAACCTGGAACATAGCAAATTGGAAGCTATGAAAATATTGTCCCTTTTTAGTCAATAGGTTGATAATCAGGTTGGTTTAATGCCATGTTTCCATATCAGGCAAGACAATGTGATTAGCAGTTGAGGTTAGCACATCTTACTGAAGCAGAGGAGTTAAAGTGCTTTGTCAGGTGTGTAAGAGCACAAACTCATCAAAGTCCTGAGAACAGTACAGAAAACATTTTACCTTCAATTTACCTCCAATTTACCTTCAGGGCCCTCAAAGCCTGAACTCTTTATATTGAAGTGCCAGACACTGCAGGCTGAGGAAAATGGCAGCTGAATTACCAGTATTGGCTACAAATGATATTTTATTTGGTTTGCTACACTTTCTGTCACAATTGTTTCTGGAATAAAAACCAGTATGCATATAGACCACAAATACTACCTTCTTGATAATGGATTTAATGTGATATTGTTCAGGAATGACTTTTTTAAAAATATTTTTCCTGATGAGCTCCAGGGTCTTTTATCTGTTTAAATCAACTAATCCTGACGTACTCAAAGATGGAGTTATTCAAGGATAGTGAATTTCAGTTTCTTATCTCAGCCTAATTCAATTTTATTTTCCAATGTACAAATACTGAATCAGAGTCTCATGTGTAAATAAGAATGGCCATGATACATTTCATCCTATTTATGACCATTCTTAAAGAAAGAATGTATGGAAAAAGTTCACCCTCTTGATTCTTTCCTCTTTTAAACATTTATATAGCCCTCAAGTGTTTAATCTAATCTGATGTTCTACTTCTCATTACCAAGACCCGCTTTGAAGTACTTTATTTGGCAATTCTTCAACAGAACATTTATTTTTAACAATTCCAAATGCCAGAAGTTAGTTTCACACATAACATAGAGTGCTGAATTCTAGCATCTCCTATTTTTTTCCCACATTTTAATTGCAGTATTGCAGTTTTAAATAAAAACCCTATTCTTATTTTTACATTGTCATATACATTACATATACTATATTCTTTCTTCAGAACCACTGAGATGCGAATGATTTTACAGCAAAATTGTACTGTAATTACTGCAGCTGTTGTGCTAAAGCGTTTATGTGTTGCTCTGTCTTTTGAATGAAAAATTCTTTTAGTGAAAATAGATTTGTTGAAGCTGTTAATTATTCAGTAGAAAAGACGTCTGAATTAAGGTGTTGGTATTTTTTCTACAATGTATTAGGCAGACTAAGAAGTCTTACATTTATTTTATGCAATAGTCTGTAATAGTTAATAATGCAAATATTTGAGATTTTTACATTTCACAATTTTATCCCCAAACCACAGATCTGTACTTTGTTCCTCAGAACCCATGATACACATTAAAAATAAAATTCAAGATAAATTGGCTCTGTCATCCCATCTGGAAGGTGTGATTATATATTAAAAGTAAAACTTTGGTACTTCAAGCACTGAAGTTTAATTATAAGTAGGAAAGTAGGACTTCCAAACCAAATGAAAAGTGAGAGCTTGGATCAGAGTGGGATTATCTTGGTGATTATGTTGATCTGTTAGTTCAGCTGAACCAACTGCCCTGATTCATCCGATAGCACAACTGTCCATGTACGTGACCCTCATCCAGCTGTGTGGAAAGACTTCAGTGGAAAGACTTCAGTGGAACTGATGTAAAGTATCTTGAAGGAAAACTAGATTGCTTTGACAGTGTCAGGTTGAAGACATATTGCTACCTATGCTCTTGTGCTATCACATATGGGGGCTGGTGGGGCAATAATTCCAAGAAAAAAGGAGATGGAATGTGTCACAGAGAGATAGCTGGGGCACCACATCTGACCATGTTCTCAGACCGAGTGTGAGGGACTGCCATTTCAAAAACTTCTGCAACACATTCTTTATAGGCCTTTGGGTGACCTCTGTTTACTTAACATGTTATCAGCTGTATGAGTGTTGAGAGAAATGTGAGTTGGCGAAAAACAACTGGACATGGCACTTGGTGATACATTGTAATTAACAATGTGGTGTTTGGCCAACAGTTGGACTTGATGGTCTTGGAGGTCTTTTCCAGCCTTAACAATTCTGTGATTCTATAGCATACTAAGCAACCAAATGGTGTATTTCATGCACTGTCCAAGGAAGTCAGCAGGTCAGAAACAAATATAAAACAATGTATAAATAGTCACAGAGGATCCAGATTGCTTACCAGGATACAGATTCTACAGTTACAGGTTTTTGATATCTCAAAAAATCTGTAACTATTAATTAAACATATTTAAAAATTACCAGAAGTGTTAACTGTTAAGGTTTAGCCACATTTATAAAAGCTGACCTGTGGTTTGTAGCAACAAAATTCTGTCCTGGTTCTAATTTCTCTCTCATAGAAATGAAAATGTTAATTATATACAGATTATCTAGTATTTACTGTAGTTTGATTCCACAGAGAAATCACAGAACAAACTGTCATTATTTTAATGTTCCTGACTTATTTACTCATATGTGATTTTATCAAGTAGAGGAAAGTATACTTGTGCTGTCATAGTTGAATATTCTTTCATCATGGTTGAAGATCCTTTCATCACTGGGCAATGACGTTATTTTAGTGCCAAACACTTACCAGTCTTCTCTCCTTAACAGCTGCGGAAATTGCACCAAAAAGGCTTTCAAAAGCAATGACAACAACATGTTTTCTTGGTATTAGCCTAGAAAATATTTTCCGTGCAAAGTTACCAGTTCTGGTTAATACAGTTGTAAATCAAAGAACATCAGTTGGCTTTTTATATGATAGCTTGTTCTTAATACTTCTAAAAGGACTTTGTACCTCTTTGCATGCCATTTTCAATGGATGAGTATCAACATTTGTCGACCCACATTTTCTGGTCCCAAGTACTGAAGGAGATAATCTGCCTTTTAGCAGCTTTGATCACTGTGCTCAATGCTGCTGTCTGCAGGAAAAATAAAGCTTTTTAATGCACTCTAGGAAAAAAGGGCTATGTGCCTTTTCTATGTGCTTATCACGTTAGCTCCAACAAGTTAAACATACTGAGGGTCTGCCATCATCTTCAAGCATGATTTTTGATAGATGATGAGTTTACATTTGATTTCCCAGATTTTTGATAGTGAATTCAGCTAGTTCATGATGAAGACTTTGAGAAATCTTGTAGTGTTTGGCAATTTCAAGATGAAATATCTTTAGCTAGGACTCTATATAACGTATAGAGAATGCAGGAGAACCTTGTGGATTAAATTTCAGCCTTCAGACAAAAATAAATATTCATCAAAAACCATTAGAAGAATAATGAAATTTCCAAATCATTCCTATACATTTTTATTGTCTTTGCATGGATTGATTGTGAAATGGGTATGTCAGATAATGGAAATCGACACTGAGACAATAGAAACAATTAGTGTGTTTAGGGTAAGGAAAGACTAGTTGATTACTTATTGGATCTAACAGACCACAGATAAAATACCCAAATGTTTGTACATACTAAGTAACTTGAAATGTGAAGATTTTTTGATTAAGCTTCAACCTGGAAAGAAATGGAACAGGGGAACCAAATTAGTGTTGATAGTGGTACTTTAGCAGAAGTGAGAGAAGATTTTGAAAGCATTTAAAGCTTGGCTGAGACAAGTTCATCCTGTAGTTTGGGTGTTCACAAAGGAAGGTGAGAGAAATTCAGACGTGTGAGAATTCGTGATCATGCCATATAGTAATTCTAATGGTGAAAGTGACTCTCGGGGAAGGATGAGTAACTTGGGGAGGTGTGAGAGACAGCAGGGAAGAGCAGCAGTAGCAGGATCCCAGACAAGCCTCCTCTTCTGGGCTGTCTCTCCTGTGTAGCAGGGGAAGATGATGGAGGATGCTGAAAAGTTACAGAGCTGCAAATAGCAGACCTTTAGTGTTATTGAGGTTAAGACACTGTGGCTTCTCAGGCACTTGAAATTTGTTTTATTAGGTTTTTTGAGAACTGTGCTAAAATTCAAAAATGCTTTTGAGACCTTGGATCGGTTTATGGTTTCAGGTGGAAACCCTGTAAAACTCCATGGTGTTCTGTGATTTCAGCTGGGTGCTAAAGCCAATGTAGGAATTTGACTAAATTTGTTAAACACACTTGTTTAACCTGTTATGAAATGAGACAGAAAGGATAATATTTATGTAGTGTTAGAGTGGTAAATAATAAATTTATAGGATAAGGTAAAATGAATTGAATCCTAATAGATAATGCCTGCCTGAAGGAAAACTGCTTCATTTTGCATAAAAATGACCAATATTTGAAAAACCAAGGCAATTATGTCACCATGAAAAAGTAGAGTTTTATCATTAAGTCAATGTAAAATTCAGTGTTGCTATATAGCTGCACAAGTTCTATTTTAATTCTTCAATATGGTATTGAAGTTCTGGTATATCAAAATGTTGTCTGAATTACCAGCATATTCAATATTTATTTTCTAATGACTGAATCATAATTACAGATCAGTGTGTACCACTCATATGCTTAAAATAATCATGAAATACATGTGATTCATGAAACCCTTAGCAACCACAAGGCTTCCTGTGCATATGCTCAGACACAGCAGTGACTGAGAAGTAATTTCATAAAATACATTTGCAGCACTGAAGATATGGTATATCTTTCTTGCATTTTTCAGTGTAAGAGTTTATTGAGAGCACCTTTAATTAGAAGAAATATTAGGTAACTGCATTTTTTATGATTTCAAGGAAGTGAAACAGTAAGGTCTGAGTCAAAAGCTGCCAGTTCTAACCCTTGCTCGCCACTGATATGCTGGCCTTGCCTTGCCAGGCAAAATATTCCCATATCAGGTTGTTTTTCCCTGACATCATGTAAAATACCTCGAAGTAAAGGTTAGCCATTTTGAAACTGTGATAATTAGCCATTTTTTAGCTGCAAGGTAGGAGCAGTGAAACTGGAGTGGCAACCCAAAGGGATCACTTCTGAATGTTTGTTACCATATTGTGCATATTTCTTCAGTATCTCTCATCCATTTGTATTTGTTGGAGGGAATGGTGTATTTATATAGATAAATAAATAAAGATTTATTTTATATATGCATGTTCTTAAAAGAAACATGTAAAATTCAAATTAGACCAATTCACATAAAATAATTGGAATTTGGGGATTTCATGTAGGGAATTTTAGAATTCAATTGAAACAGTGATGTTTTGAATTTGTTGTGACTTTTTCAAGGTGAGGTTTTGCCATTTCCATTTTGGATTTCTCCTTATTCAGATACTTTCTTGAATCTCAAATAGGTGTGTAAAACAATTGGACTATGGGACTGGGCTGTTTTAAATAAATTAGCTGAACTACTCATTGTTCATGATTTGGAATTGTTGGATATTGATCCTTTTTCATGAGACTTTACGTTCGAGTGAGGATGTAACTTCTGCCTCAGAAAGCTGAGGAACTCCTGGTGAGCAATGCTTTCTACAGGTGAAAATTATTCAACTGATTATTACAAGAATCAGTACAGGTTGCAAAACTGGTTTATGGTTTTAGTTACAAATAGTTTTAGAGGAAAATTCCCTCCTACTCCAACATTTTGAAGAACTAGTGGTGTTTAAACTCCATATTGCCAGAATATGGTTACTCTCCTCCTCTTTAATTTCACATTACATATCAATACATCTTTACTTTGTGATGTTCATTTAAAGGGTTAAATCGCTTTTATAATAAAGTTTACAATAGTCCACTTAATTATACTGTTCAATATTAAATAGCCCAAACAGAACATGGAACACTTGTTTACAGAAAAAAACCTATCTTTTTTCTGTCTTTAAACTTTTTCACACACTGTCACAATTGTCACAACTAGGCTTTTCTCAATTAGTTTGTGGGAAGATAATGATTTGCAACTTGGAGTTGACCTAACCAACGCAGATAATTTTTTAACAGCATTGTGAATATTAATATCAATAACTATTTCTCTTTAATTAGCAAAATCATGTGTTTACTATTTTCAAAGAATTACCTATACGTTCATTGCCCATCTTTAACAGTGACTTCCACTAATTTCAAAATATAGTAGGAAGCAAGGTTAGTTTACTGTTTACTTCACTTCCCCTTTAACAGGATCTGTGGCAAAAGCCAGCTTTTTTTTGTATAAATTTTCCAAAACAGTTTTAAGTGAAGTCCAGATGTGTAAGTTAGAGAGCTGTTTCTTTGCAGTGCTCTGTGGTGGGGAGACTTATATGGGAAATAAGGCAGTTTAGGGAAAGCAGACAGAGGGTCTTTTGCTCAGCTTCAGAAGTTTACTTGAGGCTGAATTTTCCTCCTCTGGTTCTTAAGACTCTTAAGCTGAGCCTTTAACTCTGATTTATTCTCAGTGATTACTAGTAATTTATTTTACCTTGGATATAAAAGTTACAGTTTTTGAATGTGATCTGAAATTGAAGTTTTCCGACTAGCCTGCTTCTCTACTTTAAAATCTCCTTTCAGAAGTAATCCCACCCTCGCACCTTTCTTTTTTATCACTTCATCCTGAGTTTAGGACAATTATTCAGTATTTTCAAACATATTTGTCTCATTGGACTTTGCTTGGTTCCATAGAGAAGAAGACTTTCTCATGAGAACATTGCAAAAACTCATATTTGATCACTGATTCCTTACCTTTTAAATTTTTCTTCTTTTCCTTTTTGTAGTTATTGGAACTGTCATAGGAAGCTTTTTCAAATAACATAGCATCACAAAATCTGTCCTCAGTTAATTTGGTATAACAGCAGAAATCTATAGCACATTTAAGAAAACTTTAGATCAAACATGGGAGAACTTTAATGAGAAAGTTGGGAGCAATTGAGTTGTGGTTTTGAAATTGTTTATCAAGAAATGCTACTTCATCTCCTGGTGAAATCCTTGTTTCCTCTGATTTTTCTCTGTTGCTGGTTGGGCCTCAGAGCTTTTTGCCCACAGCTGGACATTGTCATCAGCTGCAGAGAGAGGTACATGGGCCCTGGTAATGTCACAGACACACTGCTGAAGAGAGATGGGAGCAGAGTGCATTTGGATTGTCCAGAAAAGCATTCAATACCACAGCACTGCTAATGATGTTTACCCAAGATGACAGAAGATGGTTCTCCACCCACTCCCTTTATTAATTGCAGATGTCTCTTTCTCCCTTACAAACTAGGGCTGCTAGTTTTAAAATGCGGTTTTCAGGTGTACCGAGATAAATAATCTTCATTTACTCATGTTTTATATCACATTAGTTCTGCATACAATTTTCTTTGCATCTTAAACCAGTTCAAATAGTCCTTTTTCTATTTCACAAAATAGCCCCTCCAGTTTTTCCTTTTTGCTGTCTATTATTTAAAAGTAGCACAGTTCACAGGCAGGGTAATACAATTACTTCCAGTTTTAAGTAATATTTTAGGTTTTCAAATAGTATTTCTAATGTTTGTTGTCAATTTATTGCAATTAAAAGAAAGCAAACAAATAAACATCCTCCCAATACAGCTGAAGAAATAATTAATTTTTGTTACTTTTCCTGGTCCTTTTCACAAGTGTTTTTGTCTTGTGGAATGGGGGGCTCTGAGTGTGTTAACACTTGTTGCTTACTCTTATAAATTGACATGTTCATTCTTTGGTAAAATATTCATTTCATTACTGAAATGTCAGCTCCTAAGCTCTGTGGCTATTCCCTTTAATGCAGAGAATGTCGATTATGTTCAGACCATTCATATACTGCTATAAACCTCTCAGTTTTGCTGTGCTGGAAATCCATTTCTCTAACTTCTGGGGTAGACTTCCTTAGCATCACATGACAAGTGTCTGATCAGTGACAATATCAAAGGATTTTATTGCTGTGTCCAGCTTCCTAGTGGGAAGTTTCACTATAGACAGACACAGCTTTTTCTTGCAACTGCACTGCAAAGCTTGGGCACACAGGTTGCCACAAAGGACATTGCATCTAGATATTGTGAAAAAATACTGCACCATGAGACTGATTGACCACTGAAACTGGTTTTCCCAAGAGTTTTTGGAATCTCCATGCATTCAAAGCTTGAGCAGAAATACCTCTGAGTAATTTTATCTAACTTTGAAGTTATACAGATCTTTGAGGTTAGCCCTGTCTTGAGCAAGAGCTTGTACCAGGTGGAGGTCCCTTCCACCCAAATTATCCCTTGGTTCTATGACAGATCTGCACTGGGTCAGCTCAGGACCCTTGAGGACATCTCCACAAAGAGCCATGCATGGGATAAGGTCACTGGTGATAGATTGTGTCCTCCTGCGAATCTGCAACGTCTTCAGAATCACTTTAAATTTGCCTGAGCATCATTTCCACATTGTCCAGTCTGTTCCTGTGCTCTGCATTCCTCCTAGGATGTGAGCTGTACCCACAGGGCCAGTTACATCTGTTGACTGTCACCTATGCAGTGAGATATTGCAAGATCATTGTAGCTTAAAGGCTCCCTCAGGGACTCATTTCTACCTGCAAGCATAAAAATTATTCCAAACACCTGTCATCTGGTCCATCCTCTCAGATAAAGTGGAACCACTGGAAATTGTTGGATTTGAAGCTCTTTTAAGCTGATACTGTTCTACCAGAGCCTGGCCCCTTGCTGTGAAGTGTTACAAATTGATTTTTTTATATTTTTCTGTATTTGAAAACAAGCATGAAAGTGTGATTCTGAGATGTGCTCAGTCAAGGATGGAGGGAACAGTGGAAATGACAGAAACACCCTGCAGCTATTTGCAAGTAGTGACTCTGAGGCTGCCAGACCCACCTGGGCATTTTGGCATTGGTGCTCAGGAGGAGCTGCATGTGTGTGTTTGTGTGCATCACTGAGGAGCAGACATCCCAGGAGAGCTGCAGTGTATGTGTTGGGTTCTGGGAGATATCTATGAATGACCTTCTGCAGTGTATATGTACCGCTGAAGTGAAGAAGTTATGTACTGGAAATGTCTCTCCTGTATATGGCTTTTTCTGTGTAGGAGATAAGCTCCCTGAGTATTTCATCCACCCACTTAATTTCTCTGAGAAAATTTTTTAACACTGCATTTTCCATTCCATTGATATACAATGCACTGTGTAAAATACCAAGTAAATATGGTTGCTAAGAGCCTTATTTGTTGCACGTTCTACGCTAATTTGAATTGAATTAAGGCTTTAGAGAACTGAGGAGGCTGGTCTTAAAACTCCATTTGCTAAAATTATCCTTACATGCTTTAACATAATTGTACTTAGGCCAGAGAAATATGAAGAAAAACATGAAAGTGGCTTTATGACAGAACAGTACTTTCCAAATGTATGAAAGTTTTTTTGAATATCACCGTGTTTTTCTAATATCCAACCTAAACTTTCCCTGGCTCAGCTTCAGGCCATTACCTCAGTCTGCCACTGTCACCACTAGAAGATATCAGTGCCTGCTCCTCCTCTCCCCACCACGAGGAAGCTGTAACTGCAGTGAGGTCTCCCTTCAGTCTCCTCTTCATGTAACCTATGCATATTTTATATATGCTTGTTCATGTCATAAATATGATTCTTTTCTGAAAGCAGTCAGCTTAATGCTGACTCAATTTCAATGCACTTTATATCTATATGTTTGTTTCACAATTCCTTTGTGCACATAAAAAAGATCGTTTAATGAAAGTTATGTTACAATAATGATATACCCTTAATTACAGAGGTCTTTGTCTTACACGATACAAAGCTGTAGATTATTTCTACTCAGAGACAGAGCACAGAAAGAAGGAAAATACCTACACTTTATGCATCCATTTAGTCACAGCTCTGCACTGTTGCTGGTGAGGTTTTCATTTCACTCCAGTTCTTTGTCTGCTCTGTATTGTTAAATTGAGCAGTGTCAGAAGTGTGGTTGTCATCAGAGTTTAGGAAAAATCTGGTATTCAATGAGTTTGTCTGTGTAAGGGTATTGCTGCAGAGGCATGAGTTGATGCATTACAAAATCCCCTTTGGGCGTATCCGTGTTTGTACTGTAAAACAAAGTTCTCAAAACTAAAAGTAAAAGCACACTTGGGAAAATTTGGATTTCTCTACTGCCATAGGCACTGCCTTTCCTCTGGTATAATGATGAATTTTCTATAAGCACGGAAGCAACAGACTTCCATATTAGCTCACACTAATAAAAATACAAATTCTGTAGCAAAAACCTACTGGAGGCCTAAATAAAAATTAAAGACATTTAAGTGAAGCAAAATCAGTATATCGTGGATATAAAAAAAAATATAATTAACCACCTAAGCATGGAAAAATTATAGTAAGACTACACAAAAAGTTTTTTATTTTATTTAAAAAAATTAGAGACTTGGGCACAATAGTAATGTCACAAATAAATAGGAAATTTCTCTGATGATGATTAATAAGCCCTCTCTGCCTTTCTGTAATTTATAAGCCATTTTTTAGTCCACCTTACAAATTTAGCAAGCTATAAGGACATTAACCTAGTCATTGTTAAGTGCACTCTAAAGTCAGATTTTCTTGAAACAAGAGATGGAGTGATGGTCTTTGCCTCTACATTGTTGTGTTGGTTCCAATAATTCAATTAGAAAATGAAGTCCCTCAAATGTGATAGAATATCACACTGATATTTTTATTTTTTTTCCCTAACAGATTAAGATGCTTGGTAAAGCAGCTGGAGAAGGGTGACATTAATGTGGTGGATTTAAAAAAGAATATTGAATATGCGGCATCTGTGCTAGAGGCAGTTTATATTGATGAAACCAGGTAAGTCTGAGGGGAAAAGAATGGAAAAAATGTTGCAAATCGTGTTTTAGAAATTTGCTCTTTGCATGCAATTGTGACTGACATGAACTGAAGGTCTGTGCACATTAGAGGAAGCATCTGTGGCTCTTGGGGCTTTTAGTGACAAGATTAAAGCAAGAGAGATTCCAAAGGTCAGATGTAACTGTTGTCTGGAAAGAAGTGCTCACAGAAATGAGTCAGAATATCTGGTCAGTAAATACACAAATGCTTGAAAAGCTGTGATTTATTTTATAATGTTTGATGCTTAGTTTATGTTTATTGTTGGCAGCATTACTGAAAATCATGTGGGTTAACTCCAATTAAAATAGAAGTTCTAAGTATTTGGCTTCTTGAAAGAATTTTAAGATATGGACTGTACTGAAATCAGCTAGCTAAGTTACTGCTTTTCTTTCTGCATGTTGGCCTCTCTAAGTTTGTTCTAAGCAGAATGGTCTGGTAAAGATGTCTGCCAGAACTTCCTCAGTACCACTGGAGCGTGCAGTGTATGTCTCGGTCCTACATTTAAAAATTATTTCATGGACTCAACAATCTCTCTGTGTTGCGTGTCCTCCCCTTCCCTGGCAAATCCACATAGCTGATACAGTGCTTGAAGTACTGCTTCAGAGATAAACCACTGATTATTCCTTCATTCCTCCTTTAAAGAAGCTATTTGCCCTCCTAGAACTTGACAGCAAGATTTTTAAACTTCCAAAAAGGAAACAAACATATATAATTTTATAGTGATTTGCAAGATTTTCGTAGTGCTCAAGTTATCTTCTTAATTCTAGGGGCACTATGACATCATAATGGTGACTATTTTCAGAAATTCTACTTCAGTGTATCAATAAAGTTTTGCTCTTCCGTAGCTAATTGCACAACAAAGTTTAATAATATTTATTTATTGCATCCAATATTTTACAGAATAATCTGAATTTTCACCATATTAAGTCAAGAAATTCTTGAGCAAGGTATCTTGTTTTGCTCTTATTTATTGAGTACTTGTGTTCTCCAAAGCAACTTTGGAGTTTGTAAACCTACCAAATTTTGGTACAATTCCTTATATAAATATGCATTAAGCACACAGCTTATGTATATCTTTCCATATTATAACTATATTTCTGAAGTATATGTATGTAGATATATAAATCAAATTATGCTATGAGTAACAGTTAAAAGTGAGACTACTTTAATGAAACCTAACTTTCTACTTTTATTCTTTTAATTTCAGTGGTTTGTACTTCAATATTATGCCTCCATATTGTTGGTTTTGGTTTATAATATTTGATTTTGTTGTTAATTCCTCTTCCTTGAACTAACGCAGAACCCATGAAATTCAGAGTCAGTATGAAGCCTTTTTTTTAACTTGGTGGTCTTTGTGTTTAATTTATCCTAAAAATATACTCTGAGCCTCCACATTTTAGTTGGACGATATTATGTATGGTTATATTTCAAATTTTGACACTTCCCCATCAAAAACAATTGTAAACTGAGACATTTATTGTGAGGCTGAGAAGCACCATAGTTGCCCATGGTACTTGCATAGTAGAATCTTTTCCATGGCAAGCTGCAAAGATAATCATGTTTAAAATAGCACGACCAGTGTTCCTTAGCCTAAGTCTACACTCAAATATATAAACACACAAAGAAGGTCTCCTGGGTTCCTGGGAAACCAATCCTGAAGGAACAAAGCAGTGTGTCATTGACTCAAATGCCAATGGAGGCTGAGTTAGCTCGTGTGGTTGCATTTGTCCTTGTTCCCACCAAAGAATACAGGTTCTTTGTCTTGCACTTCTGTGGGAGTCTGGAACTGAGTTAATTGAACTCATTAGTAGATTAGAAATATTAGTTTAGATCGTAAGCAAAATGGCTCACTCCTGCTGAGCCTGAACATGCAGTTTTATACATCACAAAGTTCAAATGACTTCAGTAAGTTTCTTACATATGAATTGCTGTTCAATCATTGTCTTCAACTCACATGGAAA
Source organism: Entomyzon cyanotis (assembly GCA_024500445.1). NCBI lineage: Eukaryota > Metazoa > Chordata > Aves > Passeriformes > Meliphagidae > Entomyzon > Entomyzon cyanotis. Next base: position 13,499,247 of record JAKEPQ010001027.1, on the reverse strand, counting down.
TTCACATGGGTTTCTATTTTCATCTCATTCTTGATCCCTGGGTTTTGTCCTGATGAATTTACTGACCCATTTGCTTACATTTCCAAGCAAAGGAAGACCTCGGCTTCAACCAGCGATCTAAAACTGGATCCTGTCTGTGGTGTTCTATTCTTCCCCACCTTTCTGGGTGACAGAATTCAGTATCAACTGGGGGATAGGTCTCTTAAATATCTCTACAGACAGGAATAGAAGTCTCTACAGATTAGGAAGAGTAATAAACAGAGAGCTCATTACTAGAATCCTCTTAACTCATCTTTCTGTTGTGATATTTGTCCTGTGAAACAGGGTGATAAAATGGTCCTGACAAAGGCCCCTCACCTATTGCAGAAGGACCTGCAATTCTTCACAGGCACAGAGAAGAAAAAGGCAAAAAGGAAAGTCAAAACTAAGGTCAATGAAGAGATCCAAGTATGACATATCTCACAGAACATGGTCAGTAATGTAGCCAAGGACCAAGGAAGAGCCTAGTCTGCTCCACAGGTCCAGGAAACCATTTGTGCTGCTTTAAAATTAAATCTCTGGTATTATTCTGGCAAAACCACTTCTCTTTTTATAAGCCTGAGGTTTTTTCAGGGAGCAGTTCCAATTTCTTCCAGGAGAAGATGCCCCTTTTTTCCCACTGTTACTTCATATGAGTTTCTTGAAAAGCCTGTATCATCGTATAAAGTTGTGTGTCCACACAGAAGTACATTCAAACATGTAAGTTGATGGCACATTGAATCTTTAAATAAAGTGCAACAATGAGCTGCAAATAGCTGCAGAATTCACACCCTTTAGCAGAAGGGTGTGAAAAAATGAAACATTTTTAAAAATGAAGCAAAGGTCCTCTGACATTCCCTTTGTCTGCTCCTGTGTTTCTCTACACTGTAGCCATTTATCTGTGCATTTTTTATAAATAGGTACACATACTCATATCCATTCTTGAGCTTTCTAAAACTTAATGGAGCTGGGTTAGGACAAAAGCAAAAAACCAACACAACATATTTTATTTATGAAGTTCTAAGAGTAGTCTTCTTAGAAACAGGGATAGGCAGTAGGGATAACCTTCCAAAATAAGAAAGATTGCTTTGGGGCAGTGATTGTCAATATCTCTATAAAAGGTTCTGAGCTGATGGAAAGTTGGAAAGCACAGACATTAGGCATCAAGTAAGTGCTGCTTTCCTATGAACTTCATTATCTCTGGCCCCATATCACTCAATAAGCTTGTTTAACAAGCTCTTTTTGGACTGCTGCATCTTTCAGTGCTGCAGTAAACTCTTCTGTGGAAGAGATCTAACACTTTGGTAGCTGAAGCAGAGGTTCACCATCAGCTGAAAGTAACCAGTGAAACTCTCACAGTTCCAGCCCCTCAGCAGATTTGCACTATGGAAGAAGTTCAAACTTACTCAATAGGTATTATAAATAATACTGACAAATCTTGCAGAATTTTCTCCATTAGTACCTGCCACTTGGCTCAAGGCAATGGAAGAAGGATATTTAGAGTCAAACAGGAAATAAATACAGCCTGATAATTCAGTCATGACAGCTGTTCCGTTCCTTGTAAATGCAGCTCTTCATTCATGCTTACTGGAAAGAAAATGAGTCAAATAAAATCTAGATGGAAATTACAAGATTAAAGAGAAATAAAAGTATTCCAAAGCTAAATAATAATAATATCAATAAAAAAACTTCATTGTGGAGAATACTTTTATATTGTTCTGCATAAAATCAGAATAGTTTATTCCAATTATGTCTCATTTTTAAATGCCTTAATATTTTAGAAAATATACTTGATTTTAGGAGAATATTTATCTGTGCAGTTGCAGTTCCATACAGGGGTTTTGTTTTTTTCAGGCTGTATCATGCCCCTTTAATAAGGCTTTAACCTCTTGAGAACTTTTGACTTAGAGGAGACCATGTTTCAGTAATGCATGAAGTAGCTCTGTTGTACATAGCTGGCAGGTGCTTTGAGCATCTTTGATTCAACAAGACAAGATAACAAATGAAGGTTCATGAAGAGAAAGGAAATGTCCTTAAGGGTGACACTGTAGCAAAATATATTTGCATGAGAGCTCTGGAAATAGTGAATATATTTCAATGACACTACAATGGCAAGCACAGTTCTTCTTGTTAAAAAGCTCTAATTTAGAAAAAAAAGGACACATTGTGATATGTATAACGTTAGCTAGAAAGGAGGTCATTAAACCTGAGCTTTGTGACTGCTATTGTAATAAACACTTTGGACTACACTGAATTTCCAGTGTACTATTCCAGCAGCACTCCATATATTTCTGCAGTTTTGGGACTTAAACAGGGACAAATACATCCTCAAATTTTGGACAAAAAAGAGATAGCAAAGAGTTTTGTCATTTCATCCCACCAAATGTGCGTGTGACCCTTCAAGTGCACCATGGAAAGATCTGTGATAGGACCATGCACATGTGTATCTTTGCCACATGAAGTCCAAGGAAGCAGAAAGGAACAAATGCTTGACGGGATGCTGGTGCTCACAGAGCTCTGTGATGTGGAAGTGGGAATGAAGCTTAGCAACAGCCCAACAGCTAAATGAAATTCTCCTGTCTCCAGGAGTTTCTGAGGTGAGGAATGGTCAGTATAGAACATAAAAATGTTACTGGGCAGATTTAAGTACAAAGTTTGGGTGATGTTTGCAAGCTGGAGAAGGCTGTTCCTTGGTATTTTCTAGCTTTTCAGTACTGCAACAGAACCTGGGTCCATGGCAGCTACTCCATCTTAGGCTGGGAATTAATATCTCAAAAAATAACAAACTGGGATTTCTTATTACCAGGGATACCTGGTAACCCTGTGCTTTCACTCTCTTCTAGCCATCAATATACATTTAACAGCTTCCTATTTTAAATGAGAACCAAAGGCAGTGAAGGACCCACCTTTTATGCTCCTTTTAATATATAATTGTCACAAGCTGTATTTTAGCATCAGTGTTGCAAGGCTCTGAGCTAGCACTCCATAGGTTGCTGCTGAGCATCTCACAGCAGGAAACTGTTCCTTGACATGGCAGGACATTGGCACTCTGTTCTCACCTGTAGCACACCAGATGGAGCGGATTTTGTGAGTCGCGTTGTTTCACTGGCTCTAAGGCTCTGCTTATGGAAGAAATTGTGCCGATTCAGACATCATTGTCTATTCAGGGACAGCAACAGAGATGGTCACACCAGAAAAATGTCTTTGATGGTGCAAGGGTTGAGAAAGTTAAATTTTCTTGCATCAAAGAGTTGTACATATTTTTTAAACCTGAAAAAAACCCCATTTATTCTCAATCTCTCAGCCTGAAAAGACAGATTAATTTATTCATTTATACATGAAGGGGATCATTTCAATCACTGAACCATGGGGCATTCAGTCAATGATGTAATTTATTTTGAAAGATCTAGAGCATATTTCTCCTGAAAATTACTTTCTTTTTGAAAAATCTTTGAATATTAAAGAATATAATCTGCCTAATGCCAAGGATAGAACAGGTGGAATGGGCTGCCCTATTTGGTAATATTTTGCCAGATGAAAAATGTGGTCTGTATGATTCCTCTCTGAGCTGGCTTAGCTGGGGAGAGATTTGAAGTGGCAATTATTTAAGCATGAAGTTAAATTTTAAACTTGAATAGTCAGTCAAGTTTACTGAGTGTGTATTGCTGTCCTCTGTAGCCAGCCCATGGTTAAATGTACTTTGCCTGAATCTGTCAGAAACAAATGTACTTTTTGAAGTAAATCATTCCGTTTATCCATTAAGGGAATCTACAATTGATGCTTTTGTAAAAGCTGCTATTGAGAACAAGCTTATTGTGTGGAGATTAATTCAGTACATTCCACCCTTATAAAAGCTTAAAATAAGCCTTTGAAATCTTTTGTACTAAACTAACATGGTTTGGTTTGGTTTGGGTTTTTGGGTATTTTTCCTTTTTTCTTTTTTTTTTTTTTTTCCTGAGAGGAAAGCTTACAACAGCATTGAAGTTATATTTAAAAAATGCACTTAAAATCACTGAGAATCTATTAAATTCTGACTAAAGCTCCTTGGCTCAGTTAGGGTATTTAATAAATGCCCAGAATCCCTTTCCCAAAGTTATTGAATTATTCTGTTTTAAAGTTTTTCCTTTATTCTGTTATTTCTAAGTCATGCCCTGAATTAGTCCCTGTCCTAGAGAACTCCCAGAATACCATACCAAAGCAACTGTAGAGAAAAGGGAAAGGGAAAGGAAAGGAAATGGAAAGGAAAGGAAAGGAAATGGAAAGGAAAGGAAAGGAAAGGAAATGGAAAGGAAAGGAAAGGAAATGGAAAGGAAAGGAAAGGAAAGGAAAGGAAAGGGAAAGGAAAGGAAAGGAAAGGAAAGGAAAGGAAAGGAAAGGAAAGGAAAGGAAAGGAAAGGAAAGGAAAGGAAAGGAGGCAAGACACTGGCTCACAGCTGTATTCTTGAGAAATTATATTTTTTAATCATGAGAGTCCTGAGCTGAATCTTAAGACTGTTGTTGGCCTTTGGTATATATCTCTGTATTTCTGCTTAGGCAGTATTTATCAACAAGTGAACATTTCCAGTAACAATGGTCCTTCCTACATTACTTATCTTCTGTTGTAATACCTGTACTTATTCCAAAGTATTTTCCATTTATTCAATTAATTGGTAATTCTTCATATGAGGACAATTCTTCTAAGAATGTGCTAATTTTATGAGTACAACATGTTGGTAAATTCATCATTTCCTTTAGAAAGACCTTTATGTACTAAAAATGCCCCTCATTCATTTTTGCAATTTGTTTATCCCTAGTGGGAGTCATGAGAACTTTTAGTGGATGATAGTGGAAATTGTAATGGACTCTAGAGGATGGAAGTATTGATTGAATATATTAATTCATGCTTATTCAGGAAGATAGATAATAGAATGAAATAATTGGTAAAAATGTGAACAGACTATTTAGACTGTAAATTCTTCTGAATTCTAGACCTAGAAGAGTACTTTCCTTATTTCACTCTAAAGGGATTGATTAATTCACTAATTGGCAAAGAGCTAATACCACCTTCTCAATCTCTTCTGGAAATCTTTCCCTACCTCTGTTAGGCAGCCTGACTGATCAACAGTGATGGATTTTTTCCCCCCATAGCCATTATCTAATTTTAATTTTTTTCATTTTCTTTTCTTTCTTCTCCTCCATAGTACATCTAATATATTCCTAAGGGAAAAGAAATATACTTCTGACTAGTGCATTACTATATTTAAAATTCTGCTTAAATGAAAAGAGAGCAAGACATTATCACTACTTGAATTTTGAAAGATTATTCTTGGCAAAAAACACAGTACTGTGACAAGAAGATCAGGTTATTAGTTACTATGACTGCAATATTAATTGATTGCTAAGCCGAAATGCCATGGCCCATGTCTTGCTTATTCCCACAACTGTCAATGAAAGTTCTACTCATGGAATGAATAGAATTAAATAACCCAAGTCTCCCCCTCTCCTTCCCACGCAAATCTCTTCCTCGTATTGCATCTGCTTAGCAGGCTAATGATGTATGAGCAAAATAACTGTATGTAACCCTGAAATTCTGACTTCGTGTTGAAAAAGAAGTATTTTATGTGGCACATGTTGTTAGAGCTCTTTCTGTTGTTTTGTTTTTTAATGTTTTGGGTGTTCCTTAGCTTTATGGAAGAAAAAGTGTGTGCCCTAGCATATATTAGTATATATATTTATTTAATTCAACTGGAATATTTGAGTTCATGCCTCCCAGTTGAGTGGAGTTTATCTCAGTAGAGTTTTACTTTAGGATTAACGTTGTGGAGCATCTAGCTTTAAAATGCCCACAATCTGTGATCTTTAGGTTGGTTGATTTGGAGGATGAGACTATGGGTCTTGTAGTCACTCCATTCCAAATATTTTCTAGGCCAGATGTTCTAGCCTTGTGTTTGGCAGCTGTAGTCACATGTCCATTGATTTTTCCAATGACATTGTTGAATCTCTGTGGCAGTTTACATATTTTGAAATGTCATAAAATTATATTACAGTTTGCAAATTACATTTTGCAATTTGCAATTACAATTTATATTGTGAAATCTTGCAAAAATCCTTGTAATATTTCACAGGAAGTTCAGTGGTTTAACTGTGTGCCTTTGTTTTGAACTTGTCTTTTGATTTTATTTGATCTTCAACCTATTTTTTTTTAAAGGCATACAATGACCAAATGGGTTGGAGTGAGCTGAGTGACTAGCCTTTGTTTCCTCTCCTTAGATGTTGTTTCAGTCAGGTGCCTGAAAGAAACAAATTCATTTTGAGGAGGTATTAGTCTTATGCATGGAGGGATCTGTAAGATTTTGTGCTTCTGAATGAATCCTGTGTTGCAGTTGCTTTCCTGGTTATTTAAGTTATTTAAGTTAGAAGAAGAACCACTGAAACTCTCTCTCCATCCTGGCGTGTTGTTCAGCCATCTCTCATCAGAGAGCAGAGGCCTCATGAAAATTGCAGATCAAATGAACACCCATTTCAGATACTATTTTCTGTGTTCTGTGTTCATGAAGTAACTCCTGCTACTGTCATTAACAGACTGAAAAGTCCTCCTACTTTACAGATGAATGGTTGAAAAGATTAGAGAAATATCTGCAGAGCTCAGGACTTGGTCCCAAATTTAGATCTGCATCCGAATATAGCAGCTGATGTAGAGCTCTGCTTCCTGCCGCGCAGGTGATGAGGAAAATCCCGGCTGCATGCTCTGAGGCAGCCTAATGGCCATGGTCCTCTCATTGCTGGAATATTTTCATCTTGTTTGAGTAACAGTTGGAATAGTTACAAAAATATGTTTTAGGGATTATAAGGGTTTTTCCTTATTATATTAACAATGTATCAAATATTCCTCAGAAATATAAATGTACTGATTTCTCCAGGGATATTTAATAACTGTGTTAGACTAGTATGCATTTAAGTGGACTAAAACATAGTTTTTAATTTAGGGAATAAGGCCAATTTATAGCCTTTGACCTATGGCCAGTCTCAGCCTTGGTTCAGTTTTGCAAGATAATCTGCTCAAATCCTTTCCTCTACACAAATCCTGCTCTTCCAAATTAAATTTCTGATTTTTGGCTGTTGTCCCACTGTCAGAAAATTTCATAATTCTTGTTCATTATGCTCTTCTTGTACTCCATGTTAAAGAGCCTTCCTAGTCTGATAGTTCTATGCCTCTGAAAAATAAGAATGTTTCTGCTGTTCTTTCATTAAACTGGGGAAGGATGAGGGGTGAATTTTAACTTTTTTAAACCCCAGTTGAAAAATCTCAAAATATACTGTCAGCCAGATGAGCTGCTGAAACTGAGCACAAATACACTACACTCACTTTTCATCAATAATTTATAAGATTCTTCTGACATGCTTCCTATTAGGCATCTTCCTATAATCCCTCAGATAGCACTAAATTTATGTGGAGATTCTTTTGAACTATACCATACTCAGGCTTTTCTTAATCATCTATGTTTCAGAAAGGCAGCCCTAGAGAAATAGTTCTATATAATCAAATAATGCCTGCAATTTGATTGGTGCCTGTTTCAAGAAAATATTTTGGAAGGGTGGCATGCTTTGCATATAATCAGGCCATCCTAACTCTGGGGTTTCTTGTATAACTGAATGAAGGAAAACTTGATATCTGACTAAATAAGGGATTTGGTTCCTTCAAACCCCAGCAGTCTGAGTGATAAGGGCAAATAACTGCAAGAAAAAGATTTATAGAAGTGTGGAATGGAAGTGTTGGGTCTGTTTAAAGAGAATATTTAGTTATATGTTTCTTCTAAATAAACAGATGACTTCTAATTCACTTTTGTTGAAGTTTCTTTTTAATACTTCTTCTATTTTGCAAGAGCTATATATAACTTTTCTAGCTTTATGAACTGCTAACAACTGTGAAAACTGACTTGGAATCCAATCTTGTATAATATCTTTACTGCTAAGACTTTGTTACCCTGCCTTCAGTAGCAATACTGATCTCCACAAAGAAGGAATTAATTCTCTTCAATAAGGGATTAATTCTTTTTAATGCATTTATTGTGCTGGAATACCATGATGAGCATGTGTACAGAGCATTCATTGACTTGCATTCACCACAGCATTGCTAGGTAGCATCACTTACTTTTGCATGTAAGTATCAAAACCCTTGTTGTACTATTTTGGAGGAGAGATCAGACAGACCACTGGTGTTCTCAGTTATAGCAGCAACCCTGCTGATATTTCTGTCAGTTGCTGTTTTAGATGTCTTTTTGGGATTTTATAGCTCATCGATTACAGTTCAGCATGGCTCTGACAACTTTGTAGAAAAATCTTTTATTGTCTTCAGTTGACTATCTTCCATTTTATTGTCTTTTACCTTCTGGAACATGAGCAGTGGGAGAGAGAGAAGATATCTACTGTGCACAGCTTCCCCTTGGTCTCAGCCTCTCTGCCAGAGAAGACATTTAGTGATGTGCTCAGTCAGTTCTATAGTCAACCTCCGCTCCTCTAAAATCAATTTTTATTAGCTGTTCACCTCTCAGTACTCCCCTTGTTAGGTCTGAGGTCTTGTTGGTTACCTTTTACTAATTTTTTTGTAGGAAACTTTTGGACACTGAAGATGAACTCTCTGACATCCAGTCAGATTCGGTCCCGCTGGAAGTGCGGGACTGGTTAGCTTCTACATTCACAAGAGAAATGGGAATAGTGAAGAGGAGGCCTGAAGAAAAGCCCAAATTCCGAAGCATTGTGCACGCTGTACAGGCGGGGATTTTTGTAGAACGGTGAGAGCTTTGTTTTCTTATTACAGCAAGCACTGAGTGTAACCAGTGTCTGCCCTTCAAAATCCTTTAAATGGTGGGATGAACCTGAAGCAAAGCTTTGAGCCTGAATTTATGCTTCAATTTCTGCAGCCACTCTATTTCTCCATACATAATTCCAGATGAAAACTCTACATTTGTAGAAGCTCCTAAGCCTTGGAAAATTCAGGGGATGAACTCAATGGCTTTGTAACTTCTACACTAAATTGTACCAAAGACTGTTCTAATATTAAAGAGTAAGATACCTGCAACGGGGCTTTTCTCATAACTTTGAAAAAGATTACATAAATCTTTGGGGTCAGATCCTTAAATAGATTCATGTTGTTTCACAAACTGTGAAAGATGTATTAAAAAAGAGAAATTATTCCAGCATGTTTTTAAAGGAGTGCTATTTCTTAATACTTTATTTGTTCTTTTAGGATGTACCGAAAAACTTCAAGCATGGTTGGTTTGGCTTACCCAGCAGAAGTGATAGTCACATTCAAGGTGAAATAAGTTTAATCATTGTGGAATTTGAATGTATTTACACTAATGTTTAGTGACTTTTATGGTCAAATGAATGTTTTTCTACTGAACATACCCTAGCCATAGTTAGTACTACAGAACTGAACACACAGAACAGAGAAAATAATAGTTAAAAATCCAAAAATAACATATGATTCTGATTAATTCTGATTTAATTTAAATCCTATTAGAGCAATAGGATGAAATTTGTATAGAAATTCTTATAGAAATGTGAGACAGTTTTATCAGCTCCCAGTGGTATCGTAATCAGTGTCTCAGACAGCAGCATTTGCTTCCTTTTTAGGAAAGAAAAAGGAGATTGTGTTGGGATAGAGCTAACAAAAGAAGCTGAAGCTTATGGAACAAGTACAGCGTTTGTTGTGAATTTAAGCTATTATTCTAGTTCAGCCAAAAGATGATCTTTTATAGTAAGCTGAGTTCCTGTGTCTATGTATGCAATTAAAAACTGTTGTACTATTCTCAAATTGCTTTATGGTTTATGACATCAGTGTTGATGACATTGCATTGCCTATTTGAAACGTGATATTCAGATTAGCTCCATAAGGTTCTGCAGACAATTTGTACTGAGAAAGTTAAACTTGAAAGATTAAGGCCTTATCAAAGCATGCCAAGTTGCCTCTGTCATGCTGCAAGTATTTTATTAATAACTGACACAATTGTTTTAATCATTAAAAGTAGCCATTAATGTCTTATCTACATTAGGAGTTTGAAAGAGTTGCACCATAAAATCACCAAACTCTCCCTCTTCCCTCCCAGAACTCCAAAGTATCCTTTCCAGTGATTAACTGGAAATCTACCTAAATGGATGGAAATGTAATGAGTGGTTTTTTTTTCTTTTCCCCTCATCTACAGGATGTTGATAAATGGTCTTTTGACGTATTTGCCCTGAATGAAGCAAGTGGAGAGCACAGTCTGAAATTTATGATGTATGAGCTGTTAACCCGATACGACCTTCTGAGCCGTTTCAAGGTCAGGAACTAAGTGCAAATAAAAATATGTATGCAAAAATACATGTTTCAAATTTAAAATACAAGAAAGTCAGCATTTATTTTTTAAAAAAAATTTATTGTACAATGCAGTGTACAAGTTCAAAGAATATGGAAAATGAAATACTGTAGTATGCCAATAGTTCTACCAAATGAAACTTCACCTGGACCATGCAAATTTTTCAAAAAGTGGAAAGCTATGTAGACCCTTGTCATGTGATTTGTGTTACACAAATAGATTATGTATATAGCCTATTTACTCAGCAGGTCTGAATCAGTGTGCCAGCTTTATGAACCAAAGATTACCAATAAGACAGAAAACTTTAGTTAGTCCTAAATACTTTTTTTTCATGGTCTAAATCATAATATGTTGACCACCACTGTGCAGGGGCTTCAGCTGAATCTTCCTCTCCTAAATGACCTGGGGGGGATATAAAGAGAAAAATTGCTTTTCCAAGGTGTTTTTAGGGTTTTGAGATAAAATATGGAGTCCTTATAGCCAGCTTTGAAAGCCTGAGATAAAAAATGGATCATTATAATAGTATCAAATGAAAGTTTTCTTATAGTTTCAAAATCTCTTCACTGAAAAAATGCCATGTTTCTTTTGAAGAAGCTGTCTCACCCTGAAGTTTTTTGAATATTTTAATTTTAGGCTGGTAACCCAGCTTTTTCCAATAGGCTTTTTGTGCTTGAAGTCAGAACAACACCAGGGCTACCATTATAAAACAAAGATCAAGTACACAATGCTACTGTCAGAGTGGGCTTAAGCCCATTCTCAGTCCCTTTGTTTACCTTGCAGGGTTTTTAAATAAAGAAACACTTATTAAGGTAAATATAATTTCATTAAATGGGTGGTGTGGTTTATCCCCAGGCAGCAAATAAGCACCACACAGTTACTTGCTCACTCCTCTCCCCAGCAGGATGGGGGGAAGAGAATTGGAGGCGTAAAAGTGAGAAAACTTGTGGGTTGAGATATGTACAGTTTTTAATGATGGTGATACTGATAATATAGAAAATTAATGAAAATTAAAATATCTAAGAGAGAAATCAAAACCCAAGAAGAAATGATACAAATGAACATGGTTGCTCAGCAGCAGCTGAGCAGTCCCCAGGCTGGTGTTGCTGACCATGAGGCCATGTGGGGCATTGTCCCTGGGGTCAGCAGGGCCAGCTGTCCTGCCTGTGCCCCTTCCCAGCTTCTTGTGCCCTCAGCCCTCTCAGTGCTGGGTGGGATAAGGAGCAGAAAAGGCCTTGACTCTGTGTAATCCCTGCTCAGCAGTAACTAAAACATCCTGGAGTTATCAGCTCTGTTTACAGCACAAATCCAAAACATTGACCCATACCAGCTACCATGAAGAAAATTAACTCTATCCCTGCTGAAAGCAGTCCAATGCAAAAATAAGTGGGGCTAGATAGTACCTGTACTTCACACATTGCCTGGAGGAAGCAAAGTCATACTATGAGAATAAAGCAAGCCTTGTTTCAAGCAAGGTAAAACTGGTGAAGAAAAGGAGATAATCCTATTGTTAGACTCCTGTCTGCCATACCTGTATTATATGTGCAATCTATGCTTTCCTGGTGCAGACAGACATGTCTTGAAAACCATTTGGTTGATAGGTCTGCAGTCTCTTGTGCATGGTGTATGTGGAGGGATATGACATCTACTGTGTGGAGACTCATTGGTGCATGTATGATATTAGACCTTTACACTTCAAATTTTCCTTTTATTATTTGTTCATTAGATTCTATGGTATATTATTTGTGCTTCATTTATTGCATGCTTGACTTTGCAGCTGTTGCAGAAAAAAGACAATTATTTTAATGTTTCCTTCTCTGTAGATCCCTGTTCCCAATCTTATTTCTTTTGCTGAAGCTCTTGAAGTTGGTTACAGCAAATACAAAAATCCCTATCACAATTTGATCCATGCAGCTGACGTTACTCAAACTGTGCATTACATAATGATTCACACTGGCATAATGGTAAGAAGTATTGTGAAGTTCAATTTACTTTTTTTCTCAGACTCTGCTGTTTTGAATAAATGTGCACATGTGTCTTTTCTAAAGGAAAAAGCTCAGTTGAAAATTTTGCAGGGAGAGATTCAAAACTACTATTCAGGCTGTGAACTTTATTTCGTTTTAATAGTTCTTCCAGGCTAAACTTCTCTCACTGCAGAGGGAAAGAGGAAGAAAAAAAACATCCTTAAATCTTTTTTGCTTTTCATTGCCTGCATTTAGGTATTTTATATCATATTAAATGAGATAGATTTGCAGGAGTGGGCAGGTGAGAATTTTTTTCCTTTCACATCAGAGCATGGGAGGTGTGATCAGGAAAGGAAGCTTTAGTATCTGCAGAGGTCCTGGCTGTTGAAAGATGTACTGAATCAGTGCAGGCTTAAAATTATATCATCATGGAAGGGGTTGGGTTGGAAGGCACCTTAAAGACAACTTAGTTCCAATCCCCCTGCCATGGGCAAGGACACCTTCCACTAGACCAGGCTGCTCAAAGCCCCGTGCTGCCTGGCCTTGAACTCTGAAACTGCTTTTTCTTTTAGTTTTTAACCTTCTTTAGGACTGCTCTTGCACACTCTATGTGCCTATTGTAGGCTGGCTATTGCATTTGCCTTGCAACATCACAATATTTTTTATTATTTATTTGGGAACTGAAATGAGTCTGTGCAAGCATTTTTATTTCTAAACCATTATCTTAAATTTTATAGCAGCGGTGCAAGTCTCCTCACTATCAGCTTGCTAAGCAAAAGTAAATACTGACTGAAAGAAAATGGATGTTGCTGTCAATGGCTTTTTGATGATTTGTCTTCACTGTGTATACAGTCGTTCAAAAAAAACCCAACAAACCAAAAACCAAACAACAAACAAACCATCTGGGAAGAAATAGTGTCTGATTTCTGTTTGCAGAGTTATGAAACAATTCCAGAAGACTTTGGAAAGGAAAAATTTTGAGCTCACTCTGGATGTTTTTGCTCCTATATATACACAATAAATGACAGTCAATCACTTATGTTAAGTCTTTTCTCACCTAGAATGCTTTTGGCTTCAGGTTGGGCAAGGGGAGGTTCCCAGGCATAGCACATTTTTATTCAACTCTTTGAAGGAAGTATTTTGCTTCTAAATATCAAGCTTTTATAGCTATATTTTAACTCCAATACTACTTCCTCAGTGCAGCCCGGAGTCTTCACCAGCCAAGGTTCCTTTTCACATTGAGATGTTTTCTTGAGAAAGGACTTCCATATCAGACTGAAGGAGAGGCTAGACAGCTCTTGCCAAGAGGAGTCCAAAGCAGTGTTTTTGTATACAATATTCACCTATCAAATTAATATTTTAGTACAAGAAAATTCTTGAAGATATTAGGTCATGGTTCCTATCCTGCCCTTATCTTCTACTGTAAGATTAACTGCCAGAGTTAAGTGATGTGAGCCATGTCTTTGTTGCAGGTATACACCAGGATCAGGAACATAACAGGAGGAAAATCCTTTTGTTTTATTGTAAACATCCCTCTGGCCCATTGTATCTGTGCCCCTCTGCCCTTCAAAAAAGACAGTAGTGTTCAGATTTTCTTCGTGATGCCAGGACAAGGTTCCAACTTCCAGAGCTAGCCTAGTAATTTTGGGATGTTTAGCCATTGATTAAACCATTTTAAAAACACGTTGTGTACCTCTGAACACTGAATGAAGGAATCTGTTTCATATTTGAATATCTGCTATTCGCTGGGTGCTCATGAATATGAGAAAGGTCTTTCCAAAATGAGTTTTACAGTATTAGTATCTTAACCTTCTAACTGCCTTTGATGTGATTTGGACAACTATTTTCAAAAATGTTTAGACTCTACTGCTGCAAAACCTCATTCACATTGCAACACTGCTACAAAATATTTCTCTAAAACTAGTCCAGGTTTAATTCTCATTTTAATTGCCAAATTATGATATTGAATTGTGATATTGCCCTGCCCATGGCAGGGGGGATTGGAGCTAGATAATCTTTAAGCTCCCTTCTAACCCTAACCATTCAATGATTCTATGGTTCTATGATACTGGAAAGTTCTTGGAAAGATATCTAACTAGGACAACACTTAGTCAAGAGTGCCTTCAAACAGATGTACTTGCCAGGCAGAAGGAACATTTATGGAAATCAGTGTTTGAAAGAGGCCTAGTTATTCTGCAGCTTGCAAAGTATTTCTCTCCCAAATGTCACTTGCAATTTGAGAAAGCATCAGTATAAGGAAAATGTACTATTTCACTTGATGCATTTTTTCCCCCTGTTGCCTGGTTAACCCTCCAGTACCCTACTCGATAACAATTTGGAGTTTGCTTTTCAAGAAAATAGTTTTCAGAGCATGTCCATTGTAATGCTTTTTTTAACTCTGCTGTATTTCTAATAAATACCTGGATTAAAGTAAATCTGATGCAATTCTAGATCAAATTCCTGTGTGGTTTTTTTGCGGAATGGTTTGCAATTTGAAGTTTTTGTGCTTTCATTGCCTCTTGAGGACCTGATACTGACTCCAAATCTTGCAAAGAGTTTCTTGTTTATTTCTGAAAGACATACTGAAGCAAACGTTTCCAAAAGCTGGGGTTTAGCTTCTGCATAATTCCTGTTGTTGAGGTCATATATTTGTGCCTTTTACAGGAAGCTGGAGAACAGCTGTATTTCCACATTTGCCAAAAAAAATTGGCTAATCAGAGCTTATACTTCTCCACAAACCCTTGGAGAGATTCTGATGAAGAATAACACATATTCAGAGCTGCTGTTAAAGAAATAAAATAATCATTATATTTTTAAAAGTTGCTGTCTGTCTTAGGAGCCACGATCCAGCAACCTCAGATCAGTATTAGAATGTTAGATATCACAGATGGCATACAGTCTATTAACCTTCCCAAGAGACTAAATTCCAGATGATGCAACTGAAGTGTATAACTCAAGCTTGCGTTTATGAAGTTTTCATCTTTGTAAAGGTTTAAGAATCCAAGTCCCAGGGAATACATCTTGTGAAGAACTTTTGAGTCATCGATCATCTTCCCACCATCCCTTTTCTCCTCCCACGTACCTGTAATGCTCAAAGTAAAGGAAAAAATGTCTTTACTGCCAATAAGTGCATTGTGAGACTCCATTTCTTACTCAGTTTTTAATCCATCATTGCAAGAAAAAAAAAGTCTCATACAGAACTCATGATAAATTGAAATGTATTTATTGACATATAAGCAATACATAATACTTCAATATAAGATATAATTTATATTAGCTATTACACCTGCATGACATAGTATCTTTCAGGAGGGAAGCAGGTTTCAGCTCTTCTCAGTCTTGCAGACCCCAGATACACATTTTCCCCTCTCCCTTTCAGGAACACACTTATTAACTGTCTCCCTAAGAACTTTTTCCTACTGAGGTATTCCTTTAGCTAAAGTAGTTCTCTGGCTTTCTGATCTGATTACTCATCTCAATTTTGACTGTACAGCTAGTGTGTGTAGAATCCTTGCTCTTCTGTATTAATGTATGAAGTACCTGTGTAGCCCATAGATGTTGTTTGTAAGGAATGTTCTTCTGCTTATGAATGCATTGTCTAGCAACTATTTTGTTTGCTAGAAAAGCTGACCTTTGAAAAGGCATCTTAAAGAAAAGTTGATGTTCAGCTTTTGTTACTAATAATTTCTGTGTTTCTATTCTATTTGGTGTGTTGAAAGCACTGTGAAAGCCAGGACTGGTCATGGCCTGGTTTCTTGTGACACACAATATGATGAAGGTCATTGTTTCCATTTTTAGAACTGCTTACAGGACATTCTCATTCCTTTGTCTGTGACCTTTCTAAACCTATACTGCTTCACCAACAGCCAGTACTTGTTCCTCAGCAGCCTTATTTTCTCACTGAATGACCTATTTAATTATTCTCACATTGCTTATGGATCTTGACTCTTTCCTTCCTTCTTCTTTAAAAGAAGAACTACTACTGGCAATTTTTACTACATCTGGCAGCTTATGCCTCTCATACCCATTCATGCACATATATGTGAATATTCGGGTGCATGAAGTTGAGATAATTTTTTGATCCTTTAGTACAGAAGCTTACTTGTACACCAAAAACATCTGAAATATGTGTGGAAATGCTTGACTGGCATTTGACTTAATCAGTCCTATGACTGTGGGGGTTAATTATCATATGATTTTTCTGCCCCCATCTTTAGATGGAGTAAATTTTCTCCTCAAGGACTTTTTGTCATTCAAGAAATAGAACTTGAAAGAAGATAACAGAGATTATTTTACAAACTGAGCAATACAGAACAGCCTCATTTAGCAAGAGTTATAAATGGGCTCCAAACTCCAGGGTCTGCATTATTTTGTATACATGACCTACATTACCTTTTGTTCTGTGTAACTGTATACTAGCCTTATGCACCTTTTTTTTCCTCTTTTCGTCATTACAAAGTATGATAAAATTTAGAACAGAAAAATCTCCCATGGGCGTAATTTTAGTGCTATGTACGCTAGTAAAATATAGTTAATGCTAATTTTGTACCTTCATTTTATTATTAACTGTAGATATAGTTTACTAAAAGACAAATAACCTAAACTTCATATTGAGGTTTTTTTAGATTAATATACCATAATTTGGCAAGTGCTGTGTGTGGGCTAACAGATTAGATACTTAAAGAAGTTGTAAAGTAAACTGTGTAATTCTTTTGATAACTTCTTATATTTTTGGCTGCCAGTATTTACTTTGCTAGTGAACATAAGGATGTTAACTTGGTCTCAGAGAAATCATAAGTACAAGGATTTATTTTACCCTGTAATACTGAAGTGTTACGGATATATAGTTATCTGGTGTAAGACAAGAGGAAAGTTTATTTAAGTTGAAGGTAAAGCAAAACATTTTCAGTACTGTAGGATTTAATCTGAGTTAGACTATTATCAAAAATGTGACTATTATTTGTTTTTCATTTATCAGCACTGGCTCACAGAACTGGAAATTTTAGCAATGATCTTTGCAGCTGCTGTCCATGATTATGAACATACTGGGACCACGAACAATTTTCATATTCAGACAAGGTAAGTGAAGTGTTCTCCTAAGAGTCACATCTGGAATTTGCTGTTCATTGGTCTAAAATGTTTCATAACTCTTACTAATAACACCAGGTAGTAGCCAGGTAATTTCTGATCTTACAAATTGCTTTCTCAACTTCTGTAGAGCTAATGGGACCACTCACACCATCAAAAACTGTGGAAAAGTAAGGAGATAGCTCCATAATGTTTGAAATAAATCTGTTTTGGAGCTGATATGTCAAGAGGAATTTCAAAAAGATTCAGAACATGCAGAACATGGACTTGAACCAACCCCCCTCCCTGTTTGGTCAGTTTAGTTCTGATACTACTGACTCAAAAAATTCTTCTACTTCTTCCACCCATAAAAATACCATGTCACTTACAGCAATGTGCCTTCATTTTGTTTCACTTTGAGTATTAAACTTAGAGGGTCCTGGTGCAGAGGGAGAAACTTGGAACTATAGCTTTAGAAATACCTGCCTTGAGCCCTCTCCTAGTATGTTTTGAAGGTATCTGCAGTGAATATGAAAAAGAAATCTAGAAAGAAATCAAGTTTAAAGGTTAGGCTAACTGTATTCTGCTGCAGGTGCAGCATGTCATTCTAGCTGCTGGTCCCATACAACAGGATATACTTCTCTCCCCTAAAATATTTTCAGCTTATCAAAGGAAAATCCGTGACCAATCCATTACTGGGTGAAAAATAGTACATCTGACACTTAACCTAGTACAAACCATCTTACTTTTCTCTTACACTAGGCTATACTTTGTTTTTAGTATCCTCAGTTGAGGAGTTTGCTTTAGCTGCTCTTTAAAAAAAATTGGCATAGCACTGTCATAATCTAACAAAAAAGCTCAGTGCTAGAAATATTATTACTTTGAACAGAAGCATCCTTACACTCTCCTATATGGATAAATTGCCCATTGGTTACGTTTAAATTAAATCTATAACATACTTGTTCTCCAAGATGTGCCCTTCAATATTGAAAAAAATGCTAGATTTGCAGCTGAAATAAGGACACAATTCTTTCCTCCCTCAACATAGTCTGGCTAAAAATAAACTTCAGTTTGTAGTTCCAAGTTTACATTACTTTTCTATTTTTGTCCTTAATATTTTGTTCTGAAGAGCAAGAGTGGAAAATTAATTAAGTTGATAGCCTTTGAATTTTACTCTGGCATACTTGCAAACAGGTATTGGTTATGTGATGTAGCTCATTCTTCTCTCCTCATGTAACTTGGCCCTCATGTGGCATCCCAGACTGATTCCAAGCTTCTTTTGCCTGAGGAAAACTGATGGAATGGCTGCCAAAATCGAAGCAAACCTTAGCACTGCTTAAACCTACTCATAAGTAGCTATGTTGATCAAAGTGTGCTTCATAAACATATGTGATTGGCATAACACAGATTTCCCCATGGTTTTAGTTAGATTGTGGATGTAAACATATTGATTATTTGGGCTGGCTGTGGTTTGTTTCCTCTAAATAATGTTTCCAATCCTATTTTAATTATTTAGATTTGTTGGTACCGTACATGAAAATATAGACTATTGCTCAACAGAACAAGAGGTTGAATTTAGCATATTCATGTTAGAGTAAGCTGCACTGCTAAATCAACACAGCTTTCTGCTGGTAGAGACTTGTCAGGGGACCAAAGTGAAATATACAGGAATACTTTTGTCAGGATAGACTGTAATACAGAGGGGACTCCTGACATTGCTTAGCAGGTCAGATGAGGTCTTGGGGAAACAAATTCCCCAAGAATTAATGATGTTTGAAGCTAAGTGTAATAAATCCACACCACATCACAATTTGTGAATATCTCAATGTAATTTTGGAATTGTACATTAGTCTTTAATTAAGAGGGAAAGGATACTGTTCAGTGTGCTAACATTATGGTATGGGTCTTTCTTTAGGAAGCACTGGAGTGCAAACAAATTGCAGCTTAGCATCTCTGCCACTCCATTGTAATGAGGCTCAAGGTTTCTCTGTTTTCCTGAGAAAAGATGGTGGCTGTTTAAAACATAGGAAATTGAAACTTTTAAACATTTATTATTTACAGCATCTTCTGATAATGAATAGCATGGGACAAAGAACATCTCTCAGAACAGGGGGAATGGCTTCTTAATACCCCTGCTATGTGTGAAGCTCCACTGATGGTGAACACATTGAATTTTAAATGATTGTATGGTGTCAGTGCACTCTTGCAGCCTAATTGGAGCATTTCTGATGCTCTGCAATCCTATGGACAGTTAAGAAGTTCAAAGATCTCACAAATTTTTTCCACAGTTAGATCATATCAGTAAAACATCACACATTTTAAAATATGACTTTCCCACTCACAGTGTATACAATGGTATAATGATACTTTTTTATGCATTTAAGATGGAAAATTGATCAGTATTTGATACAATGGGAAGAATTATACAGAGTTTGATATGTCTACATCTGTCTCTATATATGTATATATAGTCAATAGTCATATATAGTCATAGAGAATGCATAGTCCTACCTTTCCCAGTGCCATCATCAGGACACTATGACAAAGTCTGTCTTTTTTCCCCCACACTAGGTCAGATGTTGCTATATTGTACAATGATCGTTCTGTTCTTGAAAATCACCATGTAAGTGCTGCTTACAGACTCATGCAGGAAGAAGAGATGAACATCCTGGCTAATCTAAACAAAGATGACTGGAGGTAAGGCTTGCTGTGACATTCAAAACCACTTCCAGTATTTAAAAATAATAAAAACCACCAGGCCTTCCCTGTGGAGTCTATTTTAAGAGTTCAAATTACAGGAAGTTGACACTGGAAAGAGTAATGGATATTTAGAGCCTGGGGAAGGCTGCTGTGGTGTTAGGAAGTACTGTTTGGGAGACTCCATCTAGTTTTCCAAGTGAGGTTGTGCATTTATGAGGCACAGTGCTGGATTGTGTGGCAGTGTCTTGGCTGAAACAGCTCTTTAGAAAAACCACAATGCTGCCTGAGCTGGGTTGCCTTTGTCCAACCTAACCAGTGGGTTGAAATCACACTGCAGAATCACACTCTGCTGCCAGCTTGAGCACTGCTGCCCCTGGGATTTCAGCATAGTGACATCCTGGTTAAGCATTAAAAAATGGTGTGTGTGGACAGTCCAAAAATAATAAAGGCCCAGAAGGGCTACAGAAATCTCTTCTTTTTCTTCTTAACTCTAGTGCAATTCTTGAAGAAAATTTGGCCAGCAGAAAGAATAAGTTTTGTAATTGATATATCACAAATAATAAGACCTGTAAAGTCTTAATAAGGCTAAAATTAACAAGTGTTAGATTAAGACTCTCTCCATTATTAAAAATGAAATGTTATCTTTGTATCTCTTTGATGGATACATATTACATTTAAAATATGTGTCTTCTGTGTGTTTCTGTAAACACAGATATTGTTCAGTGACCCTAAAAACCACTTGCAAACAGGTGGACTGTGAAGTTCAGAGAGGTATGTTCTACTTCCAGGAAAGTCTCCCACTGTGAATGGTGCCACCATGACTATCAAAGCTAAACTCTGCTTTATTTGTATTTTCACAAAACTATACATTTAGGAAGGAGTATGTGAATGTCAGATCAGATTTTGCTGCAGTGTTTGTTTACAGATGAAGGACTGTTTTACATGCTAGATTTATATGATTTTACTTATTTACATGATGAGAACACCCCTAAATAAAGCATTTATTGAATGCAAGTCTGCTGGCCCTTTTAAGTTTCAATTAAATTTTTTGTACCTGTTTAAAAAAAAAAATTAATTTGATACAAAGTGTGAGAGGAAGCATAAGTCTTTTAATTCTCTTAAAAGAATTCTTCTCAGAGAATACTCATTTGGATGTAGGTATCAGAAGGTTTGTGTTGTACATTTAGTTCTGGAGAAATTTCTCTAGAAGTAAATTGTAAACTTCATTAATAACTGTCTACACACCTAGATTTTCAATGCCAATATGAGCCAGCCTTGCTCTTCTTTTTTGGGCCTGATAGTTTTGCGGCTGACAGGTCTCCAAGACCCTATTTTTACATGTTCTAACTATTGAGTGTGGAGAAAGCGATTGTGCCAGTACACAGCCATCAGAAACTCATATTCTGTCTTTTAAAACCATCATTTTAGAAAGAAAATTACTATCAAATCTTCAGACTTTGAGTATTGCCTTGAGTATGTTTCATTGAAGTGGTGTTTCATTTTGTGTCCTACCAGAGAAGGCTTCCAGGTAGAAAGGGGCTGATCTTCTTCAGTTGAGTTTCAATTCAGGATAGTTCCAAGGATGGCTTGAAAACACTTATGTGCACTCCCAGTCCTGACTTCTTCATTACTGGAGACCACCATAAGTCAGTACAGTTTGAGAATCCCTGCAGCGACATACAGTGGCTCCAGCTGACAGAAACCTGGCTGCCAGCTAGCACAGTTTATCCCAGTCATTCCCTTTTGTTACACCACTGAGGAAAAGAGTAATAAGATGAAAACCAAATATTTGTGAATGGAAAGAGGAACCTGTGGTTTCCAGGTTGTGATGTTCATATGTACTGCTGTGGTGGACTGCAAGCAGAATAAAGGGGGGAATGTGATAGGCTTTCTTCACATTCCTGAAGCACACTCTTCTCTGCATAGATTGTTTCCTCAGATATTCCCCCAGTTCTTTTTCCAGTTCAGCTGTGGACCATTTTCTCTAACTGTTGTTGCATTTTATTTCTCCGTGGTTTTTGAACCTGTGATAAACTATCACATTCTTTTGGAGCTTGCTCAATCACACACTGGCTCTGTTTACACTTCCTTTTCAATCTCTTCTCACTGTAATCCAATTATGTGTTCCTAGAAGATCTTATTTTAGTTTTGCAACTTTTGTTTGTACAGAGTGGCTACACAGATTGTATTATATGCAGCCAGTTTGAAGCTGGTGAGATTTGGCAACCAGATGAAAGTAAAATTTATGATCTCTTTTTCGGCCTATTCAGTAAAAT
Source organism: Entomyzon cyanotis (assembly GCA_024500445.1). Taxonomy (NCBI): domain Eukaryota; kingdom Metazoa; phylum Chordata; class Aves; order Passeriformes; family Meliphagidae; genus Entomyzon; species Entomyzon cyanotis. Next base: position 13,476,888 of record JAKEPQ010001027.1, on the reverse strand, counting down.
GTAGAAGAAATGTTTGAATTGACTAATAAGCTCAAGAAACTGAATTAGGACATTCAGTTCTGTGTTTTGTCACTTAGCTCAGCAATTACAGTCTGTACTTTCAGGCAAGCAGTAAATTCCAAAGTGCCAGTCTGTGCCAACCTGCACAACCTGTTGCAGTGTGATACTTCAATTTAGAGGGTCAGTCACGGAATTGGCAGTTTCCTGGTATTCATTTCTAATACCCAGAAATTCCTGTTACCCTGTCATTTCATTGGTGCAATGATATATCTGGTAGCCACCTAGCAGAAGCTCTTCAATTTTCTTATTATTACTTGAGTGAGCTTCTTGGATCTAAACTTAAATTCATCCTGTTAAACTAACAGTTTTCAAGTTTGCACTGAATTAAGCTGGCAGTAAATTGAAATGATAATCTGTTCAACTTTTTAATGTACTTCCTGGCACTAATTAATTTCTTTACTGCTGTCATATCTATTTTCTTTAGTTGCAGCAATTTAATTTTTCAAAAATTTAATGCTGCTGACTATTTAAACTGAGGCTCTGCTTATTATTCTAACAAGATGAAGCAAAATGACTGAAAATTACTTTATAGTATTCCATTTTCTCTTCTTCATGCTAACATTAAGAAGATAAATGTGCTAATAAACTGCCAGCTTCAATTAAGTTTGAAACTTTGGCTTCTGGTCTGAGCAGGGGGACATTGCCAGCATTCTGAGGATGATGTCCTTCGTGGATAATGCATGTGGCATTCAGAGTGATTTTTCATCTTTTCTCAACTCTGAAAATATGTTGTCTTTGATACTGTCTTTTTTCTCTCACTTAGTACCCTTAAATAACTAAAGAGGGATCCTCATTTGTCCCCCTTTCTCCTTTGATTTACCAGGTTTCCAGTGTTCCAGCACCCCCTGTGTAACATTGTTATAGGTGGCAGTGCAGTGCTAATGTCTCAAACCATTCCAGTCATAAGCCATACAATGATATATTACCTGATTATGCGAGGAAAAAAAAATAAAAGAGGTGAATAAAACAAAATGAAAATATATAATGCATAATGAACAAAATACTTTCACAAATTCCCTTTAATTCTTCTGTCTGAGGATTCCTGTAACTTGAAGATGAGCCTTATGTCTTCAGTCTTTTTGCCCTGGTAGCAGGAACAATGCTACCTGTGTTATCCTGATGCTTGTAGCTGTGGACTGCTTAGGGAAGACTGGGAGAGATTTCTGTCCAGGAGTTATCCATGAGACCAGCTGAGGTCTCCTGTGATATGGAAGTTGACACAGTCTTTTTTCCCTGGGAAGCAATTTGGTAATGGGATCAGTCCAAGAGTAACCTTCTATGCAATGATAGCAGATGAAGCCTTTGTGGCTCTAGTAGAGCTTTTTCTAACATTTCCCCATCAGGTCTCAGATTTCTATCCCTCTAATTATGATGGGTATGGGTGCAGGCAGGTAACAACTGCAGGAGTCTCTCCTTTGCTGTTAAGCAGCTTTTAGTGGCCTGAAATCTTCAGAAGTGTGTGACAGGACAGTGCTACACTGTTTGATCCTTATTCATGTGTTGGAGGTAAGAATCAGGGTTTTTTTCTGCTGCCATGACAATATGAATAAATTGAAAGTGGCAGTTTGCTTCTCTGTGTGTGTCTCATTTAGTAGAGGCGAGGTGTCTTGTGAGTAGAGGTGAACTTATTTCTGATTGCTCTTAAAAGCTTAGACATTGAAAGTTCCTAAGAAAATCTCCCATGAAAACAGAAGTGATAATTATTTTCGTCTTACAAACAACAGGGTTTCACAATGCAGAGCTCTCATTTTTCCTTAGTGTTAGCTGGTTTTATTGTTTGTTTTGCTTTTATTTTTTTATGAGTTTGACTGTGTTTGAAGGGTACAGTTTCAAAGCAATGTAGAGGAGGAACAGTTGGCATGCAAAATAATTAGTATCTTATTTTGAGGTCATATAAGATAAGGCATTTTCTAGACATAAGTTGCTATGGCTGCATATTATTGAGTAAAAACGAGAGCATGGAGCCTTTATCCAGTTACATTAAAGCAAATCAGGAATAAATACAGAAAAATCAGTGAAAAATATCTGCTTAAATATGTTATTAACTTGGATTACAAGCAGTCTTGATAGTCTTTATCACAAAATATTCTAACAGCCGTAAAGAAAACTGCAAATTACCTCTTTAAAACATAGTCCTTTGAAAAAACTTTCATGTATTTTGATTTACTTAAATCAAGGATATGAATACAATATGAACGTTCAGTGAAAATTACTAAAGTAGGATTTTACTGTTGCATTTGATACTTGGACAACCTTAAGACTGGGGGAGTGCACATGAAGATGTATGGTACATAATAAAAGGTTTAATGTGGTGAATTGTTCCTCATGTACATATAAGCAGCAATTGTCCTCCTAGGCCATTTAAAAATAAAGACCCACTGGATTCCTACATGGGCTAAAAATGATCCTTCTACATCAAGGAGAAAGACTTTTCTAAGACAGTAATTATTGTTGACAAAATTAATTTAATTTCATATTCACAATCAAAACTAATACACTTTCTTACATGATTCATGTTTCACTAGTTTAATATTGATTTAATAGAAAGCTGATGGACAAGCCAACATCTCTGACCATAACACCAAGACAAAGATAAATTAGTAATCCCAAACTTGCTCTGATTCCTTAAATAGGTATTACAATATTTTTGGAATGAAAGGTAATTTGCCATAATGATCTTATATTGGTAGAATGTTGATAGTATTTCAGATGTAATACCTCATGCTCTTCTGAGTGTTTCCTCTCACTCTTCGGGGTGTTTCCACAGCCTCCTTGCTAGGTGTAGTGTTGTGCACACTCTTCATTAATATGAGGGCAGTAATAATGTATCCTCTTGTGTGGTGGTACGCCCAGAGACCAACTTGTTTTTTGAATACTCTACTGCTGGAAAAAATAAGGAATGACTTATAATGGGTGAGAGAACTGCATGTAATATTAGTTTATGCACTAGGAAATAGAATTTACAAAACAGTGCGGCTCTGAAATAATGATTGCAGAGTACATTTTCTGAGGTACATTGCTTTCACAGAATCCCTTTAGGATACAATGTTCAAGTTGTTAATAATTTATTTAAATGCTTTTTAAAACGTAATAAAACCCATGATGTTGTTTTGAAAGTTATAAATTAACAAACGCTGCTTAAACAAATGTACCATACATAGAATAAATGAATTTTAATCAGTCGTTTTGCTTTTAATTATTCTCAGGGAGTTGCGTAGCTTGGTCATTGAGATGGTCTTGTCTACAGATATGTCGGGTCATTTTCAACAAATTAAAACAATGCGACACACTCTGCAGCAGGCACAGGGGTAGGTTGTTTTCCATTCTGTTCCTTATCTGTAGTCTTTCAATGAGCTCATATTCAAGAAAAGAATTTAAATAGTTGCTTTTGTTTTGAGATAATTGGAGCATGTCCTTGAATTGACAGGGTAGACAAAGCCAAAGCCATGTCTTTGATTCTACATGCAGCAGACATAAGCCATCCAGCAAAATCCTGGGAACTGCACTACCGGTGGACCATGGCCCTGATGGAAGAATTTTTTCGACAGGTGCCATTTTTAAAATCCTTTAATAAATCTAGTTCAAGAAAGCAATGGTTTCATGATTAAATATTTTCTTAAGTCTACCAGCAAGGTTGCTGTTGGGTGTGATTGACAACCATAGTCTGTAGTATATATTCTTTATTCTTCATACAAACCTCTGACATTAATTCAACTTTTATGTGTGTGAATAAGACAAAACGGTTATAGCTCTCTATCTATTTCAGCTGATACCAGGATTCTGAGTGTTGTAAAGGGTATTTTTCCTTTCAATTATAATGTAACTTGTCAAGCTGTTTTCATTCTGTAGACAGAGATTTATATCTGCTTTGAATTAAAAGGCAGCACCAGAAGGGTAGCATGAGAGAAAATAGGAAGAATTCATGTTCAGAAGAGAAGGCAAAAAGTTGTCTCCATGCCACATTTCAGACAGCCCTTCTATATCTTTTTCTTGCTAGTATTTGCCATGCATATGTCACATAGATCTGAAGGTGTTGCTTTCATTAACAGCCTGATCCAAAAGCAGAGGTTAGACAGTACCTTCCTGTTAATGCTGGAGCCATATATCCTAAACTAAAAATGAAGACACACCTTTGTGAGTCTTTCCATTTCTGTGAGGTACTGAATTCCAAGAAAAACCACAGTAGATGGTGTCATTGTTGCCATTTTTTCACTCCTTTCAGCAGGTGAAACAAAAACCATTTCTCCAGAGGGAAAATACTCTCCCCGTAATTAATATTTGAGACCATGCACATTGTCAACATAACAGTTACTGAAGTACATTTGATAATCCAAAATCCAGTTTAGGTATGACACAATTTCTAGAGTTATGCACAGATTTTAAAGAAGGGTTAATAGAGATCAAGGAACAATGTATGTCTTACTTAGCTTGAGTGTCTTTATTTTGCAATATGTTGGCATTTTCAAATCAGATGGGTCACACTGGAAAAAGGGACCAGAGAATAAAAAAGAGAGTATGTTAAACTGTGAGGTTATTAGACCCATCTACCCTGTAAGGCTTCTGCTCAATTCCTGGAGGTTTGTAGGGAGCATCAAGGCATCCTTGACTCTGGGATTTGCACTGGGGAAGCAGACTGGAGAGCTGGTGCCTAATTTTAAATAATGAATAGACTGAGTTTTTTGGAAATAATGAGTAGAGTCATGAGTTTGTGTCTGCTTCTGTCTGTGGAAATGTTGAGGATTTTGAACTTGAGAGCAAAAAAGAGGAGCAGATTGCCCAAGAAAAAAGGCCATAAAATGACCAACTGTAATAACATTTTAGACACAGAGAGACAGACTAGACAGGACCCAAGGGACAGTGAGGCAATGTCCCTGTCCAGCCAAGTGGAGGTAGCATTAGCAGTAAACAGTACCACTCTGGTCACTGAATGCATAGGACCAGCTAATGTTTTAGTTATTCCTTTATCCATTCATTAGAAGAAGGAATGGATCCCAAAGAAGCTGCTCAAAACCCCAAGAAGGTATTTAACGACAGAACAAGTAAAAATGTATATATGTCTGCAACTCAGCACTATAAAATATGAAAGTCTTCTGGGATGCAGAGAAGTGCATAAGAAACTGAATTCTTTACATGTCCTGCTGAGGACACTGTGTGTGGAGTAGTTCCAGCACGTTAAAGTGTGATGAAGTAGCAGGACATATATAAATGCACTGAGCAGTGCAGACACAGGAGGGCTCCTACTCCCTGGATGCACTTGTTGTGCATCCTCTGCTCTGTTGATCTGAGCCTGTGGGATAGAAACCTCCAGGAGTTCCAAATCTGTGCCAGCCAAAATGAAGTAGTCCAAATGCATGCAAACCCGCTTAATTCCCCTTTTCTTTAAAGAGTAATTCAGCTACTTCTAGTGCCTTACAGGAAAAGAGTCTGAAACAGCTGATGCAAATACAAGGCTTTCACAGGCAGTTTGCAAAGTAGTGAACACCAGCAAAAAAAATGAAAATTCACCTTGACAAAACTTTGTTAAATACAGCTGATGGTTAAAATATGCACCAGTGTTAACTTCAGGAAAAAAAGCCAAACAACACTTTAAGTTTAAAAGCAACAACTGCAGAAAGTATATTGTAATATTAAGGAAAATCTGAGTTACTTGTTTAAACTAGAAATACAGCCACCCATCTGAAATCCTTAAAAGTAAAGAAATACATAGTTCAAGTTACTCAAAGTATCACAGCTCCTATAGCACTCTACTCTCAGTCTGAATAGATGCAAAGACACTAACAGAGTTAAAAGGGAGCTGAGTGCCTGGAAAAAGGATTTTTTACTGTTTTCATTTGTTTCTTGTTTTTAAATCTCATTAAGTTAAACTGTTTAAATATCAATGCTGTGTCTATTATTACAATTTACAGTAGACTTAGACTTAAATGACACTGAAGTATTAATTACTATTATATGGATTGCAAAGTAATTAATAATTGGGGTAAAGAGCTACTTGAAAACAAAAAAAATTCAAACTCATCCATTACTAGCGTGGAAATTTCTCTTTTTTAATACCTAGTGAAGAGAAGATTGCAAAATTAATATTGCTTTACAAATCCTGTGTTCAAGCATGACTCAAATAGTTAGAGCTATCCCAGTTTACATGCTATTACAATCTGGCTCCTGTATTTACATAGAGGTGCCACTCCCACTGCTCCCAGTAGCAAGTACTTCCACACTCTGAGTTCAAATTATTAACACGCTCATATAAAATTTAATGGCCATAGTGATAAAGCTCTCCACTTTCACATGAAATGCAATCTGCAAGCTGCATCTGCTCCTGTGGCTGGAGTGATTTTACTGCTTTTATGGTTCTAAACCTTTCCCAAATATAGTTCAATGATACATGAGAAAAAGACTAAGAAAGGCTCATACTGCCCCTTCATCCATCAGTTTCTGATGAGCTCTTTGGGAAAATTGTATGTTCATGTAGTGCTCCCCACTGAAGGATCATGTAACAGCACTCTCCAGGACAAATAGATAGGATTATTTGACTTGCAAAACTAGGTTTTCCTGTCTCTATAATGTCAGTGCTGCTGGCAGCCAGGCTTGTCCAGCAACACAAATTATAACCTCCTTTGAAAGATGTCTCTTCAGGGATTTTTTTTTTTTTGTGCCACTAGCCTTTCTTTTTGAGGTTTTGCAAATCAGTTGGTCTATCATGCTGAAAATAGAGATACACCCTCCTGTATGTTAAGACTTGCAAAAAAGAGGACTCTTCTAACCTGCTAAGTGTTGAAAAACTTTCGGACCTAGGCTTTACAAATCGTCCTTGAAATGAAACTGTATTTGTACTTTTTGTGGCTTCAGCAGCAGAGAGGCATGCTGGCTAGTGAGAATAAGTTCAAGTCAGTTCATACCCTTGACCTGAGTAAATCTGTTGCAGGATTTTTACATTTTGGATGAACCAGTGTAATAGAAGGAAACCCTCAGCATTTCACATACTGTTACAAACATGTCTAGTCCCATTACATCTGGGATCTGCAGAACTAAAGTGTGAATATCGAAGGATTTAATATATTTTAAAACTCATTGGCAGATGCCTTGCTGTTGGGGAGAACTTGATTGCAGTAAGTTTCTTCACATAAAAATTGCCAAAAGTGAGTTAGAATTTAGACTCTTAATCAAAATTTGAAGATTTGAAGATTTGTCTTGACTTGTTTTTATTTAGGAATATAAATTAGTAAAGTGACCTGTTGGATAAATACTAAGAATATTCAGATTCCTTTGTCTCTCTCTCCCTCTATCAAATATATGCTTATAACATAAAACATTGTTGTTTGCAGGGAGACAAGGAGGCTGCTTTAGGTCTTCAATTTTCCCCACTTTGTGACCGCAAGTCCACTTTGGTAGCTCAGTCCCAAATAGGTAATGACAAGCTGTGTTTTTCTTTTTCTTGTCTGTGTAGGAGCACGTAAATTCACAAGGATGTTTCATATACTCATTTTGGATTTCAAATGTTCAAGATTCCATCATATAGAAGGTGTTTCTTTGCACCTATCTGTTCACCAACCTCATGTGCTTTCACAGCAGAATTGTGCTTGTCTCAAAAGAGCATGATGTAATTTCACCATATGTGATGCCAAGGAGGGGTAGGAGAGGGATTAACCAAGGTACTGGGCATGAGCCCAGCTTCTACTGTCCACACTTTAGAGTCTGGCAGATCATGTCCTCAAACTGCTTATCTCTTGCTCAAGAACTCACAGGTCTGTCTCTATGGTAATCTGCAAGTACCAGTTTGTAGGTGCATCTCAAGTCAAAGCTAATTAATGTATCAGATCTCTGGACTGCAATTAAGCCTGTCAGTGTGTCAGGGTCAAACTACACAGGGTCTAGCTTCCCTGAGTTGACAAGGACCATTGCATCCTGTCACTTTACATATCCTTGATTGCATTCCCCTGGGAGTTTGGAGGCAATATGCTTGAGCATCATACCTACTGCAGAGAGAAGCTGGATCCTAGACTGGATCACTGTTGCTCACCTTCATGCTATGTTGCATGCTTAGAGCATGAAGACATCTGGAAATACATTGCTAGCTCATGTTTTAACACATTTTTTTCTGTTAAGTGCTCAGTAGAGAATAATGCTTCATTCTCTCACTGTGTCATTCCATACCGTGATGAGCACTTTAGAATGTAAAAGACATTGTTCAGAGCTGACATCTCAGAACTGTGGGATGAATGCTGTCTCCTAAGGATATTACTTGTTCTCTTCACTGATTTGACAGAACCCTCCTACACACTGTGAAATAACACTTTACCTCCACAGAATAATAAACAGCAATTTGAAATATTAACTCCTTGGCAAGAAGCTCCGAATGGTAAAAGAGACAGCATGACTTGTAGTGCTCTGGCTCAACTGTAGCTTCCCTTCTATTCAATAATTAATACTCAATTCAAATGGTAGGTGTACTCTGCAGTGCATAAAATTTACAAGAAAAAAGAATGAAAAGCTGTAATTATTAATATCTACTTATATCTGTACTGCTTCAGGTGTTTTTTGTTTCAATTGTGCTTTTTTCTTCAAGATTATACTGCTGGTACCTAGTATATTGAATTGGGACTACAGTTAGAAAGTCAGCCTCATAACAAGTATTTATTTTTAGATTTGAGACTTGTGGAAATGTAAAGCCTGATTTTCTCTCTTTTTCTTCTTTAGGTTTCATTGATTTCATAGTAGAACCAACATTTTCTCTTCTCACTGATTCAATGGAGAAAATTGTTATGCCTCTTATAGAGGAAGCGACAAAATCTGAAAGTCCTTCATTTGGGACCCCCGGGTATGAATACACTGCTTGGTTATTGAACTGACATCATCTCCCATGATAATCATAATAATGTCATTCTCAGAGTTATCTCAGTTATTTGAAGTTCGAGAGGTAACAAACAGCTGTGCAGTATTGCCACCCTGTGGGGCTATGTTGCATTTGCAATGTGCTATTTTACCCCATTGACTGAACAATTGTGCATTTAAAAAGACAACACCCCAATAACGATCAGAATAAACACATATAAACCATTAAATTGATTTCTACAAAAATTTTTAATATAATCTTTGCAATAGGTTATTGAAATTCCTGTACCTATAAGGCAAACTAGCTATGACAGTGTAATCTGAGTGAGTCCTTGCTGAAAGCATTGTTGAATAATCAGGTACTACCTTTACAAATACTGTCTCTGTTATCATATTTTTATTTCATTTTAAAACTGTAATTTTGAGCTTTCACTAAGGTTACTAAAATGATAACTCTGCAAGGCAATTTTTCATTTGCTGGGCACTAGTTAGATTTTAGTTACAAAAGGGTGAACCTAACTCTTTCCTATATTTTGAATCTAGAAGCAAGCAGAAATTACTAGAAATAGGTGTTCATGGTGGTGTTTGTGGTGTTTTGGGAAACAGTGCTAAACTAAGGTACTGCTGATAGCAAATCTGTTTACACACTTCTTCACAAATGAGTGATTAGCAGCTGCAAATGATTAGAAGCTTCAGGCTTCATTTTTGTTTGATGTTCATGACTGAATGGTAAATGAAAAGGTCTTATGATCCAGCAGAACTTGCTCATGTGAGATGGAGGATAAAGGGATTTTTAATTTGTATGGAATCAAGTCCCACACTTAGGAGAAGAGTGGAGAGCCTATAGCATGAAACAGAAAAGTCTGAGCCAGAGAATCGCACATGCACTACTGAGTGGACCATGAGATGGTGCCTGGAAAGCTTTAGAATTATAGCCTGTTCTTTCCATTGTATCCCATTCATCATCTCTGGTGCACATGGAAATTACTGTTAACTCTTCTTGGGAAGTTCTTGTTGGTATGTTCACTGCAACTATTTTCTGATTAATGGAAACCCATTTATATGCATATTAACATCTGTCTGTGGTACCAATGAGATAAACTATGCAGAACAGTTGAGTAAACAAAACCTATTAAGACATGAATACCTGCACAAGTTTGGAAATCGATCTTATTTTGTAATTCTAAGAAAAAAAGAGCATTCTTTCTTTCCCCCCCACCTTTACATGTACAGGCATATACGCATATGAATAATTTGACTTCTACTTACCTTACTTCTACTTTCTGGATGTAAAGTAGCTGCAGTCTCTGTTTAGCAGATCTTAAAGCCACTATCTTAAATCCTGCTTTGACTACACTTGAAGGTTTGTAACTTCAAGACAATTTTCAGCTCAAGCAAAACTTACCTGTTGTATGCTTCATGTCTTCCTTCTTTTTGCACATGGGTCAAAAAATAACAATCAGATGTCTTTCCTGTGAGACCCAAAGATACCATTCACTGTTTAAAAGCACAGCTGAGAAGCTGCTCCAAAATGACTGCATAAACATTCTTTCAAGAATTGGATCACAAGTAATGTATTTTCAGCTGTCACATTTTTTTCAAGAATTCCCTAGAAAATGGTCAGCAAGACATCTTGTATCATAGGCACACTCTGGTAAAAACTATTATTTCAAGTCGGTTCCTAAGCAACTTGATTCAGATGAACTGTTTGTGTATTATTATAATTGCCTGACTGTGTTCATAATTTGGGGGTTTTTCCCTTGTGCAGCCAAAATAGTTTGGGTGCAGTAAGCAATGCTGAAGCACAAAGACGACCTGGATTTAAATGTACAGGTGATGGAGGGACTCACACAGAAAATTCTCTAGCAACTGTAGACCTAAGGAGCTTCAAGGACAACTTGATGAAGATCATTCAAGCAAACAAAGAAAGATGGAAAGAATTAGCAGCAGAAGGTATGATATATTAAGGTGGAATATTTTTACAGGTTACTCCCTAAGATCTCACCTACTTTCATTTTTTAATTTCTATCAACCTGTAAAAATGCATAGTTGTCTTGTATTCATATATTTTATGTCTTAATGTTTGTTTAGATGCTCCTGTTTTGCTCTCCCAGGAGCTCCAAAGAGGTGTAGGTGGTTAGGGGATGAGAGTAAATCTTACAGACTGTAAAATAAGGCTCTGTGCTGCACAGCTTATCTTTAGAGTCTGGTTTAGAAATGTGCATTCTTGAACATTTAATTGTAATTGATACTGACATCTGCTTTAAATGCCAAAATCAACAATTCAAAGTAGTTGTGCTGCCACAGTTCTTCAGAAACGTAAAAGTTGTACTTTGCTATTAGAAATGCTATTTGTTCCCCACTGTATGGAACAAAATTCAGTGTTGCAGGCTTCTTGGGACTATGCTGTAGGCAATTATTTAAATGACCCAGTGGATCTAAAGATTTGGGCAATCACTGCATGCATTAGGCCCAAACAAGGCAAAAAGTGACTCTTCATTTGCCAGTAGGTAGTTAAGAAAGCCAAAGCTGCATCGAGCATCTCAGTTCATAAGCCACACCTGAAAATTGTCTGGAGTTGCAGTTACCTAAGTGAAATGTTTTGTGACAATTGTTTAAAAGAATTTATAGCTTTGATCCTGGTTAAGTGAATGCCATTTGGGAATATTTTGTCCACAGTTTGTGTTATTTCCTAGTAAGTACCTGGAATATTTCAGCATAGCATTTCTCTGCTGAGACTGGTCTTACTGTACATGACCTGATACTGACAGCTGGGAATGATACCCTGGAACCCAGTGCCAGCCTTGCTTTTCATCCCATCATCCAAATCAACATCTTTTTTCTCAAAAAGGTGTCAGACAAGACAGAAAAACAGTGCTGAACAGAGATAAAATCTAATTTAGTGCTAAATTGCAAATGAATATTCTCATTAGGATGATATTAAGAATAAGCTTCCATACATCTTTTATGGCAAAGACTTGCAAGAGTCAGGTGGAAGGGGCAGCTGAGGGGAGGATTCCATTAATGTTGTCCCATCTTCATGAGCAGTTTTATACAACCAATTGCTTCTTTTGGTGTTGCCCAACTAAGGCTGGCGGGTCAAAAGGACAAAACTGCTAAATTACAGGGGTCAGTAATAATAGAAGACCATCAGAGTGCCCAAGGCCACTTAGCTATAGCCTGCAGGAATCAAGCAGTCCTGAGCTAGGGACATGAAATGTGGAATAATTTCAGTGTGGAACAATGGTGAACTTGTTATCTGGAAGTTTGCTACTTCCAGTTACATAGAACTAACCAGTTTGATCCTGGTACATCAACTTTTTGGTATATTGTTTTGGAGGTGTAGAGTGCTATCGAAGGGCAGTTTCGCCTTCATTCCCAGTGCTTTGTTGTGCTCTATAAATTACTGATATATTTAGCCCAGTTTTACTGGTCTGTTGAGAGGCAATGAAGACAGAAAGCTACTTGTAGCAAGAGATTTAAAAATTATTTTGGGTAAGATTTCAGTCAGTATTAGTGGGAGGCCCAGCAGAATCCCAGAAGCTCTGGGCATGCTTTGTACTCTGACAAACAGATGCCAATGTTCACGACTCCCATGGACTTTGTTGAGACTGCAGTTGTCCTAACCTTCTTTTCTTCTACCAACTTGACTAACAAAGTATGTCTAAGTACTTCCTGAACAGAATTAAGGAATTTCAGTAAAACATACATTAGGGAAGCTAATGGGTAAGTGGAAATAGCTGGTGTTGAGGCCAGAGCCTGATGAACAGTTTCATCTCTGTGTGATTGTGGCTGAACCTGTTTTTTTTTTTTTTTAATCGCTGTGTGAGGAAGAGATTTATAGAAATCTGCTCCCATAAAGAGGCTACTTGCAGCAACGTCTGCAGTTGACTGGAGCATGGCATAGAGACCTTCAGGGTGCCTGATTAGCCTGTAGAGGAAACTTTGTGAATAATGCTAATACTTTTGAGTACACATTTATATTTTGTTAGTAAATAGGTAGTAAGGGGTTCTTCCCCTTTCCTTCAACCTTCCCCTTTTCATATCAACCAAGTTTGACTAAGCTTGTAAGTGAATAACTTGAGTCCTTGAACATCAGATGATTAGTCCTTCTCTGACTCTAAGCTTGATGAAAAATCTTTGGGCTGCTTTGGGCACTGTATGAAGTTGTGTTCTATTCATATGTTAGTAGGAGCATATACTGAGAGGAGAGACGTCAAGGATAAATCACTGCCAGGTGAAAGAAGTGCTATCATTGTTCCCAGCTAGGTAATTTATGACAAGTCACGAATTGCTGAGTGCACGGAGGAGGTCACATGTATGAGGACCATGCTGTGGTAGTAAACAGGCTGGCTGTTAGTGTAGATCTTCAACCACACTTCCTGAGCTATGACAAACAGAGCTTGTGCTGTTAAAGGAACCATCTGCATTCTTGTCAATGGGCTCTGCAAACACCAGACATTGTTCCCAGTTTAGCTCACAGGCTCAGGAGAAGTCGTTTCTATAAAATGTAGTACTACAGATGCACAAGGAATATAGAAAGGAAACTAGCAACATTCCATATAATTTCCTGAGAATGACCTGAACTCATTCCAGCTTCTCACCTTTTCAGGGTATGTCTTCTCATGTAGACTGGGAGACTTATGTAGGCTGGGAGACAGTTCAGCTGGTCTGACTCCTGTGCCAGGCAGTCCAGAGCAAAAGACTAATCCTCACTGACAGTGCTGTTGACAGGGAAGCTTTCCTGGAGATGGAACCACCTCTCCCTGAAAAGATCCTTGCTGTTGAGACTCAATTCAGAGCAAGCAGCTTGTGCAAAGAACAGTGTGCTTTGTTTTTGGAAAAGGCTATGTTAGTAGGGAAAGTGTTTATCTACCTAGACAGCTGTTTGAAAGCTTCCTTAACAGAAGGCTCAGTAAATAGGATGGCTCCACTTTGCTAAAAAGGCCATGTCTTGTATAATTGATGCAGAGGAGCTCAGTGCTCTATAGCCTAAGGGTCTTCAACCTTTCACCACTGGAGAATTAGAGGAATGTTTCTCAGGCCTTTCAGGGAATGCTGTTAACAGGGAATTACCATAATGATCAAACATCTGGGATTCTAATTTGAAAGCCTTGATGTTTAATTAATATTCCAAGCCCCAATCACCAGATAATCTGTCTTTGTTCAACTCAACACGGTGATAAAGATACTATTCCATCCTGTGCTCTTTTCAACACATATTGTTGATGGCTGCTCCTGCTGCTAGCAATTATTGTAGTTGTAGCAAATGGACAGTAAATGCGCTCAGATGTATTTGAGAGGTTCTTTCATTAGAGACAATGTGTTCTAAGTGGATTTTAAGGTCTGAAAATTATTGACCTACTGAGAAATCTGTTAGAAACACAAAACTTGTGGGGAAAGATTTAACTATCTTGTAAGACCCTTCATGGCACACTTCTTAGAACACAGAGAAAATGTAGCACAATTATTTAATATTTTAAAAGTACAATGCTTATTCCTTTATTCATGCTTAGTCTGTTCTATAAATATGTTCAAAAGATTTACTAATAAAGTTGGTCAGTGCTTGGCAAGCTCAGGTACTTTTAACAGTATGTGAGGGTATGGACTAGTAATCATGCTTACTGATTTACATGGTTTAATCTCTTCAGTAGATATCATTGTAAATAAAGTTACAGAGATAAAAAAGTATTATTATTTTCTGTTTATAGTGAACAGAAAGAGGCATAGACAGCTCAGGACACTCACCTGAGGTCATATAACAACACAAGGGAGTGCAGAACAACACAAAAAGGTCCAGCTGCCTATCAAATGGGCCCATCTTCAGGATAATACAACAACAGTCATATTACAAACTTCCTGGTTTCATTTTATGCTTATGTAACTTTTCTAAAGAATTAAGTCTCACAGGACTAAGTTTGCATTATTTGCATGGAAAGACATCAGTGACAAATGTTGTGCTCACCACTTTTGGCAGTGCACTGGGCTGCATGGCTCAGAAGTATGCCTGGGATGGCTGACCTCATCAAGGTGGGAAGAAAAATATGTGAGGCTGAATGAGTCTCTCACACTGGCCTCTGGTTAATTTTGATAGTAAAAATGTGACAAAATAACAACTATTGCATCTTTGGAGTAGAGATCAGCTTCCCCCCCCCCCACCCCCACCCAGGGGCAGCAATTTTGAATAACAAATGTCTCTTCTGAAAGACCTTTGCATGGTACCTGCAGGCCCCCCCTCGGGCACTTTCAGTTCTGCATACTTCCAGTCACAATAACCACAGGCTTCAGTTCCATTGTGTCTGAAAGATTTTCTCTGCAGACTCACTAACAAGAAGAGAGTAGCAGCTGCTGAAATGTGAAAATCTGAGAGTGATGATCTGATAGCATGTTAATGTGACTTAGCAGCCGCTAGGAAGGGTGGGCAGTGGGAGGATGTGTGTGACAGTCACAGAAACTGACTGACAGTTTTGATAGCTAATTTAGTCTTTCCTACTTTTTCTGTATGACATAATGCTATAACATTAAGTGCCACTGGATTACATGGTTTGCAGTGGTTATATATACTCCTATAACTGTGATGAAGTTTGTGTGAGGAGTTGGAAGTGGAAGGAATAAATATCTAAATGACTCTGTGGGTTACTGCAACATTTTCTTGGGTTTGAAAATGGCAGAATGGTTGGGGAGAATCATGGTTGTTTGGGAACTTTTGGACATGTCTTTAAACTTACTTGGTAGTTCCAGAGGCATATATGAATATTCTGATCTTTCTAATATGATAATAAAATTATCAGTCATCCAGTTACACCAAGGCACACCTGAATTCTGGCTAGAATAGTCCTAAAACAATATTCAGTGAGAAAAATACTCTCTTCTTACTAGCTTTTTGAGAGAAAAGTCTCACCAGTGTGAGCTACATTAATATTACAGTTTTATGTGTGCTTAAAATTCTGCTTTGCTTTTTTTAACTTACTGCTGCATCTGAATGGCATCTGAAATATTTTATCTTTGAATTTACTTGGGAGTTTTTATGAAGCTAAGGAAAAATGCTGTAGCTCTGCCATTTGGAAGTGAATATGGTACGTAAGTCACTTTCTTAGAAAAAAAGGTTATATCATGAGTGACAGATGCTTTAAATAACATCTCTAGATTGAACATAACTTGCATCAAGTTCCATATACATGTTTCTCAATGGCTTTAGCCCAACCTCTTCTTTGTAAGAGCTGCATTGAAGTCCACAGAAAAAGAGTACCTGTCCAAGGTTTCAGAAGATGTGGAATCCAAACATAGCAGGACTCTAAAGTTTGGGGGAAAATGGTTTAACAATTTAGAAATTGCTCAAATTTTAAAGTTCTTGATTTTTTAAAAAAGTATACTAGAAAGCATAACTGACAAAAGAAGGAAATTATTTATTCCATGCTTCTGCACACCAGTTCATGTTTGAAGGTATTCCCTTCCCTCCCATTTCACAGACCAAATTGTACTTCAGGGGGAACTTTTCTCTGGATTTAGAAAAGTCAGGTGGTGCCAAATGTTGACAGCAATAAATATGTGCTTACAGCCTGGGTTATCTTTCAGTTGTCATGTACAATCACCAGTGGCCTGGATTTGGACTGGTCACTCGCATTCAGAGTTTCTGGGAGATGCCTGTTGAGCTCAATAAGTATCTCAATGCTTGGTTTCCTTCCTAAATAATTTCTAACATCCAAATTAGAAATTTTATGCAATATCATGCAGCTGTTTTATGCCCATGTTGTTCAAACTGCAATGCTTTCACTTTGTAAATGACAGTATTTGGTGACTTCTATACTAGGGTACAGATTCTAAAATCTAAATCTGTGAAATACAGATTATAATAGCAAGGCAAATAGGCCCTCCATGAAGATGGTACATTTACTTTTTGTTGGACTCTTCACCTGCCATCACAAGTTTTCCATTCTCTGTTTCTTTTCCATCTCGTTATTCCTGGTGCCACCTCTCTGTGCTGTTCCGTTCTTTCTCCTTTTACTCTGAGCCCTTTTGTTTGTACTGTTCTCCAAGTCTCTGTAATGGAGCAAGGAGTAGAGCCTCCCACAAACATTATTTTTTCCTGTTGCTGCTGTCCCCTGGAGCACAGTTTCCCCCGTATCTGTTCTTTCCTGTCCTATATGTGCCATTAGCCATAATGGCAGCAGTACTGGATAGCACATGCATAACCCTCTATAGCTTGTTCCAGCTTCTACGAACAGATGGTTTGGATTTTTCCATGCTGATAGGCCAATTTTCTTCAGGCCTTCCCCTCAGTCCTGATGCCTGCCCCATCCCCAGCAAGGTGTTTTCCCCTCTCTCTTGCAGAACTGATGAGCTCTGCTTTTCCTAGTCCTGTGGTGGTACACACCACTGCAGAGGGACATGCCTGCAGCAAGGGCTCCTCCTGCTCCCATCCTTCAGGTTCCTGTTGTCTGATGATGCTCCTTGCTCTGTATTATGGCCAAAAAAGAGGTACATATTAGACACCAAGCCAGAAAGAGAACCACTATGGTTCAGCTGCAGTTGTGCAATCTGGAGCAGAATCTGACCCATATTAAACACAGTGGGCACATCCTCCTGCAGAAAGTGATGTTCACAGTGTTTCTGTGCTCAGCTCTAGCTGTCACTACTCTGAAATCAAAAAATTGTGGCATGTCCTTTTTATCTAATTCACCTATTTTGTTCCCTCTTTGTAGAAGAACTTGTGAAAAATGTTGGTGAACAGGAAAAAGACCAAAGCAGAAATTCCACAGATGCACAGTTACAGGAAGAGGCAACAAGGACACAAAATGAGAGTAGTCAGGGAAGTGATGGTACAACCTGTCCTCCCAGATCCATCGTCCTACAAGTAGTCTCTTTCGACACTCCTCTGAGTGATGAATCCAGCTCAGAAAAATGCACTAACTCTGATCCGAACCAGAAAGATCTCAGCGATGCCCAGCAAGAGACACAGAATACAGACCCACTGAATGGTAATGCTTCATCACAGAGCACCAGCCAATCTAATGGAGCTGTCCAGGGTGAAGCTGCAGCAGTGTCTGGTATCTCCCTGTCAAACATCAACAGTAATGTAAAATACTGAAATAAGGTGTTGTACAAACCACCAGCATAGGACAGTTTCTTGAGGCATGTGTGAAAGCAGTAGTGTTCTAAAACCATCAAATAGAAGCATATCAACAAATATGAGCTTCTTTATATTAGCTATTTGGGATCTACTAGGAAATTCATTAGAGAATATATTTTAGTTGAACTGGAAGAATGATTTTAGAATAATTTAAAGATATGTATTTCCAATTAAATAGTCGTTTCTTATTGGACAATTAGGTGAACTTTCAAAACAGAACTATCTAACTTTTTATCTTTTAATAAGTAATTATGCTATTAATATTTATTCCCCTTAGTTGAGGCACCTAATGTGATTGTTATTTTGTAAACCACATTCTTTGTACCAAATGTAGTGTGAATCTAAGAGTTAAGCTTAAGTAGATGGAATTTGCCAGCTGCAGTAGTCATGGGACTGTGTCATTGTCTTAATTAGGAAGATCAGTCTCTTGGCTGTAGCTGCAGGACAAGTGGAGCAGCCAGAAAATCGCTAAAATGTCAGAATATGTTTTTAGAATATGTATGTTATCACAAGATGATCACGTCCAGTATCTGGTGATTGCAACACAGTATGAAGGGCAACACGCCCAAGCAATGAGGAATAGATGTCATCAAAGGAAGAGAAAGACACTGTGCATCTTCCTTTTATTTTCTGAGTTTGCTTATAGTTAGAATAAGCTCTGAGGCATTAGGGTAATAAGAACAATCAAGGCGTATAATGACATTTCTTTTCCTCACTTTTACTTAAAAGCTAAACTCATTAATGCTTTAATGACAGTAAGCTTTGCAATATTGTGCCAGAAGTATGGCATTGTCTGAGCAGCAGCGTTGAAGTGCTTATAATGCTTAGCTTAGACACGAGTATATGACTTGGCATATTTCTCAAAAAAGCTTTTTATGGAGAACTCCCACTTACTCTAGATTTCCGCATTCCACAGCTCCATGCTTTTATTGTTGACAGGTTTTTTCCATCAGAAATAACAGATGGTTAATTTAGGGCCCTAAATCAAAATATTTACACTAAAATTATTTTCACAGCATTTGAAGTTGTCTAATAACTGACATTTTTATCTTTTGACATGCATTTTTTACACCAGGTTTGTATTAAAGCTCAACTTACAATTAAAGTGCCTTAGAAAAGTTCCCCATCTCCTGGATGAGGAATGCAGTAGGAAGAGCTGCATCTTTTGCCTTTCAGACTCTGCAGAAGGCAGTTGTGGTGTAGCTGTACTTGTGCATCTTTGGATGGCTGGCAAACAATAATGATGTTTGAGAGATCAGATACAGCTCAGCATACAGTTAATTCACTCTGTTGCATTGACAATCTTTACATTCCACCTTTCCAAAGAGATTTCTTTCCTTAGAAAATGCTAATTTCATTTGTTTTCTAAGGCAGGAAATTTTCTAGAGAATGCCTTGTACTTTAAAACTTCAAACTGCAAAATTTATGAAAAGGGTAAGAAGCCATTAGGTTTTAAATAGTGTATTTGCACCTCTGTGGATGTCCAGTGGATCCAGACAGGACTCTTTTAACCAAGGGTAGACATCTTCAGTGGAATGTTGCTTCAAGCAAGCAAGAGGTACCAAACATATGATCTTACATATTTTCCCTCTTTCACAAATCAGACTTAATTGTGTATTCTGAGGGACACCATACACCTGTCAGGACATTATTAGCAATCTCCATGCTAGAATTCCCTACTTCTGTACTTTCTGTACTGAAGATGGAGGGGGTAGAAGGCTAGGTTGATATCCAGAGTGCTTGCTGATTTCTGGGGTGAAGAAGTGAGCACCTGCAGGTGCTACGGCTGGGAAGGTGAGATAGAAAGGAAGAAGAAAAGCAACATGATTATTCAGGTTGAAATTTCATATGTTAGCTGTCAGTGTTCTGTGTTTTATAAGAAGCAGAAAATCCAGTTGAGTTTTCTGTGAGTAAGTGATTCAGTTATAACAGAGCTGGGGAGCACAGGAAGAGGACATGTGCACATTCTTGGGAACTGTCAGTGAATGTTTGGATGTGCTATGATGAAGGGGTTCCCCATTTAAAAAAAATCAAAAGGGGCTGTTTTCCAGTCCTTGTATCCCATCTCTTTCTAGGTGTAGTTCTTGTAGACCATCATGTTCTGGTGACAGGAGTAGCTCTGCCCTGGGTCCTGGTTGGTGCAAAGGGAAGACCAGAGGGTCGCTGTTACAAGCGCTGCAGTTGAGGCTGGATGTTGTTTTTCTCCACAATACCTTTTTTCCTTTCAATCATCTCACTTTCATTGAATTGAATGGTACAAGATTAAATGAAACTATTATAAGGTGATTTTTTTAAGTGATGATTTTCCTTTTCTACTGAGTGATTTATTTATTAGAACATTAATTTTAAAAACTGCCTATGTTTAATTAAATGAATCCATATTTCAATGATTTATAAATGATAATTGGCAAACTTTTAACTTCTCACTTGTAATGATAGCCACATTAATCGTTAATATTAAAATGCAAGGGAGATAATAAATCTGTGATAAATCAGATTTCCAATAGTTTCACTCTGTATGACAGGAGAGGATTGCCCAGTCCCATCGAGGGTGTAGCACATTCAGAGTCAGCAGCAGTCAGCCAGAGAGAGCCTCTGCAGAAGAGCCAGGTTAGACAGCAGTGGGCAGATGCAGACCAACCACATGGCAGTGTGATTTATGGTGCTGCAGATGGCACCAGGGGATCATCTGTACCATGCAAATGCTCAGTGCTGCTGTGGCCCCGCAGAGCTCAGCAACAGTGGAGCACTGCATCCCAGCAGAGCGGGAGCAGATTGCTGTGCTGCCTGCTTCCTCAGTGCTCCTTGGGTGAACCAGCATCCTGCCACTCAGGGAAGGCATCCATGTTCATGCATGGGACATGGATGGAGGGAAAGTTAGATTAAAAAAGCAAATAATGTGTTTATAAAAAAAGATAGGGTTTATAAGATAACGGCCATTAGCAACCACATTTTTTTTTATCACATAAAAAACCTGATGCACAAAGAAGAAGAAAGCTATATATGTTAATGTATAATTTTTTAAAATTTATACCACAATATAAGAAAGGCATTATCTAGTAGAGGTAGAGACTGTCCAGAGGAGGCCATAGAATGATGAAAGGCCTTGAGGGGAAGCTGTGTGAGGAGCAGCTGAGATCACTTGGTTTGTTCAGCCTGGAGAAGAAGAGACTGAGAGGAAACCTCATTGCAGTTACAGCTTCCTTGTGAGGGGAAGAGGAGGGGCAGACACTGATCTCTTCTCTCTGGTGACAGTGACAGGACTGAGGGAATGGCCTGAAGTTGTGTCAGGGGAGGTTGGGTTGGATATTAGAGAAAGGTTCTTCACCCAGGGGGTGGTTGGGCACCAGAACAGGGTGCCCAGGGAAGTGATCATAGCACTGAGCATGACAGAGTTCAAGAAACATTTGGATAATGCTTTCAGGCACAGGGTGTGACTCTTGGGGATGGTGCTGGGCAGGACCAGGAGCTGGCCTCAATGATCATTGAGGGTTCCTTTCAACTCAGCATATTCTGTGATTCTGTGAATGGTTTTGTTTTAAGGCTTCCACAAACTCAAGTGTCAAGTAAAATTTAAATATTTAGATAAATAGCTTTTACTTTCATATTTCTTCACGCCCCTTTTTTTTTGTTTTTATGGATAATAATGCTAATAAAGTTTTGCTAAATCGCTTCAAAAAGAGCCACAGGCTGAAAGATCTGTGGACATCCTTATTCTAATTAACGTTATTCCAGTTTTGAGACTTTAAAAGCCTTTGAAGAATTGGTTGTCTGTATTCCACCTACATTAAATTTATGTAAAATAAGGGATGGTGTAGGATGCTGCTCAGGGGAATATGACCCATCTGCTGGTGGCTGCATTACAGAGTGGGCAGCACACACTCTGCCACCATTCAAGATAGTGAAACAAGGGTGAAATCAGTAGCAACCCTTACTGGTTTACAGCGAAGCCATGGTAGATTCATAGGTATTAATTTGGGTGTTAATTTTCTTCCTTCCTCATGCTTGTTCTCTTGAGTTTTCTTTCTTCTCTTCCTGTTCTCTTTTCTAAACTGTCAGCCTCTTCAACTCTCCATCATCTTTCAATTTTCCTTTCAGGTCATGCCTCATATGCTTTCCCTTTCAGCTACTTCTACCTTTTTTTTCTGGCTTTCAAAAATATTCCCCTCTCTATTTTTATAACTTTTTTGGTTCTCCCAGGTCATGTTTTCCACTTTTGAGACTTCTGTGCTTTTCATTTTTGACATTTTCAGTTCAGCGTCCTTACTGGTGGGATCCCTCAATCAGCTGGATAAAACTGAGAAGTTACCATATGTAGTTAGTAAATGCCACTGTGAGTTTGCTCCATTGTACATTGTCTACCATCTCAGTGTATAATTTCCTCAGCTGTACTCATTCAAAGCAACTGAAAGAATAGTTTAGGAAACAGCTTAATTTGATGATTGTCAATTTGAGATTCATGTTGAATCACTTAGTTTGAAAGCTGCTTGTGTTTCTCTGTGTCATTGCTCCTATCTGATTGAATTAATTGAATTCTTAGAACTTGACACTGGCATCTTTCACTATCTGGGAGAAACTTTGATTTGAAAGCCTACCGTAAAGAGGATTTAAACAGCCCTTCTCTGCAGAGGATGAATTTTGAGTTTCAGTAAGCTGGAAGAAAAAGCACCAAAACCATACCCACTCTATTAACACTCATATAAAAGTCTTCATAGTTTTCTTTCATGCTGTGATCTATTGCTTTCATTCTATCTTTTGCCTTGTGGATAAACCATAATGATTATTTAATTCAAGCTGATGCTTATTCTGATGAGAAAGCAATTAAAGAAAACAGTGACTGAGACCTCATTTTAACCTTAAAATATCTGGAGGAACTAGATTTTGTCTGTCTATGGCTGTGCAGATTCTCTTGACTTGTTTAACTTCCTCCTTCAGGTTCCCAATCACATTTTTTTATCTTCCAGGGGAGCCTAAACACTGTAAGCAGTCAGAAGATATTGTAAAAGCCACGGAGCAGACAGAAGCACTGGTACAAAACTAGATTTGCTATTTCTTAAAAGCTTCTGACACTTCAGGCAGGACAGGTAATTTGGTAATTTCTTTCTTTCTAAATGATGATGTGATAAACCATCCTCAATTCAAGTATATGAAATATTTGAAGTAGTAGTATCAAAAATCTCTTGTTTATGCATTTTCATTTGACCTCTGTTGCAGGAGAAAAGAACTCTAGCTGTTCCTACCTCATGATCTCAGAGGCTGTTTTCTGTCAACTTGTTCTTGGATCATCCTATTTTTGTGGAGAGTGATTAAACAAAATATTCAAAAATGTAAAATGTAAAATCCTGAGCTGGTAACTCAAGGCACTTAACAACTTGCAAGATTTCAGTTGTTTTTGTGTTGCTATTTCCTCTTCTATTCTGCTTTCTTAAACTAGCCAAAATAATTTTTTCAGCCAAAGTTGGACCTTGCTTTGTTGCATCGCTGGTACCAGACATTTCCAGTTAATCACGAGCCATGTGAAAACATGATGTTTGTCATCTGCCTGGGATTGCTGTTACATGTCACTGCTGCTGGCGTCCAATGAAAATGGAAAATCAAAATGAAATGTGTTTCTAGATCCTTGTTCATGCAATCATGCTGCATGCACCATAAAAGTCCTACTTGTTAGCTTCCTTAAAATATCTGGAAATAAATGTTTGTAGAGTGTACAGGGAAGTTGTAGAGTTACGCTGACCAGCCCGCGAATGAAGATTCTTCCCCACTGCAGTGGCTGCCATATGGACAGAACTGGTGTTGAACAAATCAATATTTGAAATATCTCTTGAAAATTAATTGAATAGCATCTGGCGTTTAAGATTAAAACATTTTGAATCCTACAGTGTTTTGAAAGACATCAGCAATGGTGTCAGCCCAACCATGAAGCTAGTGCTTACTGTTTTGTAGGGTGGAAGAGACAGCAACAGAAACACATGAAAATTGCTTCACTTCACCAAAACATTGTGTTGCCTCTTAGACAGAATTGGAAGGTGACACCGAGGCCTTATGTCATGGCTTATCTCAAATGCAAAGGGGACAACATGCATCCTGCAAAATCCTAGCTAGAGTTTGTTTCTTTTCGAGGGCCAGCAAAAACGGAGCACACAGGCAGTCACCTCTGCAAGAAGCCTCAGAATGAGCCCTTCAGCCCAAACTGTGCCCACAAAGAAACACCATTTTCATCTCCTCTTCCCTCGAGCTGCACATGGCCCCTCCTGACTTGTCTGGGTGTCCTACACAGATGCAGCCAACCTCATTTCCCTCTGCTGGAACCTGCCAGGAACCTTCCAGGCTCCCCTTCAGCTTGTCGGCGCTCATGTGGCTTGGATTGCTGCCATCCCAGTTCTCCTTTTTGGACCCTGTGGTTATTACCTCACTGAACAAAGTCTTTCTGATCAGCCATGGTCTGCTCTGAAGGGGACTCGTGGGGGCAGTGGCACTCCCCTCTGTGCCAAGGGTGATTGTCAGCACACTCTGTGTGCTCTTCATGTGCTGCTTCAGGGATCCAACCAGAGCTCAGCAGGCATCAGGCTCAACCTCAACAAGGGCAGGCTTTGTCTGATTGAAGAAGGAGTCTTGAAACAATCACCTTTGCTGAGGGACCCTGACTTGTCCATAGCTGTTGACTGTCTCTTTTCTACAGCGAAGCAATCAGAATTGAGCTGGGAACAGTGTAAGCTCTGAGCCCTGAGATAAGGGCATGCCAGAAGGTGGAATTCCTGTCATTGAATATGTAAGCCATATATGTGCTATGCATAAGTAGTATGCATAGTTTTAATTTAAGAAATGTTTGTGCATATAGGATGTAAAAAATACATTTAAGTTGTTTTGTGTATCTGGTCCAACGCTTGTATTTAGCATGGAGAAATTTCTGTACAGTGCAGTTAACGAATGAAATGTTAACAGATGAAATTGTATCATAGATGTTATAATGCAATCAATATTTTTTGCTAAGAGTTAAGAATTTATATATTCTCTGCTAGTGTTTGAGCAAATCATTAGTAGCCTGGACCACTCCGTGCACCTTTGCATCCTTTTTGGGAATGTTGGACTCTTTTTCTTTCCTTTGTAATAAAATGTAAACCATCTCATGGTTTCTTATTGTCATTATGACAAGAGAAGAATTTTAATGGTCATATCAGACTTTTTCTTTAAAGTAAGTTGCCATATGCTGTGGCAGTGGAAAATATTTTTGGTTAAGATCTGAGAACTCAGAACTTTATTTCAGATAAGTTGATCATCTGTAGTTCCCACCAAATTTGAAAAGAACAAAAGACAACTACTATCTTTAAAACCTAGGCCAGTTAGGCATTTGTTACTGACTGCTTTTCAACATTGTAATTTATGATTCACTGAGACTGAAATCAGTCTGAAGCAATCAGAATTTAATCTTTATATTGTATTTTCAATTTCAGACTTTTACCATAGTTGAACTTGAAGTTTTCTTTTCTGTGTCTCTATTCAGTTGAGACTTACTACTCTCCAGAAATTTTCACCTGGAAATACAATCAGAAAATATAACAGATTCTGCAGAGAACTTGAAGCATCCTTTGGGGCTCTCAGTGTCCAGTTGTCATAGGTAGCACCAAGATCTCCCACTGCAGAAGCTAGAAGGAGCTCCTAGTTTCACAGGAGGCACTCACTGCCTGCAGATCTCATTCATTAGGATAGAAGAGTGATTTTTCTATAAATAATCCTATTTGCTCATTTGTATTCAGTTTTTATCACTGTGGTAGACCTTGCTGAAATACAAGAAGAGTTGTTAGTTTTTTGTCAATGCCAGCTGATTCTCTTTCTTTCTTCCTTCCTTCCTTTACTCTTAGCAAGATTTTGCCTGGACATGACCCAAAGCTTGGTGTGTTGTTTGGATGAGGAGAAGTTTTCTTTGATGGAGAAGACCAATAGATCCAACACATGTTAGTTAAGGCTTTGAGCTGGGTGAAATCTGTGTTCATATGGCAGAAAGGCTTCTTGAGAAAGCCTCTCCCTGGACAGTAGTTTATCTCTGAAACCTTTAAGGCTGCGCTACCAAAACACTGCATGGGGCCCTAAGAAATGGTGTTTGTATCTGCATCTCTCCCACAGCATTCTGGGCATGTACCCTGCATCGAGCACACTGAGGAGCTGTAGCTATAAATGAGCCCTCAAGAGGTTTATTTTGTACTTTTATCTTGAGATTTATGACAGATATATTATGTAATATTGTTATGGGTTATGATCTAGCCAGTATTTTTTAAATTTAATTTTCAAGAAGGCAATCTACAACTGTGTGTTTTTATTCTGCTGTATTTGTCCATATTTCCTATGATGATATTCCCAAATAAATTTGATTTGAGGGCAAGGATTGTGAAGCTCCTGAGTGTTAGTTACAAATTTGATTTCCTGGAGCATTTTTGCTCATCTGTGTATGATTGTCTTTGAGAAGTGACAGTGCATATATGGTTGTTTCCAAGCCTTCCACCCATTTGGGACTCCACACTTTTTCCATGACTGTCCCAGTTTGCCATACAAACTCACTCACATCCTCACAGCACACTTGAAAACAATTTCTCTAAGTGAGTCTTGCCTTCTTTGCCTTTATGGCTAAAATAGCCCTCACATGAAGAAAAACATAACCAATGAAGCATTTTTTTACACAAAAAAATTCTTGCTGTGGTTGAAATTGAAGGAGCCACTGGGACTGTACTTGTTAGCAACAGTTCTTCAGGAAAGTTACGACTTTGAGACATATTTCCATGGCGTGGTGTAAATTTTATAATCCAAGTTCAGTGTAACTGGGATTAAACAGGGCCCCTTTCTACTTGGATTGAAAATGAATGGAAAGAATCCCATAGACTCAAACATGTAGCAAATCCTAACTAGGTACATGATGAAAATAAATCAAGACAACTACTTCATACCACATTCTTTGCAGTTCCTGTTTTCCAGGTGCTATTTGAGCTACATGCACAAAGGACCTTCTTCTTGCAGAGATGCCAGAAGTCAAACAAGCCACTACTGTAATGAAAATAATTTCAAATTAACAAATCAAGATCTCTAGTGGTAAGTGTCTAAAATGTATATTTTTAACAGACTATACATTTATTATATGAGAGGGAGGAAAATGTAAGTATGACTAACATTCTTCAGCAGCAGCTTCAAGATTTCTGTGTTTAGTAGTTTAGCAGACAAGGCTTGTCTGAAAGGGGAGTGCATCCCTTTTAGAGCATTTTAAAAAAACTCACATCCCTGAAAAACAGTATGGAAAAATGAGTGGAAATGGATTTAATGCTATGAGTAAAAGAAATTGTCATCTGTCAAACATGCAAACATTTAGGCTACTTCCCTGGAATTATTTTACTTTCCTGGTCATTTAATTATTTAATGGATCTCCAGAGACTCCTTTTCCATGTCCCAGGGCAAACATTCAGAAGTTTTATCAAACTGTGAACGTCTAAGTTTTCCCCTGGGAACAAAGAAGCAAGTCATAACCACAGAGTTATAAATGGAAAAAGTCTCTTATTAAAAAATGGACTTCAACTTTTATGGGCTGAACTTTGTTGCAAAATACTTCCTTTGTACTTAGGCAAGTCCTTTGCTTATGGCGTTTTCGTGGGGAATCGTTGGGGAACTTTACATTAGCAGAGCTTGGACAGATAATATCTTAACCAAATAAAGTATTCTGACAGATTACAGAGTATATGAACTTTAAAGCTGTTTAGTTTTGTGCAACATCCTGTATAGGTCATTATTACAAACCTGCAGTCTGTAATAAAGTTGTAGCTAAATAAGGCAGTCAAAATCAAAATGGTAGGTACAATCTTGGCTTTAAGATGGACTAGTCAAGCAGAATAGATGTTTCTTCACTGTTATTTGGACTGTAGTTATAAAGCTGTCTCATCACCACATAGGACCTAATGCTGATGCACCTACAAGCAACACTGCTGACCTGCAAGAGGAACTTTGGGACTTGTGTCATAATAACATGAATAAACATCAAATTACATTAAAGTATTGGCTAATTATTTGTATAAAGCCTGATATGATTATCTCGATCAAAACTCAAGGAGCCAAAGGGTCAAATTCACCTATGATGCATTTCCATGAAAGCCAAGAGAGACAGTGTCATTATACCAGAAATTAATTTGGTAATTGGATAGTAATTGGTTGTCTCTTGCCTTCTCTGTATTCAGGTGGTTTGTAGATTTTTTTCCTACAGTGCAGGGTACTCTGAGGGTCTAATGTCTCTGTACAAAGCACATGTTCAACTTTAGGCATCTTAAATTCTTTTTTTGAAACTGTGCTTCCTTTTCTTTGAGACTGCTCAGCTTTGAGGGAGAGCTGTATTTTTCCTACCAGTCAGAAATGAATATTCACCTTTATTGTTTGGGTACTTCCGGAGTTCACAGCTGGAATTAATGGCAGCATATTTGTGTCAAGCATTTTAACATAATGCATGATGCATCTTTATTTTAGCATTCCCACCTGGGGAGGACCCCTGCTCTGCTAGGCACAAGGGGTTTTGGGGTAGGGCAGGACCATGACTGCAGCCAGCCTAGTTCTGGAGGACATGTGTGGGGTTTCAAGTAAATAGTAGATACAGGAGCATGACTACAGAGTTGATATTTCCAGTAAATTAGAGAATAAAAATGTCATGAGCAATTTAAATATTATTTATAGTTGACCTTCATGTCTGTTTTTAATATTCAATCTGCTGAGTGTTTAAAAAAGCAATTAAAAGTCCCATATAATGTTAAAACCCTTGATAAATGTAATAAACAAATGACATATTCAAAAGAGAGAATCTATGTCCCATTAGGAGAGAAAAAGAAAGATGAGAGCAACATATGGCAGTATAATTAGAATGATTAGGGAAGCACATCAACAGAATTTATGCTGCAGGGAAAATGTAATAAGAAACCAACACACTTTCCTCACTGCCTTGAAAACTGCAAATACCGCTCTCTGAAAAGGAGAAGATGCAGAAAGGGTCCCTGGCATTTAAAGCTGTAACTTGTGTTCTTCTGTCATTATTAAAGATGCACACAGCCATCTGCAAACCATTTATTTTTTGCAGAGTTCACATTGTCCCATTGCTTTGATTAATAAGGAGCAATATTACACCTCAGCTGCTTTTCAGAAAGATGCTATTTTGGAAACCTAATTAATACTCATTCCACAGTTAGCTTGAGGTGTTCGTTAGTGCCAGATACTGAGTTCTTATTTGTTTCTCATTATGTGGAGAGTATTGCTTCTCAATGCCAACGTTTTTGTTTTGCATTTTGGAATAACCTTTCGACACTCCTGCTTCCCACAGCCCTCCCTTCAGAAGAGCTAATAACACCTGTCATCATTATTTTCACATGCCTGTTAATGTCTGTTGAAGACATTGGGGGCTATTTGCATAGATAGACTATCCTCATGCACAGCAAATATTCCTGCCATTTTCTGAACAGTTGGGCCAAAGAGAAAAGCAATATCTAGAAACTTGGCAATGCAATTAAAATCTCAGCTTACCACTAAGGGTCAGTATATACTAGGCAAATGAATCCCTACGAAATTGAAAGAGTGTGTTTGGCCCAGCAGAAGTACAAAATAATTTTTCTGCCCTAAACCCCCCAGATTATTTAATAAACAAACCAGAAAATCTATAGCAGAATACAGACACTGAACTTGGATAAACTCCATCAGCCCACTTTGATGAAACTGGAGATTAATAGCATCTTACCAAGCGGCCTGAGGTTTAGTAGAGGGTGCACAAATATCTTGCTTGAGATTTGCTTGAAGTGCTGCTATCCTCACTGGAGGATAAAGGAGAGAATATGGCAAAGCAGACGGCATTTAGCATCCACTCAGTTGCCAAGTGTAATGCTGTGCATGAAAAGGTTAAATGTAATTGAACATGTCAGGAATCAACAGAACAACTGAGGCTCTTTCTGGAGCTCACTCTTGCACTGAGCTGCTATAGAAAAAAAATAAAAAGAATAGAAAAAGAACATCTGTGGGCCTGGGCACCAACACGGATGCAATAGGAGAGGAAGAAAGGGGACTTTGAGGGACAGCATGTTTTAAATATGCCCTTACATTGTCCCCCAAGGGTTAGTGGACACACAGTGCCTAATTTACTGCAGGAATAAGGTTCTTCATGAAAAAAATAGTCTTAAGAGAAATGAGGAGAGAGCCCCATACTGAGCCAGGGACATTTTATTGTACAGCACCAGCTGCATGAAAGCAGAGCTGCAGCCTGCAGGAGCCCTGCTTGGGTCTCTCCCCAGCCACCACAGCCCACCCAGGCCAGCTCTGGAGGGCTGTGACAGCCACACCCAATGCTTCACCTTCTGGAGTAGGAGAAATGCTTTTTTCTTGAAGAGCAAAAGCCAGCACCAGGCTGGCTCTTGATGCTGTATTCTGTTAGAGGAAGTGCAGATGAACTCAAGTCCCTTCCTTACTGACTGACAGGCAAGAGAACCTCTGCCTGCAGCCTCTCAGTGTTGGATGTGACAGTTTTGGTTAAATAACACCAATAGTGCAAAAAGTAATGGTGATTTTTAAGTTTACATTCCTGGGGAGAATAAATGATACTATGAAAAGACAGCTGGTAAGTCCTTGAAGACTTCAATAGAATTTATAGCAATTTTAAAATAATTTTTAAAAAAATCCAGAAAAAAAAAGCAAGAAATCCAGTAATTAAATTGATAACAGGATAATAGAAGCTGTCCTGTACACTACACATTGTATTTCTCCAAAGAAAAGTATGTTGTCCACCAAAACCTGTGATCTTTCTCAAGCAAAATTCCTCTGACTTCAGTGGAAAGTTTGCTTTAGAATGGAGTTTTAAATCTTGCTTCTTAATATAATCTTAAGTATTATCTGATTTTGAACCTGGAGAATAAAGATCATATAAATATTCTAAAAGTCAAATCCAGTTCAAACTAAATCTGGGTGGGGTTTTTTCCCTATTATTTATAAAGTGTAATTATACTCAGGTCCAACAATCAACCTGAAGCAGCATGTTCAGTGATGAATTCTCCAAGCTTTTGTCAGGTGTTTGGTGTGTTGCCTTTGAAATGCTGAGATTCCAAAGTGTTCAATACCTTGTCCTGGTATCAAGTGCTATAAATCATGTCCATGTTTTCATTTGCTCACAGGTCCTAGACAGTTCTCCTCTGCAGCCTGTGGTACTAATAACCAGCAAAAAGCCATTAATATCCAAAGTGCTTTATTAGCTAGCAACACAGAGACATGGTGTGAGGCTAAACACCAATGACTGATTCACAGCCTGGCAGTGCTGTGGCAACGAGCAATTTAGTGAAGAGCCTGGTGCTGTGCAAAAGCAAAGCCATGGCAAAGCTGGGACCTGAGCCCAGCTCTTGCTGCCATTCCAGACCTGACTTGGGGCCATTCAGTTTCTGAAGGGTCATTTGCTTCTTTTTGTTGTTTGTGACAGAAAAAGCTCTCAGTCCTGTAAGTCCTGTAGCGGCTTCTGTATAATTGGAGAGTCCTTCTTTAGTCCTTCTTGCACACCCTTGCTGAGCTGGAGTCATGGATCCTGTCTGCAGTGTTTCTACAGAAAATGGAACCAAAGAGGACAGATACAGAGATACAGGTGGAGGCAAAAAATGGCTCTCAAGGATAAAAAAACACTTGTTGACAGATCCTGTTCTCAGCAGGTCTTTGTGGAAGACCTCAGATTGAGAGTGAAATCACCATGCAAGGCATAGACAAAAGGGTCTGTGTTTTCCTATATTTAATCTTTTTTGGGTTTTTTCCCCTCTTTTTTCTTTTTTTTTTTTTTTCTGTAAGCTCAACCCTTTAAAAAAGACTTACAGCAGTGGAAAGTTAAACTGAAGGTAAAACTGTATCAAAGGCAAGCAGTTAATACAAAATGACAGTGAATTCATTTTAAAAAATTGCCATTGATAAAAAATCGAAATTATCTGTTAAGTGTGACTTTGAAACAACATAGTTTTCCTTCTCTACCTTATTCCATTTTGTGCCACAGAGTTTGCATGGTGAATGAAAAGGTTGGTATGAACCATGCCTGTGCTCCTTGGGCTCCAAACTGGAACCTTTCCTAATGCCTCCAGATAGTAGTGATCTCTTGTGGACAGAAATCCCTTTGGCTGCTGCCACAAGCCAGCCTCAGACCAAAAGCAAGACAAGTATTTAAGCGTCACATACCCAGGGAACACAGGGAAGAGTGTCTTTACATCCCCTAGACAGAGTCACCTCTGCTTTCTTCATTACTTTTTATCTATCTACATCACTGCAAGTAACTCTACCAGCAATGGTAAAAACTGTCCTTAACCAGAAGGACCATTTTATGTGAACATTTCTCTATATGCCAGACAAATCCTCTGTACAATTGACAATCTTGTCTAAATTAATGTATGATTTATTTTGTACCTTTTTTATTTACAACAAGCCATAGAGTACAGCTCACACGCAGTAGTTAAGCTCTGGCAGTACTGACGTCAGGGAGCTAACACATTTGCGAATTACATTTCTAAGTCATAGAAAATAAAAGAAAAGAAATGACTGTAAAATAACTGTTTTATCTCCGGGGCTGAGGGTCACAGGACACGTGTGCAGTGTCTGCAGAGCCCCGAGGCCCTCCCGGTGCCTGGCACGGTGAGCGGCAGGGCAGGGCAGGCGCGGCGGGGCCAGGGCAGCTCGGTGACTCCGGGATGGCGCTCGGGGCAGCTCTGCCCTGGCTAGTGCCCCCACTCCTCTTCCCTCTCGCCAACTCCCTCTTCTTCTTCTGGAAACACTGAGTCGCTCTGGCTCTTCAGATGCTTAATCCCTGCAAATACAGAAGTCATGGTTAAGGTCGTATTTAGCTTCCATCAGGTATCTTTTTATGAAGGAAGAAACAGAAAACAAAAATGAGGGCAAGTTTAATGCCCATATTTACTCACTTTTCCACAAACCTCAAAATTCAAATCATACCATGGTGCATTTATGACAGAAATATTCTCTTCCTTGAATATAGGCCCAGAACAATGTTTGCTTTTCTTTTGTCCCTTGTAACCCTTGATCAGGTTTGTGTTGAGCAGCATTGCAAAGCTGTGCTGATGCAAAGAGAGCATTGCATCTGGCAGAGAGGAGACTGCTGGCACTAAAGCTGTGACAGGATCTGATAATTTCTTACATGGAGAATGTGTTCTTTTGACCTCCAAACAATACCATGAGGGGCTGGATGAAAAGGTGAAATACTTATCACGGGATATTTGGAAATTCAGGTTTGAGGAAAGTTATGAAGTGCATACTGCTGGCTGGTTTCAGTCAACAAGTGAAGTAGACTCCAAGAAAATGAATCATATTACAGTTATTTCCCTGTCTCATGTTCAGTACAAGCAAGCAGACCTCAATGAATGGACCTAATCCCATCTTCTCAGCTCCACCTTGGTGTGATAGAAGAATTTGAGCTGGAAAAGGAAGCAATATCAGGATAAAAAGACGACAGAGAGACCAGAGAGGAAGGGTTGCTATTTAAAAAAATCTAAAGAACAAATGCACAAGGTTAGTCTCTGGGTCTCCTGGTTTTTGACAAACAAAGTTTGAACATAACTATACTCAAAAATGCATGATTTGAACAAAATGTATGCCTGAATCAGGCTATTTTCTGGTGCCATTACATGAAAATATTTTTCATTTCATTAGAGATCATACATGGTTCTGGTCACATTTCTAATCATCAGAAAAAAGGCTCCCTTTTTTATCACTTCCTCTCTGTGATGAGGAGAAATGACACCCCAGCTGCTTTGTACAGCCACTGCTAGATAATCAAACACCACAATATGCATTCTGCAAGTCATAGACTTGTCAGGGCAGTTTTCAAAAAGGGCTTCACTCTTAAGGGTTACAGGGCAAGATCCAGATTACCACTAATTGTGAGTGAGAAGAGTTGGTGATGGTGTACATCCAAGAGTTTTGTCCCCAGTGTCACTTAATCTGGAAGTTCCCACACTTCAGTGTTTATTTCCACACCACTCCAAAATACAAGATAGGTTTTCTCCAAACATATCACTTAAAAAAAAAAAAAAAATCAGCGTAAGTTATTCCAGTTCCACAAAATTGCAAATAGCTGAAAACAGTATCTTACAATGGGTTGTAAAACAGCTAGCTCCACTTCCAACTGGAGCCCAGCACAGAGTGATGACTCTGGGCTCCTCTCTCTTTCCTTCCACACAAATGACAGCACATGGTCTCCTGGGAAACTGTTGTTCAGACATAAACCAAGCAAATACATTAATGCTCCCAAGCCACAGTTCTTGCAAGTGTGCCCTGCAATAATCAAGCCATTTCCTGTTAAGGAACTGTGATACATGAAGGTGCTCAGCTACCACCAAGCTCTTAGCAGCACCTCTTTAGCAACACCCTTGAGTAAGACAAACACTTTAAATATTATTTCACCTAACTATAGGCTAATGGACATTTGTTTCCAAATTATGTTGTGTTTTTAAGGTAAATTTGTCTCCTGTTGTTTCCTCTGCACTTACAGAGCCATTTCTTGCACAATTCACAGTACCCATCTAACAGCTGCTGCTCAGTACTTCAGACAGGAATTGCTAGGAGCCAGAGTGCATCATTCTTCAGGGAGTTTTTCAAAGATGAGAATGTCATGGACAGAAAAGAAGGCATGTGATACACGGTGTGATGAAGCCATGGAATTGTATCTTTTGAAGGAGAGAAGACTTTTAGTTATGTGGTTTAATTGCAATATTAAGTGTGAAAATTGTAGGAAATTGAGAGAAATGACATCAGTGAGCATTACCCATTGATTTTCACATAGCAAGTAGCTATCGATCCTATTTAGTGATTTTTTCATAACCTCTATTCTGCAGCCTGCCTTCAGCTCTGCCAGTCATTTTATGGTACAGCATCACTTGGAAGTTTCCTTCTCTGACCAAAAAGTGCAGAAGACTTGATGTACTTTTATATAAGCCTCAAGATGTTCTCACAGCATCAGCTTGTCAGTATGAACTGACCCCAGGTGTGGCATTATGAAATAAGGTGCTCACCTACCCAATGAAATAAACTAGTGAGAATTGATATAGATGTAATGGAATTTCTGTCAGTAAACATATGAACATGCATGACAGGAAGTGCTGGTAACTGTCCTGAGAAGATACATTTCATGCAAAAAGCTGAAAACTTCTACAGTGCAAGAAAGGTTACATACTGTTGGAGACTGAGTAAAAATTCGAGACTCAGGGCACCTCAACCATTTTTACAACTACAGCTATGGCAGTGTTAATATAACAGAAAGGATATTTCCTTCTCATGTTTTTGATCTTTGTACCAGTAACGCAGCTCATGCACTCAGCTTCCTCAAACAGTAATCAAGAAGAACAAAAAGGCTTCATCCTTATGCTTATACTTTAAAACAAAGTCTGTCTGTACTGCTAAAGCCAGCAGGACAAGAATTGGTTTTTCTCAAAGTTCTTATGTTTTACTGCAGGTAATTTAATCCAATTAATGTTGATAAACAAACCCATAATTCCAAGCCATATTGAGCAGCCATGCACTA
Source organism: Entomyzon cyanotis (assembly GCA_024500445.1). Lineage (NCBI taxonomy): Eukaryota > Metazoa > Chordata > Aves > Passeriformes > Meliphagidae > Entomyzon > Entomyzon cyanotis. The sequence continues at coordinate 13,441,321 of JAKEPQ010001027.1, read as the reverse complement.
ATATAATTTGAACTGTCAATTCTTTTTAGATGAAGGCACTGTCTCAAAGAATATTTCTAGATTTCTAGATACTTATAAATTATGAATGCAAATAGGACAATTTTCTGGCATTTTTGTAGTCACATCACATCCATGCTACTTCATCAACAGCTGTCTTTTTTGCTTCTCTCCATCTAACTAAAGCACCAGCTTAGAAGGCTAAGCAATGTCACAAGATTTCAAGTAACCAAGTGTTCCTGAATTAAGTATCTCCTGCAAAAAAAAATTTAAAAATATTCAAGTAATTAAGGCAGCTCCGCATCCTATTTAACACTTCTTCCTTCACCCTGCTTCACTGCCCAAGGAAGGGTGTTGACATTTACCAAACTCAGGATTGAAGTCTGGTTGGCAGCTTGAATTCCCTAAAGTTTGAAGGGTTATTTAGTTTTATGATTTGGAGCTGATCCTCTCTCTATCAAAAACACATTTCCAGATTTTCAGAAAGCAGTGAAAGGCACAGATAAAACAGGCTCATTTTCAGCGTTTCAGAACTCAAATCACTTTGAAATTATCATGCAAACAAACCTGGCCAAAGAGGATAACAGCCAAGTAAAAATGTCTCAGCCAGCGCTAAATGAATTATTTGCTGGTTCCCTCAGCAAAAATGAGAATATCAAAAGAAACATCATATATTCATATCAATTAACAGAAAAAAGGACTATTGTTTTTTAATGGTACATTTTGGTTTGCATTTACCAGTCAAATTTGTTTTCACTTCTCTGATATGTCTTCCTCATAATTTTTTTTCCCAACTACAGTTTTGGTTTAAAAAATGCCAACAAAACAAACAAACAAACAAACACCACAAATCCCAACCAACAAACCAACCAAAAAAACTAAAGAGAAAAAACCCTGTAAACTAAATTTCATGAGACTCAGCATCCACCCCAGGTCTTTGGCTGAGTTGGGTGCAATGGAAGGCAGTTGTGAAGAGCCAAATAAAGGTGGGAGGTCTTCCCAAGCATTCTCCTCCATGAATAGGGATGACCCCTACAGATACAGGAGAACAAATAGCTGTATCAGTTCAGGGGCAGCTTTGGGGCACTGAACAGCAGCCTGCCTGTACCCAGGGAAGTTACCCAGATGAAGGTGTCTGGTTGTGAATTGGAAGAGAGTATATTCTGACTGGATACAAAGAAGAAATTTTTCCAGTGAGTGTATTTAAGCACTGGTGTGGTTTCCTAGTTTTCCCAGTCTCTCTTCAAGGAGATTTTCAGTACTGAACTAGACAAAGCATTGAACAACCTTGTTAAATTTGGAGTTAATTCTGCTTTATGCATCAGGCTGAACTATGAACTTTCCCAAGGTTCCTTGCAACCTGAATGACAATATGATTTTATGAGATCAAAACTCAGTAAATCCATCTTACATTTTGTAGCAGTGCACTTACATTAACTCTGTGGGCTACATATTGATCCACCTGGGAGCTTCAAATGACTCCTTTCTCTGGAAAATGGATGAAATGTCTTACTGCACCAGTTAGACTGATTTTAGGGATAAGATTCCTCTTCACTGCTTTAAACCATGGGGCCAGACTAAATCAATACTTCTGTACTGATTTTGGAAAACATACAAACTCCCGATTAGGTTATGTAGTTGGTTGTGATCTATATACACATGCATGTGAGCTACATATTGTTCCCAAACACATAGAATGAAAATAATGGCATCAAAGTCAGTGAACCTGGAGGATCTCTTGCATGTGACAGATACACCTGTGAGAGGAAATCTCACACAGAGATCACATCCTGGTCATGGCCCAGTGCATGGAAATGCAGCAGAAAAGCTGTAATTCCCGAGAGGGAGGCACAGAGCTGCTGTCCTGCAGAACAGTCCTGGCACTGCTGCTGAAATGGCTCATCTTCCCTAGGGGCCTCAGGGGCAGAGCATTGTCTCAGTCACTGCCAGTGCATGGTGCCTCAGGGTGCTCACTGGCATTGCTCAGCTGCCTGCAGATGTAGCATTAAAAAAACACACTGTGCTAATAAAACCAAGACCTATGCACCCTGTTTCAGAATAAATCCCTTTCTGGCTCAGCGAGGCATCCGCACAAGGGAAGTAACACAGACTCAACACTTCACGAGATGTTTTGCCAGATGTTTCCAGAATCATCCAGCTCTCCATGCGATGGAATGTGCTCCCTTCAGTGCCAGTCCCAGTGGGAGAGCCCAGAGCCTGTCCCTGCAATGGGCACTACAGTCCAGCTCTGACAGGCACAGGGCACAGCCTCAGCTCAGCTCTGAGAAGCATCAACCGAGCTCTGAAAAGCATCTTCCTGCTCTTGCCACCTCCAGCAGAAACTGAGGACCACCAGAGCCTGCAGGAGTAGCTGCCTGGCAGAAACCTCCTTTAACATAGGATGAATAACTATTAAAAGCTTTTCCTCTCTGGGATGACTTTCAGTTCAACAGAATACAACTTCACCAGCCTCCATTCTCAGCATTTTCTGCTTCAGAGAAGTTTAGAAGTATCCAGTTTCATCATCTTCCAATGTTCATTGTCAGCATGTCAGCTACACTGCCTAATTTATTTAAATGTAAGAAATACATGTCTGTTCTCTGCCCAATTTGGAGAAGATATCAGAAACATAGCTGTCATTACTGGTCATGGAGAAACTCAAAACTTACCCCTCCGCTCACATCTCCTAGGCACTTTAACTTTCTTGATCAAAAATTTGGTTGTTAGGCTGGGGAAAAAAAAATGCTGCTACATATATTTTTTTTCTTGTTTCAAACAGCTGAAGTACAGGAGGGCATATATTCCATGCAAGAGCAGAACTGGAAACCAGTAGGAAAAATGCTATAATTTCCCAAAAACCTATTTTGAGCTTTCTCTTGTTTCCTCTTTGCATAAACGATCTGTTATCTATCTCCTTCATCTGTACAATCAGTTCCTGAAACCTTTAATCCATTTTTACTTAATTGAGTGGTTTAGATAAGCTCTCCTTGCGTAGAAGTCAGAGTTCAGTGCTTAAGCTTTCATTAGTAACTCTTAAAAACCATTAACCCTATCCTTAACCTTACTTGTTTTCCCAACTGCTCTCCGACACTTCCTCTACCATCCAGCCTGCCAAAAATGATGCTTCCTGGTTCCACCTTATCAGCCTTCTCTGCCCCATCATCCATTTCCTTTGATCCAGTTGCCCTTCAAGCCACTCTCACTGCTTTCTGCCAAAAAAATCTAGTGATCTTTCTCTTCATCCTTTCCAGTTTGCTGATGGCTTTGCCTCTGACACTTTGTGCCCAGGTTCTCCTTCACCCTGGTTCTTCCACTGCTGTAATGCTTTTCTCCTTGCCATTCTCTGATGGTCATTTTGTCCCCATCCAAATTAAAACTCTAGAGTGCATCTTTTATGCAACCTTGTGGAAGTCTAAGACAATATCTCAAAGTGGTCAAAATCAAGCTCTTGATCTGCAGACCTGTCCAAAATAGTCATCTACTGTGAACAACACTGTCATTTTTTCCTGACATTTAGGTGTACACATTTCTGATTTCCACTCTTCTCTAGATCCCCATTTCCAATTGTCATCTAAGTCTTGCATGTCTTTACCACTGCATATAGTCTTTACCATTTATCCAGACTTTGAAACTCTCCTTATCCTGAGGTCTTCACTACTACCACCTCTCCTTCTCCAAGCTTTATAAATGTACCTTTTCTCCTGCCACTACTTTCCCCCTCCAGTTCCCTCCATTGAGTCCCTCCAAGATATTTCAGACTAATGGTGGCTATTTACGCTTTCACGGAAAATTAAATTTCTTGATATATTATGGGCATCGTCCTCACTCATCTCAAATCAGGAAATGACACAGCTTTGCTTCTCAAATTTCTAGGCTTTTAAATTAGTATTTTTTTTCTTTCTCCTGAAGTTCTGGAGAGGTACAACTATGGCCTCCATGGCTACTTCCAAATCCTCCTCAAAATCCTCAGTTCTGGAATTTCAGAAACAACCTGAGAACATTTTTGTTGCCAGCCTACTGAGGCCAAAACTGCTGCTTTCCTTCCCAACACTCTCAATCCATTCCTGGACTTGATTGCTACACCTTAGCTGGGAGTTCTCTGGTGCAGCAACCAGCTTCTGTTAAATGTTTGAACAAGGTTTATGTGGCATAGACCAAATTCCTGGTGTGGGTTCCTGGATGCTTCATTAACTTTAACATGATATGACAAGAATTGTGGCACGCAGTGATTGGTGGATGATTACTGAATATGAACGAAGAGCCAGACGAATGACTGATACTTGTATGCAAATACAAGATGCATTTTACATACCTTCCCTTGTGTTTCTTCACTCCCACCTAGAAGAATGGCTTCAGTCTGACAACCTGGCAGCTATTATTTCATCTGCTGGTGCTCATATTCAAAAAGCACACCAGATGACTAACAGAGGCTAATCCTGCTTCCAAGCAGATCTGGCAGCAAGAGCGTCAGCACAGCCTGTGTATCCCAAGGCAGCCACTCTCTTGGGTAGTCTCTGAGCTACTCTCTGAGCTACTGGCAGTTCAAAGAGCATCAAAAAGTTATCTATGACATGACAGCAATAAAACACACAGTCCCAGACCTTGACAACTCCCATGTGTATGAGTGAGTGAACAAAAAACATGAGGGAGGGAAGACAAAGTAAAAATAAAAGGACATGGAAAATTTTGCTTTATAGATGTTGGCAACTGTGAACAGTCTGCTTGATACAGCCTTTGAATGTTTTCTAGAATTTGGGTTGTTTTTTGTTGATAAAGACTGAAAAATGGTGCACTGTGCAACAGTCTCAAGGGACTTTGAGTGGTACCCATGCCTGTAAGTTTTTGTTAAGTAAGGTTTCACAGTGGCTTGATAACCAACATGCAAGGGTCACCCTTAGCCCTGTGGCAAATGAGTCTGAACATAACCAGGTCATTTTTCATGACACAGATCTTGGTCCCACTTCTCCAGAAAAAAAAGAGATTTTCTCTTACTATTTTTAAAGAAAGAAGAGTCACCTTATGTAAGTTCCAGTTACAAAGACAAACCCCCAGCTACTGTTTATTTACAATGAGTGTATGTAAAATACTGTAAATTACTCTTGTATGTGACTTTAAAGTTTGAGATATGAGATTTAAAAATTGACATGGAAAGTAGGTGCATGATATTCTCAAGCCCCTGCTTAGATTATCCTAGAAAAAGCAAACTCAGACTGTCTCTCTGTGATTTACAGTTGATGGAGTCTTCAAATACCAGAAGATATGGTGGACCTCCAACATTTAGAATAAAAAGAATCTGGAGCACCAGTGTGGCGATTTAATCTATGCTGTCATTATAGCAATCCATAAATAATAATTAAAAAAAACCCCCTCCTTGTGGTGTATTATTTTACACCCAAGCTCAAGTTGAGAAAGAGAAAAAAATTCTCATGTGCATTCTGGTTATGAGACCAAGACATTATTCAGCCTTGCAATTTCATTTACTTTTTTTCTCTCTCTAACATGCATGACTAAATCAAAACGAATGCTCTGAAGCATTAGCAAATATGACGGGTTTATGTAGGTCACATATCTGATCTGGAGCAGATCAGATCATCAGCATATTCAGCAGGTCACCACGGCTCTGTAGATGTTTGTGAATGATCATTTGGGAGCCCAGCAACCAAGTCTGGCTAATTTTCTAAATGTCTGCTGGTTGCTACTAACTCTTCTCTCAGCTCAAGTCATACAATCCTCAGTCGTCATGGTGAGCCTTTTCAATGACAAATGTTGAGGCTCATTTGAGGCTGCTCTCAGTCAAAAGGCTCACTGTTGAACTACCACAATGAAGACTGTATGAGAGCAGCAAAAATCATGCTGCAAATGTCTGGCTACTTTCCATTTTGTTCTCTGAGACATCACTTTCCATTTTTCCCTCTCAGAATGGCTTGAAGCAGCACTGGCTCCTGAAGAGTAGCATGAAGGAGCTTCTTGCACAGAAAGGCTTTTGTTGGTCCTCCACAGGCTGGCCAGAACATGCACTGGAGAGAGGGGTCAGCTTTGCCATGGCTGAAGGGACTGCATCTCCCACTTACAGTAGCCAAAAGAGTCAACAGAGAGGTTTTTGTCGCCCTAGGCAGCCTTCTGCTAGTGTGTAAACATCTTGTTCTGCTGGTTCCTTCCTTCCTCCCCTTGCTAGCCCTCAGGCTTCAGAAGTCAGCCAGGCTTCAGTGCTCAAGTGAAGAGCAGAAGCTCCTGCAGTCAGCCAGCAAGTGGGTGTTTCAGCCTGTATCAGGCTCAGCCCAACACTGATTACCTTTTGGAAATTACCCTTCGGAAAGCCTGAAAATATTTCTTAGCTGATTCTGTGGAGGATGGCTCTTGGTCAAATACCTCAAAAACTTGATCAGAAAAACATGCAGACATTCAAACATACTTCCATGTCAGTGATGAATCCAGGCAGTACTGCAAGGCTCTCCTCCTCATGGCGCCTGTGCTGCTCTGAGCAGGCAGCTGGAGCCAGCAGTCAGGAGAGGATTAGAGTTTTTCAGCTGACACTTTTCCATCCCAATTTTTCACAGCTAAGAGATAGGCTTAGAACTGTTGGTAAGTGTGCTTGAAGTCAACCAATGCAGGCAGACCTTCAAAGGTGCTGTGCTTTGATGGGTCCTGGGAAGCTTGTTAGATGGTCTCAGATCTCCTCTGAGAAAACTTGTCTGGAAGCCAAATCTAACTGGGCAATTTGCTGGAGTTGCTAAGCCCTCACTTTAAACACCAGCACCACTCTCAGTCAGGCAGCTGTCTGCAGAAGAGTAGGTCAAAATCACAGCACTGGCAGAATTATTCCTTTATGTCAAAGGATTACAGTAATTCCATCAAATAAAAGGCAGCATTTTCAAATGTCTAATCAGCTGCTCCATAATAACAGAAGTAAAAAACTGCTACTGTCACAAAGTATGTGTTAGAACCCACTGGCCTTAAAAGTTTACCAGTAGCATTTTCTAAACATGGCTTCTTTAAATTAAACCATCTGACACTTTCCCAGGCAACTTCTGTCATTCTTAGGATTCTCCAGTCTAGTTTATATATCCAGTTGGAGATACTCTGTAGCCTGACTATCTCAAAAAAAGCCAGGAGGTTAAAAGTGGGAAGTAGGTTTTACGGCTAGAAAATTTCTCTTACTACAGCACAATTATGTCTGTATGTGTTCTTGTCCCAAACTCCTGTTGATGCTGTGCAAACCAATTTTCAAAGCAAATGCCTAAACATTTGTAAGGGACTTCACTTCAGCAATTAATTCTTGGGGGAAATGCTGTATTAGAGAACCTGAACTGCAGGAGTCTGAGCTTTTTGGACCTTAGGTGGGCTGCCACTTGCACCTAGTTGGTCTGAGAAGTATTTATGGTTGCACTGTGACAGAAAAGTGCCATGACATTTTATTCATGTTATATTCTTGAACTTCAAATTAAATTACTTCTATTCACATGGCAATTTTCATTAAGGTTTAAAAAATATATTGGCTGGCAGAGCTCTATTTATGGTGGGCAGAGATGAAGCTGTATACCTCTGCTAAAAAAGCCACAGTGAAGGCAGCGCGTGGTGCTGGCAGTGCCTCAGCTGCTGGCAGGGCTGGCATGGCTGGCCCAGAGCAAGGTGAGCTCAGTGCACACTGCTGCTCTGGCTGCACAGCCAGCAGAGGGGAAGTGGAAAAGGAAAATGCTGCCTATCTGCAAACTTCTGAGCAGTAGGAACAAAGTGTAGCATTTTTCCTATGATTTACTCACAAAGATTTGCTCCCAAAACAACAGAAATGCACTTGCCTGTGATTCCTTGTCTGGTCAGCAGAGAGGGACTTCCAGGGCTTGATTTTTCACAAGGCAGTCAGTTACAAGCCCAGTGTAACTCCATGCCTGACTTGGCTTAAGCAATGAAGACAGGAGCAAAATCTTTGCTGGTCACCCAAAATTCCAAGGTGGTATTTCTCTGCTATACTTCCACATACCCTGTGGCTTTTACCTGTAATTAATCCCGTCTGTTTCTTTTGTCAGAAGCCTATAAGCTTGTCTGTTAATTTGCTGATGAATCCCCAGCTGAGTTATAATTACAGTGTTCATTGTGATCCTTCCTATGATGACAAAGGAGATAGGAGATAGCATAACCTCACATCAGTAATATTGTAAATGTTGAAATGAGCTCTTCTTTCAAGTACTTTATAAACAACTTCAAAATTAGAAAAACCTTGTGATGATTAAACAAGTGATTGATAGGCCAGTGTTTACATTAAATTAAACATCCCCATTGCAGTTGTTTCATGGGTGGCAAATCAATAGCAGGCAATTACCATTTTCTTTCTATTACTATGTCACAGGTAGTGTAGTTGCAGCCCTTGTATCCAAGCAGGAATCCATCAGAATGAGCCTCTTTAGTTTTCACCACTTCAGTGCCTGTGAGCTGCTGAGATCATCTCAAACAGCTGAAATCTATTTCAGAAGACTGAAGCTGAAGATGGCTTGAACCCTTCCCCTCTCCCTCTGCTCAGGGGGAGACGGTAACATTTAGTGCCTCTTTGAGTGACTTGAACTTGTGAGAAACCTACCTCTTCTGGTTTTCCTAAGGCATCAAAATACCCCAGAGCCAGCATCCAGTACAATCAGAATGTAATTATGCCATAGAAACACACTATCTGACACAATCATCAGAGCCTGAAAACAAGTGTTGCTCTCAATTTTTCTGGAAAGCACAGCAAGAATATGAGTTTACTCAATTCAATTGGGGAAAATATAGACAAAGTACAGAAAAGGTAGACTCTTCTCTAAAGGTTTAGAAACATTCAGATCACAGTCATAGATTCTTTCAAAATTAGTTTTTATACTTCTTACTTTGGATCTTGCTCAGAGTGAGTTACAGGTCAGGCTCTAACCACTCATGGGGTTTGGGGAACACTGCTGGAGTGCAGGGGAAATGTAGTAATAACCTCACAGATTTTAAGCTGAAATTGGTCAGATTTAATTTAATTTCAATGTTTATAACTGTTCTTGCCATTCCACAGTGGAGCTGCACCTAGGAGTCAGCAGAGGGAGCCTGCATGCCAAAAATCCCACTGACTTTTAAAAAACTGTTTTCTGGCTAATTGCGAAGAAATTGAAAGCTGAATTTACATAAATTCTCCTCATTGCTGAAAGAAAAGGAGAAGCCTGCTGCCTCTGGTTTGCCTTCGTAGGGGATGTTTATCCCGTGGCACTCAGGTGCTGGGACACAGGCAGCCACTCGCCCTGCTGCTCACTGACAGTCTCTGCTCTCCCTTTAGCTGGCCACTTCTTCCTGGAGGCTCCTGTCTGGACTCATCCCAGCTGAGCTGGGCAGGTGTATATGGGTTTCCTACACCTTACCAGCTGCTCTCCAGGGACAGGTGCAGCCATGCTGTGTCCTGTGTCCCTGTCACCTGGAAAGATGCCATTGCAGGGAGTACCTGCAAACCTGCACCGTTTCCAGGGATTGCCAGACATGTGTGCACATTACTCCTTGCTGGGTGCCAACATACACAGAAATGGTGTACCTTGAGCTGGGAGAGCCACAGCAAACATTTTAGGTGTGTGTTTTCTTTCTGAGAGGTCACTAGATCCCACAATTCCTTTAACTGTGTTAAAAATAGTTCCTCTGTAGACTGCTCAGAGCCTGCTGATCATCTCTTTCAGCTATAAAAGACTGGAGAAACACTGGTTCACAAGTTGTGTGAGCACTGAAAAACCTCAAGTATCCTCCCTCCATTTCAAGAAAAATTAGCAGCTACACCAGATGAGAGCTTTTAAACAACATCCTCCTGGCCCGTGCAGCTCACAGGAAAATGAATCCCTTTCAGATCCATACGCTAGCTGCAGTATTTCCTGTGTTTTTCTGGTCACAGTCACATACATAATTCATGCGAGTGCTCAGTCCTAGTGCAGGCCTGAAAGGATGTGGTTGAAATCTTCAGGCTGCTCGTGTTCTTGTCTCCATGCCAAAGCTCTGGTGGATGGTTTTGGGAACTCTGTGTTCCTGCTATACTGGGCAATGTTGCATCCCAAGGGTTGAAGGAAGGGAGAAATTATGGAAGGGAGTAGAACCACGTGGCCTTCTGTAGAAAATTTTTGGTTTTCAACAAATTCAGACCAATAGACATCCGCTTCAAAAGGAAATATAATCAAACACTAAAAACCCAGAAAACATCCCCACCAGAAGAAACCCGCACAGACGGTCCCTAAGAATCAGAAGCATGGTTTCTCTATGTTTCTCTTAGCTTAATCACAGAAATAAGGACCACGTTGTTCAGAAACAGAGATACCACAAAGCCAACCTGCTACTTGAACATTGACTCAGGTCAGAGTGAAACGTGAAGTACAAGAGCTAATGGTAAGCTAGAGCAGCTTGTGGGCAGGAGGTACTAATGGAAATCATTGCTGGATCCCAGGAGGAGTCAGAGCAGCTGGTGGGAGCTCTGCTGATGGCTGAGAGCCTGCACCCACCTACACATGCTCCTAAGGACCAGCAAAGCCAATGGAATCTTAGCTGGAAGGTCATGGGATGATTTTGCTGTGTCAGGTTAATGCCACTGCTCAATGCACGGTGGTGCCTTTCATGTTATACAAATTCACTATTAACCTTGAGCTTGCCTGTAGTCCTTCTGTCTTTCGACAGCTTTGCCTTTTGGGGGTGGGGATTTTCATAAATGGAATTTGACTACATGGGGAGGAGACATTAATAGACAAAGAGGGATTGTAGAAATATGCAGTTAAATACAAATGTAGGGAAGGCTTTTCTTTTTAAGGGTAAATTAAATGAGGCAGTAGCCCACATACTATGGAGATGTTTTAGAAATAACTCTACTTGGAGAGCTACCTCTGTATTTACATCCTGCATCTAGCTATATCTCCAGACCACCCAATATAAATTGAGCAAGCAATGTGTAATCTAGGTCTTCATTCTGCCATCTTGCTTGGGATCAAATTCCAGATTTACAGTGCTTTAGACGAAACAAAGAGGCAATTATTATTTATTACAGTAGGGATCGCTGGAGTCAGTGTCTGCCATGTGGCTTGGTTGTTAACCTCCAGCATAGAACATACACTTAAAGCCAGGAAATAAAATTTAATGCCCTGTCAAATGACTGACTTCATAAGAATCTTATATCTTCTCCTATGAAAATATTATCTTTTCTTCAAAAGCTGCTTCAATTCAGAATACAACACTGCCAAAATCTTTGTAATTTCACTATAAATACATCTTGTAATATAAAGTAACCAGAACAACATGTGCTGCCCTTCCTGGGCTTTCTACTTTACATTTTAAAATATATACTCTGTCCCCCACATACTTTTTCTATAATCTTTTATGTTGTTGTCTCTTAAAAGGTTGACCTTTTAATGTTGTCTGTTATTGCTTAGAAACAGTATGATGTTTACACTACTCTGCATTTAATGCAACAATGCTTAATAACGCTATTTTCAAGTCATAAATGCTGTTCCACAGTATTTTTCTAAGATTAGCTTCTATCATAAAAATAAAGTGTTACCTTTAGAAGGAGGCCAGTTTAGCATTCATTGCACAAAGGTTAGAAGGAACTATCAGATATGTGGACTTCCCACTGAGCCAAACGAAGTCAGTGGAAATACTCCCCCAGACTTCGGTCTGTGTTGGACCACACGTGGTAATTTAGGGACTGACATTAGTGCTCAGCACAGCCTTCTCTTTTTCACTCCAGGTAATAGTGGCAGATGACAAGTTATAATACAAACATCCCAGTTTTTCTGCAGAACAGATGTCAAGCTTAGTCTCCACTGGACACCTTGGTCTCTCTATAGGTACTGCAATATTTATTGCAGCCAAGGCCAGAGCCATTTTGAAGCAGGAGCTGCCAGCTGTGTGAAATGAAATGTATTCAAAGCTGCCAAGAGTAAGAAATTAAATACAGACTACAGCAGCGTCTGCCAAAGTGTTGGGCAGTAGCATAACGGTGGCAGCCAGCTGAACTCGAGATGGCAGCAATCTGATGTAGCCCTGTCACCAAGTCAGTGATTCATTAATTAATTCAGCTTTTTTTTCCTTTATTGTATCTACTGTTATCATCCTACTGTACAAGTCTGAGAAAGGAGAGAGGAAGGTAGAGAGAGGGGGAAAGAGACCAGGCACTAGAAGGTAACATCTTGGTAAAGATAGCCAGGAAATTCATTCAAGGCCATCCTGTATCCTGGTGTGGTTGCATTGAGGTGCATCTGACTAAGGTGTGGCTAAGAAAAGAATATAAATGAAGAGAACAAGTAGTTTTGGAAACAAAGCTGCACCTTTTGTGATCTAGTTAGGGAAGAGGAAAAAACAAAATGATACAAAACTGCAGCATAAATTTTTTGTTCCAAGTGCTTCAGAAGGTCTGGACAGTTGTGGGCTTTCCACCCAGGAAACTGATTTCATTGATGGCATCACAACACATGAACAGACAAGAGCAGCACACATAAATAATGAGGCAGAGCTTAGCCTTCTGCCTCCCAAGAAACAACTTACTGAGAGAGAATTTTTGCCTAAAAGAAACATATTGAAGAACAAGTACTACCAGGTTAAAGAACAGATGTTGCTCCAGGGATATGGCAGCTCTGCTAAGGTGTTAGAGAAAGACTTTGCCCCTGCCTCGGGGATTGCTCCAGCTCCTGGACAGTGCCTGCTTTTGTGGAGCTGTCCTAGTCCCCTGCCCAGTAACTACCACAGCCCTTCAGCCTACTGGAAAAGGAAGGAGGGCCAAAATACACACTGAGGACTGAGAGGATAATTGAAAACCATCTCCTGTTCTGGCCACATGGCTGATGTGCAGCACAACCATCTTTGAAGAAGGATGATCGTTGGAGAGATTAGGAAAATGTAATGGCCTGAGTCAGTGATTCACCCACAGGAGAAAAGTTTGACTGAGCACCAGCTCAGTCTGTGAATTTTCACAAGCTTGGCCTTGATGTTTACAAGACTGTGTAAGATGTCTTATATTGTGGCTAACATTACTTTCCTAAAAATTAGATTTAAGGCCATCTATGAAGCAGAACCACAAAAAGACATGGTATTTTTTCTTTCTAGAATAGTGTGATGTTTTGTGCTCTTACACTGATGTGTTTAGCTAACACTGGAAGCTCTTCACAGAGTTTGCCATGTAAGAAGGCAGCCTGTAAAATGATACAAGTTTTTGAAGTCACTGCTAAAGTCTTACAAACTTCATTCCTCTGCCACTTGAAGTAAATTTAGCCTGAGATTTTTGTTCCACAATGATTCTCGTGAGCTCCAAACTCAGTGCTTACCACACTAACAATAATCCTTAATGTCTCCAGACTCTACCCTTGTTTGTTGTTAACCTTCAGTCACAAAGTAATGAGATGCATCAGACATCATCAAGCTGGCCTAAGGGGTTACAAATTTGGATGAGGGCCACATACTGTACTAATTGCTTCTAATAAATTACATATTTCAGGAGGGACATCATGATTTTAATCATTTATTCTGCATGTTGTTTCCTTTGGAGAGAAGAGCAAGCAGGCACTAAACAAGCAGAGCATCTGAAATTCATGGCAGAAGCTAGAAAGAGCTCATTTAATAACAACCATCATTGTAAATACTAGAATTATGCATGTGTCAAATCCCTGGGTCTGAACACTTTGGGAAAAGCCAGTGAGTTCTGGTTGTTTTAATGACTCAAACCAAAATAATGTCTTTGAATGTTCCTTAGATTTATAACAACTCTGATTTAATCCCATTTCAGATATTGTAGCTGGGGCCTAGCTCAACAAAAAGCCTTTGTTCTTATGCAAAGAAAAATACATGAAGAGGGGAATTTAAAGTATGTATTTCCCAAAAGGCTGAGAGGGAAAACAGTCAAATGTATTTCTCACTTGTTTGGGGAATGACTTTAATTACAATTTGATGGCTCCTCATTGCAAAGGTGGTCCAGTGAATACAGACAGCTACAAGAACTTTCGTTAAAGCCTGCTGAAATTACTAGGATCTCAGTCTGATATAAACAGCCTCTTGCAGAGTGAACTAAGATGAGTGAAGTTTTCCTATTTCCCTGACCTCTAGCCCATCCAGGCCAGTAGCCTCACTGCTAATGAAATCCTCCAATCACTTGGGAATGTGCACTTCCTTCACAGGGGGAGACCTTGATGGTATTTAAATAACCACTAGTATTAATAGCAGTAGCTGGTGGATAATGTGGGGATTTGGGACCTCCAGGGAGCAATGCAGGTTTGGGAACAGCTCAGGCTCTCTTCTGTTAGTCTTTGTAAACCTTGTTTCCTGACACTGCCATCTGAATTTCCTTCCAAGGATGAGCTGAGATACCAAACAAAACAAGACTACCTGGGTAAAAGGACACCTGCCTCAGCACAAGGGATGCCCTGGCAGGGAAAGGTGCAGTTGCAGCTCTGAGACCCAAATGTGCTCTTTTGATTTTCAAGTGGTAATGAGACACCAAGGAAGCACCATTACCTGGGGTCAGAGCAATCTGCTTCTGCCTTGGCAGCCTAAGATGCCTTCACTTGGTCCCTCTCTGTCTGGGAGGGTTATCATCCCATTTTGGACTTCTCTGGAAAGTATGAGGGTAAAAGGGTGAACTTCCAGCAAGACTTCCAGGACCTCCAAGCAGAATAGTGAGGTTATTTCTAAAGATGCTGTTTTTGCACTGATGGATGGATGGATCTTTGTGCTAAAACAGTTGGACATCTACTTTGGAAAAGGGTCAAAGGATTCTTGGTTTTGTCATACAGAACAAGAAGCAAATTAGTAAATAGGAGAAAAAGGCCTCACAAAATGAGAAGTGACTGGAAAAGACTGCCCCAGGTAAAACTGGTGACTATTCAAATTGAGAAACTTTCCTGTGGTTGTTTCTATGGTATTTTTCATAGGGAAGTTCAAGCCCACCTTCACACATGAAGACCACCTTAAAGGATGAGAAAATTTGAAATTCAGGCATAAAAGCCCATTAGTAACAGAAGAAAAAGTGACACAAAGAGGGGAACTAGAGGTGATGAATCCTCAGTTAGGATTGCTGCCATCAACAGAAGAAATTGTGACAAGAGGCAAATGACAACACACAGAAAATATGATGGATTAGTTTGGTGCAATCTTCAGACACTGACTTTTGCCAACATTGCATGCTCCATAAGAGCATGGAATTAACAAACACTAGTCTGGCAGGTTAGGAAAAGAAATATCTATGAAAGCAAAATGGAAAACCTCTTTGAATCCATTAGGTTTGGTAATATAATACTAAGAAGCACAGCATGCTGAGCTGTTATCTGGTTGGCTGGCTGAGTCCCTGTCCAGATTACTACTTAAATCAATAGCTCTCACATTGATTTTTCCAGCACACTGTATTCCAGTAAAAAGAACAATGCTCTGAGATGAGTCAGCTATTTGCTCCATCTGTAGGAACTCTGGTGTGTTTTCCTTTAGGAAAATAAAAGCAGGAGCCAAAGTACACACAGATATACAGCAATAAGAGCCTGCTTGTTGCACCAGGTTTGCTACAGATTGCTGCAGCAGCCACAGCCCAGCCTTGAGCTAGAGGAAGCTACTGTAATTATGGAAATGGAATATTTGAGGATGATCTTAGAAAGCCAATAACACTGAATTTTAGTTCAGTGAGTGCTATGGCAGAGGAGAAAAATATGTCCATGTGTATATCATATCACAGAATCACAGAATCACAGAATCACAGAATGGTTTGGGCTGGAAGAGACATTAAAGATCATCTCATTCCAGCCCCACTTCCATGAACAGGCAAACCTCCCACTAGACCAGGTTGCTCAAAACCCCATCCAGCCTGGCCCTGGACACTTCCAGGAATGGGGTAGCCACAATTCTCTGGGCAGTGTGAGCCCCTCCTCTGGGCAACTTAACCAAGAGGCTGATCTCCATATATTTACCATGATGGGTAAATCCTCAGCAGTACTGCATTTCTATTTATTGCATACATTTTCATGTATTTGGATATTTCATGTAAGATATACTATAGTTCTGGTACTGTAACCAGTCATCACCATTGTCTGATGTTGCTTCTGCTCTTTTCAACCATGCTAACAATTTCCCATTTTATATGAGTTTCTATAACCACAAAATGTACATTCATTTCCTCTTTCTCTCTCCTGCTTAGCCAGAATTCGGAAACCAGCAATCTTTCTCACACAGTTTCATAATTATTTCAAGAAACTTATAAAAACTGCACAAAAATATTTTCAGCTACTTGGAGATTTGGATTCAGGCTGAAGCAGACTCTACTCATGGATTCTCTTGATCCCTCTCTGCTGCAGGCATAGAGCACAGCTCCTGCCATGGTCTCTCATCTCTCCCACAGCTCTCCACACATGGCTGTTGTCTCGACTTCCAGGCTCAGGCCACTGCCTGCAAGCTTGGCTTATTTCTGGGAACTTTCAGTTAACAGCAGCCCCAAACTACTAACATGCCAGGGAATTTAACAAATAAAAATATTTGTCCCTCTTGTCCACTAAAAGTTGAGGAGGAGCATGCAATTGTGAAACCTGTTATTCTGAAAATACTGCTGAATAGTGTTATCTTCCACTGCTATAAAACAAGAATAATTGAAATCATTACAAAAACTCTGTATTTCTCAGTAGAAATAGCTTTGTGTATTTCACAGCACTCTGTATTTCATATTGCTACATGTTCACCTCACAGCCTCTTAGTCTAAACAAAAAAAACTTCATGTTTTCATATCAGTGAAAAAGAAGAGTAACACATTTTCCACCAGGTAATTTTTAAATTAAAAAGTTCATGTTTATGACAATAACATGGTAAATGGTAAAGCTGGAGCCATCTAGCCTATTTACAGGAAGGGTTATCAAAGGAAAGGTTATCACTTGTGTATCTGGGAGCAAGGTGTAATTTAGGGTGCTAAGGTATGGAGAAGGGGCATTTTGCACTCTGCTTTGTGCTGCTTATTTCAGATATTTCAAAGATATTTCAGGTTAGTTGTGATCTTTTTTGGATCACATGCTCTCCTACTTTTCTACTGTTCCCTGAGAATTATGCTGATGTAGAAGCAAACTATGCCAGGCACTTCCCCAGGTCTCAGCAGGGTGTTACAGGCTGCAGTTCTGGAGGGGAGATGTGAGGACCTGTTTTACACAGCATTTCACTTGCACAGTGTTTAGTTCAGGCTTGTACAGCAAAATAATACAGCCATGAAATCAATATTGCTATCCATGCAAAGCATTTTCCTTCCAGAAAAAATACCGTAATTGAACATAATAAGATTATTTCTAATATCCAGCACATCAACTTCAGCCCATTTTGATGAACAGATAGCCATTGTGTGGCAGCTGAGTGATATTTTAACTGTGGCTGGGACAAGTACTAGAGAACTGAAGCTACATAATGAGATACACAGAACTAGCTGATATGGTAAATTACCTCATGACAGCAGCATTATTTCACACACAACAAATCAGATATCCCACCTTTTCTGCCAGGTCATAAATTGTGTTAAGCAGACAAATGGAAATTTACACATTCATTATCTATCAAGAGACACCTGGCAGGATGGCCTTTATTCTGCAGTCTGAAAATAATCCTGCTCTGACAAGTGTCAGTCAGAAGTGCTGGTGAATCACTACAGATCTTGCTTCACTGCAAGCACCATCAAGTCAAATTCTGTTCAGAGCTACTTAAGAAACAAGGCCTAAATATAGCTGTTCTGACCCCAGGTGATATTTCTGCTGCTTTTGTATGTATCCACAAAAAGCATGTCAGCCCTCAAAACATTTACCAAGAATTGTCAATTTTCCTTATCTTCCCAAGAAAGGCTTCACACTTCCTATGATCAGGTACCCAGCCCACAGTTCGGTTATTCTCCTGTTCACAGCTGCCTGGAAGGAGAGGCAGAATATGGGGGAGTGGTTCCAAATAAGAAACAGAGAACTCCATGGGGCCAGCACTGATAGAATTTACATATTCAAGGAGCACAGTTCAAAGTTTGGCATTGAACTATCTGTTCTATCAAACTAATCAAAGCATAAAAACTTTTTTTTTTCCTCAAACAAATACATTGGGCACTGCAGCAAGGCTCTGTGCTGAGGATAAGGAGATGGTCAGCACCAGGCAGGTGGGCAGTGGCAGGCAGTGGCACAGCCCTGGGGCAGCTGTCCCCTTGCCACCAGAGCCCCTGAGCCCCAGCAGGGGCAGGACAGGACTGCACAGTACCTTTGAGGGCAGGGGGGTGAAGACACTCTGCTTCCTCTGCTTGGGAGAGGCACTCTGCGACTGCGGAGGGACAAAACAGAGACATCAGTGTGGCTAGCACAGGTCCTTCCCGTGGGAACATTTTGCTATATTTCATAAACAAGATAAAGTTTGGATGTTTTGCAAACAGCATCTCCGGATTGGGTCAGTTGGGGATTGGCCAATTGGGCCTAGGGGGAGGTCTCGGGCTGACCAATCTGGGGCACCTCTGTAAACTCTATATATATGGAAATCAAAACAATAAAGCTCTCTTCTTCTTCTCTCTTTCCTTGTCTGAGACCTGGGGTCATTCCTCAGCTAGCCGCTCAACAGCAACACATCAGCAACCTTTATGACCCCCAGGCAAGACAGACCCAATACCACTGAGAATTACCCTTTGGTCTATACAAATATTGTTAAACACGAAATTAGGATAGCCTGTGCTTTTAACAGTCTGTGTAATTGATTCTCATAAGGCAAATGAATGTTTAGATAAATTAAAATAGTTGCAAGATTTTCATTAACCAGTATTCCAATTAAGCACAGTGTAATCAGTGATTCTATGTATGGGTAAGGTAGTACTGAAATATTAATATATATTTTTTTAACATAAATAAGTGGAAAATTCTCCCCTGCACCTTTTCAATGTGTTCTATTACACCTAAGATAATAATTTCAGCAGCCAATCACTCAGCCTTTAACTGAGTTTCAAGTGTTGTATTTAGGCACAGTTAAACTTCTTGTGGCCCCAAAATCGCATCTATGCAAAAAAGATTAATTATTCCAAAATAATAGTAGTAAGATTACACATAGAGTAATAACAGTGTAATTATACCAGTGTTTAGCTAGCAAAAACTAACTGGAGTACATTCAGTGCTAAAGCAGAGCAGCTTTTGCAAAATGAAAGCAGCTAAATTATTGTCAATATTATACCAACATGAAATATGTCTACATAAAAAGGACAATAAAGCTACATACAGTACACCCTTAGCTAGCTTTGGAAAACATAAGCAACATAATACACTCCTAACAAAATTGTTAAGGAAAAGTTGTATGTAGACAACCTTTTTCCCCCCCCTCATTTGATGAATTTCTCACTGTATTAATAATGTTGCCTTTTCCCAAATATTTGCTAAAAATACCTAATATATAGACTGTGAATTTTAATCAGATCTATTTCTTCATGGAACATTTGAGACAGCTCTTAAGAGAACGACTTTCACAGAAGTAGGGTTAATCCTATTACCTTATCACAATGGATAGAATAATAACATTTATAAATAAAATATTGTTTTCTTTGGAAAGAGAAAGCTATTTATAAACACGATGGGATAGCTTGGTGAACCTCACACCAGTAAATCTTTGTAAGTTTGTATTGGAGCTCAAATTTGAACCAATCAATACCTCCTGCTGCTATTTAAAGTGCTGCCTGCTGCTCGGAGCAGTGGGTGAAGGAGAAAGGGATCAGGGAATTGGAGGAACTATGCAAGGGGAGGTGAGAAAATGAGATTAGAGGAGCCAGCTTTTAACTCTTGTGCAAACTACATCACTGCTCTGCCTGCTGTAGGCTTGACAAGTGATGGAGAGAGCAGAGAGGTGTTTGCAATGCTGCTGTGGAGCAGCAGTGACCTGCAGATCCACAGCAATGCCAGGATGGGGTGAGCTGACCTTGGGTTTGCTGTGCTTTGACAGGGCATGGCAGCAAGGCACTGGGGAAGCTTGCCTCTCCCAGCTCCCTGCTGCAGGGGAAGGGAGAGAGGGCAGAACACACCACACAGCTTTACACAGCTCTGGTTTGAACATGGTGGTTCCTAACAGGCTGTGTTACTGCAGGTGGCATGGCAATGTGAATAAAACTATTAACCCGGATGAATCAGTGGGTTTCCAATGGTTTTTAACAATAAACCTATTCTAAGAATAAATATGTTAAAAAAAAAAATGGAAACCACTTACCTCTGCCTGTGAGATGTTTGTTCTCTTCTCATCTTTTTCTGGAGAAAAAGATATGGAAAGAGAAAAGTTAATAGAGAAGTGTTTCTCAGTGCCAACACTTGTAACTCTGCCCTGAACCTAGAGCACTGCTGTAAATAAGAAATTAACCTTCTTATGTTCAGCTTTTCTTTCTCATTTGTATGTCTCAGAAAACCTGAGGCGCTGTTACAGTTCTTCCCGTGGAACATTTTCTATATTTCATAAACAAGATAGTTTGGATGTTTTGCAAACAGTTTCTCCGGATTGAGTGAGTTCGGGCTTGGCCAATTGTGCCTAGGGGAGGTTCGGCTGACCAATCTGGGGCACTTCTGTAGACTCTATATATATGGAATTCAAAACAATAAGTGCCTTTTCTCCTCTCTTCGCTTGTCTGAGAACTTGTCAGTCCTCACTAGCGCTCAACACGACAAGGCCCTGATTAGCATCTAGACACAAGAACTTCATCTGCAGCACTTAACTCCCACTTTTGTGTGTGACTCCCAGGAGCGATGGAGTGCGGTCAGCAGCAGGTCCCTTGTCCAGGCTGGCAGCAGGCTGTGCACTGCAAGTGGGGCTCTCAGGGCACAGGGCTGCTTTGCCCAGGGACTGAGCTCTTTTCTACAGTCAGAAAAGGCCTGGTTGCCAAATGGTGGGAAGCAAACTCACAAAGGATTCTACTGCAGTTGATAATAACAAGCACCTCACCTCAGTTAAGTTATTAATATCCCAATACTGGTACTGAAGCATGTCTTGCAATAATATGCAAAATTAATAAAACAAAGCTTAACAAAAATCATCTTTCAACTTAGAAATTTCATTACCTTACCAGACTGAAAGTTTTCCTGGAACTTTTTCGTTGCCTCGATTTGCTTTGGACAGTATGTATGTCAGAATTGGCAAAACTTGAGATTTCTAATGAAAATAAGTGCCTCTAAGAAGCTGTGTGAATAACTAAGTAAGATTGTATGATGCAGTTAGGACCTTCATAACTGTGGCACATGACCAGTTTTTGTATGAGCTAAATTGTTTTGCTACTGTTGTCTTGGTGTGGTTAATGGCCAGAAAGTATCTGTCTTCTGCTGATGATTTCACAAATATTTGACAAAGATCATGCAGGATATTTGATACACTTTGGTCCACAAATTTGGAGCTCTAAAATCAAATGCCATTGAAAACAGAGACATAAATCCCTCACTGTACCAATAGGCCTTCCAAAATTTTCCACTTGCAGATATCAGTGTGTGATTTTCACTGAGGTGTGACAGATCTGTAAACATAGGTCTGAGCAAAGAATTAGGTCTAGACAATATCATTTCATCTGACTTATTCTCTAGATATTGGCTGCTTGTGGTGTGCTGTGCATGGAGGGACGAGCCAGTCCATGCAGCTGGATTGCATTTTCCATCACATTCTTTACCATTGTATCTGTGCAACTCGCAAACATTGATTTACTGGATTTCCCATTACCTCTCTCTGAAAGATATTCAAATCCCTCATACTCAGGGTTAAAAAGTGTAGTTGAAAACAGTGCTGATTACTAAAGCATGATCCCACACATACAGAATTAGACAGGACAATCAGGAGGCATTTCCTGCCATTGACATTTGTGTGAACTTTGGTAAGGTCACTGACCTCCTCCTTGACTTCCCTACCTGTAAATAAGTATAGCAGTGTCTATTTCAGTATAGCAGTGTCTGTTCAAGGCCATAAAACACTTTGGGGTATGAAGTCAGCCTAGCTAAATGGGTGATTATTTATGTGCTTGCAGCCTTTCTTATTGGTTGCATACCAACACATTTCAATGAGTCAACATCACACTCTTTTTTTTTTTAAAATTCAGGATACTGGATTTAGCTTAAAGGCTGAAATTTGAATAAATCAGGAACTTTAAGCAAAGAACAATGAAGAGTAAGTTATGCCTCATTCCTTCCTGAAACTCTAAATTTGTCCGGATTAAAAATATGTTTTGTAAACCCAAACTCAGTCTTGCATAAGAAACAAAAACTACCATCAGCAGCTTTGTTGTGTTTCAGGTCTTGATCCTGAGGATGTGCACAACTCCAACCCTTTGGGCTTGCACATTTTGTGTTCTGAATGATGTGACATTAAAACTGTCAGAACCGCAACATTTACAGCCTTTCCTTTCACCCAGCAGCCTTTATACGGCAGGCAACTTTGGGAATAAGAACTGGTGCTGTATGGAGTTAGAGAAACCACTCATATCCACAGGGCAAATAGTGCCAAGGAGAAGCATCAGTCATTTAGGAACAGCTTACAAAATCACGTAAACAAACAATTTTCCAAATCAGTAAACAGAGATCAGAAAGTAACCTAAGGAGTGGAAAGGTACAAACTCAAGGCAGGAGTTTCAAGTGAGTTGTGAGATGAAGGGAAAGGTACAGCTGGCTGGAGATGAGGTTTGGTCAATGGTATATTTTGACATGAGTTTATTTTTGAGGACAGAAGGAGGATCACATGCTGATTTTTGACAGGTATTTTGAACAGATAAGGCTCAATTGAGAGTATAGATTGTTAAGGAGAAGTGACAAGGAATGGGAACAAGGGAAGCCTAGATCCCCAAATGCCACAGGCTGAGGCAGAGAGAATAAAATAAAAAAACCCTCTTTGTGTAAGGAGGAGGAAAATATGAAAGGCAAGGGGGACATGGAAGGAAGATAGAAGAGCTTGTGAGTAACTGAGGTAGTAATGAAGAGAAAGGAATACTGGAGTTGTAGCAGCAATAAAAGGGGGAATTTAAGGATGACAGGGAGCAGAGCTGGAGTGCAGTGTGGGTTGGAGCTCAGTCAGGATCTCTGCCTGGGCAAATACTTAGAGGCATCTTGGGCTAACTGAAGGATTACATTAATAATTGTGTGAACATTCTTCCTGGGACAAATAGGGGTTTTCCAGTGTAACCTGTAATGCTTTATAAAGTTACCTTATAAAGCAGTCTAAATAAATGAGTGAAAGCCTCTTGTTGCAGCAGTCTAAGAAAGTGTCCTTGTGAGTGTAAATGCAAGTAGGAATTAATGCTCTCCCTGCAAAAGGTCAGTACTGTCATCAAGAGATGATGTAGAAAAATATCTGTGGCAACAGATTTTATGGTGAGAATGGAAGGTACAAGGTAAGAAAGAATCTAATCACTTAGCGACTACAAATCAGACATTTCCACCAAAGGAAGTCAAACAAGCATGTCCCACCCTCAAATCCCTCTGAAATCCTCTGAAAATTATAAACTGAATTTCCTTAGCCAACTCTTAGAGCATAAATTCATCTTGAGAAGGGCCAGGAAATAATCATAAATTAAATCACAAATATCAGACTGTGATATCACTTGATTCACAGGGCAGAATGAAATCTCTGGTTTGTCAACATGATTTAGTTCCTGTTGGCTACTGTGCAGGCAGGACTCTGCTCACAAAAAAATCAGTTTTACAGAATGAGAAATTCACTTACCATGTTTATAACTAAGCAATTATATCATGGAGAATGTGAATTGAAGTGATCAGCTGTTTCTCTTTTGCATGAAACAAATCCCTAGCTCGCAGTAGATAACTTCTCCCTACAGGTTTTCTCTCTTTTTGGGGCCAGAAGGGAAGAAAATTATATTCCTTTTTCCTTCCTCACAGACCATAACATTGTTCACAGAACACAATACAGCTGTATTGTATTCCAAATCTCAACATATGGCTTTTTTCTAGTTTAACTTCTTCTCAGTTGCTCTAATTAGCTGACAGGAATCTAATTACTCAGGTAATTTCTTGACAGATTTTGTGGTTTTGTTTTAAAGAGGTGTAATAGAAATCATATGAGGACCTGAGATCGGATTTGTACATACCCAAGTACTGGAAAGAGGAGGTATGTAAAAACAAGATTGGAGCTTTGTTTAGAGGCTTTTTACACCCACGCTGAGGAAAAAGCAGTCAAGGACTTTCTCTTGTGCTGGGTGAATAATGTTTGAGCCTAGTGTGATCCTTGCCTCATGTAGGCTGGAGCAGCAGCTGGCAAAATAAACAGGCTTTCAGGCTTTTGTAGAGTATCCTCAGATAGATAAATAGGCAATGAAGGGATCAGTCTGAGGGGTATTCCCATCACTCCAGATACGTACACAGATTTTCTGAAACAAAGCCTTATCTTTTTAAGGAAAGTCACTTCTGAAAGCCCATCTGCCTGCTCAGACCCGCTTTCAGCACCAGAGTTCCAAGCTTTAGCCTTCACCCAGGGCAGAACCTCACCCACTTGCAGGGAAACCTGCAAGTCTTGTCCCAGCTATATTGCTGAGACAGGTTGAAGAAATACCAGCAGGGGTTGTCTCCAAAACCACAGTTGTTAGCAGAGCTCTTTGGATCTTTGTTAGCACATCCCCCTAGCCTAGCTGATGTAATAAGCTGAGCTTCCCCAAAGGTGACCTTATTTGAAGTCAGAAAAGAGCTGAGAGGAGGAGGCTGGAATGAGATCTGCTTGGTGGTGCAGATCACTCCTCCCATGGATCTCCACCGCTGCACAAATGGCATGGCCGTGCTGGGGGGAGCTTTGTGGTCATTTTAGAGTCAGATCAAGATTCATCTGCCTTGCTGCTCCCCCTGGAAAATGTTAATGCACTTGGAGCAGCTCTGCAGGGCAGGAGGTGACCTGTTTTAAAAGAGTTGGCCTCTGATATCACCCATGGGCTCTGCGCTGCTCTCACCCAGCAAAGGCTTATCTCATCCAGCTAAGTATCCTGCTTGCTTTCCCCTCGGAGAGAGCAAATAAAAGCCTTTTCTGTAGGGTTTCAGTCAGGCACTGGAGAAACAGAGCAGGTCAGAGAGGCCAGCTTTTATACAAGAGAAACTCAGTAAGAGACTGGTATAATTGTTGGAGAAAGCTTCTTGGAGAGAGTTTGGAATTTTCCTTGGGAAAACACAGCTGAGCAGATAAAATTCACAGGGGGCTGACAGGTTTGGATTTGGTTAGTTTATGTCATAGAGTCTAAATTTTCTGTTCAAAGTAATGAACACAATAGTCTTTAATTGCCCAGATAGTGGGAATAGCCCATGAGCTGCATGCCTGTAACAGGTTTTAGTTATAGAATGTTTTAAACAATTACAGTTTGAATATGAAAGAAATGAGCCTGGTGACAGACTTCAGGGACACAATGTTTAATTTGGAGCCACCCTATAATCCTGCCCCCAGCCCTGTACATACTGTGCCACAGGAGGGACCAAAGAAGATGAACAGAAGCATGGATCCAGCCTTTCACCTGCAAACTAGTGCAGGGCTAGAGACCCCAAGCTAGAGACAAATCAGATAGTGCTGCTGCTATGAAATTATTCAGACAGTTTCATTTCTTTTCTTTAGTTTTGGTGAAATATCTCCCTGGCCAAGCAGGACTGTGTCCATGAGCAAAGTCTGATGTCATAAACTGTGAAAGAAATGAACCAACTACTGACTTCTGATTGATGTGCTATATGATGACACAGAGTTTGAAAAGGAAAATGATTTTCCTGGCTCTGGGTCCACTTAGCCATCCCTTGTGATGAAGAGGAGACAGCTCTTCCTGGGGGACTGGGGGAATGCTTGTGTGCTTGGGCAGTGGGGGCAGAGTTGTGCTCCCAGCCTTGTTTGGTGCTAATTGTGCAGTGATACAGACCACTTGTTTTGAAAACTTACATTTAAATGGCACAGACTCAAGCAATTTTAGAAATTAAAAAGATAAATTGATAATTTCCAAAACAATCGTTCATTCTCCTGCAATTTAGTGGCAGGAAAAGCTTAAATTTTCTGAAAACTATGTTTCAGTCATTTCACATTTAAATTTTTCCTTCAGTAAAATAAATTTTTTTCAATCTACCAGTTTACCTCGCTGGTGTTTGACCACCACCATCTCTATTAGCCAGTGGTATTTGTAACACAAGCTCATTGAACTCTGATGTAGCAATTGATGGACATATTTGTTTTTTCTGCTATCACAACTACTTTTCCTTCCTTCTAAAAGACATAACAAGATCAAAAAGTATTTCATGTTTTCCTTTTGCCAGAGTCCTAACTACACATTGCCACATCAGCTAGCATCTCATCACTAAACCACTTTTGGTTTAGTCCACTTTTGGTGGTTTAGTGGTTTTTCCTAAACCACTGAGGTAAGAAAAAGAAAAAAAAATCAAAAAAGACAATAATAAAAACTGCTTATGCAGTTAATAGTTTGATTTTCACCTGCTGGTTTTTATTTGCCAGAGTCCATCACTGAGAACTTGACTACGGGTTTAGATGTCATTACATTTAATTACAAAGAAATACGCTGGCAAGCCCTCCTGGAGTGAGCATGTGTCTCTGCAAATATTCCCACTGCAGAAGCTCCTGGTTAGAGTCCTGTGTGCAGCTGCTGTGGCAGGCATGGCTGGGAGCTCTGCTCTGCTGCCCTGCTCAGCCCAGCGCTGACGAGAGAGAGAGACAGCGAGTGCTGTGCTGCTGCAGCTCACCAGCTAATCAGCATCCCAATTGCTGCCTGGCCCTGCAGGGAGCTCTGAGAACCAGACTTGTATAGCAAGCATTGATGAAAACATAGGGCAGAGAGGAGCTTGCTGTACACACAGGTATTTGTGTGCCTATCTGTCCTGTCAGGCCCTTGCAGCTCAGGTGTGCAGTTTGGGAAAGATCCCACACTGTGCTGACAGTGCTGTCCCTCTGTCCTTCTGTCCCAGAGATCATAGCACAGCCTTTCCCACCTAGCTCCTGTGAAGCCCTTCATACTTCACTAAAAGGCTGAATGAATCTGCTCTTTAGACACCCACTTTTTTTTTTTTTCCAGGTAAATCAGTTATTTACACAACTCTGTATTTCCCACCTTCAATATTCAAGAAGCCATTACTGGTACTGAGAGTAGGGCCTGCAATCCACTTTGTTAGATCAAATCCTTCCTAATAGTGCTCCAAGTCAGCCACTAAATTAAAACAACAATCATCCTTTTCCTCCTGATGCACACAACAGCATCTGATCCACACTGTATCTACATCTCTAATCATACACACAGAATCTAAGGACCCACTTTAAGCTGCACAGCCATAAGAATATGAGATAAAACCACCTTTCACAAATTACACAGATCAAAATGTCTTTAGAACATACATTCTCGTAGACACAATCTATTTTGGAAGAAATTGGAGACATTACAAACATCAAATGTGAATCTGAATGTATTTGTTTACATCACATGAGTCTCAGAAGGGAATAATAGTGCCTGATTCACCACCTTGCTATTCCAGCTTCATGCCAGACTCATGGAAATCAGTCTCATTTCACTGGCATTAAACTAGAATACAAGAGTGATGAATCAGGTCTACAGCCTTACCACAGAGCAGCCATGAATTATTACAACCAGCACAAAAATCGTCTTTCTCCTAAGCATTTTGTTCCAAATTTTTCGTTCTCCCTCCCTAAAATACATGATAAATATTAATACAAGACAACTTCTAAATAAGTTCCATAAATCAAATATAGCTACTCAAAATACATTTTGAAAGAGAATTAAAATTTACTTATTTTCTCCCTTCTTAAAAAAGATAGAAGATTTCTGCCTATTGTCTTGGAGTTGCATTTCTGCCTGTCTTTGTAGTACCCCAGCTGCTGCCATCTCTGTAAGGCTTTATTCTGATACTGTCCTGGCTTCAAGTGACAGGACATAAAACAGGTTTTGTGGGAAAACCTGTCATGAAAAAAATACTTCCATGCAGAATTTTCATTTTCTGAAACAGAAGAGGCTCTGTCCTGCTCCATGAGAGGAGAGAGGAGCAGGGAACAGACTTCCTAAGTGAAGTCCTGGATCCATGATGGGGACAATTACAGACCTGCCAGGTCTTCCCAGAGAAGTAATCAACCCAGGGAGAAGCACACTTGAAGTAAACATTCTGTTTGGACAACCAATATAAAGATTGGCTTTAATTCACAATATAAACAATGCTCGCCTTGAAGATGCTTTCTTCTGGTTGCTTTCTAAGTAGTACAAACTCGTCTTTGGTGAAGGAAATGGAGACAGCTTCCAAAGAACTGCTGACTAAATAAGATTAACCAGGAGGAGATAAGTACTTTCTTTTTCCTTTTGATCTCTCAGATGAGAGATTTTCCTGGACCAAACAAAAATCTCTTACTAAATTACCAGGAATGACTCTGAGCTAAACTTTTCCTGTAATTTGCAGCTGATCAGTGTGGACTCCTGGCATCAGAGCAGAGAGGAACCTCTGGCAGGACCACAGGGTGTCACTGTGGGCAGAAGCTCTAGATCAGGGTTTGACTCCATATTGTTTCCAAGCTCCCTGAATTTTACTCAAAAAAAAGATACCATTTATTGAACAGCAAAGTACTTCTCTCTGTTTCCAGCATGACAGAGTTAAGCTCAATCAGCAATCTGGGGTGCCTGCTGTGGTCTGACCCTTGGCAAAGAGGAGTTCACCAGTGCCTGGTTCTGCAGGGTGTTGAGGGGGTTGAGTGGTGTTGCAGGCAAAATGAGTCCCACAGGAGTTCAACACATGCTCAGTGCAAATCCTGCACCAGCAAAACAAACTGGGCAAAACAGAATGTTGGAGGGAAGTGAAAGGCAATCATTTTACCACTGATTTTATTAGGCCATAAGCAACAGAAAGTTTTGCCATTGACTGAAAAGTCTGTATTTTATCCTGTGTATATAGCATGAATTGGTTAAAAAAAAAACAAACAAAAAACCAAAAAGAGAGAAAAAGCAAAATTCTGTCTCGTTTGATAAACTAGTTCTAGATTTAGGGCAACTGGGAAAGATCTTCAGCCATCCATGAACTGCCTCTTAGTCAAAACTCTTGCTCATTAGCTAAACTAAGTAATAATAGTCTTATCAGTATTCACTACATCATTAAAAGTCTGGGTTAATATATTCAAATAAGTAAAAATAAATGAGACAAACTGAAGAAAACTGCTGCGATTAGTTATGTGAAATTTAAAATCCGTGGTCTATTGGGAAATTTGTTGGTGAACTCAGGTCTCAAAATGGGCAAAGTAAGACTTAAAAGATACATGTTGATGTACATATGACTCTTTTATGCACAGCTACTTAGAATGATTAATCTCTCCCATTTAGAGTGAAATACACAAAAGAAAAAATCCCCTATTCTGGCAGCAAATAAATGTAAACCAGGATGACAGCGATTTTCTAGCATGAACTAGCAAATACTCAGAGAAATAGGTTCAAAGAACAGAAACATGAGTCTGAAATGAGTGTGCCCAAGGAAAACAGATGTAGACTGCCAGACTACAAAATTTTTTGTTAATAATTGCTGCTGTTTAACTAAATGTTCCCAAAAGTAATACTCAAAAAACCTTGCAAGCAGCTTGCAATTATTTTGTACATTATTGTACATTATTTTGTATATTTGTACATTGTCATACCAATGTTATTAGTTTGTGAAAAGACTTAACATGCTCATTTAGTACTTTCAAATACAGATACACTGGATAGTATTAGGAAAATGCTACTTTCCATCTGCTTGCTTGCTTTAGGTTCAGTCTGTGTTCAAATGACTGAAGAGGCTGAAGATCTAAATACAATACTGAGGCAAAGATCATGAAGTAAAACCCATGTTTACCAGAAATACAGTACTCACAAATCCCTAAATATAAATTTCTAACAACTTCATGTGCAAGAATCAATTGGAATGGAAAATGGCTCGGAATTGACCTACTGATCACAATCTGTGTATCAGTGTTACAGCTGCAAATGCCATCACTGTGAGTGGTTCCTTTCTCAGCTGGGAGCTGTAGGAATATTCTAAGCTCTAAAATAAAAACCAGCAGCAGCAGCCAAAACCAAAGAAAGCCAAACCCCCAGCCAAATGTTTCTTAGCATGCTATAGCTCATAAAACCATTAAAAAATATCCTATCTGAATGTGTTTGTACATTCTGGAAAGTGCCATTTGCCATGGGAGAAGAAAACATACAAAACAATAAAATTTCTCCTTAGCCAGTGATTATTATTGCTGCCTTAGCAATTTCCTTCCTTTTGGAATAATACCTCAAGGATTTCAGTAAGAATGTGTTGTAGAGCTGGTCCTGGCCAACTGCTTGTGGCTTGCTTGTGGTTAGTATGCACATGCAGAGAGCTCCTCACATCCATGTATCATCTTACATGTGAGTCAAGTCAGCTACTAATAATAGCTTTTTGGGGGCTAGGACCCTTTTTACAAAAAAGATGCAAATGTCAGTTTTGTAAAGCTGTTGCTGGGTTTTCCAAGCTTTCAAAGAGTCAGCAAAACAAGGTTCCATAATCTCACTCTTGCCTTCAGCACAGTTAGGTGGGCTGGAAAAGCCCAGGGCAATCACTTTTAGCTTGGAATAAATCAGCTGTAATTTCCAGAGGCATTTTTCAGAATTTCTACTAACCTTACTACATACCAGACACAGAAGGGTTTTGCTTTATACATTCTCTATCTGTACTGTCACAGTCAGAAACACCTTGCTGTGATTCCTGTGGAATGAGCTGTTCCACTCCCTCCTATGGGATGTGCTGTACACATTAAAGCCTAAGCCCCACACCAGCACGAGCATTTCAGGAGGCTTGAAAGCACACTTTGAAATAGTAAAACCAGCTTGCTGTCTACTGTATTTCAAAAGCAGACAGAAAAAACCTAATGTTGGTCAGGATCAAAAAACCATCCAGGTCACAATTCTTTAAAGGGAAAACTCTTTTCTTCCCTACCCCCCTGCTCCCTTTTTTAAAATTCATCAGTGCCATTTCACTTCGAAGAGAAAAGGATATAAATTAGCACTTAGTAATACAAACATGTTGTCTTTTAGGTTAAATTGCTCGCTGATTCTGCAACTGCCCTGCAGATTCTAACACAGAAGGGAAAAAGCAGAGCAAGGGCTTCAGCTGATTCCAGAGAAGCTAATCTTTGGTGGTGGCCAAGAAAAGAGCAGGACAGATGCATCCAAATCTTTGCTTTCTACCACTGCCTGAGAACAGCTATGGCAAGGAACTTCAGACAGACTTGAAGGGAATCCTGTCACTACACACCACTGAGTGATGGAGGCTCAGGGCAGAAAGGTTTAGGTTATGGGATGTCTGGGTACCAGGCTGAGCCATATTTTAGGGTGCAATAGAGCTCACTGCTGTATTGAACTTTCAGTCTGCCTTGTTCCTGTTCATTTTCTGTGTGACTTTCTCTGCTTGTCTAATCAGAATGAAGGACATGGCCTCAGGGAAAAAACTCAACCTTTACAGTGCACCTTCGTCTATTTAACACTGCTAACTCTGTTAGTGCAGTTTGGTTCCACAAGATGAATAATATCAAGACATCAATTCTCTGAGGGACATCTGCATGCCAGGTATCCCAGGAAAAACAACAAAGGAGCATGTCACTGTGCTTCATTGTGCTACTCTGAGAGTCTTGATTCTCCAGTAAAACCATTTGAGAAAAAAAAAACCTAGAAGTGAGTTTAGACACAGAGACAGGAATAGCATTTTGAAGGGGAGAAGGAGAAAACAGAGCTCCTTTCAATAGACTTGAAGCTTAATTCTACCCTAGAACTGCTTTGGTTACTGTAAAAAGAGACTCGGCTGGTCCAACTGATCTTGTTTCCACCAGCTGATGACACAGGCAGCTCGAACCCACAGGAAAGCAAAGCTAAGCTCTGCACCTCCCTGCACTCTCACTGAGTTCTGCAGCCTTCTCTAGCAGGCATTACCTTTCAGGATTGATACACTCAATTCGTTTAGTCTCTGCTAGCTTTAGGTCCAGATTCATTAAACTCCCACTTTGATGTGAAGTTTTAACTTCAATTATGCCAAATAAAGAGTTAAATTTTGTGTGTACAAGCTCAGTAAATGGGCTACCTTGATTGATGCTTTAAGTACAACCCCTTCCCAATATTCTGAACATAATGGGGTTAGTGCTAAAAGCTGGATTCTCTCTCATCTGTCTGCATTATCTATTTATTCTGCACACGTCACCATGGTAAATGAGTGCTGCATTAAGTACTAAATAGCAGAGGTCAGAAAAACCCTGTGCTGTATTCTTTTCCCCTCAGCAAGGCTGAAACATCTATTAATGGATTTTCATTTATTACCTGATGTGAACTAAAAAATATATCGAAAATATCAGTATTAGTATATTATTGAAGTTTGATTTAAACATAATCTCAAAACAAACTATCTTGACATTCTTATTCAAAACCTTTTGTCTTATAATGTTTAAATGGACTCAATTTCAAATATTCTCTGAATTTTTTTGCCATTTAACACACCCCTCTCTAAATACAAACAGAATCTTTGCCACAGGCTAAGCTAATCATATTTTGATCCAAATTCTTTTTTTTTAATGCCATCATCACCACAATTGTATGTTCATGTAGCATATATGCTCATGTAGCTCATGTATATTAAATATAGCTTAAGGAGTAATTACATCGAGGCACTTCATTTTTTAACTAGAAAACTCACCATCTATTCAGACTTCTCAGCAAAACAAACTATCTGAGGTGCACAAGCATTTGGCACAGTGTGAATCTGTTAAGAGCTCCTCTAGCAAAATATTAAGCCTTCTGAATGCAATAAAGTTAGACCCTGTCCAGCTGGCTTCCTCCCCAGCTGAGGCAGCCATGCACATTGTTATTCCCTGCCCATGGCACGGCTCTGCTATGTCCACGGAGGTGATAACAAATGTAAACATGCCAAAAGCTTATCACTCCTGATGCTGAATGATCAAGCAGCTGGAGAGTTGTAATATGAAGCCATGTATATTAAAAATTATTTGCAAATAATCTCCTGGGGTGGAAGAAGGCTGTTTCTATGGTGCTTTTGTATAAGGAACAAGGAAAACAGATGAAGAGTACAAGGTTCAGCTCTAAAAATACCTCCTTCACTTTCAGATAGTTCCACGGACATTGACCCTTCCAGCACAAAACCAATGGGAGGCAGGGAGCAGAAGGAACAAGTAAAGTCATGGTACACATAAGGAGTTTAGCTGCTCTGATAAATAAAAAAGTATTTCAATTCATCTCCTGGGTATTCAAGGCTGGAACAAGAGCAATGGATTAATGCAATTCCACTCATACTGGGGGCAAGTAAAGCTTCTGGGTTTTGGTTTCATGTCCCCTCAGCAGCACCACTTCTCTGATGTAGGCACAAATCTGAGTCCTGGTTGTAATATCCAACCTCTATTTCCATCCCCTGGAGCTTTCTCAGGCAGTGTTTGCACCCTGGAGTGCCCCATCCCATGGAGCCATGGTAGGCTCTGGGACTCATTCTTGTTTTGACTAAATTTACTCACTTCAGCCAACTATGAGAAGCAAGTTCATATGGGTTATGTGGCAGGTAAAATGTACCTGTACAGTCAATCAATGAACACTGAAAATGAAGGAAGCATGGATAAAAATAAACATGAAAAATTCAGTAAAATAAGTGAATGTTGACAAGAATATATGTAACAGCTTTATTTTAGACTGTCTCTGAGTCATACCCTTCACTGTTTACTGACTTGAGAGACAGTCCAGACTCTGTTTGGGCACTATAAGAAATATGAACATTTTCATGAATGAAACAAAAAAACCCAACCTTTTTTTTTTTTTTTAAATTCATTGTTCCTTTTTGGACCTTGTGAGCAATTCCTTCTGGGCTGCATAAAGAACAGCTCAAGCACAGGTTCTTGACTCTTCTTTTTTTTTTTTTTTGGAGTCCTTGAGCTTTTCTTTTAGTTTTCATGGAGTCTGTACTCACACTGCATATGTGTGAGGAACTTTTGCTGTGCCTTGTCCCAGGGACTTCTGTGAGCCTGAACTGCAGAATAAATTCAGAGTAACCCAAATGAAAGAGCATGTGAGCAGAGTGTATTTGGTTAGAGAAAGGGATGCAATTTGCTACTGAATATTTGCAGTCACACATCAGCCTGCAAACAGCAGGCTATTTTAAAGCACAGACACTTTCCTCTGTTTTCTGGAATCCCTATCACCTGTCCAGTCTTATGCAATGTTTACTTTATATATTTCATTGTTTCACTGTGTCAGATAGTCCTTTCCAGCACAGGCTGAAAGAACATGAAGGTCCTCACTGCCCTGACAAGTAGTGCCTGATCTCTGAACATCCTGGTGCCACTGGTAATGCAAACTGGGCTACACCACTGCCCTGGTGTGAGGGGACACAAATGTTTTCCATTGCTTATTGAAATACCTCCACAGACTCCCAGACTGATATACAAAGGGACAGAATACTTAAATAGCATAAACATTTAGCATATGGAAATACCAACTAGTTTGACAAAAAAAACCCAACAGTTAATGACAGTTTTTATTAACATACTGCTTTTCTGAATGCTCTATAACCACATTAGAAGCCTAAATTTGCAGTTGAAAACAGCTGCTATTTGGCTTACTCACTCTCTAGTTCTTGGACTGAAATAAGCAGTATGTCCTACCAGAATCTCAATCTTTTGAAAAACATATCAGTTTCCATGAACTCTGAGACCAAGAGTTTTCTGCTGAGATTTTTCCCTGAGAAAGTATAGCAGAACTGGTTGATGATGCCCGGAAACACCTGCCTCTGACTAAGTAGGTCTTTTTTTGGTCTCAGTTTACTTTGTCTTGGAAGAAAAAAAAAAGTGATCATTAGGCCTAAACCCAAACATATTCATTCACCTAGAAGCATCACCCAAATTATATTAGTCAAAAACATTGATGCTGGGCAAAGCAACTCCCATTAATCCCCTCAAGAATGTGGTGCTGCTACAGTTTGCATCAGCAGAAAAGCACATCTGTCTGTGGTAATGAGATTTATTGTGCAGGGAAAGTCCGGGAGTGTCTAAAACCAATTTAGCATAAAAACCTCAAGTACTTTCCGTTGTCATGGAATTGACAAAGGTGTAAGGACAGATTTTCCTCCCACCACCCACCTGGCTGTGTTGTTTGCTGCTGCACTAAATACCAAGACTGCCCATGAGGCATCTCGGCAGAGCTCTGGGGAAGCTGAAAGGAATTAATCCTTTCTGGATTACCAAAAATCAGCTAGGAATGAGAAAGCAAAACTGCTAATACGCAAACACAGGCGGCAAGCACCTTCCTTGTCTGGAGAGAGGTACAGCTTTCTTTTCTTCAGGTTACGATTTCCAGCATTCAGGAAGCTCAGCATTCAGCTTTTGCAGGGCTAATAGACCCTTCCTACTTTGAAATGAGTTTTGCAGAGCACAAAAAGGCAGCTCTATTTCCAAACATGGGATAACATTTACATTACAAGCAAGGAAGTCAAAACAGGCAACAAAGCAGAAAGGGGAGCTGGAAACAGCAAATACATAAGAAATTTAGATACACAGTTTACCCTAATGTTTACCCATATTCTAATTCTTCAAGAAGACTGAACACTTTGACATAAGTTGAACAGCCTTTGCCAGCCAGACTGTTTGATGTTGTGCTGGCTCTGTGACAAAGCCAGCCTGTACAGGAATGCTGGCATTGTTTTCTGATCAAAGTGAGCCCTAATGGCATTAAACCTGAGTTGTGGTCTGACGTGCTTTCTTCCCTCAGCTATCAGTTCTCTACTTTGCTACCAGCTTTTTCTTGAGCTGTTGCACTATGATATTCTGCTGGTATAAAGCATGCTCAGACTTCCATTTCAGATAATAAGAATTAATATTCCCATATTTTCTGCTATGCTGGGTAAGGAGACTCCTGTCTGTTGTGCATACACAGAAAAGGTTGGTTGTGATGGTGATATTCAGTTTCTGTTGACTCCAATGATATTGCAAGAGAAAAAGGAAGCAGGAGAGCTTTAACAATATTTGTATTCAACTCTTGTGCAACATAGTAGTTAGATGTGTCTTTAAAACTAAGCATGTTCTTACATTCCTTTTATAAAAGAACAGAGCAATGTGGCTATAGCAGGATGCAAGTGGGTTACCCCAGTAAGC
The DNA here is from genome assembly GCA_024500445.1 of Entomyzon cyanotis. NCBI lineage: Eukaryota > Metazoa > Chordata > Aves > Passeriformes > Meliphagidae > Entomyzon > Entomyzon cyanotis. The sequence continues at coordinate 13,405,240 of JAKEPQ010001027.1, read as the reverse complement.
CATGCACCAGCCTGCACAGGGTGAGATGCTGCCCATTTCTGTACTTCTGTCACCTTAAAGTTGTCTTTGCCTTCACAGATAGTAGAAGAGTCTTATCATTTCAAATAAAAGTAAAACCAATTAGATGTTATGAAATCAAACATCAGATGCTCAGAAAATGTAGCCCCACTGATGGCAACTGAAGCACAACAGATTTAAGCAACTCCATAACTCAAGTCTCAGTTTGCAAGTGCTGGCTTGTCTGCTCAGATGTGACATAACCCATCTAAGAGCACTTTACAGAGAACTTACAGAAAGAGTTAAGGGTTAAACTGCCATGTTTCTTCAGAAGCTCATATTGTCCACTGCAATCACTGTTGCTGCTGCAATTCAAGTTTCTCTTTCGATGACTGTGATTGCAATTATATCTGATGCCAACCAGAGTGAACATGAGGAAATGTGACAGTCAGTCATGCTGCAAGATGGATATGATCTCCTGTAGTCACATTTATCACCTGCATTTAAATCATTCAGTGTGGTCTAACACTGTCTGCTTGCAAGCAAGAAGTCAGGCAGACTCTTCTTATAGTTTCTGAGTAGCTGTCATTGGCTTAAAATGACTTAGCCTTAGTAGATATTCCATCTTCACTTTATAGCACAGTTGACCTGACCTAAATAGGTGAAGACATATCCCTGTCAAAGCTGTAACAGGCATCAGGGATGGATGGCAAGGCTTAGTAGAAAACAACTTTTAGATCTTTTTACAGAAAAACTCGAGCTGAATTTATTATGAAGTTCTGAAATGTCCAAACACATTTTATTGCCTTCTGGTTTCCAGATGGGTCTGCATCCAGAAGACCAGAATACCACAAAAATGCTACTTTTTTGCCTGCTGCAATGAGAAGCAGCTGTAACAGAAGGCTATAGAAAAGTCTGATTCTTAGAGTATGCCTGTCTCTGTTTTTCAAAAAATGAGACATTTAAATAATTTGAGTAAACTTTGCAGGGGCATCCAAACATTTAGAGTTGCATTAGGTCACACATTTCAAACTCTTGGAAGCATATCCTTCACTAGCTCTTTGCTCCTAATAAAGGAAGTGGAATACTCCAGTGGGTAAAATTCAAGAGGCAGTATTCTAGTTTACCCAGCTCTAATAAAAAAAGCTGGCTTTGACAAGATCCCTGGAATTCTCTGCAGTTAAGTTTCCCCTTGATCTAGGGAATCACACGTCTAAAGCAATTTTTAGGAGTGTCAAGTTGGCACCCTTACTATTAATATAGACAAGACAAGTTTATAATTTAGCCAAATAATAAATTCATTGATATTAGCTCCCAGTATCTAGAAAGAATGAATAATGTCTAAATAAACAAATCTAAATAGGTGAAGACAAATACTAACTCATGGGCTTATATGGAAGTTGGCTGAAACTTGCAGCAATCCTGACTCATAATAAAAATGATTTATTTAAAGACTTGCTATGAACATTGCAGGAAAGGTGATAACAGACATGCACCACTTTGTTTACAGTAAAATGTCCTGTAAATTAAAGAGTTCTTATTCTTTGTTTGGTTTTGATTTGGTATTGTACCAAGTATCTGTTTATAAAGGGAAATATGACGGTACAAAGTGTACAAAGAGAATTGCAAAAGAGATTAACAGTCAAGGTGAATTTGCTTTAAATTAAGTCCTAGCAACATAGACAGTGGAGATCCCATTAGGGTAAGGAAAGTCAGCCCAAGGCAGATCTTTCATGCACCATTTTTGAGCACTGAACTACCTGAAATTCAAGACAGAAAGCTACTCTCCAAAAAGATTTAAAAAAAGATTCAGGTGGTTAAAAGATATGCCAGGAAAAAAATATTGCAGAGCACAACAAAGGAAAAGTTTGATGTAAAGTAGGCACTGTGTTCCAAGGGATTAAGTGTTGAGGATTTTCCCCTTTTTGTGGAGGTTTTTTGTTTATAACACTCCCTAAACAGCTTTTTAAAGAATCTTTCTGAAGTCATATTTACATGACAAAGTGTGCTGCAACCTCAAATCAACCCATCCCACAGAAAATCTTCTGTGGGGACTCTTGGATGAAGATAATGTTGAATTCACAGTTGAAAAGGAATAATGAAAACACACATGATATGTTTAATCAGAAAACTAGAAGAGAATCTGTTTTGTAGAAGCAACTCCTTGGGTTGAATTAGCCCTGGAGCCACCCTGGTATCTCTGGAGATTGGACTTCAGGGGTCTCCAAAGTCTCCACCCAGGGAAAGGAAATGTTTGTGGATGGAAGCACAGGATCTGGGTTGTACTAATTCTCCTTGTTCAAATAACCAAGATTTACATGGAGGATAAAATTGTGAAATCAAAGACATTCTCTGAAGGGCAGGAATTACCTGTGTCCACGAGGTTTACTCCAAACAGTCCTGAGATCCGTTATTTGATGTTTAGTGCTCCAAATTAATGTGGGATTTTAAAAATCATGTAGTTAACCAAACCAGTTTTCAGCCAATCCTGTGTGCACAAGTTCAGTGGTTTGGAAGGTATGCTGGCACTTACCTGGGGGCATGTGTTCATTCATGATGACAAGTGATGCTGGCGTTGGCCTTCTTTTCCTGATCTGTAACAGATGTAACCCAAGGAGAGTCAGTAGGGCACATCAATTGCTATACACACAAAGCAAAGCAAAAAGTCTGTCTGGTGTCCTCCTGAGTACAGCCCAGGCTAAGTTAGAAAGGAAACTATTTAAAGAACAGCAGCATTTCACTGTCTTTCAGACAGCTTGTCTGCTCTGACAGCAATCAGGGTCATGCTGCTGCTTGTTCAGGGAGAACAAAGGCACAGGGAGAGCTGTCCAAAATACCTTTAGGATTTGTAATCGTCTTGACTTCAGTTTTTTGGATATGTATTTCTGAAAAATATTAGTCATGCCTTAAAATATTGACATTTAGCTTTGCATCAGGAAGAAGACTGCAGTAGTTTGTGAGCTTGTATGTGCAAATACCTAGTACTGCCATAGCTCTCACAAGTAAAAATTAATATTTTGCAAGAGCATTTCAGAGTTGATATTGCAGGCATGCCTTCCAGTAAACTTATATTTCTAAACTGTGGTCAGAGGTGTTACTACTGTTCTTGGACTAAAAATACTTTACTATTTAAGACTGTAATTGTAGTATTTCCAATACAGCAGATTTTACATACCAATATATAGTCCTGAATTGTATGCAATTCTTCTTCAGAGTTTATCTGGGCAACTACTTTTGTTCCATTAACAGTAGCTGAACTGCATGGTATTGGACTACCCTCCTGTAATGCACACATTTGCATTGAAAGCTTTGCGTTGCTTCACTAAAGCCTCCAGGCTTGATATTCTATTGAATTTAAGAGAGACAGCAGGAGCATTTAAGCTAGAAACCATTCTGACACAAAACCTCAATGTCAGTGTGTTTGTTCTTTTTCATTTGCTGAGCCAACATCTGTATTTAGCTGGGCTCAGGTTTTGCTTTCGGAGGTGTAAATGGAAAATTACATCATCAGGGTTAATGGGTTTATTCCAGATTAGCGTAACTGTAGCTGACTGTAGAATTTACTATTTTAATTTCATCACACACCCACAGTGAAACTGTATAGCACTTGGAATCAAAGTCACAACACACACAGAAAAAAAAGGACTGCCCATAAATTCTGGGCAGAAAACGGGCTACAGCATTTCAAAGGCCATGGGAATTCCAGGAAATCCTAATCCTATGGTTATCACGGATTTCAGAAAAATACCAGAACATATTCTACTTGAATTCATTGCGGAACTGTTCCGTAAAGTACAGACATCTCGCAGCTCAGGAGTGCCTATGGACAAAATGAGGACCTGCAGCAAATCTTTTCTGCTCCCTTCTAATATTTCACATTCAATGGTCACTCACAACTCATTGTTTCCTGGCAAAGGTGCCTGCCTTTTGAGAGACGTGACATCAGAATATTCAGGAAACCAGATACCTGTCCTAAAGGTGCAAAAAATTTAATAGCTATGGGTATGGAACTGTCAAGGTTATAATATTCCCCTGGTATCATCTAAAATGAGACTTAACCAATTAGAAGCAAATGTCGAGAAGGACTTGCACTGAGACAAATGTACTGGGTCACCTAATTAAGATTTATCCAGTTTTCTCACGAGACTCCCTGTGACCCTTTTTATGTACGTCTACTCATATCTGTACACTGTAATAGATACCTTTTCCTCCTTAGACGTCTGTACTGAGATATATATATATATATCAGTACATATATAGATATATATTATTATGTGTATCTTTTGGGAGCGAGTCAAAACCTAAAATAGCACACACATAATTCCAATGAGGACCTAAGTAAGGCATATTTCCATATGTATATATTTTTCAGACATGTAAAACACTGTAAGGATGACATAAAAAATGTATTAAATTGTGAGAAATACAGGAAGTAACCAAAGTGATGACTACTGGGCAGAACAATACTTGTATTTTCTCCTGTTTAAATGAACGGCAAATAAGATGTCTTCTTCCCAATAGTTCCATTAGGTACCTATTCTCAGCATTGTCTTTTGCTTTATGTAAATGTAATATACTTGTTTTGATTTGTTGAGAATATATTCATTGAGTGCATTCACATGAAGTGTAAGTATTAAGGTACAAGTGCAGTTACAGAAAAGGCACAACAAATATATACTGATAGATCTACCCAAGGTAAAGAAGCCTTATTCTGGCTAGAGGACATATCCTTCTCCCTCTTTAGGTATAATCCAACATCGCCATAGCCTCCAGAGTATTTAATCTACAGTTTCACTAATTTATGCTAGAAAAGCCTTTAGGCCACAAGTGTCACCTGTTCTCACCCACATCTTGCCCCCATTCCTACCCCGTTCCCTCAAAACAGTGAAGGAAACTCGTCTTCCTTACCTGCTCAGCTGCCTCGGGATCTATTTGGCTCTGAAACAGGGGCACAGCAAACTGTATTTTTTTGGGGCTGTTGGGCTCCATCGTGGTCCTGAGGTGGGTGAGTCAGACGAGAGCAGAGCCTGGAGCTCGAGGCTGGGTCTGTGCCCTGGCGCCGTCCCCACAGCCAGGCTGAGAGCTCCGCAGGAACAGCTGTAACTCCCGACTTAGCACGGGAATCTGCGGGAGCCGAGCAACTCCCTTCTTCCACATCCACAGAGATGCCACTGGCTCGGCTATTTTCTTTTTTTTTCCTCCCCTCTCCTTTCTCTTCAGCAGCCCTTCAGATCCTCTCAGCAGAAAGCTGAAAGGAACAATAAGCTAATTGTGTACCAGCTCACTTCTACATATGCCAAGCATTCACTCAGAAGCTAATTGAAAATGCAATACTAGCATTGCATGGCCTGGAGCCTTGGGATTTGAAAAAGAGGATCTCTCCACCGTATATTACTAACTGGCTGCTCAGAAGTGCAATGCAAGCTCCCTCTGAGTATTGCTGATGGGCTCTTAATTATTGATGAACACAAATCAGGAAGTTTTCAGATTTTGGGGGTGGAGGTAGCAGGAGGGGTGGACGCAATAATTCGATCTCCGTTACAGTGTGCCAGAGCCGCTCTCCTCTGCTCACATATCAAACAATTGCCTTTGCTCTTCCAATTCTTTTTTAAAACTTACAGTTTTAGACTCTCCTAAATCTTACAGGAAGATTTTTGGTGATGATGCTACACAAGTGCCCACAATTTCATGAAGCTTCTCTGGTGTGCTTAGTGGGTTTGCAGCTTAGGCTGAGTTTGCAGATTTGGGATTTCCTTTGGTGGGCTCTGCTTCACGTGACTGCAGATCCTGAGAACACCACATTTGAGCCAGCTCTCTGGGCTCCCTCGTGCTAAGCACATCAGCAGCCATCTCATTCGATCCTAGTTAGGTGGGATATAGTGTTTACTCAAGATGACATTTTCTCTCCATTAACTCTAGAAAAAGGAAAGACGATTCAGACTAGCTCTCTCACTTTTGGATGACTAAAATTCAGAGGCCAAATCCTACTTAAGAGTACAAAATCTGTGCCTTATTCCAAGACCAGGAGAATAATTTGGTCGATCATGTCAACAGTACTCTTGTGAGAATATAATTGACTCTCACTTGTCATTTCATGTTAATTCAAAAGAAGAGTGTGAAACAATACCCAGCAACCACTGACTTAACCCGCCTCTTTGCAAAACTCAGAGGAATTTGAAAATGTTCTTTGTTCAGACCACTGAGAATGCTAAGGATTTTCACAGTTCACCACAAGCTTATTGAGTCACTGAGTGTTTTCCCACCTGTGCCAGCAGAGGATGCAGGGAACGAGCAAGGATTGTGGAGGAGAACAATGCACAGGCCATACACACAGAACAAACCAGCAAGTCAGAGATTAAATTCTTGTTTGGCTTTGATTTTTGCAAATTAAAACCCTGACACATTATTGGAACACCAGGCTATTTCTGAACACAGAAGCACACAAGGTAGCTGGTTTATTGAGGACCTGGTAAAGCTCAGGAGGCAAGGGTGCACTGAAAGTTAAGGATCCAGTTGGCTCAATGATCAAAAATAACTCTCAGTGAGGGCCAAAATTCCTCTCCTCACCCAAATCAAAACTGTTGTGAACCACAGTGGTTTCCAGCTGACAGCTAGTAGCTGGCAACTTTCTTGCTTGTTGTTTTGTGATAGTTTAGGTGACCTTAACTTAGACTTTTGAATCACAGAAGAGTCTGCTTGGTGGGGGCCTTCTGGAGATGCTTTGTCCCACCAGCTGCTCGAAGCAGGGTCTGAGATCAGGTTATTCTGAGCCCTCTCAGTCTGAGTCCTGAATATTTTTGGTGCTTGAGTGAAATGCTTCATTTCATTTACCACAACAAATGAAAGAGATGCACAGAACACTGATATTCAGTGTTTCACATGACCATTTTTATGCCTTCACTATTTCTACAAAGACAAAACATAATTTTCTCTATGGATTTCCACAATTAGAGCTGGAGTGCAATTGCAAAAGTTGTGCTGGCAAAACTAAGTCTAAGACACTAAAGTAAGATAAGCACACACTGCTTTCCCCAGGACAATGAGAGAGTTGTTTTCAGGACACTCTGACTATCCAATTTCACAACTCCTTCATGCACAGATGTGCCATTATCTTCAAAGACAGCTTCAGCTATACCAGGGTTATATACTCACCCTCAGGCTTTCACCCTAGGAGGACATACACAGGGATCAGAAGTTGTGCCTTTCCTCTTAAATTTTCATACTTGAAAGGAAATAATGTTTGTTTTTGCAGTCTCAGATAATGTGAGGAAAATGTTTTCCAGATGTGTTGCTACTATATATATTAATAAATGGTACATTTTAATTACCAAGTTTCTCTAGAAAAAGACCTGTTTACCATAAAATATCTATTCTAGCTATGAAACTTCATGTTTTAAAATACAGTTACAGTTCTAGTGTATGTTACTGATTACAGGAGCTATAATAATCATTGCAAAGGCTTAAAATTTCTTATGTTAATGAGAAAGTAATTTGAAAAAACATTCTAAGATAGTAAAATGTATTAAAATATTAAATGCTCAAAGGATTGTAGCAGTGTGTTTCAGCTCTAGATTGCTGGACGTTGCTGTCTAAAGGAATCATGTCTCAAATGCATTTTTATCAATGGTATACAATAAAAAAGCTCAACAATCTGATGAAGAAACAAACCAACAAACCCTCTTTTTGGCAGGCTCTGGAAGGAGTCAGACAGCAGGACAGAACAAGGCACAAGGGCAAATCCTCAATGGGACTGCTATGACTGGGAGAGAGGCCCACCAACCATGTGATGTGGAAATATTTGCCTCCTGCAGCTCTTCTCCCTGTGCCTATTTGGAGTTGGCTGCCCAACAATCTTCACATGCTCTAATACAATAACAGTATTTTTAAAATAGTATAAGAGGCATATTGAGAGAGCTCTGAGATATAGCATTTCAGGATTCCTACCTTGGCTCCCTCTTATACCAATTTGCAGCATTAGAAGTCTCCAGGCAAAGTGTGCTGGCATTTTCTGTAGACTGCATCATAGTCTGGGGAAGAGCTGAAACACATTTAAGTACTGACACATCCCTATAGCTCATCTTCTGTTTTTAGTGCACTCCCCACAATTTCAGTTGCAGATGCTTTCGTGATTCAGCTAAAACTATAATGGAATCAAAAATAATAATAACAACTATCCAAGATCTTTCCTTCTTATGTCATTTTCTATGTTCTGGTATGGAGCACTGCCTTTTAAAATATCCTGCTGTAGGGATGAGCTATGGAAGCACTTATGGAATAGTTCCTGCTTGAGCTATTTCCCCTGTTGTCTTAGGAAAGGTTTATATCTTTTTTCCAGCCAAAGACAAGGCTGCCAGGATGGGAATTCAAGAGTGTCTGTTCTGCACTCTCCTTACACCATTTTTCTTGTTGTGGCTATGATCTGCCTTAGTTCTTCTGGTATGGTCAAAGACTACTGCAGCATCACAGAGGAGAGGAGAGGGAGAGGGAGAGGGAGAGGGAGAGGGAGAGGGAGAGGGAGAGGGAGAGGGAGAGGGAGAGGGAGAGGGAGAGGGAGAGGGAGAGGGAGAGGAGAGGGAGAGGGAGAGGGAGAGGGAGAGGGAGAGGGAGAGGGAGAGGGAGAGGAGAGGAGAGGAGAGGAGAGGAGAGGAGAGGAGAGGAGAGGAGAGGAGAGGAGAGGAGAGGAGAGGAGAGGAGAGGAGAGGAGAGGAGAGGAGAGGAGAGGAGAGGAGAGGAGAGGAGAGGAGAGGAGAGGAGAGGAGAGGAGAGGAGAGGAGAGGAGAGGAGAGGAGAGGAGAGGAGAGGAGAGGAGAGGAGAGGAGAGGAGAGGAGAGGAGAGGAGAGGAGAGGAGAGGAGTTCATTATAAGGCAAACCTACTTAAGGATTTGGCTGGTACATTCACCAGTGCAGATGCAGAGAAGCACAAAGTTACAGTACTCTGATCCAACAGGCTGCCTTTGCAGAGCAAGGGCGCAGCTTGTAAGTGGCAATTCTTCCAGCATGTCTCTTAGACCCATCTTTAATCCTCATTGTAGCCACTGAAATGTGAGAGATTTAAAAAAGATAGGTTGATCTGTGCTTTCCTTGGGCTCCCCAGTTGACACCTGTCCTCACAGCAATGGCCTTGGCATATTGCTGGGCAGCCCCAGCAGCATCTGTAGGAGAAACCCTGCAGGGCACATTGGCTTTCTGCTACAGCCAAAAGGGCCTCAGGGTGCCCTTCCTGCTGCCTTTTCCTAACAAACTGATAAACAGCTTCTTCCCTGCCTTTGCCAGACAGAGGCATCAGCTTAACAGCTCTTGGTGTTGGTCACGGGCAGAAAGAGAGGGAGAAAGCATGAGCACTGGACATGGCTTTTACTGTGCACACCATACCTGTTCACAGGCAGGTTTTCCTCTTTGGTCTCTGCACTGTGCCCTGCTCATAGGTGCTAAAATCAGATGTAAGGCTCCCAGGAACAAAAAAAATAGATATTCAAAATGACCCTGAAATTTTCCTTCCAAACAGCATTGCAAACAGGGTGACTCCCACTGAGCTGCTGGAAACACAGTCTGCTATTTATATATAGAAAATGCAAAGAATTTAAAATCTGCAAGGGTGGGAGAATGTAGAGCAGATCTCATCTGTCTCATGAGTGCTAAGTGCTGCCACAGGCAGGTCAAGGAGAAGAACAGAAAGTCTTGCTGAGCAGTGACAGTCACTGGGACACTCAGTGAGAGCTGTTGGCCTGGTAACAGGCCAGCCCAAATTTCCATCGCCTGCTCTCATCCATAGAATATCAGGTTTGGACTTGTTTGTGTAGTAATTATATATGTGGATATATAAAGCTTAGATAAGTAAAATGATACAGCTATTTCTATTTATACAATCTCTTTAGTTAAGATAATCATTCCTCAGCTGTACAGTTTTAGTCAGAATCAGTTTAAAGTTACTTTATCTGAGCACACAAAAACTTACACTGTCTATTGCAGTTGTCCTCTGAAACTCACAGCTCTCCACACTTTGAAGTAATGTACATTTACTGCTAGATCCTATCTACTACCATCAATAGAATACACACATCCAAAACATAGGAAATTAGCTGGATTAATGGGACATAACCTAATTAGACAGTCAAAAGATCCTTGCCTAATATGGACTATAGTTCAATAGTGCAGAAACCAAAACTCTGATACTGGTTTTAGGAGGGTATTTCAGCAGGAAGACATGCTACAGTTTGCTTCCTTACCAAGAACAGGGTAAATCTAATACATCTTTCAATAAACAGAACTGTTTTGCCGATTTAGAACTGTGCATCCGTTTTAGAAGTGTACAAGCAATGTACATAGGTTTTAGAATGAAATTATATTATGTTATCTCCATAATAAATCCTTAATGCAAAAGTTGACTGACTATACCACTGAATTAAACAACTGACATATAAAACTGAGTTATTACTGTAAATTTTTTTAAACTGAAGTTAAAATATAGAACACAGAGAAGATGACCAGGGAATGAACTTCCACATTTTCAGAGTCTGTGCAAGCACACATTCCCAGGCAGAAAATGAAAAGTCACCAATTATCTGTAAAAGCTCAGTATGCCAATTTCAGAACATGTTCTTAAAATTCTCATTTTTGAATTTAAGACTCTTCAGAAGTCCCTTCTTTCTTGCCTCCTCCTCCCCCCTGAGAACATGCTAGACCTAAAGAAGTCACAGCAATCCTCAGGGTCTTGCCTGGAGCATCTGCAAGCGAGGGACAGAGCCAGCCAGACACACCTGGAGGACAGGATCCAGTTTTGGTGACCTGGGGAAGGTGGCTGCGTCTCAGTTGTTTGCTATTTCCTATAGAGGTGTTGGGAGCAGCAGGAATGTGGCATCTCCACACATAGGGGCAAGCCAGGAGCCAAGGGCTACCTCAGCTTACAGGCTGCACAGCAAGCAGAACAGCTGCTCACTTGTTGAGGCAGTTCTGGCTTTTCATCCTGCTGCTCTCTCATCGCTACCATTTCATTACTTAACTTTTGCCCAAGATCTCTGCTTTTACCCTGACCAAAAAAGAAGATATTTCTGTATGTATTCACCATCATTCAGCAAGCATCTATGCAGAATTACATAATATACAAGCTATAAGGATTTATCCTTTTTTAATTATATAGATTTTCCTTTTTTAAAAAAAATTGTCTTGCCTTCTGTTGTTTGAATTCTCATAACAATATTGTGCATTTTTATTCTGTGGCATTAATGTGAAAGATTACCATCACACTTAGAATCACATATGAAAAATCTGATTTGCTTTATACCAAGTTAATGAGTTTCTTGTTTTTCCTGAAAATCAAATTGTGTATAATTTTTACATTATCATGTTAATTCAGAAGAAAATGTTGCATTGGGCTGAAGCCATCTGAGCACCAATAATTCTATTTTATGACATCATCCAAGTGTCAGAGTTTCGGCTTTGTTCCCTATTGAAAAAAGTCCTCAAAAAGAAAATTCTTCCACTTGTTTAGGTTTTGTTTTACACTGCTAGTCATGACTTGAATTACTTCAGTTTCCACACTGGGCTCTTGCTCCCTCTCCCTAATCAGTATCTTCTTGTGGCCAGTTTCACTGAAACAGATTTATCTATGGTATAACAGGATGTAAATGTTCTGACCCATGCTGTATTTCCAGTGTGAGCTATTTGCCCAGCAGAACACCAAACAAAAAGGCAGCACAAACTCTGTCCCTCCACACTCAGCAGAGCTGTACTCAGTGCTGGACTGCATCAGCAATGCTCCGTGTTTTCACTGTAAAGGACACAGCAATCAGAACAAACCAATGCTGAGGAAATGCTCAGCAGGGAGCATCTTGGGCATCACTTGCATCACTCTCTCCCACAGTCTTTCCCTCATCCACCTAGGCAGGCCACCTGGTCATAAAAAATCACATTGGATAAGCAGGACCTACCTTTCCTAAATCCATGCTGGCTGGGCTTGATCCTTTGGCTGTCCTCTAGGTGCCATGGGATTGCACTCAAGATAATCTGATCCATAGCCTTCTCTGGCACTGACATCAGGCTGACAGGCCTGTAGTTCCCGGGATTCTCCTTCCAACACTTCTTGTCAGTGGGTGTCACACTGGGCAGTCTCCAGCTGGGACTTCCCTGGTTAAACCAGGACTGATGACAAATGATGGAGTGGCTTGGCAAGCTCTTCCACCAGCTCCCTCAGCACCCTCAGGTGAATCCCATCTGGTCCCACAGACTTGTGAGTGTTTAAATGGCACAACAGGTCACTAGAAACTTCTTTCCGGATTGCACGGGGCCTATTCTGCTCCCTGTCCCTGTCTACCAGCTCAGGGGGCTGGTTGCCCAGGGGATAACTGGTCTGTCTGTTAAAGACTGAAGAAAAGAAGGCATTAAGTACCTCAGCCTTCTCTTCATCCTTGGTCACAATATTACCCCCTCCATGTCCAATAAAAGACAGAGATTTTCCTCATTCTTCCTCTTGTTTTAATATACTTATAAAACCACTTTTTATTATCTTTCACAGCAGTGGCCAGATTGAGTTCTAGCTGAGCTTTTACATTGTAATTTTTCTTTCTATGTGACCTAACAACATCCTTGTACTCTTCCTGAGTTGCCTGCTCCTCCTTCCAAAGTCTCTTTTTTTCCTGAGGTACAGTGAAAGCTCCCAGTTCAGCCAGTCTTCTTCCCCTCTGGCTCTTCTTTCAGCACATGGGGATGGCCGGCTCCTGTACATTTCCTTCTTAAAGTATGTCCAGCCTTGCTGGACTCTGTTGTTAAGGACTCTTTCCCAAGGGCCTCTCCAAACCTGTGCCCCGAACAGGCGAAGTCTGCCCTCCCAAAGGTCAAGGTGGAGGTTTTGTTGACCCCTCTCCTTACTTCATCAAGAATCAGAACATCATTTTGTGGTTCTGTGGCTGAAGGCTCTGTTGAGCACAGCATCTCCCACCAGCCCTACTTTGTAAACAGATCTAGTGAGCCACCCTGGCAGGCTCACTTACCAGCTGTGTCAGCAAGTTCTCTTCCACACACTCCAGGAACCTCCTAGCCTGTCTCCTCTCCCCTGTGTGGAGATTCCAGCAGACATCTGGCAAGTTAAAGCCTTCCACAAGAACATGAGCCATGTGAAACATCAGCCAGGTGCTTAACAAATAGTTTCTCTGCCTCCTCATCCTGGTTGGATGGTCTGGAACAGACTCCCATCAGGATTTCTGCCTTGCTGGCCTTCCCCCCATGATTCTCACCCACAGGCACTCAACCTTATCATCACTGTCCCTGGCTCTGTACAAAACAAACACTCCCTAATGAACAGAGCCACTGCTGCCTCTGCTTCCTCGCCCATCCCTTCTGAAGAGCTTATAACCATCATTGCAGCACTCCAGTCATGCGAGTCATCCCACCACATTTCTGTGAAGGAGACTATGCCATGGCTCTCCTGCTGCACAATGGCTCCCAGCTCCTGTTTGTTCCTGACACTGCATGCATTGGTGTGGAAGCACTGCAGCTGGGCTATTGATTCCATCCCCTGCGCTGGCAAGCTTCCCTAGGCCCATCTCCAGCGAGCCTGGTCTTACCTCCCTCCCACTTCCAACCTAGTTTAGAGCCCTCTGCAATCAGCCCTACTGACCTGTGGGCTGTAATCCTTTCCCCTCTTTTGGCCAGGTGAGCCCCATCTGTCTCCAGCAAGCCTGGTGCCATATGAATCAACCCACGATCGAAAAAGCCAAAATTCCACGAATGGTTCAAGTCTTTAAGCCACATGTTGATCAGGTGGGTTCTCCTGTTACTCCTACAGCCAGCTGGCAACAACAAAGGTCATTATCATACTAAACTTTAGAACAGCATCCAAAATATCTCTGGCAATACTGTCCAACTTTATTCACTGCAAATTTGATTGTCCAATATTTATCAGCCACTAATAAAGCTGTCTTAACCTGCATATAATTCATATCAAATTCCAGACTGGCAGAAGAAAAGACAACACTAATTTGCAAGGAAAGTAGCAGTTCGAGTCATTAAACAAAAGAAAAACTGCCCATGTTTAGACAACCATTATAAGCCACCCAGGTTAGGTGTGTGTCCAACAATAATGATAGCTGATCCTAAGGCACAAACAGAATGGTCAACAGAAGTTGATACCAGCTCAGCTTAACCTATATGACAGATGCACTAAAATAATTTTCTTAAACAGCTTATAGATATTCCTATTTCTACATAAATGTCACTCAGAAAATTCTAACTGGAAGTGTCTTTAAGAATGGCAAAAATCTGTTACCCAGATTATGGAAAAACAGGTGCTTTTATAGCCATTAGTTTCAGTACAGTTTTTAGAAATGTCATTTTGAAATGTCTTTATTTTAAATTATAGTCAAACCTCAGAAATCTGCCTTCCATCAGCTGGATGAAAATTTGGCAGTATTTTTAATTTCTCAGGATATATTAAACACGAGGGTTTGTACTGCTGAGATCAAATGTTCTTAAAAGCTATGAGCTGAAGTACCTCAGACACTCCAGGACTTTACCAACAAGTGACTTTTCTTGGCAGAGCAGCAGGAAATCAGGCTGCTGTCTCCACGGAAGATGCTGCTGGCAGCTCCTGCTCGACTGACACCAGCTCCTGAAGTGCTTTCCTCCATCACTCCCTGAGAGCTGCAGTTGTCACCTTTCTTGCAAAGCCGCTTTGAGCAGCTCAAAGGCACAGGAGCTACTTTAGGGGTCGAGTGTGTTAATTGACCTGGCTGGGGGATGAGGGGAGCTGGTTGAGTAGGCTTTGGGTTTTTGCTTTTGCAAAGGAAGATTGCAGGCAGGTGGGTCTGGCTGGCTGATCTCTCATGGTGCTCTCGAATGGAGCTGTGTGCTCACGCAAGCTGCAAAGCAAGGCAGAAATCTCTTGCACTTACCACTTTGAATGGATTGCCACGTGTCAGTGCTGCTAGAGTTTGTATTTCAACTTTTAAAAATGCAAACCAAGGTTTTCAAGAAAGCTCTGTCTCTACTTACAGGGACAAACTCTGAGGAGAGGTCAAGACAAACCAACTTCTTGGACCAGCAACAGAAGCCGACAGCTTTAAGAGAGTGGTTTTAAGTGCCAAAATTGCTCTTGCATTTCCTACATATATGGGGTCCCCTGAACACTCAAAAGCGTTTTGGAAACCCAAGTCCTGAGCCTTCCTGTTGTTCCCCATTCTGTGTGCTCTTCGTTCAAATCTATCTTACTTATTTTGCTTAAGAGTAAACCATGCACAATGCAAAAAACTGACACAGATTATAGGCAAAATAAATATTTTATTGGTTTAATATACACTTTTTTAAAGAAATCAGCCCTTGAGTGTCTTCCTAACAAAATTTAAATTTTTTTATAAACTTTTTCATATAATATTGTAATATTTGAAACTACTTTTGATTAAAGACCTTGGCATAGTGTAAAGAGTTTTAGTAGATGGAAATGGCAAAGGAGTAAAGAGAGTTCAAGCAGAGCCAAAAGGGATATTACATATCCACTAAATGTCTATTTGACCACATAAAAACTCCAATGACTTCCAAGATGCTCCACTGGAACAATCGTATATTCACCAGGCTGACTGAAAATACACTCAGTGAGGAATGGAGAAGGACAAGAGATTTTTTCCATTTCCCCCATAATATAAGCAAGGTCGTTCATGCATTCCAAGTTGCAAATCCTGATTGCTTTCAGAAGATAGTATTTGTATTGCATTTTGGTTAATATGAAGCAGAAGAGAACTTCTCTTGGTATGACTGCAAGTAGTCAACACCAAAAAAAAACCACCCCAGTGCTTAAATAAGGCACTTTCCTATAGAGGGATGAGCAAACAGTAAGGAAGCAAATAAAATTAGTTAAAAGTTGTCTTCTACACAAAGATAAGGCTTTCAGTGTCAGAACTTTAAGTAGTTTTAAGAGTAACCTCACGTCATTCTACCACTCTGCTAATAGTAACCGCCCCAAGAATTAACAGCAATTTTTACAACAGGATTGTTTCCTTCTTTTGAAGTGGCACTAAGTAACAGCAGTGGAAACCATTATTGGTTATTTCAAGCTCTTAAAGTGGATCAGTTATTGCACAATAAATACCTCATAGAGGTCAGTGTTTTGGGAGGGGTTGCCATGGGTTGTTTTTCTTTTTTTTTTTAAAAAGCTAGGCTGAATGTGTATGTGTTATTTATAAATTGGTTACGTCTGGAAATCTTCAAGTTTCATGATGCATCATTAGACAAAGAAATTAGCTACATAAAAATTTACAACAGGGTCATACAAATAAATACAAAACCTTTCAGAGCAACTCAGTTTTGCTGATGCTTTAAGGAAAGTAATGTTAAAGTGTCTAAGTCCTTACAGATGAACTCAAGGAAAGGTACACATCGGAGAACCAGGTGCTGAACACAGTAGCCCATCTCAGCAGCTTTAACATCTCCTGAAGCAAAACCATCTTGACACTTTCACCAGTGGGTGCTGCCCAAAGCAGGATCCCACAGCATTTCCGACTACGTCCAACCTTACTGAAAAAAAAGAAGATGAATACATAATTAGATTTTTGGAAGTCTTGTTCTTATGTTTAAATATGTATTTTGATGATATTCATATCGAAGGCAGGCAAACTACAGAAATCCTCTTGCATGGTGCATTCACATAAAAAATCACCACAGAGCACACTGAAACTAAAAATCCAAGGACCACTCTATGAAAGCTGACAGTAGAATGGGCCAAACTACAAACCAGCTGATTTCCCAAATCTATCCAGGACTGTCAGTATTCTCTGTATTTAATGAACTTCAGTTTTGATCACTTACGTTTCATAGGGAAAATGCAAACAAAGCAAGGTGTAAATTAGCAATGATATTTCACAACTAAAATAAAAATAATATCTGGTTCTTGCAGATCCCCAAAGATTACCTGTAGTACCAGTTTCATGGCAGTGTATCTTGTTTTGCAGTTGCAGATCTGCTTTGGGGTGATACAGCTGCTAACAATCCACTTACTATTTCTCGTCTTATTTCACCAACAATAGATTCCTTGATCTGAAAGAGATTAGCCAAAGTTTTAAGGTCAGTAAGTTATATAACCAATGGATAAAACTAAATGATATTGCAGATATGTTTGACACTACCAACATACAAAAACATGTACCACCAAAAAAGTTAACTTTCAAAACTGCAAATGGAAAAATAACTGTAAGCAATTTTTAAGTTCTTGCAAATTGTACAAATGAAAACCAAACTAGTTCTATTTTTCCAGATGGTAAGTGTATTTGTGCTTTACACTTAGGATATCTGTTTTTATGCTAAGAACAAAATACATTTCAACTATGCAAAGTTCTGAGAAAAACATTTCAGGATATATACATCAAAAGCATCCTAAATGCACTAGTTTTTGACAAGCTGTTACTCTGTCGAAAAGCAAGGCAGGACTGATCTCCTTCACAAATGGATTACACAGCAGAAAAGGTCCAAGTCCACGAACATGAGCTGCTGTTTCCATATAATTCAAAAGGAGACGAATCCTAATTGCATACTTTCAGCAGGAAGGACAGAGAACTTCAACAATTGTTCCCATCATCAGTCGGCCCCTGGAGTGTGATCTATGCCAGCAAGGGCTATTTTTCACAGGATTGTGACAGAGCATTTACCCATAAAGTTTTACATAAAATACACCTAGCAATTTCTAGTAGCAGGCATGTGAGTGTGGCTGAGGCTGCAACAAAAGAAGAGCAGAGCACTGGTGGCTATGGTAAAGGAAACAAAGGAGAGAAAGAGGCAAAACACAGTTCTACAAGACCATCTATGCCGGAAAGGAGCAGGGCATGACAGAGAAAAGCAATATGGGCTTCTTGCAAGTACAAGAAACCTTTGGCACCAACTTATTTTTTCGGATGGTCTTCAGGAGGGACAAGTCAGATGCAGTTCCAAGGACAGAGGAGGACAATGGAGGTGAGAGGAAGCAAGGGGGTAAGAGCCAGAGCTGGTGCAGGGTCACACACAGAAGCACTCAGCAGCCCAGTTAAGCAATACATTTTTCTTTTTCATGTAAGTCTCCCCTTTTCCTGGTGCGTCAAAAGGATTAAGCAACAACGTCAGAAGGGTGGCAGCAGCATTAGCAACAGGTTATTTATCCCTTGTTCTCTTTGGCAGGCAATTCAATCCCTACACCATTAGTGGCAAAGTTCCTCGTTTCATTACTACTTTGCATCAAGCAGAAATTCAGAGACTATAATGTTATTGGGAAACAGGTTTCCAGTTGGGTTGTTTGCTGATTAACAGGCAAAAGGAAAGCCATTGTGTAATAGGGCCTGTTTCACCATCAGCTGAAAGTCCAGAGGGTGTCTGTGCTGATGCACAGACTGATGGACAAAGCTTTAGAACCACCATCAGCATAGTAAGGGCTTTGGGATTTAGAAATTTAGGCACAGGGAAACCTGCACACAGCACCCCAGCTGTCCAGCAGGCACAAGAGCCCTGCAGTGCTCTCTACACCTCTTCTTCAGTATCACATGGGGTGGGTCTGTGAGTACGCTACAGTTATTCTGTACCCTTCTCCCAACAGACAGACAAAAATAAACCTCACTGTCCAAAAAAAGCTGATAAAAGCTTCCCAAATTAGCAAGTAAACAGTCTAGTATGACAGACAGTCTCGTAACAAAGTAGAGACTGGAATCAAAGCAGCTCCTGTTCTATTCTCAGCTCTTCCAACAACTTCTGGCTTGACCTTGATTATTTGAGCCCTCTGCTTCTCCCCTTCCTGTCTGGACGACAAGAAGGCCACCCTCCACTGCCTCTTTCCACAGCCACTGCTTCCTCCCTCCTCCAGACTCAGCAAGGTCACTCCTATGTGGTGAGCACAGCACTGACTCCTGCAGTGACTCAGTACCATGTGTGTGTCGTGACCAAGGGCCAATATTTGCCTTTTTCATTGTAAATGATTTAGGGCAAGGTGCACCTTCTATTTGCCCAGCAGAGGGCACAGCCTGCTGCCATGG
Source organism: Entomyzon cyanotis (assembly GCA_024500445.1). Lineage (NCBI taxonomy): Eukaryota > Metazoa > Chordata > Aves > Passeriformes > Meliphagidae > Entomyzon > Entomyzon cyanotis. The sequence continues at coordinate 13,386,268 of JAKEPQ010001027.1, read as the reverse complement.
CTTCCTCTGTACAAAAGACAGGAAAGCAGTCAATGAATGCTCCATCAATTACTTTTAGCAAGTAAATGAAATATTGATCATTTGAAAAACGAGAGAACCACTAATTTATGGTACATTTACTATGTTGATACAACAGCAATAATCAATATTGCATAATAATAATAATAATAATAATCAATATTGAAAACACAGTATCATATTCGCAGACAGTTTTACAGCAGTAATCCAATGATCTTTCTCCCTAGAAAAAATTACCATTACTGCAATATAATGTTGCTGCTAAATAGAGAACTGATTGAGAGTGAAGTGTACCACTGTGGCAAATCTGGAGGTTGGTGCTCTTCACCTACTAATGAAAAACAGGAACGAGGTTTTTCACAGTGCTTATACTTTTGATCTTGAAGTACTTTTTGTATAATATTAAAATACTTTTTTCCTACTCTATTGTCTTCCCGTGCCACTTCTTCACGGCAGCAGCTGGTGAGTTTTTATGCTCAAAATAGTAAGATGAGGAACCCAACACCTGCACACATGAACAACCCACAGAAATTTTAATGGATGTTGAGCTAACATGGATTTGAATGGAAAATAGAAAAGGGAAGATACTCTACCAGACCATCTCTGTCCCACAAAGACTCATTACAGCCTCTTAAAGCAGATGTTGACAGGAAAATCATACATTTCTTTAAAGTGTAACTTCATTAAATGTCATTCATAATGGAGAACTGTTAGCAAAATCGAAACTTCCATTGCTGTTAAGCAGAAAGGTCTTTAAACTATCCTATCTTTTAAACTGGAGATGAGCAGAGTGAAAGCGCCTGGTGGCACTCCTAGTGACACTGCGACTTACACAAGTCTAGCAGTAAGTGCTTCATGTGATAATCCTGTGGAGGTCAGGCTGCATTTTCATCAAGAAAACTACTGTTTGGTATTTTAACACTTCATGTTGTTGAATGTTTCCCTGTGGGAGTTAGTCCATTAATACTAAAAGTGAACACCATGGGGTTTTTTTAATGCCAGCAAATAATTACAGGTCAAAGTTCACACACATTACAGCCCACCCAGGCAGAGCCCACCCAGGCACATCACACCCACTGCCTGACTTTTCTCTCCCCAACACAAGGTCACACAGCTACAGAGAATGGGAGGAATAACTGCAAGGGTTTCATGTTTGTGAGTGCATACATCAAGAATGCATCCTACCAGATTTTTCTTTTGACAATGAAACTGGAATTCCTTTGCTAACAACAGGGCTATTTAAGCAAGGCATATTTCAATTTATGCTCTATTTTAGTTCTTATGAAATAATAAACATTTTTATGGTATCTGTTTAACGGCATGCTCTGGCTCTGCAAAATCTACCAGGTATTTTGAGCCAATGCATCTACACTCTGACCTGCAAAACTTCTCAAGCTGAGAATCTGGAGTTGATCCGGAACCCACTGCCAATGAGGTTAAACTGAGGGACAATCTCTCTGTGTGCTCAAATAGTCACCAAGTGAGTCAAGCTCAGTTGTTTGCTGACTACTCATCTTTGAATAGTAGCCTCTCAGTTCAGTGTGGATTCTTTCAGCATTACAATGTCCTCAGTGCCACACAACCCAAATAACAATCTCTGTGCAAAAAGTACACATCTTTATTTGCTATCAATTAATGAAGCGAACGAACTTTCACACAGACTAACCTCAGAAAAAATATTGACTGAAATAATCCTGTCCTTTGACGCCAGCTCACTTTTTTTTTGCTTCTGCTGCTTTTGCAGTACCGTTGAATTACAGTTCTCTTTCCTATCTCAGTTTCTCCTTTAGCAACCCTCCACCATTACACCACTGTCCTGACACATGAATTTTTACAGACAGCCTGGATATAAATGCCACATCCTGGCTTCACTGCAGAATCAGCAGCACAGTGCAAAGTGCAATAAATATCTCATGTCCAGGTCTTCTGATGAGTGGCCTGCATCTCCTCTGTTTCAAAGACAAAGCTAAGGTAAAGCTGGTTCCAGTTATCCACAGCCTCAACACAAATGCACTGGAAGGTACCATGGCATTACAGCCTGGCCTGTTGTACAGTTCTAAGCATGACACCTTACCTAGTTTTTAGTGGTCTATGGCAGAGCCATACAAAAGCTTCAAGGGACAAGCTAAAGGCTAAGGGTCCAATGACCCTCAGCTAGAGGCTAAGTTGTCCCTCTACTGTGAAGAAGGAGGAATAAAATCCACAAGTTCTCAATTCCCATTTCTGTATTCAGAGCAGACTTTGCTCCACTTTTTCACATGCACTTCTTTTCAGAACAAGTAGTTTCTTTGGCTTCCTTTCCCCATCTATATTACTTGCCAGAAAGCTTTTCTGTCATGCCACTAACAAAACACACAGTTTTAGTCCTGTTTCTTAACCTGGCCCACAGGAAAAATAACCAAGCACTCCTCACTTTCATTGACTGCCAATAAAACTAGTCCAATAGGATTGACCCAACATCACTCAAACTCTGAAATAATTTCCCACCTGCCTTTAGCTTGCTTCACTCACATTCCTATAGTCCTTCGTGGTTGGGGTAGAGGGACAGGGAAAGTATGCTTAACACTTACTACTGCGTTGTTTCAGAAACATTATTCTACCACTTAAATTAACTCCAGCTTGGCATTTTAGCAAGCAAACATGACAGAAATTTTCATTTGGAAATCTGAAATGCTGCTGCTTAACCAAGTAGCAGAGACGGCAAGTTCTTTCCCAGCCATACTTAGCTATTAATTTACGTGCTAACCATGATCACTGAAAAATCGTCCACTGCTTTGCACATAAATACAGCTGTGGCTCCAACACCTAGCGACACGTTCTGAGCCTTCAGACACAGCACAGGAATAGTATGGAGCCTTGGCTGGAGAGGGAAGAGAAAACCTCTGTGGACAGGAGTTACAGCCAGCCTGTCTTTAGGATTCAGTAAACTCTGTTCAAAGACCCCAGATCTCAGCCCCTCCTTCCTCACCTCCCGTATGACTTGCTGCAGCTCCTCCTGCTCCACCGTTTTGTGGATTTCATCAACTGAAGGCATGAGAGGGACTTTTTCAAGTTTGTGCTCCACCTCTGGCTTGGAGTCTGCAAGCTCCTCAAAGCTTTCCACCTGCTGTGCAGTTCCTGCTCTCACTGGGGGAGTTGGTGTTAAGGCAACAGAGGCTCGGTACAACTTCTTGCTTTGACTCTTAGCTTTTCTACCTGTGTGACCAGAGCACACTGAAGAGGAATCCGAGTTTCCATGGGAGAATACAGACTCTGCACCCTCTGCTGGGAGAGTTTCCAGTCCAAGCTCTCCCAGTCCTAAACCCAGTTCAGACTTCAGAAATGACTGCTCTCGAATAAGCTCAGAGACCTAAGGATTCAGAAAAGAAACAGTCCTGAATAAGCATACAAAAAAGTCATACGCAGACATAGCTATGTTTTCTTGCTATGTATTTAATCACTTACTCATTCCCTCCATGTAACAAATACAGCCATAAACTAAATATATGCTCTGCCTTTATGACTGCAACAAAGAGGATCATAAAAAGGAATGTGCGTTCCTGAAAGCCAACATAAATAAAAATTGTGGCACTTCCCCAAGCCACTGGCTTTTGCAATATGGATACATCTTGCCAGAGCCATTGACAGAGACACACGTAAGGGCTTGATTTTTGTTTATTTGTCCTTTCCGCAGTTTTTGAACTACTTGTTTTCAGTAGCAGAAAATGCACAGAAATATAAGAAATAATTTTCCCTAGAAAATTTACGAGGTAGTATCACCATTTGTATCAACTAAATGGAAAAAACATCTCACATCTACATATTCCTCTTCAAAGCTAACAAGACTCTACAGCCACTTACACCTATAGCTAAATTTACTTTTGGAAAATTGCAGCTGTTTTCAACAAAGCTATTTAAGGGAATAAATTATTTCTACAATTATGTGTCAAATGAATCTCCTGCAACCTTTTTTTAAAGTAAACCCTTCCTGGTTCTTTTCGTTAGTAAAACACACAGTACACAACAGTTACTTACTGGTTCAATGACATTTAATGGAGAAGGACATGACAGATTATCAGCACTTCTGCTTCCATACATACCCTGAAAAATTAAGTCAAGTTAATGCACTTAGTACTTTTTTAGAGCTCTCAGAAGCTAATATATAAACATTCTGCATGTCAGACAACTTTCTGTAAAACCAGAAAGTTGGAAACAGGAAGTGGAGCTGGTTGGAGAAAGTTTATTTCAGTCATTTTTAAAGCTGGCCCTCTTCTATAAAAGGATTTACAAATAAAAAGAGATTTATACAGTTCAAAGAATGCAAGTTTGGCTTGAGATCACAGTAACACCGTATTTTCCTGTTCTTGGGTTTCAATTTTTTTCCCATGACAAAATACTGAAGAGGAAGATGTGGCTCTGCCTGTGCTGCTTCTACAGAAGAGGATTGGCTAAGAAAGAGAAATGAAACCCAGGAAGAACATATGATACTTTCTTCTGTGCTTCTTTTGTTTGGCTGATGACAGAACTGAAGCAGAAAAAAGAGGAACAGTCTTCCGCTGAGTGAAAAGTAAGAGAATGTATATTGCCATGCCACCAATAAACACAGACAAATGTCTTTTATCCTCTTTCTTGGGCTTTTGGGGAGTGTTTCTGGGAGCAGAGCTTCTCCCCTTTTTGTCAGGGAGCCACATGTTCATCTGAAGGAGCTACAAAAGGAAATGGAGGGAAAAACTGATGACAACTGGATTTTCCTGGGTTTTGTTTGGTTTGGTTTTGTTGTTTTATTTGGTTTTTTTGTTTTTTGTTTTTGATTTTTTTTTGCCATGGATTGGCAGAGCTAGAAAAAAAGAACACTGCATTTCTTGGGAGAGAAACACTATGAATTTCTCATCTCTCTGTACTCATTTCCCAAGAAAATCAGTGTAGAGAAACTCCAGGAAGACCATCACCACCCTCCAAGGATTTTAGACATGAGTACTACCTACCAAAACTGTGGGAACTCAGGATCGTGAAGAGGGAAAAGAAGAAAGCAGAGAAAGAGGCCTGCCCTTCTAAGCCCTAAACCCAGAAGGTATGTATTGATATGTATTGATACATATTAACACCAAGAAAGTCACACACCTTTTCCCCAAGATGAAATACTGACTGAAAACAAGAAAATATGATCCCTGATAATACACATGGCATCATTAGATTCCCACTCTAAGAGTTTCAACAGTTAGGAGTTATTATTTGTCCCTGCTCATTGCAGGAGTGTTGGACTAGATGATCTTTAAAGGTCCCTGACAACCCAAACTATCCTATGATTCTGTGGTGAACATTACATTGAGAAAACACATAATGTTGTTGCAAAACTAATACTCACCATGTGTGTCTGAGGTCTGTAAGGTGAAGACATGTGCAGACTTCTCAGCTGATCTTCCAAGGCAAGCAGACGTTCTTCCAACTGCATCTCCAACTCCTGCAGCTCCATGCGCACAGACTTTCTCAGGCTCTGCAGCTGATCAGCTTCATACCTATAGCAAGACCATCACAAAAAGAACAAAAGCATTCACTGCACAAAGAGGTGACTGAGCAGGACAATGCCACAAGTAAAGGACTTCATACAAGGGAATTCAAAGTGGAACGCAGAGAATTCATGGGAAAATTAGCTGAATGCCTATCTCCATTTATAAGTCTTTCTCCATTTATAGAAAATACATATGACTTCATAGAAAAACCAAAATAACAGAGTATCACAGAATATTCTCAAAAAAATTTACCTTTAAATGCAGCAGAAATCAGCCTTTCTTCATATATCTAATCAAATCAAATAAAATTTAAAACTGATAAGAACCACCACAGAGTAATGCAGTAATTGCATGTTTCTTCTCCTGTGTGGTTATAGATTCCCCAGTACTTGCAGCTACATTTTGGCCAGGAAGCTATTGTCTAGGGCAGCCAACTGATTTCAAACATATTTACTTTTAAAGTGATAGGTCAAGAGCTGATTCAACTGAACTAAATATATAATCAGTTTTAAAAATTGTTCCAGATCTGTTGCTACTGCAACTCATGGTGAGCACAAACACACAAAGCCAGAATAGGGATGCCATTGCAGCCTGCTGAGTAGCTGCTGAAAGTCGGAAAAGCATCTGAGGGCTGCAGTGCTCATCTTTTATTTACATCTACAAAGATGGGAGTGATCTAAAATCAAAATCTTTAAGAGTGTTTTTCTCCTGCAATATCCTATGATAAAAGCCCTTGAAATCTGCAGCTGTAGAATCACTTTGGAGAAAGGATGCTGAAAAAGAAAAATTAATTAGTGAGAAATAGGGATTGGAAGAATCAAAGAGTAAAAAGCTCTAGAAGGAAGAAGTATAAAGAAAAGAGTAAATAGATTCAGGGAAAAACTTTGTTCCAACTCTGTTCAAATTGAAACTAATAGATTTCTTGATGATTTCAAGAGCAATAACACATTTTCTAATATGCCAGAGTATTTTCTTTTTTTTTTTTCTTTTTTTAAAGATAATTTTACCTTTCCTCCTCTGTCATGTGCTGATAAACTGTGGTCTGTTGACGCAACATAGTCAATTCCAAATCCATCATTTGGGTTCTGAATAAATTTAGATTTCTCCTTACCACTTGTAGCTCCTGGAAAGTATTCTGGGGAAATAAAAATATAATAATGAATTACATGGGAAAATTAATTAAAGTAAGTTTGGATCCTGTAACCACATTTGCCCAGATGTGCCCTTTGAGTTAACAGCAGCTCAACAACTTCAGCATATGATGGAAGCTGCATTTTGTGTATTCACAATGACTCAAGAAAACAACATTTTCAGCTGTATCACACAAGTAAACACATGAAAGGGTTTCTGTGTATTTAGATTAATTCCTTTTTAACATTATTTGCAGGAAGCTCTCTCTTGAGAGCAAAGACAAGGAACTACCCAAAGTTAGCACAATCTTTGACAAATTTCGGATGTTTCTTTATATTCTGAGTCAGTACCACTACACAAACAGGGTCACTTACTTCGTAGAGAGGTAGAATGGATGATCTCTGAGTAGTGTAACCAGTGGCAGCTGAAAGATCCTGACCCCTCATCACTGGGTACTAGGGGAAAGAAATAAACAATTTGAAACTAGAAAGGTATCCTCTCGAATGCGCAGAAGCTCCAAAAGCAGCCACTGTTAGAACACAATCTTTCCGGCATTGAGATTTCTGCAATCCATGGAAATACTGTGTTACAAAAAGGAAACCTTACAAAACAGCAGCACCACTTCTCAACTGGCACATGTGCACCAAAGCTCAGCAATGCTAATGTGCTGCAGGTGAAAAGCCAAATTAATCCTGTCTGACACAATGAGCAGAAATAAAAACTATGTTTTTCTGCACAAAGTATTTTATGCCTGAAATTTAGTAGTCTCAGTCGTTTGATGATTAAAAAAACCCTCCAAAACCAGAACTGAGCAAATTAAACTGTGTAACATTTTGAAATCATGATTACAGTCAAATTTGTCATGGGATTTTCTTCAGTTCTTAGTTTGGGGATTTTTGTTCATTTTGGTTTTTAATCTCACTGCATTGCCTACATCCAAAGACCTCTGCTTGCTAATGATGTCTCGCAAAAACAAGATTGTGGTAGAATTTCTACTTGCATGTTACAACAACATATGGAGCAAACAGATAAAATTCAGGGGTTTGTTACATGTACAGACAAAGCACAACTAAGAACAGTCGAAACAGCAAAAACGTTTACCTTCTCAAACATGAAAAAGACAGCTAGTCCAATGTAATTTTGAAAGAATTCAAAGGGCTATTGATATGCCATGGAAAATTTGAAGCACATTCATTCACACAGAGAAGTCTTGCTCAAACATGATCACATCAAGGGGATGGGTTTATTTTTCCTCTGCCAGCTTTTTCTGTTCCCTGTTCTATCAGAAACTTGTCTACTCCTCCTTATTCTTTCTTAAAATCAGAATCATATATTTAAACATCTCAACCTTTTCTTTAGCCATTTAGTATGCTGTGTGGCAAACTCTATCTCTGCTGTAGGAAAAAGCAGGGAATGCATTTTCATACCAACCTCTGCCATGAGAAGGACCCAAGCCCCCAGAATGAAACTAGTTTAGACAAAACATACTGGAAGAAGTGGGCTAGATGTTATAATCCCCTCCAACACCTCTTTTTTCCTGTTTTTTGACTGAACCAGCTTGAGTTCTGGATACAATTAAGAGGTTTCTTCTTTGGCAGATTTAGTTAGCATGGTATGTGCAGTAAAAATACTGTAGCACAGTGTAACCTTGCACAAATCAAGGCTGCAACTGATACACATGACAGAATTCTCCAAAGAAAGTTCAGGTCTGCAAATGCTTTCTCCCAGGCACACCATGAGCACCACCTTGAGCAATGGCTGACCTAGAACACAGGTGAGCACAGCTTTCTGCTGCACAGCTGCTCACAGTACCAAATCTTGCTCTGAGAAGCAGGACCAGCTGATATAATGAAAGGAAGACTCAACTCACCTCTAATTTTTGACAAGTGGCAAAGTTAATAACATAACAGGGGTCCAAAAAAGCCCCCTACAGCATATCACCTGCAATATAGTGCAGCTAGGCACATGTTTGTCCTTGGGTTAAACACACAGAAATTTTAGGTCTGTAGCTGAATAGTATTCACGTATTCATGCACAAATGAGCAGAGTCTGTAACTGCTTTGCCCACATAGCCTCCTGCAGGAGCTTGCAGGATCCTCAGTTGGATTATTACCAAAGAAAACAGCAGAACCTCGATGGCAGAGGAGGCACAGCTGGCAGAGGAGGAGCAGAATGTGTGGCACAAATTGGTAAAATTTATGTGCTTGCATTCTCAAGTATTTCTTCTCTGAGTGATGAGAGTTACAAAATTTCACATGCTCTGACAAAATCGATTCTTAAAAAAAGACTGATGGTATCAAGAACATGTTGACTAGCTCCAAAGTTGTAAGGAAAAAAGACTGGCATGGAACAGCACAGAAGCGCACAGAGATCAATCATTGACATCATTATTGAAACTATGTGACTTGTAAGGAAAAAAAAATTTTTATCAGCCAAACAAGAAGTATGCCAAAGAGAAATCAAAGGACTGACCAGACCATTCTGTGATTCTATGAACATGCATTTTAAAATCTAAGCTAATGATTCTCATCTTAAAATAACAGCTGATAAAGAGTACACTGTTCCTCCCTCCCATCCAAGAATACCCATAAAAGCTAAAAAATTAAAAATATAGAAAAAAAAAAAAATCAGTCTGGGTCAACTGCAACAAGAAAACATTAAATGCAAAAATAGAGGAGCACTGAAAAGATGATCATAGAATCATAGAATACCTTGACTTGGAAGTCACCCACAAGGGTCATTAAAGTCCAACTCCTGGCCCTGCACAGGACAACCCCTAGAATCACACCATGTGCCTGAGAGCGTTGTCCCAAAGTTTCTTGAACTCTGTTAGTCTTGGTGCTGTGACCACTTTTCTGGGGAGCCTGTTCCAGTGCCCAACCATCCTCTGGGTGAAGAACCTTTTTCCTAATATCTAACCTAAAACTCCCACCCTTAAACACTTTAAATCTGCCACTTTAAATGGAAGCTCCTAAAACAGTAGCAAATCAGACTTGCACAAAATGTCCTTTTTTCCCTGATCTGTTGAACTACACAATGGAATATTCCGGTTGTCACCTTGGTTTGGTAAGGATAAAATACAAAGTCCCTTTCACAAGGGGCAAAATTTGGCTTCCTCTTACCTGTGAGAGGTTCTGCAGAGAGTTCCTGATGTCATGTAGGACCCTGCGCAGCTGCATCTCCACAGTGGAGGGTGGGTGCATGGCAAGAGGACGATGAGGAACTCCATGCCTTGGAAAGAAGGGACAGCTGAAGGGGGAAAGCATGGCACCGAAGGAAGAGCCGGAGACGCTTGGGACACTGTGGGTGCTGAGCGTCCTCATGTGCTCGCACAGCGGCCTGTCCTGCCACTCGGGGAGGGAATGGAGGGAGCACGTGGACTGGGACATGGCTGCTGGCGTGTGCAGGGGGCAGCTCTGCACCCTGGTGGGACTGAGCTCCTCAGACAGCCTGCTGGACCCAGCCTGGGGCACCTCTTTCTTGGGGGATGAAGGCGCAATAAACAGTGTGGATTTGCACACCGGCTGGCCGGAGGCTGCCTCATCCTCACTTCCGTCATTCTCAGATGCTGCTTTCTCATCCTCCTGCACACGTGTGTACTTGTAGGTGAAAGAAGGAGGACTGCAGAGAGTCTCTTTTCCTGGAGTTAACTGAACGTTCACAGAGGACACCACTTTCACTGGATTCAGCAATGCAGTTGGGAGAGACTGAGAGCGCCTCAGAGGATAGCCCGATTCAGCAAACCACAGCCTCTGCTTCCTCAGAAGATCTTTCGACTTAAGCAGAGTGCACCTGGCCTTGGGATCAGGTGAGCTGATGATCCTCATCTCAGCTCTCTGCAAGGCAACCTGAACTCTGTCCACAGATGATGGGGAGGAGCCACCACCTTCCAGAGACTCCATTGACTTGAGAATATGGTGTGTGTGGTACTGAGGGAACTCAAACACACTGCCTTCCTCCAGCAGGTCCGATTCTTTTTGCTCACTGGAAATGCCTTCCTCTTTAGAGCTGACCTCTCCTTGGACTGTCTCTGATATACGAGATGACTTGCTTTCTTGTCCTTGATTTTGTTCAGTTTTATAGTCTCTCATTTTTCTATCTTCATTCCTCTTGCTATCAGAAGATGCCCCTACCTTCCGTCTCTCTACTTGAGAGATAATATCCTCTTCATCACCATCACCATCCTCCTCATCATCATCATCTTCCTCCTCCTCCTCAAACTTATCAAAACAGGGCAGTTCCTTGGTTATTGGTGTCTTCTGCTCCTCACTGTGAGATGTCACAGTTGTTTCACTGTCACAGCTGTCAGCACTGCTTCCCATGCCTTGCAAAGACTCCTGAACCTAGGAAAGATAGGACACAGCAAAGGAGTGATTGTACTGGAGAATCAACAACTCCTGACTTCTCAGTAGTCAGGTTTAGAGTCCAAGAACACATTCATTGGGTATCTTGGTGGGGAGCAGAAAGAATAATGTACTTAGTGTGCAAGAAAAACAGAGAAGGAGAACAAAGAAACCATGATATCAGACACATGAGATGCACAATGAAGTATGGCACCAAAAGGAGATTTTTATTTTTCTAAAGAGAAAACTCTTCACACGTTCTTTTGATTTGACAATAAATTCTATATTGTAAGAAGAATAGAAGTGGCAGAAGAGTAAGAGCAAAAAGAGTAACGTGCTAGTATTTTAGGCAGCAATGACAAACAGCTGGGTTGTGGTACAAAGCATCTCCCATTTATAAAGATTAACAGCACCGAAATGAAGGGTAGCATTAGGAAAAGTATACAGAGAGGTCAGGAGATCTGCAGGCTGGTGAAAATGTGTTACAGGACAACACTAAGTACAGGAAAGCCAATCTGCCCATAAACTCAGCCTGTTTTTAGTTAAAGAATTGTTAAAGACTGAGAATGTCACATTAGGATGTTAATATCAATTGAAGACTATTAGCCAGTACTGTTAGTCTATCCTTCCTTTCTCCTGATATTTGTTCCTCTTTTCATTCTAAGTCACGGTTTAAACCAGAGCACATGTATGAGGCAGTTGCTAATTTAATAGGTAAGAAATGGCAGGAAAAGCATCTAAGATAAAGGAAAACAGAAGAGGTCTATGCATTGCAAAGCATATTCTTGAAGCTAGCCTGACTGACTGATGTATTTACAGGTGGACAAGACATTTTCCTAAGAGTATGTGGTATAAAGCACAGTCTCAGAAGTTTACCATAGTTGATGAATGAACTAGAAATTTTCCCATTTCTAATTTCTTCACCTCTCGCTGCCATTAGGATTTTAATTATTAGCTCCCTCTAAGGAGACCACATATGATGCTTGTTAGGTAATAGCTCCTTCTCCAACCACCTAGATGATTTCAGTCACGAAGGTCATCTTGTGTAAGTAGGTACCTAACATTGCACTCACTGGCACAGCCACAAATTACTACGAAAGACTGTGCAGGTTGAGATTTTTTTAAATGAAAGGTATTAAAAGAACAAAAGATTGTAACATCTTGGTGAAATCACGTGGGCTACATGTGTGGCTATCTGTGTCCTAATCCTCCACCACATTGTTCTATTATAAGTAAGGCATAAGAACTTGGATGGAGAATTCTGTTTCCTTTAGTAACATGAAACCCCCCTGCAGAATATCCCATCTTAATGTCAAAATCTCCCTCAGAAATCTCAATTTTGAAAGTCAGAGATGAAAGGCAATATGGTTTAAAGTTTGAGTTCTCTCCTGAGTCTCAGAGGAGCGCTATGGGTGCTAGAGCCCATAATTTAACAGTAGATGGCACTAAATTACCGTATTTATAAGAAACAATATATGCTACTCCTCTGTATCTGCTTCATCTTTTCACAGGTTCTCTTCACTAGCTGCCAAGTTCTCATTTCCCCTAGCTGCATCATTCACCCGTAATTTCTGAATTCAGCTCAGCACTTGGTTTGAATAAAGCAGTGAAGGTGGTAGAGGAGAGCCTAGCAACTTCATGGCACGAACCTCGTGCAGTCTCAATATACCTTTTCAAAACAGCACAATAGAAAACAGAAAAATCTCTTCCCTTTACAGCCAACACAGATAAACTCCACCAATATTCCAGAGAAGGGGCACTTAGCTGCAACATGCTTTTAGTGGGCTCTTAATCAGGTTGCAACAAACATAAAGATCAGGAGGGACCAGCTCTCCTCTGAGTCACCTTCTAACACGCCGGTCAACTTCAGTGCATTCACAGCTCTGTAGAGAGCTGAACAAGTATGTCAGACAAGCTCTTTGCAGAGACTCAGGATCATTTTTCCCTTTATTCACTTTCTTGCTCTTGGAAAGCATTATGCTGATGTTTAAGGGACACATAAAGACTAACATTGTCTTGGCTTTTATTTTGGTACTCAGTTGAGAAACTACTAAATTGGAAAGCCCAGAATAGCTGCACCAAAATGAAAAAGCAACATTGATGGATGGAGAGGGTGAAAAATCTCTTCCTAGTAACTGCCCAACAGCTTTTAAAATGCTTCTTGCGCCACAAGGGAAAAAACATATGGTAGCATAACAAAGAGTTCAGCAGATACAAGCTACAGAAAGGAAATTGCTGGAGGTACCCAGAATCCCACCTCTCTATTGCTTTGGGCTGTGAACTAGGTCCCAGACAGCTAACTGATGGCCTTGAGGCCAGGATCTGATGCAAAGCTTTTCTCTGTCTGACAGGCCAATCAAATCATGGCTATTACTGTGTGAATGTTTTAGGAGAACCAGGAGAACAGCTCTCCAAAACATCAGATACAATGCTGGGTGAACATGTGTTTTGAGCAGACACCTAAACACCATGCTTGAACAAAAGCTTTCCCCAAGACAAAAGGTCTCTGCTCAGTATCACAGCGATTTCTGGGACAGAGATTAAAGGAACTGGAACAAGAAAGAGCATGGAAACTCAGGATCAACTAAAATTAGTCTATCTTCACAGGAAAGTTAGTGTGAATTTGTTTGCATTTTCTGTCAGTTGTCAATGGAAAAAAAAATAAAAAGAAAGAATGGAAAAATATGTAGGGGGCAGGGAAAAGAAAAAAGAGGGTAGAAAGGCAAAAATGATTAAAAAATGAAATGATCAGCAGAACAGCTATAATCTTTCAGGACCTTAATCTCTACCCACTACTGAGAGGAATCAACTACCAGACAGTGAGAAAAGATACACCAAAAGAGCAAACAGAACATATTGAACGTAGAGCTTATTCCAGTCTTAAGCATCTCCAGATTAACCTACCAGAAAGGCTTTCAAATTTGAACAGAGTTCTGTAAGGGATTCAGCAGGTCCAGCTCTGAAAATCGTAATTTTATAGATCTAGACTGACAGTCACAGTAGCAGGCAAACACCAACATTCCTCCCACCCTCCCCTACTGTTTCACACTGATCAGGAGGTTTTCAACCTCAGTAGGAGAGTCTTACCTGAAGCTGATTGAATGGAGAGCAATCTGTCGAGGAGTCCTCAGCAAAGCCACTGCTGTCAGAGTGCTGGCTCGCTGTCCGTAACAGCTGATCTGTTTAAAGCAACCAACACCCAACCATAATTACTTTACAAATCACAGCCTTTCAAGACCAATCACATTCAATACATGCTTTTACATCAAAGTAGCATTAAGTGGGTAACAGAATTGCTTTTCAAACTCCACTTTGAACAAAACAGAGAAACAACTTGTTGGTTTCAAGCAAAATCTCTGTCACACAAAACCCTACTTCTGAAATGTCAAGCTGCAGTGGAAGAGAAACCATCTTTTGACATTCTTCCTTTGTGTACTGTGGAAATAAACCACTCTGCAGATATTGCCACTGTTGGAGTCTTCCTGTCACAAAACTACATCACTGGTTAATTCACATGCAGGCAGTGGAAGAGTTGCTTTTGTGTTGAAAAGTACGTATTTGTCACCTCTCCTGATCATGGAGATACTGGAGATCCCTGGTCTCCTACCAGCCTACACCACCCCATCCACCCAAAGGAACAGCATCCCATGGGCAGAGAGGGCAATGTGCAGGACTCTGCCAGTTGCTGGAGAGGATCCTCTGCTGGTTTAGCAGACAAATGCAGAACATCCCTTACACTTCAGTGGCCAATGTGCCGAAGCATACTCCCAGCACTCATTTTATACATGCAAGATAAGATACTCCTGCTTGTTCCTTTTTACTCACATTAGGTAAGCATTAAAATAGCCTAAAGAGGCTCTAAAACCCTAAGTGCTTCCCAGGAGTGATTTCCTCTGGTGCAAGCACTGCACTCACAAAGCACCTTTGCAGGGAGAGCTTAGCAAGCTCTCTAGTGCACTATTGCAGGTATCTTGTTCCTGACTGGACACAGGAAGCACCCACCAAGTGCAGGGGTTACCTTATGACACCAGAAACATTTCACTCAGCCTGAGGCCAGCATGGGCTACAACCTTATCTCACCTTTAGGTCTCAGCAGAAGTATAAAAGCTTGGAGATGGAAAGCAATTACAGTGGCCTGTAGCCCCCAGCCCCTGCCACCTCCTCCTCTTCACCCTTAGGCCAGAGCTTAATGCTGTCTTCTCAAGGGCTCAATGCAGAATTTTGCCCCATTTAAATGTCAGCCATTTAAATGTCGTCATATAATTAATCCCAGTTCACAGCTCAATGCACTGGCATGCATTATAAAAACTGTTTTGAAACAGTTGGATATTCAGAACTTATTTTTTTTTTAGTATTAATTTTGATGAACATTTTACTAACAGAGATATAAATAAGAGCCTGCACAGCCTGTGAACACCAGTAGAGGCAAACTGCCCACTAGTCTTCTATATCAGTGATTTCACACAGCTTTAAGGGAGTGCCTTTCAAACTGTGCTGCTGTTCTGTTATCATGGTAGCCACAATATCCTGCGATGACAAACTATTTTTCTACCTCAAGACAGACATCCCCACCCAGCTCCCAGTAAAGACAATGGAAATTACTTCCCTGAGAACTGGCTTAGATCTTATTAACTGCCCAATACAATTAATACAGCTCAAAGAGCATGCCATGAACAGCTTGTCACTACAACTGAGGCTGGGGGGAAGCTGTTACCTCCTTCAACGTGAATAGTTACTCACTTTTGTTGCAGACACTTTGGCCTCCTCTCTATCTCTTTTCCTATTTTAATTTAAAAGAAAAGTATTTAAGAGAAAAAGACTACTGGTGAAAGCTTTAACCTCCCTTAGGGAAGAGATGCCCGCTAGCTCAGACAAAGCAATGGACCAGTGCATATGCATGCATCTGTTTTCATGCACATGAAGTTCATTACTGCTGAGCAGAACACTGATCTGCCCTTCCATTTCCTTCTCAGTCAATATTTCCTTTTCAGCTATAAAAAGGAAAATTACATCTACATGTTTTCTCAAATCAATTCTTGGTCTTCTCAGGGATACAGTACTAAAGCTAAAATAATTTTCTGTAGCATCGGTTATTTACGCTCATGCTTTGACAGCCATACAGGACAGATCCTGCCAGTGAAGGGATCAGCCCAGAGCAATGACAGCCTCATTGTCTTTATCCATGACAAGTGACTGGCATTGTATGAACAGATTGAAATTGCCTTGGTTCCCCCTGAAGAGACATCCCCTTAATGCAGTCATCCCTTGCTTTCTGTGCTACAGACCTGCTAGGATCTTTTTGAACAGTTTAAAACAACCACAATATCTATTGAATCAGTAGTGAAATGACAAGGTTTGGTTCTGTACAGACTGGAAATACTAACTGGATATACTGATACATAATGGTATCAACGCTCCTTGTCAGCTACTGATCCAGCTATACAGCCTGCTCTATAGCACCTGAATATCTCTCAGATTCAAGCAAACAAGGGGGAAATATGAAAACATTTTTTAAAATGCTACTGAGTTACATTTGACTCTGGATTAAAATGCCTCCTGGCAAATGAGTATCTTAAGGGAAGGAGTTGTGATGAGATATGGCTCATGTCCCTTCATCTCGAGTGCAGGAAAACCAGCACCAAAGGCTGGGTTATAGGGGCCAGCCTGGGATAATCCCTTGCCCTGTGTAACCCCAGCAAGGCAATTCTGAAGTACCTTCTGCAAAAAGGTACCACTGCACAACACCCACTCTGCCACCCAAAGCTACTCTCAACACTACACAGAGGAAATCTTCCGAACTACTGGGAGGAGGCCAGGGGCAGGATAATAAGGAAAGTGTGGGGAAGGAACCAGCCACAACAAACAAAACCAGAAGGAACAATCAAAACTCCCATCCCAGTTTAACAGTGCACCAATTAAAATGCCTCTTGGACTGTTGTTTTAAGCTATATAAAAATTTTCAAAAAAAAACAACGAAGTATATTTAGGCACTGAATACATGCCAAAATTGCATGTATTCATTACTGAACTAAACTGAAAATGTTCTAAACAAAGGGTGCATGATGAAGAAACACGTCTGTGGTTTACAAAGCTTGAGAGCAGATTCATCAGAGAATCCCTATCAAGGAATAGAATTGGTCATATATTGTAACATAATAGTATATTGTAACTTTGTAACCAATAACATTATATCAACTATCTATTGTAACATTGTAAGCAATATCTATTGTAACATTACATCATTGTAATAAATATCTATTGTAACATTGTAACCAAAGGACTGTCAGTCTCACCTCTTCTGTCACTCGACTGCACACACAGAAGGGAAGAAATATATGGGAACTGTCCATGAAGAGCTAACATTTGTTTCTTGTACCTGCACTATTGGAAAAGCTCTAATGCACTTTGTGTTTTATGAGATAATTAATAAATTAACATTCCCAACTTAAGTATAAAGTGTTTCATGATGGCACTAAATATCAGCTGTCCCTTTTTTGCATACTGATCACACCCTGCACCCCAGCACTAACAAAACCAGACCAGTAGGGAGCCCTGCTGCAAAAATTCTCCAAGTCTCTGGGGATTTCCTAACATCTAGACAGATAAGCACAGACTCCCACAAATACTAAATCTGTTCCAGATGTTTTCTTCTCACTCCCCCATCTCCAATGTCCTGAGGAGCTGCACCCACAGAGAGCTATAAATACAGTAATATATTAAGGACAGGAAGTGCTGATGATGTGCTTTCTTCCCTTTCAAGAACTAAATTTTCAAAACTAGTAACTGCTTTTGACTACCAATGTCAGATGCCCTAAACGAAACAGTTCTGTGGCTACTCAAAATTTCTCAGAGACATTGATGTCAACAACCAGACATTCACAAATTACAACATCTTGAGCATACTTTGTCCTCTAGGCATTGTACCTATATTTGTCTTGCTTTAGGGGCATTTTTTGGAATGGAAGGTGTTACTGTACGATATGTCAGTAAGGATTTTGGTTTTGAACTAACAAACTTTTCTACCAGAGCAGCTTTTATTTACAGTGGACATTTAGCAGCACTGTATATTTGCAAACTACCTGAAGCTTTTCATTCTTGTGTTCCTAAAAAAACTGAAATAAGAAACATGCTTTAACTGTGAGTCTAAGCAACAGCAGACTCTCTTGTTCAACCGTAATAGTCAACAGTCAACCAGACTATTTCAGTAGGAAAGAGAATCTCTTGTTTGTTTTTTTTTTTATTGGAATACTTCACCTCTTATTAAAGGCCCTCTTAACATGCCTTGCAAACTGCTGTAAATGTCAGAGAAAGCATCTACATCCCTCTGTGTAGATGTAAAATGACACAGCAAGGTTTATAAAAATCTGTACCGAAGAACACCAACTCTGCTAATTGACAAATACCACACGAAAAAAAGTACAAAAATGTGCTTTCAGGGGAAGCATTCATCCGGAACAAATTTTTTGTTTATAGGTGCTTATGCACAGTAGAGACAAAGGCACTGAAAAAGGTGGGTTTGTATAAGGATCATCAACTGAAATCAGATTGCACAGAAGACCTGTGGTTGAATTTCATGCTGATCCCACCTCATGAGATTGCCAGTGAGAGTAGCACTTCATATTGAGCCAGCATATTTAATAAGTGACCATTAATTTTGGGTGCCTTCAAACTTGGTGAATACCCATTCTCTGAGAAAACAGGCCCCTATGTTGTCTCATGTTGGACAACTTGCAAAAAAAAAAAAAAAATTGGCTACAGTTGTTTCTACATTTTGGATAAGCTCTCCATCCAATGTTCTCCCTCTTGGCAATGTTACTGAAATCCACACAGAAAAAAGTTTTAAGTTTTTCACATCTTCCAGGTGAAATAAAATGCTGATCTCAGACTAACTTTCAGCAAATGTGCAGGCATTGATACCTCTGTTAGACAAGTCATAGAGACCTCTAGGCAATACCTGCACGATAAGGAAGTGTCACCACTAATCTATGCCAAGTGTGTTCAGGAATAGGTGGGACATGCTGGGAAACATGACCCAGCACAGCCTGCTTCTGTCAGACTGAAGTCTCATTGCTAGAACTGCTGGCACCTTTCAGCAGGTACACACAGGACCATCTGACTTTTCTTCACTGCATGGTGGAAGAAGAGGGTAAAATAACTACTGGGAGCAGAAAACAAAATTAGCAATTCAGAAGATGAAAAAAATTATTTTTCTCCTCCCTGACTGCAGCTCTTGGCTCCTTAAGTTGATTTTCTCTGAAAAGCTCCCTGAAGATGGTGAGGCCAGGCAAACAAGAGACCTGCCCTGTAAAGACTGCACTTCTTTTCATGTAAAGCAGGTGGTAATGAACTTCAAAACCAGCTAAGGAAGAAGTACAAGGAACAGTCAGAGATTCCGTTTCTGGAGATCCTTCTTGGTGACCTGTGTTTGCAGCACAGGAAGTTTAGTGAGCACCAGGCTGTGTTGTGCAAAACATTGATGAGCAAGTAGCACAAGCTATCACCAATACCCAGGCACTGTCCTCCAACACTTAGTCCAGGGCATTCTCAACCATTCTCAACCATTTCTCAACTGTCAGCAATTCAGCTTACAGTTCACAAGACTCTCAATTCAGTTGTGAAAACACAAATAATATGATCTATGTTTCTGAAGACAGGGGTTTCTGCCTCTCTTTAGTACCTAGAGATGCTAGTCATGATTCACCAAGAAATTGCATCACATCCAAGCAGCTCACTAAGTGCAACAAGCTCTAGTGCTTTAATTACATGTATCAGCTAGGGAATGGATTTCACTTGCCAACACGGGGCACAGTAACAATCACAAAATGAACTTAAAAATCAGCTTGCTCGGCCTCCCAAGCCATAAAACACATAGAAATGAAAGCACAAACTAAGTGAACCACAACAGCCAGTGCACAGCATTTTCCATGTGAAGGACTATGATTTCCACGTGGGTGTAGAGACACTAGTTTTCTGTGCAGGCAGCCTGCAGAAAGAGCAGTAGTGCATAGGAGAAAGCTGCATGTATCATGCAATTTAGGTTTAAAACAATATAATTTCAGTTTAAACGGGTATCTTAAATTACAGGACCTACTAGGGAAAAAAAAATCCCACACAGTCTGAATTAACATTTCAGGCTGTCTGAGCTATCATCAATCATACAAAAGTGAAAACAGCCAGTGAGGTTATAGGGCTGTTGTGTTGCCTGTAATTTGGTTGCCACTTTGTAGTAATGTTCTGTGATTTAGCTAAAAAAGAAACCCAGATCTTTATTATCTCTAGAGAGAAAAAAAACTTCAGAAGCTTAAAATATCTGAATCAGCCTTTCAGAGATGGAAGGACATTCAGCAGTCTGCTGTCTCACATAAATTGCAGTCTACTCACCTTTCCTTGACTTGCTCACTGCTAGCTGGTGTGTAGCTGAAACGTGAGGTAGATCCCCCTCTGTACTCTGGATCTATCAGGAAGAGGAGATTAATATTTTGTCAGGCCAACGGGAACATGTTCCTGCGCTTAAGAATGCCCAAGATATATGCACTGCACGTGCAGGAGGAGGTTTTGCTGGTTTTTTCCCGCAATTCAACAGCCTATACTGATGGAAGGAGCAAATAATTACGTCCTTGAACCAACTTTCATCAGGCATGCAGCAATGCTCCTGGAGGAGAACAGTGATCCCTGGGCAGCACCTCCCACCCACAGCACAGGACTTCCCTCTGGTTACACACAGCATGCAAAAAGACCTGGAAATCGCATCCTGCGACGACGCAGAGCTCTCAGTTCCTCTTTGACAAAACATCAAAATTACTGTGTGAAAACACCTCTGACTGCCTTTACTCTACCATTTTTTCCAGTCAGAACTCTTGGCCTCTCATTTGAATATAAAGAACCAGCACAATACATTTAGGAAAATGTATCACGAGGTCAGCACACAAGGACTGTCATCTCCTGTCCTAACAACTATTTCCTACAAGCCACAAGTCCTCCAGCAGAAGGACCCAGACTTCACTGTGCCACTACTCATGGAAATACTTCTTGTGTCTTCCAGCACGGAAATGGAAGATAATGTATTCAGATCCATACATGTTTCAACTGGGAAACTTAAAACTACATAAAAATGAATCCTTTTACTCAATAACTTTCTGAAACACAGTCTTACTAAGAAAGCAGTTCTCAGGCAAATGTTCAAACAATGAAAAGAATATGCCTGAAATCTCAACAGGGAGGCCTTTGTTTAGTTCAAAACCTAGAATATGCTCTCTCTTTTGTGTGATCCAGAAAAAATCCTAATGGATCACACGCAAGTCTACATGCACAATCCCCCAGTCCAACTACCCTCAACCCTTCCCTCAATTGGGCTGCTGGCCCAGTTTCAAAATTACCATGTAATGAATTTATCTCCATTTTTTTATCAACTTAAAAATGTAAAATCAGATGCTTATAAACCAAAATTAGTATTTGGCTAAAGAAGAGGTTATATTCACATTGATATCATGTGTATCACAACCACAACGATGCAATTTCTCAGTTCCAAGGGTTTTGTGGAGTACTTGGCCTGAACTTTTCACCATTAATATGCGAGCAGCATTACTTTTGCATGATAAACCTGGAGGCTTCTGTCCCTTTAGGAGATGAAGGCTCTACCAAAGGGGTAAATCCTTATTTCATCCAAATGCAGGGGAGCATAGAAGGGGCTCACCATTTAAGATCAAGAAAAATTTAACTTTTTTTTTTTTTTTTTTAACAAGGAACAGCAAGTAATCTTACAGAGACATTAATAAAACTGGACTTCCAGGAAAGAAGAACGAGAGAACACAGAACGGAGCAGCTCCTCAAGCACACAGAAATTCCTTCCCCATCCCTTCAGCCAATATTCGTGCTGGGAAATGACCTTCAGGACTGTCATTGGCCACCTCAGGAGCGGGTGTTTGGGGGAAATCCTGCCCTGACTCACTGCCACACTAGCTATCTTCACAGCCACAGACTTCCGAAGGGCACGCAAACCTCCACGGCATTCGTAAGCATGGAAAGAACTTCCTTGATATATCTGTCATCTTTCTTAACCAAAAGAATGCACTCCAAGCCAAGCTAGGGAAACAGGGGGAGGAGTTATTGTCACTGCTTCTAATACAGTTTATTATGCATTACACCCTGCTTAGAGATGCACAAAAATAAAATCGTGCTGCCAGGAATTGTTCTAAAATGTCTTCAACTAAACTGAATCCCTCCCTCCCAGGGATCTGTATGCAGTTGATAAGTATATACTATATTGCATAAACAAAAAATTCACCACAATCCCATCCCACATCATATGCTGTCTTGCCAAAACAGCTGTGTTCATGCCTGGCATCACTGCACAAAGTGTGTCAACCAAAACTTTGCAAACACATTGCATTTGTGCAAAATTCAGCAAGTCTTTACAGCCCAACTTACTATTGAAGAAAAATCCACTCCTCTTCTTAATGTGCACACACACACACACACACACACACTCACACACACACACTCACACACACACACAAATACATTAATTGTTTTAATTGTTTCAGTTTAAACCTGGGGTGCCAGCAATGGATTTCTCCTCTGAAATGTGCAGCAAAATGCATGGCTGCTCAGTCCCCTCCAATTGTGCCAATGCAAACATTTTTGTAGCTACACAACAAGCTGTATCAAGAAAATTATCTGGCTGAAAACTAAGCCAGGAAAAAGAAATAAATCAAAATACACTGGGTTTCTTTTCCCCTCTCAACTGGACCAGTCCTTTGTTCTGGTTTAGTAGATGGCCACACATGTGGGTGAGGACACACAGGAATAAACAAGTGGCAGGAACCACAAGAGGTTTGATTACATTTTTCTGCCTTCAGCTACAACATTAGTTGATCTAGAAGAGCTTGTCATGATAATATGGCACTGGACACAGTATCTATTAAATCATCACTTCATCGATCGCTATAAAACTCAGGGGCTTCTCTATTCACTTGCTTTCTTCATTTCACCAATGAAATCACAATATCCTTCATTTTATATATCTATTTCACACAGACAGAAAAGTTAACTGCTGAACTTTTAACAAGAGTCACACTGAAATGTGTCAACAAAAGTATCTAGTAATTTAACAATTGTTAAGACAGTTCTTACAATTCAGGCTGCAAGTCTATACAAAATTGCATTCTTAAATTTGTAGGCTGCATGTTTACTAGCCTAATAAACAAATCACAGGAACCTGAAATTTAAAATCCCTTTGGGACAATTATCAATATAAAAATGGATATCTGCATTTATGAAAATATTAAAAGACAGCTAGCACAGAATTTGCAACTAAGCCATTGCCAAAAGTCATGTCACAGTGACTTTCAATGTGCCAATTTCCAGAGAAGAAATAAATCAACTCATAGTAGATTGTTATCAAAACCGAAAGTTGCACAAGATGAGCACCTCACCCTCTTCTGTTTTATGCAGCAACATTCTTGCTTTATTCACAGATTTATTTTTAATCAACATCAATCAATAAAGTGAATTTACTTTTAGACAACAGAAGTAATGATTTCTAGTTAACAATTTAAGTAAAATAAAAATTAAAATCCCAAGGTTTTGGTGTATAGCAAACCTCACTTAGATCTATTTACATGGGAAAACTTCCTAGGACTTATGCCAGTGATTACAATTACCTGAACTTGATGAAAAAAAAAAAAGAATGAGAACTTTCCCACTGACTCTCAGGAGCAATAGCAGCAGCAGCACCAAGTTACTTCATTAAGAGGATCAATTAGAGCAGCCTACAACTGCTGAGAAAGTGCAACACTCAGAGAATTTAAAGTATTCCTGAGAAAACACTGTCAGCTACATAGGAGGGAACATTCCTCTGCAGGCAGACAGCGAGCTATGTAAACTGCATGCACAAGGAAAGTCATGTATCTTCACTCACCTCTTCCATCTCAAAGGAGTCCTTCTGCTGCAGCATCAGGTTCGTTATGGACGGGTTGGCGAGGGGAGCGCAGGGCTCTCTAGCTGTGGACAGTCTCTGTGTCAGGACACTGCTGTCGGATGTGCTGGAACTGCTGCTGAGCCCTGGCGAGTCCAGAAGACCGGGCTCTTCACACGGCCTATCCTGGGCACTTGCCAACCTGCCACCCTGCACATCTGCTGGAGGCACAGTACCCTCTTGTGCATCACCAGTCCCAGCAAGGAGGTGCGCAGGTCGCTCTGCGTTCGCAGCCTTTGTCTGACTGCTGGCTATCTCCTCCTTTACAGTAGCCAAAAAAGAGGGACAGTCTTTCTTTTTAGAGTATTTTGCCAATTTAGATTCATTTTTACCATCATTTTCCTCACTCCCTACTTCAGCTGGACTTTTCCCTTTTTCAACAGGTGAAGGACTTGAGCAGCTGCTGCCATCAGCTTGCTGTGTGCCACACAGGTTGAGTTTTGACAAGGTCTTCATTAACCGACTGGCTGTATTGCTGCGATTCAAAGGGGGTGGGCTGGATGCCTCTTTGCTGGAAGACACTGAATTCATACTACCAATTTTCTGCAAAGGAGTCCCAGAGACTTGAGAGTACAAAGAAGAAAAAGCATTGGCCACAGTAGTAAGCACTTCAATCTGACGGAAACGACCTGCACAAGAAGGAAACACAAGACAGAGCTGAAGAGAGAATTTTGACCATAACTTCTGCCCAGCCCCACAAACCTCCTCCTACTTTTATCGAGGGCCACTAAGGCTGAATGAACACTGTCCAGGCCCATACCATGAAAGTATTACCATATTATGGAAAAAAAAAGAAAAACCTTTGCAAGAATCTTTACTAAATGCACAAGAACAGCATGCAAAGTTCTCCCAAAGTAAGTGGTACATATGTGTGTGAATGCAAGTTTATTTACAAAATGCTAGAAAGAGTTACTCGCGTTGCCCTCTCCATCTCCATCTACAACTACAAAAGGACAGCTATGCCCTCATTTCAGCAACACTCATTACTGATCCAACAAAGCTCCTGTCCAAGTCAATAGAAATACTGTCCCAGATTTCAACAATGACGGAAATAGGTCGCTGCCACCCAGAAAAAAAATCCCACCCAGAGACTGAAGAACACCAGAAACAGAGGGATATTGCTATTTGTTTCAGTGCTCTAAAGCTGCAACAGAAGACAAGATTAGAGTAAGAGATGAGAATGATTCAATCCAGAAGGCAGCAAAACTAACAGGGTGCCTATTATTTTCCTCCCCACCCCAAGCAGTACCACCCCGGTGGTCACCTCTTGCCTATTTAAGACCAAGCAAGAGTTTTATTATGAACTCTGAATGGAATTTGGCCTTTAGGCTGTAGCGGAGTCTTGCCAGAATATTAGATACACACCTCTTCTGAGGTTGTTTACATAGTTAATAAACTCATAAATAAACTGTGCTTCAAAAACATACTTACTTGTTAAAGCAAAACTTGGATTTTCCACTTCCATGCGCTGTATTTGGGCATTCAAAAACACTTTGATATCTATCCCTCTGGCAAATGATGATGAATTAAAAAATCTTGCTGGAATTTTTGAAGCAATATCTGGTTCATCTCTTCCAAACCCAAGATTATAGAGCACTTCTTCAGGATCTTCCTCATAAAGCTCCAGTAATTCAGAAACACTAGACAAATGAAAGATGTTTACCATCTACCTGTCTCCTTTTAAGATCCAGTCCCTTCTGTCCAACTACTAACTCCCCCCAGTAACCACTTTGATTTATCAAACTTTTGACTCCTACAGTTCAGCCTAGTTTCAGAAATAATTGTGGAGATCTCTGCATCTAAAGTTTTGGTTCCCATCACAAGAGCCATTGGCCCAGACACATCACAGATCCAATCCTGCAATTTCTAAAAGCAGTCCTATTCTGCAGAGCTCAAATTTTAAAATGCCATTAAAATTTGAAGCATTTTTAATGTTTAGGTCCATTTGTTAGCATTTACTGAAAACCACAACGAAAAACAAATAGAAGCTTTTCAAGCAACCAAATGAAAATTCCCTTCTCGGGTTCCAAATGCAACAATGCACATAAAACAAGCTCAGCCCATTTAACAGAAACAGACCTTCAAAGCATAATACTCTTTTACCTTGAAACAGTCGCGCTGCTTTTTCCAGAGCCGGTGGAATTCATACTTCTCCCCTTCTGATGGAACTGCAGCCTCCTGTCCTTTGCCAGTACACCATTGCTGTCAACACAAACAGAGAGCAGCCCTGCGCTAAACCTCTTGTGTCCAGGGACTTGATTCTCTGTCTCGCTGGAGAGCTAACCCCCCAGCACTGCTGAATTTCTCTTTTCCCCTTCACCGTTATCTGGTTTATATTAGCCATGTCATTTACTGAAATACAGAAACAAAAGCAAACCCTGGGCCACCTCAGGAAAAATGTACATAGACTGTATGAATTTGAAGGCAAATGCGAGCTGAGAAAACAAATCCCTGATCTGCCCTTGGTGCCCCACCCTCCCTGATCCCACCCTCCTCCTGCAAGGAAGCCCAGCCTCGGGTGAGCTGTCCTTGCCCTGCCTTTTCCTGCCTTCCCTGGGCTGCTGCCTCCTCCAGCACGGTCACCTCTCCAGGGCAAGGCCACCCTCTCCACACCTCGGGCACCCAGCTCGCTCCCAGCCACCACCCACCTGCCAGCAGCGCAGGACTGCCACCTGCCCAGACCTGGCTGGGGAAGCTGAAGAGGCTCCAGGCTGGGAGAAATGGAGCAAGATGAGCTCCAACCCTGGCCAGCCTCCAACAATCCTGGCCAGCCTCTTTCCCAACCCCAAACTATTTCTTCCCTGCATCTGGAGAAGCTGCCTGAGCATTAGGTGGTATCCCAGGTTCAAACGTATTTTTACTGCTAATCTCTCCGGGGAACAAACCATTCCCCCCCAGAACAACCAGCAAGAAACCAAAGGCAGCAGAGGATTCACCTAAGAGTGTATATTTATTTATGTAGCCCAGCTCAGGAGGAGTAGAGAGGATACTGTCAACAGGTGCAGTATTCACTGAAGTCTCAGTGGGGTTTTAGTTTCAGTGCATTTTATTTAGAAGCTCTAACCATCTCTCCTCTCTCAAAGTCTTTTTCTCCCACTCCCAAAAGACATCTGCTATGACAGGTAAAACTAATTTTCCCTTGAAATTTCTGAAACAGTAAGCAATCAGTGAGGCAAAGAAGGTTAACCATGCCAACTTACTAAGATTTGTCATTTCTGTGTTTTCCTCTCGGAACTCCAAAATCTATGTTAGGTCTGCTGAAAGAATAAAAATCTGAATTTTTTTTCTGTACCTGCTAATGACTGTTTCTGTGTTATCTGGATCTCTTCCTTCCCTTTCATGCAAATAGACATGAGCAGAAGAGCTTTAGCTTTGTGGTAGCCCCCATGACTTCCACTGCCTGTTCTCCCTCCTGCCCTTCAGTATAAATATTCCTCTGAAGTAAACAAACACAAAAACAGGTGTTTACCATGCTTCTGTTTGGGCATCACTCCGTAGCTGATTAGCTGTAGAGAAAGAAGAAGAAGTTACATCCAGACCTCTTCATAACTACACTTCTCACAATCAGTACAAAGTAGACAGTGAGCACATTTAGCAACAGTTCTGCATAAACCAGATTTTACTTTTTCAATATAAATGTGATTGTCAAGCGTTCCTAGTACACGGCTGATATAAAGATGATCTGGTTTATTCAAGCTCTGTTTAAAATTAAATCTCACGTGGACACATGTTTACATATTATCATTAATCTTATTTCTTGAAATATAGATTGTGATAAGCTGGTAATTGCTATATAAACCATGCATTGCTTTGCAACTGAAGACACGATTACCAGCTGCAGGGGTGTTCCCGGATGGGAAGGGGAGGACGACAAGCAGGCATGCACAGATTGTTCCAGAAGAGAGAGTAAAGAATGCTAGAAAGGCAGCTGGCCCCGCGGCCAGGTGCCGAGACTGTATCTGTTCATCTGTTCGCCAGGAAAGCGGGGGCAGGGCTCTGGCTGCCTGAGCTGTGCAATACATGGACAAGAGCTCAGTGAAGCCTGTGGTGCTGATGGGGCCAGCAGATGTGCTCAGACTTGAGACAGCTCCAGAGAGAGGTGCTCTGCCTGGTACCAAGCACCTGGTCACCAGGCTGACAGGGAAGCCAGCACTTTCTGCAGCTGGATCACATGGAACATCCCAGGCAGCACTATTCTTTCAGAATTGAACCTCAGACCTAAATTGTGGGTTCCCCAAAGCGGCAACTCAACATTAACAACTTGTTACAAGAGACAGGCAAGGAGCACGTGTCTGTTTCAGCAGCCCTCAGAATCAGCTCTGAAAAGAGTGAAGTGATGTCACATAGTGCCAGGAAAACCCTGCATCTCAGCTCGCCGTGCCTGCAGGGTAAAGTCAGCTATCGAGAGTAAAACACGGAAATCTCCCAACTCTCTCTTGCTTTCAGTGGCATCACAAAGAAATGCATGCAAAGGAATGTATACAAAACACAGATCCCACATCTCTTCTTTTTAACATTCTTGCCTATAATATGAAGGTAAGCCTATCTGTATGGATTATCAGTGACTAGGCTGAACAGCTGAACCATAGGTTTGACGAGCTCAGCAGCGGGTTGGGGTTACAGGTCCCTGCCCAATGCCCTCTGTACCATTCACACAGGGCTCTGGCTTGTATCTGGACTCAGGCAGTCAGGGCTGCACAAGGGCAGGCCATTCATACCAGCCTCAAAGGGGCTGTCTGTCTGGCAGGGCACGCAGCACTGCTCCAAGCAGCTCTGTTGTCCCCTTGTTCTTGGACGGGAAGCAAAGCCCAGCAGAAACACTCGCACCCTTACCCAGAAAAATCAACCAGCAATTCTAGTACTGGGACATTTTCATCTGAACAAGCTAAATCATGCTAAAGACTCATAAAAAACAGAAGTCTTTGGAAATTATTAGGAGAGAAATTGAAAAGAAAAAAAGTGACATGATGTACTAAAATGCACTAAAATGCAAGAATACAAGAATACAATTCTTGTATTCTTGGTCATATGCTCAGACCCTTGGATTATCACTACAAAGAAACTTTTCCTATGAAATCTTTGTACTGCAGGCAATCTTAGCAAGTGGGGAAGATTGTCTACCGGAAAATTTAATCCTATTTAATCTTTTGTAGTAGGAGACTCATTTACTGCTTTTCCATCATTACCAGATCAAGATCATTACCAGATAAACTTTTTTCCTTAGAAGCCTTAAATCTTTAAAAATTAAAGACATTTCCTTCCCCCAGGCCTTGTCCCACTACTTTGACACTACTGGCAAGACTAATGTGGAAGGAAAGGGCTTTCTACTATACCAGTTCTGGCACTTAGCAAAAGCTGCAGTTCAAAAAAACATTAAAACTACTCTCCCAGTTTAGCTTTTATCTTTTTTTTTTTTAACACTGAAAGCAGATAATGTCTTTTATCCCCTGTCCTGCAGATAACCCCAGGACCTGGTTTGTGAGGCTTTTTTTTTTGCTATTTTACTACAAGATACTGCTGTTAGAACAGAATCCACAGTGCTTTTGTTAGTTTGTTTATGGACACCTCCAACCTATGATCAACAGAAAGGCTAGAAGTCTTTTTTACAAAGAAGTCCACCAGGAACAGCCACATCTCCTTCCCCTTAAAAAAGGGAAGAGAAAGAAAAGACAAGCAGCTAGCAACAGAAAAGTGTATATTGTGGCTGATCCAAAATACTTACTCAGCTTTGGTGCTTTTCATTTTTAAAAGCACTTAGCCCTTAATGGGTTTGCCTCTTGGCTGACAGAATTTCATTCCTCCTTTCAAAAGCCCGCACATGCCACTCCCAAGGGATTTGGGGGAAGTGGGGCATGCATGGCCGCCAAGAGTAACCCATGGGCAAGAAGAGCAAGTAGGAGAAATCATTTTCTCACAGCCTTGGTAAGTGCTCCAGGCTGTCCTGTCATCATCTGTATTAAAATGAGAGGGCAGAAGCAAATTCAGGGCTGCCTCTAACCTTCGGGTCAGAGACCCAGAATGTTTAACTCTAGCAATAGTCTAAATAACTTCAAAAAGCATATCTTCCTGCATTTTTTGTGTGCTTCATCTCAATTTTCTAGCCATTGCCATCCTTCAAAATAAAAATCAGATGACTGAACAAAATTTTTTTGCTAGAAAAAGAGTCATAATCTGCCACACCCACCTTCGGCTCCCAGGGATAAGTCATCTTCAAAACTTCCTCCATTTCTCACCAGCATGCCTGAAAACATACAGTTAGCAGTTCAACAACTACAATGTTCCAACATTTTCCTTCCAGCAGCTTATCTTAAGATATTAGCAAGACACTTCATTTGATAAAAGAAATCACCAGACTTTATTTACAATTCCTGCATTACTCATGCAGTTAAAATGCATTAAGAAGTCAGAAGTTACATTTCAGAACATAGCAAAATTATTTTGAAAGACAACAACTACATCACTGCTTTAGTTTTGTGCTCAGAAACACCCCCACGTCAACGTGAGAGCAAATTAACTGCAAGAGGGAACCTGGAGGTACCACTCAGCACATCTGTGCCTTCTGTTGCTGTGTTACCTATCCTCCAGACATCTTACCAGGGGAATCCAGAGTCTGAGTCCACCTGGGGCATTCCCCTCTCACCTCCCTGTACCAAATTAGGAGCTGAAGTGAAGACTCCAGGCATAGCAAGTAATTCTTCTTCACCCTGTCACTACCTGCACATTCCCATTGTACTTTGAACTTCAGTATTCGGACCTGCTCGGATAGTAAAATTTTCAGGTGTGGCAACCACAGTTATTAGAGGCAGAGACTGCCTAATGGCTCACAAGCTTGAAGACAAAATCACCTCCCTGTTTTGCACATTTGGGAGTTTTTTTAGAGCTTAGTAAGATCTCCAGAAAGACTTATTCAGGTTCTTTTCCCCCTTCTGCAGTTTCTCAGGCACAATTGCTCCGCTGTGAGAATAACTCTGCAACACTGACCCAGCTGTGGTTTGTACTGCGACTAAAGAGATGAGGTCTTAAATGAATGTCTTTGAAAACACAGTTTCCAGCAAAAGAGATTTCATTAGGTAAAGCCCTTCCTTACCCTTCAACAGAGGATTGCTTTGCTCATCCAGGGAGGCTCCCAGAGGCGTTCTGAAACCACAGAAGAGATTAATACTACTTAAAAAACTTGCTGCTTCATGTCCTTCCTTACAGCATGTAACAAGATTGTGATAGCAGCAGTCGTCCCTCCCTCCCTCCTTCCCTCCCTCCGCCCCCAGAGAGCACAAACATCTGAGGACTGGCAATAACTTCCTAAACAATCCCCAGCCCGCTAAATAAATACACCTTGCAGAGAAAAAACAACAAAACATAATAACTGCAAGGCTCAAACACCTTCAGGGACAGCAGCCCCCTGTTGAGGAAAAGCATGGACTTCTCAGCAGAACACCCAGAAAAAAACAAGCATAAATTTTTGAATGGATGAATTCAATCTCATTAATGCAGAAAAAAATTGCCATTTTCTACACATTTAAAACTTCTTAGAGAGAGAGGTTAAAAGTTGTATTTGGTGATCGGGAAGAACCAAGATAAAAATCTTGACAGCTATGTTAACTGTCACATGCAAATTCTGATACTTCACACTAGTTCTTTTTTGGATAATCCCTACTGCTGCTGCCTGAAGGGCAGGGGATTTGCCAAACCTCATGGTGCTCGAAAGGAGTAGCAGAAGCCTCACAAATGACAGGTCCAGTCCCACTCTGGGTTCACGCTGTACTTGTTGACACTAGCTAGATGTTTCCACATCTTGTCTCTCAGACATGTTTAACCAAAGACTTGTCACTTCTAAGTAGCACAGCATTAACTTTTAAAACTCAAAACAAATTCAGAAATGTAATACTCATAAAGAAGGGGAAAGCAGATGATTTATGTGCCTACATTAGGTATGTTTCATTTGGATTTTTAATTAGACAAACACATAAACCTGCCCAAAGACCTGAAAGCAAACAGTGCTCTGATACAGTATTTATTTTGGTGCCACGGCCAAATTAAGCAAGGAAAGTTTGCATCTGCTTTCTAACAGACCTTACACTTCACAACCATATTTTTCTTTTGCCTCTGAAAAGAGTTCACTCTCTCCAGATGCAGCCTGCTGATATGGAGCAAGCTCCCTTCAACACGGCTTTTGCAAAGCAAAGCAAATCCCCACCACGGTGGGACTGCAAGGCAAACAGCCAGAGCATCCAGGTGCATAATAAGCATGATTCAGGTGACAACACACACTCTGCTGAGGCTCAGATCTCCTGCGTTTCTGTATGTCTCTCCAGTCAGAGCCTGAAAAAACTCAGGATATACTGTCTAATCCTGTCATGCTATACAAGAAGCCTTATGTTCTGAGGTAATAACTATGCTGGTTGTTTACTCCCTGGCTCTGATGGGTGCGCTCCCAATCTTCTCCCTCTCCTTCCCTGGTGGCTACTCCCATGCCTCTATGTTTTCGATGCAGAAACTTGCTGGCGTTGACTTTGACAGCCAAGGTCAGTGCTGCATGCAGCGGCTGGCAGAAAGCAGTAAAAGCATCCACCAAAGCTGGCATTTTCCTTTAGAAATTAAGTCTGTCACCTCTACAGCATGTTAACAGCTACAAGAAAAGCATCCTTGTTAAGCACCCCTTGCTGCCCTGCCTGCACTTGTTGCCCACAGCTGCCCCACACCCCCTGCCTTTGAAAAACTTGCTGTTAAGAACTAGACAAAACATGACTTTAAACAAGGGACAAGTACCACACAAAAATCCTCTTGGACAGCAGCATGGATAGCTCTGCCTTCCTGCACCAGGCTGTTTTTCACCAGCGAGGCTCATGGTTCTGTCCCAGAGCAGCCCTGTGCCCTTGGCAATGTCAGGGCTGGGGGACACTGCCACTTGCTGTGCCCTCGGGATGGGGTCTCCCTGCCACACGCAGCCTCCAGGCTTCCTCCCATCCCAGAGCTTTGTTTGTTCAGCTACCAGTTGTGGTCGGGTGGTCTTTTGCAACGGGACAAGGGTTTTGCACTGTGCTGTGGAAGTGTTTAAACCCCAGCTTGTAAAACCTTAACTGGGCAGGAGCCATGTTTATTTTAAACTTGAAGCAAAAAATCTCTTCTTTCTGAGGCATTTCAAGAACTCACTTCCTGCATATCTACAGGAGATGGCTCCTAGATACCTCCCACATCCCCTGTATTACTGGCAGAGTTTAAATATATTCAAACAAAATAATACACGTCATCATAAGAGCTGACAAATTTTTTTTTTTAATCTAACAGTATAATACAAACACTTGAGTTTCAACTTTTATGAGCTTTCTTATTACTCCAAAATGCCTTTTCTAAGTACTAGGGAGAGAGCAAAAGGGGTCCTTCTTAAAGGCATGTGATTCCCAAAACATGAATAAACCAGAGACTTTGAGCAACACCTGACATTTTTTATACCTCCATAATATTTATCATAGTATGATGAATACTTGCTTCTTTTCTTTTGGGGTTTGCTGTTATTTCTTTGCAAAAAAACAAAAACAAAAAACAAACCCAAATAACAAAACGTGTGTCTACTAAGGTAAATAACATGGGGTATTAGGAACCCTCTTCTCCTCCAAAGCAGATGTGAAGCAGAGTTGCCAAGTAATAAGAGCCCCAAACCACTAACATAAATATCACAGGACAGATAATAATTATTTTTGTCCATATTAGAACACTATTGATGCTTTTAGAAACAAATAAAAGAATAAATCTTATACGCAGATCTGTTTATGCAGTGGGTTGATATTAAGGTTTTTTTGTGCTGCTGCCAACTCAAACCAGAAAATGAGATTTTAGAAGTGCCAATTTTCTTCTGATTTCACAAACACTTACAGAAACTCAGACAAAATGTGAAGGACTGCTTTTACAAAACATGTAACAGAGAAAATACTGTATTTAAGTAACTGAATCTTCACTTGTAGTAATGGCTACATGGTAAATTGTTATGGAGATAACTTGTGAGAATAAGGTTGTGCTGTGAACCAGAAATAGAAGCTCAGCTTGTGTATGCCTACACTTTGTAGCAATCCAAGCTCCACAGCAAAACCAGTGTTATTAAACAAGCCAGAATTTTCAGGGAGGACAACTTACAAATTGTAAATTTCACAACTGTTATTTTTAAACAAAACACTGTAGTATCTGCAGGGCTATTCTGTCATCTGTTAATGCTGCCCTCTTTTCCTATGTACATTGTTATCAAGA
The DNA here is from genome assembly GCA_024500445.1 of Entomyzon cyanotis. Taxonomy (NCBI): domain Eukaryota; kingdom Metazoa; phylum Chordata; class Aves; order Passeriformes; family Meliphagidae; genus Entomyzon; species Entomyzon cyanotis. Next base: position 13,352,072 of record JAKEPQ010001027.1, on the reverse strand, counting down.
GACAATCAGTTCAAGGTTTCTATAGGTACAATCACTTATAACACTGCAAATTGAATTTTCACTTTACTACACATGCTTGCACATATATTAGACCCAAAAAGGTAAACTATTCTGCAGCTTTAAAATGCAAGGAGCTGTGCAACCCTTCAAGCAGCTGGGATTGCACCTCCCAGACATGAACTGTACATGCTGGCACCCTGCATGCCATAGAGCAGAGGCTAACTCCTGTCTGAATGGCCTTGTTTAGGAAATCTTTTGTAAAAATATTTTTGAGGAGAATACATGATTCCTCTGAAAAGATTTATAATAGCAAATAGCTGTAATTTTAATGGGTTCTGTGGAAGGAGCTGTGGAAACAACAGGTTTCCCAAACACGCATTACCTAAATTTGAGTTTCTGCATTAGCAAAAGAGTAAACTTGTGCTTCATTTGTTATTTGTAAAACACGGGCATAGAGTGTAAAATAAGATTCCCATGTTTTGGGAATCAACCACCAGAGATGCAAACACATTCCACAGAAACGTGTGGTGCCAGTTTTAACAACAAATAAGCTACCAAAGCACAGGAATGAAACTGTAAGCCTTGTGTTATTACTCAAGATTTTTGACCATCTATTAGATGTTCATGTTGTCAGTTTGCAGCTTTGTGCTGCTTCTTGAATTCTGTATGGAAACGGTAAGGACCACAGGGCCAGGGAAGGTTCTAGACAGAAGTCCTGCAGATTTAGACAGAGTTGCACTGCAGCATTGGGAAGAATTTCTCCCCCAAGGACCTCTTCCCCCTCCAGTCCTTACATTTTTTGCCCTCCCCACTCAGAAATACTTCGAAGAAAGCACTGAATTCATAACACTTATTTTTAAGGATATAGTTTGGTAAGCCAGCAGGACACCAGATTTGAGGTAAAGCCAGAAGAATCTTCTCCCATTCTGTCATTTTGGCATAATGGTCTGTCAGGTCTGAACATTTTATTTTAGGGATTGGTACGATTTCAAGCCTGCAGCTGCCAACACTGTATCCAAGGCACAATCTGTAAAGATCTGAAGACAACTATATGGAGGACCTTATAACTATAAAACAACCCACACTTCACTTACAGAGTAAGCACAGTTATCTGCTTACTGGATGAAGAGATCACAAAGGCACAACTAATCTCAGTGGTAAATTCTTGTCTTAATGTAGCTGCTCTCAAAAGGAGAAAAAACCCCAGAAATATCAAATAGCAGAAGTCTTGAGAGATCTTTGTTAGCAGCTGGAAAGCTAGTTGTTAGCTTCTCCCCATCAACTCTGCCTCCAAGGGCTGGTAGGACTCAATGGAGAAAAAGGACAAAAGCAGCTGCTACTGGATGTAGTATTTGCGCTTTTATGCGACTGAGGATGAAAAAAAAGTAATGCTATCAGCCTGTTCCAAACACCAAAGATTATTTTCTAACAGTAACAGAAACACAGACTACATATACCACAAGTTAAGGATTCTAAGGACATTAAGGTACTCTGATAAATCAAGTTAGTCTAAACCATGCCATCACTCCTGAAGGCCTGTAATCACAGAGGCCACTGCTGCGGAAGCACCGTTTCTTCAAATCTGCACCAAAAACCAGGCAAGGAAACAGTGGAAGCTTTACTGGAGCCCCTCGGTGAGAAACTGGGCAGCTTCCAAAGCAATGCTGTCTTCCTTACCCTCAGCCGAGTTCCTCCCGTGGCGGCTGGAAGCCTTCAGGCTCATGAATGCGAGAAGGAGAGGAGCGGTGCCGGAGCAGCTGCCCTTGGCCATGCGGACCCGCGGCGCTGCTGCCGGCGCAGCCCGCCCAGAGCACAGCGCCGTGCCGCTCGGCCCCGCCAGCGCGCCCCGCCGAGCCGCCTGCCCCCCGCACCGCGCCGCGGGCACTGCCGGCCCCGCCGCAGCCACCCACGGGCGGGAGCACCCACCTGCAGTCCTTCAGCCATATCGCGATCTTCTCGTTGGGAACGCTGTGACAGCCTTAGGGCAGAGCAGGAGAGAGAAGGCGACAGTCAGTAACAGCGAGGCCGCCCCGCCGCGGTCCCGGTGGCCCGCGGGCTGCCGCCCCTCGGCACTGACCTGTTCCTGCGGCCAGCGGCAGCTCTCCGCCGGCGAGATCCTCCTCCTCCTCTTCCTCCTCCTCTTCTTCCTCCTCCTCCTCCTCCTCCTCGCCGCGGGCCAGCGTCGCTGCCGAGAAATCCTCCGCTTCCGACGCCTGCCAGGAGTCGCGGCTCTTGGCCCAGGCCTTCCTCTTCTGGGTCGCCCCTTGCCACTCCTCCGCCGCCGGGGGCTGCTCCATCGGGGCGGCGGCGCCGGCGGGGGCCTCACGCCGGGAGGCGAGTGCCGGAGAGAGCCAGCCTGCCGGGCGAGCCAAGATGTGCCGTCCGTCCGTCCGTCCGTCCGGGGGGCCGCGGGGCCGCCGGGGGGCGCGGGGCCGCCGTCCGCTCAGCCCCCGGGAGCGCCACCGCCCCGCCCCGCGCTCACACCCCGGCCCGCCCCCACACCCGGCCCCGGCCGGCGCTCCCGGCCCCGCAGGTGTCAGCCCCGGCCCGCCGCCGTGCGGGAGGAGCGGGCGGGCAGAGCTCGGCCGGCCCGGCTGCCCGCGGTACTCACTCACATGTCGCGCCGCGGCGGGGTGGCGGCGGAGGCTGAGCCCGCCCGGGCTGCGGGCGGCGGCGGCGGCGGCTCTGACTTCCTCATACCGCTGCGGGATGAGAAAACTCGGCGGCCACGTGACGGCGGCGGGGCTGGAGCAGAGCAGAGCGGGGCCTCCTGCCGGGGCCGGGCCGCCGCGGGGCAGGGATACGGGCAGGGATGCGGGCAGGGATGCGGGGGGTCGGGCAGGGATGCGGGGGTCGGGCCCGCTGGGGCAGCGCGGCCCCTAGGGCCTGGCCGGGCTCGGAAGGGCCGCCCGTGGCCTGGGCCCGGAAAGTGTTTCCAAAGTAAAAAAGATGCGGAGCAGCGAAGAGAGACTTTGCAGGGTTCTGTCCTGGGGGAACGGGAGCGGGGGGAGAGAGAAGGCACAGGGAAAAGAGCAGCTTGGCTGGGCACACGTAGCCTTGTGCCTCGCTTGCGGGGTGTGAGATCCGATCAGCCTCTGCTCGGGCACAGGCAGGGGCTGCAGGGACACCAGCAGCGCCAAGCCCGGCCTCTGACAATCTTAGGTGCATTTGAAGCCATTATCATCTCCTTCAGGATGCACTTAAACGCCACCAGAATCGACTGCAAGCCCATCTGATTCCCAAAAACCCCAAAGACGAACGAGTCCCATTATCTGGGAAGGAGGTGCCACTCAAAAGGCTGCTTCCACAGACGGGCACCGAGTGCCATTTCTCAACCACTGTCTCCTGCTTGAGGTGCCGGCCAAGGTCCCTGCCCCGAGAGCCCCGTGCCGGGTGTCCTGCCCACCTTGGCTGCGGCTGCCCTGCCAGCCGCCGTGGCTCTCAGTCACTGGGGGCACCAGGGGCCAGCCGGTGCCACCCTGGGCAGCAGGGCACTGCCTTCCTGCGGGGGTCAGCCTGTCACATCGCAGCCACTGCTGCATGAGCCCTGCACACCCAGCCAGCTCACCTGCGGCTGCGGGCCTGGGAGAAATAAGCTTTTGGAAAAGCTCTTTGACAACATTTCCATGAGAAGATGCTGAATTAGTAAGCACAAGCAACACAATTGACCCGTGTCCTCTGGAGGTTTAGCACTGGTGTTGACAGGCAGACACATGATGTACTTCATGGCTAAAGGCAAATCTGCCTTTGGAAGAATGAGGTTAATGGTACCCAGTAAATATTCTTTCATTATCTAGCTTTACAGTTAAAGCCTTTCAAGGAATTTCTGTGAAAATTTCCCCTATAAAATAATAAAAAAAAATTACTTGATAAGACAGAAACATTTCTTCTTTTTTCCTAAACCCCTCCAGCCCACCCACTACTTTACGTATATACAGCCTTACTAAGATAAATTTCCCCTCATCACAAGCCATTTTCCTAAATAAACTCCAATTTTCTGAATGCTTTGTACTGAAATAAAACCAGAAGAACAGTAGCACAAAGGACAAACAAAGTGTATTTGTATTTAAACTGTCCCTGAAAGTATATGTCATTTCTGTACATGTTTTGCGATGGTATTTTTAAATTTCTTTAAAAAAGAGCAAATTATATTTGATTTTTTCTTATCAATCCCCAAAATAATCAAATAATTTTCTCAGCAGGGCTTGTTTCACACACTACAGATTTTGCATAAGCTAATATGGAACATGTCCTGAGCCATGGGTGTCCCAAGGGGTGGCTCAGAGGATCAGCACAGGTCCTATGCCCTTCACAACAGCGTGCTGGGGCTTGGACTTTGCCTGAGCTTCCTCACATGTGTATTTATAGTACTGGAATCTTAAAATTTAATTTTTCTGGCTTTGCTGGCAACTGCCTAGCACAGCATTACTTGGACATAATGGACAATATTTCCATTTTATGTGTATGCATAAATTGATGTCTCTATTAAAAATGGCTCTTTGAGGCTGAGCTGCCTGGATGAGGGCTGTGAGAGAGGCAGGCAGGGCCTAGAGAAGTTTAGCCCCTGCCATTGTTTTGCTGCCTCAGAGGGAGCACAATTTCTTCTTGAAAGCTACAGTTTCACTGGCACAGCTAAGGGTGAACAGTTGCAAGCTGAAAGCAGCTACTGTCTGGCCGTGCCAATACATCCTTAAGGAGTTCTTAATCCACAAATTACTGACATTATTGTCTATAATTGCTTGTCTGTTGTGACAACACTTACTCAGAGAATGTCAGAAATGTAAACAGCAGCCAATAGCTTTTTTGCAATGAAGTCCTGCCAGTGCAGCACTGGGCTTTCCCTTGCACCTTCATACCATACCAGCAAGGTCTCTTTTGACTCTGTATGAGTAAGGATTGCACACTCAAATCCTATATTAAGCAGAACATTTTTCAAGGAAAATATCTGGCTTGTTATTTCTTTCAATACTTGTAACCAAAAAGTCAGTTTGTTCTGTAATAAAAGCTTTCCTTGCTTCAAAATGTAATTTGTTAGTTGTAATACAATGCAGTAACTGATTGGGAAAAAATCATGTCAAGTCATCTCCTCACTTATATTAGACCAACTTCTTTTTTCCCAAATTATTTTTAAGCCATTCAAATAAAACATTGTATAGACATTAATTAGACAAGGGATAAATTGTGCTTTACATTATGTTATGAATTCCTAAAGGAAAATTTATCACCACAGCCCCATTAGCAGTACTGCCAAGCATCAAGTGAAAAATACACAGACACACACACACACATTTTAAGAGTAATAATTCTCACATTTGTCATCTGGGTGCTGGCCCTGAACATATGAATGTGTAAATAAACACACACTCAGGGAAATACAATTTAGCCCAACAAATACCGCTATGTCACTGTGTTTTTTTCTTAAAAGAACAAAAATCTTTGAAGAGGACTTAATTCAATTTTTGCCTGCAGAGGATTCTTTCAGATACAGTATTGTGTGGAAAAATACATTCCTACATAACTCAAAGATATAAATGAGGTGCTTCCACCAGTTCCCATGGGGAGTTGTTCCCATGTCTAAATGCATCATAAGGAGCATTTTCCTGCTGCAGTCAGGCTAGGCTTCCCCCCGTGCTTTCAGACAGTTCATGTGCCTGCTAGTTCTGTACATCAGGAGAGCCTCCAGTATTCAGGAAGGATTACACAATTTATCTACATCCCTCCATACAGTGTGGGGAAATAGGGATAAGCCTCTGGAAACCACAGAAATATTTACAGGCTGCAGAGCTAGGCCCTTGGTAGCATGGTCAAAACCTATGCTTTGTCCTCTGCTGCCTTCCCAGGAACTACAAGCATCCAGTGCTGGAGAAGGATTGGAGCAAACAGGATCAAAATGTGCTGATGAGATCTGGACTGGTCAGATTTGGAATCTCTTTCCTCTGTTCGCCAGCTCAGCAGAGGGCTAAGCCCACCCTCTCAGGATGGCCATCTGCAGGAGGACCATCCATCAAAGCCCTATTGGCAGACCTTGCCACAGAGGAGATACTGTGACCCTGCAAGTGGGTAATACATAGTCCAAAACAGAAAGAAAATAAAATTTAAAAACAAATTTTAAAAAACACTAACAAACCAAACCAACCAAACAAAAAAACTCTAGCAAAACTCTCTCCATGCCTTGTGTCTTCCTTTGACAGTAGTTATTTCTTAGGTGAGCATTTAGAGAAGTAGTGCAATATGAAAAAAACCTTCTGTTGGTCTTTCATGTGGCAGTAGTACTGGTTCTTGACAAGGGGAGAAACTCCATGCTGCTGCCTGATGTGGTTTGATCCTGGGATTTGCAGCTCCAAGTCAGCAGTGTTTCATGACCACAATTGGATTTCCATATTATTGGCAGACAGGAGAGAGGAGGAGCTAACAAATGGTTCACCTTTGCAAGCATTGTAACAAAAAAATATTCCTACATAGTAACAAAACTATGATAAATACCGTGCAGTTATTTGCTTTGGCAGGGACTGTGTTTGAGAGCTGGAGAATGCATGAAGAAACACACAACCCACTGTCATGCACATCTTTAAAGTTTCCACAGCTCCATTTTCGTAAACGCGCTTTGTTAAATTAAGCAATTTCTTTCTAAGCCAAGAATGTTATTTAAAAAAAAAAAAAAAAAAAAAGTCTACTGAGGTCTCTGTTGTGCTATAAATGAGAAAGACAACCTGGCCAGACATGTAGTACCTATTCCATGACAAGAGAAAGGGCCCACTGGTGCCTTTTGCCATATTCTCTTCAGATGGCCCGCTACAGGGGTGGGCAGTTCTGTCTCCTGGCGTTTCCATTACACATCCTGCATCTGCAGATGAAAGCAAAAGGCAGCAAGTCAGTCTTTGCAGAGCTCCTCCAAGGTTTTGGTAGTTGGGAAGGCTCTGGCACCTTTCTTCAAGTAGCTTTGGCAACTTCCCAGCTTCTCCATGTGTAGCTCATCTCCCTGGTCCTTCCAGGTAGGAGACTAACCAGCATCTCCTTCTTCCACAGACCATCTGTAGTCTTCTCTCTACCAGTGAAAATGCCTCTTTTTTCTCTCTTTTTTGTTTGCCTCCTAGGCCATTGTCTCTCTCACAGTGCTGACACCAAGCATGCCCATAACATCTGCCACTTCAGACCTTTGGGGATTTTCTAACATACTTAAAAATGGAAACCTCACTTGTTTTGTATCATTGTGTCTTGCTGGAACCAAATTCAGTAACCGGAATACTATGTTGCCAAGGCAGAACAGACTGTCTCCTTGCATCCTATGAAATATATATAAGATGATAATCAAAATTGTGCCCTGAAACAATAAGAATAATATGCATTCCATCATTTTCCTATTTTTTATTTTTAAAATCACATATTTAAAGGGAAATGTTGCAAGTTAAAGATAATTACTTGTAGAGTATCATTCAGGTATTTTTCTCTGTGAAGAAAAAGAATTAGATATTTGACTTGGAACCATTTCTGTTGTCAGACAGATGTTCTCTTTCAAATGTGTAGAGTAGAAAGGATGGAAAGTAACCTGGCAGTTTTACTTTAATAAATTAAAGTGTTAGGACAGTGTCTACAGCTTCTACAGCTTTGCCAGTCATTTTGTTTAAACATGAGTGATATGCATGATGTTTCTATAGGGTAAGAAACAAATGCATTCAAGTTAATGCAAAACTACATCTCTTCAGGCCCTTTTCAAACGAAATGTTGTCTGGTTTATTAAGCCACTTGTACTTCTAGGACCTCTTGCAGGAGTAGGAAGGAGGAAAAAGCCACTTCCGTCAGGGTGTTTACAAGAGCTATAGCATAGCAAGAGGAAGTTTCTAAAGGAAGAGCCGGATATCTGTGCTGAAGTGGATTACAGCTGCACCACCGAATCAGATGGAGAGAGCTGAGGCCAAGTACACATAAATGTGTGAAAACAAGCAGCATGCAGAAGAGGGAAAAGCAGCTTTAAATCTTCCAAGATGTAAATGCACTTCATATCACTGAGTTATGTTAGTGGATAGCTGTAATTTTTGATGTTCATGTCTTTACCAAGAGAGCAGGCAAAGGAAATAAATCCACCAATTCTGGAGATTAAGGCTGTGGTTCATTTTAAAGCCCATTCTGTGCATTTTCTCATTCAATGCTGTCTTTCTTTAAAATTTGCGACTGTGTTTATTCCCTTCCTGAGCACTGCCCATACAAGACTGTGGCACTGTGGCCACATCCATTTATACATCTGTGTCCTGTACTGTAGGATTCTGTTCTCTGCTTTTACTGTTGAAGTACATTAAGATGGTGATTTCATTTACAAGTACTGTTACTGCTCATATATTTTAAATGTGTTCCAACAGGCTGATAAAGGAACTACATATGAAAAATTAAAGAGATATTTATCTGCACTTAAAAATCTTTATCTTATCTTTCACATTCAAAAGCACTCAGCTGATATTTTGTCCTGCTTCTGCTCTCATTGGGATCCCTGATAAAACTGTGTGTGTTTAGGGCAATTCAGCTTTCTAATGTGCATTGAGGGAGGGACTAGGCATTACACTGTCCACACTCACAGCAAACTGCAGGAATACAAATCAAGGGAACTCAGCATATCCAGGTCTGACCAACTTACTGTTCATTTCCTTCCAAATCTCTTTAGAAAATTCACTGAATTAATTTGGTTTTTTGCAATGAATCAGTGGAATAAAATTTCATCAGCACCAGAATGAATAGTCCTATTTTCTATGAATTAAGATTGGATATTTTTGCTTCCAGTAAGTCTTTCATCATTGGAACATTTGTAATATGTTTCTTCTGTATATTGCCTATTGTTTGATAATGAGCAACGTCATGGTGCAGTCTTTGCATCTCACTTCTCCAACTATGTATTTCATGAAATATAATGTATGCTTAGCACTGAGTCCTCTTCCCTCTCTAGATTTGGGCTGAAATAGGTCAGTGAGATCAGAATTTATGATGGAGGGAGGAGAAGAAAGTAATCCATATAATATCTGTTCTCATAGCAAATATGATTAACAAACACAGAAAGTTGACACAAAGGCTGTGCATAAGCAAGCCCAGAGGACATGTCCCTTGCTTGCCATCTGAAACAGAACGGCTCAGGGTGCGTGACTAGTTACTTTTAAAAATGTACTGTCACATATTTACCCAATGTGCTAATTCATTTCTGGGCTTGACTCAGCTCTAAAACTAATGCATTTCCTTTCCCTGGGTATTACAAGGAGCTCCAGAGTGATAGCAGTATTGACTTTAAGGCGTTGACCAACTTATCCTATAGCTATGAGAAGTGGTAGAACAAAAAGCATCAGGAGAAAATTATAAACAGAAACCCGTCAGAGTTCCCAAGCAAAACCACAGCTAAGGTGGGCTAGGCAGTCTTGAGAAATTCACATTTTTTGCTATAAATCTCATTCACTCGGTGCTGAGGCATCCATTCAAACAATTGAGCTCAGAAGGGCATTAGTATCCAATTGATCCACAGCAGCAGTACCATGGGGGGGAGGGAGGGAGGGAGGTGATCCAGGTGTTACAGCTCCTTTGAGCTAACCTTTGGCCAGCAATAGACTGTCAATTAAAAACTACTGTAGAAGGAAACAGAAGAAATCTGTTCCTGTATTTAAGAGGTCAGTTTATAATCCCATTAAAATGAAGCTGGAATAATAGGAAGAAAATAGTGGTTTTCTCTTGCAGCGTGCATAACGTAACTACTCTGAGCTTGGGGGTAGTCAGAGAATTGTATAAAGGCCAGATTTCCTGTGTGAAGCTGCCTAAAGACAAACAAGCACATTTGATTTCAGGAGCTCTTCCACACCAATCAATAAATTCTAGAGAAAGATTTATTTACACAATTCAATAATTCTTGATGAGTCACCATGCTATTTCAGCTCTTTTCCATAGACATTTAATGGTCGGATGGTATCATGCTAAAGAGGATTTTCCAGTCTAGCAACTCCATTTCACTGTATGTATTTTTAAATGTTTTTAAATGGATACTCCAGTGTTTGAAGTACAGGATATTTCTCTAGCTGACCGGTCAGAAGCTGGTCTGATCCAGTAACAACCAACAGCCATTCCTGGCCTGCAAATCTTTGGTGACTTACATGAGTTCATTTGATGTGCTCAACAGAAGTGGCTGCCACTGGGCAGGAGGCCAAGTGGCAAAAGCGTCACATTTTGCACTAATCAGGTACCTCATTGCTCTCTACAGTTATGGCTGGCCAGCCCTTTGTGCACAGAAGTCCCATTAGCTTTAAATTCAGCTCCCTAAAGGGCATGGCAGGGGCTAGTAGTGGTAAACATGACACCAAAAATAAATGGGAGCAGAATTTGCCCTGCCTACCAAAATTATTCTGTTACAAGCATATATAATATATAATAAAACAGCAAAGTGCACTGTGTGCAACAAATGTATGTCTGGGTGTCTCCTAAATGGAGTGTGGGAGACACCACTGCAGGGAGTGCCTGGGAGGAGGTGGCTCTGAAGCCTGCCATGGCACTCCACAGCTTCAAGGAAAGGCTGGAGTTTTCAGGGGATAGGAACTGCTCCCAAAGTGGTCACATGAAGGTAAGAAAAGCTGATGTGGGATGAGGGAGAACCGCTTGCTCTGCCTTCCATCCTCTGAAGGAAGTTCCCCAAACACCATCCAGGTGGTTTGGCAATGCCATGGCACTACGTAACATTGCAGTAACCTTTTCTTTTTGGCAACGTTTTTTGAGAAACATTTGAATGACAGCACCAAGATATACCTAAACTGATCAAAAGTGCAGACAGATGCCAGAGTGGCCTGACATTTGGTGCCATATCAAATGATATGGCCTGACAGAGTGGCCTGACATTTGGTGCCTTTTAGGAAATAATATGCAAAGGTCTGGACATTTTTCCCCTCGGTTGTTAGAGCAAGCATGTTAGAAGTGTGCTGCCACAGCTGACCCCACATGTTGAAGCTGAGATCTCCAAAACCATGCCTTGGGATCTCATGGATACAGAATTTCAAGGGGTGGATTTCATCAGAGTGGCAGGCTTACCATGTAGGAAAACTCATCATTTTAAACACCATTACTGAACATCTTGAAACCTACACTTTACACAAAACAATGGCATCTCTAATGATAATGCTCCAGCACCTCAGTCTCACTGCCAGCTTCATCACCCATCCCTTCTCATGCATTTCTTTTTCAGTGGCTGTGTGCCCTTGTGCACACAGGAGAAGATCACATTCACACAGAAAGACTCATCTGTGAAATGCTGAGGTCATTACTTGCATGAAGGCAGCAGAGCACCACGGAAAACATGCCTCCTTGCTGAAAGATGGTCCTCCTTTTGTGCAGAAAAATAAAATTAAAAAAAAAAAAAAGACTGTCCCATCATTTTCTGATATGGAGTTCTTTGTTTTAAAGATTACATGTGAAGGAATAAGTATCCTGGCACTGGTAAGCACACCATAGGCTAGGAGCTTTTTATTTGCTAGTTATTGTTTGTCTTATAAATGCTAAAGTGAAATGACGCAAGTGCCCTTTTTGTTGTCATATTGTTTGTTTTAGCTTTCATTGGATACAATCCAATGGTACCTTTACGTAGGCTCCTGTATAATTAAGATAGTGTGCACATTCTCTGAAAGGAAATAATTAAGAACCTCTCACAGAGAATGCACTGATTTCCATGTCTGTGCCTTTTAAGTGGGTATAGCTCACACTCCATCAATTAACTTCTTGATAGTCCAGTCATACTTCAAAAATAAATCCTGTGTTAAGCTTCCAAAGCAGCTTTCAGCGGAAAATGTTCAAGCTGCTTTGCAGGCTAGAATTCTCTTGCTACAAACATGAATTTCTGGTTATTCATAATTATAAGATATTCCTTTCTCAGGAAAAAAAGGCCACGACAATATTCTTTTTTACTCAGAAACACTTTAGAATTTGGGGAGGTTGAGTTTCTTGTTAGTTTCTTTTTAAAGTAAAACAAAACCAAAAAGCAGCTCTATAAACCTTCAGAGTAATTGATAAATGCCTTGTTTATAGATGTTAAATCAAGAAATCAAGAGAAACAGGTATGATTCTGGGGGAAGAAACCTGGGGCTTTAACAAGTGAACAAAGGATAAAGGACTGTACAATCTCCTGTATATTTGCTCAACTGTGATTGCAAACACAAGGCATACACTTTCCCGTTGCCTATAAATATTAACCTTCCATTGCTACAGAGTCCCTGTAGCCTGATGGGTGAGGTGTGCCCTGGTACCAGACTGTCCCTGCTGAGAACCTTCCACGCTGCTGTGCAGGGTAGAACTGCTCACATCCAAGTGCTCCTGTTTTGGGTGCTCCTGCTTACAAGCATCCCTGTCCCTGCTATGCCTCACCACGGAGGATATTCCTCCTCTAGATCCAAGGGGGAAGTCAGGAAAACCCTGTAAAATGAAACCATTCTTGTGACACTAGAGAGAGAAAAAGCTCTGCCATTGCTGTGCCTGCCTGCCTGCCTTTATTGTGAGCTCAGGCTGAGGACTGGTTTTTCTTATCTTTAGAACCTACCCAAAAATTTAGTAGACTTCAGGGGAGATTTGATACCTAAAGCTGGTTACTTAAGTAAAAACAAATAAAAATACAATGTACAGTTACTACAGGCATATTTTTAGATTATCAATGTGCAATGGTAAAAAATGGTTGTTGAATAGGTATTTGGTAAATTCTGAAATGTGCAACTGAAGACAAAACAGTAAGCGCATTAAACCAGGAACTGCTTGACTCAACATGCTTCAGCTAAAACTGTATCAAAGTAGTTACAAAACCTGATTAAACAAGGCTTCATTCCCACATGCAGCTCCACCTTGCTGCCTTGGCAGAGACATAAACTGGTAACACCCTTTTCTGGGTTTCACAAAGCTCATTAGCAAGTAACAAAAGCAGAGCAGAGGAGTTCATGCTTGTTTCCATCATACTGATGGTGTTTAGGGAATCAATGCCCTCTGACAAAGGGTGATGGTTCAAAAAGTGCACTTTGCATCAGCTCTTGTTTTCTGACTCCAAAGGCAGCAGAGTCAGTCCAGCACTGAGGATCTGTGCCAGCTGCAGTGCCAGAGTTCAAACCACCCTTCTCATCCATTTCTGCTGGGTGAAAGCTGATTTGCTTCAAAAAAAAGGTCCCAGTGCACTCAGCAATAAAGCCTGATAAAGCATTCCCACTTCAGAAGTCTGTCAGAAGAGGAAATAAATTGCTCTAAATACAGATTACTATTTTTTGCAACATCCAAACTGCAGCCACTTACAAGTCTTTTGTGCATTAATCTGATCCTAATACATCAGCTCTTGAAACCAATGCTGTGATAGCACTTACATTGTGAATACATCCATCAGCTGAGCTTACTGCTTGCTGGAAAATTAGATACTTAAATTTCAACAGTGGAGCCTTCCAGCTAAGCTCTTATTCACCTCTAAATAGGGTGTATAAGGTCTCAAAAACCATGATTAAGGCAATTGAAATAAAGTAGTGGAAAAACTCCATCCAAACAAGCTTCATCTCTACCATCTACCAAGGACATCCAAAAAATTCAATTTCAATTGTATTTCAACCTCTTGCCCACTTTTGGAAAACAGAAAACATTTCTTCCACCCCCATCCTTTGCAAAACTTCCATGCTGCTTCTATTTAAATGAAGAAAGAAGAATGTGCAACATTTTTTCAGACCAGTCACAATATTCCAGCCTCAGGAATTTGTCTTCATATAAAGTCAACACAGTTGCAATGCAGCACTCAAGCATTTTTTACCCTTTGCTCACACATAGGAAATGGATTAGAGAAGGGAGGTGAAAGAGGACAATTCTCTCTCCTAAACATCACAAAAACAAGATACTGCCAGGTAATCCTTGCAAAAGTGTATTAAACACTGCTAGATTTTTGACTCTCCTACTTTTCCATGACTCCACCAGTTTGCTGTATAAATGGGATTTTAAGTAATTTAGCCTTTCCAAACAGTTTGCCCTGGAGAGAGCATTCCAGTACTGTTCTGAGGGCTGCAGGGACTGTCCCCACCAGTTTCCAAGGGACATTATGCATGCTGACAGTCCAGAGGGACTTTGGAAAGGAGTTCTTGTCCTTGGGCACAGGCAAACTTTACTCTTGGAATGAGCAGGGACACAAAGACACATCAGAGCTCTGGGCACCCTCCTCACAGGATGACAAGGCAGCTTCAGAGAAAAAAACCACTGAACTTGTTCAGATTGGCCCTTTACCCAGAGTTTACAAAAAACACCATGGAGTTGTGGTGTGTTTAAGAAATGAATATACAGGTCCTATCTCCCAGCAACCAATAGCAAAAATTTACTACAAATCCAAGCTTCATCAAACCAGTGAACTGCTGTGGGAGAGGCACTGCTGCTCCTGAATAGAAGCAGCCAGGTGCTGTTCCTGAGCAGGTACAGCACCCTGCTGGGGACAGTTTTAGCAGATGTAAAATGTACCTGGTAACCTGAAACTGTGAAGTCAGATGAACACTCATTACCAAAGGTGTTTAACTTAGGTTCTTCTTATCTCATGTTAGTAAAAAAAAAAAAACAAATACAGAAATAAAACCTCTCAATCCAGAAATATTGTCCATTTAAACATTATGGGGTAGTTTTAGTCACGCAGTTTACAATATTAAGGAGAAATTACCTGATTATCATTTTCCTAGTAACACTGGAGAATTAATTTACATAATCTACTGACACAGCCATTTTCTCCCCAGGTGGAAGATGCTTTGTGACTCATGGACTGGCAGCACAGCTGCTTTTTGTCTTGTTCTGTGACCTGCCTGGGATATAAAGTAGTTGTTGGAGCAACAGGCACAGCTGCACTACATCTGAATGCTCCCACTGTGAACTCCAAAGCTGTCTGACAGTTCTGCAGTAGAAAAAACACAGAACATGAAAATCTTTGGCACAGGGCAAGTCCATCAGCCCACATGTCAGAGAGCAGGTTGGACACCACTCCTGACAGTGTGTGAAAGCATCTGCAAATGGATATTCCTCAATCTCCAACTTCTCCTGCAACAGCTCTTTGGAAATTTTTAAAGTAAGCTCCTTTTAGTTTGGCATTTTTAGGCCAAAGGCAAACAGCTGCTATTGTGGGGTCTTTGTGAAGTATAGCTGATGGTCACATCCAGGAAGCACTAAATTGCATTTCTGCCAGGAACAAATCTCTACCTATGAGGAGAAGCTGCCCTGCCAAGTGGGAATTGCACTTATTTTCTTTCATATTTTAGGTAACACAGTCCAAACCTTTTATTTTGGTATGGTGATATGACACCAAAGATCTATCTCCATATACTGAGGAAGAACACTGGAATATTCTCCATTTTATGCATGGACTTCTTTTCCTAGCAGAATTTTTATGGGGGAAAAAATCCCAACAAACAAGCACATTAATTTGGAAGGATGATTTCTGAGTATTTACAGCTAGTTGCTGTGATTGTACTGGTGATGGTTCCTTTATGGGCTCAATATAGAGGATGATGCACCATCCAGTGATCATGAGATCACAGCATCCTGCCAGGCAGGCAGAAAAAAACCCTTGTGTTTTATAACTGAAGAGGTGAAATGTCCCAAGAGCATGAAACCAGGTTTCTGAGCTAAATCTCCCTTTCATGGCTACTCTTATACCTTCAGCCTCTGAAAGTCCCTCCGACATGGACAAATCCAAAAATACCTCATGCTGAGCACAGCAGCTGCTGGGCAGAAGGACAGCATCTCTGTGGCTGCCCAAACAGAGATAAAAACATCATCAGAATGTGCAGCTAGGAGAAAGGGAGCACAGGACATTTTGCACTGCTATTCTGGAAACAGGGTCTGAAGGCTCTCAGGGCTACCTGTGCTTCATCAATCACTGTGGTAATTGATAAAATGCTCATTTTATCAAAAACCAGCTTAGACAGCAAACTAACCCTCCTCCCTTTTGCTTGTTTACCCAGATGAAACATTATACAATGAAATATTAAATATGCTGTGGTAATAAGGACAGGATCACATACTCAGGAGAAGATGATATGGTATTAAAAGGAAAACTCCAGCTCTTTCTTGCATCCTGAAGGAAAGAGTGATAGAAGAGGATTTTAATTATTAACTTGGATTAGCTATCACAACACCTGAGAAACTGCCATATGGAACATATTCCTGTATAGTTTATACTCTTAATGGCCTCGAGCCTTCCAAGAAACAAAATTTGTGTTACATAAACTGATATCAAAGTGGCCTTGCTTTTTCTTCCCCTAGAGCTACAAATACATCAGCTATGCAAGAGCCATTAATGTGTAGTTAATGTGTCCAGTAAAATTTTTTGTGAAACATACTGTGGTTTCTTGAAAGAAGTGTTTGGATGGAATATGATTATAGTACTGGGAGACTTGAAGAAGAAATTCCAGCTATGTTACCCTTCCATTTTTATTTGTTCTTGACAAAGTTCCTGCTGTGGTTATGGCCGTGCTTCAGACCAGAGCGTGAAGCATGCAGAGCACGAAGAAATGTGCTATTCAGCCCTTTAATTATTGAACTCAGCCATGGCTAAAAAATCAACTGGTAATATCTATGAAAAGATGACACAGACATCTCCTTCATGTTTTTCACAGATAGAAGAAATAAGAATCAAAACCAATGAAAGTGACATGAACAACAGTGGCATTACCTTACAGTCTCTATGAGGCAGTATCAAGTTTCCACCACTATTTTTCAGATTCATATTTTGTACTGGAGACACAATTTTTGGTGCTTGTAAACATATTTTTCCTTCCGCAGAGTTGTTATAAATAATAGTACATATTTAAATGAAAGCACCAGGATTAAAATAGCACAAACTGATTTCCTGTTTCTCCAAAAATCAGTGTGTATGGGCAAACCAAGGCAGGGTTTCCAGAAGTGCTTGTGAAAGGTTAAAGATCAATGTCTTCTAATTTTGAGAAAGAGAGGTTTGAGGAGAAGAGAGAAAGGAGAGTGCAAGTGAGATTATTCTTCAGGCTGTGGCCTGGCTTCAGGGGATTTGCTTTCAAAACGTCTTCCATATTACTTCAGTAAAACAAGCAAGGAGCTAGCAGGGGCACAGAAAGGACAGGTACACAGTAACACATGCAGTTTTGGTTAGTAGAAGTGCACAGTGGATGAAATGCATCCAAACTCCAGCTGCTGAGCTCTGGGCTAGTGAACGTGCAGAGAGCCACAGGGAACAGTGTGGCTCTGTGCCTTGCAGGCAGTTACAGCACTAGCAAATGCAAGAGCTCACTGCTGCTTCAACCTCTTTTTGCTTGCAAAAGGACAACATTCTTCGCTATATTTCTCTGCAAAGCAAATAAAGGCATTTCAGAAAAAAACCCCAAACAACTGGAATGGATCTTGCAGATGTCATGATGAGATTGCCTCTAAGAAAGGCACTTTGTGTGCCAAATGCATCCTGTGTGAGGCTGATGTCAGCCTTTGAATGACGGCATACAGTGAGTTCATTGACAGGCGCAGCAGCCCACACTCCTTTCTGAATGATCACCATCTCAGAGAAAGCTAAGATGCAACATAGCAATAATCCTCAAATCTTCACACACTTGCACATGTGCACAGGAAGACACAATAGAAAACAAATCTCAAACAGAATAGCCTGGGTTTATTTTTTTTCAGAGGGCTCTTACTTCATAACCCAGGCCCTTCTCAGGGTCTCCACCCCTCCCTCATCCTGAGAAAGGATCTGAATTGGTTCAACCTAGAATGGAAGGGGGCGAAGTAAGGGGAAAAAATCCCATGTCATTTTGGTGTCTGAATAAGTATGAACATTATTTCTGCTGTTTCATTTCTATCAGATTTGGCTTCTCTGTTGGGTGCTTTTAACAGCTGTTTATTTGCACACAGTTGTGCAAGATTTTTTACAGCTTGTTAAATTAGACTTGAGACTACAGCATGTGGTTCCCTTCAGACATAACTAACTTAAAATAACAAAGCCCAAAAATTCCTTCTTAAGAAGCTCAAGGCCATTTGTTTAAAGTTTGAAAAGAATTAGGATCCTGTAATTCCAGGCATTGTTATGAAACGGGAGAAAAGTTTCCTTCATATTACCTGGCTGGATGAACTCTGCAGTTGTATCCCACTGCAGAACCACCAAAAAAGTCATCTTGCTCTGTGTGTCCTGGTTGCAGAGAAAATTCTGGCTACAAACATATTAGAGCTGCATGTAACATACCATAGAGGAGACAGCATGAAAAGGAGTAACTGAAACATGATGGCTTTAAGAAAAAGACAAACCAACCACCAAACAAGAGAACAGCACGATATCTTTCATACTTTCATAGCTTGCTGCTCTCACAGTTTAATGATGTGTCAAAACTGGAAGAAAATGTGATTTTACTTATCTTAAGCACAGTAAAGATAGAAATGCCACAGAGATGACAGCAATCAAACAAAGATTTTCTCAGAATATCAAAATGCAGCCCCTGAAGGGCTTTACTGTAGCTGAAGGTTGAAAACAACTGTATACACAATGCACAGGAGTCACAATGAACTGTTATAGGCAAGTGCCAGCTAGGAAAAGAAAACAACTGAGACAGGAGAGATACGTGCAGCAGTGATGAGAGGTTTTTTGCTGTAACAAAGGGCAAATTCAAACTATGTAGCTGATAGAACAGTATGGGTCTTTGAGATGCTTTGATTAAGTAACCAGTCCTTTGCTAGGCAAGGTACATTTCTGGGTGGGCAGGAGAGTGTGGGCAGACACTAAGAGAAAGAGGGACAGGGATGCACTAAGGGATGCATTTTTCTCCCTTGCCTGGGAGAATAACTTCAGCTTGAAGATAGCAAGTGTCAGAGTAAAGAACAAGCACTTCTGAGATGTCTCACAAACAAAAGATCAAAAGGCCTCTGCTTCAACTTACTGTTTCCCTTTAATGGCTGTGGGCTGAATGTATGATTCCCAATCAGTCTCTCATGCTATTTTTACCCCCATGTATGGGCATTACATCTCTTCTCTTCAATCCAGGCCTCTGGAGTTTTTCCCAGCACTCTGAAGGATCAGAGTCTATGCCACTTTTTGCATTTAGCTACTGTAGATTCAAGTCAAATATGTCTAATTCTTAATAATGGATACCTTGAACCCACAAGCAAGCTGCTTAAAGATTACTTTGGTTACATGGAAAACCAGTAAACACTAATAGTAATAGAAAGGGTGTATTTGTCTCCACCTGTTCTGACTGACAGATTGTTGGAGGAACACAAAACATGAAAATTGAATCCTGTAGCTTGCACAGAATATTAAAAAACATTTGCTTTTTGAAGAGTGAACTTGTAGTTTGATAACGCAAGGAAGGGAATTTCAGTTGATTTGTCCAGTGGCTTCTAATTGAAAGAAGAGATACAGCTTATAGACAGCTCCAGTTACAATGGAGTATTGATAAAAAGGAGCTGTAATATTATTTGCAGGCACAAATTCATCTCTCAGGAATGCCAAGTTGCAATGTTTATGTCTATAAAATGCCAAGAATGCTCTTCCATTTGATAGCAAGTGACTACGTTATCTTGCAAATCACATCTCCAGGGCCTCCTGTATTACAGCCTTAACCCTCCCACGGTTTATCTGAGCCTGATGACGACAGCCCCTGCTCTGTTGTGCTGAGGCATGCAGGATGGCTGCTCCACTTGATGGTACAGGTGGTGTTCAGCTACAGGAAAGGAGTTTGCAAACCTGAACCGAGTCCTTACATCCTCTGTGCAGTGAAAGGCTTCACCACCTGTGGTTTCCATGTACAACATCCACATGGAACAATACCTGAAAATCTTCTCCAGATTTTAGTACCAAAACGCCAAATTATAGACCAAATTTGCTTTGGAGTGAAATGTCTGGGTCATTCTTCAGGGAAGAACAAGCTCAACCCTGATACCACAACAACAACCCAGGGCCAAGACAGAGACTGAGTCTGCTTTTGCAGGAGTACCTCTGCTTTCCCAGCATCCACACAAAATGTAGCAGCAGCTTCTGGCTGAGCAACCAGAAACAAAACTTTGATGTGCCCTTAAGGGAAATCTCTCTTATGGTGAGACCACTGTGCCAGGCTCTCCTGGCCTCATGCATATCTTATTGCAACACCATGGCTTCACGGTCTTCACAGAGAAGGGTGAAGGGGTCCCTTTGCAGAAGAGCTGAAGGGTTAATGGTTTCCTGTCTAGCAAAAATGTAAACTGCAGTTCCTTTTGTCTGCAAATGGTGCTGAGCTCATTTCTCACATCCCAGCGAGGACCTCCAGGTTCAATAACAATGCTCCCTTCTGCAACCTACTGTAATTCTCAATGACAGTGGGGATGCAAGTTCTGTGCTTTTTGCTGACCTCCTTTTAATCACTGAATCTTACTCATGCTCACATGACATTTCACAAACCAGCCCCAGAGGCAGGCTCTGCATGAGGGATCCCAGGTGGCAGAGAGGCTTATCTACAAATGCAGTGGCTCTGACCAGGCTGAGTGCAACTCCCAGAGCCTACATAGCTTGTCTGGCAAAAATGTGGATACCCACAGATATCTGGGTGTGTAAGTACTGGAGCTCTTGCAGGCTGATCTTACATGCAGGTCAATAGGCTTGGCCTGAATTTGCACTTTAGCTCTCTAAAAGCAAAGAGCTTTTTAGCTCTAGATCCTTTTTAGCTCTTCTAGATACAATTATTTTTTTTCCTGGCCTGACATTCTCTCACAAACTCTGTTGTACTAATTCTCCAGACCATCCAGGATAAGGTTTGCTGAAAGTCAAGTCATCTTGTTCTAAGGGTAATTGCTAGAGGACTGTACATCACAAAAAGACAGACACTATTCAGTCAGGAAGCCTAGACCCTCCAAAAGGCATTAAGACACAGAGGTGGAGGTTGGCCTGCTTTCCACTAGGCCAAACAAAAGAGATTGCTCAAGCAGACTGTAAAACTTGTCAAATGAAATGCTTCCAATGGAAACTTCTCTTGCTGTCAGTGCTGAAAATGCAGGCACCAGCTGAGCCCAGAGCAATGTCACAAGCCAGCAGGCAAGGTGAGCCTCTCCTGCTCTCTGGGCATGCAGCCCCAGGGGCCAAAGTTCCCTCTGGAGCAGGGACATGGCTGCAGGACCTGTGCCACCTCACTGAGGGAGCAGGGCAGCCTGGGGACATCCCCAGCCCAGGGCACCTGGCATCGCTGCCAGGGTGAGACAGGGCTGGCCTGGGTACAAGGAGAGGGGAAAATGTTTCTCATTCAAGCAAACCTCTCATTCCTTAGCACCAAGAGTGCTGGGGAAGCAGAAAGTCCACGTGAAGCTGAGAGCTGAGCACCTCGAGAAGGGATGTTCCCCTGCTCAGCCCTTGAGTTGGGGCAGAGACTTACAGAGCAGAAGGACCTTGAGCAGTAAGCTGGTAGACTGGAAGTGGGAAGGTGAGAAGATTGAGATGGAAACAAGCAGCTGGAAACACAAGGAGGCAGGAATGACTGACAAAAGTGATGACTGCAATTTAACAAACAAATGTCTCAATTACAAAGTGGAAAATACCATAAAAAGCACACCACATCAGAAAAGGTTATCAAGCATCCATCATCCATTCAATTAAACATTCATAGCTCAAAGCTAATCATAATTCTTGGCTTGCTAGTCTTATGAGTTAAAGATTCTGGATTTCCTGGCCCATTTTATGTCAGAAAAAGGGCAACAAGACATCAGAATCACTGGCATCAGGAAGCAAACTTACAGAGTGTAACTACAGCACTCAGACAACATGAAGAGATAATTTTTCACAGTACCTGGCAGCCAGCTTGGAATGGATTTATTATTAGTCTATTTAGCCTTTCTTTTTTAACACCAATCTTCACTTTAATGTGTATCTTCCCTTCTTTTCATCATGAAAATCTAATTCCCTGTCCTGAAGGTAGAAAGTAATTGGCAGAACTAAAGTATTCCCTTTAAATGTTCAACATGTTGGAACATCAGCTGTTACCTACTGGTGCTCTCCATCCATCAGTGGAGCTGAGCTCATTCCACTCCTGTCAGGGGTAACTTAGTGACCAGAACATCAACTTCCCAAACCCTGCAGGAGAACAGGAGGATGCTGAGGCTGTAAAGCACAACACTGCATTCTCAAAGAAAGCTGTCTGTTTCTTGGCAACTAGGAAAACAGTGTCTCTCAATTAACATAGTCTAGTCCACATCTGCTGTTAAAACGTTAGAGGAAATATTTGAGCCCTTTCAAATTGTTGATAATGAAATTACACAGACAAGAGATTAGATTGTTCATTTGGAAACAGGTTTAATTAATAGCCTGGACATTTTATTTGTACCCTTTCTAAAGTCCATTATTCAAGTTTCATTTCTTTTCCCTTCTGTAGCATGTCTTGCTGTGAAGTTATGAAAAAGAAAGTAGAAAAAAACCTTGTATTATTTTTTCAAGTAATTCAAGGCAGAGTATTGAAAATTCTGTTAAAATATACCTGCTTGCTTTATGGGTCAATAGAAACCATATGCAATAGTAGGCTTTGGAAGGTCATTTGACAGTCTTGTATCCCAGGCTCATTCTGACCAGGGCATTGGGTTTCATCTTCAGTGGCTATAATTTTACACATATATATATTTCTTGTTTCTCACAGATAGGGGGTATTACTCTGATCTTTGTGCTTTCCCTCTCTCACACTTGTGAAACACTAACACTTGTCAGACTCCTGCCTTACAGTTCGTCAGCAGCTCCCTCCATTTTAAGGTTTAAATCCTAAACGTGGTGGGAGCTTTGCCTTTAGGCAAAGTTCAAAAGTCTGCAAATATCCCTTATCAGCTTGTAAACACATTTCTCCAACTAAATGGAACAGTCAGACATTTCCAGCAATGAGAGGGATGCACTACCCTCAGTTTACCTAATGACTTTCACATTGTAAAACTCCTTTGCCTGCTATAACTTTCATATGCTAATTCCATTTTTAAACACTGCACAAGGCAGTCACTGCTTGAGACAAAGTAAATATAATTCACAGTAAGGCCATTACTTATCTAGGAAAAAATAGTAAGTAAATATCACTTTTAAAAAATCATGCCTTGGGCACAGGAGCTCCAAATTTCTACTAGGAAACAAATCTTCACCAAGAGTCTCGTGAAGGGGCTCCTCATAGAGAAATAAAGACTTTATTACTGACCCTGTCTATCCATGAACCTCCTGATATTTTTAGTATGTCATCAAGCAAAAAAGTAATTCCTATCTTTAAAATAACTATTGCTTCCTACACTGCTGCTTTTGCAATGAAAGCTAGAGAAAACTTTAATTACAAAGGCATAGCTTTTTCTGAGGCACTGTTTAATGAAGCCACTTTCATTTCCTATTGATCAACCTCACATACTTACATTTTGTTGAATGAGAAACAATAGCCATGGGGATATTAAACACTGAAATCTGCAGACATTCTGGAACAATATTTGCTTAACAGCTGCTGAACTCTGGAAGTAACAGCAAAGAGTATTATGTAAGAAAATCCTGTAACCCAAACAGATAATATTCTGGTTAACATCACACTGAGGCTCTACTTGCTTAAAACACCAGTTGTTACAAGAAAACAATGTTCTGCTGAGGATCCACAGTGCAGAACTATTTGTTCAGTCCAGAAATGTAACAAGCTAGAAATGTTCAATCAATCAAATTCAGGTAAATATATAATTGCTATTTCTTTAAAAGGAAACAAATATATAATACGACAGATTACTTGGTCTTGCTTCAGCTTTGAAAAAATAATACTGGAATGATAGATTGTACACTAGATTGTTCCAACCTCCACAGCTAAAACTGAATCCATAAAAATAAATGCGGAACCATCAAAAGCTGTAAATGTAGACCTGGACAAAGAGCTGGCAGAAATAGATGAACTATTT
Source organism: Entomyzon cyanotis (assembly GCA_024500445.1). Lineage (NCBI taxonomy): Eukaryota > Metazoa > Chordata > Aves > Passeriformes > Meliphagidae > Entomyzon > Entomyzon cyanotis. The sequence goes on along the minus strand of JAKEPQ010001027.1, from coordinate 13,328,216 downwards.
GGACCTATATTTCTTAGCAGAATGTACCAGATTTCATGCCATGATTGTTTCATGATAGTAAATGGAAAACAAACTACTATTGTTTAATCTTGGTAAATAAAAGATATTTTCATGAGCATTGACCCAGAAGAAAGTTGACAATTTGCCAAATAGGTATGTTTTTCCAGTGCTACCAAACATTTTTAACTAAAATCTGGAGCTGGCCAGTAGATTAACATAGTTTTAAGTGATATCATAAATTGTATGTTTGTTTGGCTGTTACCAGAGATACTTCAAAAGTAACAGTGAAGAATTACCATTTCCAGAGAGGCCATACAACCTTTATCAAATTAGTAATGCTACTTATTCTTTCCAGACAGATGAAATTTCAAATAATTGTCCCAACTACAAATAATTCAATTAAGTCAGTGCAACACTTAAAATCTGGTTATCAAGTTTTATACAAATTGCTTCAGAGGGCTTTTAGTCAGCCTTGTAGGGAATCAATTAGGTAGAAATACACTTGGTAAAAGTACATAATTTTTTGAATAAAACAGTATAATGTTAATCTGCAACAGTTGGAAATTCCTATAAAAAAAGTTGAGGTAGCTCCCTTATCTAGTTTTATGGAGTTTCACTTAAGTACAACCAACTGTAAAGCTTGAAGTTCGAGAGACTTGATCATAAATATGTAACCAATAAAGACAAATGCTGGAGAGCTCCTTGTCCTCTGTTTAAAAAGAGCATAAAATAGTACCAGTGAGGAAAACAGAGTTTGTTCCATTAAACCACAGGTTGCTTTTTCCATCAGCTTTGTCTGAGTTATTGCATATGACAATATCATCATCTTAGCTTGCCCATTATTTGATTTTACTGGGCTTAAACACATCAGTTTTATGCTGTTCTAGGATGGATGCTGTAAAAAGAAAATTGAAGACCTTTTCCTGACACCTTTTTTTTCCCCACAGAAACTTAGCTGAAGGGAACCTTTTATTTAAAAATTCTATGACTGTCAATATTCATCTCACTCCAGCTCCTTGAAACTTTTTGGCCATATCAAAAAAGACAATTTTTCCCCTTTGTGCTATCATCATGGGACTTCTTCCAGCAGGACAGGGTCTGTATCCCCCCATCACACTGTCTGTGTGTGGTCACAGATACATGCCTTTATATCTGAGCACTCTTTCAGAAACACCAGAGCTCTGCTCTAGACATTTTTATTTTTTTCCATGTAGCAACAAGTAGGTTGCCTTTAACTACAGACCTAAGTGCACAGGATGAGGACAAGAAATATAGAGCTCACCATTCATAGAGGGTAAAGCCAGAGATCAAGATAAAATACATACAGTGCCAGCTGCCAACATTGAGGCTGAGCAAGTCAGTAAAAAGCCGCTCTAAAGAGGGATAAAGTCTGTTTTACTGACCTTAAAGGTCCCTTGGGTTGTCTCTGCATTGTAGCACAGGAAATAAGGTCAGAACTGGGACTGCTAATTTCCCATTTGCTTTTAAGCTTCAAGAATATGACAACAATTCTGATGCCCAAAACACCAAAGCAGCAACAAACATGAGCCAAGGAAAGACAAGCAAAAGGACTACCCAAAAGCACCCACCCCCATGCCCTGTTTTTTTTTTTTTTTTTTAAATCTGTTTAATACAGGTGTTTTCTTAATACAGTCTCTTCCTCTGACCGATTAGGTATTTCTATCCTTTCAGTTAATGCCTCAGTAATAGAATTTAGCCAGACAATGCTTAACTGTGCTGCACCATCTTTTTTAATTTTTAGCTTCAGCCATGTTGCCCTTTCAAAGGCTGCTCTTCCCATAGTACCAGTAGGGTCACCTGGAAGGGTCTCTGTCTATCCAGAAGCCCAAAAACACAGGACCCAATTTTCTGCAGCCACTAACGGGGTGTCCTAACAAGTCTCACAGGAAGCCAAGTGCCCAGGCTCTATGGCTTAGCCACTTTTGAAAAGGATCACACAAATGAGATGGTATTTTCAGACCTTTGCTTCCCTGAGAGCTCTGCTCATTCAGCACAGCTGAGGACAAGCCACCACAAATGTCCCCAGCACGTGGGATCCGGTGCTGTACCGACAGGCAGCTCCCTTTGGAGGAGCTCCTGCTCTCTGCTTCCCTCCTGGTGTTCCTCCTTTGTGATTCACTGCTCAGACACAGCTGCAAAGAGCATTAGTGGGAGAGATCCAGAGGAACTTCGCTTTGTTTTTGTGACACTGGAGTTTCCAGTTAGGTTTATTTAGGGTAATAACATGGCCTCTGATGAAGGCAACATCTCACTGATTACCATGTCAGTGCTACAGATGCAGTGAAAAGCTAACACTCACACTCAGTGTGTTGTGAAAGGTAATTTGAATCTCTGATGCATTCTGGTGCAACCACTGTGCTCCAGCTAATGCTCTTACACAGACAGGGTGATAATTTTACACTGCCTTTGTTATTTTTGTGGGTGTCCCACCACAATCCATGGGATAGGTGATGCAAGCTGCCTCACAGTTGCATTTCGTGTGGGTCCTGGTTTCTGATGCTCATTACCCTTCTGTCCCCACGCGGAAGCAAAGCAGAAAAACTTGCTCCTTGCCCACACAGAAATCTGATTAACTTACTTCAGAGCATATCTTGGGTGTAAACCAATACATATGCAGTGCAAATAATTCATATGGATTTGAATCCCTGCATGAGAGAGGGAACATACCAAGGTAGTTTAACAAATTTAACCCATTTTCTTTAGACTTTTCTGTCTAATGTTATAGCTTAGACAGCAGTTGCACAGGTAGTGCAATAGGAACAAGTCAGCCCAAGACCTGATTACAGCAAACTTTTTAATCCTGGCTATTTTTTTGGTGAACCAAGATTTCCTTTCTGGATGGTGAAAAATCTTGCTAAGCTCAGACCATAACAAAAGCAGCAACAGCTCAGTAAAAAGATAGCTATAGGTACAGTTTGTATGGCTGTTTGTAACATTCTCCAGCTTGAGCAAATTGACTTAGTTTATCTTGCATGCTCTTGTCCTATACCTCAATTAAATTTCTCACACCAGCCTAACATGCTTCCAATTCCACTGAAATATTTTTATGAACCACATTCAGCTCCAGTTTATCCTAGAGGTCCCACCTACTTACACAGGATGAATTTCCCTCTTTTTGCTCCTTACCACACTGCACCTGGCAAAGTCCATGCAAGGTTGCCCATGTTGCCTCTGCAAACTGCACCCTCCCCAGCCCATGCTGTGCAGTGTTCCCATCCCTGCTGAATATTTCTAGCAGCGTGTCAATCTAACTTCAGGTACTGAAGTGTTTGCTTGTCACATGTTCTTCTGTTTCTCCTACTTCTTAAGATATAAAAGTGAAGCACTTCAAAGTTCTTGAATAAATATAAACTCCCATGTTATTACAGGCCATTCTCCATTAAAGCAAAACCTGGCTTTCCCTAGAATCACAGAATGGTTTGGGTTGGAAGGGAACCTTAAAGGTCATCTAGTCCAACTCTCCTGCAATGAGCAGGGACAACTTCAGCCAGATCGAGCTGCTCAGAGCCCTGCCCAAGCTGACCTTGAGTGTTTCCAGGGCTGGGGGCATCTCCCACCTCTCCAGTAAGCCTGTTCCATGGTTTCAGCACCCTCATTGTAAAAATATCCTCCTCATATCTAGTCTAACTCTACCCTCTTTTGGTTTAAAACCATTACCCCTATTCCTAACTCAATCTGGGTCACAGAATGTATTTGTTCATCTCCCTCTGTATGCCCAAGACCTCAAGGTCACATCCCACACAGCAGTGCAAGCTCCCTGTGCCAGCACAGCAGTGGCCCTGCTATTCCAGGCTCCTCTCCCAGAAACAGCACATGCAGCAACTTCTTTTACAACAGCTCTCAGCTAACACAGCATTTCTCTACAATATGAGTTTTTACTCTTGCATGCCCAAAAATTCCAGCAGAATAGCAGTTAGTGCTTTAATCCTTCAAACTGAAGGAGAGAATTACCTCCCCTCTAAAGGGGAATGGATCCATGTGTTCTTACAGCACTGTGCTGCTGAGGGGGTTCACCAGGAGGGGGAGCACCCCTTCAAGCTGCCCTTTCCCCCCCATCCTGCCCTGGCAGGGAAGGGCAGAGCTCAGGGTTTCAGCGTTACTTGGTTACTTTCATTGAAAGGAGCTAGGCTTTGCTCAATAGCCATTGAGTACATTCCTCAGATTCTTTTCTTCTGTGCCTTGTAAATCGGGGTTGGAAGTTATTGCTGAAAGCACAGGAAGTTAAAAATCACCTTTTTCAGCCTCCTGTCACCTCAGGGTACTTTTGTGGTAAACTGACCCAGGCTTGAAGGATGAAGCACCCTTTATAGCCCCAATAACAAAACAATTTAAAAAATAATGAATTCCTGACCTTGCCATACTCTCAGCTGGCACTGTTGGGCTCGTAAGTAGCCGTGCCCATGACCAGAAGGACAAGCTGTGCACCTGGAAATAAGAGTTCAGCTGTCACAGGGCCCAAGGGCTCCTTTGTAGCCCATTGAAAGCAGCATTTTAAAAACCAGCATGGTACATCTTATCCACTGAAGTTAAACAAAGGTTTTCCATTATTAATCTTTCCAAGATTTTCAGTGCTCACCTCCCTACTTAGAACAACATCAATTAAAGCTCCTGGGGGAATTTGAAACTGAAATCTGGACAATCAGGACACAACTTTGTCCTGCATGGATTCAGTTTGGAAATCCAGGTGATTAAGGCATTTCACAGTAATTGTGATCCACAAAGAAGGCATTTTAAAATATTTACCCTATGGTAAATATTTAGCCATATCAGAAATGAGGAATAGTTAAAGTGTTTACTAGAATTTCCTCTCTTCCAGAATTTTCTATTTAGGGACAGAACCACAGTCTAGGGGCAACACACTGATCACTGCTTATGATTCAATCCCTGCTCCAAGTATGAAGGGTTGGGCCCAAGCAGCACCTTGGCAACATCCAAAGCCACAGGAAAAGGGCTTCTTCCCTTACTTATCTAAATACTGCCTTCAATTATCCCAGAAAATGTTTTCTTCTGATTTTCTTGTAGATACTTAGAAAACTGAATATAAAGGGGGGGGAAAAAAAGCAGAAAACTTTATTTTTGCATTCATTTAAAGATTTTCAGTTCAAAATTGAAGAAAGGAGGAAGATTTTATTCAAGCAAGTTTTTAACCAGAAAGCTTCTATAACTTATGAGAGGGTTGCTAAAGGTCAGCATGCTATAACCAAATTCCAGCCTGTTAAATTACTGCTATACCATGCTTCCAAGAAAATCTGTATTCAACATCTGTTTTCTTTACAGGAGATCATTAGGAACAGGCCAGGCAGAGTCATAGCCTCATTCTGCACTTACCTCAGGCTTTGAAAGGACAGGTCTGTCCCTCTCTAGACACAAGACAAGATTAAAACCTATCCTTTTTGGACTTGGTCACTACTGTGATGTTTTAGAGTCGCTTTGGAATCAGACATTACCCAAAAATCAGTGTTAATGAGGAAAACAGGAAGGCGAGCTGGAGACGAGCCAGCTCTGCTTCTCATCATTTACACTTGCTGCTGTTCAGACTAATTTTTTATCAAGTCAGAGCAGATTTGTCTTTATGACATGGCTGACAAAAAACTTCCTGAAAAAAAAGTCTGTGGCTGATAGTCAAATTAGGAATCAGTGTGGCTCCCAACATCCTGCTGCTTCTGAAGAGGTCAGTACTCTGAAAAAACCCAAACCCAAAGACATGCACATCTCAAAGAGATCTGCAATCACTTAAAATTATGGAAAGCAACTGTTAGTCCCTAGCATGTGCTAAAACAAGTGTTTCCCAACACTTCAATTTGTTTCTGTGAGACCAGCACATGAGCTGTGGAGACATCTGGATATTCCAAGGGCAGCATGGTTATGGATACAAATGCAACAGCAAAACCACGTTCTGCTCTGCTCTGCAAAAGGAGAAGGAGGCCTCTCTGGGCACAACCTGAAGCAACCAGACCAGAAGCACTGCACATTTCTCCCACTCCTGCTGTTGCTTCCACCTTCTTCCCATCCCTTCCTTACCTGTTTTTTGGTTCTTCTTCCTAACTATGACACAAACACAAGGCAAGGTCTAAGAGTAAAACAGATGCTTCTGAATGTGGTGAAAATTTTGAAAATACTCAGCCTCTGTCAAGGTTTCATTATGTAAATATTTGATGCCACATGCAGAGAAGAGTTTTCAGAGTTAGAAAACCCAAGACAGAGTTAAAAAGAGCACAACACAAAACCAAAGGGCATGAGGGTGCCTGGAACAACAACGTGTCTAATATTTTGGGGCAACACCCTGTCTGTGGCTTACTGTACCTCCAGCAGCTTTTCCATCCCAGACCCAAAGTAGTTACACCCATCACAGGAGCCTGGTCACAGGTCTGAGGGGATTTTGATCCAAATACATTCACTATCTGTTTTAAAGACTGGTCAAGTTATGCATTGCAACAAAGTAAAACCGAAGAGGAGCATTGAAAGGGATTATCATGATCATCCAAGGTGCCACACTGCTTTTTAATATAAGTTTTCAAAGGATCACACTTCTTGTTTCCCTTATTCTTTCTACATGGACGTCATGTTGCTACAACAATTTTAAAATGACAATTTTAAAAGACAATTTTAAATTTAGAGTTCAACCTGGGGTTAGTGTAAGGAGAAGTTTATCTTACCATGGGATCTTTTCTATTGCTACTTTTGTCTTTGAATTACTTATAACCATTAAAAAAAAGGCTAGTCCTCAGTTGACCCATATACAGCATGCTTACTTACCCCCTAAATGGCTATAGAATTTATTGTACTTAAGAATGTTTGTGTAGCAAGTTTTGAGCTGTGCAGAACTACTGAAACTTTGAACCCACATCACAGATCCTGAAGTGTTTTCAGGAAAAAATGGTAAAGAATAATACAGAATACACAGAATAGAGGGTGAACAGGGGGACTGTAAAAAAGTTGGTAGAGCTTCATTTGACAGATGAGGGAGAAGATACAAAGCAAAACTCAGGAAAGAGCAGGGAAGAAGAAAGATTTATTATACAGTTCTTCAAAGACCAGTGATTTAAAGGGTTATCCACAGCTGCACCAGGATGGGGCTCAGCTTATTTTTCAGTGACAAGGATTATCCAAAATTAACAGACCAAAGAATCTACTGCTACTCAGCTGTAGCACAGCTACAACTGCCCTGTCTCATTAAGTAGCTGCTGAATTAGAGATTGTTCTACCCAAGGGTGACCACGGTTTCCACACACTGCCCTGGATGTAAAGCAGCCTTCCAAGGGGCCTCACACTTCCTTTTAAATTTGCATTGTTTTGTATGATTCTTTGCTTTGCTTCTCCCTACAATGGAAAAGAGGGTTAAACAACCCCCTCCTTCATAAAACTAACACTTGTAATAAGCTAAATGCAAAAAACCCAGAAAACAAACAAAAACCCCCCACCCCAAAACAACAAAAAACCCCCCAAACAAACAAAAGCAAAAAAACCATTTCACTGCTTCTTCCAAGCAAAAAACCAAGTGAGATGTGGCATGGCTTTAAATACAAGTACCGCTGTGGTTTTCCCCTATAGCTCATCTTTATCTAAATGATGAGGCTGTTTGCAGTGACACATTTCAAATAGAGCATTAAGGCAAATGAAATACATTAGTTTCAGATTTTGAAAGGTGTGTCCAAGGCAGTGGCACAGCAGTGCACAGAAACAAGGGCTTTCAGAAGCAAACAAGCAGGAGAGCCTTGGGGACTGGACAGTCCTCACATCCTCTGGCAGGTCCCCCATTCAAATCCTGTGTCAGCAGGGAGTGATTGACACTGCACTGCCCATAGCAGCTCTTTCTGAAAGGAGCACTGATGCTTTCAGGTGGTTTGTGGTATCAATAGGAAAGCTTTGATGAGCAGAAAGCTTGAGACATCCTTCAAACCCACTGAGGCAGAGCTGGAGCAGGCTGGGAAGGCAGGATGCAGAGGCACACTGTTAGACCTGCTGTTTGAAGAAAGATAAGTGTAGTGCCCCTGAAAGGATCTAACTTCTTTCGTGTTATAGTAGAGAAGTTCAAATTCATGACCTTTGAAGAGAGACCCATCTGGAAACTTGTTATTTTCACACAGATGAAACAATTACAAGAAATAACCTTTTCCTTTATCCCTCAAGAAAGTTTCAAGCTTAGTTAGCAACATCAGTTATTTCTGTGGCAACAGACAGATATAAACACAGGATTATAATGTTCAACAAAGGATCAAGAAAAGGAAGAAATAGGACTTGAAGAGGGAAGTGTCTGGAAGATCTGTAAAAGAAGGTAGAAAGTTACTAATTTTCTTAAAATGCATGTTTCTTCTTGCTCCTAGCAGGAGTCCTATTAATATTACATCTTTTTGGTAAAAAAATTGAATTCAGAAAGGGACAATGGCACAGGACTGTACACTACTTTTTGCTGCAGGCATGATGGTGTCAAACAGCTGGGATGACTGATACTTGTGACAGAGCATGACAGAGTGCCTTGCTTGGAGGGATTGCAACTCACAAAATTAACCTCATGCTAGAAAGCCCACACTTTTATTCAGTGAATTCTGCTATAGAGATGGAATCTGAAACACACACATAAATTTAGAGTTCTCACACACACTTATGCACACTAAATGGAGATGAGCAGGTAACTCTAGTGTTGTCAAAGCAAAACTGATGTTTGAGGAAAAGCACAGATGATACCTCTCAGAGTTTACTTTGCTGTGGGCAAAGTCACCACTCCCTTTTACCTGTGCAGCCATTTGCACCACTCCCAAATGTGACCACTGCTAACACAACAGCAGCAAACCCTTGGCTGCTTGTCCCAGCCTACAGAACTGCACAAAGCATCACACAGTGATGCAGCAGACTGAGTTTTGTATAAAAAGCAGGTATTTCCTCTCCTATTTTTCCCTTCCATTTTCATCAGCAGGGTCAGCAAGACCTCTTGGCAGGGAGAGCCAAGGGAGCAGCTGCCCCAAAGGTGCCCAAGGGCCACTCTCATCACAGCCTGGCTGGGGAACACACCAGGGGCTGTTTCAGGAGAGCTGAGCCCCAGCTGCAGAGTCTGTGTGGCAGCCTGGGCCAAACACACAGGGCCAGGGCTCAGTTGTTACTCAGGCAGATTAATTTTGTGCAGGTACACCCAAACCAGCTCAAGCTATAGTTATTTCTTCAGATTGCTCTACAGCAGATATTTCACAGGAACATCTGTCTCCTTGGGACCCAGCCAAAGGAAGAAAGGTTGCTTTGGTGTTTTGGATTTTTTTTAAAATCACCACCCTCACTTGTTCCAGACACATACTGCTGCATGACACAGAGAAAGAAAGGAAGGGAAAGCCCAGCCTGCACAGCCTAGCAAGGTGTCTGAGGCACAGCCTGATTACCAAAGGGGTCTGGGAAGAGACAGGGGTCTGGGGAAGAGACAGCCTGGCAAGCAAAACACAAGCTGGGCCATAAAGAAAACTTAGAGCACTCAGAGCTAATCCAGGGCATGCCAAGAGAGTGAAGGTCATTCCTCCTGAGATACAAGCAATGAGGTCAGAAAACCTTTTCATTTGTAGAGCTAGGAGGGAAGAGATGTCCAGCCCACTAGAGAACAATGCAGGAACATCTGCTGTGGGCAGAGGGCTGACCAGCCACTGGACAGTCTGTCAGAAAGCCAATAAAAATGATAGCGATGAAATAATTGAATGACGTTGCCTAGAATTAAAAGTGAAAGGAAAAACCATTAAGCATCTTCTGAAGCTTGAAGTAACTATTTATTCTCAAAGCCAATGAGGACTGAAAGAAGCACATAGTGCAGACAGGCCTGAAGGCAGGAAAGCCTCTGCATCCTTCATTACCTTTGCCAAGAGAGATGCTGTGCCTCATTACTCACTGGTAATATCCCAGGATTTGGAGCATCATTTTACTTTTAAAAAAGTCCCAGTGAAAGTTCTCATTTTGCTGTCCAGGCACAGAAGTTGCCTTTTGGAAATCAGGTGCAAAAGCCCTGCAATATCTCACCCACAGGTCAGCTCAGTGCTGGCAGTGAGATGCAGTGATAGCAAATAGTGCCAGGCAGAACAGAATGACAGAGCCCAGTCATCACTAACTTAGCAACAACAATTCCCTGTGTGCCTCTCATGTCTTCTAAAACTTTAAAAATTAATCTATTTCTTTGCACATAAATAATCCACCTAGAGAGTGATTTACTGTACAGCTGTCAATGGATCTAGAGTGCTCCCATGCTTTGCCTAGTAAAACAATTCCAGTTGCCGCTAAGGACATCAGAAAAGATGACTGTTTCCAAATTGCTTTCCAAAGAAGTGGAAGCTGTCATAATATTTAACCTTTCCTCTGTTCTCCCACTGACAGGCACCCCTCCCCACCCCACCCCTGGTTCCCACACCCCAGATATGAGAGCAGATAAGGAGGTCCCCCCTCTGCTTCCTGATGGTGAGTCACGGCTCTGAGTCAGCCTTTGTGTTCCAGGGAACCTGGAAGGCTTTGAAACCTGCTGTTGACTTTGGCAAAACCACCCCTTCTCGCTTTGAGGGTGAAACGATTTACACACATCATCTTTTGGTCTGAAAATAGCTGCTGAGATGCAAACAGCAAGAGTGTGGCCAAATATTTTCTTGTCCTTGCAGTGCAGAAGTAGAACCCTCCCTGTCTCGGGGCACAGCTGCGCTGAAGTGAGCCACAAAATATCAGCTTAAACCCTGAGGAATCGAGGAGGATGCACTCACAGCTCCTCTTTCATGCACAGAAGGTACCACTGTTCATGACTTTGGACAAAACCACCTCTAGAGCAACTGGTCACCTTCCAGGGATGACCAAGGATGCTGATCTCAGCTGCTGGTGACTGTCTGCTTCCCACAGCCAGGTGAGCTGAGCCAAATAGTACCAATTCCAGTCCTGACATCAGGAAGCCAAACTCCTTTCTCCTCCCTGTTCCCTGGTGCATTCCTTCCAGCAGAGTCAGGCCACTCTTCAGCAGCTCATATAAGGGGCTTTGCACCAGGAGATGCAGACAGAAGTGTCTTTTCATAAACATGAGTTTGCCCCAACTCAGTTGAGACACGCCAGTAATGAGGGAAATTCTGGCAAAGACACCTCTCAAGAATCCCTGTGTGTCTCTGCCTAGCCCTTCTCTGTCTCCACAGGTCAGCACTTTGTAGTTATATAGAAAAAATCCCTTCATTCTTGGCGGAGAAAAGCTGCCATATTTTTATTAACATGTTTGAACATTACATCAGCTGCTCATCTCAAACATTCATCCACTTCTGTGCCTACTTCAGTATCTGCTTTACAAAACCTTTAATTAAATTAATTACACTTTAACATCTATATTTTAATTTCCTTTTGCAATCATATTTCAGACATCTTTTGATCTCTCATTGTAATTCCAAACTACATTCCTTCCCTTCATGTCTGTTTGGTAAACACCTTTGCTTGGGCCAGATTCATTAGCATTTTAATTATTTTCTCACTCCAGGACTTGTCTGCTGTCCCTTCTTCTCACAGTATGGCAAGTTAGGCCATTTCTAGGTTAAACCCTAAATTCACTGGAAAGTCTTAAAGCATAAGTATGGCTGCAGAAAGAAAACAAAAAAAATTATCTGTAAAAAGTACTATTAGTTGCTACACTTCCTTTCAGAGTATAGCTATTGTTAAAGGAATTATTTCAAGGAAATTGGATTTAATATTCTTTAATAAGGGTTTTGCATGATAAGGCAAAGAAACCTGAAACATGCCAAAGCACAGGAAAACAGTTAAAATGTCAGTTGTCACAGCAGTTTAAGTTTGCTTCAATGAGTGTTGAGAAAGAGTAATCCTTATGTGCTAAAACTTAGAACAGATTTTAACCTCAATTTTTAATTTAACTTGGAGTGTGAAAAACAGCTGCAGTGCTCTTGTCCCTACACATCTCTGTGAAACAGTTTCCTTAAAAATAATCTACCCAAAACCATAGCACTACAAAGCACTTTAAACTACTTTTTAAATTCTACATGTGTTTATTTGAAAATCTGGCTACTTTTTTGAAGTGGCTACACACTTTAAAAACCAAAGTGAAATGTTTCAGCTAACCAGAGATGTTCTTCCCCCTCCCCCAAGTCTGGCCCACCAATCTAAGCAAAAAAAAAAAAGAGAACCAAAACCAAAACAGTTTGCTCAGCTCTGCACATAAGCAACTCCAACAACTTATCGTGCATCAGACTCTAAAAATTCAGGTACATGTTCCTTAGTTGGGAAATTCAGATAAAAGGACATTTGCCATACTTTTAAGCTTTATTTTGATTGACTGAAGGACATACTTCACCATGGGGAGAAAAAAAAAAGGTGTTAAAATTCCAGCTCTTCTGTAAGACTGCAGAGAAAGTCCTTGGTTTTCACATCAGGTGAATTGAAAGGTACATGAGGGATAAGAGTCAGACCTACTGATGGCAGCCTAAAAGCTTTCCATGCTTTCACTTGTCTGTGTATTTAATAAAGAAGGTCTACATGCAACATTCTCCTCATGGAGGGTAAAAGTAACAGCAGTTCACATCTTCACCTGACCAGAAATGCCTCCATTAAACCACTTCACTGCCTTTGCTGACAAACTCACTTAGAACCCAAGTTGCTATTTCAGCTGAATTCACTTCCAAAGCAAAGACAGGCCACTTATATTTAAATTAATCAAAATTAGCTCCTGATGGGCATTATATAAGCACCATTAAAACACACACATTGTACAACTGGCTTTCCCAGGCAGACAAGTTTTTATCTTGTTAACTTGTTTCTTATCCAGAGGGACACTTTTTCTTAGCACAAACCTCTCCTACATGCCTTCAAAGTGCACCTGCTTTCCTCACTGCCAGTGCTGTGTGAGCTCTGTGAACATTGCACCATCCCTGTACCTCTCCTGCCATCAGCAGGTATCTCAGAGTGCTCAATCTGAACCCCTCGAGGATAAACAGATGGAGCAGGATCTGCTGTTACAGGTCTGGGGCTGCAATCACTCCCAAACTGGATTGCAAGCAGAAATCCTGCTCTTCTGCAGTGCTTTTCCAATTTATACCTCTAAAATACTTCAAGTGATTCCCCATATGAAACTGATGCAGGGCAGCAAGCAGCACATCAGACAATCCTTTGAGGTCCTCATAGCCATTTGTAGACTGAAATAGGATGTAAAAGCAGCACAGGAGTGACCAGAAGATATACATCACTTCCACAACAAACTCTTTTCAGTTTGGCCTACTGCATCCAGTCCTACTTTCCTAATGTTCTATGCAAGTTGCAAAAGTCTTCTTGAGACCCAGCATATCTGATTTCACACAGGCACCTGTAAATGTAGGGCACTGATATTGGGTATCTGTGCTGCTCCAGCAGTTCCAACGAACTCCAAAAAGCTTATTTGGAACATAACCTTTAATTATACGAACAGGACAAAAACAAGCTCAGCAGCATACTGGTGCTTCTATTTATGAAAATTACCCACTGTGGACTAGTATACGGTCCAACACATCATCATATAAATCCAGATTTCATCTGAAAACAATGACATGCTCTTAAACTAACTGGGCTGTTAAAGTCTAACTACGATGATTCAGATGTTAGCTTTTGATATAGAAAATGGGGAAAGAAGTGGAAAAAATATCTGGAAGACAATTCAAAAATAGGAAAAAGAACCAAAAATAGTGACTAAAAAATTACAGTGGAAGGGAAAAATGCCAAAACTGGAGGCTGTCACAATAGGGAATTTCCCTAATGATAATGAATGCAAGAATGAGCTAGTAAGCAACATCAACAAAAGTCAAGGTGACTTCTTGTGAGTTTGAGATTCCCACACTTCTGTCCAGTGAAAGATTTTGGTCCTCAGACCCCCAGGACCACCTCAGAGGTTTCAGGCTTTTGAAACAAAAACTCCTACTAAGTACTTGCACACAACTACAAAGCACACCCCAAAATGGAAGGCCTTCTCAGTTACCCCTTAGGAAATCTGCCTCACCCCTACCCCTCAGAATACTGTGCATTTTACCCAAGATATAGCTAATGTGAAGTGCTTAGGTGGGAATACTTTAATCACTTGGAAAAGACAAGCAGAGTTCCCTACACTGCAGGCAGAAAGGGGAGTTTTTGCAAGAGGTTACCTTATTCCAGAATATCCATGACCCCTCAGCCTGGCTATTGGGATTGGTTCAGCACAGAGGGAAGACAACTCATGGATGAGTAAAAAAGGTACATTAATAAAGACAGACAGGATTTTCCCAGCTCTCACTCCTCCTGCAGGAAAAAATACAAGTGGTATGGGAAGTACCTTAGTTTATACTTTTCAATACCAGAAGTGATTTTGCAGACAGCGGCTAGCACTGTCTGAAGATGCTGTTTACTTCATATTGCATAGGATTTTCATGTTAGCAAGCTTCTCCTCTGTGTTAAAAAGCACCTGTGTCAAGAGAGTTCCCAGTGCCAATGAGCAACACTTAATATCATTGTACACCACTGATGTGCAGCTGGCACCCATAAGCTTCTCATATCTTTTGAACAAAAACAACAGAAATCCTCTTTTGTGGCCAGAGTCCATAAGCTCTGGGTGTCATTAAAACACAGTAATTATCACTGATAGGCTCTGGCACAGATTTTCAATTTGCTGTGGGAAGGTAAGTCCTAACAAAAGGCATTCTTCTGCTGTGATATGCAAGTTTCATATCTTTTAAAAAAACCCAAAATCCAAGCAGAAATAAGACCTACACCCATTCGTTCATAACTTTCCCTCCATTATTTGCTGTATTCCATTGTTCACAAACAATAGAAATGCTTACAAATATATTTTTATGCAAGCTCTTTGTGATAAAAATAATTCCTTTCACAATGCAGCAGGATCCTTGCTTCTCCTTCCAAACAAACATGCACGTATTTGAGCAGGTCTTGGTGCCCTGCTGTCCTCTTCCCTCTAAACACAGAGGGAGATAATGGGGCTGAAGGATGAGCTTGCTGCTTTGTATGCACACACAGCAAAAATGAGAAGTAGCTTGTTTGATGTTGAGGGTGAATTGAATTGATCCAGGCACTCCTTTCTAACACTATTATTTATGACAAGCAGTACATATGATTGACCAGTGAACATACAATAATAATGTAATTAGCTTTCACTTAAACAATTACCTCCTTGTCGTTTCCGATCCAAGTTCAGGAAGTGGCACAGACTCAGGAGGGCAAAGGGTTGCAATTAACAGGCACAGCTCACTGCTAGAACTGCATTAACCCTCTGCAGGTACATTTCTGGATGCAGCAAGCAGCCAAATACAGCCCACAGCAGTACCCAGAAGAAGACTACATTTCTACATTCATTAACATTTGTGAAGTTACTCATTAAATCCTGAGTCAAGTGGTGTGAACCAGTCTCATGCTTCAGCAAACAGATGATCCATCAGCTCCTGTTTACTGGGATCATAACAACACGCAGAAAGTAAGCCACAGGTGTTAAATTCCATAAAGGACTTCCTCCCTCACCTTGCCAATTCCAGCTTTGCACTGGAGAAAGAGCCATCATCCAGACTACTCTCATGCAAATACAGCACAACCTAGGATTCATGTGCAACTATAATACTATATAATCTAATAACTGGCATCACAGAGGCCAATTCATTCCAAGGCCAAAAAATCCCACTAAATTTTCTATTAACAATTTAATTAGCATTTGTGGGTATGCTTCTCAGAGAAATATTTTATCAGGAAGCTACTCTGCCTTGATACAGCTAGTGGGGAAAAGCCACATCCTTAATTGGTATCACCATATCAATCACATCTCAACATATTCAGTCCAGATACTGTTATACTAGCTCCACAGAACCTATTTTGATCAGAGAACAGATTAAAATTGTTCTGAGAAAATTATTTCTTGGGACTGACTCAAGAGAAGCATTAGTAACATCCAGTTGATAAAAATCATCCTAGGCCATAGCATACCTCTTGTTTACAGGCATTGTGTTATGAGGCTGAGAGAGCTGGAAACCAACAGGTTTGGCACAAAAGAGGCTTTATACCTTAACCACAGAAGAGAGGATGGAGAAGGGTCTTTGCAGCTCCTTGTTCAGCAGTGAGAGCACTCACTCACCATTTGGGAAATCCAGAGTCCAAAACAATTCTTCCAGCTTCAGAGAGGACACTTTGTACCACCAGGAAGAGAGAATACACTGCAAAAAAGGTACCCAAAGGCACATTCCCTCAGTCTGCACGTGTTCCCTTATAGATGCTTTCATCCATCAGCCAGGGACCTGGCTTCCTGGGCAGGTTGCACACAAAGGTGGTTTCTAATCCCATATGAATCAGATCATCACATCTTTGCCAATTCTTTTCATTTTTTGAAACAGCAACTAAAAACGTCCTCCCAGACCCATTTCTAAATCCCTGTTTCCCCACACATAATCACTTACTCAGAAGAGTACACTAGTGACAGCTCTTTGGCAACTTGAAGGATGAAATTATGGTTGAATTGAAGAATTACAGTTTCTAACTTCCCCCTTTTCTACTGTAGAGCCAAACTCCTCATTGTTTTAATTTCAAGGAGAGATTAGTACCAACTGTGTTTTGCCTCTTATCTTTGCTAAACAAAAAAGTTATATAATGTTTCAGGAAATGAGTTCAAGTGAATACAACCATCTTTTTCACAGTACTAAATGCTTAAAAAAGATTATGGTTTGCCCATTCTGGCAGCTTATGTTTATTCAAGACAGACAAGGCACAGGCACTAAAACACAAAAGCAAAATCCCTGAGCTGTAGTATCAAAAGACCAGTCTAAGTTTAAAAGTTATTTTCTTGTCTAAAATTCCTTCAGCTCTATAAGACTGCAAAAGCAGGTGTCACCTAGAAGAGTAGCAATTTTTGTGGTGGTGCTGGTCTACTAGCAGGTCTGAGGAGATGTTCACAAATTCATCTTTTAGAGACAGAAATATTATTTCACAGGCATATTAAGTACAATGTCAAGAAAACAAGTAATCTAAAAAGAATACTGACATATGTGACACAAATAGATCCTACTGTAGGGAAGATCTCTGGGTGTTTCAGGATGTATGACTAAGAGGCAAGATAGAAGAAAAGGCAGCTAAAGGGAGCACAATGGGAGCGTTCCATACCATTGTTTGGAAATTAATGTTTATCAGTTTTCCATGAATCACCACCTGCACTTTAAAAATCAGTGCCTGTATTCTTCAAGAGACTATAAATACACCCAGTTTTATTTGCCTGTTCCAGAGAAAGCTGTGAAAAGGGTGACTTAGGTTCTTAATATATAACAACGATGGAGAGCTGCCACAGGACTGCAGGGAGAGGTGTTGCTTTTTTGATCTGTGAATGACAAAATACTGCTGTACAATATCACATCCCTTTCTGATGGACAAGAGCCTTATCTGTCTGATTGATAATAACACTCTTGCAAGTTTTTTTGACCAGACTTTTTTCCCTCTAGTGACTTCAGTCTACAATACATCACTCTGGTTATATTGGTTTGTGTTTTGTAACACTAGATTACCTCCCAAGCTCAGTATGATCACCAAATCAATATTATTGGATGTTTGAATCTGCATAAATCCATTTCAGCTAGTGGAGCTTTAAACCCCTTTGCTGGCTTTTAACAAACATCAGCTGTCTTGCACCTAGAACTGCGCCCAGATTTTGCCTCCAAGCGAGCAAAGTAAGAGTCGAGCAGCTTTTGCATTATTGCACAGCAGGACCAAGCAAGTGATGAATCCTTTCCTACACGATTTCTCACAGGGAGAAGGAGTGGGAAGAGTCAAACTACTGAGCACTATAAACACACAGATGAGCTCCTAAAGAGCAGACTTCTGTCTCAAATACCAGGACTACTCATTTCCTTCCAGACTTCAAAGAAAACACAAAAAACCAGGGTTCGATCTTCACAAAGGTGCCTTTCCCTTGCAGGTGTGATGAACCTGAAATCCACACATCAACCATCTTATTCAAAGTTATCCAAGAATTTGGACTAATGTTTCTTTGTCAAACTTTTAAGCAGAAAGGAAAGAATTGTGTGCACAAGAGAGCACAGTTAAGGAACCTGTACATCCCAGCCCTGATAACAGGAAAAATTAAGAGCAGGGGAAATAGACATGGGGCTACATTTCTAGTGTTATCTGAGGTCTACTGATACATATGTCTATTTTTTAAGCACTGTGAAGTGACCCTTAATGCTTCCCTAGTCAACCTGGCATATCATAGAGCAAATTAATAATACTACTGCACTGCAATTGTTTGATTCAGGTCAGAGCTACAAAAACCTGGAGGATACTTTGAACAGAGATGAAGGAATGCTGTACCAGCCTGTGCTCCATGTGCTGTGTAGGGCACAGGCACTAGAATCTAAGTGGAAATGAATAAGGAATTACAAGAAAACCCTACTGAATTGTAGATGTTTTTCTTCTGTGGATCAATACAATTTCCAAGAAATCAAAGGTTTTGAAGAAAAAGCAACATACTGTGTGCATACCTCTGAAAAGAGTGAGGTGGTAGTTGTATAATACACACACCTAAAAAGCTCAAAGGAAAGAAAACTTCAAAGGAAATATTTGTGCATTTCCTTTTAGATTACCTTATGGGGGAAAATAAGTTATTGAATATTTTAGAGTTGTGTTCTGCACCAAAATTTTTAGAGTTATATTATTTCTACTATTTTTGAAGGATGGTTGTATTTGTAATAAGAATGGTAACTTGACAGTATAACTACTTTTTATAGCAAACCTGTGTGGATTAAGGTAAGGTGGACTTCCTGAACACAGACAAAATGCCAACACTTTCAGTAAGCAACAGCTATCCCTGTTCCAAGAGACAAAGCACATGGATACCTTTCCTTCCCGCTGTGACTGCTGGAAAGTTGTGGGGTTTCTGCATTAGTCAGCACAAGCAGAACTTGTTTTTCTCATTAATTGCACCAGCAGGGTATATCATAAACAGCTGCCTCAGAGGAAATAGCAATGAAGGGATAACACAAAAGGGATAACACAAAAGGAGAGTCCAGAGTAATGAATACAGGGGTTCTGTTTCACCATGTTCATTCTCTTGCTGGCATTTGTGAACAGAGATAAAAACTCAGTATGCATACAGTCACTAACAGACTGGTGGGCTCCAATATTTCCAAGGCACATTATTTAGCCCACAGATGAATACTGAATGTGTGTTCCTGTCCCAGAACTTTGCAGCCACAGTGTAAAAACTGAGGCTATTATTCAAGCACAGGCTTTGAGGGGGAGTTCCTAAGCTAAGACAAGGACACAGATTCTGCCCAGAGAGCTGCTTGAGTAGGGATGTGCAGTCATGGTCCCTAAAGAGAACACCCAGGTACAGACACAAGGTAAAGGGAAAGGTCTTCTGCCAGAGTTACCTGATTCAACAAGAATATAGTGTTCCTGTTTCAGAAAAGAGAACATTTAATATCCAAACCAGCTTAGAGATTAAATGAATTGAAATGCCCTCCTACCTTTGTTGGTTTTTTCCTTCCCTTTCCTTCAGCTGCCCTGCTATAAGAGCTGCTGGAAATGGCAGCTTGTGCTTCATATGCATTTACACTTCCATAAATAGTGACATAAAATCCAGGCCCCTCACCTCTCATGCAAGGAATTTTTCCTTTCTTTGAAATGAAAACTTTTAAAAGAAATCTTAATGGGAAATAAAAATGTAACTTTCTCCTGGGAACCACCGAGTCTACTTACACATGAGAGTCAAACACCAAATGCATTTTGTTGATGGAATTACAGTGAAGACTTCAAAGAGAGGTCTCCAAATTAATACACGTGTATTAGTCATCCAAATTCTAATGCAATCCAAGCATGATTTAGCTGTTTCAAATACCGCAGCATAAGTATACAATTCAAGATCTAAAGGGCAAGCTTCATACCCATAAAGAAAGGGGATTTACTTAGGAACCCAAATTGTGAAGCTGTTCTCTGCCTTACAGTTTCTTTCCAAAGCATTGGAGAGGTTCAGCTTTTCCCCTTGGTAGGGTTGTGGACAGTGCAAAAGCAGAAAACATCAAGGCTGAGAGCAGCACTCTACAGCATGACATGAGAAAGGAGCAGAGCTTGCTGGCTGTGGTTAAATAAGGCCCAGGCAGGGGGTGGGAGGTCACAGATGGGACTGATTGAGGTTGTTATGGTGCAGCAAGGCCAATGACAGATACACACTGTTTGTGCTTGGAAAATTATGCTTCCAGGTTACATCTTTCCAGTTTTTCAGGGTATTTTCCTTGCTGATGTAGATGAGGATGCTGCTTTCCTTACCATGGCAATAAAAGTCTTTAAGAAGGAAACTTTCAAATTGGTCAGAATGTTTTAGAAGCATGAATCTTGGTACTTGTCCGTGAAAGTTGTATTCTTAAATGTATCACTTGCGCACTTCAATAGATCTCATCCATAGTGGAAAAGATTTCTAGAAAGGGAGATGAGAGGAAGGAGCCTTAAGGCTATTTCTTTTCCCAGTGAAATCCCTCTGTCCTCTCTTGAAAACTCCCAAATCCTATGCCAGTTAAATGAACCAAGCTGAGTGCATACAAACATAGAGCAGTATGGCCACAGCAGCCAGAAAGAATGACAATGAAATGGCAGAAGAATTGGGAGGGAGTGATTTAGAGCAGGGAGGAAGAAGCCTTGCCCCATGGGAAGGGATTGTCTGTGCTCCACTTGCTGTTGGCTTTTGCCCTGCAGCTGGGCCATGGTGGCCACTGGCTCTGCTGGGCACTGTGCAGAGCTTGTGTGACCAGGATGGTGCTCCTTGGGCTGCCTCGTGCAAGGTGGGGCATTCCTGGCCATAATATCCTTTGTACTGCAAAAATATGCTGTACTGTTTCTTTTTAAAGCTGTCCCTCTGTCACTGTATTATTAAAATAATATCAATGTCCCTCCAGTCTGTGGGTCAATGGTTAAATCTGCTGTCAATTACCAATCAAAATGTGAATGAAATGAAGACCAAATGGTCTAACTTCATCAGTGTTGTTTGTCTCTTCTTCCCCCAGATAATAATACCTTAAAATAGAATGCCTTATTAACCACAGACCTGAAGGTTAATAAGTACATCAACAAAACAAATGTAGTAAATTAAAACAATGCATTAACATTCATTAGTATTTCGCTGTTGATTCCCAAACATGCTGCTATTGCTATTGTGCTATTATCAGGCAATAATTGTTATGTCAAAAGATAGGACCCATATGGTTCAATGAGATCCTCTGGGAGCTTCTGCTGTATGAAAGTCAATCAAAAAGACGATTCTATAAGGAAGGATGTGGACACGGGAGAGTTGCTGTCAGTATATGCAACCCATGTGAGAGGCTCAAGTGACTGTTTTAAATAAAAGTTTTTAAATCTAGGGGGAAAAAGTGGGAGTTAGAAAACTAGCAGAAAAATCAATAGGTTTGTTCACAGTAAAGCTCAAATGCCAGTCTATGCCAGACTGGATTCTGTTATCCCAGCCATAGAAAATATCCTCTAACACTTCAGGAAAATTTAAACTTTGTATACATTTTCCTACCAATAATAACAGATCCAGGTGAGCTAAACCAGGCTGCCTTGAACAGCATATATCCTCTGAAATATCCACCCTTTTTAGGTGAGGCCTGAATAAATAGAAGGTGGCTAACATAATGCACTGAATATCCCAGCTGAAGCTGTTTGCCATCCAACATTAAATCCTGTCTTACAACACAGGTCCTCGTAGTAAACAATGAATCCACATAATTAATTTATGTGGATTGAATAAATAAAATATCTTGGCTGCCTCTTCCCCTTCAGCTGCCCTCGTCCTCACTTATCTCCTGTCCATCCTGCTGGAAGGAGTCAGGACAAGCCAATGGTATTGTGCCTTGGGTTTCAGTGCCATGTGATGTTCACCTGGGACCAGTGTGCCCCCAAAATGCTTTTGTGGTTTGTTCCCTGCACAGCCCCATGTTCACAGTGGTCATTTGCCTCGTGCTCCCTGCAGCCTCACTGTCTGCTACTTTGCCTGTAGCTCTGCCTCCTGATCTTTTCTTCCAGGGCTTTTCCCTGCAGCCAGGAGCTGAGCCAGGTGGTGGCTGCCTTGCTCTGCCTTCCCCAGCCGAGCACAGCCCGTGCAGCTTACAGCAGCCACCACTGTTACCTCTGGCTGACTTGTGCTCCCACAGAGGGCTCGTTGATATCACTGCTGGTGATTCATAGGGTTTGGGGAGCCCTACAAATGAACAGAAGCCATAACTGTAGGGTCTTGGAACAGCCCTCGGATGACATCACAGTGTTTGCACTTTTATGTCTCCTTCACAAGTTCATTACGAATTTCTGTGTGCTCCTGGGGTCACAGTTTCAATAGCAGGAGCTGTTGTGCCCAGCTCTATCTCGCTGTTCTATCTGGCAGTTTGTATTTACCAGGCACACACGGGCTGGGGAGGGTTGCGTAAACTGGTTTCTATGGCAGGTTTCTATTCACCATCTGCTTGACTGAAAAAATATCTTTTTCAGTTAGCACACTGGGTCTGGTGTTTGCATCTTTTGTTTCCTTCCAGATGCAATCTCAGAAACACAGGAGGGGCTGTGAGGCTTTGGAGGGGAGGAAAGGCCTTTTGAAATAGCTCTTTTACCCAGCTAAAAAACACATTGTCCCTGCTTGGACACTGCAGGAAACTTAATGTCCTGAAAAGCCACTTTCCCTGTACCCAGCTACTTTCCATGGCACTGCTTTATCATAAAGGAGATAAAACTGAAAGCCTCTTTCTATATATACACCTTCATCCTGTTTCTGGATTGTTTTCCTAAGGAAACCAGGATTTGTGCTCGCCATCACCTTGTTCCCCTCCTTCCCGAGCTGCTCTTGAGCCTCTGACGTTTTTCTGCCCCATTTAAAAGATATAAAATTAAGTTCCCTCATTTCACGGGAGAGGGGAGAGGCCTATTAATGGCCTCAACAAGATATATGGTATAGTAAGAGTCCACCCCTTCCTAGAAACTCAGGAGGCCACTCTGGACAGAGATGTTCTGAATGCCCTGGTCATGAAAAATGGTTTTCAATGGAACTTGCACCTCAGCAGACACAAATATTTACAAGCAAATCCATAGGAAACTGTCTCTGGATGACACAAAACCAGAGTCCTCCGGAGGAAAAGCTTCTGTTTTGCACAGCAGCTTGAGGAAAGGCAGTCTGTAAGATCACAGGTGAACAGCCAGAGGAGCTGAGGTCAGGCACACACCATGTAAGTCCCTGAAGCAGTCCCAGACCTGGGATCCATCCAACACCATGGATATTGCCACACAAGGAGGGGCGGGGGTGGTTTGCAGAAGCAAGGGCTGCCGATTCACTCTGGGGAGAGTTTCTGAGAGCAGCCTGACGGCCAGGCTGCATGGAACAGGGTGTGCACGCTGCCCCAGCCCCTGCTCCGGCAGCACTGGGTGTTCCCCACACACCACCTCTTCCTTCCATTCAGCACGGGGAAGGCATTGCCATACACTGCCCGCTGCTGGCACAAGGGACCTGGCAGCTTTGATAGCCCAGCTCCTGGAGGAGAAAGCTAAACTGTGCCCCAGACCTGTATTCTGGGAGAGAATGGGACAGCTGTGGGGAGAGGTGTACCAGTCACAGCTCCCCATGGTGGCCCAGGGGTTAGCCCAACAGACATGTCACCCAGAAGGTGACCCCCAAGGTGATGCACAAAATGCTTTGGAGACCCAAGTTGTCCCCCACTTGAAAGAGCCTGGGTGCCCCAGTGCCCTTTGGCTGTTCACAGGGTGTAAGGCAGCCTTGGCTGTTCTTGAGCACATCCCACTGGCAGCTGTAATTCACTGCCATAAGTATGGAAGGACAGCTGGATCAAAATGTATTTTCTTCTTGGACGCTGCTCCCTTAGTCATGCCTCACTGTTGTCTCCTTTTGCTGGGAGAAATATTCTATGCTTCTAGTACAGCACAGATAAAAGGCTGAATCTTTCATTTTTAAGCTATAATAAACAGAATTTTTAGAGGAGCAAAGCCAAAGGTAGTGTCTACTCTCTTGGTGCACAGTTTTAGAGTGGAGCAGGCATACACCTCCTGCAGGATGTGTAACCCGAAATTTGCTCTGAGGGTTATGGCTTGTTTACAAGGTTCAGCCAGAGCACAAAGCACAAAGAAAGCATCTGGCCACAATCCCTTTGTGCACTTCACCAGCCTGCAAATGAAATCTAGCATTTATATGTATTTATAAAGCAAAAATAACCAAAACTGCTTTCAGAGGAAAGTTTTCTGTTGAAAACTCCTGACAGTTCACCAGCAGCACTCAGTCTGTGCTCTGTGTCTCCCAGGCTGCCAATCAGTGAAGCTGTAATATCACCTACCTCAGGAAGTCAGGTTTTAGGTTATAGGCACACAGATAAGACAAAAGAAGGTTTTTTTAAAAAAAGGTGAAATGGGAAAGATAATGGTGCTGCAGTTAATAGACTAATCCACTGCAGAGATTCCCATCTGCCTTGGCACAGTCTGGAGGAGGCAAACATTGTAATCTGAGCCACACATACTTGAGTCAACTGCTTCACTTCCAGCTCTGGTTAGCAGCACTGCATTCTGTACAAAGCAATAGGAGTGAGGACCTGGACATTTTAGCACCACATTTGTGTGTATTTATGTGGAAAAATCTATTAAAATCAGTTCTGTCATTGATGTGCACTGAGGTTGTTGATCACCATATGAATCATGGGGCTAGGCCAGAAATTACCTTAAAGGAAAAAAAAAACAACAAACCACCAGCAACATGGAAAAAAGACCTTATATCCCACAGCTATTCATTTTGCAGGAGTAAGAGGCCAGACCTGCAATCACAGTGAGGATCTGTCAGTCAGCAGCTGCCAGAGCTGATCCAACAACAGAGGGTATCTCTCACCTGTCCACTCAGGCACAGGGCGTCCTGCAGCATTTTCTTACATTGTTCCTGGAAAGCTTGGAATCAAGTGGAATGGTAAATGTTGTGCTTGGGCAGGGGGATCACAGCCCAGAGAGATGTAGATGCTGGTTTTGGGGCACAGTGCCCAGGCAGGCAGAAAGTCTGGAAAGAAAGGAGGGTTTGGATATAGCTGTTCTTCCTGGGAGGATCATGCCACTATATCCATCATCTGCCAGCCAGCAAAGCTTCCTCAGGGAGTGTTCATTTTGGCTCTGAATGGGATTATCCAATTCCCACTGTCTCCTATATACAGTCTATATATTAGAAAATCTGTCACTGAATAAGATTTAGATCTTCACTGTCAGTTTCTGCTTTGTAAGTTAGCTTGGTGCTAACACCAGTTTTCTTTTAATTCTAAAGAAAGACTTGCACCATAATAACACTAAAATTATTTATATATGGAATATTACAGTGAGGTTCAGGCCAAGGTCCTCAGACTCTTTCTTGTTCATCTTTATTTAAATCTGAGTGCATATATTTTATATTCAGCAACTACTAAGTGGCAGTTTAAGGCAAGTTTTTTCATTCATGATGAATCATACCTTTTGATACATAGGTCTCATTCAAAATTGGTTGAATCATTTTGGTTTTGCTATCTAAAATCCTTGTTTTCTAATAAAGTTACACTTTTAATATGGTTTTCACCTTCTCAAGTCTAAAATCATGCAATCTTTCACAGAGATTACTTTCTTTCCAAGTATTTTCAGTAATGCATTCAGCGACATGAGTAGCAGTGTATAAAAAACAAGATAAACACACAATCTGCCTGCACCCAAACCCAGGTGAAGGTGCCAGATCTCTCCAGAGCATCCCCAGCCAGGACAGAGAGTGACAGCACCAGGAAAATGCAGAAGTACCTTGGCCATCTGGGGGCTCTTGCTGAGCGAGATCCTGCCAACATCCGCATTTATTGTCTGCCGAGTTGCTTGATTTGGGATGAGATAGGTATGCACAGGGTACATGGTGTACAAATAACTATTGCTTGCTTTTCTTTGTGATATTTGTGGCTTTGGTTTCCTTTGCAAAGTCCAGCTTGCATCCAACCCTGGGAGATGAAAACCACCCTGAGAACAGGGAGTGTCTATGTCAAATCCAATGGCAAGACTAAATGAGACACTCCTGAAAACAAAGAAAGAAATGCTTACCTGTGTTTAACAGCAGTATATGTCTCTGTAAATAAAATAGAGAGCAAATTTAAAAAAAAAAACAAACGCTTCTTCCTGAGAAAAGTATTAGAGTTAATTCTGTAAACATGTTCTTTGAGAATAGTGGTCAAATCCTCCTAGAGCTTCCCCATGACATGGTAAGGGAGTTTCAGCAGGAGTAACAGGATATACAAGTGCATCTGTAAATATGCATCTGTAAATTAATGACCTACAAGGTACTAGGTACATTGTGGACTGAAATAAAAGAGCTCAAGTAATGTTTCATGTTGGGTTTAAAGCAGATTTAAAATAAAATGGAGCACAATTCTGAAGAAGAGTTCAGCAAAACCATTTCAGTATGTCAGACTAGGTTTTGCTCTCTCACTTCCCAGAAGAGTGAGGGTTTCTCTATAATTTCCAGGGGAAAATCACATGTAATATAATCCACTGGTAGAAAGGACAAACCTCACAGTGCAAAGGAAAACAAACTTTGTTCCCCAGGTGAAGATTAAACAAAAATTCTTCTCTTAAAAAACATATAAAATCTTCAGATTTGCTGTTAACAGAAAGAGGGAATAACAACTACAATAAAAATAAGCCAAGAAAACAAATAAAGGCACAAACGTGTTTTTCTTCTGGGGGCAAAAGAAGTAAAATCCTGTTCAAATAATGAAGGGAACTTCCAGCCTTTTTTGCCTTCTTCTTTTCCTTTTTATGAGCTAGAGTAAGTGGTATAAGGTCTCATTTCTCCCATTCATAATTTGACAATGGGCATATCTTTTCTTTCCTGCATAATTCCCTCTGTCTTCCCCAAATCCAAAATCCATACATAAAATTAGCCTCTGTGAAACAGCAGAATGTGACAAGTACTTCACTTTTATCTATCAAGACCAATGATATATGAAGCTCACATGTTAAAGAGCAGTAAAACATGTCCAAAACCAAAATTCATCCTACCAAAGGCTTTGAGGCTTTCACCACACAGTACCACCAAGATACCACCACATATTTTCCTGCCCAAGGAGACAATTTTTCCTCATCAGCTTAGAGCCTCTGTTGTTTCAGCAGGAGCACATTCATTGTGCTTCTGATCCTTATTTCCTCCATGCAGGTGTGTGTTCACTGCAATTTGTCAGCTACAGCATTGTTATTGGAACCTGAGACCTGAGCACTTCCTCAGAAGCCTGTGATAGCAGTCATGCTCCAGGTCATGCTTATCATGTGTGAACCACCATTTCTTTGGGTCTTTAATACTGATTAACCAACCAAGTAATAAATTAGATTTAAAGGGAAATCTCTGGGGAGGAAAGAACAGATTCAGTTTAATTACAACACCGTATCTTGATTATTTCTTGTATTAATGCTAAGATTCTGCACTTAAAGAAGTAATCATTGTCCTAATAATTTAGGTAATTTATCCCTACAGGTTATTTCCTGCCTGAAATCTCAGTTTCACTGTTCACTGGCATGTATGACTATTTCTGGCCTCTGATTGAAACTCCCAAATGCCACTTGCCTCGCCTTTGTCTTTACTTAGGCAAGGATCCCGTGTGGGAGATGTGCATGCAAAACACATCAAAGTATTTGAGGTATTCCCATAAAGCCTACACTAGTATTCCATAAAAGGTTGGGCAGACCTCCAGCTATCCTTGCTCCTTCATGAAGAGAATCGACTCCATAACCTCTCAAGACCCCTTTTGGAGCTTCCCCTCTGTGCTGATGCTTATAATTACTGATACTTATAATTACTGGACCTTGCCTCTATTTGCAGTTTTTCACTTGAATGATGCTTATGCATTTTGAAAGGAAACTGCACCATAAAGGCAGTTGTGTTGTTGTTGTTGTTCCAGTTCTTATTATTAACTTAAGAACTGTTGAAAAATGGATCATAGTCCCCCAGGAACGGGAATAAAGTTTTTTCTCCTGGACTTCGATGTCCCAAGCATATCTACAAATGGAGGAGAGGAGTAAACCAGTCTCAGCAGAGAAACAGCAGCAGAAAAATATGAACCTACTAACTGCAGCACCACCAAGTGTCAGCATTCAAAACACCACCTATTGCGAAAATATCCAATTTCTACAGGAGCTGCAAGAGCAAATATTTTAAAAACCCAACTTGTTGGCATCTAAATGAAAACAGTTTAATTTTTTAAATTTTTAAAAACCTGTCAATGTCAAAGGAACCTGTAAGCCTTCTTCCAAGTGTCCAGATCCGTTATGTTCTGCCAAGGTAATACTAGTATTTTCAGAAAATAAAAAACATTTCCAATTAACAAGGGAATAATTTAAATAGAAATTAAGATTTAAAACTTGCCAGCAATTTAAATGGTTTTATGTTTGTTAACTGCACATGCACAAGCACACCCCCAGCTACTCAGCCACTGTTGTATGCAGCAATGTGCTCAAGAGTCACTGCTTCCAGCACGGGTGGGGATGTGCTTCATGTAACAGGGACAGGCACAGTGCAGGGAAACTGCCAGTGGAGGCTACTTCAGAGAAAATCTTTCTCTTTTCTAAGTGTGTTATGTTGTTATCCATGCATCAGAGATACAGCTTGTAGATATAACTCTTTTCCTGTTTGAATGTACTCAATTGCACTGGCTTGTTGAGCATCACGTCCTCTGGCCACATGCTGAAATGTTGGGCTGTTCCCCCAGGGCTCTGGATCAGAAGAGATGGAGTATGGCCAGCAGCTCCAATGGAGACATATCTGCTTCTGTCTTGTCAACAAATGCCAGGGACTACATATCTATGACACCACCATTTTTATTTTTCAGGGTATACCGAGCAAAAAATGTGATTGATGGAGTTTTTAGTTTCCAAGCATTGTTAGATTCTCAGTCCCTTACTGCTAGCATTTATCTAAAGTGCCTTTAAAGACTACCTAGACAAACCAAAGCAGTATCCTTGTACTCCTTTGAGCTGTTTTTTCTGGTTGATACGAAATTAAAATCTTCAGCAGGACTGAAGAGGCACGTCACTTCAGGCTAAAACAAAGAAACTCTCCCAAGCTATCTATTTCCATGGCACATTTTGACAGTAAAGCACTATCTATTTTTTTATGATTTTCTTTTACTGATTTGTCTTGCCTGGCTGCAGCTTCACTCTGCTGTTCATGCCAGTGCCAGTACTGCACACTCCCCTGCTGAGCATCTCTTTCTTGGCAGAGTGGGAGATGGGAGAACACCATGTTCCATGGCTTCCCAGCCCATGCTGGGTTGGGGGATGCTCTGGCTGCCACAGGAGCACATCCTGGTTCTTCTGATTAATTATGTCACCTTCTGAAACGGGACATAGGCTCCCGAGTCTCTTGTACAAGTCTGAAAACATTATTGTAGCAAAGCTCACGGCTTTGGAAAGGAGAGCACTGAGGACAAAATTGCTGTGGCCAAGAAGGATGAGCTGGAAACCACTGTACTTAGCACTTTTCTTGCACTGTCCACCCCGTGGATACCCACAGGAGCCTGTAAACCACCATCACCTGCTGCTCTGTGTGTGTCTGTGTTCTTCCTGGGTGTGGATTCCCCTTCCTCTTTTTCAGAGACAGGTTCATGGATGTGCCAGCAGCTTCCTGGCCGTGTGAGGCAGGGGGAAGAGCTCTCCTTTCACTTCTGATATTCCTTATCATAATCATCCTGATCATGATTTGCTGTCAAACGCAACCACATGCATGCTCCCTCCTCCAATAAACGCCAGTTTTCTTGGTGGTTTTCACAAACACAAACAGCTATAATCACACCACTCGTCCTGCTGAAAGCCCCCAGAGGAGCACGGCAGCTCAGCCCCACTGCCGGACGCGATGTGGCTGCAAGCCGCTCAACGGCTAACGGCTGCCGCAGTGATCGTGTACACCAAGCACCACCTGCTGCCCAAAAAATTAAAGCTCTTTCAATCCCTAATTACAGATTCCAAGCTGACTGCAACAGGCGTCATGTAATAACTTGCTGAAAGGCTGAAGTAACCTGAAAATCTTAACGTGCTTCTGCAGAATTTCAAACCTTAACTCCAGCCCTTACCAAACCCCAGAATTTCATGGCTACTTTGGAGTATAAGGCATTCACAACTATCAGTACTAGCCCTGTGTGGACTTTGAAATGCATAGGACTGCTCTCTACTCTGTAACCAAACTTGAGTCCTTAAACTGATAAGACAAACTGTTGTTTAAGTGACTCCAAAATTAAAAATACCACATTAGCTTCTCCTCACTTCAGCTTGGTACTTATTTGTATGACTACCCAAAAAACAAATCCTGACCCTAACTTTCAGGAAAGCTACCCAAAACTTCAGGTGAAACCTTCATTTTGTACCAGCTCTTTCTCCTCTCTGATGAGACCTTGCAAGAATACATAAACCTGACCCTGCAGTGCTAGTTGTCTCATACTCCCCTATAGCCTTCACAAAAGCATAGCAACACTAATCCTACCTGAAAATTAAGAATAAGGCACCAGATTCGTGAGGTCAGTTCCCAAATGATCTGATGCAACTTTGCCAAATATTGTAGACAAGATCCATCTGTAAACCCTGTTGTCCTAACTCCTACTGCTATGCTTACTCTTGGACCTCTGGAAAGCTTAACATCACCTACAATTCCTGCAAAATAGGAATACAACACTCAGATTCAGCCTTGAACTTGCCTCAGAGTGTCCTACAGACTGGAGAGAGAAATGTGCTTGTCAGTGTTTCATGTCCCCTTAATTTTATCTGTAGCTATATGCCCATAAGAGGGAACACAAGACTTAGGTGGAAATTAAGAATAAAGGTATTCAATTCTTTTCCTATGTTACTGTTTGGGAGGGTATCTCAAATAACTACAGGAAACTGCTGCTGAGATCTGATTTTCAAAAAGTTGTTCTGAACTGCCCTGTTGCTCAGGTAGTTTGAATGGGACCTCTACTTTTTTCCCGCCCTACTTCCCCCTTACTTTAGGCAGCCTTACCTCACATATAACCGGTAAGATGTCTCCAAAATACATTTTCTGAACTTTAAGCTGAGTGTTAACTCTCAGCCCACAGGTGCCTAAACACCTATGGCTGCTCCAACTTTGACAAGACATTCACACAGGGCTGTACCAATCCCATGGCTTTGCAAATCCAGCAGAAATCCTGCTTCTGCAACACTTGTTTTCCCTAAATTGAATCTTAATCTCAACCCTTCCTTTTGTTTTATGAAACCTGAAATTTTATTAATAAAGGGGTTCTCAGGGTCCGTTTCTTGCTTAATTCCGAGAAAGTCGCTAAATGTGGGAGGGAAAAGAAGCCCCTGCGCCAAGCCTGACTTTCCCAGTTCTCTTCATACTCAAATTTCCAGGTTAAAGACCGTCCCAAACCCAGTCAATGGGATGTTCTGTAACGTTCTCCAGCCGCGAGGCGGTGAGCCGGCAGTCAGGGAAGGGCTGACACAGAGTGGGACAGCCAGAGGAGCATCTCCCCGGGGCGGCGGGACCCCTGCCTGGGAGGGGGAGCTGCGGGCCCGCTGCTGCCCCTGCTCCCGGCTCATCCCTGCCCCTGCTCCTGGCTCATCCCGCCCCTGCTCCCGGCTCATCCCTGCCCCTGCTCCTGGCTCATCCTGCCCCTGCTCCTGGTTCATCCTGCCCCTGCTCCCGGCTCATCCTGCCCCTGCTCCCGGCTCATCCCCCCCCCCCCCCCCCCCCCCCCCCCCCCCCCCCCCCCCCCCCCCCCCCCCCCCCCCCCCGCCCACCCCCCCCTCCCCTGGTCATCCTGCCCCTGCTCCTGGTTCATCCCTGCCCCTGCTCCTGGTTCATCCCTGCCCCTGCTCCTGGTTCATCCTGCCCCTGCTCCCGGTTCATCCTGCCCCTGCTCCTGGTTCATCCCTGCCCCTGCTCCCGGTTCATCCTGCCCCTGCTCCCGGTTCATCCCTGCCCCTGCTCCTGGCTCATCCTGCCCCTGCTCCTGGCTCATCCCTGCCCCGGCTCCGCGTCCGCTCCTGTCCCGGCTCCTCTCCCGCCGCTTTCTCGACTCCTCTCCCGTCCCTGTCCCGGCTCCTCTCCCGTCCCTGTCCCCCCCCCCCCCCCTCCCCCCCCCCCCCCTGCTCCTCTCCCATCCCTGTCCCTGTCCCGGCTCCTGCCCCGCATCGCTCCCGGGGGTAGCAGCAGCAGCCAGGAGCCCCAGTTTAAACACACTGCAATTATCTAAATCCTAATCTGACCGTTTTATGTCGGCTTACGACTTTACAATAATTAGCTGCGGTGCACGAAGCGCTGCGGGCCGAGAGCTATAGAGCAGCAGCTTGTCCCTGTCCCTGCCACTTCAGCCAGGGGCACAGCTGAGTCCGACCAGAGCTAAAGCAGCAGGTGAACAATACCGAAAATACCATTTTCAGTCTTAGAATTACCTGAAAAGGAAGGGGAAATGATTCCCTTCGCATGCAATGGTAGCAAAGAAAAACTGTTATATTCAAATGTGAGGAAAACAGCCCAAATTCATCCAAAAAATGACATTGATTATTTTCAAGATACACACTGTATGAAACACAAGATGCTGAAGCGGTTTACCAAGCTAAACATTCAGGTACAACATAATAACTAAATACTAAAACCACATGCAAACATAATATTTTAAAAAATCACTCGAAAAGGAAAGCTAAATTTGAAATGTATAAAAGCATCTCATTGAGGCATACATAAATTATAATCTGTTAGGTAAAGCCAAGAAGAAAACTAGAAGATATCTTCCTAGAGCACAGAGAAAGCCCCAAACAATAATAGGTAGCATATAAAAAATGAGTAACAGATGGACCAACTGGAGGATTGTGCTTAATGTAATTAACATTAGCACTTACTGGTAACGGTTAATGGTCCTATACCATCACACCTCCCAAAACAAAGCCTGATCAGGGACGCATCAAAGGACATGAAGTGAACCCTGAGGCATAAGTGCCATTTAGATCATGTTGAAGACATTTTCATCAATCTTCATGAGAAGTAACAGCTATTGGAGAGAAAGAGATGTGAGCAAGTTTCCGTCTTGTAATCTCTACATTTTCTTAAGTAACTAGAATTTTTCAAAAAAATATTGTATATGGCTAATTTCTTCTCATGTCTCTGGTACTGACTCTGAAAGATTTACATCCCTTCAGCTGTTATTCAATAGTAGGAGCCTATCTGAAACCACTGTTTTGCATTTGAAGAATGCAGGAATATGAATTTACTGAAATTCTCCAAGAAGACAAAGAAATATTTAGTACATGCAAGACAAGTCTCTAAAAGGTGGAAATGTTTGTGTCACTAGAAAACCCTTTGCATTTTTTACTAAAATTTTAAAAAAATGTGCTTCCATGCGAAGTTGCTGAAGTGCCACTTTTTTCAGTCAGAATAATAGTTCTATTCAAAACAACTTCATTGTTCCTTTGGAAAGTAGAGGTTAAAAATAATAATATCAGTAAACCCCTTTTTGCTCATAAGATCTTGTATTTGAAAGCTCATCGGTGTTGTAGTTTGATAAGAGGACTTGAAAAAGCAGCAATGTGCAAACTCAGATGGCATTCACTAGGCACTATGGTTGGTTGACTTCTAGCCTCTTCTTCATCACGCTTGAGAACAAAATGAAAAAAAAAAAAAAAAAGTCTTAAGTCCCTCCTAAAAGCAAATACTATCTAGGAGAGATACCTTTTGAACTATTTTGTATTCACAAGAGCAGAGCCAGCTTGTGAATCTGAGTTTTCGTGCTTGTCGGGTCTGTCTGCAGGACAGGTTCTTCAGTGCCATCTTCTGGTGGGCACGCTGGCCGGGAAGACCAGCTGAGGCACTGAAGCTTATGTAGGGTTGAGAAGATGGAATGTCAATACAGATATTTATTTCTGCCAACTTATTAAACAGAATGACACAATCTATCAGCAGATAATTTTTTTTTCTGCACATGACTTGTATAATTTGAACCATGAATTGTTATCCTTGAATACATACACATATACATATATATGAATTTACTTGTATGCAAATAAATGGAGCCCATAGAACATTACTACTCCATGTCTAGAATATATGAGAAAGATTTTTTTTTTCAAATGTGAAAAAATATGAAAAAATGTGAAGATATATTTTTTGATTGGAATTAGCTTTCTTATTTTCATCATCTAATAAATATTTGCTCAATTGAGTACACAGTAAAAGGACATCCCCATCTTGTCTGCCAGAAAAAATAGACAATTTTTGCAAAGGAGAAGAGGGTCATTGTCATTATCATCATTTTATTGCTGACTTTACAGCAACCCCACTGTGCCATCTTCAATTATGTATGTGCTGAGCTGGACTGAGGACAGAGGTGGAGAAAAAGAGAAATTTGTGCTCAGATATTACAGTAATTCCAGAGCAGAACAGAGCACCCACAGACAGAATCCTGCTCCTGTGTGACCATAGCATGGTCCTGGATGACAAACAGAGGAACCTGTTGAGGCTCCACCAGCAACTGCTGTGAGCTCCCATGGCCCCTGCAGATCCTGGAGCACAGCAGTAGCTCTCTGCACATTTTAATTGTGCAAGGCAACTGGCAGCTGGTATAAGTTGCAGACATTCTTCATCTTCTCTAATTTATTTTGGAAGTTGATTGGGAATGCAGGAGGCATATGAGCACTGAAATGGCTTTAAGTTACCTTGTTCTGTTGCCTCCCCCACTCCTCCCACTCATCTGCACAGCACTGCCCCCACTGCCATCCATCTCTCCACCACGGCAGTAATACACCCAAATGAACTCCTGTGCAGGTGCTCTGTTTCTTTTCTATTGCCTGTATGAAGTAAAATATCGGATTTTTTTTGTTTGTTTGATCTTTTGCTTCATTTTATATTCTAATGGCTGTATGTCACTGAAGGCTTGTTTTCAGCCTCTTGTAAACTACCTCACTATAATGGCCAAAAATATTATCCCTAATTTGTTTTTTTAACAGAAAGAATTGGAGATATTTAACTTAACTGGAAACAAAACAAAAGAAAGCCTCACTTAAGTTGCCTTTAGCATAAGGTTTACTTAACAATTCCAGGCATTTAAAGAAAGGAGGTTTTCTTCTATTTGTAAAAAGGATTCATAGAAAATACTAAAATTTTAAATCAAATAAATGTTAGCATTAAGGCTGTTAGAAGCAAGCTTCTGATGGTTGATGCATGCAGTCCTGTGTCACTAGCGATGGGCACTGAATGCCACCTTCTCTGAGTCTGATACAGACTGTTGCGTGTTTCTTCCCAAATGTTGCTGTTAATCCTTTTACAGATCTCCCTCCAACCTGGTCTTAAAGAACATCAGTATTTTGCTGGATTTTTTCTTGATAGTGTGGTTTCTGACTAAAACAATCGTATTGGCCAGATAAATGAAAGCTGCCATGTCTCCAAACTGAAAATGTAGATCTAAGCAGGGTTGTGTGCCTGTTCTTCAGACTGAACAAGCACAGGTGACACATCAGGGCTAATTGGAGTGAGAAGGAAACATGCTGCAGATGGACAGTGCAGTGAGTAGGATGTCATGGGCTTAAGCCATCCAGGGAGACTTCAGCTGCACTGAAGACATCTCAGGGATCTTAACGTTATACTCTGTATTTCTTCTTCCACTGGTGCCTTTTAAAAATCACTTTTTAAAATGCTATTCTCTATTGTCTTGTTGGTTTTGAGGTTTTTTGTGTTGCCAAAAATATTCTGTAAATATACCACAGCATGAAGCCTGAGGATAAATATACAGAAATGAAAAAATCATGGATGTCTTCTCCACTGTTTCATATATGAAATCATCAAAAACAGATCTGCAGGGCACCTGAAGAGTGATCAGGTGAGACTTCTCCACTCCTGTTGAAGGATAGGTTTAACACCTCCTTTCAACAGTGACCACTCTGCAAAGCAGTGGAGAGAAGGGTTATTTATGTGCTCTTGTTCAAGTGAACATAAACAACTGGATGCTCTAGCAAACTGACAATAGACTACTGACAAAGGGCCAGATGCTCTTATCCACTTGCAAGGGTGAAGAGGGACAAAATGAGTAAATATTTATATTATCATAGTGGCATGTAACTGGAGCCCAGTTGTAAAGAAGACAGTGATTTACAAGCATGTTCCTCCCCTCTTGGGAATCTACATAAACCAAGCAAAGCTTCAGCACTGAGGAAAAAAACTGACAGAAGGACTAAGCCAGATGAGAGACCTACTGGTTTTCAGGATATTCTTTTCTCTGGGCTCAGATGATGACTAGGAAAGAGAAGTGTTTTCCTGGGCAAGAGTCACCACAAATTAATAGGAAAGGTCTAGCTGGTACATGAGAGAAGTGTGTGTGCATTGTGGCACAAAACTTCAGTCCCAGCACCTCAGAAATACTCTCACCTAGAGCTTTAGACTAAAGCTCAGCATGAAGGATGTCTCTGCAAGATTACTCAAGTCAGAACATCCTTAGCTGTTGCATCACTGGCTGCTCATGCCGTAACTCCACTACAGCCAGCCTTTCTCCAAAGGGCACCTGACAGGCCACAGTGTGTAGTTCATTCCTCATCTACTGCTTTTTTCAAGCTTGTCCACACTTCTCCCACAATTACTTAGAGTCATGGCCATCAGTTCTCCTCCACTGAGCACCTCAACAAGGCTTCCACCTTGCCAACTGCAAGATCGCAGAAAGTTATTTTTGCACAAGAACTTACATTAAATATTTTGGAGTTTAGACATATTTTTGGTCCTAATGGGCACTTGCCTTCAAAAGTCCTTGGAACATGACTGCAGGCTATTTATGTTTATGTTGTGCTTGGTCTCAGCCCTAAGGCCTTGATATATCCATACCTCCTGTGGGTGAATTTTAAGATTGCCCCCAGATGATGGAGAGCAATAAAATCACACTCTGCAGGAAGTGATATAAGAACGAAAATGCTTTTTGGACGACAAGATACCATCTTTTATGTGTTTCTTTGCTGTGAAAGAGGGCAGACAAAGTGTGTTATCTAATGTTTATCTTGTCCTTTGTGGATTAGAGATGGAGACACCTCCTCGAGACACAGAGAAGGAGCACATCATGTCACTGGAGTGTTGGGACAAGCACACTCATAGCTGGGATGTTAATGTCCCAGGAGCATCTCTGAAAAGCAGTCACGTGTGATGACACACACTCTTAGGCATTGGACACAATGCTGGGAACTAACAGTGGCAATGATGGCGGTGAAAGGGAGTGGTGGCAGGAATGGCAGAGGAAGGCAGTCACTTAAACGGCTGGTGTGTATAACTAAGAATGTGCTCATATACACTTAGAATGCCTAGCAAGAGTTTCAGTTGACAGCTCTGTTCTACAGCTGTAGAGGTTATGCTGTGCTGTGATGGGAAATGATTCTCCACCATGCCCAGCTGACTGTGGAGCACTTAAAGCACAGACCCAGGTGTGAACTCACCCCAAGAGGTAAAAACAAAGCCGCATTATGTAATAAGATTTAATGATTATTTGAATCTCTTTTTCCATCCCTGTGGATCATTGATTTAACCTTTCTTGTTTTGTTCTCAGGATATTGCTAAAACAAGTAACCATGTCCTGAGATTAATCAGGATCATTTTTTTATATAACCCTTTAGGAGCGTTTCAGCTTTTACTTTCTTCAATAAAGGAACACTAACAGAAGCAGTAGCTTTGTTAGGAAGTGCAAAATGTTGGCAAAATGTTCAGATTGGATGGCCACAGGGAACAAATGCATAAGCTGTTATGTGCACAGCCTGGGGTTCAACCATTATTTTCTCTCAGAGGAAAACAAAAGCAGACCTTTTAAAGCCACCACTAAGGAGATTTCTATTTAGAGAATATGCAATAACTCATATTGAGACAAGATTTTAATCTCAGCAAAGCTTTGGATAATCTGCTGGCACCTGTGTTTGATGCTCTTCCACCCCATTGCACTGCTTAGACAGAGGCCAAAGGCCAGATCCTGCAAGTGTGTTTGTGGCAACAGTCCTGCTTATGTGAGGGAGAGTTTTAGCAGAAAAGAGGCAAAGAGTGGTCAGGATCTACCCTTGAAAGTGTCTCCTGTTGGGAAATGACACCAGTGTCATCTTCTTTTATATTCCTTTGGAGCCTCATATTCTTTTTAACAAGCACTGTGCCAGTCGACATTATTTGCTGTGGTAGATATCACACCAATGCCTTGTGCTGCCTTGCTGAGAAAACAGTGTGAAGTGTAGACCACTCAGTCTGAGGGAACCAGGAGAAATGTAATATTTAGGATGGTTTTAGAAAAAATTGGGAAAGGTTTTTCAGGGGTAGATCTCAACTGCTGGAGGCTGTATATCAGCCTGTGTGTGATCCAGAGGGATTTTTGTAAAGGTTTCATGATACAAGCAAGCAGGGATGGTTTTGGAAATGTGTAGATACTGTTGTAGATGCTGTGGAGTCTTGTTGCTGCTGAGGCCCCTGTGTGCAACTGAGATATGAACTCCAGCTAACAAGTGTCATCTTTGTAGGAGTTCAGCCTCTGCAGGTCAAGGAAAGAGAAAGAAATGTTGAAAAAAAAAAAGGGCTTGGGTGTGATAATTTGATAATTTGAGCACACTGTGAATGGTGCTGCAAAAGGAGATAACGTGGCTGGGCAGAGGAAAGAAAAGGAAAAAATCTACATTGATATATCTTACATAGATATGTGTATCTTTCATCCCCTTACAAATGAGCATTATTCATTTGAAAGAGTTAAACATAACATCAGATTCTCTCCTTCTTTGATTCTGTGATTCATGTGTCCCATTTTAAAGTCTACACCCTGTGAAGAGGAGTGCATTATCAAGGAAAGAGGCTTGCCAGGGACAGAAGGTAATTTCCCGTAGCAGGTGCGTACAGCAGGTGGTACACAGTGTACCTGCAACGAAAAGGTAGATTTAGGCTAAGATTTTATTTAATATGGAAAACTTATTGCATCCTGAGCCACTACTGGGGATGTGCCAAAAATCGTGTCTGCAGCATGATTTATTACGTGAAAATACCACC
Organism: Entomyzon cyanotis; assembly: GCA_024500445.1. Taxonomy (NCBI): domain Eukaryota; kingdom Metazoa; phylum Chordata; class Aves; order Passeriformes; family Meliphagidae; genus Entomyzon; species Entomyzon cyanotis. Next base: position 13,289,224 of record JAKEPQ010001027.1, on the reverse strand, counting down.
GAACTAATCAGTGCAGTTACTAATTAATACAAATCTGCATTTTTGCATAAGCAATTAGTGCAAAGAGAGTGCAATGAAAGAGGAAGTTTGACTCATTTAATCTCAGTGCCTATTCAAGCGGAAAGACCCACTAGGGCAAGGCACTAGGATCTACATTTGGATTTTTTTTCCTTTTGATTAGTTAAAGGAACTAAAAGGTCAAATTATCAATATTTAATTCAAATGGAAATGCATTTGTTCAAGAGGAAAGAAAACACTTTATTTAAACAAGGTGGGACTCTGGGGGTAAATGCCTGGATCAAAAATAATTAGATTTTGCAGTTACAACAGCATCTAAATCCCTTCTGATAAGAATCCTTTTTCCTAATAACAGAGGTGGTTTGACACCGATAGCAAAGACTGCTGAGTCTATTTAAACTGTAGCTCAGGCGGTAGCCAGCCTACCAATACAATTTAGACATTTACTTTAATGGTACGTACTTCTCTGATTTGTTTTTTTTTTAATCAATTTGAATTATATTTTAAATCTATTGTGATTTCATAATTGTGTGCACTTGACTAAAAGTAATTTAAAAAGCTGATAATTAAACCTTGGTGGTGATGTATTTTCCATTAACTAAATAGAAGTTTACATTTATAGAATTAAAATAACAACAGCATTTATTTAGCGGGGAAAGGCTCAATAAAATTAATACACTCAGTTTTAAGGGGGAAAAAGGCAGAAAAAGCACCTTAATCAGACGTACCAATTTCGAGCCCAGCTGTACATTGTGTCGTAGAGAGACGCTACGAAGTGCGATGCGGTCGCACCCCGCACCGACCCGGTACCGGAGCGGCACTTCACAGCGCTGTTCTCCCCCGGTGATTGCCAAGGCACGGCAGCGGAGCAGGCTGCTCCCAGCTCCGAGTGATCCGGGCGATCGGGCTGCCCTCTCCTCCCGTCCCCTCGTCTCGCCGCCGCGTTTGGAAATGGGCGAGCGGGGGAAACCCACGGGCACAGCAGAGCGAGCCCTGCCCCAGCCCGATGCCCGATGCCCGGCCGGCGGTGCTCCGGCCGCACGGTGCGATGGGGGGCGGTGGGACGGAAGGACAGGGACAGCGGGGAGAGACGTTTTCCCGTCTCTTTTTTTATTCAGGATAACCTTCGGGTTTTGTGCGGGTGCCTCTCTGGAGAGGGAGGGAAACCTGACAGGGAAAGGAGAACAGCCCGGGCTACCCGGGCAGTAAATCACTCGCTCAATTATAAACGCGGCTTCCTCTCTCCAATAGCTCCAAGCTATTTGGGAAGGCATCTTTTCCCCGCACTCTCGCAGGTGCAATATGAATCAATTATCTTAATTAAGATAATGCCGCAAACCCAAGAGATTTCATCGGGAGCGGATTTCGCGCTCCGGACAACTGTAAGGCGTTTCCACAGCGCTGCTTCCCCCGCAACAAACCCCCCTCCCGCCCGGCTGGGACAGGGCTCAGCCCAAGCGGCGACCCGCGGAGGGGCCGCGCTCGCCACCGCCGCAACCGGGCCCCAGGCGGCCCCGGGAGCGCCTCCTGGCAGGGCCGGGAGCAGCAGCTGAGCGGCAGCGGGGGATGCCGGGCCGGCCGCAGCTTTGTTGGGACGCGTGCGGCTCGCGTGCCGCGCCGCGGGAGGAGGGGAGGCGGCGGGAGGGGAGCGAGGGAGGGAGGGCAGAAAGGAAAAAGAGAAGGGAAAGAAAAGAAGAAAAGAAATAGGAAAAAGAAAAGGAAGGGCAAAAGGAAAAATTTTTAAAAAATAATTTTATTGTTTTTTAAGAAGGGAAAAAGAAAATCAAAGGATTCAGGAGGAAAAATAAACGGAAGCCGAATTAGAAGCCAGATGGAGAAGGAGGAGTCTGTAGGTCAGAGAAAAAAAAAAAAAAAAAAAGACACGCTTGAAGCGATAAAAATCAAGCGGCTGGGCGAAGAGGAGAAACAGGGAAGGTGGGAAACTGGAGCCATTGAGGCAGGGGACGGCCCGAGTAGGGAAGGCAGAGCCGCTTGCCTGGGAGATCGGGAGGACGAGCAGTGCCGAAGCAGCGGGAAGAGCGGGAAGGATGAAGGCGGAGCGGCAGAGAGCCCCGGCGCCCCCGGAGCGCAGCGCTGGTCCCCGGCCCCGACGGGCGGCACGGATCAGTGCCTCGTACCTGTCGGCCCGGCTTCTCCACGGCCACGCGTGTACCCTCGCCAAGTGCCCGGGACGGAATGAGCCGGGCTCGGCGGGTTTAAGCCCCTCTATCCTTCGGCCTGCCTCTTTATTTTTCTCTCTACTTGTCTGTCTATCGACAACGTGTTGAATTTATTTTTCTCCCCCTGAAGATGACTGTGTTGATCACACTCAGAAGCACACGAGCACCCCAAAGTTCTCAGCGCTCACCGAGATCCAGTTTTCTGCCAGTGCCTTCCTCCCAGTTTTTTTGCCTGATGTTTCCCCAGCGCCCACACTCCCGGGTGTATTCCCAGACAGTCCCATGCAAAGGGACATTTCCCAGCAGCCGAGACAGGGCTAGACCAGACCCATCTCTCTCCTGGGCCCTTCAAACCTGTTCGAACCTCACACCTTCCAAAACGCGTCCGCGCCAGCAGCTCGGCTGCCCCGGTAGCTCCCGTTAACGGGGTCGCGCTCCCGAAGGGCTGCCGGCCCGGCGGGAGGCCCGGCTCAGCCGCCCAGGCTGCGGGCATGCTCCCGGATCCTGGCCCGGGGGCGTCTCCATGGCCAGAGAAGGCTCGCTACGGGCCGGGGCTACCCTTCAGACGGTCGGCGTTGGCTCTTCCCTCCCCTCCGCGCCGCAGGGAAGGGCCGCACCGCCGATGGTGCCCCGCTCCTGCCCCACTCACCCGTCCCGGCGGCACACACCGCGCTGCTGGCCCTCCCTTCCCACCGAGAACCGGCCAGCTTTGGAATAACAAAATGCAGCCGGCTGCCCTCTGTATTTGATTACCGAGAAGGCGAACATCCCCGGAGTCCCCTCCTGCTGCCCCGCCGGCCCCGGGCTATGTAGGTCACCAACAGGAGAGAAACATCTTAAAAATAACCCGACCTGGAAAAATATCTTCCGAATCCATATCCTCAGGGAGGAACGATTTGTTTTGCATTTAAAACCTCAAGAGGCGAAAATGATTTTATTTTTATTGAATAAATATCCGGATCACGCGTGCCGGTAGCATAGCTATCATGCGAGGGTGCTATCTCCCTCCTTAAGGTGCATCCCTAAGGTTTGGCGGGGTTCGCAAACTCCGCCGAGGCGTTTAAAGACTCCAAGGCCACCACTCGGCATCTTTCTTCCAAACTTCCCGTTAACCGGCAGCATTCCCACCGAAAACCCGGGAAAAACGAAGCGGGGTTTACTCCAGGCATTAGGACAGACCGGGGTGGGTCACAACAGCCCCGGGACGTCCGTTTTCCCCAGCACTGGAGAAAACCGGGAAAGGGGGAAGGGAAGGTTTGTGGCGGCGAGGGTGCGGCAAGGACTGGGACAGGGAGTCTCCGGGGGTCAGAGGCGCCCGTTAGGAGATGCTAAGGGGGCGCACCCCAGAACAATGGGAACAATGCGGCTCCGCGGTGGCGGGTGAGGAGCGGAGCGGAGCGGAGCGGAGCGGTACCAGCGCGCCGCCGCCAGCGGGGTCCGCCCGGTGACAGATGGCGCGGCCCGGCGGGTCACCGCGGGCGTGGCGGCTCGGCGGGCGGGCGCGCGGCCGCATACAAATAAGGGGCGTCACGTGGGGGGGCGCCGCCGCGCCTGACGTGGGCGGCCATATGGCGCGTGCCACCGGGCGGGGCGGGGCGCGGGGCGGGGCGCAGGCGCGCGGGGCGGCGGCGGCCGCGCGGTACCCGGGACCCGGTGCCGGCCCCCCGCCGCGCATCCTCCGTCCCGCTATATAACGGGGGGAGCCCGGCGCTGTGCAACCTCGGGAAAAAAAACCACCACACACGCGCGGCGCCCTCGCACGGAGAGCTGTGCCGGGGTTATGAGACCGTCACCGCGCAGGAGAGGCTGAGCAACGGAGGTAACGGGAAACCGCGTTTTGCCCCCGCGGGAAAAGGGCTCGCGGCGGCTGCCGGGGTGGGAGAGGACCCTGCGAGGTCGGGGCGGACGAGATTTGTCTCTGCCGGAATGGCTTCGGGTTTTATTGTCGCTTGCAGTCTTTCCTGCTGGTGTGTGCGGGCACACCTGTATCCATCCATATACGCACAAATACGTATGTGTATACATACATATATGTATATGTAAACGCGTAAATAAATATGTATATGTGCCTCCACTTATGCAGACGCATATTACATATGTTAATATGCTTCTACCGACGCACCTCCGAACTTTCAGCTCTCTTCCCTCCGCGGAGCGCGATCGCCACGGTGCCCGCGCAGGCTGCGCCTCGGCGGGCGGGCGGCATTGTTTCTTCCCGGTGTGCCCGACGCTACCGGGGGGCAGTCGCAACCCCACACGAAAGATCGCCGCGGGAAGCGGGGGAAGCGATGCCCGTTTGCAAGAGAGGGGACAGCGGTCACGGGAAGCTGGGGGCAATCCCGCACCTGTTACCGCGGGCAGGGGCCGCGGGCACCCAGCGACAGTCCCATGGACGAAGGCGGGACCGGGGGAGCAGGTGCTCGGCGCCCGCCGGGGAGACACAAGCCCCACGCAAGGAGGCGGCAAGGGGGAGCGGCGGGTGCAGGCGTCACAGGCGCCATCCGTCCCCGCAGGTGCCTGCCCTCTGTGTGCGTGTGTCCGCCTTCCCCTGCTCGGTAAAAATGTTTGAGGATTTTTTTTCAAAACAAAACAAAACAACCCACGCTTGGTCCACTTGCGTCGTGCCTCCCTGGCTGCTCCCCGCACGCATAATCTGCTTATATTCCCCGCTAATATCGGCGAGTTACATAATGGCATTTGAACATATGTCAACTTAATTACAGGGCAGAAACGGGGAGACAATTAAAAGTTTGCCCTGGCACGGTGGGGAATCCAGGGCTTCCCTCGGGAGGGGGCGGTGGGACCGGAGAGCGAAGCGCGGACAACTTCTCCCCGCGGGCGGCCGTGCGGGGCCACGGGCGCTGCTCCGGGTGCTGACAGGTCTCTTTTCTGTCTCCTCCGCGATGCAGAGGCTCACCATGACCAAGTCGTACAGCGAGAGCGGGCTGATGGGCGAGCCCCAGCCGCAGGGCCCCCCGAGCTGGACGGACGAGTGCCTCAGCTCCCAGGACGAGGAGCACGAGGTGGATAAGAAGGAGGAGGACCTAGAGGGTCTGCACGCCGAGGCCGAGGAGGACTCGCTGCGGAACGGCGAGGAGGAGGACGAGGAGGACGACTTGGATGAAGAGGAGGAGGAAGAGGAGGAGGAGGAAGACGACGATCAGAAGCCCAAGAGGCGGGGCCCCAAGAAGAAGAAGATGACCAAGGCGCGCATGGAGCGGTTCAAGCTGCGGCGCATGAAGGCCAATGCCCGGGAGCGGAACCGCATGCACGGGCTGAACGCGGCCCTGGACAACCTGCGCAAGGTGGTGCCCTGCTACTCCAAGACGCAGAAGCTCTCCAAGATCGAGACCCTGCGCCTGGCCAAGAACTACATCTGGGCGCTCTCCGAGATCCTGCGCTCGGGCAAGAGCCCGGACCTGGTGTCCTTCGTGCAGACCCTCTGCAAGGGCCTGTCGCAGCCCACCACCAACCTGGTGGCCGGCTGCTTGCAGCTCAACCCGCGGACTTTCCTCCCCGAGCAGAGCCAGGAGGTGCCGCCGCACGTGGCGGCAGCGGCGGCGGGCGCGCCCTTCCCGGCACATCCCTACCCCTACCAGTCTCCGGGCTTGCCCAGCCCGCCCTACGGCACCATGGACAGCTCCCACCTCTTCCACCTCAAGCCGCCGCACGCCTACGGCGCCGCGCTGGAGCCCTTCTTCGAGAGCGGGCTGGCGGAGGGCGCCAGCCCCGCCTTCGACGGGCCGCTCAGCCCGCCCCTCAGCGTGAACGGCAACTTCTCCTTCAAGCACGAGCCGGCCGCCGACTTCGACAAGAGCTACGCCTTCTCCATGCACTACCCCGCCGCCGCCGCCGCGCTGGCCGCCGCGCCCGCCCACGCCGCCATCTTCCCGCCCGGCGCCTCCCGCTGCGAGATCCCGGTGGACGGGCTGGCGCCCTACGAGGGCCACCCGCACCACGAGCGCGTCCTCAGCGCCCAGCTCAACGCCATCTTCCACGACTGAGCCTCGCCGCGCCCCGCCGCCCGCCACCGCCTTGTTTACAGGGGCAGCCCGGCGGGTCCCGCCGCCGCCTCGGGGCCGCCGCGTCCCCCCGCTCACCCGCTGTCCGTGCTGCCGCTCCTCGGAGCGACGCTGTAAATTGGGGTAGGGGCACTGGGATCGCGTCAATTACCTGATCGGGATAACAAAATCACAAGCAATAATTAGGATCTATGCAATTTTTAAACTAGCGATGGGCCAATTACAAAATATATATGAAATCTATATTTTTCAACCAACGTTTTACTACTTGTTACCTTTCCCATGCTGAATTATTTTGTTGTGATTTTGTACAGAATTTTTAATGACTTTTTATAACGTGAATTTCCTATTTTAAACCATGCAGCTTCATCAATTTTTATACATATTGGAAAGGTAGAATTATATCTAATTTATACAAAATGATTTAACTAATTTAAACCAGCAGAAAAGTGCTTAGAGAAGTTATGTTGCCTTAGCACTTCTTTCCTTTTCAAAGAGATGAAGAAGAAAAAAAATGCACAATCCGGGCAATTTCTTTCCCATGCAAGTCTCTTTTTTCTTTCTTTTTTCTTTATTTCTTTTTCCTTTGCCCCGTACGATAAGAACCAGATCCTCTAGGTCTTGAGAAAATATAAGAACGATAGACTTATTTTCTATTAAAACATATCAATTCAACACATTACTTGCACAAACTTGTATATAAAGATTATAAGCAAATGCCAACACCCTTTTAAAATCGAAAGCTGCTTGACTATCACATACAATTTGCACTGTTTCTTTTTAGTCTTTGAACCCCTTGGCATTCCGTGGTTTTGGTTTGTTGTTTTTTTCTTTTTTTTTGTTTGGTTGGGGTTTTTTTTGTTTTGTTCTTTTTTTTTCAAGATAACTTGAAGATGTTAATGTTTCAGGCGATATAAATGCATGATTTTGTACATGTTCACACAATCCGTGGTTGTCATATGCTCATTTTATAAATCTGAACCGAAATCTAATCAGGTTGTTAAAGTCGGGCTATATACCTATTGTAGTCGATTAGTACGGTGGCTTGAAACAAATTCAAACCATTTAATCCGTAATTAGAACAATAGCTATTGCATGTACAATGCAGTCCAGAATAAGTGCTGTTTGAAATGTAACGCTGGTTCAACTGGAATCAATCTGTACTGTAATTTTGTTTGTAATCCTGTATATTATGGTGTAATGCACACTGGGATTTTAGAAAAAAAAATCCATCCTTTGGCAACAACATAGTATTGAACATTTGGTCGAATGTTGCATTTTCCTTAAATGTGATTTTTTTTTTCTTAGTGTAAGTAATTCCTATGGGATTATTGTTTTATTCGGATAGCTCATGAAAGGTGCAACACTTATTATTTGTAGAATAAAATTGGACTAAAAAAAGGACACGGATTCTTTACTTACCTTGAGGAGCACGAGGGGCGGGCGGGCGGGGGTGCTGGTTTGTTTACAGCGAGCCCGGCTATTTGCAATGCTGATTTGGTGACTAGGGGAGCGAACGGGGCAGAAGCGCAGCTCGCCTGGGAGCTGCGCTTGGCGGTGCGGGCTGCGCCGGGCACCCGCACTCTCCCGGCCGGCCCCGGCCAGCTCGGCCCGGCCCTGCCGCCCGCGGGGCTCTCCTCCCGGGCCGCGGGGGTGTCCTCAGCCAGCCCCGGGCCGCGGGGGTGTCCTCAGCCAGGCAGGAGCTCCCCGCTGCCGGCCGGAGCCGCACACCGGGAGCGGGCGCTTCGGCCCGGCGCGGCGGCAGCAGGTGCGCCTTCCCCCGCAAGGCAGACCTGCACCCGCGCTATCGATTCGTCCTCCCCTCCTCTTCCCAGACGGGAAACGTGTTCCTTTAATCTTCACTGATTATTCTGGGGCTTAGGAAACCCGGAGACACAACCTGCGGGAGAGCAATTCCCCTAATGATCAGGAACAATTATCAACAGGTCTTCGCCTCCGACCGTCAGAAACAGATTGAGGACGTTACCTGAAATACTTTATATGAAGCCTGTCACAAAGCAGAGGTATTTCACAAATATCATAAATCTTGTTAAAACCAGCAGAAAGTGGACAGGTTTTCCTACGGATGAGGGTTTTTTGTTTGTTTGTTTGGTGGTTTTTGGGTTTTTTTTTGTTTGTTTGTTTCCAGGAGAAATCGCGCTACTGGCGTCTATTTTAAAGGTGGTTATAGCTACGGAAATCCAACGTGTAAGCATGGCAAACCTGTCCTAGCAGTTCAGCACCCCCCGCTGCCAGGTTTCCCCCTTAAAAACATGCTAAAAATTAATTGCAATGCTGACTGATGCTTTTTGCAGCATCTCCCTGTGTTTCGCCCGGGCCTGCAGCTCCACACTCAAAAACTGCTGCTGAATCTGAAAAGAAAGAAAGCAAAAGTCAACTTTTCAAGCACCCAATTAACCTTTCCCAGTCAGTGGCAATACAGCTAAATGTGCCCTAGATAACCCAAGGGGGGTAAATGAACGACGATTTTTCAGATAAAATTGAAAAAGCTGACCCAGGCTTGCTTGCCTTTTGGTTATGCGCCTTCTTCTTAAACATAAGGATTCTTCTAGTCAGTCAAGGGGCAACTCACATGCCACCATCTTTTATTCAAAGGCAGGCACAGATGTTCCTTCTGCAGGGGAGGTTTTAATTTATGAAAATGATATTGTTTATGCATGAATGCACTCTGCATAACACACAGTACTTCCATCTGATGAGAGAAATACCACAGAACCAGTGCCAATGTCAGGAACATATTCTGCAAATTTAGTTGCTTAAATGTTTAATGAATATTTGGAAGGCATTTCCAAACCACAAGAAACCTTTTCAATTACTTTTTCTTTTTCCACTGTTGATAACAAAATTCAACTCCTCCAGCCAATGCAACCTACTTAAAAGACCTGCCTAGGCTATCTCAATGTTTGCTACTGTGATAGTTCAGAGAAAGGAATATTTTAATGTTATGAGCAACCTAATAAGGAAAATTAATTAGGCATTTTGGTAACTAGAGGCTCTATTTTACAAATCACTTGTGAGTTTTGTTATTTCAATTAGTTTTGGGTGGTTTTTTTCCTATCACCACCCTCTTAAAATATTGGCCACCTTCCCCCCTCCCCCGCTTTGCTGATGCTTCTGATGTCTCCATGATATTTCTTTCATACTATTAGCATCAAGCCAAATGTTGAAATTTCTGCTCATGACTCCCACAGGAAGGTCTATCAAGGTCTCTTTTAATGGAAAGAATTACTCACACTGTTCCTCTCCTATGAACATATCGCTAATTAACTAAGGCTATCGTGGGATTATCTAACTTCCGCATGCAGAGAAAACTCGGGGGGTTGATTTGTACCCCCCACACATTGGGTCATCCAGCACAGGCCTAAAACTATTTTTAGGGCTGGTTGTGACCAAAGGCCCTTCCCTCCATCTTTATGACATCTGACAGCAGAAATTGCTCTGCCGCCTGTGCATGCTCGAGGTTAAATCTGCAGGTACAGTATAGAAGTAACAGTCACGACTTGCAGCTCTTCCCTTCTTGATGTTCCAAAAAAACAGAAGAGGATCTGGAGGTTGTGGTCCCATTGTTGGCTGTGCCAGACACAGCTGAGGCCCCAGCTACAGCAGAGGAATGTGAAATGGTGGAATTCCGGGTTACATCCACAAGATGTCTGAGAGACCAAAGTCTCTGGTTCTACCTAGCCCAAATGAACAGTGTGCCTGAACAACATCAGACTTTGGCCAGTGCGCTCAGAAGGAGTCTCCAGGTGAAGGGAAGTGGATTCAAGGAGAACCAAGATTCCTGAATTCACCAGAAGAAAACAGAGGGCCATTTTCTCCAAAAGATACTGTTACAGAATATTAATAAACTAACATGTAAAAGCATCATGCAATTCCAGAGGTAATAAGAATTAATAGAAGTAAATCCAACCAAAGTATTGAGAGCAAGTAAAAAAAAAAATCTTTTCTATCTTCTGTAACAGTAAAACATCTTGCAATTATTTCAATATTGTAACTGATTAAAACTAGATCCACCATGACCTTATCAATTTCTTTTGACATATTAAAAACATGAGTCTCTTCTGTAAAAAAATACTTCTGTTCAAAGAACCATATTGTCAAATAGTTTTAGAAAGTACAGAGTTAATTTCCATTCTTATATATATATATATATATATATATATATATATATATATGTAGTATCTTAAGATAAAAAATCCAACAAAACCCACTCATTTTAAAATCATTCATATTGAGGAAAAATAGAAATTACACTTGGAGTTCTGCCTGGTACTGTATCAGGGAAAATATGCAGAAATTGGTCTTTGTTTTTATTGACCAAGATGGGTTGTATGGTAATTATTTCAGAAATAATAAATGGTCTACACCCTTTCCTTTAGCTGAAAATCCCACATTACAAAAAACCCTTGAAAAACATAGTACAGAAATGCATGCTGAAATAGTAAGCTGAAGATCTACAAATAGGCTGTTATTTAGATATCTACATAAGTGTTTTTTAAATAATTCATATATGTATTTAACAAACTGTCAGAAGCTATGCAATACAAAATTAAAACTGACAATGCTCTCAAAGCATTCTCTTAAGTATTTAGGTTGCCTACAGGGTATGTAAAACATAGAATATCAGCCCTAGTTTTCAGTTCCCCAGCTTGTAGTATTTTGCAGCATAGAGTTAACTGCATTTTGCATGAAATGAAATAAAAGCAACTAATATTTACACATCTACCAACTCTGTGACAGCAATAGAAAATGACTCAGAGAAAAAAAATTACCTTAAGAAGATAGCATACCAACCTTAATGCAAAGAAAAGACAGTGTCCTCTGATCAACACATTCTCATTTTATAGTCTTCCCATTACCACATTTTTCTCTGTTGTTCTGATTAAGATTAATTTCAATTCATGGGGGTATCAGGAATGGTTTCAACTTCAGGCTGCATTCCTGCAGCTTCTTATACCTGCATAATAACTCAGTTGTTCTTGTTGTTCTCTTTGGAAAGGTTTGTCCATTTCCTTACCTACTTTTCTTTCTCTGTTCTTTAATACTTTCCTTTCTTTTGAAAATATAAAGATGTGTAGCAATAGTAATGCTCTCTTCTACAGACCATTGATGCCATTTGCCTTCAGAATGATTTATGGCTTTGCTTATCGTGCAAAAAACTTGGTGTTCTGTTTAATGTCACTTCTTCATGGTAAACCAACTCAACAGAGCTGAATTAATATTGAGATTATTAATAACAACAGAGTCTTTTCTAAAGTAGACATGTAAGAAGGGAGCATACTTAGGAGAGCTAATATCTGTGAATGAACAGCTGAAGTATAACTGAGTATACACTAAACCCTCATTGTATAAACACACACTGTAGCCAGAAAAACATACAAGCCAAGGGTATGCTGCCAACCTCAGAATTCAGGTTTCTCCAGAAGGAAATCTCCATTAGCTACTGAAAACAAGCCAGCTACCAGAAATGTTCGGTTGAAGCCTCTGGAATGGAGATAAGGTATTTTCCCCAGAGTATCTGAGGATCTGAGGATCTGAGAAGAGACGAGGATCTCTTCTTGTCTAAAGTCCTGTTCCTTAACTTGAACATCACATTGCTCATGAATCAAAAACTGGCCTTCCCATTTCTTACCTACTTACCTCACTGCATTTTTATAGACATTCTTCTTGAAGTGGGAGGACATATTTTTCAATAGCAAGCTTTACCTGCTTGCTGTCCTTCAGTAGACACACTAGCTGTACTTCCCTCAGTTGCTGTTTCTGTCACAGGTTGTCCTACCTCTTTCTTTACTTCACAAGGTTCTTCTGGAAGGGAGCTGTGAGGCTCTCACTACTTCTTAGCATCTAGACAGAAAAGGGATGATTTCCAGAAAGAAACACTGTTAGTTCAGGAGAGCTCAGCTCCACTCCTTGTTTCCTACTACCTATTCTTTTGGCCCTGAGGAGGCTTTCCTCTCCTAGGTCATCTAGCTGTGCTCAAGGCCAGCACCTTGACCTGGGGCAAAATCTCCTCTGGGTCCATTCTGCTGAGAGCAAACTCTAAGAAACCACAAGGGATATCTCCCCTTCCTCATGCAAGATCTATGTTTTAGAAGAGGCTCATATGCATGGTGCCTTCATGTTATTGCAGCCATTTCTGTGCCATATCCAGGTCCTGACCCACAAACTTGATATATTTGCCTGACCTTGGACCTGCCTTGCTAATGTAAGCTCCCTGGTGGCTGCTGGGCTAGCACTGACACTGGCTGCTGTCACCTGACCTGACCTGACCTGACCTGATGACTATGCTTTTCAGCTTGATGTTGGACCTACCTTTATACAAGTGGTTTGTCTAGCTATCTGGGCTCTTGTTGAACTTAGCTACATACAGTTCTGTTTATCTTGGCCAGGTGTATGGGATCCTATCTGACTTGTAATCACTCAAAACCCCACTTCCTTTATAAAGCAGCCTGCTCCTACTATTCCTCAGAATTCCTCCTCTTGTGCTTCAAGGGCCATGAGGTCACTACTGAGCCTTAAAAACTCTGCAACCCCCTCACCGACCCTACACATGAACCTGGAGCTCTATTCAAGCTCAGTCTGGGACTGCAACTCTTTCATTTACAGATGCTGTAGGATGCTGATCTTCAGCTCAGCCACAACCCTGATCTGACTCTGAACCCTACTGATCCAGACCTGTCTCATCATTATAACCTTGGCTGATGATTTGGATTTTTGATGGATTGTAGCACCCTCCTCAGACGTTCTTGCTCAGGTACGTCCAGGTGGATCCTGGCCAGAAAGGTTCCTGCCTTGCCAGCCCTGGCATTTTCATCTTCCTTGGCTCCCTGTTTCTTAGGGAGCAGCTGGCTTTGGCTGATCTTGACAATGGCTTTACTTCCCTTTCTGGTGTGTCTCCTTCCCCCTCTGCCCTCTTTTTGGTTCTGACTTTATTTGAGATTTTTGTCTAAAAACATCCAATCAAATAAAAATGTTAAGACCATTTCTAAGGCAGCTCCACAACCTCTCTGGAAACTATCTGAAGAGATGCAAAATCTAATTTGAAGGTTTATTATAAAAAACATTCTTTAACTTACTCTTTATTAAGAGGTGAACAGGGCTTCTCTATTTTCTTGTATCTATTGGTACTCAATCAAAGGATGGACTGGGTTGGAAATGACCTTAAAGACTATACTGTACCAACACCCCTGCTATACCCAAGGTCACCTTTCACTAGACCAGGTTGCTCGGAGGTCCATCCAATCTGGCCTTAAACACTTCTAGGGATGGGGAATTCACAACTTGTCTCAGCAGCCTGTTCAAGTGCTTCACCACTCTCACAGTAAAGAACTTCTTCCTAATACCTACTCTGAACCTACTCTCAGTTAGAAACCATTCCCCCTTGTCTGTCACAACATGCTCTCTAAAAAAGTCTCTCTCCATCATTTTGTAAGCTCCTGTCAGGTACTGGAATCAAAATGCATGTGAGAGACCAGGAAAGCAAAACACCCTTCAGCTGCTTTGGCTGACCTACAATGTCTTCTACATCATCCCATTTCCTCATGCAGCACATTGTACTTCTGGAAGTCCCTTGATCATTCTGCTGTTGCAGGTACTGAAATGTTCCACTTCCAAAATTGGCTACAATCAAAGATGTAGAAGAAATGAAGACTGTTACATGTAGGCTCAGTGCTCCATGCTGCTTGAATGCCTACTATACAATTCCTACTGAATGTTTTGCATTTTCTTTTTATTTCTCTGAGAACATCACAGAAGATGCTACATTAGATCATCAATGCACACAACTATTTACTTAAAAGAAAGCACAAGGGAGTTCTATGTGTGAGAGTTCCAGACATAGTCTAGAAAAATGATAAAATTATATTGCGGGACTATTACATGCATTTCCAAATTCAGTGTGCAAATCTGAAGGTTGTGATACCTAAAAAAAAAGAAGTCTGTTAGAGTAGACTTGCTTAGAACATTCTCCCCCAGAAAAAGGTGTCTGTCTCAGATTTACAAAGAATTGTGAGGATTGAGGATTTGTGAACAGTAGCAAGACACAGTGAACAGACTTGTAGGTTTTTCCTGTGTTTTTTATGACTATATGCATTTCTCTTACTATTTTATGTTTTTATCTAATACATTTAGTACCTTAACTGTTGCAGTTTTAATAGACTTTTCAAGTAATGTCTATAAGAGGGTGTTAGAAGTTTTAATTACATTATTTGAAGGATATTACAAGTCTCTTAGGAACTGCAATAGTTTTCTACTGGTGGTAATGAAAACAGTACTATTTTATGGTTCTAAGCCAGTTATCAGCTTATCATTTCCTGTACCTTATTGAGAAATTATATGGTGACAATATATAATATATGCTACGTAGTATAGGTTAATAAATTGTCCCAGAAACAAATAAAAATGACTGCAGGGGATTTTACAGGGCATGCAGCCTCAAAAGTGATTTGACTATACCTACCTTCATGTTATGCTTTATCTCCAAGTTAAGGATTTAGATTTCCTTTTGAATGACATCAGCACAAACACATTAAAGATCACTGACACCAACTAATAGGCACAAGTTGAATTGGTTAATCAACTGCTGTACCAGAATGATAAATGTTAAGGCAAGTTTGTTTGTTTGTCTCACAGTTTTTCCTGCCTTGTCACTCACTGGTTTTTGGTTTTTGGTTTTTTTTTTTGCTTAAAGATATTGTGCACAAAACTTCCACAGTCTACACATCATATAAATTATTTATACCTTATTCTATCTGATTACTCTGCAGTTGAGATTTTTATATCCCAACGAAGAAGATCTAAGGGACAAAAAAATCCCCAAAACCTGAGAAAATTACTAACAGCTTTAAGAAAACAAAAACTTTATGTGGTCATGTTGTGATTCAGAAAAGCAAACTGGGGAGGGCTACATTTCGGTAAAAACTGTATTAATGGCTCGATGCAAATTGAAAAGCACTTACAGGTTGCATATTTAACAAATATTTGGAATATACTTTAAACATGGCAAAGGCATAGGTGGAAATAAGTATCAAAAATTGTACACTGGTGACTTTTAAAATATGTCTTAAACCTGCCTTCTCAGCTACATGATTAGTAGCTTGGTAGTGTTTTTTTATGGAACTATGAAGGAAGTCTTGAGAACATGTATCATCTCATGAGCTCTTGGCTGGTTTGACTGCAATCAGACTTCCTTACCTGTAACAGCATTTCTCTTCTACAGTGCTAAACATCACAGGAATAGCCGTCGATATTCTAATATGTGGTTTGAACTGTAATTTGCATCCATCAGCAAAAGTCAATCTTTTCAATTTATTGCTTTATTTCTCAAAAGGACATTTGTACTTGTCTTCTTACAAACATTAAACATAAAATTTCTGAACCTCTTGTTTAAAAATATCCTTTTCATGCACTAGTAAGCCACCATGACATTATACAACTTTATAAATATACAAGTTTAGCCCTTACAGGCTCAGCAGCACCTTATAAATGGGAGTCGACCCTGCAGCTCTAACGTGATGGTCATCAGTGAATCTTACAGCACCTGTGAACAAAGCTGATAATTTATCGAGCAGGAGTGAAGTGGTCTTCCTCCCGTGCATTCAGGCTTTGGGGGTGAGGGATGACGGCAACCCCTCTGGGTACTCCTTGTGCACTGCATTGCTCAGTGCTCATGGATGAAGGGGTAACTGCGATGCCCCCACCGTGGTTTATGGCAATGACCTGCTTTGCAGCACCAATGTCAACGTGGTATTTGCATTAAAGTTATGTCATAGTCACAACTTGTGGAAGACTTAGCCTTTTTAGTATGGAAGGGCTATTAGAACTTCATGCCGTAGTTTTCTAAAGCTAAGTAACAGCAATATTGTTAACGACATACAGAGAAGTGGAAGACCTGGGACTCTGGCAAGGAAAATTAATTTCTGTAGCGGGAGCGCTCCTTCCTTGGAGAAGTACCAAGGAGAGCAGAGCGCTGAGATGCCGCAGTTCTCTCGCTGCTCCCGTGGGCAGCGCTCCTGCCGTGGGGTCGGGCGGTGCCGCCCTGAGGGCCGAGCTCTCCCGCCGAGGACACCGGCGCTGCCGCCCTGAGGGCCGAGCCCTCTCGCCGAGGACACCGGCGGTTCCGGCCGAGGACGCGTCTGCCCCCGCCGGCCCGGGACGGGACGGGCGCCCTCCCGCCGGCCCCCGGGGCCGCGGCTCCGCCTGCGGGGCGGGGCGGGCGCTGCTCGGCCCGGCGGGACGCGGCGCGGCGGGCCGGTGAGGGGTGCCGCCGCCATGCCGGGCGCCGCGGCCCCGCAACCCCGCCCGCACGGCCGCGCCCGGGCCGCGCCCCAGGAGCGGCGGCGGAGGGTGGCCCCGCTGGCTGCGGCCCCGCCGGGCCGGGCGGGGGACGAGGCGCTCCTCAGGGGCATCTTCGAGATCGGCAAGAGGAGCTGCGACGTGGTGCTGAGCGCCCGGCGGCTCCGCTGGAGCCCCATCCTGCCCGAGAGCCCCACAGGTGGGACGCGGCAGGGCGGGGCAGGGCAGGGCTGTCCGCCCCGGGCCGGGCAAGCGGAGCTGCTGCCGCCGGGAGCGGGCGAGCTGGGGACTGGCGGCCGGGGCTCTCCGGACAGCGCAGGGCAGACACCTTATAGCGGGATTACAGTCTAGTGCTGAAAGGCACTGCTGTCAGGCACGTGTGTTCCCTTCGAGGTTACTTTGCTGCCCGAAAAGGAAAAGAAATTGTCCATAACGCATTGAGTGTCTTATACCTGAACCAAGTCTCTCTGGCAAGAGCCTCGCCTTCTTGGTGGGTCGTACTAAAGGGACAGAAGGTAGAGAGGATGTTTTTCTGGCTTCTTATCCCCAGGCAGAGCAGTAAGAGGATTTGATTTTGTTTCTGCGGCATCAACTTTTCCCGGCTTATACTCTCTAGCAGGTACCTGAACTAGAGCACAGAGAGGAGAGTATGCTTTTGCGGGATGCGCCTGAGTTTGGTGATGAGGCTTCTGTTGTGGGTTGTCATTGCTCTGTGGTGTTCACACTGCAACACGCTGAGAAAGTGTGGTTAAAGGATTTGTTCAAGTGAAACGACTTATACACAAAAGTTCTAGAAGCAAAGGAATGCTCCTTGAGTGTATCCAAATAGATCTTTTTCTCCTGGAAACTGTGTAAACATGTACGTAGTTTTAAAACTGCGTGCACACTCCTAAAGATGCTTGTTTATTTTAGTGATGTCCCAGTGTTTATATGAAGGAGAAATCAAAGTTGTATTCAGGAATGCAGTTTCCAGGCTGCGTGTTTGCTTTCTGGGTTGGCATGGTTAGCTTGTCCCGGCTTAAAATACCAGGTTTATTTTAGAAATGTATTGGACAGAACTTAAAAGTTCATATAGGTAAGATCTCCTAGCCATAAAGTCAGCATTGAGAGAAGCAAAGAAATGGTCAGGTGCTCACAGACCAAGTCGTTGTGGTTCATTTCATGTGACCATGTTGGGGTACCAGCGCTACTGAAACTGACCAAATTCAGTGCCATGTCCTGCTACGGACTCCTCTCCTCTGAGCAGTGTAACCATGTTAGTGCAGTGCTGCACTCAGACTGAAATACCTGCTTTTCAGCAGGACTGCTGAGTTCTGACCACCCCTGCACCTGGTGTGGGTGCACAGTCCTTCCTCTTGGGGAGCCACTCTGGGTGCCTTAAGTAATGCTGTTACTCCGTGCCGAAGGGTCTCTTCCTTCCCATTTGGAATTAACTACAGGTGTCTGTGTATGTGATTTGTAATGTGATTTATTAATTATTTAGTTCTGTGTCTAGAACTCTGAGTGCCACTTCATGTTCTGCCTCCTTTAATGTAGATTGAATTGCTGTGTATCAGGAACTAGGGTCTGTGATTGCCTTGGAATAGTCATCAGTGAAGGATTTTAAGGTGCAGACAGAAAAAATAAATTTTGGTATATATTGCTCCATGCTTCCAGAGTTGGGGAGTATATTCTGTGGTTTGGGATTTTTGGGGGTGTGTGTGTGTTTGGCTTTTTTTGTTTTGTTTGGCTCATTTGTGTGTTTTCTTAGGAAAAATTAATCTCCTTAAGTTGCTACTTTGTGTAAGATTTTTTCATCTTTAGGTTACTCATACAGACAGCAGAAACTTAGGTTCTGAAATGTAATGAAGTATGCAGTGCCTAAAGTCAGACCTATAGCAGATGGCAGGACTTCAGGAGTCTTACAGAAAGCAGCATTTACAAGCTGCTGCCAATTGTATCAGGACTGGGGCTTCTACTGCACGTGCATTAAATAGATGCTGAAACTTCTCTCTCTGACAATTTGGTTTCATACTATATAGTGTTGAGCTGCTGAATAGTTTCATTTTAAGAGGCTGCAGTTTAACTGCTGAGTCAAACACATATTCTGGAGCTTGAGTGTTTTTTCTCTCCCTCATTCTTGGCTACCAGTAGCACTTACCCTGGGGTGCTCTGTTCTGGTGCTGGGAGGAGCCATCTGGTGTCATGGTCTCATTCGTAAGTAAGTACAGCAGTGCAGTGTTCAGAGATGGCTAACGGCTCTCTGGACAAGTCTTTCCACTGGGATTTGGCTTATGCATGCTTTCTCCATCCCAAAAGCTTAATAATGGAGTTTGCCTGAGGCTCTCAAGAGGTCAAGCCAGGTCTTCATGCTTTGCAAGTGGCACTAAATGTCTCTCGCTTGGACTTGTATGTAGTAATTCTTCCTATTTTAGGAAAAGGTCTTTCTTCTATGGCAATTGCTACAGCCTGTCAAAACCAGAGAATTCAAAGGTAGTTGCTTTTTCTTCCCTTCTTCCTAACCTCCAATCCCCCATAGTTCTCCAAATGTATTCTTGTCTTGCTGAAGTCGTCGTTTGTTATCCACAGCTCTGCGGTTCTGATTGTTTCTTCTTATACGTGGTGGTTTGTGCAGCCCTGGCTCCTCCAGATTCTAGTAGAACTCAAAGCTCCAGCTCGAAGTTCCCAAGCAGGTGACATCTGCTGTGCCTGGGCCCAGTCGTGTCTCAGTGATGTATGTGTCGTTCTGCTCTAGGCAGCCTGATTATCAGGAAGATTTCCTTCTTCGCCATGTTCAGGATTTCTGCAACTTCTGCCTCCAAGAGGTTTTCGGCTGCTCATGCTTGCTGAGGATTTTTGATGCCTTCCTTTGTTGTTCACTCTACAGCAAAATTCTTGCCTCTTAAATAGGCATGACCCATTATGAATTTTGTGTGTTCCTTATTCTAACAAAGCTTTTGGCAGAAGTGAGGCTTAGGCAGGCAACTGGATGTGGAGCCAGGGGGAGTGAATGTGTCAAGTGGGAATGTGGACAAGTGTGAGGCATGGCTCAGCTGGCCCCTTGGAAATGCTGCAACTACAGCCTGGGTGTGCAGCTCCTCGGAGCTTTTTCTGCTCACTGGAGGCAGAAACCCTCTGGCCCATACCTGGTTGCTTGCATTTAACAGTGCAGTGGGTGCCCCAATGAGAAGCAGAACTCACAGTCAGTAATTGCTAGTTTTTTGTCTATCTTCTTTCTGTCTGGCATTCCTATTATATTTATTCCTATAAATATAATCACGGAAATGAAGAAAAAGGCAAGACTTCTCTCTCTGTTAAGAATCCAGCCCTGAGCTCTCAAGATTTTCGTTTTGAGTGCTGCTTCAAAACTATAGCAGAGAAAGCTATCCTAAATGAGTATTACATGTGATTTTTACAAATTCCCAGAAGATCATTTGTATCCTCTTTATGCATATGGCTTTTTTTGTTGTTAAATAAAGACTTTAATTCTGATATTTTTTCAAAGCCTCCAGCATGTTTTTAAAGATTGCCACAGAGTTTGCTGATGACCAATAACAGCAGTTTGGTCATCAGCAGATTTCTGTCAGGTAGGAAGTGTAACAAAACTGGCACTCACTCAGTGCTTTACCAGTATGTGAAGTCTGGAGGTTTTTCATCATTATGAAAAAACTTTATAAGTTTATTTTCTTGTGTGTGTAGTGTACTAAACTGAATCATATATGAAGTTATTCTCTGACTGATAGCTTGCAGGCTGGACTATCTGGATAATAATAGTAATAATTTGGATAAAATTTGCTTTTTAAGTATAGGTAGTTGAACATAATGTCTAAATTAATTAATCAACAAGAAAATAATATATTGGAGTGATCCAGAGGTTAATGTAATATTGAATATATGTTTCATAATGAATAAAAAAAAAGAATATTTATTTTCATAATGAGGTAAATAAATGTATTTTTTAACTATACTATCCTTATCTATAGCATATATCGTTCTTGTTGATATTCTTTTAAAATGTAAATTTATAGATATTCTATGTAAGTACAGCAATAAGGAAAAAATATTCACTGATGTATTTCAACAGTGAAAGAGTCAGCAATAAAGGACTTAAAATTAATTCCGAGTGCATAGTGGCCTGTTGCCAAGGCTATTTAGGAACAGATGTGGCTGAAATAGATACCAATAGTCTGTTTGGGATCTCTAAAGTAAGACATCTGTCAGTCTATCGGTCAGTCAGGAATAATGGAAATGGAAACTGGCTGTTACAAAATGTGAATTACTGAAGTTTCAAGAAGAGCAAATTCAAAGCTTTTGATTCTAATTCTGACATGTAGAGAACATATTTTCTTTAAGTGATTTATATATTGACCAAACAGGAAAACTGTTTTTAAGGAAGAGACATTAAAATAAATAATATGAAGTGTAACTGAAAGTGAGGTGTTCATGTGCCACAATAATATATGGCCTCAATATGTAAATTGAAGGAAGGAAGCATGCAACTTTAAACAATCCCATGGTGTCTGAACTTACAAGACACTCAGATCTTTTCCAGGAAGTCCATAAAATTAACGTATTTTAGAGAAATGCTGCATAAAGCTGCCAAATAATTTATTAATCTACAGTTTATTGTGGAAATTAAAAAATATTTATGGAAATAGGATACACTAATTAAAGGAGTCTTAAAATTTGTTCTTTATTTCAAGGGACTTTTAAACATACTATCTTGACTGCCCATGTGTTTTTATTTCTTTATCAGAAGATCAGTTAGTGTGTTTGTGGCACAACTTACGTTGTTTCATGCTTTCTATTTTTCCTTGTATTTTACACATTTATGCACCTTTTTGCTTACAAAGAAGGGGACTAACATACTCTGTATATGAATATGGCTTTTTCTATGCACTTTAATTCTCTGCCTGCAAAGAGAGACATCAGATATTTGAATCTTTGTTCCAGAAAAAGGTTTCTATGCTAGGTCTTGCAAATTGTATTTGTGTATTCAGGTTTACATACACAATAGGTGCTGCCTGTATCACACACACACCGCTCACACTACTAGTGAGTTGGATTCTGATGCTATGTGAATTTGAAATAACAGGATTTATTTTGCTTTCATAGAACGCAACCATTCCTCATTGCCTTGCCTTTTTAATGCAAACCCTTCTGTTGAAGGTATTGTGGTCTGTGTTATCTTAAAGCTGTTGTAGGCCATAAACTCTGCAAGTTTTAGACTTGTGTAAACATGATGGGTTTTGGTTTTGTGGTTAGGGTTTTTTTCTCTCTTTCTTCTATTGAACTGTGTAATAATTCTGTCTTTGCCACGTTCTGTTGTTACAGAAAGACAATGTTTTGCTTTATTCCTCTCCTGTTGCTGTGTGGGGAATGAGGATGGTGGCTGGCTGGGTGCTTGGCACACTATGCATCACCAGGCACTTGGCACACCAGGAACGAGCCAGGCGGAGTTGGTGCTGGGTTTTGGCCACTGAGCAGTTGGATTTAAGAGAGATAGGTGGGAATCAGGGGGCAATCAAGAGTGCTGTGGTGGGGGTGAGCTGGTATTTGGGAGGGTGAGGGTTTTGGTGCAGTGCCATGTGGTTGTGGGAGGCATTTGTGGGTACTGTGGAGAGGGATATGAGCGAAGGGAGGGGACACGAGCTGCTGCTGGGCAGTTAGGAACACATGCAGGGTGATGCTGTAGTGTGAGGTGTGTGTGTGGTGCAGGATAGGGGAATCACTGGAGAGTCAGGGGAGACGTAATAAAGGGATGAGAAGTAGAATGTGAGTTTGTTTGAAAAGAAAGTTATAAAATTTCCGCAATTTTCTTATTCACAGACTAATTGGCAGCTCTTGACTATGCTTTCTGGGCAAAGGTGTGCAAGAATCAATTGATGGTCTTGCTTATGTAGCATGATGAAGAGAAGCCAAAGGTGTATATTAAAAAAAGTTGATATGCTAACCAATCTTTGATGCCCATGCTAGTGATATTTTCATATCCACAAGAGTGCTGTAAGACTGAGTCCCTGTCTCAGTGTAAATTAATGTACTTTTAAAATCATTAAAGAGTATGCAGTCAAATCCCTTATCTATGTAGAAATCTCATATCTCATTTTCTGAATTGTCCTGGTTTTTAGTCCTTCAGAAACCCTAATTTGTAACCCCTCTTTCAGATTCTAGATGCTGTTGTATTCTTCCACTGATTGTCATTTTACCATATCATCCCTGAATGTGTATCCCTCTACTATGCCCTTTTGTCTTTTCTGTTGCGTCAAATGTTGCCAGCTTATCTTCACTTTTAAACATAGTTAATTGGAAAATGCATGATTTTTTTTTACAGTTGCAAAATAGAAATGAAAGCAGGAAAGTCTGTCATCTGCTCTTGTTGGAATCAATAAAACTAAACTCAGAAAAACGATTTTCCTCTCCTTGTAAATGTCTGATTAACTATGTATGTTACAGAAGCAGCAGGTAAATAATAGATACTGCTGCAATTATGCAAAACCCAAACAAATAAGTATTGGATAGAAGAAATCCCTTTTTGTTTGCTGTTTCAATTAGGTATATCTGGCTATATTATGCACTGACTTTAGAAGGAAGTTTTTATGCAGTACTGCAAAGATATTTTATCCTACTAAGACAATTTATGAAAAAGCTAAAATGGCTGAAAATCTGAGAACATAACCTGAAGAACTGAGTAGTCTGTGTACCTTAACATTAGTGGGTTGTGGAACTAATGTTTTCCTTTCAGGGAAATCAGTGGTCCTGGTTTTTATTACTTATGTTGTAACAGTACGTGCAGACGAAAACCCATAATGTGTTGAGTATCTGATACATGTATTGCCATATTGCCATAAGGAACTGCTATTATGTTAGACACCAACTGATTTTGTGATAGTGTTGGATTTCTCTCACATATGCTTATGTTTTTGTACAGATGATCCTTTAGGAACATCTGCTAGTTTTGTGGTGGTATCTGCTGTTTCCTTTCAAAATCTGACCTTTTTGTCATCTGGTACTGTGACTGCAATAGAATTGTGTTTTACCAGGATCCTTTTAAAAATTGATTCTTGTCTCATAGACATTAACTGTCAATATTTTTGGTTGTTTGTGATTTTTCTTTTTAACTGCTGACTTTAAATAAGTGTCTAGAATGTCTTCCTTTCAGTCGTTCAGATGGTTTTAAAAATACTTGTGTCTGCGGACTAAGGGTGTGGATGGTACTTCTCAAAGTATTTCACTAGGAAAGAAGCTTTAGAAGGCTTATCTTGCCATTTAGGAACTCTTCCCCCTTTAGCTGAAGAGCAGATTTGAACAGTGGAACCAGGTGTTATTAAAAAAAAAACCAAAAAAACCACTGGGCCTGAATTTTTGTGTGAACCTTGATGTCTGGTAGACTACCTGTAAGGCATTTGATGAAAGACAACTATTTCTTGTGTTTAAGATTTGGTGCAACTTCCTCCTTCCTCAGCTTCTTACTTCGTTGTCAGAGGAATATATTAAATAACTGACAACAATTTTTTCAATGACTTGATTTAACTCACAGTTCCCTAGTCTAGCATGTGGCTATTTCTTGCCTGTGTGTTTCAAGTTTAAACAAATGGTCTGTTCATTAACAGAATTCAGTGCTGAACTCTGAATTTCCTGAATTTGCCAATTTGAGCAATGTCAGATGGTAGTTAGTTGGGTGCTTTTCAGTACTGAATAGTTGCTGTAGTTGTCAGTTTATTTGAACTGTGACAATATATCTATTCTGTCACTCCATACACTCAAGTGAATATAGGAAAGTATTCTTTGTGAGGCTCTGAAAATGCAAAGCAACAGATGTTATGTACTGCACAATTATAGGTATCCTGGAAACAGATCTTTGCACAGTGCAGACAGTCTTGGAAAAACAAAATTTGACATGTGAACGATCAAGTTAAGGGTAACAGCAATATATCCTTATGACTAAATATAATACTGTTTTGCACATACTGATCTGAGTTTGAGCAATTAAATGCTCGTTGTTATATTACTGTCCCCTTACTTGACTAAAGTTTAAAAATTTGTATTTGTATTTTTCTGTGTTGCTTTAGTACAGCATAGTGGAAATAGAGTAAGTATTCTTACTTAAAAGTAATGTATAAAAATGACTTTTTTAAAAAAGCATATGTAATTCTAAGGAGTGAAAATGCTTGTAAATAAATTGCTAACAGTAAATAGGAAAAAATTCAAGGTAACTTGCTGGGTTTCTGTGTGAAAATAGCACGTCTTTGCCTGTCTGATCTGTGTGTAAATAGCACATCTTTGCCTGGCTGATCTGTTGACTATTCTGAAGATGGTTCAAAATGAGATTGCTCCTGTCCAAGTCCTCTCCCTGCTATCTTGTTTGTTGCATGGCCTTTTGGAGACTTGTCAAACAGCTCTGTCAAGAAAGGTAGTGAAAGATTTCACACTTGTATGGTTTTGGGTTTCCCAGAGGCCTGCTCTGTCACATCTATGTAATTTAACTTGGAGTGAGGTGATCAGCTAGGGATCAAAATTATCGTAGTGCCAGTGAATAACAGTTAGATGGCTATAGATGGTGGTAACTCATTTCAGCATCAAACTTCAAACAGATTTGTGGCTTCATTCAGTAAATTCTGCAGCTGACATATACTTGGGTAAACCTAAATGTATTGTATGTTACCATGATTGGGAAAAGATGGCAAATAAATGCCTTTTTTAAACTTTCTATTGTTTCCATTAAAGGAAAAATAATACTTCTGAATACTTCATGTCAAATGTAATGTTTCTCGACTTTGCAATCACTTGACTGCAACACGTGCATTAAACAAGGCTAGTAGAAACTAGAGTAGGTTTGGAAAACAATGCTTAGCAGAAATAAGAGTACCTGATTAATGTTTGTTTCTTTTTTTAACTGTAATGCAAATAAAAATTAAATAAGAGCTTTTTTTTTAGCAATTTCATTTGTTGAGTAGTTAATTATTTAAAATATGATGGAAACATGCAGGTGAGGATTTTGAAATTTTGTCTGTAGGTCTTACTTTTTTTATGGAAACCACACACAGAAATTCAGTACTGAACTTTTAATTATCTGTATGTATATGCATGTTTGTCTTGCTTAAAGCAGATACTATTTTTTTCATTAGAATTTAGCAATATTGATTTCATGTGGGAGCAGAGTAATAAAGTAAGTTCTTTCCCACAGCACAACTTCAGAGACATGGCAGTTTTGTGGATTTGACTAGGCAATGGGAAGTGAGTCCAAGAGTTGGGATAATTATGCATAGTGGAATGTATTGATCTCTTATTTGAATACCATCAGCTTGGAATAAAGATCAGGAGCTGTAGCTATACCATTCCCAATGTGTATGATTATAGGTTTATCATGTGGAAAATGTAATCTGTCACTTAAACAGTTGTTAGGATTATTATGTTAAGGATAATTAGAACATAAATAGATACTAAAGCAGATGTTTCTATGCTCTATAAACCAGCAGTTATTTAAGCACATCCTGAATGCTGTGTGCAGTTCTGGTGTTCTTAGCGAAGATGATGTGGGACTGGAGAAGGTTCAATGGGTGACAACAATTAAAGGTACATAATGGCTTCCAGATGAGAGTGGTGGTCTAGGCTGGCACTTTTTGGTCTCCAAGGAAGGTACTTGAGATGGGTCCTGGAGAAACAAGATGGCAGTTTTACAATGTAAGAAATATGGTGCATCTAATCAGGCTGAGAAGAGCCAGGCTGAAAATCAAATGAATAGCTAAGAGAACTCTAAAACTTACTGCCAAATGATTGGTAATGCTAAAAGATTTTTTGAATTCATATGGAGATGGAAGGCTTCATTTGAGAGTTGTTAAGTATGTAGAGACCACAGTCAGTTCGGGGTGTCCCAAATGAAAACAGGTGGGGAATGGAAAAGTACTAGTGGAAAACAGAATAAATGCTTCCTTTATTTCTTCTCTTCTCTTAGCATCTGCCTGTGGCTGTGGTTTGATATAAGATACTGGGACAGATGGACGTTTGCTCTGTCCTGGTATTGCTGGTCTTACATACCAGAAACCAGTTAAATTATATTTAAATGATATTTTGAGTAAAAGCACACACACCACTAGTCTGTAATTCCACCTGTGTTTGCAGTACCAAGCAAGTTTTTCTGATAGAATTTGAACTTCAGTTTGCCTAGCCTTCCATTTGCAATGTACTTATTTTTATTGGTGGAACAAGCATTTTAAAGAATGTCTGTTCTTTGCCTGACAAAATACCAAGAGGTTAATTTTGTTAACTGTTGTTAAGAATTACAATGCAGTAGCAGACTGTATAGGAAACCTGAATTTCTTAGCTATAATTCCCTTGAAAATACTCGTCACATGAATGTTTATAATTATTATAGTCTTCAGGTTTTTTTCCTATATTTATTTTTGTTGTGGAGAAAGGAAGTTAAATTCCAAAGACATAGTTAGACTTGTATAGGATAAGAGTCTGAAACTGTTGGAAATGATTTATTTTGGTCAATCTCAAAATAAGGAAAAAGTGTAGCTTCAATATGCTTTGCTGGTATTTTTCCATAAATATATTTGAGAAGATTTCTGATGTTCACAGAAGACAACCCGTAATATAAAACATCCATTTCCATTTGTTATGTCAGCAGCTTAAAGATGTGTGCCAAGGTATCAATACTGATTATTTCTTGAACACAGGTGGTGACAGTTTTCTTGCTTTAATTCACTTTATGGGTCAGTCAAAGATTATTGTATGATTTGTAATGTGTGGCTGGATATGTGTAGAAACTAATATTTGTTAAATTTGCTTTTAAATGAACCAAATACGTTTAATATTGTGATAGAGGAAATTTTATATGGAATAGTAACAATAACACACTGTGCAAGTGCACACTGGAGGGTTTGAAGATGCATCTCTGTTGCTGTGTGGGTGCTCTGATCAGCAATTGCTCTCTGACCCTGCTGCTGTGAATAAACTGTGAATAAACTTAATAGCTTTTTCTGCTGTGAATAAACTCCATAGATTTTGCAAGTATGATATTTCCTTCAACGTCGTGGTGGTGATCCCTATCCATAGTGGTGTAATGATAGCATTTGAAAGTTTGGGGGAGTAAAAATTTGTATTATGGGAGATTTGAAGTGCATCTTTGTCATCTGATGTATTTATCCAGCAGTGAAAACTGATCAGAAACTGGCTTGTTTGGTTTTTGGGTTTGGGTTTTTTTTCTTTTTTTATATGCAATCAGAAATCTTTCTGTTTGATTTTAGTAGTTAGTACTAGGATTAGGAATGGATATGTAAACGTGTAGGTGCAGTTACCATATTGGAGATAAAAGAAGTTGATGGGAGATGTCAAAGAACTTGCTTAAAATACGTAGGTGATGCTTGTTTGAAGTTGTTGGTACATGCCAGGATGCAAAGCAGACATTGTGGAGCATTTTGAGGTGGGTTTTTTTGGAGGTCTTTTTGATGAGTGGCTCTATTTTAAAGCAGTTGATCAGCCTGTCAGAAAATAAGTAGGTTTCTGTATATAACTTAGGATACTAATGTAGTTTGATAGAAAAGTGAAAATTATATGTGATTTTGAATTTCATTCCAAAATGAAATGGACTTAATGTCGACATTTTATTCATAAAGCATTTTATGAATTCGACATGTTCTCTGAAAGGCATTAACTTACCCTACTTTATGCACTGGTTATGTCACAATTCAAAATGGAGATCTCCAGATTTTTAAAAATCTCATGAAAATTTCAAATAGTGTTTTAAATTACTCATTACCATTTATTCATGTCATTTCTGAATTGTATTACAACATAAAATATTAAAACAACTCAAATTAATGTATTCACCAGATAATTTTGGGTGTATTTTGATTTTCAAAATAGCATTATATATAATTTTTTATAGATTAATCAGATATTCCCTAGAATTATTTTCTTCTGCTAAACATTTCGCAGACCTGTTGATACTTCTTCAGCATCTGATGCACATGGACTGAAATTTAAATGAGCTCAGAGATATTTATTATTAACAATTCCAGTTTGACGTAAGTGCATTGCAGTGTGTATCCAACAGTTCTGCTGCTCAATGAAGTGAGTGCATCCTGAGCTCGGTGCACAGATCCACGGGCACAGGTGGGTGTCGTGCTCGTGTGCACCATGCAGGGAAACACATGGCACTACACAACATGGGGCAAAGAGCACGCAGTTGGAATCAGAAATCATTTTATGGATACCTTGGAAATTTGCGCTTGTTCATATGCGGGTTGTGATTTCTAAAAAGGGTGTGCGTGTTTTTGTATTGAACATTTGTGAGACAGACAGCACTCTAATGTTGTTGTCCTCACTTAGTGCAGGGAGGCACTAGTTTATGAGCTTGTTTATGCCAATATTTTAATAATTTACCTTTATAACTGCTTTTGACTATATTTATAGTAACATTGGCACCCTGTGTACAGAAGATACAATCAGTGCTGAAAGGAAACTTGCATCCATCTGGAAGCAATAAACTTTTCTAAAAGACTGCACAGTGTTACTTAATCCTGTGATTTCTTACTGTGAGTGAAATTAAGGTTTGGTTCAGTTGTGTCACATCATATTGGTATCAAATCTTTTGTGAGAGCTTTGTCATAGTGTTAAGCTACAAAAAAAAATTATATTGATGAAAGTCTGAGAATGTAATTTTCTCAGTCACAGAATTATGCATCGTTGCAAATGGAGTCAATTCTGTATAATAAAAATAATTGTAATACCAGAAAGCTTCTGAAGTGTTGTATTTTGTAAGCTTTCTCTTTATATGAAGGGCTAATTAGTACACTGCACAACTGACTAAGAATACCTTAAATTTGGTGTTGTGTTCTAAGTAATTTTTGTATGGTACATCTAGCATGTAATATAAATTATATTTTTAATATGACAAAATATTTTATAAAGTTAGAGAAATATGAACAGTTTCCCTAAGGATAAGGGGGGGGAAAAAACCCCCATATTATACAGATCATCTAACAGAATTCTGGGGTTTTTTTGTGCTTTTAAGTTTGTTACAAGTGTGGTGTACATGAACGAAATAGGATTCATTCACCCCTGCAGGCAAAGTGGTGTAGCCTGCACTCTTCCTGTTCCTAAGTGGCAACTGAGTGTTGGGGTGAGGGAAGGGTTTTGTGCTTGTCAGAGGATTCTGGTGGTGCTATTGCCATCTCTTGCCCTTGGGCTAGTGTAGGAGATGCAGATGCAACGATACAAAGGATGGCAGAATTTTCTTCATGAACCTCTGAAAAAAAAATAGACCAGAGATCAATGAGGATAAAGCCAAATGTAGAAGTTCATGGATGAGCTCATCTAGCAGCTGATAGCTCTGATGCCTAAAAGCATGACTTGCTAGGGTATATGTATTGTCAGTAGTTTACAGAAGGAAATTGTCTTGTGTTTAGAACGGGCTGTGTGTTCTTTTCTCCTGAAAAAAATGTTTCTTGAAAATCTTTTCCAGCAAAGACTAAAATTCAGGTGTTTAAGGCATGTTGAGTTCCTTGAGACACTGATATTTAGCAGTATGGATTGTTTCTAAATCTATATTTGAGGCTGAGGCAGATCTGGTGCAAGTAAGACTCCAAGTAAAAAGTAATTATTAATTTGTATTTAATCAAAGTCAGTAATGTCATGTGGCCATAAAAGACTATTTTTTTCCCTACTTCCCCTTATTTTCTGAAATGACAGAAGTAATTGCCATGATTGTAACGTAAATTAGTAGGTACAAAACACTGTATGTGTGTGATTTTTTTGAGGGAATATAAAATTAAGCTCGTGTTTCCTCTTTGGGGATTCTTTGGTATCTTTCAGCTCTGCTAGCCCATTCTATTAAATCATGTAGGCTATCAGATCCCAGTCTTCTGTTAATTTCAGAAATCTCTCTTGAAATAAATTCCATTTTATGATGGTGTATGGTTGGTCTGTGTAAGACCAGTCATTTAACCTGATGCTTATGATTGCAGAGGTTTTAGAAAATGATGGAAATTGGCGATGCTTTTTACCCTGTTGTTACTGCAAAGTTTCTTATGTAACTCCTTTCACTTAATAAATGAAAAGCCTCAGTTTCACCAGTAAATGAAAGGTTTGCAGCTATTTTTCAAATCATATGATGAAATTAGGCAGTATATGGGCCATATTCTTAACATAAAATGTAGAGCTTTCTATAGTATGTTTCCAGTGACCTCTTTCTTGCTGTGCTGTTAATGAGAAAATGTAATTATGAAAAGCAAAGCCTTTGCTTCATGCATCCTCTCAAATGCTTCAGGATGGAAATCAGTTGTTGTCTGCCTTGCTTCTTTTTAGCTTACCTTGTTCTAGCCTTGTTCCCAATAGATCTTCTCATTATTTTTAACTTCATCACCTCCTTCCAATCCTTTCTTGTAGAATGAAGGGAAACTCTTCCTTAAGATAACACTTTTTTTCTGAAACAGCGTTAAGCCTTGTGCTAAAGCTTTAATCACACTCTTCTGTGGAGGTATTTATTCAATAAGCCATTTGACTTCTTTTCAAACTGCCACTTTCAGTATGTTTTTCTAATTAAATTCTGCCATTAGCCTATAGTTAATAAGCACGCTACTTCAGTGCTTTATGTGAGAGCTGAATCAAGACACCAGTGAAAGCTTGATGGATAGATGTCTAATGAGCCTCATGACATGAGGAAAGGCCTTTTCCATGGCCTGCTGGGCATCAAGAAGACCTTGATGGATGCTGTCTACAGG
Source organism: Entomyzon cyanotis (assembly GCA_024500445.1). Classification (NCBI taxonomy): domain Eukaryota; kingdom Metazoa; phylum Chordata; class Aves; order Passeriformes; family Meliphagidae; genus Entomyzon; species Entomyzon cyanotis. The sequence goes on along the minus strand of JAKEPQ010001027.1, from coordinate 13,257,985 downwards.
TGTCACTCTGAGATCTGGTGATGCTCAGAGGGGAAGTCCCCAAGCCTGGGCTTTCTCCTCAAGGCATCAGCTCCACCAAAAACAGCGTCTGAACTGTACTACACAGTATGGGATCAATTGAACTGTTCTCATGTTTGCTCTCTCATGTAGCCAGAATCATCTTTTGTTTTGGTTCATGCAGAACTAGATAGTTTGGTGGTGCTTGTTCGTTTTCACAAGTTTGCCTATTGCCATCTTTTAAAGTTGTAGTGAAACTTAACCTGAGTTTAAGTTTTTGAGTATGGTCCAACTCAAAACTTCAAAGGCTACACCAGATATTCCCTGGAGCTGCTCTTCCTTCAGTTGCTATGATATGATGCTGTGCACAGGAGCTGTATCTGCAACGGCCCTCTTGGTTTGATGGGGATGTTCAGAAGCTTGAGGATTAGTTTTTAACAGATATGGTGGAGAGCAGGGATTGGAATCAGCTGGTTGGGGTGTCTTGGGGAAAAGAGCCGATTGAAAAGTGGTGAGAGACAAGAAGGGAAGATGAAAGGTAGGAGGTTGCAGTTTTAGATGGGTCTAACCATGCTGTGAATATAGTAAATTGTTAAAAAATAAGTGAAATTACTCTGTCATGTAACGACAAATCTCATGACTGAGATTTTCATTGGAAAATTACTGGGCTTCTTGGATATTTTTGGCCAGTATTGTGTTCAAAAATTGAAACCTGAAGTGCAAATTTTTTCTGGAATTTTATTTTTTCATTATGTCAATTATTTTTCATAAAAATATTCTTTTTGGAAGTAGCTATCTGTGATAGTAGTTTAAAATAAAATGACTTCTTTAAGCTAGAATAGTGAATAACTCCTTGTCCAGTGAAACGTAACTGAATGTGTGATTATAGTTTTGTAAAGTGGCATTTTATTCTGAGACTTACAGTTTTTTTAATGTATAAGATGTCACTAGAGCTCTAAAAAATTAAGAGAAGCCATTGTGCATCTTTTCCAGTTCTTGCTGGCTCTTGTTGATGTGTGTGATCTTTGGGGAGTTAACAATTGGAAGTGAAAATGCGCAGCAGATTGGCTCAAGCCGCGTTGACTACTTGCTGATGAAAGGAGACGGTCCCAGTTCTTCCTTCTTCCCTGCTGTCAATTTTCTTATCACTTTGTAGCATCCCTAGTTTTATAGGACTTGTATTGAACTGATTACACTAAACGACTTGTCAGAAGACTAAGCCAGGGCAAGAAGAAAGTGGGCAATCTGTTTCTTTAGGGAGCATATTTGACTCAGCTGGGTTTTGCCCAGAGCCAGACTTCAGGAAAAGGGCTGGAATGCACAGTCACGGCAGGCGAGTCGAGGGTGGCTGGCTGCTCTGGGAGAGGGATTAGCAGCAAGGTATTGCATTTGCTTGGCAAAATACATCACTTCATCCTAGGATTCTCTAGAGAAGGAGAATGAAAATGGGTTGTATTCCTGTCAGATGTTTTTAAGCTCAGTTTTCTGCCCTGAAGGAATACAGCTGCTGCTGCAAGTGAATAGCTGCCATTAAAAGGTGAAGTTAGTAGTTGCACCTTGCTTTTACTCTCCAGCTCTGGCGAAACTGAGATGCATCTCTTCAGTCCCTTGGAGTACTTTCTGAGCTCCTTGCTGCTCCCAAGCATGTCATTGCACACAGTCTCAGAAATGTGTGTCTAGGTTAGGGCTTTGCTTGTGTTAGGCTTCTCCTACAACACCATTTAAAAGGAATAGAGTAACACAAAACTAATCTTCAGACAAAATCCAGCCCCTCCTCCACCTGGCCCTTGCTGTACCACCTTCTCCTCAGCTTACTGTTTGATACTTTTGGCAAGCAGGAAGTGGAATTTTGCTTTCTCTGCTTCCAGAAGAGAGTGAGAGGCATAGCATCAAATTTTGACAGAAGTGTTGCATGACCTATCTTTTTGAAATAAAAAATCATTCAAAATTCATGTGTTTTCAAAACAGCTTTTCTGTCTCATGTTTAGAGTGTTTTAATAAGTGCTGAACAGCCAGACAAGCTTTACAGTGTTTCTTAGCTTTTCTGGCAAGAATGATCATACCTGCTTTTCTCACTGCCAGCCCTTTTTAATCAATAAGTAGCTGAAAATTGTAGAGGGTTTATGAATCAGTTGCATGCTGCTTACTGTGTGTTGCTGATTTACAGTGAGGGAAAAATGATCTTAATAATTGATGGGCTAATAGGTGCTGGTTTATATGCATTAGACACTACCATATTAACTATTCCTAAACATAAATTTATAGACATATTGTCAAAACTAAAGTAATTTTTAATTCTATTTATTTTATTTTTGGGTTTATATTAATGCAGTTATGCTTTGTTGTATGTCCCAAGTGGTTGTTTTGAAAGTAGTGTTCATATAGTGTAGAACAGTCTGTGATCAATTTTATAATAAAAACGTGTTTTATAATAAAACACGTTTTTAGTAATTATTGATCACTGTATTTTCTTTGGTATAGTCTTGATGATTTTTTTAAGATTTCTAATTATTTCTGTGATGTTACACTGCACTCAGGTATATTAATAAACTGGTAAGGAAGTAAGCTTTGAGAGTGTAGTGGGACAGAGAGCCTAAAATGTGTAAAAGTTTTATCTCTTCGTTTTAGTCTGGTGGGCTAGGGGTCTTGCCAAAGGTCATAGGAAGCATTTGTGACCAAGGGAGTATAACACGCTTTGCTTTGTGTCCAGTTCTTATACTTGAATTACACAGTCACATTTCACATGTATTTTCTGCCATTTTTCATGTAGTCCAGATATTTGTTATGGAAACTAAGTCCTTCAGTACCACTTCTAGATGTTGGGCTTCTGCAGTAAGATAACAGTCCAAAAAGTGTTTCATTGTTGAAGTGTTGGTGTTTATATGTTAATATCAAATTTTCTTTAAAACTGTTCTATTTTTCAGTAGTACTGCTTTTTTTCTTTGTGTATGTTTTCATCAATTTTGCTGTAAACATGAGGTAGTCTGTTTATTTAAAGCGCAGTTTAACACTCTTAACTAATTAAAATTTGGCTTGCTATTTATAATTAAACTCTATTTGAATGTATTAGTTCCTCATCTTTTGATTTAGCTCACTATGGTTGATTTAGATGTAATTTTTTGTTAAATAAGGGATTAGACTACCATAAATAGGAAAAATATAGGATAGTCTCATTGCTTGAAATTAGTGAGAGGATAAATAGGGGCATAAAACTTCCTAGAAATTCATCTATCCAGGCAGACTTTTCTATTTTTCATCTGGTATTTGGGAAAAAAAAGTGGACATGTGCAGAAACTGTGAGTACAATTAGCGTCAAGCAGATAAATCCAACTCTAATCCTGTTTACGCTCTACATCAGACAGATGTGCTGAGATTGATTCAGACAAGCCCTTGGCTTATAGTAACTTTTTTTTTAAGTGCCATATATTCTGGTTTTGTTAGATCTTTGTTAAATGTTAAGTGCTGTTAGTTTTGCTCTTCCCTAATGCCTGTAACCTACTTTATACAGGTTCCCTCTCTGCTTTCATGATGACAGGGCAGCCTGGTAGAAGAGATTATCTTTATTCCTTGTAATTAAATTGACTTTTTTTTTTTTCCCCCCAGAAGATACAACAATGGGAAGTGGGTACTGAATTAAATAAATAGCATGATATCTAATAGATGTATACTTAAATCTCTTGCAAGAACAGATGGTACCCAATATCTTTCTAAGTAATGTGAGAGGACAGTTAATGTCCTGAAACTGCTCGCAATAACCAATATGATACTAACGAGCCAATATGGTTTTAGAAGTTTAAAAAAGTGTCTAATCCAATATATACTTTATTTCAAAAGTAAGCTTGGTTGTTATCTCATACCAGAAATGTTTTATAAATACATTTTTGTTATCTGAGTTGTTTTATAAAATTTTACTGCATTTGCGATGGTCTTACTTTTGGTAAGCAGAGAAGATGAAAATTATAGAATATGCCTGGGATTTTATGCAGATTTCTTTACAACTTCAGTAAAAACTGGCTGTCCTAATCCTACTAGCTAGTTCAACATTTCCTCTACAAATTAAAACTTGAGGAGGATGTTCTTTTACAATTCAGCATTCCCAGCGTTTACATTCATTACTGAGACGCATCTGAAAATGTATTCCTGCAAAACAATCACAGCCAAATACTGGTTTTGAAAGTCTAGTTCTGCCTAGTAAGAATGTTTTATTTTAAAGGTCAAAAGTTTTGAGATGTGTCTGAGCAACATAAGAGTTTGATAAGTACAGAGTAAGAGGAAGGTGCACAAACAAATAAGTAACTGGCTGAAATAGTCCTGGAAAGAAAGGCAGACCTTACCTGGCTTATGACTAAATGTCATTCTATGAACGGTAGTGAAGAATAAAAAGTATTTTAACAGGCCTTCATTTTCCTTGACATATACAGGACAAATAGACTAATGGTTGTAACTTCGCTGTGGTGCACCTCCATAACATTGGCATACATTCTCAGCAATATATTCTGATATTCTCAGCAAACAGAGTCTGTTACAGTTTTTGCTATTGAGAAACCAGTTGACAGAGCTATTGTTAGATTTGGGAAAGTTTTCTGGTTTCTGGCATTTCTTGCCTTGGACTGCAAAGGGGCCTTTATTGGTCTGCTGTATCAGATCTGCTGTAATTATGAAGAAAGCAGGTAAACTTTTCATTCTGTGTCCCGAGAATCTGCTACCTGCAGGAATGGTGTCATTGCTCCTTCCGTTTGTGTATTTAACTTTGTTTCTGAGGCATTGGAATGCAGCTCAAGAGAGCAGAAAAAGGAGAAGCCTGTACTGTAGTGGCTTAGTTGATACATCTCCAGAAGGCACCTGGAAGTGAAGTGATAATGTCTGCAGCCATGGCATCTTTGTGTGTAACAACCCCAAGATAAGAAAACCTTCACTTAGCCTCACACAAATCTCCCCTGGCATGAGGATCTCAAAGTCACAAGAACTTCCTTGGAAATGTGGTTTTTTTCCTTCTAAACTGAATTCATAAATCAAAAATGAAAGCGAAGATGAGTAACACAGTTTTGGTTTATTTGTCTGTTTTTGCTTAACTATTTTTTGGTTTGTTTCTGATGTAAACACAAAAGGCAATGGTTGTATCAAATGAAAAAATATAGTAAGTGTATAGTCAGCTCGGGTCATAGCAGACTTTCTGATCTATGATTTAGGAGTATACAACTGCTATGATTGCTATGATTTAGGTGAATACAACAAAGAATCTCGTTTTTGAATGCAAATACAGAAAAAAGTATTTCTTAGAGTGTGAAATTTTATTAATTTTTTTCAACAACAGAAAGCTGAATAAATAACCTCTTTGCTATTGTGTTCTTTGTACAGCCAGAAACATAACAAAGTTGGTGAAATAAGACCAGTGATTGAGGGAAATGACATGCAATAAGTGAAGCTAGAGATGAAGCCTTAACAATATTTTTGTAGTTGTTGCAGCCATGTTACTCCCAATCGTATTGGTAATGCTTTTTATTTTATTTTTTTCTCCTTACAGGTGATTCCAGTGTGGCTTTACAGGCTCAAGAGGAGATTATTGAAATGAAAGATGTATTTTCAGTAAAACTGAAACGTCGTCGTTTTGCAGGGCAGAAAAAAGGTGGAACTTTGTTGGGCATCACAATTTTTAAATGCTTGAATAAAGAAGAGAATAAGCTCACAGACTGTGCTGTCCATTTAAACAACTTAAGTGAAGATCATTGTCAGTCATGGTTTAGACATCTGAAGGAAATTTTGAATGGTAAGCATTTAATTGGGGTTGATCACATATTTATTTCTATTGTCAATACATGGGTTGAGTAGAGTGAAGCTTAGAAACATTTTGCCTGTGGAAATTAAGATACAGATATAAATATTGTTTCTGACAAATGTTTGCTACTGAAGTTTTACATGGTGATGTGTAAAATTTAGGAAAGTGACCATAATTGACTAACGGATCTGTAAAAATGAAACAGATTGATGCTATTTTTGGAGGTGTTTACTGAAAATAAGTATTTTATTCTGAGTGAAGAGTCTTCTGGAAAATCTGCTTCTGAAAGAAATAACATATTTGGTTGATATTTTCACTTGAAATTGCATCACATCTGATGGTACTACAGTAGTTCCTTCTGGGAACTTCAGGAACTTTCTGGTGACTTTTAGGAAGTCCCACTTGAGACCTCCAGATTCTTTAGAAGACTAATGGGAGAGACTTTCCTCATCTTCATAAATTTCCAGGTGGCAGTGCTCTTAAAGTGCTGTAGGACTCTTGTATTATTTCATACAAAATTTATTGACACTAGTGATAGAAGGCAATTCTTTACTTTAAAAATATCTTTCTGTGTTTGCCTAGGCTAATGCTAGCTTCAGGATGCTTTGTTTAACCAATTATAGGGGTTTTTGATTTTTTTATTTGGGTTGGGTTTTGTTGTTTTTGGTTTTTATTTCATTTTATGGAAGGTCTATCAAAAGAAAGAAAAAAATATTCACTATATAGGGAAAAGAGCCCCACAGGATATCCAAGCCTTTCACTGTAGTTTATATTTAAAAGACACAGAATATAGCCCACTTTTGATTTAAATAATCAAATGACACCCCCTCCCCAGTACCAAACTGTCTGATTTAGCTCCAAAATGTGCCTGTGTTTACAGATTATAGCAAATTAGTTTATTTATTATGGAAGAAAAACAGTCTATCTTGTAACAGATTATTAGAACTCCCGCTGAATTGTTAAGGTTGAACCAGATTATGGAATTCAAATCTCATACATCTGTAGTGTTTGTAACATCACTTTGAATAACAATTTTTAGTGTACTTCTAGTAAAGTTTCACAAGCAGATACTAGAGAAACAACATGAGTTATTAAGGGTGCATTCTTACATTGTTTGTTTACAGTGTGCTTTGGATTTCCCCAATGAACATATGTATTAAAAAGTCCCTTCCCTTTTCCGTTTTTGAAAGACTTTATCATGAAATATCTCAATCTGCAGAAGTGCCAGGATTCCTGTAGATCTCCAGCTACCCATAAAGGCAAGGACATTTGCATAAGGAGCAAATGTCTGTTTTGTTCCCCGATTACCCTCCATCTATCAGGAGCAGTGATACCATATGTTCACAGAAAAAAGCTGCAGTATCTCTTGCTCAGGTTGCCTTGACCTCGAGGTGCAGCCTCTGTTTTATAGCTTTGTAATTGGAAGCCACCTGAACCTGAAAAAAAGGTATTCTGTGCAATGCTGTTTCAAGTTCTTGTTTCAGTCTTTCTCCAGAAGCTCAGTCCTCATACAGATTTTTTTTTATTTCTGATTACTGCACTTTTTCTCCTTGCCTTTTACTTGAAGAATAAACAGGACTCAGAGTGATAAAAATAACCGAACAAAACCCTCATAATAGCAATTGCTAATGTGTATGTTTTCTAAGTTTGAACTAAAAGTATACAATGCAGTCGAGTTCTCTTGATTTCTCAGTTGCTGGTATTTCTGTGTGAAGCAATAATGGATTTGCATAGTTTTTGCTGCAGCTTTTTTTTTTTTTTTTTTTTAGTAACAGTGCCAGAGTATTTGGTTTTAATGAACTCAAATTGGCTACTTCTGGTTTTGTCCTTCTAGAATAGTGAAAATTACTTCTCTGCTCTCCCTACCGCCCCAGTCTATCTGCCCACAAAGTAATTTTTCATCAACTGCTGCATTATTTATTTGAAGGATTTCTTTATTGTTTCTGGGCTGGAGCAAATTAAAAGCAGGTGATTTATCAAAGTAGAACATATATATATATTTGGTCAGTAATATTTAGACATTCTGACAAATGAGAGCACATGATACTGACAGGTGTGTTTCCTCTGCAGATAAATGCAATTTCTGCTTGTTTACCTTACTCTTTGACAAGTTTTTAGATTTTTATGCATATACATTAATTAAGGAACAGCAATAGCAAGTTTATCAGTGATGATATGAGCTAAATTTTGTCTGATGTGAATGTTTCATACATGGTTTTTCCTGGTTTGTTCATTTTAATTATCTTCATAGCGAGTGTCCTCTGTCGCTCTGACTTTGCATTCAGAGTATTTCAATTTAAATTTTAACTGGGCTATAATTTTTTATGAAGCCTGTTATCATATAAGTGAGCACACACAGATATAGTTGTTTAGAACTTAGTTACAGGGACTGCTATTATGTCTTTTTATATGTGTGTGACAGGGTAAAAAAATATATGTATCACCATATTTAAATAAGTTCTTATTTTCTGCCTAATGGTGCTGCTGTTCCAGTGCATGCCAGCTAGATAAGAAGAGCTTGCTTGATGATATGGTGTTCCTGAAATCTGATCTTCTGTACATCACACGTTTGTAAAACTGATGTAAGATAACCAGTGCCATCTCGGTGCACCTATGGAGCTTTGGTTCTGGGCTGGCTCCTGCAAGGCCCCAAAGGGCAGCTTAGACAGGGTTTAGTGTGCTGTTCTCTCGTGTCAGTCCTGGTGCACACCTCACTCTCAGTGACTGATTGCCATTTCTACATCACACCTTTTGGCACAGGACTTCTAAGCATGGCATGTGGGGACACCCTGTGTTAGCAGAATTTACTGTTCAATCTAAAATCCTCTGCTCATGCAAATACACAGTCATTCTTAGAGGGTTGAGGCAGGCTCAGAAATGACAAAAAATGCACAGTTGTCAATGCTCATCCATTTTAAAAAAACCAACCTTTTTAAACAAAATAAGGCAGTTGATTTGAAAAAGCTTTACTTAAAAACTCTGTAAACTAACAAAAGACAGTGAATGTGGTTAAGAATAAATTATAAGGTAGCAAAAAAAGCACAAAGTGCGTTTTGTTTTTATCTACTGCTCTGTAGTATCTATCACACTGGGATTTGATATGAATGCCTGAAACTTCATGCATGAAGTTTTAATTAAACCATTAATGTTAAACATTAACTTAGGTTAGTTAATATTAACAGTGGTGTCTCCATAGTTACATTAACAAATCCATCTCATATTGTTAGTTTTTCTCATGTATAATATTCCTGATGTTGTATAAAGTATTTATAAATGTAGGTGGTAATGACATGATTCCAGGCTCTTAACTTTTGTAACATAAACCCATTTTGGTAGGGCCGAGGCATGAAAGCAGCACAGATGTATGTCTGAGCACAGCGTCTCTGCTGCCCTAGGAGCCTTTGTTTTCAGAACACCCTGATTGACCCACCACCCTTCATGGTTCACTGATTCACTTGATAGATCAAGTTTAAACTAGTGCATATTAGCACATTTGTTAGTACTAGGGGAACAGTTGGCCTTCCTGCTTTAGGCTGCTGGTTCGTTTCAAATGGAGCAGCCTCAGAAAACAATGACAGAATACCAGTTAGGGGAGCACCAAAAGGCTGCCAGACTGGGATCAGTTGCACGCTGTACTCAATGACATTGATTCATTCATATAGATGTTGTTTAAAGACAATTAAAAGATTATTATTTAAAAACACTTCAAAGAAGCTTCACAATAATGTTGTGTGAAAGTTTAATCCTTGTCTGTTACTGGATATGCTTTCATTAAACTCAGTTTTTTGGTGTGTTCTAATGTGCCCAGTGCACACCAGGATTGATAAAGTAATAAATTTTGTCATGATCATCCTTTCATGTCAGTTGACAATTACTTGCTACAAACAAAATCACTTCAGTAATGTACCATCTCTGCTCAAAAGCCATACTTGTGAAAAATATTTCTGTAAATGAAATATTTTCTCTCTAAAAAAGTAAATTGATATTGAAATAGCCATAAAAGAATATTTTTATGCTTTCCTCCTGTGAATTTGTTTGGTTCTTGAAAACGCTTGCTAGGATTTATGTATTAGCTCTTATCTACTTTTCAGCAATAGTGTAATGTACAAAATCATAAATACATTTTCTGATTTAGAATTGTTTAATGAATGAATTTTTCTTTAAAATAAAATTAAATTCAACCATTTCCTTAAAAAATCTAGGATTTTTTCCCCCCACCAACTGAAAAGTCTATTTTCTTTTGCTTACCTAGGATTTCTTTTGAAACTTTATATTGCCATGTAGGGTTAAACTTTTACGTCTAATACTCAAAAACATTGACGTGAGATAGTGATGTTTGCTTTTATCCCTTCAGTTTTCTTCTGATACCTGTTTAGCAGTACCATAACTGTCTGGGTAACAGAATTTTTGACACTTCATCTGCTTTCTTTGTTTCCACGGTACTTACCTATTCTTTCCCTCTGCTTTGTGAGTTACATTCTTAAATTTTTATGGGTGGGGGGGCGGGGGGCAGGTGTTTTTGGTTTGTTTTTTATAAGTTTAAAGGTATACGTAGATATCCATGAGTCTGAAGTCAGTTTTTAGTTTTTTGGCTTTGGGTTTTGGTGGGGAGGGCTGAGTATTTAGAAGGATCAGCTGATCACAGGTTCTTGTAAGGAAGATAAGAACATGACGGTACATTTATGAATTTGGTTAAATCCTTTTTGAAGCAGGAGTCCTTATTCTTACAGTTTTCCATTTAATTCCTACTGATGCTTTAGGCAAATTATGAAGTCACAGAAATGATCTTTTGGTCTTAATATTTTTATAACTTCTAAAAGACTGCAACAATACTAGTTAAGACATTTAACCAATTTAATTTAAGTAGATTTCAGTTAAGACATTATTATAATGTCTTTACGATGATTTTTTATACATATTAATACTCTTTGGTAGCTTTTGTGTAGTCTTCCTTGTTTGTGTTGTAATTTGTGCAACAAGAAATTCCACTGCAGTACATACTTGCAGTGCTTGGTTCTGTTTCCCGAGAATCAAGAAGAATTTAGGCTGGAATGGACCTGTGGAGATTATCCATTCTAGCTTCCTGCTCAGGGCAGGTGAGCTTCTAATAAAGATCAGGTTGCTAAGAGCCATGTCCAGATAAGTTTTAAAAATCTCTAAGCATGGATGATTTGGATGGCTTAACTGCCCTCACTGTGAAGGGTGTTTTTCTTTATTTCACATTGGAATATTCCTTGTGCCACTTGTGTCCACTGCCTTTTTGTCCTTCCATTTGCTGGCTCAGGTGCTGCACTTTGTGTTTATTGAACATCTCCAGGCTTTTCTTGAACCTTTCTTGTAGCTAACCAAGCCGTGCCCTCCAACACATCTGCGGTCCTCACCAAGTTCCCTCTTTCCGTTTTTCTCCTTTTTGAAAGAGATGCTTTTGAACACAGGTACTTGTTATTGAAGATATGCACGATTCTCCAGGATTAATTTGCTGAGCAATGACTTGGCACTTTATGTAACATTTTGGCATAAATGTGGTTATAAATTTTTGTGTATGCTTTTGGGGTTATAGCAGCAAACTGATCCAATAATTTCCTTCAGTATCTTTAAGAAATCTTCTAAATTGTCTAACACAAACTGGATAAAATGCTAGTTCTAATTTCAAGGTACTTTAATATAAATAAATGAAAAAATAATCTCTGGAGCTTTTATAATTATGTTTTGATCTTAAATACTTTTCTCTTTAATGCTGAAATAGTATTTAGCTATAATTTCTTTGAGTAATTGTTCCTATTCTGTTGTTGAGGTAGAGTAAGTGGAATGAGCTGCAGGAAGTCCCTGCTGAAGGAGTATGTGGCTGTAAAAATTGAACTAATGTTCAATTAGTTCATGGGGCAGGAAAATATATTTTCATTCTTGGCTCCTTTTGAAGTTCTGGCCTACTACTAATTTTGTTCTTGAATGTTGAAAGCAGTACACTTGCCAGATATTCTAGCTTTTCTTTGGCTAAGAAAGTGATAGTCTACCCTGATACTAAAACAAAATTTAGAACTGTTCAAATCTAGTATTTTAAACAAATACCAAAAGAACAGTCGGATTGCATACTGCTGCTTGCTTTTTATAGCAAAGCAGCCTCACTGAACCATGGCGATTGTAGGAAATCTAGAACAGAGAACTCGAAAATAAGTATTACTGGTTTAGTTATTTATTCTTCAAAAAAATGCCGTTACTTCAAATGGTAACATTACTTTATGGAATCAGAGTGCAAGACAGGGTTCAGCTTTGCATAGCAATATTTCTCAGTGTTGTTTCCTTGGAGTTTGTTACTCCGAAGACCTAAATGTAACTGTTTAAAAAAGAAAATGAACAATAATTCTCAAATTTTCAAATGATACTGCCAAGTTTTCTGTTTCTATTTCACATATATATATATATATATATATGTACCTCTTTCAAGATGAAGAAATTTCCTTTGCACTGTTTGATTTGCATTCTGAGAAGAGAATAGTACTGGATTGAACTGTCAGTTTTGTTGGGTGTTACTTTCATATACCTGCTGGGAGTGTGTCCTTAAATTCAAAAAAGGCATTGTTTTCTGTTTTGATGCTTGGGTTTCTTTTCTTTTGGTGCCCAGACTTTTAACTTCACACTCACCCTGCTCCTGAATGAAGATTTAATTAGGTTATGACATACGCACTTTTTTTCTGCTTCCTATGGCTGTTTATTAGCTGTGCACAAAAGTAATCAATACTGTAATTTAAATGTAAATAGTGCATATGCAAAAAGAAATTGAGACTGTTTTAGACTATGATTTGCTGATCCTGTTAAAGTCTTGTACTGCTTCTAATATTAAAAATCTGTTTAAGCTGTAAAAATAGTCAGATTGTGTGTAGTCTTAAATGTTTTGTGTTTTCTTTTTAGGCTTTCAAAACAGACCAAAATCCTTGAAAGTGTTTGTTAATCCAAGCAGCCACAAAAGAGAAGCTGTTCATGTTTATTATGAAAAAGTTGCACCTCTTTTTAAACTTGCTGACATAAAAACTGATGTCACAGGTAAGTTGCTTCAAAAGCATGGCTTAATCCCTTGTGAAACTAATACTTAAGCATAGGAGACAATTTGAATTTAGTGCTAATCCTTATTACTTCTGACTGCAGGTAGTGCATTTGGAACTCTAAATACGACACAATATATTTTGATTTTGTAAAAAAATAGTAATTCTGTTATCGATTCAGTATTTTTCACCTATAGCAATCAATACTAGTAATCTGTTGTTGGTATTTTTTAAAGAGGGATTTTATAGAAACATCTGCTCTCTGGCAGTCTTGTCTGTGCTTGCTCAGAGTTGTTTCTGCATTCTGGTGAACACATGTCCTTAAATATTGCTTGTCTTCTGAGCAATCTATTGGCCTGGCATGCTGAGAGGGGCTGATGTGAAGCACACAGTATCCCTGGGTTCTCACTCCGTTTCAGGATGGCCTGGAAGCTGAGGGGTTGCACCGTGTGGTGCCACGGCAGTTGTCCCAGCCCCACAGGCACCACTGGGTGCCAAGGTGCAGCTGGAACGCTGCAGTGCAGCTGCCTGGCTCAGCAGTGCTCTCCTGGTAGCAGGGCTGTGTTCAAGGCCCCAGGGTGTGCCAGAGTTCTGCTGTATGGCCTGGCTTTGCCCTCTCAGTCATTGGATTGACCTTTTAGTAGAAATTGAAGAGGGCAATAATGAATTTTCTTAAACCAATAAAATATTAATGATCTGATCATTGCTTCTACCCTCTTTTGTGAACAGACTGAAACTTATACTGAATCAAATTTGTCCCCAAACCCCAGCCAAATTTACCAAAAAATTATATTAGTATTTCCCAATCACAATAATTTTTAATCCATAATACTAAAATTCCCTTTAATTTACTTCTGTTTTTTTGGATATGCATTTCATATCCATGTGAAATATAAACTGTCTTGCAAGACGTTTCAACACCAGAAAGTCTTTTTCTTACATCTCATAATTGACTTGAAAAATTATCAGTCTCGGCTTAAACAAATTATAAGAGATGTCTCATCTTGCAGTTGTTCCTTCAAATTCTTATGCAATGATGTCTGGTTCAGGTTGCAGGCCAAAAATTATTCCAGGGAAATCTGATGTAGCCATGAGAATATAATAATGCAATAATGGTGAATAAAAATTATCTTGGTAATTTTATTACCTGTATCTATGTATTTTTAAAATTATTTAGCCCACAATTTAAAGTAAAATCAATTGAAGATTAAAGACACATTAGAAGAAACGTGAAAAATATTGTCTGTATTGGAATTCTGTGGTGTTAATTTCTTAACTACCCTTAACTGAGACGGAATTCCAGCAGCTTTGTATAAGTTTTAATTCTCAACAGCATATTTTTCCACCTTAAAGGCATGGATGATAATGTGACCAGACTAATAAAGCTGTTGTGTTAGAAATTGAACTTAGCCTTGTTTGGTCACAATTTTTAAAAGAAGTTTTGATACAAGTTGTGAATATCATTTGTAGAGGTTTTAAAAACATTTTTACTAGTGAAATAAAAACAGTTTTAAGTTTATTCTTCAGTTATTTGTATTATAAATTTTAATAGGAAAATTCTGAGTTGAGCCAGAAAAATGTTTAATGGCTTATCCTTTAATTGGAAGATATTTTGGCTATGTTGAAATACTATTCTGCTTATTAACTGCCTAACACTCCTCCTACAGGCAAAATGAGAAAACTACATTACAGTTTGCAATGCAAGTAGAGAATTAAATAATTAGGAACTATGCATTAAAAAGAAAAGGGAGTGGTGGTGGGTGCTGAGTAGAAGTCCTGTCCACTGGTACCATTCTCTAATAAAACTAAGTGCTTTATTTCAAGTAAATTGATTTTTTCCTCCATAAATGTTTTGGATTTTGTGAAGTTGGATGTGCATCTTGCTGTTCCTGCATTTTTGGAACATGGCCAATATTTACATAACTAGTGGCATAGGAATGTGTGTTAGGTACCAAAATTGTCAAGGCTTTTGCACAAGTTTTGCACTGAAGGTAGTCTACATTTAGACTTCTCCATATGCACATATTCAAAGCTTAAAATTCATTGAACACAAAATTTTACAGCAAATTTGAATCTCTGAAGTGGCTTCTAGCGTGCACAGAATGCAAAATTTGCAGATTACTAAAACACCTCAGACCATCAAAGACTGACAGTGGAGTGCTGAAAGACAGAGCAATCTTGTCCATTGGTAGCTGGTTGTTGCTTCCTCTCTGATCAGGCTTTCCAGATCCTATTCTTCATTGTAGCTTGTCTTGGTATAAACTTATGTGTTTATTCTGTCCTACTCAAGGACTTACAGCAGTCTAAAGATATGTGTGTAAATGAGTGAGTGCTGAAGAAACATTTACTTTCTCCAATTATTTTTAAATTTTGTAGGGTTTTCTTTTTATTTTTCCCCACAAAATACTTTGTGTGCTACAGCTGTATTCATTTTGGTAAAAAGAACCAAAGGCCTTATGGAGTGGATTGTGTTTTGTTGGGTTTTTGGGTTATTTTTGTTGCATGCAGTAAGCAAATCTCTGAAGTGCTTGGTGCACTAGAAAGTGTGAATTAGCAAATTTAAACTGAAGCAATACTTTCAGCTGTAGCTAAGGTGAAACAATAGTTAGAATCTTGCCTCTGTTAAGAATTGAGCAGTCTTTTGTGCTGCAGCTGGGATGTGGCTGCTAGGATAAGAACAGTGATTTTTCCAAAAATTGGGTTCCACAAAAGCTCACTCCACTGTTGAGATAACTGCAAGCACTGGCAAATAGTGACTATCTGAGCTAGTATTTTAGAAACTCCTTACATTAGAGTACATTAGTACCTTGAAAAATCTTACACATAATTGAAGAAAAATAAATAAAGGAAACCCTGACAGAATCCTAGCTTGCCTCACTTCTTTTCCTAGTTTTGACTCTCTTGCTTCCATTTTATGCACACTTACAACCTGGACATTTAGGCAAAATTAACAGCCTTCCCAAACTCCTGTTTTTAGGGTAGAATCATAGCATTGATTTAAACTTACCATATGGTAAATAACAACAGATTAACCGGTGTTGATGCTGGATGAAGAAATATGATATCATTAGCAGTTATAGTCCTATTATTTTCAGTCTGTGACATGAATGCATGGTGTCACATGAGAGCATCCCCTGTTTTGAAGTGTTGAACTACTTGTATATTGCTTTTTCTATATGTAGAGGCCAAGTCCTCAGCTCTTATTTGCTATGTGAAGAGGGTGTTAGTGTTTTTGGAGTATTGTGACTGTTCAGATGAGGATCACCTCTGGTGTCCTTCCTTCAAAGTGCTGCTACCTAACACTTAAGAACAAAACATTAGTGAGAAAGAAAAGCTTTCTAAACGGTGCATTAGAAATGGCAAAAAAAAGTCATTAAATAATATGTTTCTGGTACCATTTTTGCCAAATATGTAATCTGGATTCTTCTCAAACAATGCAAGAAGCTTTCTTTTTATTACCAAAATATATTGTGTAGGGTTTTTTGTTTGGTTTGTTTTCCCTCTGAATTGGAACAGTGCCAAATATTCAAACACTTGGCTTTTCTTCCAGCTATCAGAATGATTTATACATGCCCCTCTGGAGATTGTCAAGGCTGCAGAAAACTTTTTAGGCATGGTCTTTTTATGTCTGTGTTGGATTTTTCTAGTTTTTTTTTCTACTTGAATAATTTTCTATACGTTCTCACAAAGTTTTTCCTGAAAACCCAATTTTTCATTGCCTTTTGATCATGATGTGTCAAAACAGATCCTCTGTCATTTTCTCATCAAATTTTAAATTTCTTGGAATTCCCAAATCTTAAGCCTTGAGCCGTTCTTCTACGTAATTTTCAAACTTAAGCTATTAGATGCAAAGAGGATGGAGTTACTCTCAATCTGGCAAACATTAGTCATTTTTACTGCCTTTATTGATTTCTCTGTAGACATGAGCCCTCTTTATTTTCATGTCCTTGTTCTTTGAGTGAATTAATTCTGTAATACTAAGCATAACTTACATTACATTAGGAAAGCACTGAGCATGTTTTCTGCTACAAAATAAATCTTATTTACTGTTCTATTTTAATTAGACTGTACTCATAACTTTCTAAATGTCATCGTGTTCATTTAAAAAGACATGTAACCTGGTAACCAACTCTATGGTTTTATGGGAAGAGTTTCTTTCACAGCTAAGCAGTATTAAGATATTTGAACCTTTCTGCATTTTTTCATGAAGCACAGTTTTATTGGCCACTTTTCACACAGCCTAGAGATGTTGATGAAAGCATAGTTCCCATTGGTAGTGCAAAGCTGAATATGGGAGCTTAAATATTGTGCTTTGACATTCCAGAGAGGCCCTGCATGGAAGTAAATTCTGTAAAAAATTCCCAAAAGTTATTATAGTGAGGGGTGTTTCTGCAGCAAAATGATAAATCTCTGATATAATTAAAACAACTCTAGTCATTAATTAAAAATTTTCAAAACACCAAGCACTAGAACTTTGCTGATACTGACTGGGGACTGTTGATGTTATAGGCAATATATACTATATTTCTAGTGTGAAGTATAAAATTTCTATCACTTTTGTTTTGATTTTGTCTTCTTTTTTAATTTTTAGGAAAAATATATATATACACTCACTGTATCTACATGCATACTTGTGTGTGTGGATATATAGGAAGAGATAGGGGTGTTTTCAGTTCTTGTAAGCAGCATTTGAATAGTCTGTAGAAATACTGTTGGAACAGGTACAGATATGGAATGATTGTTTTAGACACCAAGACTAATAATTTTAGCAGTGTTTAGGAACACTGGAGAAAAGCCTTGAACTATGCGAGCACCAGGGACAGACAAGCATGAAAGATTAATGTAATTTTGCATATAATGATGCACATTCTTACACAAAAAATCCATCTGCAAGTGTCATGTCAGTCAGCAAAAATCTTTGATGGGTGGCTGCAGCTGGGCTGTCTCTTCTGGCAAAGCTGCCCTAGAAAATGCTAAATGTAGTTATGATGCTTTGTGCCATCTGTAGTATGCCAGTTTATCCTGTCTTCACTGGCATTTACAGTACTATATAGGGTATCAGCAAACACAGAGACATACAATGTGGAGTGACAGATTCATTTCCTCCAGAGGCTATGAACTCTGGTGTATACTTGTGCCACCTTCCTCTGTGTGTTATATTCTGTTGTCACTGGTATTTGGCTTGATTTCATACTTCTGTGTTTAACTCCTCTTATTTTTGATTTAGCAATTTGCATATCCTAACACAAAGGCAATTAAATTTGATTGATCCTGAAGTAATTCAATCTTAACTGAGGATGTGCTTATTTTCCTGAAGTTTACCAACTGTGTCAGTGCTAAAACTTGCATTTTGATGCAACAAACATCTTCTTGAATTACCTGAATTTAAATGCACTAAATAGCCATGTATCTGATAGAAGCTGAATTTTAATGTTTGGGCTTTTAGCTAGCATAACTGTAAAATATAACTTCTCATACTTTCAATGCAGTAATAATTAAAAAAAAAAAGATCTGAATTGAATTACTCTCTGTTCCTTATGTTAGATGGGTAAAATAATTCAAAACCCTTTAAAATTACCTAATCTTCTGATAATTTATATTTTCCACAGTAACTGAATATGAAGGACATGCTCTTTCAGTACTTAAGGAATGTGAACTCCAGGCATTTGATGGGTAAGTTGGTTAGTGATTATGAATTTTAGTAAACCTCAACATGTTATTTCTTATTTGTATTCCAATCAAAATTATGCTGGTAGGATTTCATGACTTACTCTGTTTGTCATGTATATGAAACCTGAGAAAGTGTTTTCATTAAATACTTTGGTATTTATTAATTACTGACAATATATGTGTATCTTAGATTCATAAATAATGGTAAATAATCATAAAACTTTCTGAAATATTCTTCATGAGAGTTTTGCTCTCTGCGTTTGTTAGAATATGAAGACAGAATAAAAAGCCTGGATTGTATCTTCTTTCACAAACATCTTCTACACTGAATCATATTTGAATTGTTTCATCTTTGGGTAGAGTCACTGGGAACTTCCCCTGTAAGACTTCTCTCCACTAGCCAGATCTAGGGGCAAACAGGAGCAGAAGCTGGAAGAATATAACCCTTGATGTGATGCTAGGATTTCTGAGGTGAAAAAATCCCTGTCCTTTCTAGAACAGCACTTCTGTAGCTCCTTTTGGGCACTGTTTGTGGTGGTAAGAGGTGAGGTATTTTTGTGCTGTTCTTGCATGCCTTGCCCAGGCTGGGCAGCAGCTGGAGGTGGGCTAGGTGTGGACTGAAGGCCATGCCTGTGTGCATTAATCTGCTGCTCTAATCAGCACCTACCTGTCAAGTGCTGCCTGTCTCAGACTGGCAGAAACTTAATTCAAGTAAAAATGTAGAAATGGCAAGACAACTTCTTTTTTGTTGGTTTTTTTTTTTGTTTGTTTGTTTAATTAATTGCCGTATGTAAGGAGTACAGCAATGTGGAATTTCTGGGCTTGATTTTCTCTCTAGGAGAGTTATGGTTCCTCACATGTTAACAGCATCTGAAGTAAACTGAAGCTTATGATTTGCAGTAGTTAACTGGAAGTTTATATATCAGTGTTTTCTGTAAGCAACACTTCTATGTGTTAATTCTTTGTCAAAGCTGTTTGTTTGTATATATAATTTCTTTTCTCTGATTTCCCCAGTTACCATTCTACTTTGAAATACAACAGGCGTATATCTTGTATACTCTAATTTTTTTGCTATCCACTTTTTTTTTTTAGGGACACTGAAAATTCAGGCACTCTGTCAATTTGGCAGCATGCTTTTCCCCCTGATGTGTGGCTGAGCTTTGGTGACAAATAGAGAGACTGCATTTGTGATGCTGCTATCTCAGCTGGGTTTTCCTGTTTGTACAGTGACAGAAATAGACAATGTCCATGCATGTATTTCTTCCCTAGTCAGGAGTCTAAAGTATTAAGGATATTTAGAGTAGCCTGGGTTAGTCAGACCTTAGTGGATAGTTGATTAAGAAAGTTGCATCTGGTGGTTGAATAGATGTTTCTTCCTCTCAGAAGCCTTCCTCGAGGTCTGAGTAAAATTTGTTTGCTCAAGACATTCTACTCCTTCTGCATAGCAGGTTCTCACTGATTAGCATTGGAATCCCAGGTCCCTGATGGTATCTCTATTACCAGCCAAAAAGGCAGCTCTTGATGATTAATGCTAAAATAATAAAATTCAAAATTATCAGCATTTTCATGTTATTCCTTGGGCTCTTCATCTACACAGTTCTCCAAAATCAGAGGAAAATGTATCTGTTTTCAGAATTTTTAATAGCCAGAAGACAATCCACACAAGTCCGTCTGGGTATACAGTTTATCAGACTTCAAAGATTAACTGGTTTTGCTACAGTGACAGAAAATTTTAAGCCTGGGAATAAACAAAAAATGAGTCAAAAGACAGATGATGATTCCTGATTGTTAGCAGGAAGAAAATGTGCTTCAAAGTTTTATATTCTATTCTTCAAGCTGTATATTGTATTTTTTATTTAATGTGGCCATGTTTAGCTAGATAGAGGAAAGGTTCCTAAAAATTTGAGATTAAAAATCAGCTTGGAAATAATAACTGTAGGAACTAAAGAAAAATGTTAAAGGAGATGAGGTAATTAAATTTAAACACTTAAGAACATTAATAACATAATGAGTTTTGTCTTACAAAGATCTGACCAGTTTTACCTGGTTGAATTATTGGACATAGTTTCACAACTGCATTTATACAGACATATGAAATTAATATAATTTAAGTGAATGCCTCCTGAAGTAACTGACACTTCTGTCATAAATGCCTGGAATGTATTATTATTATTCTTATCATTAAAATATGTTTACTTATTTGGAGAATCGCTGTAATAGGTACTTAAATAAACAAAAACAAGGGAAGAAGAGGTTTGCTGTAACAGAGCCTTTACAGACAAATGCATTCCTCTCTATAGCCACAGCAGGTGGGAGTTTAATTATGTGCTCCAGAAGCAGTGATTAAGTACCTTTCTGCAAAGGATTGCTGGCACTAGGATTTTATACCTTGCTAAATCCCTCAACTGCCTGCATAGTGTGTGAAAATAGCTGTTTTCCAGTGCTTTTTTATTTTATTGTAGTATTTGGTGAGTTGTTTTTGTAAGGGCAATTAAAAGGCATTGGGATGTTTGTATGGGTCAGCGTTGAAAGATGTAAAGAGCTTTTCCACTGAGGCACTTAAACATGTATTTGGTTCTTGCATCTTATCAGTTCATGTGCATTATGTGTGATAAGGTGAGAAAAACTTTGTAAGTTGTTAAATATATTTGCTGCTACTCAGATAGAAAGCAGAAATAAGAATGCTTAAGGAACATTCAGGTAACTCATCTGACAGTGAAACCCAAGCTTGTTGTTAAAGAAAGGATGTTTTTTAGCTATTTGAAGTATCATTATATATATGATATGGCGTAGCTGCCTTCCACTTGTTTGTTCAGCTATGGAGGAGTTTGTTTTGAACTGTTTGGCATTTTTGTTTTGTAACAGGGTCGTTTGTGTTGGTGGAGATGGATCTGTCAGTGAAGTTGCTCATGGGCTACTGCTTAGAGCCCAGATAGATGCAGGAAAAGACACAGACTATGTATCAAAGCCTGTCAGAGCACCGGTTCCTCTCGGAGTCATACCAGCAGGTGAGAATGAAAGGTATTGTTACATTTTGTTAGTCATCTCTTTAAAGCCTCTCTGGCATGTTTTCCAGTTTTGGCTACTAAAGGCAGTTCTTGACGATAAAGCTTCAGTTACGTAAGTGAGCTATTGAATAAATGTCCTAAATTTGTGATTTATGTTGATTACAAATGACTTGATTTTAAATTGCAATGATAATTTATAGTAATGGCACAGATGAGCTCTTTGCCTGAAGGAAGATGCTGAGAAAGAATAAAACTAAAGTAATTTTCAGCTGATACATGCAAAGATCAAGTTTCACCCTTATTTCCTGACAGAAATTATACCAAATGAAAACTGCTTTCTAGATTTTCCTTTCTTGCATCTCCATCTTTTTTGGCAGGATTCTCACTTGGATTCGTGCTTAGGATCTGTTTTAAAAGGGTGTCCCATAAATACATTTTGTGCATTATATTTAAAAAAAAGTGTACACAAAACTGCTTAATCTCTCCTTTACTTTTACAGACATGAAAATCTATCTCCCTTGAAAAAGTCCTCTTGCACTTTTATTAACTTGTATCTCGTGGTGTGTTTTTGTTTGTTTGTACTGGGAGGTTTGTGTGTCCCTTCTCCTTACAGTTTCTGTATTTTGCCTTCTCCTCTCAGTTTTTGTATTTGCCCTTCTTGGAGTGTAACTTTTCCCAGCAGGAAGGCTTTAGCAAGAACTGTCATGGTTTAACCCCAGCCAGCAGCCAAGCCCCACATAGCTGTTCTCTCATTCCCCCTCAGTGGGATCAGGGAGAGAATCAGAAGGGTAAACACTGGAAAACTCTTGGGTTGACATAAAGACAGTTTAATAGGAAAAGCAAATGCTGTGTGTACCAGCAAAGCAAAACAAGGAATGCATTCACTGCTTCCCGTCGGTAGGCAGGTGTTCAGCCATCTCCAGGAGAGCAGGGCCCCATCACATGTAACAGTGGCCTGGGGAGACAAATGCCATCACTCCAAATGACCCCTCCTTCCCCCATTCTATACACTGAGCATGGTGTCAGATGGTCTGGAATATTGCTCTGGTCAGCTGGGGTCACCTGTCCTGGCTGTGTCTCCTCCCAGCCTCCCATGCACCCCCAGCCTACTCACCAGTGAGTCAGTACAAAAAAGGAGAAAAGGCCTTGGCTCTGTGCAAGCTCTGCTCAGCAACAACAAAAACATCTCTGTATTGTCAACCCTGTGTTCAGCACAAATCCAAAGCACAGCTCCATAGTAGCCATTGCAAAGAAAGTTAACTACACCCCAGCTAAAACCAGTACAGTCAGTGTTGATTCTGGACTGATATACAAATCACTTCTCTTGAAATGGAGAGAGGAATTTTGGCATGACCACTACTCTCTGGTGTGGATGTTTGCTAAGATTACCTGATATAGTTTCTCAGGTGTTTTTAACTAGTAAGGAAAAAATTCCTACAGCCAGTTGAATAGCAAATCACTGGTTTTAGTTTTCTACAAAAACAAAAAAAGGAGCAAGTCACTTTGAACTGAGCAAGCAGATTTTTAAATGCTTTGACTTGGTTTGCACATATAAAAGCAGTATGAAAACAGGGACTAGTTGCTTGTAAATGGGCAAGATTACATTAGCTTTTTCTCAAGTTAAAAAACACTTGGTAAAAGTGACAGCAATCTCAAAGACATGAAGCAAATGAATTTGAGTACAGAAGTTGGGCCATCACTTACCAGCTCAGTTACTCTGAATATCTCGATGGTGTTGAGACAGAATCTCTCCAGCACCTGACTCCATGTTGTGTGTTGGTCATTGTACCTCATCGTTGGTGCTAACTCTCCTCGATTTCTGACAAATATGCCATGATCAGAAAGGACTTGTAAACCCAAAATAATTCCATAGTGCTTCTTACACAAAAAGGCATAGATTTTGTTAAAAGAGGATGAGAACAATTTATAAAATGATATTGTGAGGAACTCCTAGCAAGTTCTTAAAAGTGATCTATTGTCTATTTGATTTCCATATTGCTACTATTCTATGAGCTAGTCAGTTAGCGAGCAGGGAAGTATGATAGTTGTTCTCATGAGGATGGAACTCTGGTCAGTTAACTTTTTTCCCCCCACTGGAAATCCACTGTACAAAATTATTAGGATTTTCCAGCCAAGTAGAAACAGCGGCTGTATTACAGGATAGTATTATGTGAGTGGCTTAAAATCTGGTTTTAGTCTCTATAATAAGTAGTTAAGATAGCATTTTGAACTTTCAATCATCTTGATGGGAAGGAAGATGCTCTTGAAACAATTTACCTCCTGAAGAGAGAGGTCCAGAGGGGAGTATGTTTTTACTAAAATACTCTACTGAGCTGCCTTATTGTGGTCCAAATCAAATGGCTGAGATGTGGGGAAGCCTGCAGTTGTACTGCTGGCCATTAGCAAGAGTGTTTGTTGCTATGGGAACTAGTGCTAAGAAACTGTACGGAGGGGGGAACAGAGAAAGGGGAGGGGGAACTAGAAGGACATTAAAAAAGCTATCCAGTTGTTACAGAACAAGAGACAATCTCTGTCTGATGCCTGTGAACCTTTTGGTCCAAAGTGGTGTATTTAAATAAGTCCATGATTTCCAATTAATTCAGAAAATAAAATATTACTCAGGGACTGTTAATTCCTGTGATATTTCAGGCAAAGAACCAAAATGTTGATGCCGTTTTCATCAGAATTTTAGCTATGCTTGACTAGGAAGTCATTACATCACATTTATCTGTTTGGATGGGGGAGACATTAACAGCCTTATGAATATTCATGTCGTCTGGTTAATTAAGTTAATTGTACTGCAGAAGTGCTTGCACTTCCAAGGACAATTTTTTTCTCTACAATTTCTGTTTGGTACCTTCATCAGTCATGCTTTACATGACCTGCAGATACTCTGTTCTTGCAGAGATGCTTTTGCATTTTTAGTGGGAAGGAGGTTGTAGGAAGTTGTTGGTAATGTCAGGAAAATAGGTTGCTATTTTGAACAGAATTACATTTTTGGAGTAATAAAATGTTCTTTGTTTCTGTAAAAAGAGGCTGATAACAGAGATGCTGGAATTGAATGGATGAAACCTTTGTACGTTAAATTGAGTAGCTGGAGTGAGAACTAAAAATGTGATGAACTAATGTGTGAGGGGTACAACCCATGGGCATCAAAGATTTTTAGTCTCTGAAGTAATATGATAGTGTTCAAGGGAACAGCAGTTATTGGTAAATATCTTGAGCTTGCATAGGGGAAAAAAGAATACTTGGGAGTATGAATAATGTCATTAAAACCATTATTATTGAATCACCACTTAAATCAGAAAAGCTGGTATTTTTTATAGTTTTATACTATTTTATACTGTAATAGTTATACTATTTTTGTATAACTCTTACAGGTTTTGCTTTGTTTATTGGCTATGTGTTTTGGGTTTGCTTGTTTGTTTTGGTTTGGGTTATATTGTCTGGCATCTTGGTCGTATAGGACTTACTTAATGAGGCACATTATTCAGTCATTATTGGGACCAAAAATGCTGTTAGGCATGTCCTAAGTGGAGTTTTTAGAGAATGGGGTGGTACTTTCTCCCCCAAACACTGTGCTTGTTCTGCGTCTTCAACTTGTGGAAGGGTGGATGTGGTACTTATATTTTTGAACACAGATAGAACCTGTGTTCTTTTACCTCCCTAGGATTCATGAACGGGTGGGATTTTGCCTTGTTTACTTCTTCAAATGTTAATGAGCTCCAAAGATTTAAGAGAAGGATGCAATTAGTTGTGCCTATCCTGTTTAGTAGGAAAGAGATTTAAGTCTCATTAAACTCAGTTTGAAGATTGGTACTGACTTCAGCCGTGGTCATTTGGTATCTTGCTGCCATCTGCATTGATAAATTACTCTTAAATGAGGGTTGCAGCTTAAACTCATACCAAGCTTGATTTTCCGAACTATATTCTGCCTTGTGCTCTCTTATTAGCCTGATCTTTAGTGAGACGTAAAATATTTTTTTTCAGAATAACGACTTCTCTGTTTTGACATACAGGAAGTAAGCGTGATTTGCCTGACTCAATGCTCTGCTGCTTGTGTGTGATTTCCTTTGTTTTGGAGAGACCCCCATAACAGATGATAAGAGCTGTATAATTTTGATTAAAGGAAATATTTGAGTATTTTTGAGTTGCATCTTTAGCTACCTTCACTAGTAAAGCAGAACCAGTTGGATCTGAAAGGTAAATCCCTCAAGTTGTTCCAACATAAAATAGTGTTGGGCATATACTTGTAGTATTCTGTGAAGAATTGCTTTTTAGGTCAAATGTAGGGGGTTTTGTAGTTTTTGGATATCTGCTACCTTAGTAGATACACCTCCCTTCATACAGTAGGAACTCAGAGCTCCACTCTCTCATGTGATTGCAGCTTTCCATGAAGTCCTGAATTTCTTTCTGAGGCTAAGGTGCTCTAAGGACTAAACAGGTGACCTGTGAGATTCCCAGTTATCTTACAATTTTTTATTTAGAGAAATTATTGAAAAAAATCAAAGATCTATTCCTGAACAAGAATGACATTAGAGCTTTGTGATTATGTACATCAGTGTTTGCAAATCCAGCATTTTTTTCCTACCACTAGCATGACATCAAAGATAGCAGAATTTGGGGATAAACAAATTTTTTCAATGTAGTACATGATGCTTTAACAGTGCTTATTTGAATAGTGAGTGCCCCTTGTTTGACATATGATAGTCTTTCCCTCTCTTCTCTCTCCTGCTTTAGAAAGATAAGTCATGCTTCCATAAAATTTAGGGCAAATTTAACACCCAGAATTGTCTATTGCTGCTGTAGCATATTAAATAATTCAAACAAGAAAATAACTTGAAAATCTGTGTGAGCTCATCTTTATATGGGAATGTTAGCTTCTAACTGTTCTTTTGTAATTTTTGTTCTTTTAATTAAACTGTGATTGAATTATTCATCCCTTAATCACTGATGTGAAGAAGTCAATATTATGCTTGCTTGGTGGCAGGCCCCAGTTCTTTATTTTCCAGAGGTGCATTCTTGGCTCTGCCACTTGGCTAAGTAATTCCAGAAATGAGAAAAATAATTTAGATTTTTTATAGAAACTATACCATTTAGGAAAGACACAACTCTTCCTTCTTCGTGATTTTAAAAATAAATTGATATTTAAATGTCAGCTGATGCACACATGTTTGTCAGATGTCACATTCTCCCTTCTCTGTTTCTCAGTCATTGATAAGTTCTTATTTGTGAAGCTGATGTGCAATAATTAATTTTATTCATTATTACTTCTAAGAAGCTAAAATGTAACCTGCAAGAAGCACAGCAGCTGTCTTTGACTAGATTTAGCATAATTTTGCCTGGGAAAGGTGCTCTTCTGCACTGTCTGGGTATTGTTTTGCCAGCTTAAAATTGTTCCCCAAATACATCTTATTAGATAATCTGCCTTCTAGTTCAGTACAGCGCTTGGGTATATAAGAGGTGATTATTAAGGAGATGGCTTAAAAAAACCCCAAACAGGCGATTTTTTTAAAAGCTTGTTTCTCCCCCCCACTTTGTTATTTATGGCATTTATGAATGAATTTGCAGAGAAGATTTTATAGACCTCTGAAAGTTTTAAAGATTGTAATTGAATACTATTCAGCGTTTCTGCTCTTAACAAGACAATTTATGGGGAGCCTTTGTTTTTTTGAAAATGCACTAATTAAAAATGCTGTATATATTTGTTCCTGTTGTTGTTATTCTGTATCTCTCATATTTTCACAGCAGGTTGTGTTCACTTTTACAGGAACCACTAATATTTTGGCCCATACACTCTATGGTATTAAACATGCAGTGACTGCGACATTGCACATTATAATGGGTAAATATTTTTACATTCATTAACCAATTTTAAATAATAAAGCAGCCTTTAGTAGCCTGCCAGTTTGTTCAGTAAAGGCATAGCATTATGCTGTGCCACTGTAAACTATATTGTAAGGCTTTTAAACCCAAATTACTATATTCTGGTTTAGAGTGGACTGGAAAGGTTATGATTCTTTGAGTAGAGTTCATCTAAGCAAAGGTTTTGGACCTCATCTTCTGGAAACAAAAATCTGCCATGGAATAATGTCTGATTTTGGCGTTCGTGCCCTACTACTGCTGTTCTTTTAATGCAAAAAGTAACTTTTCCCAGACTAGATTGTGTGAATAGTTTTACTCTGTGTGTTACTATGCAATGATTGGTTGCATGATCATTTGATTATTTGAATTTCATGTGTCTGCTGAAGACAATAGGAAACCACACAAAACACCTGAGGAGGTGATTAGGGTTGAACTTCTCAGGAAGTATTGTCATATTTCTGAGAAAGTATTATTCATCTTTTTAGGTCCAGGTGCATTTCTTTTAAATTCTAACCGTTTCTATAGGAAAGCTTTATTCATAGAAAAAACTGTATCACTTTCCATTGGGTCTGCACAATAAATGGGTTTTGAATGTGAAAATGTAATTATGCTAAAAGGAAAAACTAGGTTGCTTGTGCAAACATTATTTTTGGGTTTTAGGAAATATCAAATATTTAGGCAATTTTAATATTACTCTTAAGGCAATCTTTCTTTAGGACTTTTTTTAAAATTAAAAAAAAAAGAGAGAGAAAGGGGGAGGGTCCCTCTTGAGTATCTCTTGTGTTGGTCTTGCTGTCTGTAGTGGAAGAGCTTTCACTCTGTTTCTCAAGTAGTAATACAAAACCCTTTACAGGCAGAATCTCAACCTGTCTTTGATTAAAAAATCAAAGACACTGAATCTAATAGAAAATGCCCAGGGTCTGTTACCAAAAAAAAAAAAGTATAAATCCCATAATGAACAGAATTTTATGTTTATATTTTATAGCTGTTAAACATGAATACATTTTAAACCTATATGTAAGAGTTTGCATATCTCCTCCAGTACAATGTTCAGTCATTACATATATTTGATAAAATAGTTGCAGAGATTTATGCAAATATTAGCAATATTACATTTTCTTTGATACTAGTTTTTGAAAATGAGCACAGAATTAAGAGTCAGACCCTTTGCAGCCTTATGAAGTAGCTGATTTTTTTACCATAACTTCAACATTTTCAAGCATCTGAAATGACTACTTTGATAGAGTATTAATTTTATATAGATTGCTTCTGGTTTCCAGTCTGGAGGGTTTTTTTCCCCCTGCTAAGGTAGATGAAAAACAAATAGCGAGTTGTGTGTCATTTGAAATATAGATGTTGTTTCAATTTTTTCTCTCCTCTCTCTCTGAAATTTCAGGGCACGTTCAAGCAGTAGATGTGTGTACTTTCAGCACTCCCAGCAGGCTGCTGCGCTTTGGGTTCTCAGCCATGTTTGGGTTTGGCGCGAGGACTTTGGCTCTGGCTGAGAAACACCGCTGGATGCCCTCCAGTCAGAGGAAGGATTTTGCTTTCCTCAAAACACTGGCAGATCTCAAGTATGCCATGAGATGTTATGTTTTTCTAGTATCGCTCATTTTCTTGAGGAAAGTGTAATAATTAATGTGATAAAGATACAGACAGCAGTGGTTCAGCTATCTTAATTGCCGACAGATTAAACTCAGATGTGATGCATATCCGTCTTACAAGTTAAAGAGGAGATCAATTCTGTACATTCAGAATCTCCTTAAAATCATCTTAACTTCGATAAAAGTCTGTCTGACAGTCAGAATATTGGTTTACATCATAGTAAATATCAATGCTTTTCTAGGCCAGAGGAATGTGAATTATCATTTCT
The DNA here is from genome assembly GCA_024500445.1 of Entomyzon cyanotis. Taxonomy (NCBI): domain Eukaryota; kingdom Metazoa; phylum Chordata; class Aves; order Passeriformes; family Meliphagidae; genus Entomyzon; species Entomyzon cyanotis. The sequence goes on along the minus strand of JAKEPQ010001027.1, from coordinate 13,228,756 downwards.
ACCTCTACAAATTCCACAGGAAGACTCTCATGAGAAGGACGGGTAAGTAAAACCAAATCAAGCAATTCCAAAGCTACAAAAGTGTGTATTTGAAGATAAAATTGTACAGATTCTTTACTTTGTTCTAATTTAATCAACAGGTGATATAATTTTAAAAAAATTATTTTGACAGCTGTAAACTTGTACACATTTTATAGTGTTTCCTGCAGGCTATAGAGGATTTTGTTACAAGGTGGTCTTCCACTCCCTATTACTGATTTGTTCAGTTCCACTAATATGTTACTCTTTTTCTAAAGTATGTGTTGCTTAAATGTGCAAAAATTACTTTAATTATTTTACCTACGTGTTTCCACCCTTTTAGAAAGAAGAAAGAGAGAATTAGAAAAGGTGAGTTTTTGCTTTTAGGATTTTTTAGAAACGAACTGTGTCTGATTAACTGGAGTTAATATAGAATTACTCTGTTATATTTAGGTAGCAAGGATCAATGGCAGAAAATTCAGGGTCACTTCCTGAATGTGAGCATTATGGCAATCCCTTGTCTGTGTTCAATGGCACCAAGAGGCTTGGCACCTAATACGAGGTCAGTATGGGTTTAGAGAATTAGTCATGTCTATAAATTCTGACATCTTACCTTAAGACCTTGGCTTTTCCGAGAATATGAGCCTATGTTTAGGTAGTCTAGTCCCTCTGCAGTGGGGGAGGGAGTGTAGACTGCAGCAGACTCGATAATCCCAGGAATTGTAATCAGTTTTTGGATCAGGCAAATAAGGTCAAGCAGTCTAACTAGAATTATGAGTGGATAATTGCTGTGATTAAATTAGTTGGCAAGTCTGACTTAAGTAGTAGTCATCGAGCAGTCATCTGTCATAGGATTTGGCTTTATGGGGAAACTTCACCCTTGGATTTTATTTTATTTTTTTTCAAATATAAAAGTGACCCTTGTCTTCTGCTCTACAGCCAGCAAAAATGAAATATGAGTCTTTCTTATATTACTAAGGACTAAAATGCACACTTGGCTTTTCCTCTAATTATTTTTTTGTTTTGTTTCCCCTGAACTTCAGAAATGCAGTTTCTACATGCAGGGTTTGGGGACACAAAGGAGTGTGTAACCTGGTTGTTGACATTGACTCATTTTGCCTTTAGCTCCTTGATGAGAGCCTGCTTTGTGGTGACCAGAACTGTTATTAGGTGATAAATATTTGGACTTGCTGTATCCAGTTGGCAATTAAGCAGAATAGCAAGCACAAACTTTGTAGTTGTACCCAAAATACAACAGGCTCCCTCAAAAAAGAATGCAGAGACTTGTGTGTGTGCATGAATGTGCACCAAAAAACCTCCTGAACACTCAGGAAAGTTTATGGAATGAGTGTCTTGTTTCATTAGATTGTCACGAGGTGAAATTAGAGAAGAATTGATGAGGTATTTTTCTTCAAAATTACTGGTTTATGTAGTAGAATTTGACTTCTTGGAAACAATGTAGAACCAAATTATCCATGATTAAACTCTTAATGAAGTTTTCTTTGCTACCAGCATCCTGCTAATATCATACTCCTCAAGATAGTGCTCTGATGCTGTGCCCTCTTAGGAACTTCTTCTGCATTTAGTGTTTTTATGTATCAGTCACTTGGGAAATTCTGACGAGAATTTTAGCTTTGCTTTCTCTTTCCATCTGTTCTGCCCCATTTCTCAGTGACAGGGAATTTTGTGACAACTCCACCCAATTATTGAAGGTTTGAATGAGCCAGTCTCCCTCCCAGTGTAGCTGCTCAGTCGATCTCCTTACTTTTTTATGTATAAGAACACCCTTTGTTTTTTCATCTCTTTTTAAAGATAATTTCCAAGTGCAGTCAGCTAGCAGAGTAGGTATGGTAGACTCCTCAGACAGGAGCTTCCTTTGTCACAGTGAATAGCATATTGACTGTAATCCTTTTCAATATGAGAAACAGAAATGTTGCACTGACTGTTAGAGACTCAACAACTCATCTAGGTTTCTTCTCTCTCTTGCGTTTCCCCAAGAGGTTTCTGCCATGTGAAGACATTTGGAGGGGAATGAAGGCTTTTACTGCCTCTGACGCCAGTTACACTGGTCTGAATTTGCAGAAACATGTCCAGATACATGTAACTGTCTGTGCTGTGTGAGCCCTGTGGGATGTGGTTTTCACAGCATAGGTTCACTTCAGATGGGGCTTTGCTGCAGATAGGGCTTTCTAGAGAATTAATGAGAATTTTTTGTCATTTCTGAAGGTGAAGGGCCCTAGTGCTGAATACCCAGTAGCCTGCTGTGCCCTTTTATTGAAACAAATATCATAAGGAGGCAACTTTTTAAATGTCACCATCACTCTTTTCTGAATCAGCAAAGCAGTGCTGTGCCAGGTCACTTGTCTAATGTTTATGTAACAATTACCCTCCCAGGTAATGCTATTATCACAGTCTGAGAACATTCCTGATGCAGTTGTTCAGTAGCCATCTGAACTATCACTACTGGTGCTGCTAGGCTGGAAGACATGTTTTTTGAACACTCTTAAGATATTTTCCAAACATACTTGCTGAATAAATAAATAAATATGTGTATGCACATATATGCAGAAGATAGGAATCTCTCATCATCTCTGTCCAGAAGGCAGCAGGGATTGCCATGTTTGTCAGATACTCTTGAACACTGATTTGTCTCTGTAACTCAAATGGGACTTAGGCATGGTTGCGTGGATATTCTGGTTGTTAGCTTCTGTGTCTAGGTACATTCCACTAAGGAATGTGTGAATGGACACTGGCTCATTGTCTGACCCCAATTCTCAAAGATGCCAAAATACCCAGGGTGACTGGATACTGAGAACCACTGAGCATGTGCACTGTAGGGGCTCTTCTTGTTTAATCTCTAGTACATGGCTGTTGTATCTCGTACAAAATTCTTAATCCTTAACTTTTATGTGTTTTGCAAAATGCATAAATAGAACTGCACCAAGAACTGCTAAGAGGGTGTGAATGGTGGCAGAGCTGAAGATGGCACCCTTTGTTAGGGCAGCATGGGTGGGTGAGCCCATCTGCACTGGCTCTGTGCTGGGGATGCCATGGTGCACCACGGCAGTGTTGGGACAGCTCTTCCTCACAGCATTTGTGGTAATTGTTGTACTTTGCTGGAGAGAAAAGGAAAAACAGAAATTTGTGACCCCCAATGTTTAAAAACAATCTGTTAAGTAGAAAAGCAAGGTTTTCTTAGGTTGTACGTATTGTGTTCAAGAAATTATGGATTATTGATAAGGGACTACAATTTATTATTACAGTGTATGTTATAAATATATCAATGCTAAATAACTTCAGTGCATAGTTTATATTGATCTGTGGGGTGAAGGTCAGCAAGTGGATTTGAAAACCCATTGAGACTATTCTATTAATTTACTCTTGCAGGCTTTTTTAAAATTTTCTTTCTAATCTAGGCTATTGAAGAGCCTGTTATACTTCCAAATGAATGAATTATCTTTTTGGTCTGCTTTTCAGGTTGAATAATGGAAGCATGGCGCTTATTGTTGTACAAAATACTTCTCGAGCAGAGTTTATAAAGCATCTGAAAAGATACACCAGTGTGAAAAATCAGGTACTGTTAATTTCTTTCTAGTGATTATAAAAAGAACAGTTAATCGTGAAAGTAGACAAGCTGCAAGAGTTAATGTTAGCATCCTCATAAGGAGACTTAGCTTCTTGTCAGAATACATTAGCCCCTTTTTATCTGATTTTTTTTTCTTTTTTTAAATCACTAGACTAATACAGATTAGCCTATTTCAGTCCATCTGTTGTGGTTTAAATTGTGTTTGTGTTGTACCATAGTTTTATGGGTGTAAAGCCCTTTCACCACAATAAGGAAATGCATTGTGTGTCTGAATTTTGTATAGTACAGAGATCAAGAATTTAGAGCCTGGGGGGCATCATGCAACTCTGTCAGAAATTGGTAAAGTTGGTAATTTCAGCAGGTCACTGCATGCCATGCTGGTAGCAGTGGGTTGTGAGCATTGATTTTTAGTAGGTATGCATTCCATCCTGTTACGAAGGTTTGCAGAACTGCCTTTTGAAATTGTAGTCATTATTCTGTCTTGGAAGAGAAAAAGTAAGCATTCAAACAGATCTTACTGCTGCCTAAAGACCCACTGCACGGCCCAGGCACACTGGTGCTCTTTCAAATGTTCTGTGATTTTGTGAAATCACTTTAACAGGAAAGTTTTGGGTTTGAATTCACCTACAGTCAGAGAGTTGGGGGAGAGATGGGTGACAATTCCAGCTGACAGAACTAATGGCTGAATTTAGGAAATAGTTTAAACTTTCTAGTTATGCTTTTGGAGTCAGGCCTTGCTTTTCTCTCTGCTTTGTAGTTTTAAGTCAGACAAGGAGATGTGGGCCCTCCTTTAAGCTTAAGACAACCATTTACAAGAGTTCTAACTAGCCTGGTTTAGGACAAGATTACTGGTAATGATAACAGAGCACACGAAAAAGTCTGCTCAGACTTTCACATGTTCTGGAAGTATTCGTATGTGCAAAATATACCTCCTTACCTGCAGATCGATGGAGTCCAGTATGGGAATACAAATAGAACACTACCATTTTTTCTGAGGCACTATTTAGGATGAAAACACCACATTAATATATAAATGCTGGCTGGAATATATAATGGCTTATGTGGTCAAAGCTTGAGTTAAATGTTCCCTCTTACGACAAAAAAAAAAGCCAGCTTTTAAATTTCAAGTAAGCCATTTTATTCTAAGCTACCACCTATATACTTCATCTTCATTTAATATCTATCTGTGTTTGGTTTAGTTCAATTTTCCCTTTGTTGAGACCTACACAGTTCAAGAAGTCAAAGTACAACCAAGGCTTAAAAGTGGACCTGATGCCAAGGAAAATATGTGTCTGAGTGCTGCCTCTGCAGAAGGAAATTACCCTTGGAATATAGATGGAGACTTAATGAAAGAAGCATCAGAAGTTCATGTTCGGTAAGGTTAAATATCCCATTTAGGGACCAGATACCCGTAACAGATTGGTGCTGCAATCTTAGATGTCTTACATCCCTGTATAGCACAGATGGCACCAAAGTTAGGTGTTTTAAATGCTCCTATAATAGAACTGCTGTGCACTGCAGGGTCTGACCCTTCTGCCATCATCTGGGCCTCCTCCTGGTTGCCTTGTTTTCACCTTTGGAAGGGTTTCCTATAACCCACATGGCCTTTCCATCCTGGTGCTTCATCAGCTTCCACTCCAGTTCTCTTCTTTCTTGTTGCTTTACTACTTGTTTCTTCTTTCCTGCTGCTTTACCTGTTTCTTGGAGAACAGGTATAATTACTGTGTCTCCCACGAGGAGCTCCTTTTGGGACAAGGATTCCTACTTGGAAAGCAGCATGTGTAAAGTTAAGAAAAACAAGTAGCTCTTCAATTCTGGAAAACTTAATGCTGCTTGAGGATAGTCTCTGTATCCAGCATCTAAGAACAAGACTACAAAAACATAGGAAATGGGAGGATTATCAGTGGAATTAAGTGGGCAGTGGCTCATTTTTCTGCAATGCACACAGGATTAGTTGAAGGCACACAGCTCAAAGTCTGGTATGTAAAATAAAAGGTAGATCATGTTGTAAGATATGTAATATATACTTTTAAAGATGATCCTACAGAATTGTCAAAATATAATTCTACCTGATTTATTTCCCTATAAAAGCTCCTACATATTTGTTCTCCCCCCCCAACCTCAAAAAGCAGCACACACACTGCAAGAGTTGATGAAGTTTGATTTATAAAGTTGGACTTCTTCTTTCACAGGGTGCATCCTCAACTTATTGATCTCTATGGAGTGAACACTGATGAGCTGGAGAGCTCCCAAGCAACGTGCAACTGCATATAGAAGGAACACACTGGAAGTTCTGCAATAAAGAATCCTGTTCTCACCTCCATGCACAGCTTTCCAGGGTGCTGGACTTCTACTAATGTCAGTTGTAGCAGAAGCTTAATGGGGATGGTTGTAGTATTTCTGGGTTTAAATTCTTATTACATTATATATTTTTATCATATCATATCAGGTTGTATTTAACTGTATAGAAGCTATTAGGCTTTAACAAGGAAAAATGAAAATTGATTATATTGGTCTCTTAAAATTTGGGATTTGAGAAGTGTCCAGCAGAATAAACAATTTTTTTTCACTGAAGTTATTCTAGATTTTTTAGAATGAGGTACTTCTAAGTCTGCTGTTTCTCTCCATGTTGTCAGGTAACTCAGTTCAGCACAGGGAAGAACCATACCTCTACTCACCGGCTCTAGCTGAAGAGTGGTGGCAAAATAAAAATGTATGCATTTATTTTTTTAATTAAGTACTTCTATTTCTAGTTATGATTTTTAATGTTGCCTTAATGTATTTGCTCTCAAAATGTTTCTAGTCAAATAATATAGAAGAATATGCTGATGTCCTATATGGCTTTCCTTTGTTGAAATGTATTTTAAAATCTACTCTTTGTACAAAATTAATATTTTCTCTATCCTAGAACTGAAATGTTATTCAGCATAGTTTTTGTTCCTGCTGAGAATAAAGTTATGATAAATAACATAGAGCTGACTTAAATTTTTATAATTTCCTTATTGGCATAAATTTGGAGTGTTTGGTTTTTTCCCTAATTTACTTAATATTGAATACAATTATTTCAGAGGAAGCAAATTAAGACTATGTTCTTTGAGCTGAAAAGTAGCAGACCATGCTTTTCCATCTGCAGGACCACAGATAACAAATGTTTTCCTGGTTACCCACCTAGGAATTGTTCAGAAGGCAGTGCACAAAGAGTGAAAGCTGCACTGTGTTGTGGCAAGAACAAGTTGTTTTAGGTGCTTTCTTCAGGAAGCAGTCGAGTGTAGTGTGAAATTCAGTCCTTGTATGATGTTGCTAAATCAAGGGCTTAAGTCTTTATAGGAGATCTTTAGCTACTATGATTTTAAATACTTCTTGTGAAAAATTCTTACCCGTGGTAAATACACAAGACAAAGTGCTGCACCTAAAGAACTGCAGATGATGTTTGGCTCCTAACCCCAAGCTGTTCCCTGTTGTCCAAGTCACTGTGAGTATTCTCCAGTTAAAACTGACCCTGTATCCCATCACATATTTTTAAAATACTAAGGCAATTCAAACTAAACTTCTTAAAGTTGTCTAAAAAGGCATTCCAGCAACATTTAGTAGATTTAACTGTTATTTAATAAATGAAATCTAACAAAACAATTGAATTTTTAGAACAAACAGCATTCATGTATTTAACTGGTTTGGGTTTTTTAAAATAAAATGCAGTCGAGTAATACTTCATAATTTTGCCACCATCAGAACATTGTACATTCATTTTTAGTCAACCTGGTTTATAAAAGCTTCATAATTTTCCTTCATATCCTAAGAACAGACAGCCAACATTTACAAGTTAACAATCAAATCTGAATAGAAAGCGTACAATTTCCAAGGCATCATTATCACATGTACTGACTTATGTAAACTATTTCAAAGATAAATAAAATGCTTTGGTTTCACTTCCATGCATTGTTTGTACTCAAAAGAACATTAATGCTTCATCCAGTATTTGAGGTATATTTTTCACAGTATGCTGCAATGTCGAACTAATTTCTGTTCAAAGGTTTTTTTGGTTAAAGTGCAAAAATTCACTAAAGCCATGTGGAAGATAAGCATTTTTTTGCACATTTTCATAGACTTGCAGGAAAAGTATTTAATCCTTGACATACTTTATTTTGACTGTTTAAAAAAATATATGCACATTCATTTGTCCTTGTACTGTAGATATTAGAGGAAAACATACTTTGGAGTGATCCACATCTTTGGCCTCAAATGAAGTGAAAGGAAATTACAAAATGGTCCCAAATACCTTTGGAATCTGTGGGCAACATGGCTTTTATGGCACCAAGCACTCTATTAGCAGAAGTGCTTGCTGAAGGCACTGTGGGTTTGAGTTTCAGGCTAATTCCCATGGGATGGTGCAGCTTCAAAGCATATGTACAGATGACATTCCTCTCTCTGTGCAGTTCAGAAAGACATCCAAGGCCATACTCTCTCCTTTGGTGCAATAAATTCAGTTATTGAAGAGTTATTGAAGAAGTTGTGCATTCTCCAGCTGTTCTGGGGAGCAAAGGAAGGTTTTTCTCCCCTGGCTTGTGCTGTTTCACCAAAGCTAGGTGGCAGTGCAAACTTAGCTAGCTGAAGAAACTTCCTGGAGCAGCAGAGCAGTGGTTTGATGCACGTTTCTGTTCAGTCAAGTGAACAGAACTTGCCTTTCTGCCGAGTGGCTGCTGAGGGTGCCTGTTTGGATGGAATTTATCTGACAACTTCCCAAGAACCTGAGCTGGCTCTCCAAGTGACTTCCTTATGAAATACTTTCAGACAAAGGGTGGCACATCTAAAGATAAAATTTGGCCCGTTACAGTTGGCAGTTGGAGGCTTTTGGGTATCTCTGTCTGTGGTGTCAGGTGAAGACTTTCCCTTTTTTGTTCAGGTTCTAGAAGAATGCCAGCACTAAATACTATTATAAGTACTATAGAAAAATCTTCAAATAAATAAAAATAAATACTTGCTAAAAAAAAAAAAAAACCCACATAGAAATAATCCATTGAAGGAGTCCAAAACCTTAAGGCAGCACTATCTGTGGAAAGGATGGAACAATTCTGTCATGCTTGCAAGTACCATGTTAAAAGTGGCTGCAAGTTATGATCTCTAATACTTTCATCTTTCTACAGCTACAGCTCCAGGCTACACCACACAATTCCCTGCTCTGAATCCACCTTTGGCCTTCCTGGTTCTGGCTTGCTGGGTGTCTAAGTCTCTTCAGTGCTGTGGCTGTGCCTGTGAAGCCAAAGCTTATGAGGTTCCCTGCAGAAGCCCAAGGCTTCTCAGAGCTGTTTTCTATGTCCATGAGTTCTATTGGTTTAAGCTAATTTACCCTTGTTAAACTGCCAAAGCAAGATGAGAGGGGTTTTCTTCTTGAATGCCCAATCAAATTATTATTGAAACTTTAAAATTAGAATAACTCATGCTGATGTGGTTGAGATCTTACTTTCCTGGATTGGCCAAAAATTACTACTTTCTCGAAAGCCTTTTTCGTAAGTAATTATTCTTCTCTGTATCTTTAGTGTTCTTCTGTCTGCTTGGAACCAGATATGTATATATATATAAATGGCATTTCAGATATTACTGTGAGACTTCAGAACAAACTGGTTTACCATTTCCATATTAGAACAACAGTACTCTAAGGTGTATCCTCCATACAGTTCAAGGAAATAAAGCATGTTTTGTAAGAGCAAGTAAGCTCAAGGCCTAGTTTTCTTGTTGCTGATGTTCCTCCTGTGAATTAACCTGAATTTTAAGTTCTTCATTTTAAAAATCAAATGTTTATTTGCCATCTTAGTCATCTTTGTTCCCACTTGTAAAACTCCAGCTGTTTCTTGTGTTCATGTCTTGAGGGACTGGTTTGTATTTCCTTTTGAAAAAGCCAATCTGAAATACATAATTTGGAATCTGTTGTCAGCAAATACTTGTTATCAAATCTAAGCCATAAAAGATTAATTAAAATACAAAGGAATATATATGGTATTTATGAAGTATGGTATTTGCCAGTGCTTTCTCATACCAAGTAATCAAGTGTTACTCATCAGTCAAAAAAGTAGGTTTACTTTTTCTTTTCTTGTTTTTGGGAGGCTAACACTCTCCTGCACGGAATAAAGACTTGGGCTTGTGTACTTTAATAGTCCACATAATCCAGTATTTTTAAAAATGCACAATGGTAATAAAACATTACTGTTAAATTTGTTTCATTTCTACATGTCCATGTAAAAATGATGGATGGAGAGAGTCTCCATGTAGGTAAAGGTATTTTAGAAGTCTCTTAATTACTTGTCAGAGGAGCTGCATACTTGAACTTGTAAGTTTTCTCTTATGCACACAATTTTTTTAGTATTTATGTTGCAATTTGAAATCTTAAATATTTAATTCTGATATGAAAACTTGTTTTAAACTGTCACTCATCGTGTGTTAAGTGACATTAAACATGGAGCACTGTCCCACAAAAATGATCCATTTGGTATCATTAAATTACATAAATCACTAGCAAACATGAGATGCCATATAAAACGCTGTAAAGGGATTTGTGGTGTTGAATAACAGAAAATGTAGAACATACAGAAGATAAAAAAAAAAAAAAAAAAAGAAGTACTTTTGAAAAACCCCAAATTACAAGAGGAATTATCTTTCTTTAGAAAGGACAGATCATAATGTTATTTATTCTTTAACCCGCTTTAACCCAGATCCAAAAATCCTCCAACAGTATGAATTCCTGACTTGAGAGCAACCAAGAAATACTGAAAACCTACCTTCCATAATATAAATGAAAGAAGCAAAAACAAGGTAACACCAACTATTAAGCCCAGGGCAATAATCAGCACAGTAACATGGTATTTTGGCTTTTGGTGGTGCACTCCTTCCAAATAGACCTGAAAAACAAAAAATAAGCTTAGTGCTAACTGTCCGGTTTCTTTTTCCTAAAAGATACTAAAAAACCCTAGGAAAATGTGTTAAATTGTCAAGTAATTAACACTATTTTCATTGCCTGTATGTATAGAATGCTACAATTTTAATTGCAGTTGGTTTTTCTACTTTAACATGTTTATCACAAATTCACGGGAGAACTCTTACATATGCAACTTGCTTGTCCTTATGTAGTTCAGTAACTTTTGCATTTTTTTCTGGCCAGGCTGTCACTCTTACTTCAAACTTCAATACTGATACATCATCCTGATTAAAAAAAAAAAAAAAAAAAATTCTGTGTTTTAAAAAATCACTTTAACACATTTATTCCTGCCCAGCAAAACTGGTAACACAGCTGCTCATGTAACAGAATCTCACACAAACACACAGTGGTGCCTTTCTCTGATCACAAAACAAATTAGTACAGGAGCTGGAATGCAGCCAGGCTGGATTTTACCTAAGTCCACATCCACGCTGCTTTTCTTAGAAAAGTACAATTACGAGTTGAAATTAAATCCCCATCCTACACAATAACCCAGCCAGAATAGGCAAAGCAATACATGCCATAAATATAAAGTGATAAACTAAAATACGTATTTTCATTTTTCATACACCACCTCGAGCCTTAGCATTGGAAACATAAAATAGGTTAAAACCGAAAAGATTTAGATTTAATCATGTTTGAATCATGTTTCACTGCTAGAAAACAAATACTAATACCTAGAATTTATATGCAGGGAATACTGTAAATATGCTTTGAAATATTCCCCTCAAGTATGAAAATTCATGTGTTACCATTTCTAAAAGTAAAGGAGTAGCCTCCAGATGCAATTGAACAGTCGCTTCTTTGCCACTTTCCATGTTTCCCAGCTTGCAATGTATTTGTAAGCAAAGGCTGTCATTTTTCATGCAGTACTGTACAAAAGGAGGGAAAGATTATAACTTAAGGTTATCAATTTTATAATCTTAGTATTAAAGATAATCAGGAACTGACTAAAACAAAGAGATTCATGTTTATTCTTGAAAACTGAGGGTGTAACTCGAGGTTGTCATCCATCACTGTCATTCCCGAAGTGCTAAAGGTACAGTAACAAGAGACCAACCTAATTGTTATAAAAAACACATCATTTTTCCTAAAAATTAAATTGAGACTGAAAAGAAGCAAGTGTCATTATTTGCTTATATGTTTGGGGGTTATTTTTAAGCTGTTATTTCAAATTAGCTTCTATCAATGATGATAAATGACAATAACTCTATGCTATCCAGAACAGGGTGATGGGTTGATCCTTACATTTGTACACTGACAACTAGCACCACTTCACACAGCTTTGGAGAGAACAAAAACACAAGCCTGTACATGATTATGTTTATTACAGCTTTATCATTATTCTTTATCCAAGACTACCATGCTATAGTACTGTTTTGATATTCTGGTGATTCTAGTGCAGGCTGTATCTCAATCATTGGCTGATATTTCCTGTAATGTGCTTATTTAAAAGTTCCAAATTAACATTCTTTAAAAATGGGGGGGGAGGTTGTTGTTTTTGGTTGGTTGGTTTTTTTTTTTTTTAAGATTGAAGATTAAACAACATTTTTCTTTACCAAACACAAGGTGCAGGAAACAGCTTTCTATGAGGAGAAACCCTCAGCAATGCAATGCTAAAATAGCAATTCTGGTTTGGACTGTGTAGTCAAGTGTCTGATCTCCAGCAGGGTCTGTGAGTGGAACAGAGGGATGAGCTGGAACAGGCCAGGCCTGTATGGCATTCTCCCAGCCTCCCAAATATTTTGAATGGCTTCCCAGCCAAAAATGATTTCTGTATATTTTGTAATTCTTACTAACTTTCAGTCCCATTAACTTCTGTAGTCTTCCTTGGAACTCCCTTATTTTTAGCATCCATTCCCTTCAGGAAGAACTTCCACCACAAGTACTACTTTTAGGGGTTTTTTTACCTACCTCCTGTTAGTTACATTTGATGGCACTGTTTTGATGTGGAAAAGACAATGACTATTTGATCTGCAAATGCCACGTAATTAAAATAAAGCCTGTTTTTCCCGATGCAACATTTTCTATTTGTTACTGAATTTCCTCTGCCATTCTGTTTGCCCACTCGTGCAATTCCACACCCCTGTGGCAGTTCTTTGTAGGTGATTGTCATCTACCCTGACTTCAGCACTGTGTCATTAATCAACTTGCTCAGCTCAGTTCTCACCCCTTTCTCTGAAGTCACTTATGACTACCCTGAACTTATCACAAGTCCCACCACACATCCTGGGAAGATGGCTCTGGTGACCTCGTAAGACAAGAGTGTATCTTAAATAAAGGCTCATTCATACAGTCATTTCCCACTGAAGCCAAAAGGCAGACCTTACCATATGCCTCTTAGTAGGCTTTGAAAAGAAAGTGACGACATCTTTTAATATGTTTCCATTTTCTTCTGCTGCAGTACAGTTTCTGGGATATTTATTATAGGAGCATTGTCCAGCTGTTGTCTGGAAATAAATATAACATCATTATTAGAATTTAAATATCAGATCAAAATCAGACTGAAGATTTCTGGAAGGCTCAAAGGAAATGTAAATTTTATTTCCAGAATTCTGAAACACGTGGGGCTGAAGATGGTCCTGTTCTTATTGACTCTGCTTCACCATAGCTAGCAAACCAAACATGTACTTCGAACCTAGCTGACTTTGTTCTGCTTCTCTTTTTCACAGAATCCATAGAGCTACTAATACACTAAGTAACCTTTGCTTACCTTGATATCCAATGTGTTGAATAATTTGGAGTCACTGGGTGGAAAAGCATTCGGTATCATTATCTCTAAGTTGGTGTTTGGAGACATGCTTGGTCCTGCACTGATAACCTTGTGGGGAAGAGGCAGAGAGTTACACAGTTAAAGCTTCAGTGGTAGCTTTTCAAGTAACAAAAATATATAAATACACAAAGCTTCACAGAATGGGGTGGCACCTGCACTGTTACACTGTCACTGAAGTGGATTGTGCTAGGAGTGTTAACATTTTGTTCTTTCATTCTGTGGGCTTACTGAACCCTTCACTCCTCCAAAACTGATGAGTAAGTAGTGCTAAATCTGTGATGAGTACCTGAGGTCATACAGACTGCCTGCCAAGAGAAGATGCAAAAGGAACTAGGAGAGATTTATGTCCAAACTCCTGCTTTTAATACACTGGAGACAAATTTGATGCTATAGATACTTTTATAAGCTACTAACTCCTTTTTCTTAACGTAATTCCTTTTATAAGTGTTTCTGAAAGGAAAAAGTGGCAAGTCAGTACTGCTCTACCACTTTCAATTCTGCTTGTGTTAAGAATTTTTTCTGTGGTCACTCCATGGAAGATTTTCTGGGCCAAAAAAAGTGTTCTAAGAGGGATTAACAGCAATTAGTGATTCCCATCACAAATGCACAGAAGTTACTCATGGTGCCTTTGTACTCTTAAAAGTTTCCTTCCTAACGGTATAGACTCTCATTAGGTACAGTAAACATTAACCTTCAAAACAAGGATGACAGGGTTTACAAAGGAAATCTCTTACATGGAAAGTGAAGTTGATATTTTCCTTCATGCATGTTACTGGTGAATCTTTCTCTTCTGCTCCATAAACAAATGAGGTTGGTGACACAAACCTACAATGGTTTAGAAATTGTTAATAAACAGAATTGCTATATGTCATTAGCATAACTTTCTGCTCCATGCAACCTCCAGCAAGATTGGTTGTAACTTAATACCCAAGTTTGCATTGAAGTAAATCTGGGAACACAGAGTAGAAATCATCTACCTTTGGAATAGAAACCCTCTGCATTTGTACTCTTTCAAAAAGGCAGAATCATAAAAAGTCATAAATCCTCATGCAAAGCTGTGCTCCATGGATGCCCCACAACAAACCCAGAATATGGTTCATGTTAAGCAAGGAATCTGAAGATCTGCTATGCTCTTATTAAATACATCTTTCTAATAAAAATATCCCACTTTTTAAAAAAACAATTGTCTGTTAAGAGACAAGTTTGAAGCACCATAGATACCAATGGTCTCATTTTACAATAGTGGAAACAAACTCTTACAGGTGTCTGGGTCAGAGCCCAGGACAGCTGTGCCATCTCAGTCCCAGGATTCTTCAGCTATGTCACACTTCGGCTCAAAAGTTTTGTGAATTTAGGATAGTAACAAGACAACAGTTCTATGGATGTGCAGGTATTCCAATAGGTGACTTACCCATGAGTATTTAACTCAATCTCATATTTTAGAGGTATAGGTAAAGTCAGCATGTTATCCAGCAACATGTTCCCATCTTCATTTTTACTACAAAAATGCAAAGAGAGAAATCTGTATTGAAGGCATCATCATATTCTGTGTGCTATTTCTGTAAACAAATACTAAACAGACCTTTCAGCTTATTAAAATAAAAGTATTTCATTGGTAACAACATGTCAGGCACTAAAGCCCCCCACACTTTTTTACAGGCAGGAACCTGCTCATTATTTAAATATTTATCACCTCTTTTTTGTTAATTTCTCTTTCTCTACAGATTTGCAACCAAAGTACTTTCTTGCAATCATGCTTTGCTAAGCCTTTCCAGTTATCTGATTTCCAAAGCTAGTAGTATTTTTCATTAAGTAGTTTTTATTAGACTTTACCAGGTAGCATTAATGATGATGTTGAGGTCCTCCTCTGCTCTGGTTAATGAGCTTGCATCCAAGACAAAACTATAATCCAGCTGTAGAACAAATAAAATTTTCCTCATATTAAATGACAGTGTATCTTGACACAGTTTCAATTCAAGTATTTTATTAAACTCATTTAGAATTTCCTGTTCTAAAAAATTCAAAACTAAGAAAATACTTGCTTTTTGTAAAGCTTTTTGTAAATAGAAACTCCCTTTCTATTGACCTAATACATTTGTGCATGGCATTGGTCAGCTCACTTGTCTAGGAGCCAAGCACAATCAGTTGATGCATAATACAAACATTGTTTTTAATGAATTATTCCAGGCAGTGTTTAACCAATTCAATTTAAAAGTAGCAGGAGGGGTACAGATACCAACATGATAAGAGATGTTAGTTGGGAATGAATAATAGATTGGGAATAAAAAGGGGTTATTTTTCCCCACATGAAAATCCTCATAATATATTTAGGATGTTTTTAAAGCTAGGAACTTCATTTATAGCTTACCTTTGAGTTGTGGTCTACATATAAATAACCAACGCTGCACTCAAGTGTCACTGCATGGATTTCTTTATCTAATACTGCACAGTGTATCTGTTTTTCTTCCTAAAATAACGGACAAATTACTAATTATTAAAATAAAAAAGGGTTTTTTTACAGACATTTCAAATCACATGCACACACTAAAATTGGGTATCAGTTACTTCATCTGCTGCTTGCTTTCACTGAAGCTAAGGCACTTGGCACCAGACCTAGACCCACCCATGTTAGAAGGCAACCTCACCAAGGTGCATCTGGAGGTTCTACGTGGAAAAGAGTTATTTTTAAAAGGCAGAAAGAGGGCACAATTAGATTTATGACATCTTATAAGCCTGTGTATTTGGGAAAAATCAGATTCAATGAAACCTTTGTGATTAGGGAAAACGTGATCAGCCAAGAACAGCTGTAACATCCTGAAATAATTTTAAAACTTTTTATTTTAGTTGTTAGTGAAATTTTATAAGTCACCTGTATTGATTAAATTGCACTTGATTTAGGTAGCTAGAAATCTGAGAACTTAAAAATTGATACTTTGGCAGCTTTTGATGAAGTAGGTTCATTATCTAAAGAAACTCAACAATTCATAAACATAATTTGAAAAATGCCTGGCTGAAAAATATCAAAGGATTAGTGTTTGAGAGTTTTTTTTTTCTTACCAATTCTAAAACTCGAATGTAATAAAGACCTTTAGGGATCTGAATGTGGAGGACAGTTTCATATGCATCATCTCCAACATTAAGCAGAGAAATGTTCAGCAGTAAAGTCTTCACACTTCCAACACCAAGGTATGTTTTCGTATCATGAGGCCTATAAAAATAATCATCATAATATAAATGGAAAGTAATTCTAGAAACATCCTGTGCAAAGCTTTTCCTCCACTGCTCTTTTAGGTAATTTCAGTTGGTTCTGACAAAGCTTAGCTGGAGATGTAAGGAAAGGTTTTACTCAGTTCTGCAACTAAGGTACAACACCAGTTATACTATGGTCAACTCCAGCACTGCACCTCTTAAAGCCTGGAGTGATAATGAGAGAGGAAGAAAATTGTCATCAGTGCAGTTGTGCTTCTGCCTTTACAATAGCAGCCCTTCCCTTCACAGACCAGAAGAGCAATGTAGCGTTGCTACAGTATTTTCAGACATTATTGCAATATTCACTCTTTGCACTCAAGATATAGGATTGAGTTAATATGAAAAGGGGCATAGTGAATGTGCCAATCTTATGATCTATGCAATGTTCTATAATCATGCTACAAGTACAGACACCCTATCAGGGGCTAAAAGTAAACTTCAGCTTGACATTAAAGTTTAATTAAGACTTGCAGAAAGGGTGCCTCGAAATAGACATTTATCAGATATTCTGGCTTGAAACCAAAGCATTAGTCACTGAACACCTTTGGGAAAGAAGCTGGCACTTACAAAAGCAACAGAAGGCAGAAGCACTGCATAAGCAGATAGGTTCCAAGACAAAAGCAAATTAAAGAAAAACACAATGTTAACATTTCAGTAGCTTGTCAACTTTAGGTTAAATTTGAATGTTGTTTTACTCCTTATATACCTACCACTCACTCTTCTTACACACGTTGCAGCCAAGCTCATTAACAATATGCTGTCACAAAGATGCCTCCCAGCTTAACACACAAGTACACAAAAGCACCAGGTGCACATCTGGGACTACAACAAAGCTGAACTAGAGCTTTTCCCTGGTAATCATATTTCATTCTTCATTAAAAAACTGCATGATGCAGACTAGAAATTTACAGAGCAGGCCAAAATCTAAGCAATTTAAATAAAACATGATAGTGTATATATGAAGACTTGTTATTCAGTAAATAAAGCATTGCATTGCCACCCTTATTTGATTTCATTCTTTTAAAACCAAAGGTGTTTGCTTTGCTCTTCAAGGATAACAAATGTATTCTGTCTAGACAAAATAAATTAACACTTCACAGCTAACTAGTTTTTAATCGAGATTCTAGGGACACAAGGTAATTTGAGGTGATACTTCACACTTTATCAAGATATTTAAACTATTTATTTACACTGCAAGTCAGCTACTGGTGCCCAATGTCAAGCAGGTATGTTGTAATCTGTTTCCCTTTCTTAGATCTTCGAAGTACTCAAAAAACTGCATTGCTAATGTCACAAATGAAAATGCTGCACAATCATACTTTCTGAAAAGTTCATGAATATTTAAATAAAATAACCATCCAGCCTAAGTAAATTAAAGGGCTTAAGACTCATACTACAGGCCACATATTAAAGTGGGCAGAAGGATACTCATCTTACTCTGAAATCTATGAAGATGAAAAAGCTTGTGCTCAGGATCACACAGGTGTGATTACTCTGCATTATGTGACTCAGCATTTTTGATGCCATTTTAGGTTGTTCAAACTAGTATTTTGATTTAAGTAGAATCAGCTTTAAAAGTGGTGAATGACAGAACAAAGTCCAGGTCACATACAAAATATCTAAGTAGCTGAGATTCACAAGAGGTACAATTTCTCTTTTCGCACACCAACTACCTGTATGTCTTTCTTTGAAATGTAATAGTCAATAAAGAAAAAAGTTATGATAATAAAATACAACTCAAAACAATTAAGTGGCCCTTAAGAATATTAGCCTTCAGTTTTATACTGCTGATTGAGACTTTGTACAATGCAAGTGCACCATCTCCAGAAAGAGCAGCAGAAATAACCAATAACTTGTCAATCTTACAGTAGTTATTATGTCTGCACATTGAGTATGCATTGTCACGTGTTATTTTACCCCTGTTATATATGAAGCGTAGAACACAAATTTATGTTTTTGTTAAGATGTATTTTATGAGCTGTAAGATCTTCTAATTATGCAATAACAGTTCTTCAATTACATAGATTTCTGTTACATATCCTGGAAGATTTATGATTTAAAAATATTCTTCAACTAAGCACAGCTTTAGTTCTTGTATTTTCTCAGAAAGGCCATAGGCTCCTTTTACAAATTACTGCTATTTATATACAAAAGATTAAGAAATAATTTAGATAAAATCTTACTGAATCTTGTCCAAAAAAATAAAAGATACATTATACTTACTTTGGAAAAACAACTTTTCCAGAAACTCTCAAGTCAGCCGAACAATTTTCTTGGGAGCAAAATCTTGCAAAAATAAACTGTAAAAGCCAAATTAAATAAAAGACACTTCAGTGTATTATGCTTCCTACAGTGAGTAACAGCATTGCCAAAGAAAGAAACCTATCACCTAATAATTAAGTATCAGAAAGTGTCTAAAAGCTTTTACTCCTAAGATACAATACAATCAGGCTATGATTTACTATTTTCCAAACATATTCTGTGTATCCAGAATAACAGTGAAGAGGCTTTCCAGACTCAGTCTCTCACAGTTAAACCTGTGGGTGTTTGTTCAGAGAATTTTTTACAGCAGTATGTGAAGAGGGCAGAATGTTGTAGAAGATCCAGAACTGACGTCTGTGCAGTCTCTCCTATGACAGAGCACATTAAATTTTCCAAGAGTTTCTTTCTACAACCTTTACTTATCAGACTGTTTGATGAGAGTAGAGACACCATGAGTTGCAGGTGCCTTGGTTATCAATATGTTATAGAGCATGTTTATGTCACTGTATTCAACACCACCCTCCTTTCTCTGTAACTCTGAGGTTTCTAAATCAAAATTTTGAATGAAAATGAGAAGTCAAAGCAAAACATTTAAAAGAAGCTTTTTCATATCTCAGGAGTTCTGATGGCCAACTGTATCTCAGTTACATGAATCACTGAATAACCTGAGTTGGAAGGGAT
The DNA here is from genome assembly GCA_024500445.1 of Entomyzon cyanotis. Lineage (NCBI taxonomy): Eukaryota > Metazoa > Chordata > Aves > Passeriformes > Meliphagidae > Entomyzon > Entomyzon cyanotis. The sequence continues at coordinate 13,209,220 of JAKEPQ010001027.1, read as the reverse complement.
TCATCAGGACCATGGAGTCCAGCTCCTGGCCCTGCACAGGACTTCAAGATTAATGCCAACACGATTTTGTGTGTTTAACATGGAAATAAATTTAAAGTACAATTTTATGTAGGAAAGTGATTCGTACAGTATAGTTGAAAAAGAATGGATATTTCAAAGAGTGAATTTCATACGTGTGTATTCTGAGGCACATAGTACTATGTGTGCTGGCAGCACATACCCTTTTATTTTTAAATCATAATACAGATTGTGTACAAGTTTTGCAAAGATTATTTTTTTAGCAAAAAATAGGCATCTTTTTAGCACTCTGGTTTACTAATTAATATCAAGGCACTAGGTGTTGATCTGGAAACTGCATTTCTTCACAATCCATAGCACTGATTCACACGCTGTGAATCAGTGAAGTTTTTTTTAACTGAATATTAAAACATGAATATTTACTCACTGCATTGGAAAAAAGAGAACTCATACACTAACCTTGCTTTTTATAACATCCTTTTCTTTCCTGCGTTGAAGAACAGGTTGAAGTGGTGAAAATTCATCAGCATTTCTTTTCTTTAGAATATGATGCCCCAGATGATAACTTGCTTCAACATGTACAGGAGTCAAGATATCCCTTACATCTTTCTATGAAAATTGGAAACCTAATGAGTTAATCATATAAGACAAAACATGTATGCTTATGTTTTAAAGTTATAAGGTTGCCTAGAACTCACTACAACAGCAACACGTATTTTCCACATGTAAAATAATTCCATATACTCTTCCAGACATCTTTGTTGCTGAAGGAGGTAATCAGAAATGCATAAGAAAATAATATATTCAATAACAGCATCAGGCATTTCAGAATGGACAATTCATCTATGAGGAGAAATCTTACTGAATAGTGAGCCTACTTCTGTCAATAATACTGCCTTACACACCTACGAAATGCTGCACTGCCCAAGTAGCAAAATAGGCAAAAGTTGGCTAAAATGGAGAAAATCAACCAGTGAAATAAGGCCAGACAAACCCCATGGGTATTTATGTATGAAAGCAAAAGGAGTTCTCCCATAGTACTACTAAATCAGGTCATGGCTGCATTTTATTTTTCTGCCTCTTTATTTCCCATGCTGTATTAAAAAGATTGAACTCCTCAATAAATGACTGTTTTGTAGACGAAACCTTGCCTATGTAGGAATGTTCAGATCAGAGCCGAAATTACCTACTTGTGAAAACTGAACAGCTTGAAGCACCAACAAACCTGATTAAATTACTCCCTAAGTGTAGGGGATAGACAGACACTGATTGTCCTTCCACATGGCCACTACTTTAATTCTTCTCTGCAAGCTTGTGTTGGCCAAATCACATATTATCTAATTCATAATAATTTTCCACAAGGTCTTCTCTGCATCTGCTTTATATTACTTCCATTATACTAATTAGCTATTAATTAGCCTTTACTCAAAATACATAAAATTTATATTGTCTCTTGCAAGGACTGTACTTGACAGACATTCACACTTACTTAACTTTAGGAGCTTCATGCAAGTACAGAAACCTCAGTGGGTGGAAGGCGAGGCTCAGAATGCTATTAATTAAGAATTAAAAAGAAAATTGAATTCTGTGGAGGAAAAAATACTAACGATCAAGTATAGGAAATGATGAGGCAAATCAATTCCTTCCTCCTACACAAATACCTGCTAATGCTGGTACAGCAATCTGTACAAGGTCAGCTGTCAATCAGATTTGTCTTAGTTTACAAAACTCTCAAAGTAAGTGGCAACTTGCCATTGCTCCTGCAAGCAACATTCACTTAGGTGCAACTATCAGTTGAGATGCATCTGGGCAATTTTCCAGTAGGTAACATAAGCTTTCCTTTCCACCATGAAGCTTTATGATGAAGAATTGGCTTCTAATGGTGTCATAAACAAAAACTAAGTGAAAGGAAGGAAGAAGAAAAATATATGGAAGAATATTTCCCTGCAGGTTTTTTTGTAGCTGCAGAAAATTATATTTATTTTCCCGCCTTTGTGCAGGATCAACTGCACCAGCCACCCTGACAAATGTTTGTTTCAAAAGGTCACAGAATTGCTGCCTTGACGATTGCTGCCTAAAGAAAAGGGTAGGCAAACTAGTCCATTATTTTATCATCCTTATTTCCCCTTATATCTAAATACTCCCTCTCTTCCCCTTTAGATAAGGTCTGAGAGGAGATAAGTCTATTTTTTCTGAGTTTAATAAAATATGGTTCCTTTGTGTCCACTGATTTTTATTGCTTGTTGTGGTTTAGGATTTCCAAGTTTTCCCAAAATTTTTGTTTTAGAAGACACGCTTTTAAGATGTTTGACAGAATAAAAGTGATTAATTTTTTCTTGTTCGTTGAATGGCCTTAAAAATATTATATCCTTGTCCTGATTACAGGTTTTTTTCCACTTTCAAGACAAGTCCCTCATTCATCTTTCAGAGGGATACATCAAGCATGAACACAACAGTTCATTCCCTCCAGGGCAACAGTGACTTTGCAACTACTTTTGCAGTTCATTCATGGAACTCTCACTAGTGCTCTTCCTACCTCATTTCCACCTTCAGATTATGGGTGACTGCTGCATCCCTTGAAGGAAAACAATCAAGAACTCTTCTTCACATCCTGCTAGCCTTTGGCTCCGTGCAGCAAATTCACAAAGCACACCACACTATAAAACTTGAACTACAGACTTTTCTAGCAATTGTCTTCATTTCACCTCCTATCAATCATGAATGGGTTCTTTCCTTTCTAGCTGAGTCTACCTTATTTACTCACAATAAAAATGGAAGCAAGACCATACATATGTTCTTTGAAAGAGCTACAAATGACAAATCAAACAAGTTTTAGGATTTTGCATTAAGGAGTACGTAGGAACGTTCCATCAGAAATGTTCAGCAGAATATGCATATTCTATCGTACCTTCTTGGTTCCAAACCAACCTCAATCTATGTATGATCTCTCATCCACAAGAATGATGAAAAAATTTCAATAATGCTCACGTCCAACTTTATCACTGTGATTATTATTATTATTATGCATGTTCTCACCTATGTAAAACATGGCAGACTCACTGACTTCTCCAGAGAAAGCTGAGAAAGCATCAGCATTAAAATAAATTAACTGTGGAAGTTTTGGACACAAACTACTTCCAAAATGATGTAATGCAACTGTAAACAGAATAGGTCCTTTTGTAGCAGGTGTTCTTTGTGAAGGAGAACAAAGGATTTACATGACAATACATACTGAAAACTACATTACCCTCAGAAATGCAGGATGATCTTTGCAGGCAGTAATGTCGTTGTAAATCTTTACTTTTGCTGAGATTGTATCATATGTTCCATTGGAGGAAAAATAAAATCTTGCTTGTGTATCCTCTCTTCTGTTCACATCAACACTCAGATTATAGAGCAATACTACAAAATAAAACCCGGGGAAAAGAAAGGCTGTAAAAACTTTAAGTGTTATGATTTTCATGAATTTATGGTAGAAATTCCAATTTCTGACTCACTTCCCTAAGTATGTTCTGTAACATCCATTTTAAAATGCTCTGTTTAAAAATGCTCTGACATAAATCCATACCTAATGAAATCTTCTGGTACCCTGAAAATTGATTGCTTCATGGCTGTTCCCTGATACATGCTTTTACATCAGGGATGGTTTATCAGGTTATATTTATAGTTTTCTACCAAAATTTACTTCTAGAAAACCCACTTCAATTAGTTACAGGGCTGACAGTAAATTGCAACAAACAGTTGAGTCAACAAACACTGACAAATATTGTTTAACTTCACAGGTTTTTTCTATGTAAGTTAGCATGAATTGCTACGATAACAAGTTGCAAGCAAGTTTCAGAGCATTACAGATGTATTACTTCTTAATTTTTGCCAAGAGTTAGGTTATCTACGAGTGCTATTAGTCCTTTTTTAATTTAAGTTAAAACATCATATGTGCAAGTCCAGCAAGGGTGAACCTTTTTGACTGCTTGTCTTTCAAAACAAATATGAATTTCAAAAGACCTGGACATGTAACTTTACAGTTCATCACTGCGTATGTTGACTGTAATGTGCTCCCAAAGGCTATTGTATGTTCTCACACAGAAGAGTTAAGCAATTTAGTTTTATATACCATGTCCTTGCAGGGCTGTCTGCAGTTTACAAATAGCACATGACAAGTAGGTTAAAAGCACTCAGGCAATGCAGTCAAATTTAGGCAGTAAATTATTTTAAATACATTCACCATGAATATTCCCTTTGATAGATACTGCTTCTAGCAATGCCAGTTTTTGCCAAAAGCAAAATATGCACTATATAAAATATAACGCAAGATTTGGTTTTCAAAAATTTTGGTGGGACTCCCTCTCTTTCACACAATGCCCCTCAGTGGTGTGATCAGGTGCTTGAGCTGGTTTATGAAGGAATGTCGTCTCTCTATTGCTAAGCGGCAGACAGCAGTCCCACATGGTTTGTTCCATGCCTGAGGAATGCTGTTAGAAGACATCTAAATATCACTCTTTTAATGTTGCTGTCTTTCTGAGGCCACAGAACTCCAGTAGTTCTAGTAGGGATGTGCTGTTACTCTAAACTGAATAGAAGTGCAATGGTTTGTTGTTATAGGGTAATCATAGTACAAAAAAGGTATCCATCTTTCCAGCTTTCCATTTTATCCTGAACTCAGAGTAATGGTCTACTAAACACCAGTAGCATTATTCTGTAAACAGGTACATTTAAAATGAATACATATACTGGATTTTTTTTTCCAGTGGCTTACCAATATAACCAGGTACTTCTCGTCCTCTATAGGTAAAACATATCCTCAAATTCATACAGGTGGCAGGCTGGTCATTTTCCATGCAGTCTAAATTAGTTCGATTTATTGAATTAGAATGTTTCAAAGAAGCTTCAACGATCACCACTGGTTTTGTTCTAAGAATAGAAAAGAGTAAGTGTTCACAAATAATGTTCACAAATAGCTTAAAGAATTTCTCCAAAACTAATGATCTCTGACAATCTGTTTTTATATTTTAGAATTACAGTTTTTCAGATAGCTTCAAATAGTTGTATGCACATTATTTGTTGCCTCAAAAAGTTTCAAAACTACATTTAAGTAAACGCCTTGAAAAAAAGGAAAATGTTTCACTTGTAGAGCCTTCTAGAGCCTCATGACTGAAATTCAAGACATCAAGAATATAATGAGGTTAAATTACCCTACTGAGTTTTAATAAATTGCACTAAAAAAAAAAAAAAAGTTAAATTGTATGGTCTTCAAAAGCACTGAAATGCAGCAATCTCACCTCAGCACCACAGCAGAATCAGAGAAAAATGCACCAACTGCTACATCTGCACCAAAAAAAAAAAAAAAAAAAAAAAATCAATAAGCGTAATTTGTCAAAAGGAATTACTTCTCAGGTACAAGTATTGTTCACTCAGACTGAGAGTCAAGGCACCCATGACTTGTGTCAAAATCCAGGCTCTGGGAAGGTCAGCAATTTATTTTGGTTAGCACACTGGTCTGGACAACCAGCATGCTTCCAGCACCCAAACCAGCTCATTGTGACGTTAGCATATGAGATGGCTGCTTTAAAAATATAAATCACATTTTTCTTCCTCTTGTGCACTATGATCTTACTATTCCATTGCTCTCAGTCCTTAGGTAATAGTTAGCTGACCGTGAAAACTGACTGCTTGGCCTCAGCTTTACCTCTTCTGTTTTCTTCCCAAAATACGAGATGTGACATGTCACCTTAACAGATTCTGCTTCTGTTAAAAGTATCAAGTTTCACAGTAGGGTTGTTCCCTATAAGTCCCTACTCTTTTAAAAATGAAAAATAAACAAAATTGTTTAATTTACCTTGATAACCATTGTTATCTGCATCAATGCCACTTGATATGGATTGTCCAAACATGCTTAAAGAATTACTGACTTCTTGTCCTTGTATTCTCTGAGGAGAAAAATGTAAAAGAGAAAAGTGTTCTTGGAAAGCTAATCTCTGAGTTACAATTTCCAGTGAAAAATGTTAGCACAACAATCCTGCTGCTGAATGCAGTTATGGGCTTAGCACTGGAAGTATACCTCTGAAAGTAATATTCCTCAATTACTGTAAATGCTAAATCCCATAAGCTCAGTCTACAGCCCCCAAAACAATTTATTTCTCTCTTACAGGTTATATTATGACTGGAAATCACAGACCACATACAAATTTTCTGAAATCTTTTAAAGTACTTCAGATGGTCAGAGTGGTAAATGAAGGGAAAACCCTCTCAGATTTAAACTTAGGGTTCTTCTTGATTGGCTATTTTTCATTGAAAAAGCATACCTGTGAAAATGATGGTGTTATTCCATCTTTCCTGCCATTGTATATATAAATAGCCCCTTTCAGATTATCTTCTTGTGGAGCCCCAATTGCCACATCTGTGGAAAAACAATTTAGCAATGATCAGTTGGCTAGGAAAGAGGAACAGTTAAAGAAATGCAGATCATGATGCATCAATGCCAGACCAAATTTACTTGCCTGAATTCAAAGGCAGTGTTGAACATAGATATAAAGCAAACAGAAACAATACAGACCAGCTCAGTAATCTGATTCTACCTTAATTACTATGTATGGAAAACAACCATCAGATACAGCCATTTTGTTAAAGACAAAGTCTATTTCTAGCAATACTGATTTTTGACCCTTAAGAGGTTAAAAGGTTACCAAGAAAATAGCCAAAATTATCATGGTCTTTAAAGAAAGAGAGAAAAAAGCCTTGTATTCATGGAACAGTGATGGCTTTCCTGCTATTCCCATATGGATTAAGTCACTGAAACACAAGTGCCCTTATTACAATGCCCGAAATGAACCATTTATTTTCTTGTGAAAGGAAATGAAGGTTGGTACAAAGGGATATGTTTTATGCCTAGATGACTTAATCTCAGCGGGGTGTAGCAACTCACAACAAATTGAACAAACCTACCTACTCACCAATCCACCCTCAACAGCCCTTACCAAAAACTCCCATGGTTCAAATAGCCAGAGGTTGTAAACCAAACAGTGGAGGGAGGGGGAGATGAATTACACCATCTTGAAAGTCACTGTTAATAACTGTGAACTTGCATTTACAAATAAGTAAAACCTGAACTACCTGCAAATCAGAAATACTTCATGCTGTACCAAACCAAAATCACAAGAAAAGCAAAGGCTCTGACTATTCGGTCTTACTGAACAATTCTCTGATTGAATCCACATTGACTGAATCCATGCTGTGGTGACTAAACCACACAAAACACATTATGTGTCTCTGCTGGTGAGATGAAAATGGTACAGTCAAGTTGTGCCTATTAAAATTATACACACGTTGTTGAGGTCAGATTCTACACCTACACACACCCCTTTATCTTCACAGGGCTGACACTCATGGTTTAGATCGTTGAAAAAGTTGACTCTGCTCTGCTTTTTAATTACTACACAAAAATTTTTTCTATTACCCAATTTCTCTTTGCATTTTCTTTCCAGCCTTTTTCTTAAAGAACTTTTTCGCCCTACTGCCACTCAATATTTACATCCACTTTTTATTTCAATATTTCCACAGTAGTCTCTCAACTTGGAGGTTGCTTTTAATATCACCAAGTATTTAGTACTTCTTACTGGTGACACAGAAGCAGATTTTGACTCAATTTTTATTCTTGATTTTTTTTTGATTGATTTTTTCAAAATTTGATTTTTCTCAAAATTGATTCTTCTCAATTTTTATTCTTGATCAAATCAAATCAAAATTTGATTTGATTTTTCTCAAAAATTGATTTTTCTCAATTTTTATTCTTGATTGTTACAAAACTGCCAAGTTATTCCCCAACATTTGTCTCAGATATCTAAAGCAGGATTAGTGATTCCATTTAAGATCCAGCACCAAAAGTTACAGACTATCTTATCACTTCATGCTCATGCTCTTTATTAGACAGAACCAAATCCCTTGGTGTTTCACATCAATGACTGCGAAGCAGCCCTATTTCAAGTCAGGAAAGGAAAGTCAAGTCCCAAAGCAAAAGAAATCTCAGACTTCCATAATCCTCCTGTGTAATGATGACATTCCACTGATCAGAGAGAATTTAACCCAGCAGGTTTTCTTTGTATTCTTACCTTCAAAGCCATCATTATCTATGTCTCCTAGATTGGCTATGGACTCTCCAAACCTCGCTGCGTATGAGTCACTCCCGCTGAGCTCTATGTTCAGTTCTACCATCTTTGCTTCCTGAAGGAAAACAGAGCCAATGGCACATTAACAGAGCATCTTCCAGGTGGAATATTACTCAAAGTGCTAAAACTGCCTTGGATAGCAACATATAATCCTACCAAACTCCTTGGTGTAGAAGCAAGCATTTTCAAACATACTTTATGGTATTTAGTGTAAGAATAATAAAGTGATCACACTTCCATTTCTGAACCTTAGAAAGAATAAAAAGAAGCTAATTCTAATGCATGATCTGCCCAGTCACTCTATTTGCAAAACTGAGGAGTACCAGTCTCTTTCCTGACCGGTACCAGTAACTGCATGCAAGTTTTTCATTCCTTATTTGTTTCTGAAGTGCTTAATAAGTTGTTCTTCACATGGCAGCTCAGTGGGAAGCACAGTAGTGGAGGAGAGCTTGGAAAGGAGCTGCAGTGGCAGGCTGTCACCATCTACAGCTCCCAGGAACCTAACCCAGTCTGTCTTCAGCTCTAACTCCGGTGTAACTGTGTCAGAGCTGACACCGCAGCCTTTAGGGGTGTACTGCATACTCCTGCTGGGGTACTCATCACACTTCTACTGTTGCTTTTTCCATATCCTGAAACATTGGATAAGAAGAGAGGAAAATTCTCCCTTCTTAGCCTGTTAAACTAGAACGGCTGTGTTGCCACGTATTTTTAAGAGAAAATACTTACAGAACCTGAATTAATATAGACATAAACTCTCCCCTCTTCTCTGATGGTACTGTACATCGGAGCACCAACTAGTAAGTCTGAGAAGCCATCTGAATTCAGGTCCACAGCACAAACTGCAGCTCCAAAGTAAGAACCAAGCTGTGTGCAGACAAGAAATCATTACTATTTTTGAATTTTGATGAAGATGTGCTAGAAGTTAAAAGGTGCAGAAAAGTAGTATGAAACATTTACCTTTTTACCCCTTAGTTCAAACAGAATATTTAGTTGCTTCTCAATGCTAAAAATATATGCCTGAAATGAAAAGAAAATATAAGTGGAATTTAGCAAATTGTAATCTGAAATATTTCCCAGGCTTTCTCTACAGCACGTGCTAGAGCATCAGCAAAGCAATGCACAGTTACCACAAAGTACAGCTATCTCCTATTTCCTATCTGCGCCTTTGTTCAATGCCACAGTTCACATCAGTGTTATGTACACTGTCTACCCTAATTACTTCAACTTTTCCCCCATGAGAAGTCATACCTGATACTTGTCTTTAATATATTAATCTAAATTGGAAGATCACAGGTGTTTTTGTGGGGTTATAGTCTTCAAACCAATATTATAGACAATCTCTTACTTTACCAGTCTGCTCCTGTTGGGGAGCCCCTCCAATTACTTCTATGCTGGCTGGTGTCAGAAAATGTCCAGCTCCAACAGAATATCCTGCAAATTAGAAATGCACTACTGAATACTGGAAATGCAACATAAAGAAAAAAGGATGGGATTGTGACATATAAAAGCTGTCAACACCATAAATTATCGTCAGTCTGACATTCAGACCTCATACAAGTCAGCAATGAAAACAGAATAGAAAGTTTTTGAAGTGTTGGTAAAAGGTCAATACAAACAGTAAGTTCCATCAAGCAGGAAAAAGTGTCAGAAACACTCATTTCTTTCCAAGAACTCAATTATCTGCCATACTTCAAAAGCCAGTAAAATAAATTGCAAAACACCTTCTGTTAATGCATATTCTGCAATTGTCCAATGAGTCCATATTATTAATACAAATAAAAATGATCAAAAGTACATGCACTGCAATGTGGAAATACTTGATTCAATTGTTACTCTTTGACAGTTGTAGCTAGACTGAAGAAAAATTAAATGTGGTGCTCCTTCTATGCAAATACACACACACAGAGCACCATGGACACACACATGAAAATGTCAGGAAAAAATTGCAAAAGGCCGATTATGTAATAAGAAAACATTACATCAACTTTTGTAAATTATTCTACGTTACAAAGCATTTCTGTATATGAAGACAGTTCTTAAACAGGACCATATTTTGGTGCAGACATCCAGACACAGAACTGCAAAACAAAGGCTAACACCTTAACCTGTAATTGCACAAGTCATCTTTACTCTTTCCAGACAAATTACAGCTAAGCTGAAACAGGGAAGACAGACAACATATTCTGCTACTCTTGCATTTACTGAATGACTGCCGATGTTCCCAGCATGCAGAGAAAATGGACAAATCATCTGGGAATCATCTTGGATAGATGGGAACAAGACTTAAATCTTTCATCTGTGAAGACAACTGCCTAGAATTCAAATTCTCATTAAGCCACCCTTTTCATATTTTAAGCTAAAAGAGATGAACAGGGCAATTTATCACTTAAAGGTCAACACCTAGTTTTTTATTTACTCAACAAAAAATTAAGAACGAACCTTAATTTACCTCCTCTGACATTTATTTTCTAGTTATTTTGGTTTTGCTAAAGTGTAAACATTGCTAATTCTTAAGAACTTGGAAAAAAAAAGGCCAAACAAAAATACAGTAATCACATAGTACTCATTTTTATTTAATAGTATTAAAATATTTGGCAGGGGGAGGGGAAATCACATAACTGACCCTTTAAATTTAAAGGCATAGATAAATTTTATTTCTAACTCCATAGGTCTCTCTTCTTTACCATTACTAGAATTTTTCAGTTTTTTGAAATGTTATTTATTACTCTCCAAGATACTCTGAAGTAGTCAAGAAAATGTTACCTAGAGTTACGTATTACCAACATCTTTCTAACTTCCTTCTTTCTTTCAGTTGTCTGGTACATGAACAGCTTTGTTTCTTCCAACTTATGGAAAATGCTACAATACTTCTGCACTTCCTGCAGTCTCTAGTTTCTTAATTATTATTCTTTAACAGTTTAACGAAAAACGTAAATAAAGATGCCAACTTCCTGGCCCCTGTCAGAAGAAGGATAGAGGAAGTAGATAATTGTATCTAATCACATGCTTGAATTACACTCTGGTCACAATATACTTCCACCACTTGGCAGGGACATTTTTATGCATTACTTAAGGGAGAAACAAACTCAGACTTGTAAAAAAAAATTGGTAACAGAATTAACCCTGAATGGATTCTTGTCTTCAATAATTACTAAGATGGGACAGAAGCTGAGAGAGGTAAAAGAACTGACTTTTAAATTCCTTCGACCACACTGTGTATTATTGAGAGGGAAGGAAGCCGAGGTTTAAGCAGCATGAAAAAAATGCAAAATTTATGGTTTATCACAGTTGCTACTGTACAGACACACAGATAAGCTAATGGTCCCTTTCTTGTAGAAGGGCAAGTTTAGAAGACATATGGCTTTGCTGAGCCAACATGCACATGATGTTTGTGACGCAAACATCAGCTGATTTCAGGTCTTGGATGGCCAAGGAAACTAAGAGAGACCACATATGTGTGGAATAGCCTTCCCTACATCTCCCCAGCACAGCCCTTATGCAGGATTTTACCCATTTGCCTATATCTGGCTTCTGGCTGTCAATGATTTGACTCATTCATTGCAGAAATCCTCATTCTTATCCCTGTAGAAGCAGAAATCTGCAATGAACTTTTTTCCCCCGACAGGTGCAGTAGTTTTTCTGCTGATTGGAAAGCTCACTGGAAAACTTTAGCATCCTCTAAAGTTTTTCTTTTGTCCTGTGAAAGATTAGAAGTGCTACTGGTTGACCCTAGGGATCTGCGTGTCTGACCACCTTTTCCCACCCAGCCTCTCTTTCGCGTGACTTTCTCACAAACATACCGTGGCCTTTACAGGCTCAGAACTGAATTCTGAAGTGTTAGTTAGTCACTTTATGTTTCACAATATCTATTTCATAACACATGCCAACTTCCTATTGTCACAGGAGTGGAATCAGAAACAGGAAATGTTTTTCCAGACAAACCGGAACTCTGAATGGGAAAATGCAAAAACCAATGGTCACAAGCAAAAATATTCTTGCTCAGAAATTCAGGAAGGACAGATGAGCTTTTCTTAGTGCGTAATGAGAAGACTGAAGCTGATATTTTTTGTCATAAACCTTTCCAAACTGTGGCACTAAATGCACTTGGATATAGTTACATGAGTAGGAACTTCATGGCCTTATTATTGTCTTTTTCTGTGAAAGCTCTTGGCAGCATTTCAGACTTAAGAGTGAAGTGCAAACCATTGCTAATCAGAACCACCTCTACCTTCTAAATCAGGAAATTATTAAAACAGTGAAGAGATAAGAATAGAAATCTAATGTTCAAGAAGTTTCCTCATAACAAAAGCAGAGAAGAAACCTTACAATGAAATAATATTTAACAAAATCAGAACAGATCTTTAGAACTGTTGCTTCTGGGATTAACAGTGAAAACACTGAAAACCACTGTGCACTCACCCCAAGACCAGCTATTTATTTAGTTTATACTTCAGTAAAGTATTAAATATTTTAGGTACCTAGGTAACTGCCAAATTTCACTTGGTTATTTGAATCTGTGTAAGCATGGATTGTATTCACAGTTGTATTGTATACAAAAACAGAACCAGTCCAATAAAATGATCCAGGGGCTCCCATTATAATTAAGTCCTGAAAGAAAAGTAAAACAAAGCCATGTTATTCACACTGAAATGTTTACGAAAATAAGCAAAACAAGTAAAATGTTTTTCTTTAGATCTCCTGTGAATTCTGTGAAATACTGGAGATGCTGAGATGCATCTGCCTCAGCACTGGGGTTTACCACAAGATCACAGATAATATTTTCCTGACTTGTGAAAATATGGTTATTAAAAGCTTTTAACTGGAACAACAAAATAGAGCAACAAACAGATAAAAGTAACTTTGGATTTAGTAAGGTGTAAAAGTATTCTTGGATAAAAGGTAAAGGGCTTAGTTGGGAATTATGCAAGTCTTAGCCAGATTCAATTAAAAAGAAATTAGGAAAGTGATTTTTCCCTCCCACAATAAAAGTGTTGATGTTTGCATTTACATATACTCTTCTGTGCACGTACACATATAAATTAATATATAAATAGAGAGAGGGTTGGTATGTTTAATACATACCTCAATGTAAAAACTAGATATTCCAGCCTGGCATGACCCATGGTTTTCTCCAAACTTACGTGCATGTTCTGGGAATGGGGAAGAAATATTGAAAAGGATGAGAAGCATGTGGTTCCAGAGTTTTGGTACCAGGCCTTCAATAGAAGGTGAGACAACTTAGAGAAAAAAAAACCAGCCCCCTCCAAAAAAATTGGTTTTCAGTTCTGAATTAAAACTAAAACCAGGTGCAATTTTAGCCTTTAGGTGCAATACAGTATTGTAACAAACTCAAAACACTATGTATCACTTGATCACACATGCCTTTGAAATATTGTGAGTTTAAAGGCTATACTTTTCTTTCAAAATTGTTCCATGAATGAAACAGCATAAATACTTTCAGCACCACATCTGGATACTCTTCCACTCTATAATTCAGGCATATTCTGACTGACAGCCTTATGTATATTCATAGAACTTGCCCTGTGCTCCGCTGGTGCCATGAAGGGTTTGTGTTATGGTGCTCTTAGACATATTGCTTTCATCCTCAGCAATCCAACACTCTCTCCCAGCTCTGTTTTCCTGCAGTTCTTTGCCAAATGCCTCCAATCAGGGTTCCCTTCATTCCATACGTAGATTTATACACTTAAAGCCTCCAAAGACAAAAGCATGATTTCACCAACGCTCATAACAGTCTCCAAAGCCAGCTGTGGGACATTTGATGGCATTACTGTGTCTGCACAGAAAGGCCAGATTGTCAGCTGATCCTTGCACTGGCAAGGCACAGGGGCACGAGATCATTGTCCTGGGTGTGTGGTAGGTAAGAACAGGAAAGCACGGATAGACTCATTTGATAGCTTCAGCTCTTGATGTTCATGCTGCTCCTGAAGTTCTTTGAGGAAGGACCTCTGAAGGTCTCATGCCACAGCTCCAGCCTTGGCCAAAGGCAAGTAAGGGAGCAGGACATGAACTCTGACAGGCACCACAGCATGTCTGTATCAAAGGCTAAGGAGCAGATGGCAAGGATCACATGCAGGTATTTCTGCTGCTCTGCTGTGAGACTCTGCCAAGAGCAGAGCAAGCACATGACAGGAGTAAAGGAAATGAGTATGTCCTCTACTGGCCTGTTTTAGAGAAGCACATATCCTTCAGCAATCCAGTCCAGAGAAAAACTATTCTGATGCCTTGTTTCAATTACTTTTTTGCCTTTTGAAAGCAGTTTTTCTTTGAAGTGGTAAACATCTTTACATCACAAACTGTGCTCATGTCATCAGCATTCAGCCTCCAAACCTTCGTTTGCAGAATACCTGCCCAGAGCAACACAGGCCCTTCACAATGCCATTATGTATCTCAGCCTTCCCTCCAACAGGACTCAAGCATACTGCTTACTTTGATAGCACGGGCGTATTCCTCTGCTCAGATCAGTTCGAAAATCAGGAGGGATGGCAAAACAAATACCAAGTGGCTGTTTGTGTTCATTTTTCATGTAAAAGATATTTTTCCATCTATGTCCACAAGCCTATGAATATAAAACAAACACAACATTTGACATGGAAGCATAAGAAAGGTAGATGCAGTCTGACATACATGCAGATCCAGTGGTTAATACGTACAATGATAGATCCACTCTCTTTTGGTTGCCTCGACAAGCTGACACCCAGCCACTGATTATCACGCTCTTCCAAACAAGTCATCCCACAGTAGTCTCCACTGGGGTTGCCTAGGAGACAAAGACCAATGCTCTGAATAGAGGGACAAGGTGAAGAAATGTGGTGGGTAACAGGAGCACCCAAAAACTCTGTGAGGACACTGCAGTAATTTGAGTTGGCGGATCTGACCTCTGTCTCTGTCTCACACAGGTCATGTAGACTTTCTACTTTCTTCTTGAGCAAAGGTATGATTGTGCATAGCCAAAGGGAGCATATTGGCTCTGAATGTGGTAGGCTGGCAGTGAGGATCAGCATCTCCATCATTACTAAGATAGAAGGTGACATTACACTCAGTTTTGGAGAAGGGCTGTCTCTGTAAATGCTCTTCAGCCTAGAGGTTTGTAAGAAACACAACCAATACCTGTGAGTGCCACCTAAACTCCAGCCTAAAGCAAACATCTCTCCAACTACGTATCTATTGGCAGCAGACCTTAAAGCAATCTCCATTGCAAATGGTTATCAAATAAGGGTTACATACCTGCAATCTCTTCTGGGGATGTCAGATCACGACCTATGCATGTCCTGCATGTTCCTTTCACTGTTGCAATTATTCAACAGCAGCTCTCAGTGTTTGTTCTTAGGGAGAGTTATTTTTTAAAACCTCCTCAAGACATTGAAATTTCTTCTAACCCCCACACCCCAAAAGGCTACAGTATTGCCAAGCTAGCAAACATTTGCTTTCTTCTGGAAAGCAGTAGCAGCCCCCAGGGAAAGGAGAAGCTACATGTTTATTCCAAGTTACATAAAGCAAGATTTTCATTTTTAAGAGGTTTGCATGGATAAGCATTAATTAAATTATTGAATCAGTATTTTCTATGCATCAGCATGACAGTTCATGAAAACACTTCTTATAAAATAAGGGAACACATTATGTCATTTGAACTAATTCTTTTGCACAGTTTTTCAGACTTCCCCAGGCTGAATACAGTTATAGGTGAACCCAAAATGTCTGAGGTTTAAGGGTTAGTTTAGTTACCCAGAAAAGGAAACCAGTACAGACCACAGAGTACAAATGCTGGTGGGACATTAGTTGCATGGGAAAAAAACACCCATAAATCACACCCCCACCTTCTCACCTCCTCCCCCCTACCAGAAAAGGGCAACACTTAACCCACCAAACAAAACCTCAGTGCTGACAGCATAACTGAACTTTATTACTGTCCAATGCATTAGAAAGTTTAAATGAATAAAACCTAATTTAGTGGATGTTGATTTTCTTTTACAGGACATACAACTCCAAAACATTAAGTATGAAAACAGAATAAAGGGATACATCTAGTCTGTTCAATAGCCAATAGAAAGCTGACTGACTGTAGGCTTTGCAACACATATTCTCACAGCCAACATTGACTTAAATGATTTTATAACTAGAATGTCATGGGCTTTTTGATAAAAAAATATGAGGTTAATGGAATTCAGGTAACTCTTCATCATATGGAAAGAAAACATTAGATGCATTTTTGGGAATAAGACCCAATTTCATCCTTGTTTCAGAGCTTGTTCCATACTGTTTCGTTACAGGCCATTTGTCTGAAGAAATTGCTGAAGACGACATTTTCTACTTCCACCCTACCTCTCCATGTTTTTCCCCAAACATCATGCTTTTTCCCTACTCTGATGGAGAGATCAGCATAGTGCTGCCCAGAACCCTTCACAATACTGCAGAAAGAATAATGTCCCCTGTGCACCACATCTGCACTCTACCTCCTTCCAGAAACAACTCTTCACAGGGTCAAGAGGCTCCTGACCCTCCTTCATCTCTTCTTTACTACTTCCTCCCCCACGTGCCTTTCCCTAAGACATCAAGGAAACAATATGCAAAACCCAAGTAAACAGGAAATGACCTCAGCACTCACAATAACATCAAATTCAATTGTCTTTGAGCCAAGAGATTTCATATTACTGTAATTTAGTAAATCCTGTAGATCACCTGGGGAATAGTAATAAACAACATGTGAGCTCTTCTTCCAAGACAAGCACAACTAAAGTGCATTACTTAAAAAATCTACTAAAAAGTTGATTTTTCTGCAGGTTCTCTATTACTGAGGATTAAGTGACAAGATTCCAAATTATCCTATTGGTTAATGTCAGAGATGTGAACTCACATGTACTGCATATATACCACTTTCCAGAAACAAGTTTGGAATTGAATTTTGGAGTTATGTCAAGGAAAACTTCTCACTTCCTAAGGGAGACATTTCCATAGTTTGCATGAATAATAGATAATGTTAATCTGAATGAAACCTCCTCAGAAAACAAAACTCCATATACTCTCATGTGTAAGAATAAGTCCTCCTTTAAACTGCAAAAGGTACTTCTGGCAACTCCCTTCTATCAACATGTTCCATCCTCTTAAACAATGACTTACCTGGGACTTGCTTTTAAGTGGATTTGGAGGAAATGGAAGAAGTAGAGAAGACCAGGACAATAAATTTAAATCCCAAGAGGCTGAGACTTTTTATCAGTAAATCAAATAAAATCAGACAATGCTGATGTGAGAAATAAGTTTGGCTTGTCTCAGTGTTTCATTCCTGTGCCTATTTGAGAGGTCTGTAACAAGAGCACTACCATTCCTTGACACTCATTGGATTGTATTCCCCTTTTCCTTCGCTCCAGCATACATTGATTGCCCTCTGCTGACCTGCTGCCTTATGTTTCCTCTCCTTCTCTGACTGGCAAGTATTCAACCACCTTGAAAATTACACACCTTTGTGGGAGAGAGAAGGGAGAGCCTGACATCCCAGACACTATGATGAGTCCCTGCTCAGGGTATGACATTATAAAAGCTTTATCAAATGAGAAAATGCAGTATTCTGCACAAGCAACAGAGCAGCACTGCATAAGCTCAAGAGCACATGGCAGCTTGGTTGCCTCAGGGAAAAGGAGCACGTGCTGTCATAAAGTCACTGAGAAGCAAGTAATTGCCCATGCCTGTGTACATTACACAGCTGGAAGATACACTTCTGCTATAATCCCCGCTGAACACACCCACAGAAACAATGGAACTGCATATAAATAAGATCACAACTTGTAAAGCCACTTCTGGTTTTGGCCTCAAGGGTTATAATGCAGATGTTTGCAATGTCATCTGAGAAACCAGTTTTATAGAACTTGCTCCAGTGTTTTCCATGCCCAACAACCTCTCATGCTCCATTTTATCCTCCCATAACTCCTCTGGTCCTATTGCTAACTGATGAGAACTATGAAGTTTACTGTGAAGGCAGTAAGACTGATAAACTGCTCCTAGGTGTCAGGGCCTCATCAGAGTCTTTTTTCACTCACCCAGGAAATATTTTCTCTTTTCAGAGATCTGATAGGTTTCATCCCTCTTACATCCCTCAAACAACTTCTACCAAAACACTTTTAAGTGACACTGTTTCCAAACTTCTGTAACAGACCTAGGTCCAGAAGGTCCCATGCTCCTAGGAATAGCATGGCTATTTGAAAGAGATCACTTGCCGGGTATGAGCAATGCAAGGGAGTTAAAAAAGCGAAACTACCAAAATCAAAGTTGAACAAACACAGGTCTGCCTTTTGGGGGAAACCATTAAGTGCTCACTTTTCCATTGTAATGATTCAGCTGGGGGAGCTAGAGGGCAATTTGTTCACAGGTTAATTGTAGCAGAGACTTAAAGCAAGGAGCGAGACTGAAACTGCAGACAGAACTTTCTGGCCTTACTTTAAACAGCATGCACTGAATTTACTGCATACATTTGTAGTTAAAACTAATTTTTTCTTTAGACTGGAGGATAATTTGCACAAATTGTTTTCTATGTACTTTAGCCAGTCGATCAGTGTTTTAAAGCTGAGAGCGATGCTGTTGACAAATTTCTGTAACATTTTACAAGTCCAAAATTCAATAGTTCAAAACGTCTGGAGAACTCCATGTAAGTTCCTCTGCAATAATCTGTGACTACCCCAAACTGATGCGGGCAAAGATTTGAAGTTCAAGACTAGAAGATGGGCACTCAGTGCTTCAGTGTGAAGCACTGTATTTTGTATTTTTGCCTGAAGTTTGATTACAGGCCTCTACATCTAACATAAGCCATTATTTAAATATATTCCAAATACAAATAAATCTGCAGGCTAGAACATCTGACACCATAAACAGAAGTACTAGAACTAGAAAAGAGACTCTGAAAACTCTTCTATTCATCAATCAGTGAGATATTTAAAAGCGCCAATGAGGGGCTAGGAAGGCAAAGACTTGCTCGTGTATCTCATGGCTTTTTTCAGCTCTTAAACCAGCCCAGGCCTGCAACACCTTGAACACCATTAAAATTCTGTTAAGCATGTCTGGATGAGTTATCCCAGATACTGTGATGATGGCAGCGTAAGACTATTCCCAGCAGCTCTTTTGCTACTGAGGAAGCATAGAGGAACTTGTGACACATAAAAATACAACAGCAGTTTTGTGTGATCAGAGGCTTCCTAATTGTTCATGAATCCTTCATTAAATAGTTATGTCAGTTTCAAGACTACTTTGGCAAAAAGGAGCTACACTTACAAAGTATTTTAAATACTGAGGAGCTATAGGAGCTAAAATATGAAGTATTTTAACATATTGATGCCTCTAAGTAATTCACATTCATTTATTACAGAAACCCAACATTTGGAAAGCCACTTCTATTGTCTGTTATCACCTCTAATTTTTTATGACTTCTAATTAGAAACTTACCACCTCAAAGATGTTTTTAATAGAAAGAAATGCAAATTCAGTTATTTAAGAGCAGGATAGAAACACTTATTTCTCAATGTGCCTGTTCATCAGTGTAATATATTGCTACACATTTTTCTAAGAAAATTTCCTGTTCTATGAGATCAGAACCCAAAGTTGAATGAGTTAGATGAGAGGTAATTAGGTTCAACTTTGCAATTGCAAGTTCCCTTGTGTATTTCTGTGACCTCAGATACTATCCCACTTCATTTACATCCCATGCATCACAGCTGCCTTTGGCTTCTCCATTGACCTCACTGACCTGCTTTACAATACAGCACTTCTTTTCAGCATCTATTTAACTTCAGAAATACTACAGACAAACCTTAGTGATGCAAAGATGTCATCTAGCAGTGATGGAAGCTTAGAGTTCACAAAAATCTCATGCAGTGTAACTGTTTCTTTCTAAATAGGACAGGATAGTAAACTATATTGTGAAACCTGCAGCCTCTAAACCTCCTCTGGGAATGGAAACCATGTTAACTTAAGCCTTTGGAACCACACATACATTTTCATATACCTGTTGCATCATTTCACTTAGAATCCCCTAAGCTATTGAGGAAAAAACATGGTATTATTTCTTTAGAGATTTTGTTTGTCCATTTGCTAAACGAGTAAATTGAGAGGCACTGCAGATACATGCAGTTTTGAAAGAACCTGAAACTTTCAACCCTTACTTTCCTTTCCTTCCCTCACACAGTAAAGCACTATTTTTACCACCAATCCAGGAACAGAGATTTATTGCCTCTTAGCATATCCTATTTTACCACTTTAGTCGGCCTTTTTGACTTTTTGCAGGCCTCCTCTGACAAACAAGCATTTGGGGAAAAAAAAAAAAAAAAGCGCTCTTTTTTATGAATAACTTTTCAATACATATAGCATTGGAATGAAATTATTCAAAAAATCCAAAACAAAACAAAACCAAAAAAACCTACTTGGGCTGGTATAAGTTTAATTGCTATTCTTCCTAGTAGCAACTGCTTGTCTTTTTCTTATGCGATTACAAGTAAAACACCACTGAAGTATCTCACATTTTTACAGCCCATTTACAAAATAGAACTCTTATATCCATTGGTAGCAAAAAAAATTGGACAGAACCTGTCAGTTCTAAGTTTTGCACAAAGAAGTAACTTTTACCATTTTTTGTCACAGAATGCTGAGCTCTGCCCTGACAGCCACCAGCTCATGGCGCGCTATTACTTTCAAACACTTTGATAGCCCTTTTCCCGCGCTTGTCCTTATGGGCGGCGTGTTCATAACGGATGGGATAGTGTTGGGCAGAGGGTGGCACAGGAAAAGTTGGAGGAGATTCTCTACATAGCATATAAATAGAGTGAACAGCAGTGTATGCAAGTGGGACAGGAAGTCAGCCCAAAGCAATTCACACATGCTCATGGGGACCCATTGCGAAACCTTCTCCTTTTTAACAAGTATCAATCACCTGGAAGTTGGATAAGTGAGACTATGGAGATAGAAGTTAAGTTAGAAGCAGGACCTGTAAAAACTGATTCAGTCAAAACCAGCTTTGCTCCCCCTGAAACTCAATTTTTCAACAAATGTGCATGCAGGGAGAACCAATCAGCAAGACAACTGTGGTTCAGTTACTTTACGGTGGCTTCTACAACGGGAAGGCTTTGCAAAACAAAACGTGTTTTAGGCACATACTTCCACCCTCCCAATCCTGAGCTTAATGCATTCACCCACTGAATGAACCCTGAAAGCTGTTCTCCGCAGAGCAGTGGGGTAGTCAGACCGAAATTCTCACGGGGTTTTGACCCGCAGGCTGAAAGGGGCGAGACGGCTATGGGAACGGGAGCTGCCACACCTAACTTCCCCAAAACAAGTTTTGGTGCGTGTTTTCCCTCTTGATGCCGCCGCCGTTCCCGTCCTTGGGCAATAGCGCTGATGTCGCTCTGCCCTTTAGCGAGAGGCAGAAGGCAGTTTAAGCCGCAAGGGCCCAGCACAAGCCAAGGCAGCGGAGCGGAGCCGCGGTGCGCGCAGGGCGGCAGGCAGCGAGCCTCAGTGCCCGGCCAGCGAGCCTCAGTGCCCGGCCACCGCCCGGGGCTCTCCCCCCGCCGGCCCCACCGCCGACTCACCCAGCTGGAGCTGCTCGCACTCTCGGCTGGAGCTCGTCCCGATCGGGCACCGGAATATGGCCCCGGGGTTGACCACCGAGGAGTTGGCGGGCCAGCTGGCCCGGGGCGCGCCCACCACCAGCCTGCGGGCAGAGAGGAGCGTGAGGAGCCGCGGCCGGGACAAGGCGCGACGGGCCCCAGCTGAGGACGCCGGGCCGGGGACTCACCAGCGTTCCTCGCCGTGGCGGTGCAGGAGAACCGAGTAGCCGAAGTAGGTGCCGTTGCTGCCGCGGAAGAGCAGCGGGTGCCGCGTGTCCAGGTTGTAGGGCCGCGCCGTCGGCAGGCACTGCCACAGCAGGAGCAGCGGGGCGGCCCAGCCCGCAGCGCCCCGCGCCCTCCCGCAGCTCCGCATGGCTCCGGCCGGCCGGCAGCGCACCGAGCCGGCTCCCGCCTCTCCGTTTGGCGAAAGGGCAGGGCAGCGCCGCGCCCCGCCCTGCCCTGCCCCGCCCTGCCCCGGGTCGCCCTCCCCGCAGCCCGGGCCAGGGGTGTCTCCGCAGAACGGGGGAGCCGTGCCGCCGCAGCCCCTCTCGCTTCCCCGGCGGCGGGGGTCGGGTTTCTCCCCGCCCCGTCCGCGCCCACGGGGGCTCTGCGGAAGGGACACGGCCTCCACGGCCCCGTGTCCCTGGGCACAGCACGGCCCCGTGGGGCGCGGCCATCCCGACACCGGCGGGGCAGAGCGGGGTCTGTCCCCCTCGTTTCACCTCGGCACACCTGCCCGGTCGGGCCGGCAAAGTGGAAGGGAGATTCTGCAAACTTGTCCAAAAATCTCCCGCTGAGCTCCAGGCGGGCAGCTGCACCCAAGCTTAGGACCATGTTCTGAGAAAGGAACAGTGGAGAAGATCGAGATGTCCTTTCAGCGTTGGGAAGAAATCCCGGTACCCCTGTGTTTCAAGCCTTCCCCACCGTCCCTGTGCTGAGGGGGTCTCCCTTGCTCTCCCCCGTGGGGGTATTTGACTCCTGAAACCAGTGCCGCACAGGCAGAGCACGGTCAGCCTGGCCTACCCATGTTGCGCAAGACTGCTCGCCTGTGACGGCTCAGTCCTTTCGCACGTGATGTAGTCAGAACAACTCCCCATCACTTCTTTTACACTTTAGAGTAACTTTTTCACGTTCCTGTTCCGTTCTTCATTTGCTGACAAAGTTAGCGGCCGTGCCTCCAGACAGCGTAGGAACAAAGGAAAATGAGCATTGTGCAAGAGGTCTGGTATTTAGCAGACCTTGAAAGGGCTCCCTTGATCTTAGTGAGGAGCTTAATTGTGTATGTTTTCAGAAATCAGTCGCTGACTTTTCATTTAGCTCGTACTGAGTTGCGTGCATCCTGAAATCAAGACTGTTGCTTCTGTCTACAAACCTTGCCTCATTGATGTCCTTTGAATACCAGGGCTTCCCTGTTGCTATAATAATCCCTGTTTATGGATAACCTATGTATAATGGTATTTTGAACCTGAGGAACAAGAACAGAATAACTTCTTCAAAATGAAAACTTTAGTTACAAAGATTACTTCCTGTATCTGGAATAAAATCCAGTATGATTTCAACTACTGAATATTATACACATTAGAAATAACAGTGAGATGGCAGACTATCATCCCCTAATGGAAATTCAGAACATGGCATTTTAAGCTTCTTGGGATAAAATCCCCCTTTCATTTCCAGTCAGTTAGTGGAAATGTGAAAAATTTTACCACTTCTGCAAAATGCTGAGCAACTACCAGAGTGGGGCACTGAGGCAACTCAGAGTGAAACATCTTGTCATCCTGACCACATGCAGATGTGTAGTTTCTGGAATGAGATCAGCATACTGGAAGATCTGACAGTCAGTCAGCAGTGTATCTTTTTTTAAGTCCTCATCTCTAGAGCCATCAGAGGGCTTCTCTGGATGACACTGATGTGGAGCAGTGACTGTTTCGTGTAAAGGAGTCAAACAGCTCCTCGGCTGCTATTCATCTTCCTTCCAATTACTGACATCAAAGGAGTTAAAACAATCAACAGCAGCTGTGAAACTTGATTTCTAGCACTCAAGAAGTTTTCACCTTCATTTTCAAAGCAGCAAAACAAGCATGATTCAAAACTGAAATGCTAAATTGTGGTTTAGTTGGTGAAAAACTGTAACATGGTTGCACCACCATGATGCAGGGACCATGTTGAGATGCTAATATGGTGGCAGGGTTCCTAGGTGAAAGGAAAAAGTAGGTTGTAAAGCTGTGGGATATAGTTATTGGCAGATAAATAGCTGCTTATCAGCTATGATGTGAAGTTGAGAATTGTATTGTACCTCACCTGTCAGGAGGAAATTTTCTCCTAGACTCTGCAACTGTGGATGTGATCATGATCCACTAGGCATTGATGAAATCAGTGGAGTATAAAGTACTGGAGAGTGAGAAATCCATATTTTGAGAAATATTTGCAGGTTTCAATACCATTCAGGGGCAGGACCAGTCAGAGAGCAGAATAAATGCCACTGACTATATGGAGTAGTAGAGAGAGAATTTGCAGAAAAGGTGGAACCAACACTGGAAGCCAAGTACCAGTATTTACAAATAAAATACATTTTAATATATCAGTTATCCTGAACTAATAAAAAAAACTTCTCCCCAAAACATCTTGCTGCTATGCAATCAGAACAGCACATCTCCTCTGTGGGTTAATAACACTAGAAGCAAAATATCACAGTGACTTGCTCTGCTGCTTGAATTTGGTTCACCATCTAAGGCAATTTCAGAGAAGCCAGTGGGATGATTTGTTAATTATATTAGTCCACAGTTTGGCAGCATTTTTTACAGCAGATGTGTGCATTTCATCTGACTGTCCTCATCTCTTGCTGCTTATTCTTGAATCATACTGCTGCCCCTGTTACACTGATGTTGTTCAGTGTCTGAGCAGTGAAGTACACCAGAGAAGTGATCTGGGTTAAAAATAGCTCAGCAAAAACTCTCAAACTGAGATCAGAGTTATGGTTTGTGTATTGTGTGGCTGACCAGTTGTATTGGTTGTATTTATAAGGTGGTTTAAACTGATTCTGCAGCTTTAGGAGCTTTCTCAGCTAACCACCTTAACTTTCTAGAAGTAGTAAGTCTGCAAAGTTAAAACCTACACATCTACCTTAAACTGAAGCAGAATCCATTTCCCCAGCATTGATCTCCTGCTGGAGCTCAAGGATCTTGGTCCAAATACTCTTCTGCATAGGTCCAGCTAAAAAAGAGCTATATTAGAGTAAACCAGAATTACTGGTGCTATAAATGTCAACGAACAACATCATGTGAACAAGGTCTGTGAAAGTTCATTTATGGTACTTCAAGATTTAATATTTCAAATGCAATTATGAAGTAGTAGCTACTGCTGAGATTTTAATTTGTTAGTTTTTGCATTTTGGAGGAGTATGAAAGGAAGCTGCTAAAAAACAAACAAACAAACAAACAAATTTGCCTTCCCCATAGCTGTTCAATTTAGGAAAAGCAGTGGTTTGTGTCTTTAATTGTGGCTAGCACAGGTTCTTCCCGTGGGAACATTTTGCTATATTTCATAAACAAGATAAAGTTTGGATGTTTTGCAAACAGTTTCTCCGGATTGGGTCTGTTCGGGCTTGGCCAATTGGGCCTAGGGGGAGGTCTCGGGCTGACCAATCTGGGGCACCTCTGTAAACTCTATATATATGGAATTCAAAACAATAAAGTTCCTCTTCTCCTCTCTTTCCTTGTCTGAGAACTTGGGTCAGTCCTCAGCTAGCCGCTCAACAGCGACATTTAATCGCTCTGTCAACATTGTTTGCCTGTAATACATCCCAGCGCTGGTGAGAAGAAGGGAAAGAAAATCACTGAAGGAAGAATATAGTGATTCTGAATGTCTGCCAGCTTTCTTCTGTGGAACATATACTACACCCCTTTTGATTTCCTAAGTTGGAAGGCATTTCTATTAAATTAAGTCCTGTGTATGGGCTGGCATTGGGTAACTGGTCACATGACTGCTTTCGCTGTGTTGTAAATACACGAAAGCTTATGTTGCTAAAAGTCTTTATGGATATGGCTGCTTTCAGCTGTGTCTGTCCTTGGTCTCTTTTGTGTCATGTAAACCTACCACTGTTTATGGAAGACTGTCTCCAAATCTACTCTGAATTAGAAATAAAAACAATCAGTGGTTGGGTTCCTGTTCCTAATTAGAAACAGTTCCAAGTTTAATTTTTAAATTGTCTAAATACTTAAATAGTGCTATTTCGAATTTGAAGTTTCTAGACCTTTCTGATTTACTGAAACATGGAAAATCTAGGGTTTTGGTCAGACCATAACTTCGTCTTATTTTTCTTGTAAGCTTCTCCCACACCACCCCCCAACAATGGCAGTGGGCCACAAAGTCTATTATTCATATGCTGCCATCTGAGAAATTATAGAAGGCAAATACACTCTTACACTTGCCTCTAAGGTTCTCTTCAGGAAACTTCATCTTCCCTCTGCTGTAAGATACATGTAAGCTTGCATGAAGAGGTTATATTGTCCACTGACAAGTATAATTAAGCACAGATGTCTGAGGCACCAAAAAGAAGCAAATGTTAGCAAGGGTTTAAATTTTATAATTTTGCTTATATTCGCTTCAGAGATCTGAATTTCATTTAGAATCAGTTAAAGAGAAAAAATCTTTTTGTTTAAACAGCTTATAATATATTTACACTCAAATGATGTCTTTTGAGGAAATACTTTAACGAACTTTTTCTTCCCTTGAACAATTATGATGATGAAGTAAAGGCAGATTTCCCAAAAGAACTTTCCAATATTTAAACATATAATAGTGTTATACAGACCATGACTATGGCAACCTGAGTAGGAAAAGCAAACAAAAGATCATTATAGTTAACAACAACTTAAATAATAACTGGATTTTGATTTACAGATAGGTAGGCCTGGAAATTGATCATTATATGTATATGAGTGATTAATGCATTGCATATCCTTTTTTCTTTCTTAAAATTTTGTCTAAGAGTTTTGAGTTGCAAGACCAGACACAATAACTAGTTCTGAGAAGAACTGGGCAGTAACCTCTTTTCCCATCCCAAAGAAATTGCCGAGCTTTTGAAACTTTCCCACCCGAAAGTCAAAGAAAGAGTGTTTTCATGTACCAGCTCCATGTCTTCCTTTGCAAAAGTCTGGCTTAGTGCAGTTGTAGCATTTTTTCATTATTATCACTTTTAAAAACAAAAATTTTAGTTAGATATAGTGAGTTTGAGATGAAAATAAAATAGGTATGTTCAGAGAATTTCAACATAAAAAAAAGACACAGTTTTCTTTTGTTTTTCAAGTGAACAGTTTATTTAAATCTATACTTTTGCAGAATTAATTTCTCATAATTAATTTCTCATAATTAATTTCTCATAATTAATATATCAACATATTCATGTCTACACAGAAAAAAATCCTGGCTATTCCTTGATATTATGTTTCTATTTTTTCCATATTTTTATTCTTCCATACGTGCCTCATGTCTGCTGCATGGGATGCAATGGGAATGGAACAGAATCCATAAAAACTCTGCCTAGTTTTATTCCTTAGCTGCAAAGCAATTTTAAGTAAGACATTGGTTATTTAAAAAAGGTTGACCAAAGGAGGTATTAGTTTTGCTGAAAAGAAGGATCAGTTCTGTACTCAGGTATGAATTTATGTAGCACTTACCATCAATAATAGTTTTAATTTGTCTTTGAGTCTTTGAGTATGTCAATGCAATGACAGTGTTATGTTACACAGGACTGCTTTAGTAGTTGTTATTTTCCAAAGCTGTTCATATGAGAACACTTAAATGACTGAATATTTTGACAAGAATGTAAATGTTCTTTGCTGTCTCTACAATTTCTTTTTATTTTCTTTTTTAATAATTTGTAACAAAAAAATAAAAAAGCATGGTCAATGATTGGTGCAAGTTGGACAATTAATAGTTTAGAAACTGTGAATCAAATGATGCTGAGGCTGAAAGCCTTTGGCTCCATAGAAAACAGCTCCCAAATTAGATAACTTTTGGTTGTATGTGGACCATGTTCTTTCAGCAGTGACAACAGCTGTATTTCAGATAGGAAAAAAAACCTCACAAGACCCCCTTATTTCTTGAAAAACAATCCACCAAAAACCCAAACTGAAGCAGTTGTTGGAAGAGAACTGTTGAAAGGAAACATCTGGAGGAAATGCCATTCCAATTTCAGTCTTGTCTTCAGTGTACCATAACATACATCTTTCAAGATGTGATACTGCGCTTCATCAGACAGCATCACAATGAGATCATACCTCTGAATATGGACTCCAGGTCCTCTTTACAAAGGATGATAATCATTATGTCTGATTCTGCTTCCTGAGGGAGTATATTAAAAATATTTCTCATCAATTGGTCATTTCTTTGATGCTAGCATGAAATCCTAGATATGCACAAAGTGATTGCTGCACAGTCTCCTAATCTGTGTGAGGATGGAGGCAGGCATCTCGAAACAGGAGCCAGTCCTGAGATTTCAAGAGAGTTGCAGAGAAAAGTCTAAGACAAGCCACAGCTAAATCCAGAAAAAAAATATGATAAGAAGGAATTATGGTAGAAGGCAGTGAAAACCAGGTGATTTTGTACAGTCATATGAACAGCGTGAGACTTCTGGAATTTTCCAGAATAGATGAAAAGATTTTTCTGGATTGTTATGTATCTTATGTATGTATATTAATATTTTTTCTCGTACTGCTTCCATGGATACTCTTAGTATGACTCCAAAACCCATCCATTACCCATATTGTGTCTTCATGGATTTATTAACCTCTTTAAAATTAAGGAAAACAAAAACTTTCTGGCAAGCTCTCAGAGCTCTAGTTGTTAAAATGTCAACTCAAAATGCCCTTAGTACTGGCGTTATGTTCATAAATAGTTATTTTCTAGCTGTGTATCTGTGATTTCATAGTTATCAGGTCCAATAAAAGTTTAGAGCTTGACAATTTAAACATTAAGAATTTTTGTTGGCTTGCAGGAGCAAGACCAAATCTGTATCATTGTCATGTAATTTGAAAGAGAGTTTTTTTCCCAGTTACAGTGTCATTAAGGGAAAAGTAGTAGTACTGAGACTAGGCTGAAAACAGAGTATGTAGAGGGTATACTACAGAGTTCATCCACTTACCAGTAAACTTAGTAGTCCTGGTTCCTGTTTTTTTGCTAAAGTGGGCTGTGTCTATTTGCCTTTTTGTTTGGCTGTTTTTTTTCTCTGTTTAGTAATTTATATAATGGGCACCCATAAACCATGTTAGATGTTGTTGCTATAAAACTTGTAATGAAATAAACCAATAAGCTGCTGTTCTACTTAAAGTTTCTCTGAGTTGTGCTTGCTCTGTTTTAGAGTACTGCATGTAGTAGCTTTAATGTTTTCTTTTTTGGGTTACAATTTTGACATGCCCTAATTCTCAGTTTAGTTCTGAAATGTTTTAGTCATAGCTGGATGTATTTGAAATGTATGTGGCCTTTTGTGCACTTGTAAAATCTATAGATTTATCACCCAATATATATGTATAAACTATTATGTATGTATTTTCATCTCATATTCCATGAGTATGTCTTCTGCTGCAAAATGGACCTGAACATTTATAGCATACTCATACTTTTCCATTTACTTATTCTAAAAATTTACACAATCTAGATACATTGGGATCAGGTCTGAAAAATGTTTTTCCCCTTTTTCAGTAAGTGCTTATTATACCTGAGCAGGTGCACCACAGTATAATCTATACTGAGAAGAGAATACCCTGAGTACATTGTTTCTTCAGTTATCAAAGAATATTGATATTCAGCTTTTGTGGCTAAAATATATTACTCCCAAAACTCTTGTGTGTTACACCAACATAAGAAACAAGATGCTTTAACAAACTTCAGCAAAGGAGCCTTCTTATAGAAACGATATATTATAATTCAAAGACATAAGTGATTTCCTAAGGAAGGAATAAGATCTATCATTTTCTTTCCTTTTAATGAAACAGTACTTGCAAAAGCCAAGGAAAGGCCATATGTGTGTCTTGCACATAGTGGTAGATTGCATTCAACTAAGCTTGCTTGCGTCTTTGTGGGGAGATCCATACAGACACAGAGAGCAGTTACTCCATGCCAAGGGCATGTGCATTTATAAAGGAGTGGAAAGCATAGTCACACTGGCTCTTTAATAACTCCAGTCAGAAAATCACTCCTGTCCTGGAGGACCATGCAGGCATGTGCTCAGCTGTGGGACGACCCTGACTTTTAGTGAACTCAAAGTTCAGCTTGTACATGAGCTCCTTTTTGGAGATTCAGAGACTGAATTTGTACCAGCTCCCAGTTTGGTCTGGCAGCTGGACCCCAGCTGTATTTGTTTTCCCCCAGCTGCTGCACTGAGGAGCCCAGGGACAGCCATGTCCAGCACATGTTCCCTTTGTTCTGCTCCCCCATCTCCTCACGAGGCTGAAGAGGCTTGGTGGAATCCATGACGCCTTGCACAGAAGGTGTTGTGCATTGAGGGATTGCAGCAGGTCTCTTAGGGTGTCCCTGGCAGGTTGTGGGCACCAGGGTGGCTGCAGGTGCCCTGAGGGAGAGACTGGCAGCAACCCCGTGCTGCCCGCAGCTGGTTCCAGCCGGTTCCCGCCAGTCCCAGCCAGCTCCCTCAGCAGCCCGTGAGGGCTGGGCCAGGCAGCCACGCTGGGGACACCTCTGACAGCCCCTGACAAAGGGCAAAGCGCTGCTCAGGTGCTGAGGTAGGGTGCGAAAAAGTGAGGGACAACCCTGTGAGCCCCAGGGGAAGGACAGGAGTGGGAAAGGTGCCACAGGTGCCAGAGCTGAGACTCACCTGTGGCCTGGGAAGACAAAACGCCATGAAACACATCCAGGCCCCGGCTCCTGCAGGACCCCATCCTGGAACCAGTGGATGTGGCCTAGAGGAGTTACAGACTGTGGAGAGCCCACACTCTAGCAAGCTTTCCTGAAAGACACTGTGGCCCTGGAAATCTCATGCTGGTGCAGAGTTTTCCTGACAGGAACTGTGGCCCTGAACTGCCCATGCTGGAGCTGGTTCCCCTGACAGAAGCCAAGGCCCTGTGGACCACACCTTGTAGCAAGTGAAAGGAATTGCACCCAGGCTGGAGCAGGTTCTCGTGACAGCAACAGTGGTCCTGGGGAGGCTACACTGGAGCAGTTCCACCTGACAAGAACTGGGATCCATGGAGAGGAACTTCAGCCCATGGACAGGAACCTGCAGCCCATGGAAGGGACCCATACTGGAGTTGAGGAAAAATGTGAGAGGGAGGGAGAGGCAGGAAGGGGCTGTCATGTGCTCTTAGTAACCTCACACTCCCCATCCCCTCTAAACCTCCTGGAGCTGGCTGGGGGAAATAGGGGACCTGGGATTTAAAGAGTGAAGTTGAGTGGGTGAAAAAAGTGTTGGTGATGTTTAAATTTTCCTCCAAATCTATTTTAACTGGCACAAAATTATTTTTCCACAACTTGAAGGATGTTTTCCTGATGCCAGTGAATTGTAAGTGATTTCCCTGTCTTTATCTTGACCCAAAAACCTTTTCATCATACTTTATCCCCTTGTCCTCTTTGAGTGGGACAGTGAGAGAGCAGCTAAGTGTCTCTCTGGCAGCCAGACAACATAAACCCAACACAAAGTTCCAGATAATTTCCAATTTCGCAATGCTGCTTTCAGTGTAAAGGAACTGGGCCTGTAAAATTTGAGGTATAACCAACATCCAGGCCAATTTTCATGGCATATGTAAATTAATTTATATAATATCACAACTATGTTTTCTGTTTAACTCTCTTACGTAAAATGATTTAGTGCTTTTTTTAAACCTTTTTTTTGTGCAGTTTACCATGAGAGTCATGATAAAAGAAGTCTAATAGTACCTGCAGAAGAGTCAAGCTAGTTCTTCATAACTAAACAGTAAGAAACCACACATTTATGACTTTTACAGACTTTAAAGTGATGTTAGATTTCTCATATGGTGTATAAGCAAAGGTTCCAGCTCTTCGTTATACAAATATCCCACTGAGGGTTACAGCTATTAAAATCTCAGTATTATATCCTGTGATCTCACCTCTGGTAGCCCTTCACTACTATGTCTTCCCCATGAGAATCCTTCCTGGGGCTGTACAGAGGGTTGCAGAATTTAAAAACAATTGAGGACCTAGTCCTCCAAATGTGAATTTTATCAGTTTGAGATAAGGTGAGTAGAGAATCTACAGAACAGTATTTATGACATAATGCTTAGAGGTATGA
The DNA here is from genome assembly GCA_024500445.1 of Entomyzon cyanotis. NCBI lineage: Eukaryota > Metazoa > Chordata > Aves > Passeriformes > Meliphagidae > Entomyzon > Entomyzon cyanotis. The sequence continues at coordinate 13,177,181 of JAKEPQ010001027.1, read as the reverse complement.
AAATGCATCATAATTTTGAGAACAAAAGATTTTCTTCTTTTAGGCAGTGCACAGTTATTTTTTATGGTCATGATTTTAGAGCAAATGAAAAGATTACTAATAAAAACCCCGCACCTATGTTTAAATATCATTATAAATCCCGTGTGATAGCACTTTTCATTTTATACGAAAAGTTATGTTGGCATTAACCTACCACATAAGAAAACAGCAAAAATAACTTAGCCTTCTCCTTTCTTGTGACATATCTGAATCACAGTTCTCTCTTTATTCTCACAGTCAGGATTATTTCATGTATAAAACTGACCATAAATGAGCATACAGTTTACACCATTGATATGCCTGTGGGGCAATAAGACATAATATCTGTTTTGAGAAATAAGTGTTGCTGATCTAAAAAAAATTCTACTTACTGAGATCACAGAAGGCAGAGAAAAGTAAACCAGAATTTAAGTGTCATCACAGATGGGTAAAAATAAGATGTTGAATATGTATTTTGTGTAGCTAAGACAAATTTTATGTTTCACACAAAAACAAACTCAGCTCTAGGGCTAACAGAGGCTGAGTATCTTCAGCAATGGGCCAGGTCTCTATAACCTTCAGTAGCCATTAAAGCTGTTTGGCATTTCACTTAATGAAGCAGAGATTTGCCCATACTGTTCACTGTTTAAGCTTAGACTCAGTTTAAAATTCTAGCTCTTTTAATAGCTAATGGAGTTTTCCCATTGTTTTCAAAGGCCACAATCTGGGTATTCATCTGTGACTGCATGAAAACGAAAGCATAATCATTAGATGAAATCAGATTAGTGTGCTTTGCAGTGTGGTTTTGGTTTTTTTTAGGTTTTCTGGCTAATGAAAATTGATCTTCTAATTAAAACCCTCACAGAAATTCTGGCATATTTATTTAAAATATCATTACATAAATACTTGGCACAATGTGTGAAATGTAGATTCTCTAGTTAAATGAGTTTTCCCAACATATTTATATTTTAAAATTTTACAGTGTTATAATGTCTTTACTACATGATATCAGTGTTATAAACCTTCTGTTTTTTGAAAAGATGTTTTCTTTTTCTTCTTAAATAGAAGGAAGTGTAATATTTTACATCTCTCGCTGAACAAATTTTGTTTCTGCTATAAATCTATTGCAGTTACTGTGAGGAATTAATCAATGAAAATCCCTCCTCATATCCCAGTGATTTATGCATCGACAGTAAATCTTTCAAAGTCAAGATTAAAGGTCTTTAAAAACATAAAGTTTATGAAAATATAGAGTTAAAAAGGCAGTCATCAGTTTAAAAAAACATCTGTTCCAGATAATTTTGACCATTTTACCACTTAGTAATTTTCAAAGTTATTGCTTATCGGAGACAGTAAAAAAGACATACATAAACAAACCTGATAATCAACCAAATTTTTATCTATTGGAAAGTTTGAGTTGGGTATATCTCTTCATGGATATAGTAATTGCCCTCCGAAGCCAACTGAGTCATGTGCAGAAATACCTGCAATACTTTTCTTTCTTCTTGTCTAGATCCATTCTTTTATTTACCTTTAGTTTTCAAGACAAGAAATGTCTACTTTTTTGAAATTAAACTTAGATTTGTGTCATCTCTGTTTTCAGAAGTTTTTTGAATATTCACTTTGTATTTGCTGCTTCTTATTTCATGGTTTAGCTCTTGAAAATGCTAATAGATACAGTTTGTGAAGACTGTGAAATCAAATAGCTCTGTTTAGCCATGTGTGTCAGCCCAGTAGTACAATTCTGCTCCAAAACAGGTGCTTGGGTCCAGTGTTCACAGTCACTCAGTTTAATGTACCCATAAAATGTTAAATATTTTTTAAAGTATTGCTGTTTTCTATAAAAATGGCAATCCAGTACTTCTTAAATCATTAGAGGCTGCAGTGACTGCTGGACTTCAGGTTTATACTTCAGAGAAGGGTAGAGAAATGCCAAAAGTTAATGGTATTAGGGGGTCTGCTTTCCACAAGAGAAGAGAATTGTAGCTTTTCAAATGTCTTCGTGTTTAAAGGAGCAAGTTGACTGATGGAAATCTCAGTGCAAATATTATTGTTCCCTGAAGTTGGTTTATTGTAATTTTTTTCTGTTAATCATTGTTGATGTCTGGTAACTGTAAAGTATAAGCAATAGGTAATTATTCACAAGGGATATTGCTTTTTCTTCCTTTTCATAATAATTTCTACAAAAGATAAAGCAAAAATAAGTATTGGCACTAAAATTATAGAGAAAATAGAGTAATCTGGACACAAAAATGTTTCACTCACAATCATGAATTGTTTGGAGTCTATTCCTGTAATGAGTCGAAGAATGATAGAATCTTAGGATACCAGATTTGAAGGGACTTCAAGGATCATCTGATCCAACCTTTCTTGGCAAAAGCACAGTCTAGACAAGATGGCTCAGCACCCTGTGCAGCTGAATCTTAAAATTGTGCAGTGTTGGGAATCCATCACTTCACTGGCAAGACTATTCCAATGGCTGATTGTTCTCATTGTGAAAAATTTTCCTTGTGTCCAATTGGAATCTCTCCAGGATCAACTTGTAACCATTACTATTTGTCTTTTCCATATGAGTCCTTGTAAAAGGGGGCATTTCCATCTTCTTTATACCCATCTTTTAAATATGGGAACATGGTGATAAGGTCTCCCCTAAGCCCTTTTTCCAAGGCTGAACAAACCCAATTCTCTCAGCATGTCCTCATACGGCAGGTTTCCCAGTCCTTGAATCATCTCTGTGGCCCTTGTCCGGACCCTCTTCTGCCTGTTTACATTTTTTTTGTGTGTATCAGGGACCAAAACTGAACAGAGTATTCCAAGTGTGACCAGGAATAGCACCTTCAGGTGGAAGATAAAGTTGGGATCCTGAGTGGGACAATGACTTCTTTCTCTCTGCTGCTGATGCCCTTGTTGATGCAGCCCAGTGAGTGTCCTGCTGGCTTTCTTTGCCGCAGCAGCAGCAGCACTGTTCACTCACACTGAGCTGCTTGTCCACCAGGATCCTCAGGTCCCTTTCACAGAGCTGCTCCTCAGACAGGGAGATCCCAGCCTGTGCTGTGCTCCTGAATTATATTTTCCCAGGTGCAAGGCCTTTAAGGTTCTTGTTAGCCCACTCTTACAGCAAATTCAGGTCTTCCTGCAGGGTGGCTCTCCCAAAGTGTCCGCTTCCCTCATCAGTTTGGTATCGTCTGAAAATTTCATCAGGGTACACTTGATCCCATCATCCAGAAAATTTATGAAAATATTAAAGAGCAATGGGCTCAGTATCAATCCTTGGGGGCCCTCCACTTCAAATACAGGAAGATGTAGAATTTAGATACAGATGCAGCTATAGATACAGTTGCATACGCACACAAACACTCATGAAAGGGAAAATAAATATCTTTTTAAAGGGTTAAAACCAGTGCCTATGAATATTTTAAAATTATATTTTAAACATGGCAAGCTGTATTTCAACAAGTGCTGTTGTTGCCATAAAGAGAGAAGGCATCAAGCACTGTGCTATACTTACAAGTAGGGAAATGTCTGTTTAAGTCTGGGGTGATATCTGAGGCACAGATTCACGAGCACAAAGGAAGGGTCATGTTTACTTCTGGTATTTAGATCAAAATTGCAGCTCTGGATCCAATCAGTTGAGCACAGGCTCTGACTTCAATAGATGCGTGTGTAGGAGTAAGTTAGCGTTTGCCATCTAAGGCTGTAACAGCCAGCAGGCTTATAGTGAGCCGTGACTTGTAGAGAAATACACCATAGTAAATCATGCAGATCATATATTAAAAACTATAAGATACAGCAATACACTTTGTTAGGCAGACTGCAGACTTTTATTCCACATCCCAAAGCTAAATGGTGTGTGCCTGAGGGAGGGTTGGGGATGAGAGGTCAGTGGAGTTAAACTGATTTACACCTGCTGAGAATCTGGTATGGTGAATTATTTCCAATCACTCCTTGATCAGTAGGTATTTATTTTTGTCTTTCTAAAATATTTTCCTCCACTTGTCACTCTTAGCAGTACTTGCTAACATTAAATATTTGACAGCAATTTTGCTACAAGTAGGACCAGTTTCAGTGACAGCTGAAGTTTTCCCATAAATTTGTGTGGATTATGCAATTTAAATGGACAGAATTAAATCTTAGCTGCCTGTCATGTTGATCATAATCACAGTTACTTTTTAGAGAGTATTTTTGTAGTCTTTGCACATATGATCTCTGCAACTCAGAGTGTTTGCATACCACGCAGCATCTGGCTCAGTTTTTACAGGATCTTAACAGATGCATTCAGAAACAATGTACAACTCCCTGATGTCTAAAAATAATTATATTTCAGTAATCTCTTATGCTATAATCACTATCCTGTACAAATATAATAGTCATAAAGCAGTGGAAATTACTCCAAAAAATCAGAGGAGATGCCCACAGTATGTAGCCATTGAATCCTCTCTTTAACAAAGAAGACTATTAGAAATAAAGAATACTAAAGAAAATACTTAAAGTGCTTACTTAAAGAAATACATTGAAATCTTTGTGTCAGGATAGTTTTAACTTAAATCTTATTATGAAATACTTTGAATATCTTATTGACCCTCCATATAAAAAATATTACATATTTACTTAAACTATTTTTAGTACTTGGCCTGCACCATTTTATGTTAAGGAACCTACAAAATTGCTTCTATTTTCTTCATATAAAAAAGAAAGAAAATTGTGTTTTGTTTCTGTCTCAAGTGTAGATACACCATTGTAACATAGTGGAAGGAGGTGTTGGGCCCATACTTTTAGTTCTCCCTCAAAAGTATCATTGACTGAAGTGAATGTCTTGCCTGAATAGAAAGTCAGACAGAGAAGGATGAAATGCTACTTGAAACAGACTCCTTATAGCAACTTTAACATAATGTCCAACAACTGTGAGGAACTCCAAGTACAAATCATGTGTAACCCCTTCAGATCCATGCAGTAAAAATCCATGCAGTTAAAACCCATTCTCAAGGTAATTGTGGAAAAGAAAACATAAATATGTACTGAAAAGTTTGCAGCCACTCATCAGTAAATTTATGTGTGTGGATCTTTGTTGCAGAGAGAATCACAAAGCTAACATTTGTCTAGGTTTTCTGTCTTCTGTCCAAGTTTTCATTGGCAGGAAGAGAGGAGTATGGGTGTTGTTTGGGATTCCCAGGGTTCCAGCAGGACTCTGGGCTACAGCCTTTGGAACTAGTGACCACTAGTATAATAATCACTCCTGGGCTACACCCACTGGACTGGTAATCACTACATATCTTTTTTCATCCAGGACAGATGTAATGAGTTGGAAAATGAGCAAAGTAAGAACAACATTAGGTATGACTATTCAAGTTAATACAAAGGCCAAAATTTTGAAGCATGAGACAGGTGTCTGAACTGGTGTGCCATTGAGAAGGGACATAATGACACCAGCATGTGCATAGAGGTAATCAAAGTGAGACCAGGCTCTGTGAACAGTGTGTGTGAGCAGCATCAAGCACATATCTCTCCTATTACTTGAGACTTGTATGCCAAGGAAAAAGGAAATGAAAATTTTGTTAGGCAGCTTACTCAGACCAGAATGGGCTTTGAAGTCTGAGGTCTCCATACATTACCAGGAAAGATGTCTCTAGTTAGTCAGATTACCCCTGCAACACAAAAAAAAAAAAAAAAAAAAAAAAACCAAAACAAAAAACCAAAACAAACAAAACCCCCCCACAAAAAAAAAACCAAAAAACCCCCTAACTCCAAACCCAGGAATTGGATCTCTGTCTAATGACTTCAGGATTGTAAAGGTAAATGATTTTCAAGTATGCTCACTTTTATGAAACAGAGATCACCTAATTAACAACTAAATAACATGTGACTTGAGTGATCTATCACATATAATTATGTGCAAATAATAGCCTTACATTTCAGGTAATCCATAGGCAGTAATTTGTTTGCACAAGTGTCAGTGAACAGTGACGAATAGCAAGCAAATTTTGTAAAATCATTATTGGTTTGTGGTTCAATTCTAACAGGAAAAATGACATGTAGTAAACAGTGTTAATTTTGAATGTTCATCCAATTCTGCTAGAAGAGAAAAGATGACAAGGTTTCAGTTCTCATTTTCAGCAATTCATTTCCATATTGCAAATAAGTCATAGATAGGAAGTCAAGAATGTGTTCATTACAACATGAGCAACTCTGTGTGTACAATAAACCATTTTTTTGGTGACAGTATTAATCCAAAAATGCCAGATGTATAATATTTTCATGTGTGCTTTTCTTGTCAGTTTCATGTGGTTCGTTTTCATCTCCTAAAAGTTTTTGTTTCCAGGTACACTGGAGAGCACTCCAAATTATCTGACATCCTTTAAGTAGTGTCTTTCTGAAATTTCAGAAATTTAGAATGAAAATCCTAGGACCTGAGAGATGTAGTGTAGCATAAATTATTTGTTAACATTGTTTAATTGTTACGGGTACTAAATACAATATTCAGCCAGTAGCTAGTGATGTTGTTTGTCCTTTATTCCATATTATACATGTTTGTCCTTTCATCTTTTGAATCTCACACAGATCTTATGCAGCCATCCTTGGCTTAAAGCTTGGTAGCATGACAAACCTTTGCTTAATCACTTTATCACCTTGTGTTAGAGAAACAGTGGACAGTAGGGTAACTTAGCTGCTCCTCCTGTGGGCCCTGTTTCTGGGTGACCATCTGAGGTCAAGCGTGCACTGATAGCCACGGAGAATCAGGTTTTCTTCATATAGGCACAGCTTTCAACACCAGAAGTGTCAACTGCAACCCCATAAAAATGGTATTTCTCCTATCTTCATGTGAAGGAGAGCTGCCATATGCTGTGGCATCTCAGTTGTCAGGATATTATGTGGTGGGAGTTTACTGATTTTTATACCCTAGTGTAAATTTCATGCAGTTAAATTTTTAAGCAGAATGAATTTGGAAAAATTCCTCTGAAGGAAAAAGCACCACTTCTTCTAGTAAATGGTGTTTTTGTTCAGACATTCATCTGTGCTAAAACAGTCCTCAGTTTTGTGATCTTCTTTCAATGCAGATTAGGATGGTTTTGAGCTGAAAGTACAGCATAAAATAGAAAATAAAGTGGGTTTGCTTTTTATTATGTTATATGATGCGTATTTTTCACTTAACTGCAAATTTATGTTTTTCCCTACTAACTGAAATATACTGTAATTCACTCATTCTCATGCATATGGTATAACACAGCAACACCAGGGAAAGCAAGGCATTTTGGATTTTTTTATGAACTACAACAACAAATAGCATGCATACATGCACATGGGAAACATGAAAAGACTTAGTGTTCTGTATCTAAGCTTAGTCCCTTTACCTTCTTGTATCCTCTGTTTGTACAGTACAACACTGATCTCATCTATTATAATACAGAGTATGTTTGAAGCAACAGAACCAAAGCTAGACACTTACTGAATTAAGTTTGAATTCTAAACTTCAACAAAACCAGGCCCATCAGGAGGATATAATGCCAAAATATTAATGCTTCTTTTGGTCGTCCAAAAGTGGAATGTGAAGCAAGAGCAATTTTACTGTGGGGCTTATGGAAAAATAAAGCTTGCTTAGTGCTAGGATTTTAGATTCTTGAGCTAATTTCTTCTTAACTGGAAGTTTTGTTACATGAGTTTGCCAATACTTTAACCATCTCAGAGGGCAGTGAGAGGACAAAGTAGCTAAAATGAACTATTTCTGTTTGGATAGATCTTTCTGGACTGCTTCAAACATGTAGTTTGACTTTGTCTATCTCCTCATGCTCAAATAAGCACAGATACTAGCTAGCTTATGTTTCTGGTGATGTGCTAGGAAAAAAGCTTCCATCCTGCAAAGACCTTATATTAAAGGGTATAAAATGCACTAAGGAAGGTGCAGGCAAACCAGCAGCTCAGCCTGTACAAAGCAGGCTTTGTTTTTGAGCTAGAAGAAAGGAACACAGCTTATTTATCCAAGAGATGTTCCCCGTTACCTACACTGGTCCATTTCCTCTCTGAAGACAAAACGTTATATAAGCAAAAATTTGAGGTATGTGCATTATTACTCTGGTTGGGGTTATCTACATGATAACCTTCTTACCCTACATGAGAAATGTCCAGATGACATCTGCTCTAAGTATGACTCCAGTAGTGAATAGGAAGCAGATACAGAAAAAGGAGAAGGGAAAATGTTGAGGCTCATACAGTATTTTCTCCATTAACTACAGCAATTTTTTCTTAGTATAACACAGTAGCATTAGGTGGAAAAAAGAATGAAAGACACACAAGAAGGTATTTCATCTGCAGATGAATTTTTGTGTAGGATGTAATACCTGGCTAACTCACCAAATAAAACCTCTTATAAAATGTTCAGTGTCTTGCTTGCTGTAACAATCATTTTATTGTGTTACTGAACAATGTTGCAACAATGAAACATTAATGAGAACAAACAAGCATAAAAATTTTTGTAAAGTTATCTGTTAAGTATTTATAAAAATATGCAAACTGCAGAGCTACCCTATTAAATTACCACCATTTGTGATAAATAGAACATTTATGATGTAATAATGTGATTTTAATTTGTTTAAGCAATCCAGATAAATGATAATGGTGAGACCCTGGAATTTTTCACATTGAATTTAAAAGAGACTGGGCTACTATTGAAAAACCTTAATTTAGTAAATCAGTGTCTGTGTCATACATGTTGAAAAGAATGTGATATATGGAAAAGCTAGAAAGAAAATCTCTCTCAGTCACAAGCAGAAGTTATGGTATCTGGGCAGAAATTCCCCATGAGAATCCTTTTCTGTTGAGACATGCAGTTTTAGTTCAGTCAAATGGACTGAAATTTTTAATATTCATTATAATTTTCACAGAGGAAAAAAATAAAGATGTGGTTCCTTGGATTTGCGAATCCTTGCCTTGTAATGCAGCAAAGCCACTGTGGAGCCAGGACTTCCTCAAAGATGGGACCTTGGCCATGAGAGAGACTTGTCCCCCTTTGCCCTGGGGACTTTGGCCACCGCAGAGCTGCTGCCTTTCAGAGTGGGAAGGCTGGAATCCCAAAGAGCCCAAAGGGTGACCTGCAGAGACAGTCAAAGGCTCACTTAATGGGCTCACCTCATCCTTAGGCTCTGGCTCCACATTCTTGCCTTTCCACTTTCATGACCGTGCTAGAGGGTCAAGTGGTTTAATAAGGCCATTGGTGGCTTTTCCTGACCATCCAGCTTAGAAATCAGTAAACCATGGAATTATAGTTTGCCAGGGCACACCTGCTCGAGGTCCAATCTCATGCAGAAGTCTTAGCCAGAGGCTGGAGTAATATGCTTTGGAGTCTGAATGGATGTGGGTGTGCTGTTTGTTGGAGCAAGCATTGTGCTCCCTTGAGTCCTGGTGCAAGACCTTGGCTGTTGTGTGTCTGCATAGAGTGTGAACTGTCATGGAACAGAAGTCTTAGAACAGAAATCACCATGTAACTGCTATAGCCATTTTGCTTAGTAGACAAATTGGAGATTTTGTGCCACTGAGTGATGTAGTTCTGTTCCTGCCGCTGCTGTTGTCTTAATGCCCCATGACAAAATGAAATAGGCTAACACTCCTAAATTGACCTGAATGGACCTTTGAATATCTTATTTTCCTGTTCAAGTTTCAAACAGTTCAACTGCAAAATATATTTATTCAGTATTAACAAGAGTATCTGTTGCTGCTTAATATGAAATGAGAATTAAATAATAAATCAGTAATAAAATATTAAAAAAATACAAAGCCCAGGGAAGAAGGGATTTCTAACATTATGGTTGCTTAAGTTCTGAGAGAAAATTTTACAGCTCTGCTACCAAATTCTAATCTTTGGGGTTTTTTTCTGTAGTATATGAGCAGAAACAGATGTTCTCCACTACTAACATTCAATCTGTGTGTAAAGAATTTAGGGTATTATATACTGTCAAGGCAATGAGTGATATTTAGCCATGCAGAGTCCTTTTAACCTCGGACAGATGCTTACCTCTAGAGTGGTAAGCATCTGTATATTGTCCTCAAACTTTAGAGAAACCTATTATGACAGACAAGCCTCTATAAATGATATAAAAGTACTTAAAGGAACAACAGGGTTAATTTAGATAATTCCAGACAGAGGCAAGTTTTAGTTTCCAGTGGCATTAGGGCCATGAAATAGTTTTGCTTTGCATAATTCAACAACAGTTTCAGGTATCAATTACACATTTTAAACTTAAGTTTGAGTCTTTTTCTTAAAGATTCCAGCATGTTCAGATTCTTTTGGTTCTGCAGGCCAGGCCCAGGGTGGGCTTAAATGGCTGTTTCTGCTTAAGAGGATCACTCTCTGATATACTCCTCTTTTTGTTCCTAGTCTGATTCTCTTCTTGACCTGGATCAAAGAAATTGGAAAGTTGTAAAACCAGCTTTTCACTTCAAGTTTCCTCAACTACTCAATCTGGAATGCCCAAGGGAAAAAAGAATTTAGTAATGATAGCTATGTTATTGCTGTCTCAGTACCTATCTTCTTGGCCATCAAGTTAGAATAAATTGTGGCAGTGACAGGGCCTGTGTAAATGAGCCTGAGGGTTATGACAGAGCAGAGCCATGCTACAGCTCTTATCCCTCCACAAGGGTGTTTTAAGTAAAGTACCCCTGGATCTAGCATATTTAATAAATAGCAGATCCAATGCTGTAACTTATAATCGTAAAGTGACAGTGGCTTATTTTATATGGCTTTTGTGAAAGCTCATTTTTGCACATCCAAGTATTTGCTCCAAGTTCCCTGTAGTTTATATAGTCAACATTGGTACCAACAAGAGGAAATTCCCCAGAGCAGCCAAGTTGCTTGAATTGAAAAGAATGCTCGAAATTACTTCTCTAAGACAGCATTTTCCTAAGTCATCACCATAAATCTGCCAAATACATTCCAAACTAGTGTTTCATGACAGATTATTTTGCTTGTTATACCCAATGGAAAAGACTGTAATCCGTGCCTTCTTTGCATTAACCAAAGAGGCATACTGAAGTATGCTAATTTAGAAAATATGAGCATGAAACAACATTTCATATTAATTTTCAATTTGAAGAGTACTCATGTAACAAAAACATCCTAAAGAGCTGGATGCATCAATGAGGCCATTCTTTTTAACAGATGCAGCACTGTAAATATGGGATTTGTTATCAAATGTTGTATGTCAGTCAATGGACTAAGTTAATTTGTAGCATGCATTAATTAAACAAGAAAGTTCTACTTTAAATGTTATAGCATGCTGGTTTAGGAGAAACTTAACTATTTTCTTTGTTGGAAATCTAGAAATCATAAAATCTGAAACCCCTATAAACCGTCAGGAAAATGTGTTCCCAGGAAAGAGGAAAGATTCTTTGAAAATTTCTTCAAAGTCACCTGGATTTTGACATCCTGAGAAGTCATATCACAGTCATTAATGCCTCACTGCTACCTCCAATCATGTAAATTGGAGGTGTGTTTAAGACAGAAATGTTGGATCCACCTTTGCAGAGTTGGACAGGTGGATCATGTCTTCAATGGTCTTGTGAGGCTCTTTTAACTTAAAAAGAACAGGCTGCATTCTGCTGTTTGGAGTAATATCAGAGGAATGAGATGAGCAGAACAACTATAAATAGAAATAGACAAGGATTAGAATATATATTTCTTTTCTTAGAATTTATATTTCTTTTCTTCTGCTTTTCTTAAAGTGAAATTAAACAGTACAGATGTACTGAAAGTTGAAGTAGGGCTTTGTTGTGTGCCCTGTGATGAAGCTCGGAGTCCACTGATCTCTCAAGAATGTGAGACACTTCGATCACTAAGGGTGAACCTGGATTCCCTACCTACCCTCACCACTCATTAGATAGGGCCAGGTGTATGATCTCGGAAGAAGAGTAGCTGTGCACCAGATTTGTGTCTGGATTTGCCACAAAGAAAACATTGCTACTCACTTTCTCAGGGCTAGTGGCAAAGCCACCAACTAGGCACCATTCTGTGAAGAGATTTGGACAAATTCCTGTCATTGGGGCACATTATTTAAGAAAAACAATATGGAGAACAGTGAGTGAGTTGATTTTACATCACAAAGCTCTGTCTAATATCACCCAGATGTCGACACTTATGACAAGAAGCAGATTTAACCACTGGTAGCTGATCCATAAGGTCATGTGGCTATCTCTTCTTGCCTCCCTAGGGCTGGCCCTCCATGCCCTCTGGGGCTAGTGCCATGCTTCTTCAATATGTCACAGAAGGGGAATTAAACTAATGACTTTCATTGTTTTTCCTGGAAGAGAGGCAAGTTTTTTATGAGGATAAGCCTTCCTTCATCAAGGGAAACTAGTGTGAAATCTCCTTCAGGGTGAAACTTTGATCATTATTCTTACTCTTTTGGACATGTTTTGATGCTTTTGTGTAGCAAAGGACAGGCAAGACTGTATCGGTGGGTTATAAATTCCTTCACATTGAGTAAATGTATTTTTTCCTATATGCTAAAAATTAATGACATCACCTCTTAATCACAGTTAATCACTCACTCTATTGTAGTTCAGCTGTACTTGGACATTAAAGAAAAATCTTTAATGCCAGACATGCTTACCATTTTTTGGTGCCAAATATCTTTTCTGCAGTTTGTTTCCCTATGAAGTTAGCTCCAGTCATTTTGAATTCATTTAGAAGGACTGGCTTCTCTCAGTCATCTACACACCCACAGATGCATGCAAAAGGCAGAAAAGTTTAGTATATGATGTACTAGAAGATTGTGAAGAGCAGACTGCATTCCTCCTTGAGATGCAAGCAAACAATAGTTGGGAGTCTGTACTAACCAGATTATTAGCAAATACCTTCCCAATATTCCAATTTGTGCATGTAAATACGGTTACAGACTATCAGCACTTCTTTCTCACTCTTTTGTGTGTTATTTTTAGTGATAACCCCAGATTATTAATTAGCTCAATCCCAAATCTGCATAAGTAAGGCTGCCATGGTCAACTTAGTTTCCAAGAGACGGTTTCAAATACAGCACAATATCATGGCAGTGGCTATTGCATCATCTCTATCCCCAGCTCCAGCTCTCTGACACTTCACATGTGATATAACCCTAGTATGGGTACTTAAATGTACCATAAACTTTAAATTCAAGACAAACTGAGCCTGAGCCCATGAATTGGCCTGTAGCTAAGAAGAGCTGCACATAAATCCCTAAACAACATGTTAACTTAGAGATCTCTTGTTTATCCATTTCATGCTTTCTTTAACATTTAATGCTCCAATTAATTTTTCTCCATATTAATCCACATGTCCTTTTTTATTCCCATGGATTATGTTTTCTGGATTTATGCTTTCTTGACTTTTTTTTTTTTTTTTTTTGGATCCATGAAGAATAAGATCTCCCTAGTTACAGAATTATAACTATCATAGTTATTTCTTTCCCACAAGACTACAGGGAAAAATAAATTTTTGCCATTAGACACCTACAATGCTAGAAGCACTATTTTTCTACCATATATTTCTTTGTTTGCTATGGAGAGACTTATAAAAGCAAATTTCAGCTTGTTTTAAAATTTGTTGAACACCTTTAGCAGTGCACAGAACATTACAACAAGCATATGCCAGCCCATAATATTTCTTTTTGTACTCTGCCTGTGGAAAAAATCACATACTGTGAACATTCATTTATTAAATATTAGTGAATGTTAGATGTGCGATGACATATTTCTTGCTAGCTCAGGGCCAAAAGCTAGTGCCCTATTTGCAAGCTATTATTTAGTTTACCTAGTGAGTTTTTAAGCCATGATCCACTTAAGCCAAATTGATATTATTTAAAAATGTTTTACCATTTTCATTAAATTTTTGTTGTAAAATAAAGGATACAAAGAAAACCATCAAATTTTGGAAGCACACAAGTGTTGATGCAACAGACTTTGTGTTCTTGGAATTTTTTTTTCAATGTATACATTTTTAGCAATTACAGAAACAATGTTTACTATGTATTCAGAAGTCCTTAACTTTTTCATTCTGTACCAATGATGTGAGCATCTGTCTTTTTGTAAGTTTTGCATTGCATATACAAAGCACAGCAAAAGCTTAAAGACGTAAGATTAATATGAAAGGGTTTACTTCTAATGTAATTTAGTAGCAACTACTAATGTAGTAGCAGCTTTCATAGTTAATGTCCTTTTGTTGGTATTTTTCTATTAATAGAAGCAACTTGAGCAAATTCTAGTGCACAATCACTATTGCTTAATTTTACCTCTACATGTGCAAAAATATTAGTGTAATCAAAAGATACTGGTAACCCTGACATTTTTCAGCTTTAGCAAACTGATTTGTCTAAATACATCTTTTTGTTTAAAAATGAGCTGAAAAATTAATGTCAGAAGTTTTCAGTCAGCAATTAGATCTTACAAAGTACTTCTTGATAGAATGAAGGAGGCAAAAACCAAGTTTTAGATTTGAGGCGTGAATTTACATAGGCTGCAGTTATTGAGGCAAGGATTTGTGGAAAAATAAAAAGTACTGTATAGGAAACATCCTTGCTGATCAGATAGAAAGCCTTTCTATATTACTCTACTGTGTAATAAATGAAAACCCCACACATTTGACAAAACAAAGGTAAGCAGAAGGAAAATGTGTCCTAGGAGAGCGTGAGTGAGCCCAGACCCAGAGGCTATTCCAGTTCTGTTAGCACAACTGCCTTTAGACCTCACCACACAGCCAGATGTTGCTGCTAGAGTCTTCCCAAGCTTGGCATCTGGGGCCTGGCATGCCCTGGGAACGGCCTGGGGTGCTACCCCCCTCATTAGGGTAGGTGCACAAACATAAAGGCTGGGTGAATTGCTTCTTGTCTCAGCTGAAAGATCTAATTTGCTTCAGAGTGTAGATCCTCTAGACCACAAATGTGAAATATTTGAATAAAAGTGCCACAGATTAAATATTTCTCGCTATATATAAAAACATGCATCTGTTAAATTTGATTTCCTTTTTTTCTATTGGTAGAAGCTCTTCACACCCCCCACCCCCCCCCCCCCCCAGACTTCAGGCTCAGTGTAGTAGTACTTTTTCTCAATTTATAGTAATTTGTAGTGGCATTCATGAGGTTTAAAAATGTGTGAGTTTTTAGGCTGAATCTTATGAGGTTCTTGTAGCCTTTGCATGTGAGATATTCATCACTGGTTGCCATATTCTGTCCTAGACAGATAGGATTTCACCCACACAATAGGGATACTGAGCAGTAACTGTAAGCCAGATCTTCAGCTGGCACAAGCACCACTATGCTTAATCAACTTCAATGTGAAGCTATGCCAGTTTGTATCAGCTGGGCATTTAGCCCTTTGTCTGCCCCCACATAAAAACTGTGTTATCTGCTTTTATTGAAGCTTTACATTTTCCATGTGAGCATAAGTAACATTTTCACTTTAGAGCCAAAACTGACTTTTTATTTCATTTCCCTTTTCTGCTCCATATCCATCCATCTTGAGAATTAAATGCACACAGGGGAGGGTAAGTAAACTGCTTAGAACATCTGGGATGCATAGAGTCTCTATTTCAATCTCCAGAGAGAGCAACCCATTTGCACATTACATCTGGTGAATGCAGAACTATTACTGGAATCAGTGGCTACTTCAAAGATTTAATGGGATATCCAAATACTGCTATGCTCCTTTCCCTCTAACTTAAGCCCACCTTCAGTGGCTACTATCTGAGCCCAAATAGGTCAGTAAAGGACAGATGCTATAGGAGGGACAATGGACTTGATCTCTGTGCCAAAATCCTGAAATAGCTGTGTATTTGCAAGATTCTTCATCTTCTGGCTTCAGACTAGATGAGATTGCTACAAAGTCAGGTCTGCTTGTGCAAACCTGAATACATGAGCAATCATGTATCCACCAGTGCCATTGATTTCAACTTCAGTGTCTAAGCGCTCACCACATGAGTAAGGCTTGAACATAATAGCCTTCTGATAGTGTTCCAAGTTTGGGGGGATATATGAAGGTTAATTGAAGCTACAGACTTGGCAACTTGCCTCAAATGGCTGTGTGCCATGGTGTTTGGGGATTTTAGCTGTTATATGTATAAGTAATTGCTCTTTACCAAATGCTTTAGGGAGAAGAAAAATCACCAAATCTAACAATTTAACATAAAAAAATTCTGCACACAAAAAGCTAAAGCAAGCACAAATCTTCAATATATGTAAGGTATGCCTTGGCACTGGGACTGTAATCTAGCACCAAACACTATGTTCCTACTTCTGAAAGCATTTATCAGCTAATTATTGGCTCAATAGATTTAATCTTGCTGTAAAACAATGATATTTTTGAGAAGAGCCAGGCTCATGTTGCATACCTGGAGACCTGGCATACAAAAAGGCAGCAGGCATGCTGAGCCTTTTTAAGCCCATACTTTTCCCATCTGTCTGTCCTTCCCCAGCACTGAGGGTTACTGGCCCCACACCACGTTAGCAGAATAAAATGTGTGCACCAGCCACTCCAGGAGAGGGCTTGATATCCAAAGATTCAGCAGATTAGATATGCTGGGTTAAGCATTAATGAGTCAAGCTAAAATGGTGAATTGTGAACTGAAGGAAAATGTTCATTTCTCCCATCCCTGCTATGCAGGTCATAACCTCCAGCAAATGAGTCAGGTGGACAGTCAGAAAAATAGTGCTTAAGTGACTGATACTAAATCCAACAGAGTACATCTGTTAGGGCCCTTATTGAATACTGCCAAAGAGGGTAAGTTTGTGTTCACATGATGGGCTTCAGACCTATCTTCAATCAGTAGATCTTCTCCCAGCTACTGCCTTGAATCAGTGGGGCAGAATGGATTTCTTGGCTAGTATTGTTGCTCACATTTTAACAGTTGAAATACTTTCAGTCAAAGCCTGATCATCTGATAATGTATAACAAGAATATATTGACTAAAAATATTAATGTTACTATGGTTGGAGATAAAAAAGGGAGTGCTTTGAGTCGAAACTTAAGAGTAAATACTAATCAACACATTCCCAGGATTTAGGAATATCCTTTGGACTCTGGCATCAGGAGAATGCTATAAAATCAACTTCTGTCTCTTTCTGAGGATGGCAGCATTAGCTCAGCTGTGCCAGTTTGACTGCAGCAGTCAGCAGAAGTTGTGTATGCAGCCATAGAACTGCAACAGAGTCTGATCATCATCCTGATGAAATTACACTGATCTAATTTGCACGCTGTGAAGACATTTGGCACTGGCTGGATCTGAGCCGTGACATCTTCATTGGAACTAAAAGTACACTAAGAAGTGACATTACATTTCATATTCTTTTGTGCCAGACTGTGACATTTCTTCCTCTTTAAAGGCATTATTTCAAGAACATTTAATTTGGCTTTGATATGTCTGCCATTTTGCTATGCAGGAATGTACTGAGCCAGAAAAGCTCAGCTGTAATAAAGTTTGGCACCATCAGCCCACCATATACCTGCACCATCCTGTGCAATTTAATTGGCATTCAGTGGGTTGATAAATGGATTGGCTTAATGAGACAATATACGTGACATATGCAGGACTCTCCTGAGGAATAAGATTCATTTTTGCACTTCACACATCAACATGCTACAGATACCAACACAGTCACCTCCAGCAGCTGTGCTATAACCAATGACATGCCTTCCACTGTGTTGACCAATATCTCTGCTATCTCTCAAACTAGCTTTACATCATTTTCTATTTAAGCATTTTCCTTTCTGAATTTTTTCATCATCTCTCTGATTGCAAAAATATAGCAAGATACTGTAACTGCCTTTGAAAGCTCCTGTGTAGTGTAATATCCATATCTTTTTCTGGTACAAATCAATAGCCCATCTTCATGGCATTCTGAGGATTTGTGCCTCCACGTTTAGAAAAAACTTCTAGTTGTAATTTGAATATAGTATAAGTAAAAACTAAAAATATTCAGTAAAATACATATAAAAGTAAAGATCTATGTTATGCAGTTTTAAATTACTATGAGTAAGCATGACCTATTCTTCTCAAAGGCTCATTTGTATAGAAGAATTAGATTTATAGTAGAACCATTTCTGAATTGAGTGTGAAGATGGGGATCTCTGGGAAGTTGCAGAGTGGCTGACAAAGGGCAGCATTTCAATGCCATTATAAACTATTACAAATAATTACTGATTGCTGAAAAAGTTTATTCAGATTTTTTCTTTCCAAACAAACCTAATTTTGCCTTAGTCAGGAATGAGCAAAAGATCATCAGTAACATCAGAGATCTGGTCCAGTGTTTAAGAAGCAGTAGTTTCATGGTAGATCTTTGAATTTTGGCTCTCAGATGTAATCATGAATGTAATCAATGTCCTTTGATGTTTTTAACAGTCCTGCTTCTCATGGTTATAGATCATTTAAGGGTTAGGATTTAACAACAATCCAGAGGGCTAATCTGTTTTGCATGGATAAGAGAGAGACACAACCAGTTTTCTGGGATTTTACAAAGTCCTGGAAAACAGACAGAAAACATTAACCCACTTACACAATACACACACTGACTTAGTTTCTTAGCTGACTTAAAAATGCACATATATATATCTCCCTTATTTTGGAAAAAACCCATTCAGAATGACCAAGTTCTCAGTTATCATTGCCACCAGGATAATGAAGATTAAAAGCAAATAGTTTTATTGGTCTTTCTTTTCTGGTGTAATTCTGAGGGCCAGCTTCAGATGCTTTAATTGAACCAGTTGTTTATCAAGATATAGGAAGGAATCATTACTAAAGAGCTGGAAAAAATAGTCAAAATCATGTAGGCATGAGGAAAAGTGAGAATCAGAGCACTGTTTGCCTGTCTTGCCCTTGAGAAACTGTATAAGGATTTTCAAAGGAACCTTAGGGAATGAGGAGCCAAACTCCTGCTGAATCTACATGCATACTAATATGTTAAATTCCTTGTTTCTGTTGGAAACAAAAGCTAGTCCACATACCCGAGAATGTACAGACTCACACTACAGCCGTGGCCACCACTTCAGCCTGGAAAATTTGGCAGAGGCAAAGAGGTGAGTGAGGCTGCAGCTGGCTGTTGCTGAGCTGTGCTCTGGGCCATCACAGTACCTGCCGCTGGCTTCTTGTCCATAAGGTGGAAGAAGCCCACGTATCACTGCCTCGGATTTCAACTCGGTGCCAATTTAATGCTTGCAATTCTGCTGTAAGGAAAGCCTCATACATGCAAATAAGCCCAAGGAAACTAAAAAATGAAACGGTGTGTGACAGTTTCTAATTACTGCGTAAAAACAACATATGGAAACTTCATTGTCCATTTCATCCCTCAACATGTACTATCAAGTTAGATTTCTTTTGCTCAATCATTCTCTCTAGAGCATTTGGAGCTGTTTCACTTGTATTATATGAAGAAAACCAGCACTTGATATGAGCAGTGTGATGATTTTACTTTCTCTGTCTGAGCTCATTAATCTCATGGAGGGTTTAAAAAAAACAACCTACTGGGTTGGCAAAAATTGTAGTGTTCCAAAAAAGCAATAACTTCTAAATTCTTTTTCAGAAATATTCCATCCATGGTAACGAATCATATTTGAAAATATAAAACCATGGATAAACAGGGGAATAATGTAGTATTTAAACTCAGCTGTGGTAAATGCTAACAAGTAGAGAACATCACTTACTGGTGTGTGTTGATGGGATGAGTTACTGTAGATCAGTGAAGGAATAGGAAGAATGACTTCTTTTTCTGTACAATTAAATAGGAGGAAGTATTATTCTAAGCTTTTAAGTGTTTTCTCCTAGATTTCAAGCTGAAATATTTGTAGTGGAGGCATAAGAAAAAATTTAGAGGATATGGTTGGGTCAAAGGAACAAAGCGTATATCGAAGTCCCATTTTCTATGAGCAAGTCTTGCAGCCTTCCCTGTGGCCACAGAAGCAGAGTCAGTTAATGAATCAGAAAAAAGCTGGTTACCAGATGTCTTTACTTATTAACACACACATCGCATTCTGTAATGGCATTCACTAAACAATCTGTGTGGAGCAGACTCTGCTCTGTTTAAAGTCCCTTTAAAAAAAAACCCCACTTCTAACTTTTCTTCCTCTGTGATTGATTTCAGGTTAGCTGTTGTTTAAGATGCTGCCAGGCATTTTGTCTAATTGAAATTTTTCCACCATTCTGAAGGTTCCTAAGGTACCTAGGAAAACAAAACTGTTTTCAGCATTTATTCTTTTACTCTTCCTTTAAAATGATAATGAAATAAGATAAAATAAATAAAAAAATATTAACTTAAAAGCAAAGCAGGAGAGAAACCAATTCTCTTTGATGGGTTTCCACTGCTGCTAATTTTAATGCCACCCATTGTTCAGCTCTGCAGTCTAATTTTATGTTAATATCCTGAAAGTTGTCAAATCTTGGCAAAACCTATGCATAAATTACACAGAAAGTAGCTCACAGGAGGGGGAAAGTAATGACTGTCATGGTTAGCCAAACCCATTAATAGTCTGACAAGCAATAACCCAAGAGCTCTGGTCAACTGCTGCAGACATCTGTGAAACTTTTGCAATTAATTTTTTTTTGGAGGAGGTATCAGCTGTGAAATAGCACATAAGTGACTGATTATTATCAGCTCTGCTGGTGAGGGCAGAAATGATCAACTCCAAGCATTCATCCTTCTAACACATTATTGGTTTACGAATGTAAAAGTTTTATTTTTCCTTATTTTTGAAGCACTCTAATCTCCAGAAAGGGAAAAGGAGGAGTAGTTGTATATGAGTAGCACTTATACATAATCTTTCATATCAGCATTTTCCAAAGACCTTTACAGAGGTCATTAGTATTATCTCTGTCTATAAAGTGAAGAAACTGAGGCAGAGTTAATGTCTGTGTGCTCATGTACATGACAGAACATGACTGAGGCAGACAAATGGATAGAGGGACTTTCCTGAAGTCAGATATTACACCAGATGCGTCTGCTACATCAGGCACTGCTCTATAAAACAGTAAGGTCTCCTATTTAAAAGCTGGAAGGAGCACACTCTGTTGAGAACAATGTAGCTATTTGGTAAATTTTTTTATCAAGTTTTTGATCAAACAAGTTCCCCTGAATTTTAGTTTATAGGCTGAAGGGTCAGCTGAGATCTGTTCCATGATTTCTCATGAATCCAAAATTCATGGGGGAAAGTGCTTTATAATTGGATTGACCTGGTAGAGGTCTGCTGCACCAAAATGCTGGCCAGTTAAAATTGAAAATGCATGTATTTTAGTTTCTGAATTAATACGCAACATGACTGACATGCTCAAAAGTAGCCCTTGGATCTGAAGAGTGATTTGCCCTGTTGCATTATTGTGCCTGGTTTTTTTTCTGCTTTTGTATAAAATCTAAAGTCCTGATAAGCGTTTGTCACTGGTAAACTGTATTTTTATCTTAAACAGAATACCAGTACTGGAAGTTTTGACTGGATTAAATGCTATGCACTTCCTTAAAAGCTTTTTCTTATGCAAGGAAATTTTGTTTTTCTTTAAGTAGATGGTCTGAAATGTTGTCTTTCTATTTCTCATTGTCACTACATTACAAAATAACCTGGTAGATGCTAAAACCAAAAGCAAAACCTCTAAAAATCCTCAGGCACCATGATTTATATGGAATGCTATACCCCTAAAGAAAATAATTGCTCTCACCCGTATTAATGAACAGATAATTAACATGATAAAATACATGGGGCATATAAAAGTGCAGTCATATCTTATTTTTTGACTACAATATAGACCTTCATGTACTGTTATAACACAGCCATTACACTTCAGATCTTTAATTTTCATACTTCACTTTTTTCATTCTACATCTTGAACTGTACTAAAGCTTAGTGGACAATACAGAATAAGCAGGCATTTTAGGATGTATTCTGAAAAAAAAAAAGGAATATTGCTCAAAGAATGGGATTTTTAAAATGAAACTTAACTTGGAAAACACAAGAAAGAGGGACATGCTAAATGTAGCACATAAACTGATGCCCACAGTCTGGAAAACAAGTTTGCTACTGCCTTGGGACACATAATTTTTAGAAATAATGGACCATTTGGCAGTTCTGCACATGTCACCAAGCATGCTTGGAAACACCATGGGCTTTGCTTTATTAATATACATGATTTGAAGTAAATTCCCTCTGAAATGCTAGAGAAATCCTCAAAACAACTAATTCATGTGACCTTTCGTTATTTAAGACAGCCTTTATGCTCAGGCTGTCCTGTGCTCTCAGAAAAGATAGATATTAGCTAGTCTACTGCTTTTCATCCCCTAACTCTGGCAGAAAGCAGTTCTGTGGGATAGATTGCAGTGCACAGATGGAAAACTATCAATGGGCATTTACTGGGGGTGCTGCCTCATTCCAATTAGAAGAAAGATAAAGGAAAAACAGAATCTTGATCTTGATTCTGTGAGCCACTTCAAAGTGAATTTAGCAGACCTTCCCACCGCAAGGAATCTGTTTCTAACAGGATAGCAAGCACTGCCTTTTCTAGAAGGGTCCTTGAAAAAAGGAAAGGGGCGAGTTCAGACACTTTCCACTGTGCTGCAGCCAATGCAGTCCTGGGAATCCTAAAGGTGAACATACAGGAAAAAGAAGTACTTAGGTGCCAGAAAACTCTGCTCCCCAACTCCAGCCATATCCATGGTGCATTAAAATGGGTGAGAGGGCATACACTTCTCAATTTCTAGGAGCTTTAGCCCTGCAGAGTCCTGTCATTCCAAGAGTACAATCTCTGTCATTGTGCTCAACTCTGTGCAGAGACCGAATGCCTGATGGTGCCCCTCTGCCCTTGTGTATTTCTGCAAAGGCATGGACACAATTTAGCTTTTAGTTCCCTGACTGAGCTGATCCTTGTTATTCAAAAGCCCCTTTTCTTTTGACCATAGGTTTTTTGGAGGAGAAGGATTTGAAGCACCCCCTTTTTTGTCCTTTGGCACAGAAACCTCAGTAGAATGTTTAGGTTGCACAAAGGCCTGCTCAGATTTAATATAGCTGCACTTTTTGTTGAGAAACTTACTAATAAAGTAAATGTGCATTTCTTCTTTGTCAGTTTATCAATATGTAACTATAAAGTAGGAAAATGAAGAAATTAGATAAAAATAAACAATAATGTAGTAAATGTTATATTTTATTATATATATATAATAAAACATGGACAAGGTCAGAAAGAATATCAGCTTTTCCCAGCATCAAGAAGAGGAGTGAAGGGGATATTCCATTTTAAAAATTCTGGTTATTTAAACTGGGTGATTGCTGTTTTCCCCCTTCCCACTTTTCATCCCTTTCATGAAGAGAAAATCAAGATTTTGGTTTTCTTTTTTGATCCACACTGATTGTTTCTACACCAGTAAATGAAACTTACTTGTGGCTGCTCTCTGGCACATGGTGCAGACTGGCCCACATCCATGCTATGAAACTCTCTCACTGTCCAAAGGGTGTTTGTGTTCACAATACCTATGGGGAAAGGTCCTTGAGAATTGTTTGGAACTGCTGCAGCTGGGAAAAGCCAGCAGTGTGTCAGGGACTCTTTTAACAATTTAACAGTGTAGACAGTCAAATTCCAGTGCTTGGAAGCATTTCCCTGGCACTTTTAAGTCTACTAGTCTAGACACAGCTACTGTGGTCAAAATCTGCTTCCCCTATTCATGCAAATAACTCCAGTGAAGTCAGCTGTGAGATTGGCTGTAAAACAAGAATTCTGTTTTGCAAATGATTTCAAGCATTTGGCCTTCATTCTACTTTGGGGAAAAAGGAAACAACCCACAACCTTGAGCTTTCAAATTTTTAAAATTAAACAACATAACTGAGAACTATCCAAATAACCAAGTGGCCAATATGTTCATCTAGAATGTAGGAGCTCATGTTGGAATCTCTATCTCCTCTAAGTGAGAAAATCCTGTTCCTGATAAGTTATATTCCTGATGAGTTTTGGAATCCAATATATAGGGAATTCAATATGTCAGGAATCCTGGTGCTCCAAATTGTTTCATTTTTTACATTAGCATGAAAGCTTAGCCTGAAGCTGAGGAAATTCCAATAACAGAATACCTTTACTATGTAAAAAGTGTTTTGTTAAAGATATCCTGGTAATTTACAGGATGTGATTCCAGAAGTTCAAACCACCCCCCCAAAACCAAACCCAGAAAACAACCCTGATCCTAAATCAACTCAGCCTAAACTACAATAGTGGCTAAGACATTTGCCTCAGTAATGTCTAATCCAAGAGCTCACAGGAGTTCAGGTGGGTCAGGAATTTTCTCAACAAAAGTTTTTCTTTTTAAACTATATTAACTTGTACATGAATTTAGTGAAGTAAAAATATGCAAAAATATACCAACTTTGACAGTAATGTTTTAGACAAAATACTGTAAAGCATTTGATAGTCTCTTCAAGTATAAAATATTTAGCCTTTGTTTTGAAAATGTTTTCATTTGACTTCCATCTCATAAAAGAAAATCAGAAAATAATTATATGTATTACTATATATGTTCACAGACAAAATATAAACTGAGCAAGCATCTTGGGATTTGGATCAGAATATTTTGTTTTGATTCTTGCTTGAAAAATTGGTGTTTTTAGTTTGCACTTTTTATTCCCAAATGAAAACCAAAATCTATCCCTGCTTTAATAAAGTCATTTTTAATGGTAGTGTAGGGTTTGTGCAGAAAGTTAATTTTCTGGAAAAACAATGAGTGAAAAAATATTTGTTACAATTCCCTGAAAACGGTTTTTAATGTAAATCACCTCTTGCTAGACATACATTTTCATTATGGTTTTCCATATGTCAGGTCAGATTCATATTTGTTTACTTCAGTTATTTTCTGTAATGTCTCCATATAGAAAGAAGAAAGAAAAATGCCATAATTGTAATATTTTGGGAAAATGACTTAATATTTAATTGAAAAAAGAGCTCTAAATAGAATATTATTTGTGTAAAATCAGTTTAAACAGCACATACTGGACACAACAGACCATACGTTGGCTTTTATTAGAGACGCCTTCCCACAGTTGTTGTTGGTCTCATACAAAAGCATCATAAATACAAACCCCATACAATTCATCCACAGTCACATATTAAACTCACATTTTGGGTGACCATCCACATTAGACTTATTTTTTGAAACTTTTGGGACTTTACAGTATTAACTGCAAGCACACCCTCGTGCACCTTGCATCAGGCCTTTGCTGATGACACTCCTAAAGCAGTCAGAACGTGACCAGAGCACTCTTGCAGGTATTGATGCTCACGCTGTGGCTGCTGAGACTGTGCATGACGAGTCGGTCTCTGTAGGCATGGAAACCCCCACCCCAGGACAAAAGTAGGCACTAGGTCTGCTAAATTTACGAATTAGTCAAAGGATGGAGGAAAAATAAGGTGAATCCCTCGAGCAGAGAGGACAGAAAAGGGACCGCTGTGTTTCAAGCTATTTGCTTGTCTGATTCAGAGAGCTGAGGGAAAAGGGGACCTTGCTCGTTGGTGCAGTTGTGTGATATTCAATCCCTGGGTAAAGAGCTGGCTGATGGCTGCTCAAAAATACCCCATTAATACACAGGTCAGCTGATTTTCCACAGCCCTCAGGTATTTTATTGACACCTGCCTCCAAAGAGAGGATGATGGTTGGATGTCAAAGACTTGGAGAGCAACAACTGACCGAGAGCTACCTATAGCAACACCCAGCATTGAAGAAAGGATCACAGTGTTGCTGTAGCCACACAGAGGTGGGGCTGCCTCTTTGGAGTCAGCCAGGGACAGAGCCAAAAGCAAATCTAAAATGAAATATATAAAGGGCTTTTTCTGCTTCAAGTCCTTTTTTTAAAATATATATATGTTTTTAAACGCACATCTTTTCCCTGTAATATGATCATGCTGTATTTCACATCATTCTAGGAAAAGATATGAATGATTCAGAGAAAAATACCCACTGAAGCTTACAATGTTTGCCACTGGCAACAGTGTAGACTAAGACAGTTCATGAGTTCTGATTTTTTTTTTTTGTAATTTTAATGTTCCCAGTTGACAAAATACATTAAGCAAACTGGTAAATCCATTGACATTCTAGTACAGGACTTTCAGAATAAAAATGCAGGTTGGATTGAAAAACTGTCAATTATCTTTGGAGAAGGCTTAAAGGCTTATGTTTTCTTTATTATTTTGTATGAAAATACTTAGAAATCCAAATACTACTGTGAAATGGAAATACTTTGGAAGGAGGTATCCATCATTAAAAACAATATGAAAAGCTGAAATATCAAGGTTACATACAATACAGCTAGAATGAATGCACAGTGTCTTAATACAAGAGCATTCTAACATTTTGATTTTCTTTTTTCACAAATGGAGGTGTATTGTTACATTGATTAATTCATTGTCACCATCTATAGGAACAATTATATAAATACCAGAAGTTCTTTTATGTTTTCAGAATACAGCTATCTGCCTCCACTTTTCAGGTATGTTTTAATATTTAAAATACATGAGAACAGGTGCTCTCAAGTACTCAGCTTCAGTCTACTGGACTTCAGTAATGTTTGACTGAATTTACACCACGTTAATTGAAAACAGAATTAGATTGTCTTACTACACAGTTATATACTTTTCCCTACAATTTATGAAAGATAAACTAGTCAAGGTCATTTTCTGACTTTATTACTTAATAGGAGCAGTGTTAGTTACTGTTTGTCTCTCCTCCTAAATCTCATTTATTTCTTATATATATCTTCATTAATTATTGTTTAATTCATTAGATCAGAATGAATAATTTTTATCCTCAAGGTCACTAAATGCATATTCAAATTTGTTTGCTCTTTGAGTTCAACAGTAGGTTTTGGAATGTCTGAGAAGAATGATGCCCTTACAAACTTATTATCAGTAATTTTCAGACAGATATGTTTTTACTTCCTAAAATTCAACAGAATTATTATTCAATACATATTTTATGAGTTGTGTGTTTCCAAGTAAAATATTCTGATTTGGCGATCTGGATCTCAAGAACTTCAATCTGAAGTTAATCTTTGTAAATCAGGCTAGAGTGGATTAAAATGCAAGAAAGGAAAAAACCTTACTACAGGTTAATGAAATGGACTGAATCTAATCCAAAAGAAACTAAGTGATTATAAATTGAAGATTACTGCAGAATAAGTCCTCTGTAATCCTTCTATAGTTGACATTGGATGTGTGACTTTCTAAAGGCAGGTCTATTAGAGATTAATTCCTTCAGTGATTTTTTTTTTATTATTTTCTAGAGCCCTGAATTGTCTTATATAACTAGTTCACTGCAGTTCTTATAGGATTTAAAAAATCCTTTTCCACTTTGTTTATAACTCATAGAGAAATCTGCACCTTGATTATTTTTAAGAGGGTCAAGTACTTTTTTATTTTTAAAACCAAAAAAAATTATTTTCAAACATCTCTCCCCACATTTCTTTCCCTAAGCAATTTAAAAGAACAAGTTATTAGAATGAGATCTTTTACATATCTGGTTTTGATTCCAAAAGCCCCCACCAGGTTGGGTGGGTTGGATGAGATGCTGTTGGCCACATTTGCAGTCAAGACACACCGCTGGCAGATGCAGAGCTTGATTCTTCTCAGGTCCCAGAGCCTCTTCCACAGGCTTGCTCTCCAGTCTGCTGAATGACAGTCAATCTGGTTCTTCCCTCATACAAGTTTCAGGGAAAATAAACCATACATTTATTGATGGTATTCTCATTGAATATTATTGGATTAAGTGAAGATTTAAATAATGCAAGAAAAATTGGTTCATTACAGAAGAAGATAAAGAGTAATAAGAGTGTTTGTACAACAGCAGTGCAGCAGTGCCATATCTCATTCTTACCAGATCAGTGCAATTTTGCTGAATTTTTGCATTGAAGCATAAGTCAGAGTGGTTAACAGACAAAATTCTCTTTCAACCATAACTGGGTGTTTTAAAAGTTCAGATAAATGACTGTAAATTGTTGCACTAACAGAAAAATTAGCTGCAAAATTACTAGACATATTTTATAATAATGCACGTAGAAACAATAGTGAATTTAGAAAATTCTGTGAAGAAAATATCATGTTGGAATTCTCATTGCAGTGAAGATGTAGAAACAAGACAAAGCACACATGATTAAGATACTGATTTTGTCCTTATTTCCTTAACAGTCTATAACATTCCAGGCACGATCCTTAACTTTTTTTATTCTCTGGTTTCTCCAACTATTAGTTAAGATTATGGTGCATCATTATTTTTGCAAGCTGTTTTTTTATTAATAAGTACATATAAAGTGTGTCATATTAATCTTTGTTACTTTTCATTTCTGTTGCAATATATGGCAATATATATTTTTGGTAAAGAAGTGATTTTCTTCTGAAGGTTAGATTGTAATCCACATAGGGCACTGCCTATGATCTGGACAGCATATATTTCAACACAGCATCATTGGCAGTATGTGTTAGTAGAAATGCAATTTGACCTGCACCAGCATATGACAGCCTAAATATTTGCTGGAGAATTTGCGGAATATATCCTTCTGGATGTCCAGAAACCTCATGCCCCATGCTCCAGAAATTCTATAGCAATTTTGCAGATGAAAGAAGGAAGAAAGAAGATGTTGTTGCAAAATTAAGTTAAACTGCTCCTTTCTTTTGTCTAAGTAAAGGTTTTATAAACAAGGAATGAAGAATGGATTTATGAACAAGGATTTATAAACTAGGAATGCATATTATAATAACAAGTAATCCAGGTTCCACTTATATCCATGACACTCCTAAGAGGAATCATTTCCTTGCTTAATCCAGTGAAATTTCTAAAACTGATGGCTCTTTCCAGACTGCTTAGTGCAGACCAGTTCTTTCTGGCAATCAAACAGGCTTTGTATCATCAGAGGAAATAATTCTGCCTGGTGTTAAGGTGCTGGGATTAGTCTGAAGGGCGAGCAGTAGGAATTTAACCTTACTAGTATTCTGTACATGTACTCTCAATGCAAAGGCATAACTAACTTCCTGTATATCAGGCAACTCACTGACACAATAAAGCAACAACGCATTAAGCATTTTAAGTCTCCAGAGCAACAGAAATGGTGATGGATGACTCATGCACAACTTGTCAGCCCTTGAGTAATCAGCTGGAATAAACTTTAAAGTGATAGTGGCTATATTCTTCATTAGAAACTCTCACACCTGCAATTGACTTGATGACATCTAAGATCAAGACCTTAAAGGTTTCTTGAATGTAATCTGTATCACCCCAGAGTTTCAGTGTGTCACCTCTGATCACCATCTGTAGTATATTTCATTGGTTATTCATGGCCAGAAACCACACCACACTGGGCTAAAGGTCTGGAGAAGCTGCTCTACAGCAGCACTAGTTTTGTTGTGTTTTACAAATCCTTCTCCCTTAGCAGTAGTACTGCTGTGTCATCTGAAAGCACAGAACAACATTCTGTCATCAGCATGACCAAGTTTCTATGCCTATTACTGTACCCCTCATTTGGTTATCATTTGACCTCCATTGCTTCCAATATTTGAAAAATGTTTCTGACAAGATGCTGCTTCATTTGACATAATTTACTGCAATCTCCTGTGCACTTAGTGTGCTTTTAGTCTGTTTTACAGAGTATGAAAACAAATCTTATTGCCTCAAGTTTAAACCAACAAAACCTGAGAGAATTGTCCGATTTTATTCATAATCCCTATCAGCTCTTTAGAAGTATGAATCCTGAATCTGCTGCATTTGGAGGCCAGAAAAGATGATTCCCTCTGATCACATCACATACCTGATCTCTATTTAACCTACTACTACATCCCAAGAACTGTCAGTTGGACAAATTCTTTGAAATGGCTCAATCTGTTTTGCACATTTTCACTTGTGACTCCACAGTCATCAAAAACCTTAAGTAAACCAGAGTAAATTCCAGACACTGGATTTTGAAAAAAATGTATGAAATATCTCCTTAACTTCGTGTCTTGAGTTCAAATGATACTTCCTTACACACGTACAGACAAAAATACATATATAAGTTCATGTGTTACCAGCACACCACTTGGGACTTAGCAAAATCATAAATAAGGTAGCATCTACAGAATAGAGCTGCTCTTAAGAATTATGGTCAATGTAATAGTGAAAAAAGGAACGATTCCTCCTCCAGGATGCTTTAAAAAAGATTATGGACCTTATTAATTTTTTGGGATGACTTTAAGCATAACTCAGAGGGTTGTGAAATGGTTGGAAGCTCTGTCTTTGCCTAGCAATGATAATCTTAAAGAATAATGAAGTGCTTCCATAGCTTTTTTTGCTTCACCTAACAGTACAGCTGAATCTTCCATCATTTACAGAGACGTTCAGGTACTCAGGCCATAAAGCACTTAGCTGTAGAATCAGTGAATGCTAATTTACAGAAAGCAGAGAATCTGCCTAAGGTTTTGTGTTTCAGGTTGGAAGATCATCCATAATTTGGGTTTTAAAATACAAGATAAGTTAAGGAATATCAAGCTGTAGCATTGAACTCTTGGGATGGATCTGACTTAATTTAGACTCTATGGTTATGAATGCAGGGAAGTTATTAGTTTCCTGAACTTTTAGTAATTTTTCTCTATTAAAAAGTGGAAATATAAGTTAAATGATAACAAATAAGAGTTCTGGTTCAAGACACTGTTCAAAAAATACTCAGATACCCAATGACTTTTGAAGACACATAACCCTTTATAAAAACAAGCATGAATCTACAGTTCCTGGAAGTCCAGGCTTTTTTGTTAGTAATATATCATGACCTTGTCCACACATCATTTTTACATGCACTATCATTAATCATTAGCACTATTGGAGATCCAACACAATATAACAAAATTAATCTCAATTTACTAAAACATTAACGTACCAACAGCTACCAATTTTGTTAAATCATAACACTATGACAAAATGACTAAAACTCAGGATCAGTATAACAATCAATGTAACTGAAGTTTAAATGCATTTCTACACATTTTTTTTTAAAAATAGAACAAGTTATGGGCTTTACTATGGTGACATTTTATTTTGTGATTAATTTTAAAATAACATTGTAAAAACTATAAACTCATTTTAATTTGACAAGCGTTTGGTAATTAATTTTCAAACAATGCTATGGGAATCTAAGAAGCACTCTTCATTTGACATGTATTTTATAATTTATTTTAAAACAATGCTGCACAAATCTGCAAAGGCATTATTCATTTGAGAGTTCATTAATTATGCAAATGAGTTGCAATTAACAAATCTGTTCTGAGGATGGCATTTGCATAATAATGAACTTCATGTTTGTGACATTATTTAATAAGATACCTTTGTGCATTTTTAAACAAAACACCCTTGTGAATAATTCGGATAAAAATGGACAACCAGTCAGTAACATTAAAACCCAAAATATTACCAAGAGCAACCTCACTAAAATAAATCACACTGCCTAAACTTTCTGTAATAAAAAGGTCTGTTAATGCTGAATGTTTATTAGCCTCTGCCTTCTGAAATAGAGACTTTATTTGTCATTCATGTTGTTTTCAAAATGGTGCTAAGGAATAGCGTTGGAAAAGAGCTGGTATTTATCAAGACAGCTGGAAATAAACAAATGAATGCAAACACCTATTCATCAATGCTGCCTGTGACATAGATTGAGACTGCAAGGATGGATCTTATTACAATCTCATATGCAGTATGCAAGCCAAAATCCTAGAGATAATCTTTTGCTGGTTCTATGCTTGGCAAATGGAAGCAGCATCAAAATGATACTTTGGGCTAAATGTTCTTGCTGAAGGAGAATGGCTGAGTAAAGACCTTTTGTTTACACCACTGCAGCAGTGAGTTACAGCTCATTGCATCTCTTTCCACACATCCCATGCAGAGCTTCGAGCAGCAAAGTTTTCAAGGCAATGGAGACCTGCATGGTAACGGAAGGCAAGATTCTCAGTGTGAAGAAAATGGACTTCAGTCAATCATAAAGCCTTTGTGGCACCTATTTTTGTGTTTAGCCCAAGACAGTGTTGCTTGGCAACGCTCTGGCAGAGTCTTGGTCCTCTGATGGAGGCAGTGAATCAGTGATGCGGCTGATAAATTCACAATAGCACCTTCTAGGTGCATTGCCTGAAAGCTCAGAAGGCTGGAAATCCTTAGATAGGGCTTGGATCATTCCCTAGTGCCAGTGGCTCTCCTCTGGCATCTCTTATATTTATTATTCTGCCGTCTGTCACTGATGAGGACGTATTGTTCTGCATAGCTGTGTGTGAATTCTCCAGGACTCAGTCAAGTGCTTTGAAATGCATGTGACAGCAGCTTCCATCGGAGAAAATATATGCAATAAAGGCAGGCAAAACCAGGATAAAGATATATAGAAAAAAATGGAAGAAATGCCTGCAAAAGTTACATCTCCAAACTCTACAGTACTTGGAAAAAAAACCCCAAACCAACAACTTAATGAGCTAGTTTTGGTAGAATACTTAAATGTAATGAGCATGAGGGAAAAAAGGACAGAGTACGAGAAACATTTTTATTAAAAGATTTTATTGGTGTTATGCTCTTTTCCATATTTATACTCGGGGAAGTCCAAGATAATGATTTTATTAATATCAGCATTTACAGTGGTGCCAAGGAATTTCAGTTGAGAATGAAAGTGCTTGTGTCAGACAAGATATGGGAATTTCCCATCTGGGAGAGCTTACAGTTGAATAGACAAGACAGAGAGAGGATTTGGGTAGGAGGGGATAAAAGAGACAAAATAGTGGCATTTTGAGATTTCACATAAATACCACAACACTTTTTTTGTACCTTTATAAAGCTCAAGGAAATGGGATTTTGTTTGGAGAAAAAAAGAGTGTGGAGATGGGAAGCAAGAGAAAGAGAGTGTGAACCAAAAGATGAGGCAGAATAAAGTGTTGGCATCAAAGGGTTTGGAAAGGTAATTTGTTCTCATCAAAAAAGAGCACATTCAAAAAATGGGACTCCAAAAAATACTACCAACCACTAATTCATGCTTAACCATTGGCAATCTAGCCCTTAAACTCCATTCCTAATGGGATTTTACTCAAAAGACCTCATCATAGAAAACCTAAACACATCCTACCTACACACTTAAGCACTACTCTTAATACTTCCAGCTACATCATTTGTATATCTTTCAACAGGTACTTGATAGGTGTGCAAAAATCATTCTTGGCAACATCTGGCAAAGGCACCTGCTGTTCACCCTCTATGCTTTCTACATGGCAATTAGCTGATGTCAATAGCAACTTCTGGGGTTTTCTTTTGGTTCCTTTTTTTGCTTTTATTTTAGTTTGTTTTTTGTTTTTTTTTTTTTTGTTTGGGTTTTTTTGTTTGTTTGTTTTGTGGGGTTTTTTTTGTTTTGTTTGGTTGGTTTTTTGTTTGTTTCTTTGTTAGTTTTTTTCTTTTACCAAGAGGCCCAATGTCTAAGGTCTGGCATCTACAAAGAACCTATGTATTAATATTTTCAGTTCAGACAGGAAGACAGGAACAATCTTGCATCTCAGCCTGTTCCATCAGGATGTTGCAGTGATGCCAGTCATCAAGGCATCCCCAGTTGGTATGGAAGAGAGATCATACTAGCTCTTTTGTGTGAACAATTGAACAGGAGTTATCCCTTAGTTAGTATAAAATTAGTAGGGGAGGAAGTTCTAACACAGATCAAATGTCTGTTATTTTACATTATAAATGAATAGGTGACAGTGTGGAAAGAAAAATCTAGAGATTCGGTTATTAGATCATAAAATGATCACTCCTGAGGAGTGGCCAAGTCACTTTGTTGCTGCCTTTTGCTCTTCTACCTTTAATTGCTAGCTCCACTGCTCATATTTCTTCTGAGCATCCTTCTCAGGGAGTCCAGCCATGCAATGATGTCCCAGAAGTATTTGGGATGCTGCCGGTGTTCCTATCTTTCGTTGAAGCACACAGAGTCTGCTGTTTCCTTCAAGCTTGTCCCACTGCTTCAGCCTCAGTCTAGTTCCATTCACAGCCTTTAGGTGATTTTGATTATCTTCTTTGTGATCCCACTGCCAGGAACTAGCCCCTCACTGCAATTAATCTGTGGTGCTTTGCATGGGCAATTTACAAATGCTGCCTGATAGCTTCTTGGTCTTTGTGTCTCTCCCTGCTTCTTACTTCCTGACAGCTTTAACACAACTTTTGGATACCCTTTTAGTCAGCCAGTTCTGTGCCATCTCCCTCATTCAGTACAAAAAGGGCAAGGGGTGACTTTCAGAAACTTTCTGACAGTATAAATTGCTGATTTTCAGAAAATGGTCATGCCAATCAAATAACTGACTTGATTCTCAAATCAGTATTTTGTGCAGTTTTCTCTCTGTTTTGAGATAACTCTTCAGGTGGGATTTCCACTTGTTATTGAGATGATAAGCAGAGCATTGCTATATTAACACAGCATAAGTGAAACATCTTTGGACAGTTTAACACATTCACAGATGTCTTGGTTCATAAAACAGCTGGGAAGCCTTTGCTGTGTTATAAAAGTTTGAGATTCTATTTCTAGCATTAAATAACAACAAAACATCCTCTCCCTTCTCTGTGTTTTGAAATCTCATTAACTGTTTCTCATATAATTTTGCCACACACAGAGTTAAAACAGTCTTACATGTAGACTCATCTATTTGTATTGATCATCTATAAAATACTGCATTCACAAAGTACTTACATGTCTTTTTATCTTAGTTGCTTTTATGAATGCAACTTTTGCACATAGCTCAGTCTACAACTATATAATTAACTAGAACTCAGCGGCCACATGATATGATATGATTCTTGATATATAACACTTTTATTTTTGTTTTACCAAAGTAAAATTTTAGTTCTTTGAAAAAGAAATAGATTCTATTCCAAGATCAATGCAAAATGTAGATTTATCATTAAAATGCAGAATCACCATTGGATCAAGTAGTGAGGTTTTGATGTTTTCTCAAGATGAGAGTAAAACTGGATGTGAATGCCAGATTTCTGAAATTTTTAATAAATGTGATTTTTCTTCAAACATAAAGAAAATACTCCTTAAAAGTAATTTGTACACAAAAGGAACTAACATTTAATTAGATCATGTAAACATTCATTAATTCATGTAAAATAATTAATAGCTCAGCAGTTGTTGTAGGATAATAATGTATTAGCACTAGTCAGTTCATGTTCAATTTTCCTTCGTACGATTCAAACACTGGATAAGTCCAGAAGCTCTTGGGACAATTTGTATTTCCTAAAGTATCTTCAGATGAAAACATGACAGGAGTAATCGATTGATACAGTATTGAAAATAACGCTGAGATTAAAAGGATGATCTCAAAATCCAAGCATAATGATGTCAATAATTTGCTCTTATTTAATGTCATTTATTATTTCCATCTTATATGTCTCTACAGAAACTTTATTGCTAGTTCTCAATGTCTTGGCAGCTTAACAGAGAATGGGTACTTTTGCAATGCCCACTGACATGAAAATTTGCAGTAAAAGACTGATGGTCTCAATAAACACCCTGC
Organism: Entomyzon cyanotis; assembly: GCA_024500445.1. NCBI lineage: Eukaryota > Metazoa > Chordata > Aves > Passeriformes > Meliphagidae > Entomyzon > Entomyzon cyanotis. Next base: position 13,141,672 of record JAKEPQ010001027.1, on the reverse strand, counting down.
TCTGGAGGTGCTTAGTTCTGCAGATTCTCTGGGGCACTTGGAAAAGGTTTGCAGAACTGGTCTGATGGAAGTTTCAGTTATACATTCTGGCTGGATCTTTAAAATATATGAAAGTGTGTAGAACTGCCCAAGGAGAACAGAGGGCTGCAGTGTTAGATCTTACAGAACAAACCAAAACAGTCTTATAAAGACAACCTATGTACACAATAAAAAATACAGGTGGATATAGCGCTGGTGCTCTTTAATGGGTACTCGGCTGCACATGTGCACAGCATTTTTGGCGTTTCCTTATTGCCCATAAATGAGATTACTGAGAACTGTATTAGCACTGGCTATGATTACAGATGGGCATAGCCTATGCTACAACAACAAAAAATGTCACACTTTTGTAAATTCCATAACATTGTTATTAGTAGCTACATCCTGTCTACTGTGATAACAATATTGTGGGGAAGAGTGGGAATACCGAGGTTTCAAGGAAGCTGTTGTGGAAACAAAGGCCGTGCTTTCTGTAAGCTGCTGGGGAGAGGGAACTCAAAGGTTAAAGCTGAGACTCTATAATGAGCTGACCATTTGACTGTAGCCTCTGGCATATTTCTACTATGTTTCACTCCCAGCTATTGACCTTTATGCTGTTAGATCGTGGGATTTCCTAGTTGTCCTCTCTTTAACAGCACTGCAAAGACCAATCAGGAGTTTAGTACCAGAAAGTACTGTGAATGGATTTTGTAAATAGCTGCTTACTAGCTAGCAGAGCCCCAAATTTGAGGAACTTAAGTTTATGAAGTATAAGATAAAAATAACTGATTTTTGCCTTCTATAGATGAGACCCTTTCCACTGGTTTGTGCTATCCTTTTCTTTGTACTGAGCAAAAGACAAATTCCCCTAGAAGAACTGAATTCTATTTTGTACTGCATTTGCCCTATGAATTGGCAATGCAATTGACACTCTCAAAGGTTTAAAAACAATAGATTGACTAAAATAATTGAAAAGGCTTTGTTTGTCTCTTATGTACTCCTGAACTCTTAAGTATTTCAAATGCTTGCTGCTATAAAGTGAATGTATACCAGAGGATATAATGAATTTACTGGTGTCTATGTATGTGTGTATAAGGCCCTGTTCAACCTCACTAGCTCTTTCAGTGAGAAGTGGAAATCTCTTCTGCATAGTCATTAGTTTCCCATGGTGATCCCTTTTGAAAACTAAACATGGGAGGAAGAAAACAACCTTGGCCACATCCCATTTTTGACCTCTTTAAAATTCTTACATGCTCACTTGCTGTAGCACCAGGAGATGCTATTTTTGACCAAGCTGCATATAAGCATGAGCTGAATAATTGACAAGGGAAGAAACAAACAGTGTGCTGTGTATTCGTGAAAGGACATACAGAATTGAATGTGGGAGGAGTAAGGTCAGCAGCTGCAGTGGTCCTGGTGTGTGACCAGATAATTTTCCTGTGGAATTCTGTAAATTTCTGTAACACCCATTCACAAGCAGCCTTTGAATCAGTGGAAAATTCTTGGAAACATGAACATTCAGAGCAACATCTTGTCTGATTCAAAGTACATCCTTACTCCAATTTAATGTCCAGCTGTAGTGTTCTCCAGTATTTCTAGAAGTTTCTCTTGAGTTATAGTTCTCTTGTTTAGTTCTGTATCAGATTTCTTTTCTACTTGCTTGACCACCACATGATATTTTGTTCAACACATCGTGAGTATAAGAGAGCTTCCTCCTGCACAGATTGAGTTTGACTCTTCAGCATTGCATAAATGATCTGCTGTGGTGTACAGTGACTGTTTTCACTAGGTGCTGCCAGAGCTTCTTTGTGGCACTGAGGAGGTAGCAGAAGGAAATACCCCCTTCCTTTGTACTCACAATCTGTTCTTGCCAGCACAAATCTGTAATTATATAGGCTTGACTGTGGGCAATAGTTATATGGGAAAAAAATTCTTTGACCTTCCTAGTACCTGCATCCTTTCTGTTGGGTAATTTCAAGTACAAAAACTTGTCATCAGACTCGATCATTTGCGGACTGTGTTATTCCAGACTGTATTTCACTCACCATCTTCTCATCTCTAGTTGTATCAGTGTCATTGTTTTTATGACACATAATTTTTATCTTCCTTAAGTATCCCTTCTTTCCTTACTCTTCCCCATCTCTCATAATTCCTTTCTAATTTGACCATTTCCATCCTCATTCTCATCCTCCTTTCTGATTAGGATCATTACACTTGTGTAATCATTAAGAGCTTGTTTGAAACCTGTCTTATCCAACTGGACAGTGCTCCTAGAGGCTGTGTAAGATTGTGTTTTGATTGCAGTCAGTTAAGCTGACCTGTGAAATATCTATTGCTGTTCTTTCCTCCAGTTGCATTCTTGTTTTTATCTCTTCAGGTACGCAAAGCTCCTGAAGACAGATAGGGCAAGGAATTTTCTAGGTCAGAATAGGTGCTCTGAAACATAAAATGGTGAAAAAACACCATATGGGTTTTTTCACAAAACATGAGGAAACACAGTGAGTAAGGAAAACCCTGTGTAATAGATTCATAAAAGGCGACGGTATTTCGCCTTCAACTTGAATACGGTCGTCTTTGGTTAGGAGTAAAAAACAGATAAAAGATTGTTTAAGAGGCTTAACTACAACTGAAATTAAGCACCTTTCTGCATTTTATAAATTCTACACATTGAGACACCAGAAGGAGGAGGGCTTTTAATCTTGTTTCCATTCTTTATTAAGATGCTTTGTGTAATTAGTTGCATTTCTATTGGAATAAATGGTAATTTGGAATTCATCCAAATTGAAAACCTAAATGAAAAAGGAGCATTAGTGCTTGGTTGCATGCTAAAAGAGGTAAACTTCTCTAGGGCAGATCTGTTCATGCAACTTGGCCCTGCTTAAATAAAATCTATAGAATCCATGTGGAATTTAAGAGGGAATGTAGCACATAGGATGGATGGGAATGCAAAAGAAAACAGATTTTCAGCCAGAAGGGCAATTCACTTATAGTTAAATGAAAAACCCCTAAAACCAGAAAGAATTATCTATGCGATGTAGAAAGTTGGTTTTGAAATGAAAAAAAATAAAGAAGAAGCCTATAAATAAATGCAAAAATATGACTGTGTGTTTTACGTTTTTGAATTGAGTGTGTTTCAGCAGTGACTGATACAAGTTGCCAAATGAAACTATGCTGTATTCAGGTGACAGAATTATAAAAGTACTCTTGATGCTGCTGCAGGGTATACTGTGTCATTGCTTCCAATTATAAATTCCACTTTGCAGCTGTCTGTTTGTCCCTTTTAAAATACTTGAAAGGCATACAATTTTCACCTATTTTCAGGCAGTTATTAATATTTTGCCCCTGTACTTTTTTTTTTTTTTTTTTTTTTTTTTACTGCTAAAGATTTAAAGAAATTAATCTGTGATTCACTCTTAGTGCTTTGGGGGGAAATGGCAAAATGGCAACTTTTTGTTTAGGGAAGTTGTTGCTGACAATGCACATTACCTTTCTGGGGATAAATATTTCATAAGGAGTTTTAGTGCACAGACTTGTGTACATGAACAACAAGCACGCAGGACATGACGGAATGGAATGCCTCTGAAAGAGCTGTCATAGTCCATTGTGTCAATCTAAGAGCTGGGGTGTGCTTGAATATATTTTAAAATTCTTGGTGTTGATTCTGGTGACATTTTGTTTGTGGTGTGAAGAATCGAGGTAAGGAAAGCAGAAATTGTAGAGTCTTGATCAGAAATAGCTCACTGGTTGGAACTGGTTTCCATAATACGCCACATAAATCATGAATTGCTCACTTGACTTTCAATGCCCAATACTCTCCTTAAAGCCAGGGTAACTGGGCTTTTAGAACATGACCCATGATGGTTTATAAGACAGATGGGCTTATAAAGAGGTCTCTAACTGCATATGGGTTTAATAGTTCAAATGTTTGTATTACAGCTAAAAAGACAACAAGGTGAAATACTGAAAGTGACATAAATTTCTCTTTATAGGGAGAGATGGAGCTAACATCTTTCTCTGCTGTTAGAAACTTGAATTTCTCCCATGGAAGCCTTATTTTCCTTTGTTTATTGTTTTAAGGAAGCATTTTTCTTGTGTTTGGTAGTAACACTAAAGAGAGAGATGCTTTGTGTTAGAGCTCCACAGGTTTTTTTCAAGTTGATTGATCTAATAGGAGTTTTCTGTCGTCAAATTCTATACGCAGACTACAGATGCCCCTTCTACTCATGCACCAGATTTGAAAAATTACCTTCCTTCTAATGCATACAGGAAGGAATTAGCTACAATGTACCAAAAAATTGAGTCGAGTCACAAATGCACAGAGTCTTCTAGAAGATGTATAAGTTGGAGTATCCCCATTCGATACCCCACTTAATTTCACTTCTTCGAAAAAGGACATAAGGTGTACAGTGCCTAGTGATCTATACTAGTAAGTTATTTTATTTCCAGAAATAAAATGGATACTAATGCATTTTTCTGAGGGGCTGTAAAATGTCACTTACAAAAAATAAGACAGTGAGGCAGGCAACTTTATGCTCTGCTCCTTGAAATTTTGAGAAGAATATTTGGGTATATTGCTGTGTAGAAGCTCATTGCAATAATCCCATCTGGTTGTGCCAAAGGAGTAACACAATTTGAGAGAGAGACAGATCTAAAAGAAAATCTGCATTTTCTTATAACAAAAATTCTAGCTAGCATGGATTCTGGACCTAACTGCACTCTTTCTCTTGCTAGAAACAATAAAACCAGTGAATCTTGAAAACCCTTTGGCTATGAATCTTTGTAACAAAAAGATGTAATTCCTACTATCTCCCCCTGTGCCATCAATATGTTACCTTTCTTAGGATACTTATCACAGAATAAGTCACAGCAAAAAAATCTAAAATATTCTTGTAGATCAGTTTGTCCTGCTCAATCACAAAAGAATAGGCATAGCTAATTAGATATGTATTCTGATCATCAAACACAAATTTCTAATTAGAGGTGCCAGGAGATGCTTTGTAAGATTTTTTGTTAGCCTAAGATGATTCAGATGTTACTCAAGATGTTAGCCCAAGATGATTAAACAGAAGAGATGATGACAAAGCAAGTAATGCAACCTCTGATTACAAAATTTTGTAGTCATTTTGACACAAAGTATCCTATGGGAAAATGTGTATGACCTGGCCTCTGCTAGGGATTGGAGGAGGTGGGCAGATTCAGTTTTGAAGGATACATGAGTCGAGAGTGCATTAGATCTTTGCAACAAAATATGAATGCATAAATACATGAACTTTATATTTTTGGTACTTTTAACTGTACTTGCAGCTGCCAAAATTATGTTACTGAAAGTAAGTTTCTCCTGTTACATTTCAGGAGTGATCTTTCCAAGACTATCACAAAGTACAGCTGTTTTTTCCTGGTTGTCATTACACTTTTTCACATTCCACATCTGTTCTGAGCATAAGTCTAGATTAAGTTTGAGAGCTTTTCCATACACACAAAATCCTCACATTCTGAAAATACATAAAAGTTTTGTATTGCTACTGTCTTTTGACAAATCTTTTCAACTTGTGCCATGCAGCAATTGTAAAACAAATACAAGACCATTGTCTACTAGCAGGGTAACTAAAATCTTGAACTGTATTTAAAGTCCCATCTTTAAATGATTCTCTGCACCAGGTGTAAGCAATGACTTTGATCTAGTATTTCTTTATAAGCCTAATGTACCTTTAAACAAGAATATTTTCATGTGAATAATCACTGTATATAATAATGTTTTTCACCGCTATTGCAATAATCAACCTTTCCCATTGCTTCTTTTGCAGTTTCATGCTAACCTTTCCTGTATGGCATAGTGAAAGTATTTACTTACCCATGGTTTTCAACACAAACATTTTCTACAAACATGACCTGAGATAGAAGTGCTTTCTATCCATTTAAAATGTAGCTCTGTAATGGCTTTTCTAAGTCTGCTTATCTTTGGAATCTGAAAATGTTGAATTTTCATTTTGTCAAAGGCATCTGTAGAACAAAATTGGCTTAAAATATGTTTTATGTTACAGCAGAGTAAAGCCATGAATCACATGGTAACACATTAGAGTGACTAGTATCAAAGGAGCCCATGGGGAATTTAGGAAAAGGTAGTTAAGCAATTAATGAAGATATTTAAAATCCTAATATGGCAGAGACAGCTTTGAAGGCAGCAAGGGATTAATATTTATTTAATAGATCATCAGATTCTGTGCCAAAAAAGAAATATAACAGAAGCTACCCTACTCTGAATGCTAGCATGCACAATTTGGAGAATATTTTGTGGCAGCAGTGACATCAGCACATCACAATTTGTCATGATAGCTGAGAAAAATGTCTTGCCTTAAAGAGAAAATTACCGTTGCTGCTTTTGTGTATTTTGGCTGAAAATTACTTCAGTAATCCAAGCTCTGTCACAACACATTGACTGCAATCTTCAAAGAGAAAGGAACATACTGCTACTTAACAGAGGTGACAAGGGTTAGTTGTATGATTGACAGCAGATAACTGTAACTGCTCTGCAATATTTTGTGGGGTTTGATGTGATTATCACCTGCATGTGGGAATGGAACTTTCCAGTTTCCAGAATTGCTGGTGATGTTGGATGGGTAAACTCTATTTAGACCAAATTTTACTTCTGAGCAAAGGTCAAACTTCTGTTTATTACGATGTTTTTTAGAAGCTGTTTGCAACTGGGTTTGCCTGGCATAGTCTCTGAGATGCAGTGTGTTAGGAGTGCAAAAATTGCTGTAAAATTCCATTATTTCTTTTTGCAGAAAAGCTGGAATTCATAAGGAGCTCATTTTCCTTAGCTGTACTTTAGGTTTCCAGAACATTGATGTATTGTCATCCTTCACAGTTAAAGTATTAATGAGGCTGCTGAGAAGGGTCATGAACAAAACTATTATTAAAGTATTTGTTGCTTCAGACACAGGAGGTGGGATTGCCTTATGTCCACTGCTCCAGGGAAAATTAAAATTGTGTCTAAAAGCTGGCTTGTCTTAAATCAGTTAAAATTGAAGAGAACTAAGAGGTGACAACTGTTCCCATGGTCAAAGTTCAGGGAGTTTTACATGCAGAACTACAGAGATGGAAAAAAATACAGGCAGTATTTACACTGTTATCAGATACCCACACATGGAGAAGATGAAAGGCTGCAATGAGTGCAGCAGTACAGAGAGGCTGAATCTATCCCACAGCTGACATTATTTTTTTTATTATTTTTCAATAGAAAGTATACAAGTGTAATACAGAATTAATTAAAAAAAAATCAGGAGAGCTCTTCTTTACCATTGCTTTTGGTATCACAGAGGACTAAACCAAAATCAGTAGCAAAGAATGGAAGGTTGAGAGTCAACAGTTCTCACTGGACCATCAATCTATGCAATAATGATGAGGCAGATGTGATTTTTAAAAACTTCTGCTCAGTATCTGACAGGTTTTTTTACTCCAGCTGATTTCATTTAGACCTTGACTCTATTATGGCCATTGCTTAAATCCCAAGCAACCTTTGTTTTTAACATGTTGATTTAAGTAGAATTTTCCTAGAAACAGTTAATGATGACATGTTTTTTAAGCTGACTTTGACTGTGCATTGCTGACAAAGTAGCTTTGCATGTATCATTCTATTTTAAGTGACAGTCTAAGATTTATTGATAAAGATAATGCATTTATAACAAGGTGAATTTAGTAGCTACCACTTTATATCCCTTTTAGAATCATATGCTAAAGATGCTCTAATAATTAGGGCTTGAGCCCATTGAATACAACACCTTCCAATTAGCACTCCCCAGCTTGAATACTACCATTAACATTAAAAAACAAAACCAAAAATGGGTATCAATTCACATAATAGAAACTAATTGATGAAGTTGGAGGGTGTGATTATTTGTGATTACTTTACAGTCATGCACTGAATGTAGGAGAACCCCAGTTAGTAGTTAATCTCTAGCTACCTCTTTGAAGATAATGAAATTGGCTTCCTACTGATGATTATTCATTAACAATTAATTCTTTCTTGGTGATCTGCTTCATTTTCAGCTTCTCACCACAAACATGCAATGGAATAATTACAAGTGGAAATGAAAAAGCAATTAGTGGCAGATAATGCCAACATCTGATTAAAACACAGTAGAACAGATTAGCCATTCGGTAACTGCAACTTTGCTGCCTTCAGCAGGGAGATGTAAGTTACCCAGCAATATTACAGTTCAAGCTGTGTTTCCCTTGTATTCCTTCCCTTACATCGTGGTCTGTCACATTAAATGCTTTCTTTTATTCTTGGGGGCATTGACTTGTTGTAAGTAATTTTTAAAGATTAAGTATTATTTGAGATGATTTGTCATCCTTCATGTTGGGATCCTCTGTCGAGAAAGAAGGAAAAAAGTACTTAAGCCAGGTCATTTAGTGCACTTACAAGCAAATGTAATGGTTTTTGTTTGGTTGGCTTTTTTATTTGAGGAAGGATGATTGAAGATTTGCTTAAGTGAAGAAGTGAAGTATGTCGAGATAAAGATCCTGGAATTTATTCTCCCTTCCCCTAGACTTCTCTTTTCTCTTAAACTAGAGAATTTTCTAGTTTTTTCTAGAATTTTCTCTTAAACTAGAGAATACAACAAATATCTGCTGTTGCAGCAGATGGTAGTTGCCTTTACTATCAAAAACTTAGCTTGATTTTGAAGCAGATTTTGTGATGCTGCTGGGCCTCTAGATCACCACCACTGAAATTACTAAATATATATTATGGCCTTTTGAAACTGGGGAGTATTCACGTCATGCAGATCCTATAATACTTTAATTACCAAACATTTGCTTAGCAAGAAATCCAACTAAGCAAATAAATGGTTTCCAAGAAATCTACAAAGTTGATGGGGAATTTGAGAACCAAACCCAGAGCTTCTGTTATGTACACAAACCACAGGAACTGAAAGGCAAAGTCTCAGCCTTTAGTCTCAGCCTAAAATACCAGGCTACTTTCTTGCGTTGCAAAAGATTCAGCATGGCAACTTCCCATTCCTAAACAGAGATCATGGTGCCATTCTCTGGACTACATTTATACAAAGGGTTACTTTTCAAATGCTGATTAAGGATGTGACTGGTTGTAACCTGACAATTTTGCAGGTCTGCTTTAGATAAGAGAGTTCAGCGACAGGTGAATAAAAGAGCTGACACAATGTGCACAAAGATGTGTCAATGGCAGGAACTTGATTAACTTCTTTGGTCAGAAAATGACCAACAACATGGAACTACAGGTTTCCAGTGTAGAGTTAGCACAGTAGTCAGTGCTGTCATGGGCATATGGTCCATTGGATATTTTTCAAAACAAAGAATTATCAGCATTTTTGGAGTTAATGTTGCCTGGTTAGAGAGGCTGAATGTTGTGTATTCAAAAAGAATGGCTACAGACAATCAGTGTGCAGAGATTTCTGTGAGAATGAAAAATTACCTCCAAATACATGGGAAACAGTTTATTGCATGGTGGTTTTAGGTTTCATTTACATTTCATTTATTTTTAGGTTTTATTTACATTTGCTTCCAAAGATGCATGATCCAGATGTGCTGAAATATTTGTCACAAACTCATGATTTTCAGGCTGAAAGCTCTTTCTCTGTCCTAAGGACAGTTAGAATGTGGTAAGATGAAAGCCTTTCAGCCACTGTTACTATAGGAGGTTCTGTATTCTCTCTCATTTTGCAATTTCCTCCCATTTTTTAATAAGTCCTGGCAAAATCTTTGAAAAGGCGTGCCTTTTTTCTTGATGTCCCTCTCTCTCCTTTAATTATTTTTTCTGTTTTCTCCCTGTAGAAGCTGTATTTTTACTGTATCATTGGTTCTTGCAAGTTCTTCTCTTTCTGGCTAATTTTTTCAATTTTTTCCTTTTCTTGTCCTATTCCAGATCTTTCCTTCATTATTTCCTCTAGCAGGTGAAAGAATACTTTTGGTTATTTTACTTTCAGTAGACCAATTATTAAAAAATGTTTGTCCTATCCCCATTTTTTACATTTCTAAATTATCTGTGTGAACTTTTCACATATATGGTCTCATATTCTCCTGGGGAAAATGGTTCTAAATTATTAAAAAATTTCCCCATAGTTTTTAAGGGACCTCTCTCAGTCAGATCAGAGATGTCATGCTATTACACAACTCATTTCTTATCCTATACCTTTGCTGTGAAAAGTTATCATCAGCCGGGAAAACTTTCATGGCACTGAACTTTTCTTTTTACTGGTTAGCAGCCACAGCAACACCATCCTATCGGTTACATAGACTTTCATTTGTCTGTATTACCAATAAAGAATTAGAACGTTAAATATGTGAGATGAATTAGAAAGAAGCAACAGCATAATTCCCTGCAAAACAGCAGTATTTTTCAATCCAGAGAAAGCTTTCATTTTGCATTCTTTTGATACTAACAACAAATACTAATCTGAAAAACCCACAGCAAAGCATTCTAACCAAATGTTCTAACCACGTATTTGGTGGGGGATGATCAAATCAGACTAATCAGCCAAATGTCTCAGGGGAATAACTGAGGGTGTTGCCATAGTATCATGTTTCTCCCACTTGGTAAACTTCTCCTTTCCGAGAAGACTTTCTGTTGCAGCTGAAGGAGATTGCCAAATTCCATATAAAATGTCAGGGGAATGCTGGTGGCATTGCACTGATGTGTGAGGCTCTTTCTTAGCACAACCTCCAATTATAGAGTAATGTCTTGCGTTAAGTTTATAAATGTAGGGGTTTGGGGTAAGAAAAAACTAATTTATTTATTTGGGTTTTTTATGAGCTTTTTTCCTCAGTTGACTTGTCTCTTGACAGAAGGAGATATGAGCAGCCAGTGCTTGGAGATACAGCAATCACATTCAACTGCAAAAAGAGAAAGAAATTATTAGAAATTTCATTGGTTTTGTGCCAGCTAGTTTTGACTGGCTAAATTTGTACTTTGTATACTACAATTTTGCTACTAATCCTGGAAAAAAACTTTCAGGCCAAAAGTTGCTTCCTAAGGAAGCTCTTGAATGTTTTATGTTTTCATTTAAGATATCAAATACAATATTTGTACCACAGAAGTAAAGATTTAAGTTAAAAACACACAGCAGTAGTGGTCATTTCATTTGCAATTGCCAATAAAAAAGAGTCCTTAGTTAGTAGAGAACATTTGTTGATGCATTACCACATGCTGCATTGTTTTTTTTTTCTCCTCTTGTTTTGAAGTTAGTAATTCAAGCTTGTATTAATGTAGAACATTTACTCATCAATCCTGTAGTATTTAAGTTATTAGTTAGTTTAATGAATTAATTAAAAATAATCTTAGTAGTTGACAAGAATTCATCCACAGGCCTTTCCAAGCTTCATGAGCTCAATGTGTGATCCTGCATAGTCCCTTAACAGCAGCAGCACCACCACCATGGTGTTTGCAGTACCTGTGCAGGAAGGCAGTATCACATTCACAGTGAGACAGCACATTTCCTGTGTTAGCCTACCACCATAAGTCTATTTTTTCTTTATAGAACTAGCACATGTAGGGATAATATTACACATGTTTTCCCCATAACAGTTTGTTCCTTACGTGACTGGACATGTGGTTGGCCTGGTCATCAACATTTGAGTTTCATGGGTTGGGCTGCTGATCACTTGCAAGATTTATAACCTGTTTTAGACATGAAAGCTTTTACAGCAAATTTTTATCAGCCACCTTACAGGAAATACAGTTAGATAATAGGCAGATGACTGTCTCATTTCTGAATGAACAAAAACATTATCTGACTTTTGTATCGCCTTGGGCAAGTCAAGATCACCTCATTACTGAATTGCTCCTGTCTTTCCTAAGAGGTTTTAGAAAGGAAGACCTGTAGGTTTTTGGTGGGTTTTTTTTTGGCTTTTTTGTTTGTCTGTTTGTTTTTTAAATTAGATACTATTGCATGGAGCCAGGGCTAGAAAGTACACTGTGCTGACAAGTCTGTGGTCATTGTTGAGTACAGGTTTTAGGACACACAGATGAAACCAGGACTGCTACCTACTGGTAGTAAGCAGTCAAAAGTAAGACCACCAACAATAAACGTTGAAATATTCAACAAAACAAAGGATTTCATTTTTGTTTCACTGGCAAATGATTATGCTTCACATTCCCCCAAATAATTTTCTCATTATCCTCAGCCACTCTGAGATTCTTCATCAAGTAATACCTATGGTTTCCTTGTGTTCTCTCTTGCATCACGATCAGCAGATTTCATCAAGTCTTACAGATGACATGTTTTGGGTCTAGTTCAAAGTCTGTCTACATCTGTAGCTTATATTATTCTTAGCTTAAGCTGTTCTTTGTGACACTTGCAGTAGTCCATGTTACATTAATTCTTTTTTTTCTACTGAGCATGGGGTGGTGGATTCAGAAAAGCAGAGGCAGACTGACTGTTCCAGTAGGTGTTGGTTCCATTCTTCAGACTTCTTCCGCTTTCTTCAGAGAGACTTCTCAGTCCATTGCTGTCACTGGAACATAAGAAGGCATCACTTCCCAGACAGCCACTCATTTATTGTCCAAAGTCATATCTGACTCTCACCTCCTACTAATTCTTCACTTTAAATTGTGACTGTAATATTTTTCCTCTCCCTATGCCTACTTGAATTGTCAGACCATATCAGTCATCCTTTTGACTTCCCTGCTGACCTTTCCTTCACCTTCATGTTAGAAGCAATCTTTTCTATTTTGACTTCTAATGCTTAAAACTTGAATCACATCTTAAATCTTCTTCAGAACACACAAGCAGAAGAGAGGGAAATTTAAATTATGTAGAGAGAGATGATGTGGTGAAGACTGGAAAGAGCAGAAGAACAAAGCTAAGGATTACCATGCTACCTTAAAACCACCATGACAAACTATTGGTTCTAACCCTTTGGTGTCAAAATTTTGTTTAGTGAAATAACTAAAATCCATAATACAACCATTTTACTGCTTGACAGACTGTTACTGGCTTTGTGTGCTAGATAATTTACTTATTTTCAAAGTTCACTCCAGATGTCTTTGGTACTATCCAAACCACTGTGTATTGATAGAGAAGTGTACAGGTAACTGCCCCATTAAGAATGTTAATCTGAAAGGTAAAACATCCATAGATATCCTGGTTAAAGTAATTTGCTGTTACCATCTCACAGGCTACTTAAATTCCATGAGTCTTTTTCCTTTTCTCACAAGACCTCATCTCCATTCCCTTAGATGAGTACTTTTTCTTCTGTTAAAGATTCACCACAGTTTCAAGCTTGAATAAATCAGCAGCTGAAATCCTCAAATTCTTAGATTAGCCTTGGAGTGACATTTGTGGTTAGTTCAAGGAACCAAGATATAAGAAAACACACGTTGCTTTAAGCATCAACCTTGTTTCTCATCTGTGAAACCTTGCAGTAATAATGTAATATTTTTTATATTCCAAGAATTTGAGCTAGACCTTCACAGAAAAACCCCACGTATTTCTCTATCTATAGAGTTCGCTAATCGCAAAAAGCCAAAAACAAACACAAAACCAAAACACAAACCAACCCCACCCTAAAGCAAAGCCCACAGCTCTGCAGCCCTGCCAAAATACGGATGTATGTATGTGTGCAAAAGGGAACGTTCTGCGGTGCTCTGTGTGCTGTGCAGAGGCTCTTTGTTGTCCTTCTTCTATTCCATTTCTTCCAATGAAGGAGGAAGCTCTTCCTTCCATTGTGTAGACACAACCTCTGCTTTCTTACCATTGAGGTGGGGGTTATGCACAGCAAGACATGTTTTCTTATTTTCCTTTTTTTACTGAATCCCTATCTGGACTTTTAGGGTAAAATTTTCACAGATGCTGGGTGACAGTGTCAATCAAAGTGGGTATCTCAAGGCAGTAAAAAAGAATGAGATCTATGACAGTTTTGTGAATGGATATTCAGCCTTATTATTCTCCTGCAAGGGAGAGAGAGAGGTTGTTGTGTTGGGTTCCCAGAGAAACTGAGCAAGTTTTTAAAAGTAGGAACAAATGGTGAAAGAACAAAAAAGTCTTTCAATCATTTTGTCCAGTGTTTCCAGGCACTGCTGGCTACCTAAACAGTTCTGCGGTATTTAATTTACCAGCTAACAGCACTCAGAGCAATACAGAGCTCAGCAGGGACAAATTTTCCTAAGTCCATACTTAGAAACATGAAACTGTTTGAAGTCTTTAAAAGACTTTCACAGCCTATGAGAAACTGGTCATAAGTCAGCGCTCTTAAGTCAGTGACAGAGCAAGCTTGTTTAAATGTTACAATGGCAATATCTACATCAGACACTTTGAGTTCTAGCCTTCTGTGGGAATTCTTGTCACACAGTCGGTGCCATGCTCATCTACGAGCTGTGTGATCCATAGGCAGTGACAAACCAAACTGAGCTCCACCCAAACCCCTATCTACCACTCTAATATGCATACCCGCAGGGAGGGTAACAAACCTAATGTCTTTGATTTGTAAACTTGTTTTGGTTAGCACCTACTTACTAAACATTGGTACAAATAGTTCCTATTTGCAGGTAAGATGAAAACGGGTACTGAACTGCCTTGAAGTTAAATTGAAGGGGGAAACGCTGACATTTAGCTGTTTCCTAAATTTGTTGGTACAGTGAATGACAAGCATGTAATATAACATATTCCTTTCAGAATATCTGAATTCTCCCAAAAGGAAAAATATACCTTCTTTTATTTAAATAGTAGAAGTAGGACCCCATAGATGTCTTTTATTTATACAGTGTGTGGTGGTTAGTATTAGGTAAAATGACTGCACTGTATTCCTACAGTTATGACCTACTCAATTTACACTGTGCAGGTACTAACTTTAAAAAAATAAACACAAAATTCCTTTTCTTAGGAAAATGCCATCTAGGGTTTTCAAATAAATGATGTGGAATAATTCACATGCTAGCCTGTGGGTTTTTTCCCCTTGCCTCTGCACAGAGTCTGCAAGTCAGGATACAGTAATATGATATAGTTTTAATTTATTTATTGACTCAGAAGATTAGGGTGAGGAGTGAAGAAAACACTTCTTACTATACAGAAAGTGAGATCCAGATCCTCATTAGAGTGTATATATAATAGATTTGTTCATACATATGCTGTTTAACCTCAGAAGAAAGTGGTCAACTTTTCCTGAGACTACAGAACAGTCTCAGCTTCCTTACTTCCAGCCTGACTGCTTTCCTGGTGTTCAGTTCCTAGACTTGTTTTCAGTGGATGCTGCAGGACTGAGAGGAGCTCTTCATCAAAACCTAAAGTCTCACACAAAGGAAACATCTCAGCAGCTGACTGAGTCTAAAAAAGGATTGAAAATAAGCCAGGAGAATAACAGGAAGTAGTTCTAAACCCTAAATACTGATCTACTCAAAGCTTACCTCAATTCCCCCTATATTTACAGTAGACTATGGTCCCATTCCACTTGTCATGTCTATTTAAAAGAATTTTTGCAGCCTACAAAAGACTCTTTGGTCATGCTGAGATAGATTTTTTTCTATTTCTACAAGTAAACGTGAGATTTCACAGCTCTTTTATCACGTTACAAAAGTCCCCCCATGCTGTGCATCATGATCATGCAGACACAAGGAAATGAAGCTTACCAGGTT
The DNA here is from genome assembly GCA_024500445.1 of Entomyzon cyanotis. NCBI lineage: Eukaryota > Metazoa > Chordata > Aves > Passeriformes > Meliphagidae > Entomyzon > Entomyzon cyanotis. The sequence continues at coordinate 13,126,047 of JAKEPQ010001027.1, read as the reverse complement.
ACCCAAGCACAGCTGAAGGAACAGTGTTCTAAAAATACATGTACAATGCATGTAAAAATACTCTACAGTTACATATGTGCACACAATATTATGTTGTTTTGCAAGATGGAAAAGAAAAATCTTACCACCAAATGAAAACCATGAAAATGAAATGACAACAGCAGCAGATGTTAAAGCAAATCATCTAATTAAGATGATTTCATCAACCATTTTAAAAGACATTTAAAAAGGCAATATAATATTAAGTCACCAGAAGAAACATTGATTATACTTGCATATACAGGCAAAATAACACTCTAGCTGAAGCTGTCCTTTGAAGCGTGAAAACAAATGATACTTTCAAAAGTGTTTATTTTTTTTATCCAGCTGTGCTTCACATCCTGCCAAGAAAAAGTATACACATTAAAAAATTCTTAAGAACTACAACCCAGAGCTAGGGGATTACAATTAAAACTAGCAGAAGTTGTGCCTGGGTCAAGACTGCAGAGTGACTATCATGAAGCATGGAGAATAGCTTCATTCAGACAGTGGGAAGAACTGTCAGACTGTTTTGCAAGCACTGGGAGCCTCTTTTCACCTTCTATTCTTTGCTTGAGTGGGCAAGGTTCTGTCTCAAAAAAATATGAATCAAAAGCCAGAAGGAAGACAAAACCATACGGGTCTGCATTTTAAGTCTGATGTTGATGGAAAATCAAAATCAAAATGCAGAACTTTGTCCTCCCCCCTTAGAATTATGTCAGTATAAACTACCTTCCCCTCCTCTTACATTTGCTCTTCCTTTCAGTTATGCTGTAGGGTGCACTATCAGGTTTTTACTGTTCAGTGTCATTCTTACAGTAAAACATTTAGTGTGGGAGAAGTGCATGGGCTGCCTCCTTATCATGTATATTCAGCTTCTCCTTTCACTGGGATATATAGCAATAAGCACACTTGCCTTCATGACACTTGTTTAATTTTAATTCCCAGCTCTTACCTTCTTTATTTTAAAATGGTTGCTGGATAAAATAGTACATATGAATTTAAAAAATGGTCAAATATATATCTCCATTATCTTCTTTCTACTCTCCCTGAGATCCAGTTCATGCTGGACTTCATACTGGGCAGTTTCATTTCTGAAGGATCTCTGGTTCCTCTTGTTTTTTTTTTTTAATCATAATTGCTTCTGTAGGAATGTGTCTTTACTACTTTTAAAGCAGTCTGCAACGGCATATTATGCTTCAGAAGAAAAGAAAGAAAATGGTTATTGAGAATGTTACATTAAAGGGCAATATTTCTCAGCGTTGTTTTTGTTCTTTTAACCATCTTCATGCCAGTTCATCTTTGTTAGTTTTCTTTTTATTTAAGTCCTCCTTCCTCAAAGTAGGGCATTACAGCCTCATCCCTTTGGCAGAACTCTCTATCACCAGTGTCACTCCTAGTGATTTCAGAAGGATTTTTCCCTCTCATTTTGTCCCCAGTGGTAGACTACCAGTACGGAAGGTGTGTTTTTTCCTTTGCAGAGTAGTTAGTCACAGCATGAGCAAGTAAGCGAGCTCTTCCTAACACCCTCCACAGGCAGTAGCTTGCAAGCAATGCAGCTGAAGAAGAGCAGGGACAGGATTAGCCTAACTAGCTGGGAAAATGAAAGAAGTGCAATGCCTAGTGCAATAAAATAAAGTGGCAATTCAGGAACAGAATTTCTTTTTCAAAGATGGCATTCCTGACGACAAAATTCTCCTGTAAGAAGCTCAGTTGGGCGTCAAAACAGGTTTGACACATGGTCACAGCTCATTTGCATGTTTTGGTGTGAATGTTTTCAAGATGGAAATGAAACCACCTTGAGAAAGTTTATATTTATCCCTCTTTCTTCCTGAATCAGTTCAGCAGCAACTCCATTAAGCAGTAATAAACCTTGACTGGAAAGAAACTAAAATGATGCTGCAAAAGGGGATGTTACTTAATAGTATTACTAATATCAATTATTTTCAGAGGTTACCTCAGCAACAATGTGGAACAAACAAGCAGATTCTGACCAAATTAGAGCTCAAGCAAAATGTTTCTTCTTTTACAGACGAATTGTTCATTTGGCACTCCCATATTCCTTGACATTACAGAAAAATTTTTTAGGTGCATGATGGCAATCACTAGACTCAAAAAGGCTGGCAGATCTGAAGACTTGCTATAAACGAGAAAATCTTACAGAGGGAAGTTCTCAGAGCAACACCAGCATTCTTTTGGTGAGGTGACCAGATTTTTCCAGAAAAGGAAACTCTAAAGCTATTCTCATTTTCATCAACACGGAAGTCAAACATCCAGTAAACTCTCAGAGTGCTGAGAATGACAAGGATATTATAACTTATTAAATACTTCAATTTGTGTTTAAGGCTAGCATTGTTCCAGTCACCATAAAAAAAATCAATAAATAATTGTCTGGTCATTAAAAACAAATGTGTTGATGAAGGGTTGAGATATAGTATTTCCTTCAAAATACATCAGAGGCAAGGAATACCTGCATATTTAAATAGTCTAAATCAATTCATTTAAAAGAGTGACATCAAAAGTACTAGATATTTATACCAGATGGAGGGAAAGAAATTGTGACTGGGGGCTTGAACACGATGGATGTGTCATGGCAGACGGTCACAGCTGCAAGGCAGAGCTTCTTTTCTGACTAACTGCTCCCTTGCATTTTTCAGTTGATTAATGAAAGCTACTCTACAGTAGAAAAATGTAAGAGCCAACCACTGTGCCTGCCATCTCTTGTGAGTTGGTATTTCGGTGTCTTGGTGCACAGCAGTGATGCAGCTTCTCACAGAGAGGAAGAACCCTTGTTTAAAACTGATTCTTGGTGGAGGTTGATATGGGAGTTTCCTAGCTTGGGAGTAAAGTTAAACTCTTTCTCTACTACCATAAGAAAGTATGTTAGCAACATCCCTAGCTGCAGTTAATGTTTCAGCAAAGAAAAATTCAGCTGCCACTACTGGAATTGAAATTTGAAAAAGCATTGATTTTCAGATAGGCAGGGTTTTTTTTTTTCTTCTTCATGAGGACATTTCAGCCAGGCTCTGTCATTTATATTAAAAGACAAATTTTCATATGAAAATCCAATTTCTTCATCCAAAAATTATGTATGTATGTGTTTCTTAAAAAAACCCACATACCTGCTACAGAAAAATTAATCAGTCCTGTATCTTCATTAGATAGATGTTGTTCTGTTAATTTTCAACTAAAGTTTTTAAGCTGGAGTTTCTGGATGACACTACTAATTCTTGTTTAAATGGATTATGAGGTGACATCACAAAAATGAAACTCGTTAAAATTACTCAAATCTTTGATTTTTTAGCATATTTCTCACACAAAGTGGCCTATAAACCTCCAGATTGTCTAATTGCCAGCTGATACAAGCCACCTGTGTACAGACTTGAATAACCCAGCAAAGCAGAACTGTTGCAGCATAACTTTTAGTGCTGGTCTGCAAGCCAAAAGGGTGAAACTTGTCCCATGTACTTAGTCCTTCACAAGTGTCTTCGAAGAGAGTGATATTTCATAGATCTTTTATTATATTCCAACTTGATCACAGGATTGCTCTGCTCATGAATATACAGCCAGACATAGGAATGTCCTCATTAATTGTGACATCTCCCTGACTGACATCTCCCTGCTGGACAGTAGTTAGGTAGTGTCTTTGGTGGGTCCTACAGCACTTGGAGTTTATGCTCCATTGTAAACCTGAAGCTAAGCACAAAATAAGGGCAAGATGTTAGAAGAGGAAAAGCTAGTCTGGAAAGAGAAGAGATAATATGATAAACCTCCTTTTCCATTTAGTGTTGAAGGAGGTGTTTGTGGTCTGTGGTAAAAAGTGTTTTGGGTTTCTGTGCACATTTAACAAAGTTTTTTCTCTGTATGAACATGTCACAGTCACAGCCCTGTATATTCATTGCAGAAGGGGGTAGAGAGCTACAAGCCCTACAATTTCCTTTCATAAAGAGCTGGCATTTGTGTGGTTTTGTCTGATGGAGGCCGTTGAATGGGGTCAATCTGCTGTTAAGGCGCTTGAGGCATTACTGCAAAGGTCAAAAGAAAGTCTGTTTTCCTTTTTGCTCCCATATGTGTGAAGCTGGCTCCCACATACTGTGCTGTAAAAGTGTTTTTAACATCTTACACCCAAAAATAAAAAACCCTGTTGCCTGTTTGCACTCTTTGTGTCAGATTACATGAAGGCGAGCTTTGCTTTCACTGTTGCCAGCCATAGATGTGCTGTGGTTAACATCGTGCCACACCTCAGCCAAAACGTGCTGTTCACAGGCAGACTGTTTTGGCATAGGCTTGTGATTTGCTTCCAGTTGCTTGCAGCTCTGGCAGTGGTCTGAAAAACTACAGCAAATAGGTGAAGATGAAAATGTTGCAAGGGTCATCCACAACCACAGGGTAAATGAGCTGTAACACATCCATGCCATGCCCCAAGCTGCTGGCAGACTCAGGCCTTCTCACAGCCCTCAGGAGCTACTGCATCTCGTCTGACTCACGGGCAAAATCAACTGCAGAGCCTGGTCCTGTGGAGCTTTTCTTAAAAGATACAGTATGGGACCAGAGTTGCAGAATTACAAAACAAAGCCAATTTGAATTACATATTTAAGACAGTGTATCTGAACTTGATTTACATACTTTACATTTTTCTCACTCATTCTTCTTCTACTTATCCCTTCTGGCTCAAGTAAATCCATATGCTGTGGAGCAAAACCTGCATGTTGATAGCCAGCCAGCCATCCTGAGCACTCTAGGACCTGATGTGGGGTGACTGACCGGTGAGAGAATGGAAGAAATGCTGACCCTTTTTGCAGTCTCTTTGGCTTTCACAGAAGTAGTGGGTACTTCAGCAGTGGAGCTTTAGAAGACTCAGGATTAGAACTGGATGAATAAAGAGTAAGGGTTCAAAATCTTGACCAACATCACAAGAATTACCCATCTCCTTTGCCTTGAAACGGTAAGACTTTCCATAAAATTTACATAAATATCATCAGAAAGTGTTCAGGTTGAATTTCACAGCATCTATTCAAGTTGTCATCTATGGTGATAAAAAAATTACTATTTCTTAAACTGCACTATTGTCAAACTGAATGAAACACCTTCATTCCCTGCTTTTTGGACAACAACAACTGGACAATAATCTTTAAGCCTTAGGCATTTCATAAATTTCCCATAAGCTTTCAATCTGATTTAGATTCAGTTCTTGCCTTTGCAGTTTGACATGTTAAAACTCAAAACATTTTCACTAAAAATCTGATATGAAAGTGATGCCTAGCAACTTTGCTTATTGTGGAAGAAGTAAAGCTTGAAATAAGCATTTCTGTGGAATTCACCTGGAAATGAAGTTATCTTCCCCAGAGATAAAACTCTTTTTACTTCTTTAAGTGCACACTTCAATTATTTTATTGTCTCTATCACAAGGAATACATAGCAACAAAACAAACCAACCTGTGCTTTGGTAATTCTCAAGGGAAAACAATTTCATCAAACATAAATTTTTCAAAACAAGTAACTCTACAAAATATACACCTCCCTGTAGTGATAATACGGGAGAAGAAAGTGAACTGAGAGATGTTACACACATCATTGAATGTTTTCCTACAAGTGACTTCTAAGGTGATCACTGAAGGATCTATACAGAACCTGGTGTTGGTATCCACAATGTACTGTTTCAAAGTATCTGTTTAATAGGTTTAAGTAGTGAATAAGTTTTCATAAACAATATCATGAAAAGTGGCTAAAGTAATATGATTAATGACAAATTACTCATTTAACGACTTGTAAAAGCTGGTTATGCTTAAGATTCTTGTTAAATCCTCCTAGCCTATCTGGCTGTGTAACAGTCTAATACAAAGGATACCTACAGTAAATTAAGATAATCTTTATAGTGTTAAGTACGATGGGTTCAGGGAATTCCAAAACATGAGAAAAATATTAATCAAAACCAGTTTAAATCATGCTCAGACTCAAAAGCCAGAGCTACTTTGTTAAATTTGAAAAACCTCAAATGCAGACTGAACCTGATGTCTCTTCCTTGAGTTTCAGTGGGTGAGTAATTTCATTTTACCACAACTGCCCTGAAAACGGAAGATATCAGTCTTGCTCTTTGCAGTGCCATGGTAATGTAGACGAATCCTGCCACAACAAATGAGCACCACTGAGAAGAGCTGCTAAACAGCTGCAGACCTTTAAATCCATTGATTCATTTTTAGGAGTATGTGACCTCTCAGAGTGCTAGACTCCACACATAGTACAGTGCTTCCTCACAAAGCCATCTTAGTAGATCAACAACAACTTCAGCAACATTCAGCTCACATGATTTCTCCAAAAAATTTTAAACCCAGGAAAAATAGTCAATCCGTTATGTTCAGCACTAAAATAATAGTCGTCGTTTTCACCTCAGAAACCATTTCTTGATTTTAGTGTTAAAAAATTCCATTTCTTCAAAGTTATCCCTACTTTCCTTTTTTGATGACAACCAAATGCTCCATTTCCCTCAGTACAGAGTTACCCAATTTCGCCTTTGCAATGCCAATGTTAATTGTCTCAATTCAAAGCACTTGAAATGCACTGTACCTATTCAGAAATGCAATTAAAAAATCAGACAAATAATAAGCCTCAACCTGAGGCTGGACGTAAGTTCGGCTATCATAGGGCACAAGTCAACTTTATGGTTATACTAAATCAAAAGTCATTTCAATAGTGGCGCTGCGCTCTCCAGCGTGCAGATGCAGAGTGGGAGACTATCACTGCATGTGTGCTCTGCCCTGCAAGGAGGAGAAGCTGGGAGTGCTTGCTTTGCTTATCCTTTCAGTCACTGCCACAAGGCAGAATCAGATAGGTTTATACCGCAGGGCAGGCACCAAATACTGAGACAGTGGCAGCACAGTGTTAGACACAGAAATAAAACTGTGGGTGGTCCTAAACCACTGTGACTATCTCACACTGTCTATTTCTTTCCCAGTTAGACATCTCACCTCGGTGTGGCCAGGAAATTCAGCTAGCTCAGCTTCACACAGCTGCTTACCAACAAGTCTTTTGTGTTGACATGAAATTCTGGCCACTTTTTCCACTTGCATTTCATATGTGCCTCAAGGCACAAACACATGAGATCTGCAGAAGTTGTCTGCAATCTTTTGGCTCTCTAAACCCTTTTTCTGCCATTTCAATTGCCTAGCAGCTCTGATGTGATCCTTCTTGCCAGGATTTCAGGGAAGCAATAGGCAACCTCTCACCTTGACTGCGAGGGAACTAATCCCAGTGCACCAGACCAGCCCAGTAGCTGCTGCAGATTTTGAGCCAAGGAAATGCTCCTCATATCTCATACAATATGTATAGTTTGGGTGGATATCAGACTCCCTCTTATTGTGATCCTTGCTGCAGCCACCAGCATGATTACTCAGCATGTTTGGTGAAGTTCTAGGAAGCTTATGAGTAATTTCCTTTACTGTTATTTGAGGACATTTGTCAGTCTGAGTTCATTCTCTGCAGAATATGGTGTGCACAGAACTGCCCTAAGTCAGAAGAGCACCTATCTGCAATGTAGACACAACTAGTTTAAGTCACCCAGATCAGCAAATTCCCACTTTGACTGGGTTGCTGCTTGTATGGGACTGCTTCTAGTTCTGATGATGTTCCCATTTAAGGATGTCTAGTCCTTGTTAACCCTATGTTGCATTGTCAGAAATAACGTGATTCCTTTGTGGGGGTTTGAATACCTCCTACTTTCCCATCAAAACCAGAGAGTTTATCAAATTGACAGTGTGAAAAGGAAGATTTAAATCTTTGCATTAATTAAGAAGTCAAGGACCAGTGAGGTTTACATGGTATAAACAAAACCAATTACTGAGAATGTGATAATGAGGCAATAATTTTTTGCCTTACACTTTGAATGGCAAAAAGTAAAAAACATTGGTCTTAACCACTTAACAGTTGTGTGGTAATTTGTGTGCTACCAGCACATGGAGAAAAGGTTTCAAGAATTGTGTATGTACAACAGCACTGGCTTTTATTGCATGCTATATTTTGAAAGAGACTTTTTCTTACCATGTACTTGCAGTACATTTTGTTTTCATTGACGTTCTAAGACAAAACAAAGCAACATATGTATCAGGACTTATCAGCAGTTGCTTAGGCTTTCATGGTCTATATTATTTAATAATCTCTGTATCTCTTTGTTGATTTTTTGAAACAGCTTTTTAGGACAGTTCAGTCTTTCAATAATTAGTTTGAAAATAAATGGAGCAGTGTTTCCTAGAAGTAGGTGGCACAGAAATCATTGCAGTGGGATTGGCGTCGTATGCAAGTGAAACATGACAAAGTGTTCTTTTCTGCACTGCACCACACAGAGTGTCTTGTATTGTATCTTCATTACCAGGTACATACACTGCCACAAAATGTCAAAGTCTATACTGCTTTAAGGCTGGATTTTGTTTGCTTACCTTAATGAGAATTTATTCTTATAGGAATTTAACTGGAATTTAATTATTTATGGGAAGGAATATGTTAATTTGTTTTCCAATGAGATTTATTACAGACATCAACTGGCTGCCTAGAATTATTTTACAAGCATTTCATCATTTTTTATTTGTTTTTTGGAGGGAAAGATTGATTTATTCTCCAGGCCATAGTGTTTGCTTCATTATTTATTTTTGTAGGAGGGAAGGAGTTTAAGACCTTCCTCCTTGGATGGTAGTGATAAAATTTTTAAGTTGTGTGACTTTCTGACTTTTTGCCCCTTAAGATCACTTATGGTCACAGAGGGATCAAAGTGATGCAGTGCCCTAGGACAAGAGAGGCAGATTTCAGCTGGGAAGCTCTTGGGTTTACATGGCAGCTGTGGCAGACACAAGGAAAATCTGGTGATGTGCTGCAAAGTGACTGGCTTTTGTAAACTGTTTGCTGGGCCATCTGTCTGCTTCAGTCTGCAAACACAGGAGTTGCACAGGGAAAATGAACCTAGCAGCACCTCAGTGAAACACCGTTCACTGCACCATTGATGGGGGGTGCATCATTTTCCAGCAATTCAACTTTGACAGACATTGATAGGATTAGTGATATCACTCCTGCGCTGGGGAAACCGAGAGCTGTCTCAGAGGAGTGCCAACCATATGTGTCTTAGGCAGAAGCAATGAAGAATTTAACTGTATTACATCCATGTGTGAGTGCTGGGTTCTCCCCATCCCACTGTCTTTGTCTGCCAGGCTCCCACAGGCAGAGTTCACACCTAAAGGCTATGCGTGCGTTTTCCACTCTTCAAACACGCAAACAGGAAGAAGCAAATTGTTGCTGAAGACTTTGGTGCAGAAGACGGCATTTGGGCTCTCACTCTTTGAACAGTCCACGTGAGAGCTCTCCCCAGCATCTCCCCCCTGCTTGTGAGAACACCAAGCCTGTGGGCGAGTTGCACCAGTGGTGTGAAAGATAGCAACAGACAGGAAAGGATAATTCAGCAGTTAGCAAGAAGGAGGTAACATCCCATCAGGCTTTCCAACTGTTGATTCTACCAGCTCAGCTAGATGAATCAAGTAACCTCTGGAGTTAAGAATGACTGAGTTATTCCATGAGCTGTCAGCCCCATTTGAATACACTGTGCTATTTAAGCGTGAACTATAGTATATCTCATTAAGTTGAAAGTACTGTTTTGATGTTAGCATATGGGATGGAGGGGGATTTTTAGGATTTTTGGCAGGGGATGTTGTTTGCAGCTTTTTGTTTTTAAAACTTGTTTTGGAAAAAAAAATTGGTCCAGAAATCAGTTTTCAAATTTGGAAATATCTAAGTAAACCATGTAAATGTCACCACAGGAGAAGCCCTATGGACTTGCAGCTAAATGTGAGCAAAGATCTGTCTGCCTACTACATTGAAACTTTCTCTTAAAGCTATTTAACTAGTAGGATTTTACAGTGAAAATCTTCTGTGACAATTAACCTCAAGAAGATTCCCACCCACTGCCACTTTTTTATTTCCTCACAGCTGTAGCAAATGTTTTGTGCTATTTATTCTAGGGAGCCTTGTTCCATCCTCTCCACAGCAGGAGCCTTATGTCAAACTTTCTTAGGTGCTATTTTTGGAATCACCTGTCCAATGATTCAGCAATAGATCTCAGCACAAGTCTTTGTAGGACCTTTTTCTTTTTTTCTGTTGTGATTTCTGGAAACAATTGTTCCTAGGAAAGAGTTGGTGTAAACACACGTCCCTTTTAAGAATTTTTCAACAGAGCTTCAGATTGCTCAACTACCATCTCACCATTTCTGAAATAATTAAACTTTTCATTTTAAAATTAAATCTTTAAAGCAATTTAATCCTGTCCTCCCCCCATTCCCACTCTAGACATTCAGATTTGGTTGTTGATTCAAATTCTGAAAATCTTTTTCTAGGTAAAATGCAGTCTAATCTGGCCAGTGCTACTTACAATTTACTGTGCCACCCAAGGCATGGAAACATAATTATTTTCAGAAAAGACCAGCTTTTCAAAGCATGGAGATAGTTTGCAAAGATAATATACATACTATCATATGTAATAAAATAAAGACAATGCAATATAAAGGTGATTGTTATTCTTGCATGTTAAATGACTAGGATTTTTATTTTTTGACTGTGATGAACTTCTTCAGGCTGAAGTACCTGTAGGAAAAATATACATAAAAAACTCTGTGTAAAATTTGAAGTCCCTAAACAGGCAGAATGTTGATAACAAACAATACATACATTACTTGGTTTCATAAAGATTTGAGGAGCTGTAAAATCTCATATAAACCCCAACAGTCCATGACACATTACAGGTTCAGAGTTTATAGCTGTGGCCCCAGCAGCACTTTTTGTTAATTCCACTCCAACTTTATCAATAATTCTGTCTGAACTACATGTACAAGTGCAAGATTCTTTGAAGTCTGGAGATAAAATTCAGCCAATCTATCTCTGGGCAAATTTCTGTCAACAAAAAGCCCTGTGGAGCTGATTTAAAGTCAATAGGAGCTTTTAATGAACAAGTGGCAGGGGGCACACAGGATCAGTTTGTGCCACCCTTGTCCTCATTGCACATTGCACAATACTGGGTTTGAGCAGTGGGCAGGAAGGAAAAGAAACAGATTACAAAGAACAGCCACCAAAAGGAGGGTTGGCATAAAAGGAAGAGAGAAAACTGCTAGTCTATCCCTGTTGTGGATAGCCATAACACATGAGCAGAATGCAGGGTTTTCTGTTACACTTTAATGTTAGACATCAGTGGATATTAAACATACCTATGGGAAAGAGACACATACTCAAGGCAGCTTCACATAGGTGAAGTGAGAATAAGCAAAACTGTCCACCAACTTCACTGCTAAATATGTTGAGCAGCATATTGTAAATGCTGCTGACATATTCAGGCAGGCTGAATGGTAATTACATCTTTGCTTTCTCTGAGCTTTGGTTTGTGTTTGTTTCTATCACAGCTGAAACTGAGCTAAAAGTGCTGCTGCAGACTGGGGGGCCGTGGTGTTTGCAATAGGAGTGATGGTGACACAATAGCCTAGAACTCCTCAAGCAAAGATGTGTGCATGTCATGGGCTGGATATGGCAGAGAGACGACTTCATCTATCACACAATTACCTCTAGGGTAGAAGAGGGGAGCCATTTAAAGGGACCTGACTACCCAATGACTAAGGACAAAAAAGAAAAGATTATCTACAGAACTGGAATTACGTAGTAAATGTTAGGTTTATAGTGGTTTATAATTTCATTCTGCTTCCACTTAAATCAGTTTGACTACTTCAACATGGACAGAATTAGGCCTGCTGTTATTTCTCAGTGGAAGTTTGATTAAGGTATGGCAGCTAATATCATATTGATTACAAAGAGCACTGCAGGAGCAGTAGAGAATACAAGCTGTCAAGCTCTTGAAATGGAAAGTTCTATCTACCAGCCCTCACTTGAAAGCCAGCCATGGGGTGTGAGTCCAGTGTGCTGCATCGCCACAGCCTGCTCTGCGTCGGGTTTCTGACCCTTCCTGACATCTGAAATCAATCAAGAAGGAAATTAAATGGTGCTAGATTATCTGTAAGACAACAGTTTAAGCATGCAAATTTGTAGAGGTCTGATGTGTCTCAGGAAAAAAGGATTGCTCCTTGACAGCTGGTCACTGAAAATTGTAAGTTTTAAAGCTATTATTTGTTGGATGTACTTACAGAATTACCAATGAGCTCAGAGTTGCAGCTAAAAATTCTGAGATGAAGCCTTGATGAAAAAGATACACAGTTTTCCAAAGATGTTGAGCCATTAAAACTAAAACTTCTGCTAGACAGGGTCATTTTCCATGGATTAGTGAGAGCATGCATTTGTCCAGAACAAGCCAAATTCAAGTCTCAATCTGAATCAGAAAAGGATTTTAACTTGCTATTTTCCCACAGATACATATGCAATTTCTGGCTACTTGCTACTTATAGCTTATTGAGGCAAGTAAGTCTTAAACTGTTGCATTCAAGTAATTATTTTGCATTCAGAACTGATTACTTTTTTGAGATATCTGTCAACCAATATGACTTTTCAAATTTTTCCTTAAAATCTTCTTGCAAAAGCTATAAAATATTTGAGAGTTGGATGTCAGCTTGTTTCCTGTGCCCCTGGACTGGCACATTGACCAATGCTGTCCCTTTGAAAGCAGGCCTTTTCCTACTTTCACAGCAGTCTAGGTTTTCATTTGGGTTTTTTGGTGTGTGGGGTTTTTTTGGTTGTTTTTTTTTTTTTTTTAATTTGGAGTGCCAAACACTTATCCACAGCACATTTCTACTCATGTGGTATTCCTCAACTGTTAATTCCACTATATCTTTGCCTATTCACAACTCATTATATAACATTAGTAACCTAAATCACATGGCACTGTTCCTACTCTTTGACTGGATGATGGTAAGTGCCCTACTGGGGCACCAATACCTTATTTGCAAATAAAATAAGTTGTCACTTAGTGAAAAGCCAAACATTTGTGTGGGCAGATGTCCATTAGCACAAATGTTCGTGGATTAATCACCAAAAGGGGTGTGAACACTTTTGAATAGAAAAGCAATTTAGAATTCATGCAAACATTTGTGAATAATTTCCCTAGCTTTTCTTTAGCTCGGAGAAGGTCTAATGTTTTGATGTGGAACTCAGTGATTATTTCAGTGCAAAATGGAGTATTAGAACTGAGACATGAATTCAAGTTTCACTGAGACATTTACAAGTAAATTTACTTCACTGTACTTTCAGGTTGTACTTTCTACCTTATTGATTGTGAGACGAAAGCATTTTATGAAGCAGGGCTGTTCACTGTACTGCATTGTAGCAGCTTGGTGCAGAAGTCAAGGACCATTCAGGGACTTGTTAAACTGATCAAATAATTTCTGTTTTCAAAACACCATGCTCTTTTAAATACTGTATGTTTTAGTGGTATATTCCAATTATTATCTGCAGATGGATGGATTTTGCACAGTACTTTATTAAGTGATCTCTTCCATTTTCAGCCACACTTAACATGCTTATCAAGCACGCGTTACCTCAAAGACATCATCTGTGTATCATTAAATGCAGCTTTGTAACAGAAGCTGAGACTTCTACCTGTGATTTATGGGCTACAGAAAATGTGACTTAAACATGAAGCCTTGTGGAAACAGGGCCTTTACACTTGCAAGACATAAAATATTACAAAGACCCTGCACATTAAAACTATTTTAGGAGTTGTTCATTGCTGATTAGATGGCTTGTTACAGGTGGTTCTCTCCCTACTGCAGCCAGAGAAAGTTAGAAATTGCTGCAGAGAATTTTAACAAAAGCAGATAAGCAAAAAAGCTGCTTGCTTGACTGTGAGCATCAGATAATGGAGCTTTGGGAAAACTTATATTTGTATTAGAGAAAACCATTTACTTGACCCCTCACACTAATATTTTGAAAGGCAGTTTGTGAGTATTAAGTGCTTGATCTTTGAAATAGCAAAGGTTTACTTAGAACTAAAGGTATAGCATTAGATGCCTAGCACTGGATATATGCTTTAAAAGAAAAAACACTGCAGTTATATTTTAAGTACATATCTTACTATAATAACATATCCATTAGTTATAAGCACCAGCAGTTGCTCAAGCACAGCTGTTTGCAATGATAACATATGACCTGACCTTCATAACAAATCCATGTAACTTAGAGAAGACCTAATGCAATGAACACAAATACAAATGAGAAAAGGAAGCACAAGGTCTGACCAATACCAAGAACATCCCTTTATATCATATTATTCTCTCTTTCTCTCTCCCCCTTTCCCCTGCCCCCATGATTTTAATAATTGAAAAATAAAGCAGAAGACTTTTTTTATAGAATCTCTGAAGTCCTGTTACATGCTCATCTTTCCGTTGCCCACAGGTATCATCAGCATGAACTTACCTAAATTTCCTCAACAATAAGGCACCCTGATAACCTGGCAATTTAAAAAGCTGACAATTTGTATTGCAGTTTATAAGTCTGGTCTTTTTTTCTTGGAAAAAAAAATGACACTTGCTAAAACAGAGATAGGAAACCATCAGTGAGAAAAAACAACATCCTAAAATACTCTCCTTAATTTCCATTATTGAGTTGAACATTTTGGATAATGATATAGGGAAAACTGCCCTGTGGAGAAAACATAGGAAACAGCTACATGACAAAAACGTTTGTGAAAATGAAGAAACAGCCTCTCTGACTCCTCAAGGTGCAGTTTGTGGATAGAAATGAATGAGAGAGAGTGAGATAAGGCATACCAGAATAGCCTTGTGAGGTGCAACTGCGACAGCTGGCCAAAAACACATTAAAGAAGAAACCAGGTTGTGGGATGTGACAGACATCTTCCACCCTCATGTTACTTTTGGCATAATGATTTTGTTTCTTAGTGGTGAAGCTCAGTTGTGATAAGATATATCCAGCAGCTATCATTCTGTCTGTATCCATTCCTCCTTCACCCCACCAAATCCCACTGTCAACAAAAAAAACCCATGACCTTCTTCACATCTGATTCTCTCCTGTGAGACTCCTATACGTGGTAGGAAAAGAACTATAGGAAGAAAAACTAACATGCACTTAAAAACCAAAACCTACAAAGCCATCTTGGGCTGGATGAAGAAACTCTCTATTGCTACAGACTGCAGTGCTACACACTGAGAGCAGGAAAAAGTTAGAAATCAAATATGATTGTTAGATTGTTACATTTTTAAACACTGACCTGCACAAAATGAGGAGTGGAAGAAAAAATGAGGTAAAATAGGGTAAGTATTTATAGGCTTTTAAAGCCTTACTGAATTGAAATATCACAGCCTAATTTATCTAGTTACCTAATAAGACACATTTTAGTAACCTAAGTGTTGCAGAACTTTCTCCCTATACCAGCAGCTGGCTTATCTGATACTAGTAAGAAGTGGGAGTTTTTGGGTTATCAATTGCCTGGTAAGAGCAGTGCAGCGGTGCTGTGGTGCCTGCAGAAAACACTGGGGCTATTTTTCCCTGAGGCTGAGGAGCAGCCTCTCTGGGCCATGCTCTGCAAGCCAACAGCCGCAGAGTATCAGGAGGAGCTGCAGCACAGTCAGCCCTCAGCTCCTGTAGGCAGCGCGCTCCTCCAAGGGTCCCCAGCCAGAGCCAGCTGGAAGCAGCTGAAATATTAGGATGGGAGCTTGTGCTTAGCAGTGCTGCTGGGTTAGGGCACAGGCACTGAACGAAACACAATCTGACTCTGACCGAGTACTGAAAACACGTGGTACTGCGAGTAAAATGAGCTAAGGAGATATTCTGACTGGAAAATCAGAGGAGATAAAAGCAGATAAAATACCATAGTGTAAACTGTTGAAAAATGTGGAGAACAACTGCAGATGTTTTAAACTATCCTGTGTGCTGAATCTGCTTGCAATGAATAGGGTCTGTGTAACATAGTATCTGCTAAGAACAGCTCCTGTGCATTATATTTTTTGCAATAGTTTTTAGGCCACAAAGGAGAAGGCATACAATGACTTTTCAAGTGAGTAATTGTCCTCATTTTGTTGCATCAATGACTAGTATGAGAATGTAATTTAGCAAAATTTTATCTGGGAAGCAAAATCTAGCACATTTCCAGGATCTCTCAGTGTTAAAAAGCAGCTTCTTTTACTAAACATGGTTAAGAAGCAGAATCATTGTTTGCAGGCAGCTCCTTCACTCTTTCTGATTTTAAGACAATTACTTGTATTTGCGAAATCTTACTCTACTCACGGAAGAGCAGAGGGAGACATTAGGGCTGCAGACAGCCAGGAAGAGCATTGCAAAGCCATGCTCTTGTGATCCACACGTTTCTTTGAATCCAGCTTGTGCATCTCCTTGAAAGAGTGAACTGCACAGAGCAGTAGTATGCAAAAGAGCTGGTTGTAAGTCTTCGGGGAATTACACAGAACACCACATAAATAGGTTAATCTGCCATCTGGATTCTTTCTAGAGGAAATTATTTTAGAGACTCGAGAGTAAGCTTTTATCTTGCAAACCAAGAGACAAAATGTTGATCCCTTCTGTATCCATGGGAAAAGATTTCCCCCATAGAAACTGTGCTAGGAATGAGAAGATTCGTTGGCATTAGCTGTGAGTGATGCTGTGTGGGCCCTCAGCCCAAAATCTGAACAGAAAATCTATCCCCAGCATCCAAGCTGGGCTGTGCATTGTTCTTACCTATATTTTATAAACATTTGGTATTTTGAGATGCATCTGTTAATTAGTGGGTGATATTCTAGTAGTAACAATGATTTACTGTACTATTTATATTTTTTTCCAATTTTCTCCTAAAGAAACTATTTACAGGGATTTTAAAAATTAATAAATATTATAATGTTTCATAAATTCTTCTGTGTGGGTCTATAACTGTGTAAAATGAATCATCGACTAATGCAAACAACGTTTCACAAACAAACCCTCTAATAGAGATGGATCCTTAAAATTTCCAGGGTAGCAGCTCACTATTTCAGCTCTGGAACTGGGCATTAAGACTAGTTATAGCATAACAGCCGCATTTTAAATCTTCAGATGCCTAATTGCTCTAATACTATTGAGATCTAACTGTCTAACTATTTTTAAAGAGCTGACTATATATAGTCAGACTCTTACTGTAGCACAGAAATTTTGGACTCAGTTAGCATTTCTCAAGTTGCATGAAAAATAGTAGCTACTTTGCTAAAGGGATCCTATCCCTGTCAGGCTCTGAGAATGTGGAGGCAGGAAGTATGTTTAATATTTCATTCAGTGTGTCCTTCTGGGGGAAGAAAAAAAAAGTGGTTCTCAGGATCTTTTGTGCAAGAAGATGGTGGTTGAGGTTACACTCCCACAGTTCATAGGAAGCTGGTGGGCGTAAATCATGCAGTTGTTTTCTGGCTTACTGCCATGGACAGACAGGTGGTTCTTTGCAGCCCTAAAAGACATGAGGAAGTTGCCTTACAATGATAAATATAGCTCATAGTTTCATTAACATTCCTTTACAAAAACTTCTTGGTGATGACCTGCATTAAAATTTAAGATTTTATTTGTGTATGTTTTGTGTTTGACTTTCTCATGAGGCAGCTGTAGAAGCAGTGTTGAAGATTCCAACACCTTTTAATAATACAGATGATGAGACAATTTAACCTATTTAGATCTTGCAAGGAAAGAAGAGTTTAAATTGAGAGATAAAGTTCTGATCCCTAATGAATCATGATCTAAAATCTTACTCTTAAATGATGGATTATCAAAGAGTTAAATGAGAGCTAGCTAAATTTTGCCTCTCCAGTAATTCTGGGATTATATTCTGCTCTATTCATTCTTGTTTTCCCCAAGGGAATTATCTGTCCTGCTGTTTTTTCAGCTAAAGATTTCCACCAAGCTCTTTTCTCACTATGGTAATGGTAGAAGGCACGATTGTCACTTTGTCCAAAATACACCCTCTTGGCTGTGAATTCCCACCCTTGGGCCCTCCTGTGCTGCTCCTTCAAATGGTGCAAGAGAGCCTCACTTCCTGGGGTTTTACAGTTGCAGGAAAATATGTGCTGGCAGCTTTTCCAATATCCAGACAAAAAATATCAACCACAGTTTGAAGTGTCTCAATTGTTTCTGCCTAGGCATATTGCCTTTCACTTGTTCCTGAGGATTGTATATCTGTGCTGTGTATTTACAATGAAGAACACGTGAGTGAAAATTAGTATGTGTGCAATTACCTGAACATGATTCAAGACTGTTACAGTACTGACTGTTGCAGATTTATTATTTACTGGTTAATTTGGTGAGACAGACAGGTGACATCATGATTTGACAGCAACTACACCACTTGACAGAATACTGAACCTTCAGAAGAGATAAGCCTTGTTCTCTTGCACAAATTATTCTTTTGACTACAAATATTAAAAATCAGTCAATAACAGGGAATACCAATTAATTATTAACTTCCCTTTTGGGGAAGCAAAAAAGCAGAAAAAAAATTAACAAATAACATGGTTTACCACTAATAGCAATGATTCTAGATGAAAGCAAGCTAACTGCTAACAGTGTTTCTATCTCAAAATTGAACAGTTTTTGCTGACATTTCAGTATTTAAGATCCCCAGATTGTACCAATGTAGAAATACCTTTACTCACTATTTACACTCTAAGGTATGTCTTGGCCTTAGCATATGTTTTGGACTGATCAACTGGTTCAAACCCTGTAACTTCACATAGATATTGTATGCAGATTTGCATACAATACTTCATACTTGCATACTTCAGATCTGACTTGCCATTGAGACCACTTCAAGTAGTCATTAATTACATTGGAATCAGAAGTTAAGCAGTGATGTCCCTTTGTTGCAAGTTATCAAACATCAGGGGAGAAGATAAGGTGGCCTTGGGAGAATTTTTCCTGCTCTTTTACAAATTATTTTATTTTCCTCTTTTGCTCTTTCCTGCAGAGACAACTGTTAGAAAAAGTTTTAATACAGGAGTTTCTGTTTCTTCTGTCATTGCTCATTTGAGCTGAGTGTCCACCAGCTCTACTACACACATAGACCAGCAGAAGCAATTGTCAGTTAGTTCTGAAGACAAGATAAGAAATAGTGGTGGCGTTTATGGTCTACCAGGAAATGGCACAATAGACCATAGAATTCCACCATTGTAAAGAGTTAAATAATGGTTAAAATAACAGGAAAAATATTAAAAGTCATTTGTTAATAGAAACTGTGTGAAGAAAAACAGTTAGTGAATTGATAATTTTAGAAGCTAGATCCCATAACTATATATATATATATATAAATGTATTCAGACATATTGAGAAATTATCAAGTTATTTAATATCCTGAGAACTTTCAGCACATTTCATTACTGTCAGTGTTGATTGAGTCAGTGCTGCTTCTGGCTTACAGTATTCTTAGCAAGCTAAAATCTGTTGTGTTTTCATGATATTTATGCAATGATAAAAAATCTGTGACTTAATGCAAAGTCTTTCTGTGAAGTTTCTTGCAGTCAAAAGGGGACACAGAGAAACTCCTTTCTATTAAGAGTTCTTTCCCTAGAAATACAGGGCCAATTACACATTTTATTTCATTGCCCAGAAGGCAGCCGAGAAAGAGTATGCTTTTCTGTTGAGTGTTAACAAAAAGCATAAAAACTAAGACATTTTTAAAGAGCTCACAACCTGAGTAAAAGGCAAAGCAGAGGGCTGGATATGGAGCTGTGGAAAGTCCAAAGGAAGAGTGGAACTAGTTGAATGTGAGGAGCAGAGGTCTCAGCATTAGCTGTGTCTCACCATTCCAAGACCTTGGTCTTAAATTAGGAACTCGCTGCTGCTAATGGGATACATGACTCTAATTCTGAGCCATCACTTAAGCATTTTTTTTAACTTCAGTACTTTTATGCTGTTATATTATTCACAATATAAATATTAAACAAAAGATTGGGGAGAACTGGCTACTTTAAACATTCTCCAATAGAAACCAGTTTTGTAACAAAGAGGGTATTAAAAATGAGATGCATAATAAATAAAATTATTTGATTTGTTAAGTATCAAACTCATTGCATTAGCAAGTACAAAACTTTGCTTGCATGCCAGTTAAAGCTGCTACAGGTATACTTTCTTTTTTGACAGTGGAGGTGCCCAAAAGATGCAAAACACTGCATCAGATTTTGCCAGTGTTTCACACTGTGGTCAGGAATTCTCTACCTTCCACTATAGTCAGTGAATATTACTAGTTCTAAGCCCCACCTTTGTTACTGTGTTGTCAAGAGCTAACAATATTTTAGAAAAAGTTATGTTAAGGAAACAAATTTGAGTCATATAAAACACTGTTTTTTCCCCTAGTCTGTAAGAAGTTCTCCTAAAACAAAATATTACTTGATTAAATTGCTACATAAATAATTCCCAAGTTAATTTTTGCAATTAATTTATTTTCTTGAGTAGATGACTGCAAATGGTACAAACAGGTATTTTTTAAATATGTTTTGGGGCATGGTGGTTTTTTATGGTGTTTTAACTTTTTAAAATAAGTGTAATACAAGTATTCTTGTATGGCATGAAGACTATTAATTAGCTTTCAGAATCAGAATTGCATTTACTGAGTATATATATATCAATATACTGGATTGCAAAATCCTCTAGCTGCTGTCTGTGTTACAGTGCTAAAATGAAGGACTGTCACTAAACTTGTAAGCTGAAATAATTGCCCACAACAGATACCCTAGATCAACAAAATGTACAAACATTTAAATATTAGAAGAAAGTGGGTTTTCTCAATTTTTCATGCTGTATACAAAAGTAGTATTGGACAACCTGAATTATGGCTTGCCTTGCACTTCAGAAGAAAGGCTGACAAACTCCTGTTGAATAGCCTCAGGACCTCTATTCTCAGACGGTTTTATTAAGACTTCTATACAGGGCTTTACATTGAATCTCTCTAACATTAAATGAGCAATCCTCAGAGGGCCTCAATTGTATTTAGGATTTATAAACTATACCTGCAACAATGTGAATGTTTGTATTTAAGGAACTGAGAGCGCAAAACACTTGGACAATAGTTTCCCAGAGTCTGCAAATGTGGATATACAATAGAAAATATATTTTTCTCATTTATAAACATCTGGACAAACTGGTATGCTGTCTAGATCCCACAGCAAATTAGGGTCTGATTTTTAATTAAGTTTGGCATGCATCAGAGGAGTACATATGTTCAGCACATGTTTTTACCTTATACATCTTTTGCTCCATTACCTACGCATTGTTCAAAATGAGTTCTGCTGCTGAATACAAACTGCCCAATTTGCTTTACTTGAAAAAATTTGCAAAATGAAAAATAATCCACATCTTTGACAAAATGGAGCCGTGATTTTTTTGGAAACAAAATCCATGGGCAGGGGAAAAAATTTCACTGAACTTTTACAATTATTAGAATTAATTGCCAAACCGCATGCACTTTCCAGATTTTGAAACTTCATAGACTGAATTCACCAAAAAGGTGTTAATTTCTACCTAATGTTTGAGGATGAATGCAGCTCTTCTCCAGTGAAACTGGAATAATTTTACTGTTTCTAATTAAGAATAAATAAATCATATTTTCATATAGTTCTGATGTGGGAAAGGCTTAGAAATGAAACCCTGAAGCTCATTGGCTTTGAGAATTGTGATCATAGGCACAATTACAGTGATACATTCTGCAGGAGAACTTTTGGACCTGAGCATTATGATCTTGAGTTGCAAAATGTAGGGGAATCATCACATGTCCTTACAATTAAGTCTAAAGTTCCTGCTGCAAAATTCCTGACCTGACTGTGCTCCCAGAGCACACCTGGACCTTCAGGACAGGACATCCCAGGACAGGACATCCCAGAGGACTGCACCAAGGCAGATGGGACATCATTTCCAGGACTGCTAAATATTACATCCTTCCAGGAGTAAATTCTGATTTGTCTGTAACCAAACGAGTCCCAAAAGACAGAACCATACTAGTTATTGCATATGTGAATATGCATATATTAGGCCCCAGAAAAGGAAACTGAGACATTGAAGACAAGCACCTACTGGCACCTTTCACTTCAAATATGTCGTCTTGCAATAGTCTCATAAACAAGATTTAAATGGGAAAGGTCTCTCAGAATAATACTTTATGAGTGAAGGTGAAGTCAGCTTGCCAGGGTTGCTTTGGAGATGAGGTAGTCCTGAAAGTAGATGTACTATTTTTGCTCTCCTCAGTCCTGCTGGTCTTAACCATGAGTCTACAGTCACAGCACAGCTGGTAGCTGGAGAAGCCTCCTTTACAGAGAACAGTCTCTTTTTCCCAGTTGTAACTCTTGTCCACTCAAATCCTGAGGAAAGTGAAAACAGTGGATTCTGTGGATTCTCAGCCCCAATCACATCCCATAACCTGAAGTGATAGTTCTTTGTTTCCAGGGGAAAAATACAAGGAGACATCTCATAACTTCATATTTTTGTTTGGCACTGCACAAACATAAAACTGGTCAGCACTTAAAGGTACACTTTCTGTGTACTTACATGGTTCCAAAGTTTGCATCTTTTGAAAGCATACAGAGCTTGATATGGAGCAGTTGTAGTTCTCTGCAGTTCCTTGTCCTTTACTGTTAACTCCTTCATGTAACAAGATAACCAGAAAGATTTGAAGATACCACGTGTTCCAAAAATAACATGCATTATGTGTTAGGTATAGAATTAATAAACATTTTCTCCTTTTCTCATTACCAGTTTCTTTTTGCACAAAATGAATGGATGTAAAGGCACTACAAACATTTTTTTTGTGTGTCCTTTTAACTGTTTTGGGAAACACAGCTGCTTTAGAGTCTCTTAGTATCACTGCATTTATGGTTCCAACACTCATTTAAGAAATAGATAGTTATTAGATTCTTTCAAAAATTCTCTTGATATTTCAGAAATCTATAATAGGAAAGCATAATTGATGCTCACAGTAACTGGTAAAAGATGAAGTAGTTGCATAATTGTTTCAAAATTTATGTATTTAATATTTTTATTATGACAAAGACTTAAAATAATAGGGTTTATTTCACCTTATGTTTCATTCATGAGGTTAATATATGTATTTACTTTTCAGAGAATGCAAGAATTACTGGTACAGAAGTGTTCCCCAGACATGCCACATTTTGAGTAAGCACTCATATAGTCAGGGAGGGGGGAGTCTGCTGCCTTTTTTTTTGTACTTTGTAGATTTTTCTGAGTCCCTAATGAATGCTGAAAATCCCTAACTCACAAGACTGTTGTGACGATTAATTAGTGAATGTTTGTAAGATGCTTTGAAGATGAAAGGTGAGATGTACATGCTAATAATTTATTATTACTTTCTTCCTAGTCTTGGACAAATTTGGTTGATGTGGAAGTGAGTGATTGATCTTGCTAAACAGAGGTATGCACAGTGGAGAAGGGCCTTTGCAAGACTCACATTAATAATTCTCCCTATGAATCTCAGCTCCATTCTGAGTCTCTCCATCTATTCTAACCCACTGCCCCTGCATGGCTTTGACAGTGCCCGTCAAACTAAATTGCTACTCTACTGCAGTCTCTGGGCCTGATCCAACAACCTATGAAATCAGAGAAGATTTTTCCATCACTTCCAGGGAACTGGGCAAAAGGTCAAAAATAGTCTTTTATACAGTATTTTGCAAAATAACGAAATGACAAAGCCTGTTTTCTGAAAACTGCCCATACTTGATTTCTGCATGGTTAGCTTGATACATACTGTCAGGTTTTGTCAGTTGTGTCAGATCATATTCATATCATATGTTTTCCTTTGTGCACAATAATATGATTCTTTGCAGGTCTGTTCAGCTGTGAATCTGCCGCTTTCTGCTGCATTAAATTATGTGCAATTTCAGCATCAGTATACTATATCACATAGGGCAAGACATTTTGGTGCTCAGGGCATGAGAGCTGTTTGGTTCCCACTCCAAGAGCACACCAAAAAGTCATCTTTGCAAGATGAAGGGTCTCAGCTCCCACTGCCACTCCCAATTCAGCAGAAGCTATAAGCTACAGCCAGCTGTCTCTTATATGTTTGTCTTTGCCAGCTGTACCTAAGAAATACCCTCATACTTGATGCTGTTCCCTTCAGCCTTCTCATTGTGAGGATGCACTGTGTGTAGTCACCAATGCAATGACCATGAAACCAGAGGTTTGCTTGGAATTGAGCTCTCTTTGACTTTATAGACCATTACAGTACAGAAAGAGGTATTAGATGTTTTATTTTGGGAATTAGGGATATAATTGTTTAAAAAGAGTCAATGGGTGTATGACATTTGTCAAGTACAGCAGAATAGCAAAATAGAATATTGAGGAAGAAAGAACATGTAGGAACTTTTTACTTGCAAGTAGCAGTTTACATCTATTCATGCTGTCAGTGTGCTGCAGACAAGTATCAAGCAGGAAGTAACAGATTCAGATAGCCGACAGTAAAGCTAGAACAGCTCAGACTGGAATAGAACCTGTGTTTTTCTTGGCAGTGGCAGTTATCCAAGGACTGTGATATATTCTGTATCACTTGGCATTTTAAAAGGCAGTTTAGATACTCTGTGTGTTTTTTCAAATGGGAGTGAACCCCAGGCATTCCTACAGCTGATGTGAAATGAGGAGTCAGGCTCTTTTCGCCATCAAATAATCCGGGAGTGCACAGAGTGAAGTGTAATGCATTGGGTTCATTCATTACTTGTGATGTCTATCAAGCAGAGGCAACAGGAGCAGGACACAGCTCAATAAATACCATTCCTCATGGACTATCACAACATGTCATGCTACTAAAAACAGAGGTAAAACAGAATCCTTTCTTTGGCAGTTTGTGAATTGGCTCAGCTGCGAACTGAATTTGTTTTCCTCCCAGTTTGGCATGGGTTACCTAGCTCTGTTTTGTAAGGGAAGACCACTATGACAAAAACCAAAAAATACAAAAACTAAAGTACAAAAACCAAAATAAACCAACAGGGAAACTGTTCTGCACTTACAGGTATGACATATTGCAACTATCTAGAGCTGTACTGGTGCTCTGAGAAGCACAGAATGTGTGGACCCAGATCAGTCCCCAAAGCAACTTTACTTTTTTTGTTGGTGACACCCAAAAGTCACACTAATGCTTTTGGGAGGTTCTAGAACTTTTGTTCTCAGACTATGGAGTATTAACTAAAAATCAGGCAGCAAGGGTGCTGTGTGCACTTAGAATGGTGGTTCTTACAAGAGAAATGTTTTCATTTACAGGTTTCTTGGCCTCTTTGTAAATCTGTTGTGTCCTGTGGGGATTTTGCATCATCAGACCAGGAAGTAAGGTAATTATTTTCAGTTAGTTTTGTGTTGCTTATTTGGTTTTGATGCTTCTGTCATTAAAGATACATAACAAGATCATGTTAACCCATTGAGATGTTTTAAAATAAAATGGAATGAATATGTTGGTAATGTTGATGCTGCACTTAGGGAACTTAATACACAGCCATGAAGTTGCTTGAAATCTCCCATCTATCTCAGTGAAAGCCTAAGTGCTGAAATGCAGGTAGAAGGCACTTAAAGCACCTCTATATCTCCACAGATCTGGTCCTTAATTTATAAGTACATTGCACAGTAAAATAGGATTAGCCTTCTTACAAGTTTCATTTGGTCTGTTACTGCTTTACAATTCAGTGCCCTCTCAGAACAGATACAAAAAGGCTACTCACAGGGTCTCCATATTCTCAGTGGCCGTTGTCACTGCCAGCATGCCCTTTCTACTTATTAGATTTTAAAGGTAATATTTTTTTGTCAGATCAGAAAGGTTGCTGTCTGCCATTAAAAAAAATGCCAATGGCATTGTTAGGCAAGTTTGTCCTCAAGTTGTATGCATTACCTGTTACAACTGTATTTTCAGTTTGAAGATATGACAACTGAAGAAAATAAGACTGCAAGAACTGAATAATATGTCTTCAATGCTCCTTAATCTAATTAATCTATTATTCTGAGGTACTGAGAAGGCACATGAATCTCAAAGCTTGAGCTTCTATGTATTCAGTGTTGAATTACTGCTAATCTGGAAAAAATTAATTATTGATGACAGGATAAGTATAGTGTGATAGACCAAACTTGCCCTTCAGACCACAAAAACTATGCCTCTCTAATCTAGCAACAGTTCTTAAACAAAATAATAAGTACTATCTAATTTAGTGAATACAATTACTGAAATAATTAGAAGTCCCAGTAAAGATACTACAAGATGCTTTAAAGGAAAGCTATAGTGTGCCAGGAGAAATATTGTGCTGCAGATTAAAAACCATTTTCAATCTATGCACATGGACATGCTGTGCAGGGGAAAGGCTCTGTGTGGGAGGAGTGTGGAGGAATGGAAAGACAAAAACTGAAAGAGATACATGCATAAGATGGCTGTTTCCATTTTTGTATAAACATGCAACAATTCACCTCAGAGGCTGAGAGCCTGCAAAACAGTCCCTAAATCTTCAGCAGAGCATCTGTACTAGAGATGGGTGGACACAGCCACTCTGAATCTGTGCTGCATTTACTAATTTATTACTACCTGCAACAGGTTTATGGCATGTTACTTTATAGCATATTACTTTTCCTAGAAGGTAAATTATAAAGGCAAAGCACATAGGACATGGCAACAGTATATGAAAAAATGTCAGTATATTTTATTGCATTGCTGGCAAATCTTCTGGTGAATCCAACTCGTGTTTATTCAGGTTGTGTCGTACGTGCGTTTGGATGATGGATAGATTCTCCCACCGGGTCCTACAGAAAACAAACAAAATACTCCACTAACTAAGGAACTGCATTTTACAGGGATTTAATGAATAAAAGGGAACAAGATGCAATTTCCCATCTCCTGATTTAATACTACAGAATGAACTCATCACAGCTCTATTTTTCTCCAGTGTCTGACTGGCTTTATCCCATGTACTGTAGATAAGTACTGCAAAACAGGACAAATGAAGGTACAAAGTGATATAGACCATGAGTTTACATCTTTCATATACATTAACATACTCCTGAAAGAAAAATGTAAACAACCAGTAAATGTTGTGATAATAACTGGAAAAAAATCAAAAGACTCTGTAACCCTTAAAATCGGACTATTAATTATATTAATGAGTTTATATGTTTATTCCATAAACATATACACTCATATGGAACAGTGTTGCCTACTAATATACACTTATATTAGTAGGCAACAGCGTCCAAAAGACACCGTGCTGTCCAGCCTTCCCTGGTACCCAAAGCAAAAGCATTTCCTGAAGAGCAGACAGATTTCATGAGATAATATTAATTTCATGTTTTCTTCTCACTGATTTCTTTTTGTCATATGTTTTTATCTTTGATATTTGCTTCTCTTCTATAACCATGTGATTGATAAATGATTATTAAATCCTGTATTTTAAGACTAGAGTAAGCTATATATCACAGAGAAGTTTTCTCATAGAGGCAGAAGATTAAAATGAAATACAGAAAAGAGAAAATACCAGACTGATCAAAGAATACTCCTCTAGTCATCTTTTTCACTCTGAGCGGTATTCAAAAAGGAGCTGAAAGCTGATAATAAACAACAGTTTAAAAAATAATCATTTTATTACTGACTTGAAGTAGAATGTTTCCAGAAACATTCACAAGTTTTTCTTAGAGTCATCATGGAAATAACTCCCAGGCAAGTTCCCATATAGTTAGTTATGACCAACATAGATCTTGACAGAAGTCCCTCAGGAGGTCAGTTGTAAAAAAGGATGTTTAGCTGACTCTTTTCTCATGGGGATCTATTTTAGGCGGAAGCTTAATTTAAAATTTTCTTGATTACTTCTTTCTTTACTAGATTCACCTCCTAGACTAATGTTAACATTCCTTGTTTATACATTTTAATTGAAGAAATTTTAAGTGTCTGATCTGTATCTGTTTCTGCTGATGGAAACAAGGAAAGTCTCGTTCATGTGAACCTAAACATGCTTATGTATTGATGTTAAACATATTATTTTATTCTTGTCAAGAGTACATCACAGATTTATGTTATGGATACATTTAAACTTTCATAAAGCTACCAACTGACTTCAGTGATTGCTTACAGTTGCATCTAACAAAAACAGTCTTTCTGAGACTTCTGAGGCAGGCCAAAATCTGCTTCTCATTTCTGTGCTTTGGCAGTGTCAACAACAGAAATTATATATTGTTTATTTTTATATGCAAATTTTTCTATTTTCACCATAAGCCTACTGTAAAGGCAGTAAATACCCATCCTTTGTGTCTGCCATTGACATTACAATGTTTTTTAAGAAGTGTGAACCTAAAACTTATGACAAAACAGAGATTCAATCTGATTTTGGTGACACGAGACCATTAAACGTAAATGAGGCATCTTTTATTCAGGAAAATTTTCAATGAACAGATCAGTCTCTTCCCAGGCCAAAGGAGGAGAGAGCAGTAAGTTCAGCACAAGTGCACAGAGTGCCTTTGAGTGAGGTATCTGGAAATGGCATCTGCAGCTGCTTTGGGAGGAGTAAATATTCCAGCCAGTGAGTGTGTGGCATCCTTCTCATTGCTCATAAAATGATGCAAATTACGTTATGTGACTTTATAATTCATATGTAAAGTCTGAAATTTTGACATCCCCAGTCACACATGAGATTTTTAGTAGTGTTTTACTTGAAGTATTTTTCTTTATCTTTTGGTGGAATTTATTTCTCTATTTTCACCCTGAAAAATATGTCTACCTATCCCTTTTTTACTGAGTTTACTGAGGTAAACTTTGCAGCAGCCGGTGTGCTCAATAAACTTCCATCAAAGTTAATATTTCTATTTGCACTTGTAAGCAGGCCCTAAGACTAGGGGCTTCAGAAGAGGTTTTTTCCAGGCATTTGCAATACTGTTAACAATTTATAAACCTTCTGGGGTTTCGTGGCAAACAGATCTTGCTCTGTTTTTAAATATTTCTGCTGTTTTTGTTGCTGTGAAAAAAAATTCAAAAAAATCAGAGGAAGCATCTCATTATCAAAAAGGGAAAATCTGAAACAAAATAAAGACCAAATACTGTCAAGTGGATAATGCAGGGAAAATGTTTCTCTGTTATTATCATGATATAAACTTATGCTTTGGAAAATGAAAGACAAAACAAAAATAAACAGAAAAAAAAATTTAGTTAGTTAAATTTGGTTTAGTTAGTATCCCTTGAAGTTACTTTATAATAAATAAATCTTAGCCATCTGATCCCTGGGAAGGGCCTTAGAATTTTCAGTTTGAACTTAAGCTTTCTTATACTGCAGAAATCCACTGAAAAACAAGGGCTGTCCAAACTGTGGAGACAACAATAACAATAATAATAGCAACAATAATAATAAAAATAAATTCTGATCCAAGGTTTGAATTAAAAGTTTAGGGAAACTATTTAAAAGAGCCCAGCTCAGGCTCTGTAGCTCTTGTCTTGGGTGAGAATAGCAAGTCTGCTCTTGGAGCTTAGGTCACACCAAATAATGTGTTATAGATGACAATCTCTCAGTCCAATTATAAAAAATAGAATCAGTCAGTTTTTATGCATTGTTATCACCTACAATGGCACTTCAAATAGGAACAATAAACCTACAAATAACTGGAGCATTTAATATCTGATTTGAATAATTTTGTAGATATTTATTATCTTCCAAAATTGTGTCCCTAATCATGGCAATTGATATTTACTTTCAAATGAATTTTTCATTAATGACTCCTGCCTTTTAGTCTCAATTTCCTACAGAAATTGTAATAGTAAATGCAAGTTTGTACAGAGGATATACCTTTTGCTCTTTTGTTAGTATAAGGCCGACATGCCAAGAATATCAACAGGGAACTGTCTCGTGACATCAACAGTGAGATCACACCTTTTTCATGTAGAAATACTTCACACTTGATTTAGTGATTTACCAGATGGAAGAATACATACTGAAATTTGAAATAATTCTGTAATGTCACTATTGTTTTAATGATATCACAATGCTCCCTAAGAAATATCGCCTGAGATGCAGTTCTACTAAGGAGAAGTGTAATTCTATATGCCAGCAAACATCTGATTTTCACGCTATATATGTCTGAATCTTTTTCCCCATGTGACAATGTGGGAGTCCTATAAAAGAAGAACTCCACTGTGTGTTATACCATATTAAAGATATGAGTGATATGAAGTGGAATTCTTAAAATAAGTTGCCTAGTTTCTTAAGGTATAAACTACTCAATATGACTATTGATAGTGTGTGCAAGCTATGAGTAAAGCAATATAAACTCTATTCAACTAGCTCTTAAAAAAAACCCCTGAACACTTTATTGCAATTCTTTTTCAGTAAAATGCACATCCTTATAATACAAAGCATTGATTAAATCACAATGTATTTCAAAAGTTTCCAGACTTTGTGAAGAGGTCAAGCTATGATTACATATCCTGTTAAGAGTTCCCATTCCCCTGAGTTTAGAGATCACTGCAGGTCACCCCATTCAGCCACAGTCTCTCATGCAACAATGAACAGTGTTGCTATTTTTGGGGAATTCTCTCATTTCTCTGTAAGCTGATTGGAGATGAAGTTGCCTTGTAAAATGATTACATGTTAGAGGTATAAAATAATAAATAGTAGTGCATGCTTTCCGGAAACATCCTCTTCTGATATTTCAGTACATTACTTTTAGGAGGATAGCCAAAATAATTCTTAAAAGCAAATTCTATTTTAAAAATAGTCTGTGACACAGAGCATTAGAATGACTTTGAAAACCATCAGTACAGTGACAGTAAAGTTGTATCTGTAATACCAGGAAGAGTAAATCTTACCTATTTCTAAAAATAGGCAGGATACTTTTTAACTCATTAATTTTAACACCTTTTCATCTGCTCTCAGGCTTTCAGGCAAACAGCCAAGTGAGTCAAAGGGCAGTCTTTCATGTCTCAGTTAAAATTCATGGCTTGTTTTCACACAAAAAGATTCATCTGAAGGTGGAATTTGAAGTCAGTTGTGTTACCTTAAATCCCAATGTGTGAATACTCTCGCTCAGAGTAAGCGATTTTAAACAGAGTAGAAAGGGATTCATGCGGTTTACATATTCATGTTACTTGGATTTTATCTCTCCAAATGTTCCCATATAAACATTTGGTCTTGGACTGTGTAGGGTCTGAAATAGCTTGGCACAGGCTTCACAATGACCATATTTGGGGAGGTGGGAATGATTTGAAATTGTACATGGTTCTTGAACAGCCTTGCAGGATTCATGTGATTTCCATTGGTTTTTGTTACAGTTTTCAATCCCAAAATTAATTTCATCCCATTTATTGTACACTGCCATCAGTTGCCACTGAAGGTAACCCAGCCTGCAAGTCAACAAAGACATTCATAGTTATCTGAAACTAGGGCTGTCCACAACATTTCTGAGACACATCTAAAGAGAGCTTTCCAGAAGTTACAGATCTGGGTCATAGGACCCCATAGATAGGAAAAACACGAGCAAACAAAAACCCAAGTCAGACTTGACAGTTTAATCATTCCTGCTTGCATGGTGTGGTTTGCAATCTTTTGTTTGGGAAAGAGATGCTCAGGTTTTTCAAGAACAATGTATGGAGTCACACAGTTCCTCAGTGGTGTAACTGTTCCATATAATTTCTGGTTATGCTGGACATCTTTGCTCATGAGAAGCTGCTTTTGCCAAGGACAATGGAGTATCCAAAACCCTTCTCTGGGAAGTTGTGAAAGTCACAGCATGTGCACTATTTCTGACAGAAATCAAAGAGAGGTCATGGAAACTTAAGTTTATAGAATTTTCACATTCTCATTGATACGTCTTGTCATTACCACAATATCTTCATCCCAATGTACCAAAATTTGCTTCCTTTTCACCTCTCTCCATACAATCTTTTGTTAAAAATGCTTGTACTATTATGTTCATTATTTATCTTAATCTTTTTTTGTGTCTGTTTCATAGCAGGGATTCACTTTCTAGATTTATTTAAATTCTTAAATGGTAAGGTGGAAAGGAATGCAGTCAAAACAAAACAAACTAGCTGTTTGTGATAATGTGGGAGTCCTCCTTTGTTAGCAGCCTACCTCCATTTTTTTTAATGAGAAAGGTGGGTTTTTTATTAAGATATTATATTGTTGCTGACAGTCAAGTACAGTACACTAAATATATGCTCTCAAGAAGCCGCAAATACTCCCCACCCCTTGGTTCATCTTCAGTCAGAGTAGTCTATGTCCAGAGTATTTGATTACTTCAGAATAGTTAATCCTAGCCTCCCTTTTAGAATACAAAGGAGAATAGGTGATTATTTCCTTCCAGCACATGTGTGTGAGTGCTTATTTCTGACCACTGTATCAGTTACATACTGGAGAAATCATGTGGGTGTTTCTCCAAAATACTACATAATGGTAATAATCCATACCATTTTCCTAGAAGCTAGGAAAGA
Organism: Entomyzon cyanotis; assembly: GCA_024500445.1. Lineage (NCBI taxonomy): Eukaryota > Metazoa > Chordata > Aves > Passeriformes > Meliphagidae > Entomyzon > Entomyzon cyanotis. Next base: position 13,093,676 of record JAKEPQ010001027.1, on the reverse strand, counting down.
AAGAAGAGCTATGGTTTTTTGCATTTTTCCACAAGAGCAAGAGTTGCTCTTCAAAAAATATTTTTTTTAGAGCAGAATTGCTTTCATATAAAGGTGTCTAGATGCTAGTGCAAAGGAGACCAAACAGGATTTAATGCAAAAGGACCAAAGCAGGGGAGGACAGGGATTCAAAGAAACAAAACATCAAAGCATCATCCCAGGCCTTCCTTTAATTTGGTGGCAGATTGTTAATACCTTTTTCTATGGAGCCCCACAAGGGCTTCCAGCACAAAATTTCTTCACAGCAAAACAGAAAATTTCAATAAATGAAGGATAAACTCAGTACGTAACATGTATGCCAGTACTGTCAACACAAGATTAAATACATGGCTATGAGGTCCCTCGTGCATTGCTGTTGAAACCAGAAAGAGTGGCACCTACCTTACTCCAAAAGAACTACTTTTTTCATCTGGACTCTCACATTTACTGCCTCCTCTTCCTGTTCAGTTAAACCACACCCAGCCAGTTAATTCCTTTTCAGTTTCTGTAACATTCTTGAACTTATAAATATTCAGGGAAAGCTGGTTTTTAGTCTCACTGTAGTATCCCGGGTTACTATCCTGAAATATTCCTCTTTTACTCCCCCTAATAAATGTGTGACAGGGACTGTGTTTGCTCTGCTTTGAAATGACGTGAAAGGAATAATGTCTTTCATGATACTGAAATGTCCTGGCTTTTCAAATTTGAATTGGAATGGGATCACAACAAAAGTTTGGTGATTAAATAAGGGCAGATACAAACCTCCTACCATAGCCTTCGTGTAAATCACTAGGTAAATCAGATTATTTCTTATGTTGAGATGTCATCTATTTATTTCTAGCAGATAAGGTGCATATGCTCCCTAACTCTGAACTTCAGAGCTGACCTGGGGAGGCTGCCTCCATAGAGAGGGCAGCTACGGTGAGTTAGTCATGTGCCAACTGGTAAAAGTTTATTTTAAAAAGTAATTGACAATGAAATTAGACATCAAGTAACACCTTCAAGTTTCTGGATGTCAAATAGACAAGCAGGGTGGTTATTTTGCAGGACATAATTCAATCTAGTGTTCAGCTAAGCCTAAATAACTCCATTGAGAAAATAAAATCACAGCAAAGATGTATTTTCTGTATTAAGTTGTAAGAGATTCAAGAGTTTAGCTGTAGAAGTGGCTCCCACAGCACCCATTTGTCCCTGATGATTATGTGATACAAGTTAAATACAAGGGGAAAACCAGGTTTTATGCTAAAACCAGGGAAACTCAGACCCTGCACATTTATCATCATGTAGCACTGACATTCCCTTATTGTACTGTGGAGATTAGAATGCAATTCCTCAAGACTCACATTTAAACAGCCACATAGTGGTTTCTGTTTATTTTTGTGGAGGTTGCGAGGCAAATAAGCATGGTACTATGGGAAAAGTCCTCAGGGAGCCCCATCAGTGGGAAAATGTTCTCCGGTCATAGCTGGGCTACTGTGAGTGTAGACGGAGCAATTCACTTTTCCTCAGTAGCAAGAAATAGCTGCTAGGAAAAAAAACCATTCCTTTGAACAATCTGGAGGGACTTTTTCTTTTCTCTGGCACAGAGGCTCCAAGTCTTACATGAGTACCCTGAAAGGTGTGTATTTTTCTGCTTCATGTGTGAGCTTGAGCTGTCCTGGTTTCCTGGGCTGAAATACTGTCAACCCAAGCATTGTGCTCTAGTCCTCCAGCCTGAACAGCCTCAAAACCGATTTGAATTGCACTGAAATGACTTTATAATCTCTGGGAGTATACTTTAAAAACATGCTAAGAGATGGAAAAGATGCAAACATGCTCACTCTCTAGAGAATATTACTAGTGTATCTCAAGCACAATTGTGCCTGTGTATCCTCAGTTTACTTTTTACAATTAAAGTCATTAACTGAAGTTAGCCAAAGAGCATTTGCAAGCAAAAAACCATAGTACATATATAAATTCTTCTTAAAATTAGTTTCAAGTGTGTTGAAGACCTAAATAATGCCTGGTGTAAACACACAGTTTTCTTCTCTCAGCCAAAATGTGGTGCTTCATTGCTGTAACCAATGAAAATGAAATTAATGGCCTCAGGAACATGATTTTAAAATAAAATGGATGTCCTCTTATGTTTATTTTGCTCAGTGCTATTTTTAAGGAACACACTGCCTTTCCTCAAAAATTCTAGGCAGGAAAATATATGTATTTGGGGTATGATAGACTAGACATCTTCCCAGAAGCATTTTAGGTGCAGTTTGTCACTTGCATACTTTACAACTCCATTGCATTGACAGGTGTAGTTGTGCCTTCCACGCGTGAAGATTTTGCCTTTCTTGCAAAGGAGTGCTTCCGTAGTCTTCCTAAGCGTGGACTTGATTGTTGGTAACTTCAAAGCCAAAGATACAGCAGGTATCTGACAAAGATCCCACATTGCTATTCATGATACCATATCCTGGCACCAGAAGAGGTACTAGCTTAAGTGGATAGCAAAATTAACTTCCAAAAGTGAAAATAGTGTACAGCATTCCTGTTTTAAAGGAACTAGTGATGAGCTGTCTTCTTAAAAAATTCTATTCAAATGGGGATATTGAATTTTAAATATTATTAACAGTGACCAACCTCACAGCTTCTCCAGAGATTTACAAAATTCTTTCTTGATTTCATAATTAAGCTGAACTAACATCACTAGGATTGAATCTCTACCACACATGGTGGAAAGTGTCCTTAAAAGAATGTATCAGTAATTACATGTCTAATATGTCTTTCAAAAAAAGACTTCAGTAAAAAACTTCTTACACATATTGTCCTTTGTACTGGGGCATGTTCCTTCTCATATAAAGTCATTCACCTTCTTAAGTGTTTCATGAGCAGGATTTGAATGTCCACGATAATGCTGCAATGAATTTTACTTCTTGCAATAATTGAATTATTTGCATATAATCAAACTATACTTTCATTATGTATATATATATAAAGAATATTTGCCATGTGTTAACATTTGTTATTGGATTGGCTGCTGGTAGTTGACACAACAGGTGGCTATGTCATTTTATGTCACTCTTCTATATTAATAGCCTAGAAAGTCATTGTTCATGTTGAAAAATGCACAGACTTAAAAACAATTGCTATTTCAACCCTAGAGGAGGTTCCATGAGTACCCTACATTTAGCAGTCAGCTAATAGAATCAGTGTATCACTTAATGGCTATGAACAACTGAGAATGTCAGGTCATGAAGTGCTGATGAGGATTCTCCCTGTCAAGTACAATGATGTTATGGCAACATGAAACTGCTGACTGCATAATCAAGCTCTTACCTTCAAACCAAGCCATTGATATTGTAAATTTTAAGAGTGTCTGTAAAAGAAATATTTTTAAAATGCCATGAAGTATCCAAGTTGCTTCATTTCATACAGTTGTGCAGAGATTTTTAGCTTTCTTTTTCCTCTCTCTTTCATGTGTTTACCAAACTGTTACAAAACATATGCACTATTTTTGAGGAAAAATAACACAAGCCAAGCAGAAGGATCTATTCATGATCAGAATGCAATGGCCTTCATTATATTCCAGTTTGCTTATAAGTGACTGATCGAGAGTTAGCAGATGGTGTTTTCTTTCACCCCTTTGCCTTCCTTTTATTTAATTACTCCAACTTAGTTTATGTGCTGGCTCCATAGTGCCTAATAAGCATGTATATTTGTAAGATCATCACTTCTATGATTTCCAAATTCATCAGTGCTTAACCTCTCCTCACTGAACTGTCTTAGATTGTGTATTTAAGCTATACGTCTGAGACCAGACCAGTCTGACCTCTTACACTTTATGTTGCTCTTTGATGTATTTCCATCAAATAAACAACCTAGCATCCCCCTAGGAAACTGTAGGACCTGTGGAAAATCAGTCTGGTAAGTAATGTATTATACTTAAGTGTCCTTCCAAGCAGCAGCAGCTGCAGTCAGTAGTGGCAGTGGGGCTCTGCAGGCTGCATCACTAGGCTGTCAGGGATCTCCTGGCTCTCAGAGGGCAGTTTTCTCAGGGCTGATACATGGCCAGGCAGAAAGAAAGCTTGCACATGCAATGCTCTGGAGCTCTGCAGAGAGAACACTGCCTCTGTTTGGCATGGTGATTGAAACACACACTGTTATTCATAAAGAACAACAATCCCACTGCTACTCAGATGACAATTCTTTCTTCTTCCACAGACTCTAATTTTATCCCAACTCCAAGCACTACATCTCTGTTAAGGTTTATGGTGGGCCCTGACTCTCATCTGATGATGTTTCTTTACCTCTGAAGTTAGCTCTGTTTCAAACCCAAATATTTCTCACAGCTAGGACCTCAGCAACCCTTTCTACCACTGGTCCTGGTGTTTTCACATCACCTGGTGAATTTGGTCCTGGTGGATTCAAATCAAGTTGTGACTTCTAAAAGCCCTCCCTTGTCCACAGCCTGACAGAGCACAGTTCAAGGGGAATCTGAGAGTAGAGATCTCCCTTTTGCAGAAAGCCACAACGCAATTCACTCATGGTTGAGAAGATTGAGACTGGGAAGACATGAAGGGCATGGGAAAAATAGAACCCGCTTCAATTTGGTTTTTCCTCAGTGAAAACTCAATAAAGGAAGACTCTTCAGACAGGAACATATACAACTCCTAGGGCCTGCGTGGGCTAGAGGCCCAGCCACATCTCACTTCTCCCCTGTCTGCTGCCTCCAGTGCAGTCTGGCACATCTGGATGTGCAGCCATTAAAGGAAGAGGTTTTGTCTCCCCAAATTGCTTTAAGTTTACCATTGTGTCTTTTTAACAGAATTTCCACAGGATCAGAGATTCAGCTACAAGTGCATTTTAAAGCATCAGCAAACATTATACTGACATAATAAGTTTTTCCAAATACTAGGGAGAATTCAGAACTAGCACACCCACAGCACATACATTTTGAAGAAATTACATTTGCCAAATGATATGCTAGAGGACATCAAAGACTCAACTAAACTGCGCCTTTGTATCAAACCAAAATCAAGAGATTATTTTATCTTCTTCTTAGATATGTTTTACCTCTCATATATGTAGCACAAGTGAATTAAGCAATATAGAAACTGTGGATATAGAAACAAACATTTATACAAATGTTTGTCTATATGTGGCATACATTATTTATATCCACTACAAATGTCCAGCCAATAAATTCTGCTTGTTTTCATTTAAGGTGCAGATTCCTGGAATTAGCCAAGTCACTTCAGCAGCAATATTTTAATCTGTTCCAGCTATTCTGAACTTCTAGAATATTTAGAACTTTATTCTTCTGATTTGCAGCTTAGATGGCTGAGCATGACATCAGTTTATTTTCCTCCTATTGATGCTTTAGGCATCTGAACCTCACTAGACAGAAAAAACAGGTTTTCTTTTTTTCCTCCTGACTTCATGCTACTTCTGAGCTAAAGAAAAGAATAATAAAGATGGTGGTTTATAAATGGCTGATACAAGACCAAACTCCAATCCCTGTGAGAACCCCAGATGCTCCAGTAAACTGGATTTCTGGATTATTTCCACCTCAACAGGGGTATCATGTCCCCAAATAGAATCCATGATCTGGTTCATCATGGTTAAAGATGGAGTTTTAGGTCTTTTGGCTGGTTTATTCATGACACAGTCACTCCAAGCCCTTTGGATAAGCATTTCACACAGTGGGTGTGAGGTTCAGCTCTAAGGACAGCGTTACACTGCATTAATCCAATGACTTTAATACCTATACTCCTACTATCTTACAGCGATGTAGCTGAGAGTGAATCAGGCTGAAGATTTTGAGTATAGGTGATTCTGCTATTTTTATGAGGCCCTGCAGGCTCTAATTCTTTGCACCATGTGGGAGCCTTCCATGAATACAGAGTGCCATCTGTGCTTGGGTCTCATTCCTTAAAGAAACATTTAGCTTTCTATTCATCCTTTCTGCATTCCTGGGGCTGAGCAGTGTGTGAGTGTGTTACCCCTTCCTCCCTTGTGTCACTGGAGTTTATTGATCAGCCTCAGGACTAAAAACACAGCAGAGAGCCCTGCTGTTTCCAGTAGCTGTTGCCTATCTTTTGAAGCAGAGATAAATGTTTGAACCATAATGTATTCTTTCGACACAGGAGTATTAAACTATTGTGAAAAATAAATGCAAGAGATTCTCAAACCGGGAGGCGAAAAGGCATTGGTGCATCAGAAAGCTTGCACACCGAGCCTTTTGCTTCAGCTCTTGCAGCCTGAGCCTCTTGTATCTCTGACTAATTCTCTCCCTGTTCACCACAGGAATACTAATTGCCAGATGAAGCTCTTTGTTCAGCTAATGCTCTAATTGTTGCTTAGAAGAGGAATTGTCTCTTGCAATCATTTATTCCTAAGAAAACTTGAAACTTTATTTCTGTGGTTGGTCCAGACAGCTCAGAGTTACTGAAATTACAAGACCAGAGTCACTAGGTCAAAAAAACCCAAAACAAACCAAACCAAAAAACCCCAACCACATTCTTTCTGTAGCAGGTTGTTCAAATCCAGATGCCTAACATTTTACTTTACATCATAAGTGACAACATTCAGTACCTTGGTGTCACTCTACTGTGACACCAAAACCACAAGACATCTGGAGTTTCAGTGTGAATGAGAATCCATGGAGTTCAGATTTGCATCACAGCCATGTTTGGCTCATCAGCAATAAATGATGGGAGCTTATAAAAACTACCTGAAAACAAGAAACATTAAAACAGAGAGACGCAATCTAAATGTAGGTAAACTTTTGAATGGAATAACTCTTTGTGCTGCCTATGTTGTGATTTATATCCATCTAGTCTGTACTTGAATGGAAAAATTTAAAAGAGCTCTTTGATGGGCATGGCTGCATAATTTTTCTGCAGCACTCTAAGAACCAGAACAGTAAGTTAAACTTCTCCATCTTTTTCAATGATTTGATTTGTGATATTCCACATGAGCCCAAGAACACACAGTAGTACACACACACAAACACACACACACACACACACACACATACACCTGGGCTAATAAATGAATAAGATAATTTAAAAAAAAGTACTAGTTTTTCATGTAAAAGCCTGCAAATATGTAAGAGAGAACAGAATAAAAATAGCAGAGATATGTATCACTACTACCACTATTGATCTGTTTACATCAATAAACTGATGTTATATTAAATGTAAAAATAAATCCAATCCAAAAGACATAATCACATAAATAACTAAGAATTCAGAGACTTTTTTTGTCCCTAAAGGCACCTCTTGGGCATCTTTCATACCTTACAGAGGACTCCTTAGTGCATACTCTGCTGACTGTGATCTCATGCATAATGGCTATGCTGTGTCACCCATTTATCAAACCTAAAGTGTTCTAATGAAAAGCAGGATTTCTTAAGATTGTCGTTAGCATAAAATAAAACCAGAAAAGTATACGTGTATATATATTTATATTAAAAAAAAAAATATATACATCCTACTAATGTATTGGATAACGCATCTTAAAGCTAGTCACAGTACAAAATAAAAATCCTACAAATTTCTTTACAGAAATGTTTCTTCCTCTCTGACCTACCAAATTTTTGAGCATTACGCTGATCTGATTTCCTTTTTCATGACTCTTCAAAGCTTGATTGCACCTTTAACTTTCTTTTATGTGGTGAGATTTCTTATGATCTCCTGTAACTCCTGTGGTCTCATCCCAGATTTGCTCAGTGTGTGACTCAGTTTGTGGCTGTATCACCTTTGCTTCTTAATAACCCAGCGCGAATGTTGCAGCCACTCGTTTCCAAATGTGAAACTGCAAGCACTCACCATACTGGGGGAACGAAGGAGGCGGCTGAGGAAGAAACCCTGTAGGGACAGCAATCATCATGTTTCTAATTGCTTGCTGTCCCTGATCAAGAGTGTTAGAGAATTTGTTACTTTTAATACTAATTCTGCTCTTTATGAAGTACAAATTACTGATTAATGAACACCAATCTGTTCCAGCTACATCCTACACCCCATATGGCATATAAAAAAACCTCTTAAAAAAAACAGTTATAAAAAGAGATCTACTAAACCATAGTCCAGTGCATGACTAAAGTAGGGGATTTATCTAGAATCTCATGACTTATTACATTATTCAAAATAGTTTTAAAAGTGACTAACAAGGATTCAGATGCTTCTTTGGGAGACTGCATCATTCCCCAAAAATTACATTAGCAAATTTTCACAGATATTTAAGGCAATTAGTTTTCCTTTCTAGTAGACACTGGTACTGAGTCTAGCAAGAACAACAGATAAGATCTACAAGAAGTCTTCTACATAAGCCAAAAAATCCCTGAGCTGAAAATAATTTAACAAATAAGGAGAATGGTATTTTCTAAAGTTGTCACTGATCATGGGGTCACATTAGATCATAGAATCATAGAATACTAGAATGGTTTGTGTTGGAAGAGACTTTAAAAGATTATCTAGTCCCAAACCCTCCTGCCATGAGCAGGGACACTGTCCACTAGCCTAGGTTGCTCAAAACCCTCCAATGTAACAAAAAGCCAGGGATTCATCCAATAATTCAAACCCGACACAATGGTTAAACTTGTTTTCATAGAATAGGAGCAAATATGACTGTTAACAGAGACTAAATTAGCTTTGCATAAAATATACCCAGAGCAGATTAAATCAGCATGTAAAAGTGTACAGAGTATAAACCTTGTATACATTCAGTCTTGCTCGTGCCAAAATCCAATTCCAAGTAAAGGAAAGTTAGTGGAAATTCATCTTCAAAGATTATTGGATATTAAAGGCTGCATAAAGGGTAGAGTTTTTGGGGTAGTATTCGCTTACCTATACTCTAGGACTTTGACTGTGGTTTATGGTGTTTGGTCTGTTTGTTTTTTCAGAGAACACAGGGTCACTATACTGAAGTGTTTTCCTGTCATGCAGAAAGAACCCTTAAAATCAATGATAATTTTCTCTCTTTTCATGATTTATTTGATTTTAAAAATTATATCTACAGACACATATTCCATAGTTGTTACCTTTTCTATGAGATTTGAAAGACCTTCAGGTGATATATAGATCATGTACGACTTATGCCGGACAGGGGACATAAGGTACTTATCAAAATTCATCCCTGCTATTGCATGTCCTTTTATTTCTGTCCACTATAGCGAAAAGCTTTGTATGCCCTTCCAGTAAAGGACGCAAGGCTGGCTAGCAGTCAGTGTGACAGAAGGAAAGCAGTGCAGCAGAAAATTGGATAACAGGATAAAAAACACAAGGACCACAGGAAGCCCATCAAAACTGCCTCCTCTTGTCAAAAACCAGACAAGTGACAAGTACAAATATAAAGTATTATCCACAATTCAGTATTTCTAATGATATCACAATTACCGTCCTGCTTCCTATAGGCAACCACTTAACTTTTTAGGCTTGACCTTACAATCGCAAACCAAATGTGGTGTGACAAAACAAATCTGTGGAAGAATTGTTCACAGTCGGACATCTGACTATACAGTCCCAAGCTAACTTTTATTTAGCTATTTTCCCTTAGAAAAAAGTGTTTAAAGAGTACTGCTCAGTCACTGATCTAAAAAACATGTTGACTTAAGACCGTGTACATATTTAGCGATTCCAGATCGTGCATCAGAGTCAGGCAATTTAAATTGTCTGCCAACAGTTCAAGACTGTGGCTAATTCATTACTCACACATCTCTAGTTGGAGGAGTAATTTAAACTCATGTGTGTCATATTAATTGTAATCTTGTTTCAAAGTGACAAGATAAATTTCTCAAGGTACATAATATATTATGGACATAGGTCAAAACAAATGAGTGTCTAAAACAGATTAACACTAAATACATGCAATATGTCATGTTTGTAAATTAAGAAAGGATAAATTACATTAACATTTAACAGATTGTTCATTATACTTCATCTATGCTTAGGCTTAAAACCACTAACAGACACTTCTCGTGCATATAAGGTCTTTTTAAACAATTCACATGGAGTATATAGGATTGCATACTAGGGATAGGGAAGCATCAGTTCCCAGATCTTACAAAGAACAGAACACAGTGCTAAAGGATAAACCAAACTGGCATCCTGATTGGAGTTTCCTTGATTTATTCTTAGAATAGTAAGAGTGTCAAAGAAAAATTCAAACATTTTTCCCTGGTTTTTTCCTTCCTTCCTGTTACAAGATAAGTTAAACATGTTGGAGACAAGTGGTTTAATTTAAAAGCAGTCTTGGAGCTTTTCCTAACAAGGAAAACTTTGAGCTGCTTCACCAGTTCAAGCACCTGAGCAATTCACTGTCCTTGGTCTTGCAGAGATCTCTGTGTTCTGCATGCGCAACAGCAGTGTCACGTGGGAGCAAGGAGCCCCAGGACATCACTGCCTCAAGTTCCCTCCACATGCAAACCCTTTGCCAGGTTCAGAAACTCACAGCAGTGGCTTTGAAAGTGCTTCTAGGGAGAGCTAACACAAGGAAATAAATAGAACTGCTCCCGTGACTGTAGAATTTGACCCATCAAAGACTGTTTATTCATATTTATATTGTCACAAACATGTAAAAAGGAAAGGACACGTTTCTATATTCACTAATATTCAGAAATGGGATCTTTTGTAAAAAGCTGTATGTGTGATATATGTATCTGATATATGGATTCATCCTTTTTGAAACCTGCATAGGATATATAATAGCAAAGTTGATTCCAAAGAAACCTGGATTAGGAGTCCAGTCTCCACAGAATTAATCAGACAAAAAGAGAAAGAAAAGCACTTATTATATCACAGTAAATAAGTATTTAGTATAATTATATCTACACTAAAATATCTAGTTTTGTTACCAGCATTTCTCACCAAAATCTACATATAGACCAGGATCTTCTACACTTTCTAAAGCAAGTATGATCCTATTGAGTCAATTAAACTGTCTGTAGAGCTAACAATAAATAAGTAGGAAGCCTTAATACAACTCATTTAAAGCAGTTTACTAAAAACAATAAACATTTCAGGTTGAAATCACTGATCATGCTGATTTTATCAGATGAACTGTGGGGGTTTTCCCCTTATCATGTAAGGATTCCATTGATAGACTGAATAATAATAAAAGGATTGACTTAATTCCAGATGACATTTTAATTCATTTAATTTTAGTCACTCTGGTGATAACGCTGTAACACTGCTTTCAAATAAAGAAAATCTGCTGAGAATTATGTGCTGAATGGAGGCTTTTCCATCACTAACTCATGATATCATATATCTATTTATTTCTGCAGAAAACTGCTGTAGCCTCATACTCTTTAATTACTGCCATTTATAGGTAATAATTTAAATTTCATTGCTTTTGCCATGTAAATGTCATTCCTTGTCTAAATAAGGTCAGCCATTTAGACATATTTGTTTTGATATACGTGTCTTCTATATTTCATTTCACTGTATTTCATCTCCTCTTAAGACATCATGATGCTTCTCACCCTGCTTTACTCCCCACCCTGACATTTGTCAGTAGGATGGCTGTGTTGTTAACACAATTCATGTATCAGTCACTGCTCACTGTCATCTCCTGTTATTTCCAACCCCCTTTCTTTAAAAATCTACCAATTTCCATAGAAATGTACAAATGCTAATCAGAGCCAGCAACAACTCTGACTGTGGGATAAAGGAATGAAGGAACAGAAATATGTGGGATAAATCAGACTTCATTGCTTACTAATGCAGATGTCAGTACATGTGGGTGAACAACTTTTCCTTACTTGCAGACCTTGTTTTTATCCAGTGGTAAAATCAGAAGCAAAGCTGAAGTCTTTGCTGCTGCTATATGTTCAACATGGGCAACTGCCATTCAATAAGATGGGCAGTCACCTCAGTGTGAACAAGGCCAATGGAATAGTGTCTCAAGATGCAAAAGGAGCAAATGTGTGGATAAAAATGTGACCCAAGGCATACCCTCCAGGAAGTTTTAGTATAAATTACAGGAAAATTTAACATTTTGATGGTTTTAGGCAGGATTTTCCAGTTTTTTCCCATGTTCTCTGGTTGGGTAGTGAGATGTGTGGAAACAAAACCTGTGTACATTGTTTTATTACTTAAAAAACTCATCTATCAAGTGTTTCATGTTATAAGTGATACTTCAGTGGCATAGTCTTCTCCCTCATTATTGCTGTAAGGGCTCAGAAGAAAGGATAACAAAAGGTCAGTGCCTTTAACAGCAGGGAAATTTTTTGCACTTTAAAAAATAATTTGCAGTCATCAAAATTTTCAGTTGAGTACCTTTCTCAAACCTGCTGAAATAAATGGAGGTTTTGTACTCTGTTTAAATGGGCAGAGAACAGGGGTCAGAGACACTGTCTGCATCTATAATGACAACATGTGCAACTTTTCTCCCCCCAAGAAATTCTTAGATCTTGTCATTTTGAAGGCAGAGAAGCCATTTTTCTTGTTTGTTGGTTTTAGAAAATTTTGAACTACACTGAGCAGATGCTAAAACAGATGGACACTGTCTTTTGGAAAAGTGGGAAAAATATCTGATTATAAAATGTCATGCTATTGTTTCTTCTTAATTTTTCCAGCTGAATAAGCTTTGAAAGCTCTTTTCTTTATGTCATAATTGAAAGTATAAATGCGGACACTACTTTAGTCAATATTACATAAGCGGTTAGGTCCTGGCCCTGCTCCACTAATCCTTTTCTAAAGAGTGATTCCATGTTGGGTAGCCCCAGTCTCTGTTTTCTCCTGGGGAAAAGCATTTCAGGGTGAAAATCACAGCGGACTGTAGCTGAAGTCAGAGCAACCTCAAATGGGCAGGAAGACCTGTGGAGACTGCAAACCCTGCCCTGACAGGGGATAGTGGCAACAACCTCTCAGGCTGATGACTTTGTTATATTTGATTCTTTCACCACCTGGGATACAAGTCTTTGTGGGAACCCAGCAGGACTGGGAGAAGGAAAAAAGACATGCTACTCCTCACTTGATGATATCTTTCCTGACTACTGCTCACCCAGGGACTGGAGGTGCTCTTGCTCTTCCTAAAAGCTTCCCTAAAGACTCCACACGCCTTTTGTCCCCGCCCTGCATCAGTCAAACTGCTTGCCATTCAAAATTGGTGCGTGGGGACATCTTTGTTGCTTGCATACAGCTGTTTCATCTGTAAATGTAATCAGCTTGAAAGCAAATTTCTGTTGGTCACTAATCTGACTTGTATCACAGCCAAAAGAGTCTCCCAGTATTGGAGTTGCATGATAGAGGTCGGTGCATGGAGGGGTTACACAGTGTGAACAGAGCACAAGGGCAAAAAAATGAGGGCTTTGATCTGATTGTTCCTCTTCCATAGATGACTCATCTCTCCATGTTTTGTCTGTAAATGAGATAATGAGCTCTTCAATAAGCCAGGTGATTTCTCTCAGGCTGCTCAGTAACACCGGTTGGTGTGTCAGCTGATGGAACATTCTCTGGTCTGTTTCCTCCCTCACACCAACCTGTCTTTTCCTTTTAATAGCTGTTCTTGCTATTGTATTGTATTCCTCTGTGGTTTTATTTTTACATCTTTTTTTCCAAATAACATGAGAAACAATTGCAAACAGAATCAGAGCCCTATGAATAATTGAATTTGTGCTTGATTGTCTGAATTGGAAAAATATTAACATTAAGACAGGCTGAAATTCCTGTAAATTTAATTTTATATACAGAAAAATACTTCCCTCATTTCTAAATAGAATACTTTGTTTCATACTGATACATTTCAAAAAACTAACAGAAGATATTTGTTTATACATAGAAATCCAATTCCTACAATAAAAGCTGTTTTGATTGTAGAATCACTTTCTTTTAAATTTTGCAGCAAGTTGTTTCAAGATTGGATGCTTTTGGAGTTGTGGTTTCCTTTATTGAAAACAAAATGAATACAGAAAATGCTATGTTCAACTCAAATTGGTAACTTAGGGTAAAAACATTTCATCTCCTGTTTGAAACAAGTTTCTTTGTGATGATGATTTAGAGTAAATGTGAAAAATTTGCTTTAGGTCCCATTTTGTCCTTTAGCAATGTGGAACCACACTGTGGATGGATTCTTCTGATGATCTCTTCTGAGGCAACCCCAAAACATATTGGAGTGTGCTGTCTGGCAGCCTTTTATCTGGTATCAAGTCCCAGCATCAACTTAACCATGAAAGTTTATCTAGATCCATACTTGCAGAAATACTAAAGTGCATATAAGTGGTACATAACAGCGTTACATTTTTGGTGAAGTTTTTATAAAAAGGAAGATATTTCGCTAGAAAATAAAAGGGTGACAGGGAAGAAAAAAAGGAGATGCAAATGTACATCCTTCTTAGGAAAAGGAGGGGCTCTAATCCTGATTTGTTGTAGTCCAGAACACAAGAGCTATTACTGTGTCTTTATAAAAGTAACTAAATGTCCCCAAGTGTTTTAAAAGCTGAGGTTCTCACCCTGAGGAATATCAGAGCACAACGAGATGCACCCTATAGATAGATTGCATTATTTGGTGCAGAAATTAAAAAAAAAAAAAAAGCAGCTCTGCTCTTTCATCAAATGAGGACACTGTGGGGTCTATATGCCATTCTTTGCATCATCAGGGGAAGCTTAAGAAACCTTGAAGTAAAATAGACAGGGACACACAACTTCATTAACTGATGTTTACCTATGTAAACTGGCATTTAAAGAAAAATAGGTTAACTAGAGTGTGTAGAGAGGTGGGTTGGCACAATCTACATTCTGCAAAACCTGCATTTAAAATTAGTGAGTTACTGGAAAGCCTGGACTGCAGCAAATGAATCTCAGAGGCTAAAGTACAGTGAGACAATAGAAAGAATGGTAAAATTTGTCAAGGGATAAAATGCATTTTATGCAATCATGTAAATATTATTAATGTTTTAATTGTTATGTCTCTGAAAGTGCTCACAGCATCACAATTTACTTAGCTTCAAGAAATCAGAGAGTTGTGGGGTTTGAATAGTAGAATATTAGCCTTTGTAAAATCCTCTTTTTTATTACCTGGAACCTATTTTGCTGGAACAAACAAAGTATGTTAAATGTCATCAGTAGAAGAAGATTTTAAGCTTTGTCTGAGACCAATTTTGCTGAGCAGGAATAGCTGGCTTTAGCATTTCATTTGTGCCAGTGTAGTTAGTATCTGATCCAATTTGGATGGAAAGTGTCTTTTCCAAATGTTCAGCAGATGGAAGGGTGGTGAGTAGTTGCAAGAAACAGGTTATTTCTATTACAATAAATTGCTTGGAAAACCAGGTATTCCTCTACTGCCACTGACAGATACCATTATAGCCTAGAGGGTCTATAAATCATGAGATACACAGACATATACATGTCTATAAATTTATTATAAATTTAGTATTTATTTACATAGTAGCTGTCAGCCCAAGAGCATGGTCTCTCACTCTGCTCAGTGCTATTTTGTAAAAATCAGTTGCTTTCCAAATGCTCTGCTCATTGCTCAAGGCCACTGTTAGATTGTAAGGAGCTTGCCTGGCACATTCAGCCACCCCTTCAGAGCAGGGTAAAGCCCATGAATTGGAATGGGAGACTTTCTACTACAAGGACTTTAGGTTCAGGCCACTCTGTGTTTCACTGGTACTTGGAAAATTTGTTGTGTGAAGGAAATATTTCATAGTACTGCTGCTGCTTTTACTATTAAACATAAAAGGTACAAACAGGAAAAGAACAGAATTAGTATCTCTTTCTTTTTCATACAGCCACTTGTAATTCTCTCGGTGTGAGAGTTTCCAGACACTTTGACTCATGCAGTTAGAACTAATATACCAGTGTAAAAATAAGAGATAACTGAGACAGCAGGAAGTGTTCCAGAAAAGCAGTCTGATCTTCACACAGCTTCTTTTCCGATTTCTTCTACTTGGCATGCTGTATTTTGCAGCTCATTAGTTATCATATGTTTACTTTGCTCTCTGATTCTCATGATAAATACCTCTGGTAAAGATGAGCACAGCTTAGAGAATCTGCCTCCCCATTTCGGGTACACTGAAGAAACCACTTTTAACTCCATCATTTTCAGTTCCAGATCAAAGTTGTGGTTTTGGGATCCTCATCTCATATTCCACTTGCTGTTGCTTACTTTAAAAAAATAAAAAGAAAAGAGAAAGAAAAAAAAATTATAGCAATAATATAATCAGTTTAAGCTGGTAAGGAACCCTACTATTTCTAGGATCTAGGCCATGTCCCTCACATTGTTTTATACTTGCAGTAACAAATGCAGCAAAGAACATAAGGTTGGAATACTCATTTAACCCTGAACTGTTTCACTGGCTGTAGAGTGCTCAGTTTCCTGGCTCCTCGCCCAATTAAATATAGAGGAAATTCTCAAAGTTTATTCAGAAATATAAAATTAGGTTTCTGTTTTCCTCTCAGCGGGGAGAAGGGGGAAGTTTTAGGTTTTACATTTTCATTTTAGAATAGTTGAATACTTTCTGATGTGGTATTTGAGTGGAACTCTATATTAGCTTTGCCTGTATTTTGCTAGTTCTATCATGGCAATTCAGAGCTCTCTGTGACAGCAGGAAGATTTGTGCCCTAGTATATATCAGCCATTTACGCTGTCCTCTGGCTGTCTTACAGACATATATCCTCATCTCATTAGTTTTACTTATTCTTCAAGTCCAGGTACAGAGTTTCTCAGTGTTTATATAAAGCTACAGTAGTGTCCAAAGTTATACTGCCATGGATTCAGTATGTGGAGAGCAGTTGCAGAAGAACAAGCTTGAACTCTCCAAGATTTGTATTCTGATCTCGAGAAGGCACAGGGTTTTTGATCTCCTGTAGGTCATCTTTTTGTATCTATGCATGTTCCTCTTAATATATAATAACAAATACATCTGTATTTAAGTCAGTTCTTTAAACACCAAGGGAATTGGATTGAGAGCAGTTCCCACATTTCAACAGAAATCGAAAATTAGGAACTGGGAAGAAATCCAATACTTATGAATTATGCTTCTTCACTTCCGCTGGTTTCCATTTACAAAGAGCCAGATCTGGTAATGCCACTCTGAAGATTAAAGAATCTTGCTCCAGTGGAACGATCTTCTGTCTCCTTATAATTATTATTCCTGGTCTTTACAAAATGTTACAATAACAATGAATATGAATAATTAAAGAAAATAATGATAACTTCAATAATTCAATAGCACTTGCTTTAAGAAAATGTACAGGAAAACTTACAGCCCAAACTTTCAGTTGTCCAAAAACATTTTCTCCATTGCAGTTGTTCTGCAGTACAGTTCTCTCAAGCATGAGAATTTATATGCCTGCCAAATTTTTGACTATTATAATTCTTTTTTATAATTTTAGATATCCATAGAAATATCTCAACCCAAAGCTTGTCCAACTCCTCATCTTTATGATATGATATGTAAACAAGAACTATGGACCAATGCTGTCTTGTGAGAACATTCCTAAAACATTAAATGGTTTGTGGTCTGCCAGAGAACTTTCAAAGCTATCCGACCAAAAAAAATGTTCAAAAGTATGAAAAGCCATTTTGAAACTTCTGTGATGATAAAATATTAACTTAATCCTTTAATTGTAAGTTGAGTAGGAGATACAGTTTTCCATTTTGTATCTGAAATGCAACATGCATAAATGTCTAACAAGAGAATCAGTTGTCCAGTTTCAAAGAATCAAGAGTGATCAGAAATTTGATTTGTCTCATTCTTTATAGAAACATTGTTCTGTCGTGATGATATTTTAAAATTACTAAATGAAAGAACACATATGAATTGTCTGTCTGAGCAGAACATCTAAACCCTAGTGTGTTGTTTTTTTGGTTGTCCTTGTGGTTCTCCAGATGCTGATGTTTACACTTAAATGTCTACCAGCACTTCAAATATATTTATGAAAATTAATGGCTGGCGTTACACTTTATTTAACTACAGATCCTATGAGGGATTATTTTTCCAAGACCTGATGGTGAAATAGAATCCATGGGGCCTGTACTCTAAGGGCAGTGAAATATCAGCAGTGTAGTATTGGAGGCGTGATATCTGAGCATAACTACTGACAGTGTCTCTTCTGAAACTTGCCAGATCTTGAATTCCACAGTGCTCTCCTATTTTAGCTTGTCAATATTAAGTGAATTAAAACACATCATCAAAATACCCAGGCATTGTATGTTTCTCTGATAAGAGATAACTATTATAAAGAATTTGCCATCTTAGTCTAAAAGTCTCTCTAGTTTTATTCTAGGATTTCCCTAGACTCCCTCATATCTTCCCCAAAAAAAAAAAAAATCTGGATAATAGATAGAGATCTGTAGCATTTAGCCAAAAATTAGCTGTCTCTTTGTTAGAGCTGCTATCATGCCAGTATTTTGGAAGATAACATTAGCCGGAATGTACTCGATCATTGTTCAGATTTAAACTTATCTGGAAACACTGAAATGCTTTACAAACAAGGGAACATAGTCGCAATATATTTCCTGCATACATTATGAGCAAGTAAACACAGCAGTTTACACAAGCCAAAGTTTTAATACTGTGTCTTTTACAACATAAGCAGAGTCCAGGAATTTACATTCATGCTTACAGAAGCCTAGCATAAGTTCCCTAGCTGAGAAGATGATAAGTAGCTTCCAGCGTAGATCAAAATAATTACCATGCGATGGATCTCAGACAGTAGCCAAGGGTTCAACAGGATCCTGTGTAACAGTGTAGAGGTGTTCTGCTGTACTCCCCTGCTGATGAGTGCTGAGTTGTTAACTAGCAGTGGTTCAAAGGCACTATCCAGCAAATCAAAGAATTTCTGGGAAAATGTACCATCAGAAAAAAGGCAGAGAAATCCTGATTTTCTTCTGCCACTGAAATGATTTGAGATGGCTAGAAAAATAGCTTTATTTCTCATAATTTATTCCATGTGACAAAAAGGCTTTTTTCTTTTGGGCTTCTTTTTCTATGAACTCCTGGGAAAAAATCAAAAAAACAGCACCCAAAACCCCACCTCCCTTCCCCCTCCCCCGTCAAAAAAAAAGTGAACCAAAACTACCCAATAAAGCAGGGGGAGAAGAATGTCCTGCAGGAAGAAAAAGAGGAGTCTACCTGCAGATCCTGGAATCAGAAAGATATGTGTTCGTAAAAAAAAAGAGAAATCAATTCAGTTTGAGAAGACAAAATTGTAGGCTGGCAACAGCTATATGAAATGACTGTAGAAAGCGTCTATTAAAGCTTTTAAGGTAATTAACAGCAGGCTCCAACATGGGCTTTTAAACATTTTAGGGGTTTTTAATCACTAGTCATGAGAGTTTCCGAGTATTTACCTTGTGAAATTCTTCCTTATAGTTACAGGGGAGGATTGATCAGAAATACTCCTGAATTTAACCATTCCAGTGGCAGATTAAAAGTTCTCATACTGTGAAAGCAAATCTTCCTGCTCAGGCAAAAAGATATGATAATTCAAGCTCCAAAGATTGGTCAAATAAGGAGTATAAACATGTTTTAGACCAGTCTCTTTGTATAAATTAAAAAATTCTGCTCATGTCTCTGCCAATGTATCCTTTTCCAGGAATATGAAACTGAGATCTTCCAAATTTGGCTTTGCATGTTTTTAGCAGCTTTTTGCAACTGGACCTGACATCCAAACTGATACCATAGCTCTGTTTTTCTTCACTGGGTTACTGCAGATTGATGACAGATTGCAAAACAGCTTTACATGGAAAGAGTTTCAAAAAGCCTCCCAAACTGTTAGCAATTTATTTATTTTTCTCCTTACTGTGGAAATGTTTTGGCTCTGTATTGCAAGGTAGCATCTTTAACTGGCATCACTCAGCCAGTTTCAGGCCATTTGGTTCTACAGGGAAACTCTGGCAGCCCTGAGCAAGCTCCAGAAAGGACCCCTTGAACACACAAACCTTCACATTCTTATTCTCGTGGAGTGTCTGTTGTTTTCCCAGTAGAATCAAGATTGAGACACTTCAAATCACCTGACAGGAGTCAGACATGAAAGAAATATATAGAAGGGCAGTATTAAGGCAGTCTGTACACATTCTCCGTCACTGAAACCCAGTCACTGTGCATGCTCTTGGTGAACCAGAGCCCATTCCTGCTCTGCCTGTAATGTAGCCTTTTTTTGCCCCTTTTCCATTAGATTTGTTTCCATGGCACCAGACAGAGCACTGGCCCTGAGCAATGGCAAGAGCTGTAGAAGGGAGGAGCAGCTGAGTGGGAGAGTTCCCCATTTTGAGTTGCTTCACTTGACAACCATGCAGGACTCACAGCGTGAGAACCACACTCAGCTCCTGCCTTGGAGCACACTGGGGGAAAAGGAACACTTACTGTTTCACTTCTCAGGACAAAACAAGACGCCAGCCAATATCCCCATGCTCAAGTTGCTGTGCAAACAAAACGCTGCTAATAACCCTAATAACAAGGTACCAGACGTAAAGACAATCCAAGGGAAACTGGAATACTTTCTAAATCTTTACAGGAAAATATGAGATGTTTCATCCTCAGTTGCTCAGAAAAGAGATTTTAAAGAAAAAAGTGTCGAAGAAATGGTCATACGCACAGCTAATTTTTACCCACGGAGTTAAAATTGACCACAGGGAACAAAGCCTCAGTGATTCAGGTAATGTCAGAATTAACACATAAGGCTGTCAGCTCTCAGATCTAATCTCTGTAAAGACAGGTGGTTAGTGAAGTGGTTCACCTCATGCCTATGCTGAGCTTTCTGCCTGCAGATGTAAAGGCACTCCTGGTCTTTGCGGTTAATTTCTTCAGTGTGGCTAAGATTTGCTTCTAACAGGGCGACCACCTTACTTCTTAGCATTGTCTATATCTATGCATATCTTATAGGTTAGTGGTGTTCTATTCTAATTAACTTTTTTATTCTACCATCAATATGCTTAGTTTCTTTGAAGCCAGGTCTTTGGAAAAAAGAATGTTTCTCTAGAGCTTGATTCTTTGATGTTCATCTCTTTCTCTGGGGATCAACACTTAATGCTTCAAAATATGTGAATAAATTTTTAACCTCTTCACTTTATTTAAATACTCTCATTTTGCATCTGCAAAAAAAAGGACCAGTTTCAACACTAGATAGGCTAATTCCAGAGTGTCTTCTCAAAGAAGTGGCAGCTCCAGTGCAATGATCCCGTTTCACAACACCAGTCCCAGGGAGCTGCTCAAAATCCATTGGCAGGGCCTATCATGGAATCACAGAATCATTTAGGTTGGAAAAGACCCTTTTGATCATTGAGGCCAACCATAAATGCCAGGTACATGGCATGGCGGTGGCAGTAACATGTACACTGAGTCTAAACTGAGCTTCCTCTGGATGAATGTTGCTGCCTGTCATAGGGAAAAATAGCTTTGCCTGGTGTCAGGAAGAGCATCTACAATTTAAAATGTAAATAAAAACAAAGTATATAACTTGTGATGCATAAACATTTTAAAGTTCATGCTAGAGCTGTGCAGACAGAAGGTGCACAAATGTAACTTTCTGAACCCCTTTAAAACGGGAAATAATCATAAATAACTATCTCCACACATGCTCTTCCTTCTGTGTAGCTTTTTATTTAGCCAGAGTCACTCATTGCATGCAACACTCAGCTCAGTCACTGAATAATTGCCTTGCCAGGTTTTATTTGTTTGTTTGTCTGATGTGTCTCACTTCCTCTGCAAACTCTCACTCTTGCTGCTGGGTGGTCCATCACCTCCTTAGGTCTGGGATGCATCACTGCATCTTGAATTCCCTGGATTTAAGACCAAAATTTAGAAACCAACGTTAACAGGAATGTCTGTAATCCATGTGCAGAAATTTAGGGAAATTAAAGCTTCTGAAGACAAGGAAATAAATGGTAGGGAAGGAAGTTGATCCTTCAGGGCACCAAAGAAGATTCCTGCGTACATTTTGACAAGGCAAATGTTGTAAGAAGGCACAGACTAACTTATTCTTGTGTGATTAGCCCTTCATAGCTCCCCAAGGATGCATGACCATGATTATGAGAGGCAGATGGAAGAATACACAGACAAGCATTCATCTGCACAAAGGAGATCATGGTTCAACTCAGAGTTCCCTAAATGTGCTCATTCACTGCCCACAACTTGAACTTCTAACCTGAATGCTGGCAAACAGTGGGTGGAGCTGAGATTAACTTCTCCTTAGGGCACAGGGATCTTCTTCACCCACATGTGACATGAAGTGCAAATCACCACGTCCCCTGGGACATATTGCACAAGGAGCTGCTGGCTCAGAGAAGACAGGCTATGCCATCAGCCTCAGAAAACACTGATTACACACCAGATTTGCAAGTAAACAAGGCCAATGTAACTCTCATTCTTCACATGAGCTCTACTTAGGTGTGGGTACATACTGAAGTACCCTGGTGAGTGAGATAGACTCCACACTAAGCATGTGCTTATCCATAAAAGATGTCTTCAATTGTTTCAAGTTTGGAATGATTCCAGAAGAAAAGAGTTTTAAGATATTTTACCATCCAACGTGCATTTTTGTCTCCTTTTAACTGCATAATTCCTAAAAAATCATATATGCTCTTGAAAGCTTTTTCAACCTACTGGTTCACCTAAAAGAGCTTAAAAACTCTGACACAAATCTGCTTCTTTTCTGCAAGTCCTCAGCTTGCTCTGTTTCATCGTTAGCACTGAACACTTGCCTTGGAAGGTAGATATGAGAAAGGGAAAAATACTTTCCTGCTGAAACACTGATTTCATTGATGAAAAAATTGGAAATTAAGAAGAGTGCCAGAAGGTAGAGATAGATTCAAAAGCTAAATGCTTTCCAGTACTTTCAAACATAAATATCTGTTAGATGAAAGCACAAGACAAGAAAAAGGAAAGACCATATGGTTTCAATGCTGTCTATGTGAAAACAATGCCACTCTTAAAAATAGTTAACTGATGATCTTTCTGAATTAGATCAGACATCTTCCTGCCATTAAGAGGAAGAAGACATGATAATGCATGCCACACAGCATATCACAGAAAAAAGAAATCCTTGGATGAATCATCTTAGATATGTAAATAAATTATTCGACTGATTCTAACAGCTATTTTTATAGGCATTGTTGTGTTTTATTGGTTGCTTGGGAAGAGGAAGAAATAAGATAAAAGAACTGTAGAAAGAGACAGTTATGTCCCAAAAATGGATTTCCTACAAGCTGTGTAAACTTTTCATACTGAAAACAAATTAATTTTAAAAAGATTCAATATTAGCTTTTCAACAGAACATTTAAAAAGCTTTTTTCGCCCTGGTTTTGGCTCTCATAGCTATCAAAAATTTCACAAATCTCTGCAGCATGTCTCTGCAGCAGAGTTTGACCATGTTAAAAAACATTAGTTGATCTCAGATTCCTTAGGATATTTTCCTAATGAAAATATTCCCAAATGGAAATGTCAACTAGGTTGCAGAAAGAAAAGCAAAGTTTCTGGGACAACCTGGACAAAGTTTCTGGGACAATCTGAGAAGATGGCCTTATATCAGGATTTTTCACATTTTAGAAATCAATGGTGACCCACTTTTGGGTCACCTTGGGGACCCAAATAGGATATCTCTGGATCAGCTGACTTCCTCTGGAAGGAGGGAAGAAGGGAAGAAAACCTGTGCCTGATTTTGAACGTTGTCTCTTAATTGCCTGCAACTTTGCAGTTACCAGCAGGAACTGCTCAGCCTACAGTGGTTGTGGCATTGACTTGTCTGCAGGTACTGGAGTCACTAGAAACCACTACTTAAGGCTGCTTTCACTCTTCTGCCTTAGGAAAACTGGTCTGCTGCTATATCACTGCTCTGTTCGACCCTCTATGAAGCCTTTTCTTCCCACAATCCACATTATGAGAATCTCTGATCTTATCAAGAATATAGATTTGGTCTTCCTGAGTTTTACACTGCATACAGGACTGCATCAGAAGTTTGAAGCTTGATTTCCAGCAGCAACCAATGTACACATGAACCAGGTGAAATCACTTGTAAATTTTTGATTTTTACCAGAGGGCAGTGCAAGGGCTCAGGCATATGGTGCTGCATGACTGGGCAGTTTGGCCAAGCCTTTGCTACTGCTGCTGACTTTCTCAGCCCATGAAGTCTCCAATGTTATTCACTTTTCCTGTAATACTGAAAGGCAAATGAAACTGCATCCACCAAACATAAGCACTGAGGTTTTGCTTTGCATAGACCTCCACCAAACTTTTTGTTAGCATTCAGTCATTATAAGGAAAATATACAATTCCCAAATGTGGTATTCAAAAAGATTCCACCACACTTTTTGGTAGGGTGAGAGGGCAGCAACCAATCCAGCAACCAACAAAATTAAAAAACACTCTGAAAGGCCAGAGGCATCACCAGTGTCTGGGAGAGATTTCTGTGTTCAATTTTTCCTTGAGAAACTAGGTTTATGTGTTATCTGTATTCATGCTATTTACAGTACTAACTGGTAACTCAACCAGGATTACAGTGGTGTGTCCAGCTATGTGCACTGCTGAGGGGAGAGAGGTAAAGAGGCTGGAAACACAACCCAAATACTAGCTATTTATTATGTTAGGATAACATGGTAAGGCTGACAAGTGCTAAGGAGACATGGTAAGGAGAGGAATGTAAAAGTTGTTCTCTTTATTTCCATATGCATTATGGAACTCTCTGTTTATCTTATGCAGATTTAACTATTGTTATTTTTCATTTCTTATGGATTAGTCAATAATTCCCAAGGGATTGTAAACATCAGCAAAATCAACTTAGCTCTACAAACTGCACTACTAATGAGCTGAGCATTTACTTTGGTGTTTCCATCTGCAAGTCACTCTTTCAGAACAGGAAGTCTTATGTTAAACAAGCAAAATGTTAACTGAAAAAATACACTCTGTTTTGAGAAAGGCCTTGAAGTTCTTGTAAAATAACAAAAGATTATGGATTCAGTTTCTTCCCATATCTGAATGTGGGAACTATAAATAGTAAACTGAAGCACTTAAAAAAAAAAAAAAGAAAAAAAGAAAAAAAGAAAAAAAGAAAAAAGAAAAAAAGAAAAAAGAAAAAAAAAGGAAAAAAGGAAAAAGAAAAAAAAGAAAAAAAAGAAAAAAAGAAAAAAAGAAAAGGTATGCAAGAGTAGCACATGATCAAAAAATGAAAAGGGACTTTGTATTCCAACACACTCAGTCCTATCTAAAGGAGCTACCTTGATCATTGAGCAAAGATCAGAGTCAAGATGCAGAAAAGAAACAGCTAAATTGCTTTAATGATTATCATAACACATACTTCTTTTACTCAAATTTATTTTTACTTATTCCCTGAACATAAATTCATTACTTTAATATTTAGCTATGAAAAACTAATATAAGTTCTTCATCAAGAATCTGAGGTTTTCAGCTCACAGACCTTCTGTGGGTCCTTTATGCTGGACTGAACAGAAAATGTCCTCCAATCAAAACAGCAAGAATGAAACAAGCCCAAAGGACTCGAGGGAGGTGAAAACGTAAACCATATTTTCAGCCTCTATTTCTGTCTTAAACACAGAAGCTAGGTAAGCTCAATCTGTTCTCTGTGACTTGAAAATGGAAATGTTGGATACTGTAAGGAAGTGGCCATTAACTCTGGACTCTGAAAAAGATTTTTCTTATCTTCTGTCTATGCAATGTGAAAGCAATACCTCTTGCATTTCTGGTATTCATCTGTGCTTTGTTCTGACATTAGCACATTTTTTTTAACCTTGTTTTGAAATGTTTGACCATTTCTTAGTGTTGAATTCTTACAGTTCTCTTTTTTTTCTGTTCCTCTCTTACCCCTGAAGATATAAACCCAAAACATGATACATCAGACATCTAAACCCAATGCCTTTAATAAAGTTAATGAGGATTTAAATAATCCTAAAGTCTTACTTCTTGTTTTAACTTTCACTTGTCCTCTAAAATGCACCGTACAGATTATCTTTGAATTCCTAAAGGGCCCATCCCAAAGGAAGTTCTGAGTCAAGGGACAGCAGCCTTCTCCTTTTTATAGGGCATTTTCTGAATGAAGATAGAAAAGGGATTGATATTCATGGCCTTGTATTGAAAAGCTGGTGCAAAACTGTCATAAAAAAAGTTAATCCTCCTTAGCAGCTGAATTTATATAGGGAAACAGCCCCTGTGGTAGCAGGATCTCTTACAGAGCTCAGTCTTCTGTGAGGAATGCTGACAGGGAATTTCATTCTGCACTTCAGTGATGCTGCAGTGGAAGACCATATGTGTCAATTCCACTGTATTCAGAGTAAGTTGTATTTCCACCTCTTTCTTCTGGAGCATCTGGATAGTGAGGTGAAAAAACCCAGTTTATTCTGGCTAGCTCTTACTCCAAGAAGTCAAAATTTCTTGCATACTTAAGGAGAAGTATGAAAAACCCAGTGACGAAAAACCTCACTCACGTAGTGCAAAATCAGTTTGATTTGAGTACTTAGATTTATCTGACTTGTTTGAAAATCTTGCCTAAAATTCATGGAGTGATCAGATATGTAGGAATATAGAAAAGAAATTAAACAAAGTAGAGAACTATCCAACAAAATGAAACTGAAACTATGAAACTCTCCTTTGAAGGACAGTTGTTCTGATTAGTAAGTCACCACCTGTGTGGTTCGTTCCTGTTTAACCAGAATTTCTTACTGATATGGTCATGGGGTTTTTTTCTTTTTTTCGTATTTATAGGCAAAATCTAGACCACCTGACTAGGGATTGGATTACCTTAAGATGCTGGATAAATGCTGTAATATATTGGTCAATTATCAACCTTATTTTCACTCCAGTGGAGCAGCAGAAAATCTACACTATTATAATGACATCTATTTGCTCAGCAGGTTTACTTAATGGAATGATAGGAATTAAGAGAGAAAGCCCTGCTGCCTTAGCCCAGCAAGAAATAATTCCCATGGCTTGTAAAAAAAATGAGAGGATAAGACTGCTAAATATGGCAATTTATTCAAGTAAAGTTCCTAGAAAATCCATATATTATCAGCTGAAAGCACTGAAAACACAATTACTAATTAAGAATACATATAGTCAGATGCTCATAAGCCAACTTGCAGGAGAACACTTGTAGAATGACACAAAACCCCCCATATGACGTTAAGTTTTTCCTGTTCATATGAAGTTGTCTTTTATTTCTATGAAGCTGATAGCTAGATATAGTTGCATATATAATTAGTACTCAGCAGTTGAGCATATATTTACACAAGTATAAACTTATAAATATTGTAGTACTTATAATTAAAGTCATAAGGAATGCAGTGCTGTCTATTTCTGATGTCTTGTTGTTGAAGGAGATCAAATTTAGCATCATTTAATTTTGCAATAGGTCAGCCATAAAAGTAACTTAATGAGAAGTTTTTCTCCTCAGGTCCCCTGTTCTCTCAGTTACTCCTATCCACAGTGAAAATGTGGTACTTGGTCCATAGTTTTGAGTCAAGTTTGTGTTCCTCTAGCATGAGAGTTTTGTTATATGTAAAACTGTCACCCTATGGGACAATTTGGGAGTGTATAATTCACAGCCTTCTTTAATTCCCTGCTGAAATGGAACTTCATTTCAGCAAGCAGTATGTCCATGACTCCTGAATACTTTCACTGAAAACTTGTCATACGAGATATAGGGCTGTATTCTGGTTTATGACAGTGAGCACTGTGCCCCAGAAAAAAAAAACAAACAGCAAAACTAACCCTGTAAAAAAGATTAAAAATGTTTGCGTATTGTTCATGCATATTGGTCACAGGGATAGGGTGTCTAGGGCAAATGATGCTAATTTTGAAGCCAGTGCATTTGAACTAGGGAGATCTGGAAGCCAAAGAAGTTGCCAGCAGGGAGGTCCACAGCTCAAACATGGACCTACAAACACAAATCATCATCTAAATCAAAAATCAATGCCATCTGGGAGCTGAGCTGTCGACTCCCTCCACGGCACAATAGGGATTATTTGGCCAGAACACCTTGGTGACTCCTGTTACAGACAGGCATGAGGAGCAGAACTGCCATCACCAGGCAAAAGCGCACTCCTCAGGAACTGCAGAGAAGCTGTAATTTTATGTTAAAAAGGGAATGTCATTCTCCAACTATGTACATGAAGCCAAGAATTTGTTTCATTGTTTGCCTGCAGAACCCAAGACTTTCTAATCTTATCCCTGCAATCCTTATACTGAACACGAATCTAACTAAGTGTAGGCAGAAAACACTCTGCAGCCTATCAGGAGAGTGTCCCATAGAAACAGATTAGCAGCTGTTCTAGAAAACCAAACAGACCTTTAAATTAAAAGCAGCTTCACTTTGAAGCTGATGAATAAAGCATTTTTTGGTGCCCTTAAGATGCCTTTCTCTAAACAGAGGTTCCCATTGTGACATTCCTGCACCGAGCAGTAACAACATGGGTTTACTTTCTGTTTGATAAAGTTACGTGCTTTAAGTCTGACAACATTCCCCATACGGTGCTGCCTATCAGCACTTTGAACAAAGCTCTATTTTTTCACTAGAAAACAGTGCTGATGCATTATTAAGTCAGGAATAAAATTGTAGATTATCAAATGGCATTTTAGAAGTTGCTCCCAGAACACCAGGTTTTACAGCCAAATTTGAAATTTCTTAACAGTTTTTGGTTAAATATTAAACATCATTTGCACAGAGACACTACTGTGTAGTCAGTCACAATGCAGTCTAAACAATATCTAAATGAAAATTCTATTATTTCTGCTAGGTGTAACCATTTGTTATTCTTAGTACTCCCCTCCAATCTGAGGACCAAGAATTCGGCAACTTTACAAAATGAACATTAGCTAAAATATATAAGGTCCTCTGTTCAGGAGAGTGAAAGAAAGACTGACAAGGAGAGTGAACGAAAGACTGACAATGAATATAATAATGGAGTAATCATCTGTTGAATAGTCCATTCAAAATATTTCTCAATTATAAATAGACCTTAACTGAGGCTTCTTCTGGTAAATTTTCATTGGTGTCAAAGCTGTTACCCTTAGCTGATAAAAGACATCACATGTAAACAGTTACTTAAATGAGAATTTGTAAAAACAGCAGGAAAAAATGTTGAAAAGATATTTAGGAACCTTATTTTACAAATTTTTTTTAAATTCTGACTTTATGACCTACATGAATGCAATTTATCTGAACATGAGATTTGGTTGGATCTGGATTAGCTAATTTGCTGAATTAGCTAAATCGCACTCTGGACATCACACTCTCTCATCTATTAATTGTACAGAAGGCTTGGAGAATTACAAATCTTAATTCAAGCACTTCCTGTAAAATCCAGATTCTGAATGTGATTGATCTGTGCCTCCTTTACTGGTGGGGTGGCTCTTCCAGGTAAAACCCAGCCAGATAATAATTTTGATCTAACTGTGCTGTTGATTCTTGACAAAAGGCAGCCTCTGCTTCCCCTCTCACTTTCACAGTGCTTATCCCTATAGCAAAGAAAAGGAAACCTTGGCAAGGTCCTCACTGACCCCAATGGGACCAGCAGCCAGGTTAAAGGCAGCATCCCACAAAGATTCAGTTTTTCTTTTAGCAGTAAATACAACTTTTGTAATACCTCAAAGACTACAGCATAGAAAAATAAATGCAGTTCCATGTTGGAATCTCCAGGTCTCCATTTCATCTACCTCTACAGCCCAGTTTTCCTGCTAGTTGAGGGATCTCTGTACCATGATGAATTGCTTGATGTAGATTGAACAGCTTGTTCAGACCCTCACCTTGAACCAGCCCCAACAAGAATTTAGCTGCTGCCATGGCTC
Source organism: Entomyzon cyanotis (assembly GCA_024500445.1). Classification (NCBI taxonomy): domain Eukaryota; kingdom Metazoa; phylum Chordata; class Aves; order Passeriformes; family Meliphagidae; genus Entomyzon; species Entomyzon cyanotis. The sequence goes on along the minus strand of JAKEPQ010001027.1, from coordinate 13,063,942 downwards.
CAGGAAACAGTAGGGAGCCAGGGCTCTGACTCACAACAGTTGTGGCAAAAAAAAATTCTTTCCCGTAGTTTGGGTTTTTAATGTCCCACTGGAGCACACTTCCACATTAACACATTTCCGTATGTCTACATCCCTGAACAAAAGCTCCAGTGGTTAGTCAGCCTTGTGGGAAGTCAGCCTTGTCTTCTGACTTGGTGTCACTCAGTAAAAGTCACTCAGGACTAAGTAATTGCTGCTCAACTTTCTGCAGATAAATGCAGATAGCATTCCATGCTATCTTATGTTGCAGGCTTCATAATGTACTTTTTTATAGAAAATGCCAAAAATGTAAAAATCAGGTCACTTTAAATTCCAGCATATCTTGCCTTCTCTAAAAGCACTTACCTTGCTGAATTCATGGTCTACTGCTGGTGGTTAAATGAAGACTTCAATATGTTATCTATCACCTCTACAGACTGCTTCAAGTAAACACTCAGCCCTGTCCTTCTCCTGAAATTTACTCTCTATATTTTTGTTCTTGGCAAATTTGGGCACTTCTATCATCTATTAAGCAAAGTTCCAGATGTGTTTGCTGACACTTAAAAACTCATAAGTAGAAAATGTTTTGCTCATAATAATGTTTACATGATTAGGTACATTTTTAATTAAAAGTAGCAGAAGACATTAGATCATAGAAATTAAATAACCGCCTCATTGACTGATTTATTGGAAACATTTAACAATATTTTACTCCAATAATGGTTATAGCACCAGGTTCCTATTTAATGTATGTTTTCAGAGATATTTAGTCCACAAATATTTCAGAATTATCTCACACATAATATCAAGTTGTTATGGAGAAACTGTATAGCAATAATCAGAAATACTAGATTTGAATTCCAAACATATCTTTTCACCTTTTAAAACTAGGTTGGGAAAGTTAAAAAAAAAGGGGTTCATCTTATTTAATATTAAACATAAATTGGAAAATGCAAAGATTGAACAAATTAAATAATTTTGAAGCAATGGTGCTATAAACAAACATAATAAACTAAATCACAATTTTAGGGATTATATATAATTTAAATTAAGCTGCAGCTCCCACGCCATGATAATTTCTAAGACAAAGACATATTTGAAGTAATAAGTCACCAAATTCCAAGAGGAAATCTTTTCAGTAAATATTGAGAATAAACCACTACTTCACAATTCATTTCCATATGAGTTCTCTGCATTCATTTTAAGCAGGCATATTATTTCAGTAGCAAAATATAATAGGCAAAATCAAGTTTCTATTATGATCAAAAGATCAGTTGTGCAATACTTGAGTCGGTAAGTTTTGTTTGTAAAGGCTTTTGTCTTTGTGAAGTAGTCCTTTCCAAATAAAGAAAATGCAACCTTAGGGTCACAAAGGGTGAATCCTCCAGTGAGTACCAGCAGATTGCCCGCAGACACCATGTATCCATCAGGTTTACCTCAGTTTCCTTTGTTTAACCTGCCCATCTGATCGCTGGTATTCAAAAAAAAAGAGGCAGAAAATGAGGAAATCCTTTTCACTGATTTTGAATCAAAAGCATCTGAACCTGACATAAAATTTAAGGTGTTTTATTGCATTTCTCAGCAGACTCTAAAAGCACTGATGATCTTGATGCCAAATGGTTCTGCAACCAGCAGGAACATTGTAAAGTCAGTGAATTAAATCACTTGGGCATTACTTATGCTTGTATTACCAAAGCCTATATCTCTTTGCAAGCATTCATTACCACAGTGATTCAAAAATAAAACCAACTTCACAGCCTTCTTTTTAATTTAAAAGAGATTAAATAACTATCTGTTTGAGGAACATGCCCCAGCTCTGTAGCTATTTGTGCATACAAAACCAATTTAAAAGCAATAGACCAAGCTGGCAGTAGTACAACATAATAGCTCCTCATTTTGTAATACTACCCAGAAGTCTTGCTCAAGCAAGTCAAACATTCTTCAGTGATTGTCAGGTATCTGAGTTTACCTGAACTATGAGAAATTTTGATTCAATATCTGTAGCATAGACTACAGACAAGATGGCATAGTTTGTGGTGCATGACAGCTCTATCCTGAACCAATTCTTTTGACATTTCTACAGTTCCAGTGTGGACCTGACAAATTAATACCCGAGGCAGGTCATAACTTTGAAGTTAAATGTGCAATTATTCCAGTTGAATGTAAAATGTTTGCATGACATGAGGTGCCTGTGAGGCAGCAATTCATTTACAAGACTACAAGACAGAACGTTTAACATCAGTCATGTAAATGGCATTTTGATCTTTTCCCATCCTGAACAGAAATACTTTTAGGGCCTCCTGGAAATCAGCAATATTACCATCCTTAAATGCTTCCTTTTTATAATTTGAATATCTGATTCTCCTACATGATTAGGAATTCCCTAATAACAATTTTCCCAGTGCTCATGAAGAGAAGAAATCTTTCTTTTAGAGGGTGTATAGGACGAATAAAATGAATGTCAGTTGTAGGAAGAGGACTGCATGTGAATGCTGTGTGAAACCAATAGAGCTCAACTCCTGAGCTCAAAACTGTGACTGTTCTATTCTGCATGCAATGTTAAGTTTACACAGTTACAGAAAACTACAGAAAAGCCCCACAAACAGAGACATCTCTCAGCCATCTCTCCAAAACAGAGCAGGTCCCAGAAAAAAAGTAAATGATTGAGACTGAGATTTTGTAGCAGGATTTTTTGGCACAATTGTGAGGCTGACCACCTGTTATTTTTATAAGTGTAGGCTTGTACACACACTGCATATAATTATATATACACGTATATGTGCATGCATACATATATATGTATATGTATATATCAATTTATGAAACCATGAGCCAAGGGATAATCCATCCATCCATTAGAGTTGCACACAGTAACCCAAGAAGGCTGTCATTCTTTCTGGTGAAGAACAGTCCAAATGCTTTTCATCTAAGGAAAGAGATGGAGACAGATTCTGCTAAGAGAGATTTTTTTCTTCATTGGGATCCAGAACTCTTTTTCTCCACAATTTTTTCATGTCAGCATATCTAAATGGATATTCCTGATGGCTTGGCATTTGCTAAATTTAGGAATTCAGTAAAAGTGAATTTTTTATGCTGTTCTGCATATATTGAGTCTCTCTTCTAGAATAACCTGTTATACCTATATTTCTTTGCACAGTATGAAGTAGAATTATGAGCCACTGAAAGGGGAGGAAAATTCCCAATAAATACAGAATTTCACTAATTGTGCTAAAAATGGTGTGCAAAATATACCAGTGAAGAACAGCATCAGATGTAAGGAATAAATTAAAATTAAGCAAAAGCTCTTCTATTTCCTTCTGTCAACAACAGTTTAGTTTTGCAAATAAATCTGGGAGTAATAGAATTGAATTCAAGTTCCCTGAGAATCTTGCAGATAAATTCTGACATACATATATATGTGGTTTATGAATGACACTATGACCTATTTTATTTCTTAACTAGCTGTTTTATTTATTATCTAGATATTCTAATTTTGAAGTGACAGGGAAAGGCAGCCCAAGAAATTCAATTTTGATTCACAAACTGTACGTGCATCACAACTCCATAGCTGGACTTGTTCTTCAGTCAAGCAGTGTTTAGTACTGAGAACTTCCTGTGAAAATCCTGGCTGCTGGCACCAGAGCCTGCCCCAGTCTGTCAAGAAATGAGAGGACAGGGAAACCTCCACATCAGCAACCATGTTCTATAGTAATGCCAGATGTGAAGCTCTCGTTAACACTGAGATCCTGGCCCTGAGGAAATCAGTGACCCCAGACAGGCACAACCCCCGAGACTTGCCTATAACACAAGGATGCTGCTAAACATGTTAGCACTGATGTGTCTGAGGAACAGAAAGCCTCAGTACAGACAAAGCCTCAGTATAGACAAGGCATAGACTGTATAGTATAGCAAGGCAGTAAGCTGCATTTTAAAAATTATTTGAATAAATTGCTATCAATTAATATAAGTCGGCTCATATTCTACGGCCAGTTATGTTAAGGCACTGTCCTGAAAATGGTTGGTTGGATATAGTAAATCAGAATGGCCAGACCAGACACTGATGTTGAAAATACTTTAAGATAAAGCAGCTAAAAATTACTAGAAAGGAGACTTAAAAAAGCAAGCCACTGTGTTCAACTTTGTGCACATATTGATGGAGCTCAAAGCAGAAAGGACCATCAGATACTGCTGTCTCATGACCTGCTAAACACCCGTTAACCCAGTGTTCTGACAATTACTAATGTCTGACTTGAAGTTAATTAGAGCCTTTGCTGCTAAAGATGATCGGTTCTTTATTTGAAGGAAATGTGTGACTATAAGTACATGACCTTCAAAACCAACTCATTCTAGCAGTCCATCAAAAAACGTCTAATGTTCATCTCAGGTTGTTCTAACATTCCTCATTTAAATTTCCCTGGCTTCATCTTCCAGGCACTTGTTCTTCTTATGGATTTTCCACAAGGTTAAAGAATCTGCAATATGCATTTCTTCATTTTATGTGGCAGATATTTGTGCATGGTAATCAAGTCACATCTTTTCAGTGAACAAACTGAATTCTTAGCCTCTCCAATTTAAAAACTTTTAAAAAATATACATCCTTGTGGCCATTTCCCAGCCCCCCACCCCCCTTTTTCCATACCCATTTAAAATGGGGCTACTGGACTGGAATGAATTGTTTCTGTACCATCCATGTCAATGAGACACTCAGAGTTAAATTTTATTGTCTCTTATTTTAGCTCTACATGTATGTTATAAGTAACAGCTTAAGGGTTTGTTTAGTCAGAGCACAAGGATTTGTTTAGCTGTCCACTTTGATGCTACTTCTTCTTGAATGCCACTGCTTTCCAAGATTCAGTCCATCATGCTGGGCATGGGGTTTGCATTCACTGTCCCTAGGTATATTGTGCATTTAACTCTATCTGAATATACTTAGCTTCAACTTTCCCAGCCTGTCTTGCCTGAGATTCTTGCAAAAATGCAGACCAGACAGTTTTCTGCTGTACTGTTGGAAGTGGATTCTAGAAGGATGTTGGGAGTGTTGGGGGCTGTGCAGAGCTGAGAGAGCAGCAGCAAAGGCAGAGAAGGAGAGCAATAGAGTAGGAAGAGGAGGATGGGACTTCCCTCAATGGCCACTGGGTCTCAGAGGTACCCCATGCTTTCAGGCTGTATTTCTGAGTCTTCCTGAGCCAGGATGAGCAGCTCCTGCCCACCAGCCACCTCAGAGACATGGGTAGATATGCACCTGCTTGGAAAAAGGTCTTTCCCAGAAGTTATTTAGACTAGCTTGACATTTCAAAATGTTTGTGTCTTAAGATTGCCCTTAGCTATAGAAGGGCTGTATCTGCCTGTTTCTTAATACAGAACAGAATGATTTGTCAAGCTCTGCCTTTCCTGAATAATGGTTACTGAGCTTTCCTGCCTACTTTGAGCAATCTTGCATGAGAGATTATTCTTGTGTTTGCCCCTTTTAACATTTTCCAGCTTGCTAGTTTTATTGCTTCTTATATCACATTTTCATACTCCATAAATATTTTTAATTGCCTCTATTAAAGATTTTTTAAAATTTTTAATTCACACAGTAAAACAAATGCTCTATTTTTCCTTTGAGCAAATATTTCTTCTTTTTCCTGTTTTTTTCAGATGTGCCATAGTAAATACATGCATGTAGACATGACTGTACCTCAACAAACAATATGATCATTTACTCACATATTCTGAAAATTTCAGTTCTAGCCACAAATAGTAAAAGACTGATGTTAAATATATCTTCTAAAATAAACAGGAAAACCTCATAAACATTCACACTTGAATGACAATATAACAAATTCCTAAGCTGGTTAAAAAGTATATTTTAAAGAGGCTATTTTTTTAACAGAAGTCAAGTAGTATCACCTGCTTTATAATGCACAATAAATCAGGCAGTATAAGGTTTTTACTCTTTTTGCAGTGTACAAATAAGGTAAACCCAAATAGCTGTATACCAAGTCAAGTCACGTATTACTCTCTTGAAGTAGTTACTCTCAGAAGTTTCCCAAGGTTTTTCTCCTCTGTATTACATTTCCAGCCTTTGATGTTCAATTTGGAAGGAGATGTAGGGGTATTCATTTTGAGATTAGACAAGGAATGATTTTATAAGTGAGCACAAGTCCATGCCTCATAACTTGGAAGGTTTCATTGTGTGCTTCACCAGGCTTTTGTTGCAGTTTTGTTTTGGTTTAAGCATTTGTTTCTTCATTTTGCAAAATTTCTTATTCTGAAAATTACGAATATAATGTGGGTGGAGAACAAGACCCTGTTTCTCCAGTTCCCACAGAGAAACTGAAGGGATTAAGAGACATCTGTGTAGGGAAAATCAATGTCCTGTCTCCTGGGGTTCTTCAGACACCCACTTAAATTTTCTTAAGGCTGCCAGAGTGCAAATAAACATTAAAACTTCTGGGTATTTTTCTCTGAAAATAAAGGAGCTTCCATAGATACTTTGGTTGAAACACTGCCTATTTATTTTATAAAGCTCTTTTACAGCCCACTGTGCATGATAATGGTGTAATTACAGTCCTTTTAAGGCTAAATTTTCTACAGGATAAACTAGCAATTACCTGATTAGAAAAATTTAGGAGACAGATATTAAGTATACAATAGACCACAAGTCAGGTCAGACAGGCAATAATGGACCAGAACTCGCATAGTTTCAAACCAAAATGTACCTAAAGGCAGTGCTTTGTGCATGTGCAAAACACATTTAAAACCTGTTTTTCTCAGTTTCCTTTAATAAGATTAAACAGTATCAGATTGGGTTGAAATTTTTTTCTTGTTTTGTGCATTTCTTTTCAAGTTCATTCTAGTTTTCTACTAATGTAAATCTGTCATACCAGGTGATACCATTGTGAGGTCCACTTTTAATCCAACTCATTTGGAGGGATGGAAATGTATCCAGTCTATAGAAGTATAGATGACTTATTGCAGTGTGAGATTGGAGTAAACTTCCCAGAAGGTGGTTTTTGAACGGAGTATACAAGAATGTTATTTATATGTTGATCCTTTTTTCCATGTTATACGTTTCCATGTTATGCAATCTAAAACTATGAAAATACAGTTTGCTGTAGCAAGAACATAGCAATAACATCCCTGTTAGAGATCACGAAAGTGCTGATAATGCTGAAATTGCTTAGGATAACAGATGTGAAGAAGAAGAATCAGACACAAATAAGCAGGAAGTTTCATATGCTGGTTTGAAAAATATCCAGTAAGTTAGACATGCTTTGAACAATTCTGCCCAGTCTTTCCAATGCTGAGGAGCAATAGATAGGTGGAGGAGATTGGTGAGCTGGATAGGCCCTGGCTCTGTGCCTTAAACACATGAAGCTCTTCCGTCACATACAAAGTTTTGAGGTTGGCATAATGAAGTAATTTCTGCAAAAACAGAGCGGTTACAGAGCACTTAGAACAAAGCTGGAAAATGTATTACCATCAGAAAAAAAAAGTCAACAAATTTCACTCAACTTTCCTGAAAAAATGAACTCACGGAAGTGCAGAAAGAACTTGAATCATCTTTCACGTCCACTGGGAGCTTTCCTGTGTCAATATTCTTTGGTCTTCAGCCAAGTATTTGTTGGACATGCAATCATTACGATCACGTGATTGTAGTCTGCAGTAAGGTCTTCAGGGCAGGAAAGTTAGAAAATTGGAATTTGGAAATAGACCATCATATTGTGGGGAAACATTTAAGTATAGCATTATAAGCATCATATTTGGGGAAAATATTCAATTCGTCTGTAATAACAGGGCAACCAGGGGAACTGAAGAAAGAAGTGACCCAGAATTGGAACTGAGGCAAATGTCTTAAAGGAAACAGAAAAGTAGGCCCATGCTCACCTAGAGTGGAAAGGGGTAACTCAAGTGTAGGATTTTCTCTTTTAGGGTCCAGTATCTGTGGCATGAAAAACCTAAAGTAGAACAGGTTTGTCTGAAGAGTCTGGCAGGAGAATAGAGATTAGTGTTCTGTGAAGAGGGTGCAGATCCTGGGGAACATCTCCACCCCATCAAAAGTGGCTGTGCCCCTATGCCATCCCCGTGCTGACAGAGCCAGGGCTGCCTTATTTCCATGCTGCTGGAAGCAACAGTGAATGAGATGTCTGGCCAAGGGCAGCTGGGGCAAGAGAGTCATAGGTCCTGCTCAGAAAAGTCCCTGATATTGCTGTGCTGGAATCACAAAAGGTTACTGTTGGAAAAGTTCCTGTGCAAATACACAAGAACAGAGATAATCTCTGTAAATTTTTTTTTAACTTTGAAATTAAAAGAGTAAGCAACATTTGTTGGAAGAGTAATCATCCATTGCTTATGAATCACATATTTGCATCTGAGCTGATTTTATTTAGATATGGTTAGCAGCCCACTTTTGTGAATTCTCAGGTCACTGACTATTACACACAAGTGACCACAGTATCAAAAAGGCAGTGTATGTAAACATTTGGAAGGGCAGTTATTTTAATTCCAATTTCCTTCTTTGCACCTGAACCATATTAATAAGCAATGATACTTGTATAATCCAACCGAGTTTTAAAGAACTTTGTCACAGATGTTTTAATGATGTGTTTAGGAGAAACTGGCACTTACACATTTACCTTTTTGTAAATTAAAATGGTACCAGCTTCAATGTCAATGAAAATATATGATCCTGTATCTTGGGATTTGCCTGTGTCCTGGGAAGTACCCCTAGAACTGTTCTGCTGTAAAAAAATTTCTGGCCTGGATCTCAAGCTGTATTTGATGGTTGTGTTTCCCATTTGTGATAGAAACAGACTACTTTCCTACCATACACATTTGTGAGTTCATGAACTATGAGAGGAAGTTTTCATATTGTGAACATCTGTTTTTTTTCCCCTTTCAGCTGCACAACTACAGCTGGTAAAGACATGAACTGAGCTGTTAGTCATTTCTGAAATAAAAATAGATATAGTCTGTGACTTTAGATTTTGGCTGTGAGCCTTTAAGGCATTTTATTCCACTACATTTTATTACATTAGTTTACCTAATTACAGGATTCTTATTTAAGAAAGTATTTTAAAAGAATACAAGAAAAAGCACAATCTTTGTTTTTATTAACTAAAACGCCTTTTTATCGGGCTATCTTCCAAAGGCAATTAAGTTTTTGACTTTTCCATCATTGACTAGCTGACACATCACAGACAAAACGTATGGATCCAAACAGTTGAAAAACTGGCACATTTCTTAATCTTTTTACTGGAAGCACTGATTTCTGGAAGTCATTTCACGTAATGTTGTAACAGTTCAGGTGTGGCCTGAACTGTAGATTTAGTGCTAAGCAGTACAATAACATAAAAGAAAAACATCTAAGAATTATTTATTATGAGCAATGCTAATTGAGAGCTAATTTCAACATAGCAAATAGAAGAAGTTTATGCATTCTTATGAGGAAGTAGTGGTATTGGGCAAGTTTATCCACTGGAGACTCATATGGAAAGAGTGCTTTCCAACCCATCAACCTCTTTGCATTAATGCTTCCCTGTCTGGAGATCTGGAGATCTCCCAGGTGAAAAGGGTATGAGCTAGGAGTGGAATCAAGGAGAATGAAATTATTTTTGCTGTGCATACTTCACAGTTAATAGTTTTCCAAGGCTATATTCTATGCTGCATTTCACTTTCAATAATCCTTTGACTAAATCTAGTGAATAAGCAAACCACTTTCAGGTGATTGCAGGTGACCTAGGTGTTTCTTTTTTCACTATGCTGCTCAACACCATGAACTCTAGTGGCATGAGTATTTTTATAAAGTTTTACAATGATCAGTGGGCTCTCCAGTCCAAATCAAAATCTTCAAGCAGCCCCTAAGTCAGCTCATGAGGTGCCATGACAGCAAGCCCTGGCAGTATTCCTGTAAACGCAATTTGACAAAAAGATACCATATACCAGTACTTACAGTCAGTCTCAGTGTTTGGACAAGATCAGATAATGATGAAAATAATGAATTCTTGGAAATGAACCTCAGAAAGAGAGGTGATGCTGATATATGAAGGAAATACTCAAAGATTTTTTTTCAGACATGGTGCAGTGCTTTTAATGGTACACTTGTATGACTAAGTGGTTAAATACATCATTGTAAAAGTCATTCAAGTAAGGTGTTCTGCTGTATCAGACTGGTAGTGGAATGTGTTCCACCCTGGCAGATGGTGGCTTCATCCTGGGTGTGTCTTCTCTAGCTCCATGGAAAATAGCAACACATCTGGACATAAAACTGAGTCTTTAGAAAACATTGATAAAGGGCAAAAGAGTATGATGGGTCCCTGACCTCTTGTCTCACAGTAAGCCTTTCCCTGTCTCTTCACCTTCTCTTTCTCTCTCTAAAACTTAGGAAGAGGTTTAAGGCTGGCAGAAGAAATCCTTACCAAAGGGCAAGGGTTCACCTATGCAGAAGACAGAGCTTTGCTGGAATAATCACAGACTAAAGAACAAATCTGCACCAAACAGAACAGCCACTGCAGAATTTCCTGCTGTGTGACCTGTCTTTTCTCATACAGGTGCAGTAGGACAGACCTGTGTTATTCAAAAGGAAAAAGAAAAAAAGAAACTAAAACCACACAAATATAATTTTTTTCCATTACAGACAGAATGAAAAAGAAATTACCATCATGTGATAAATATTATGTGACTCAGTACACTACTTACTCTGACTTTTCTATTTAATGTGGAGGCAAGCATTTGTGTTAAAACTTGTGTCATCTGTTTTGCAAATTCACCTCATAAGAGAAAATGCACATCGGAAGGTTTTTCTGTAACATTTTCCCTTAAGTGTGTTAAATTTACAAAATGTGTGAGTAAGACACAGAATGTGTGAGAAGTCAACACAGGAGTTAAATGGGAATTTGGACCAAGAGGAGAGCACTGCAATCATTTCTGTCCACTGGCAAAGATCCATTGTCCTCCCTCCTCCTGATCTTTCTTGTTCTGCTCTTCCTACCCCACTTCCTACTCTCCTACTGTTCTCTTGTTTTTAATTCTAAAACACATACTTTGTTTTTACAATTCCTCCCTCTCCTGGAGATTGGAGTTAACTTACATCACCATCCTCAAATATCTTCTCTTGAAATACACTTTTTGTGTGATGCTTTCAAATGGGAAATCATGAGAAGTTGTATCAGCATAAGAGGATAGAATATATCTGACAACAGGTAATTTTCACAAGTTATCCTTTACTGTAGATAGGGAAAGAAGATTTAATTGAGTCTTGCTTGAATGGGGAATTATATTTAGCTCATTATTTAGTTGCCCCCTGTCTGCTTACAGGACGATAATAATACACCTATTAACTTCCTATGTTGAAGAAATTAATAGTCATTCATACATACATTTCCAAACCAGTACACACCACCCTTTGGAGGTTCTTGATATTGATACCTCTGCCCAGACCTGTGAAATAAATTCCACCTATGCTCTTTTGAAGAGATTTTTTTCCTTTCTGTTTCAGCAAGAGCAAGCTGTTTCTGTCCTCCTTGCTCTGGCAAGCCACAAATATACACATCCTATTTCTTTAGCTGAGACATGAACCTAGTACAGAAGATAGGGAAACTATTGGTGTCCTGTTCATGGGAATAAAGATTCATTAGCAAAATTCACTTTTTGGAAAGATGTGGATGTATTTAAATGCTGCTATTTGGGTCTACAATGTTGTCAGCTAATAGAAGGGAGAAGCTGTGTGGTGTTGATGCACTACAGGAAACACTGGGGAAGAAAACGGTGATGGACAGAAAATTGGTGTTGCTGTAGGTGTGATTAGTGAGAAAAAAATATGCAAAACCATGTATTGGTATTTCCTTTGATACATGTGCCTCTTTGGCTCCTAAGACTGGAGCATCTGCACAAACTCTCCTGCTTTTACTACGAAGATTGCAACAGCTGCTATGAGAATTACTTTATTTTCCTGCAGTGCAAATAATTATTCAGCCCAGTATTACAGAAGATTTGAATGCCTACACAGATTAAACAGATAGAATTTTTCTGCATATTTATCAGCCAGTGTACAATGGTATAATGAATGAGTTGAGCTTCTTTTTGAGCAGCAACTTGGGTGTTGCAACTCAAAGCCTAATAAAATAACTCAAGCAAATATTTCCTGAGGTTTTGAAAAAGTCCAGCTGTCTCTTCTAAAGTTAAACTGCTCCTTTCCTTTAGCCTTTACCTCATTCCTGATGAAGACTGAGTCTGAAATTGCAGAGGTACCATTAAATACTGTGGGTGAACCCCAAGCACCCTAACTCTCCTGCACAGCAAGTTTGACCATATCACATATCTGACCTAAGGGGAATCACACAGAATTTGAACATGAACTTGGCTTAACTTTCCCTGTTGATGTGATCCCTTTTGTGGGCAAAATGTGTCTGTACAGCCTTTGGCTTCAGTGAGCCAGCTCCCAAAATCCTGCTAAGAATACATGTAGAGCCTTTAGTTTATGAATTTCTTTGAATGAGATAGATATCTTGAAGGCAAATTGAACCATATCTTCTTTTCTAAACTGTTTAAGTTTTTCAAAATCCAGGATACACTAACAGAAATTTTAACTGAGAATCTTAAGGAGCCCAAACAACCATCTCTGTCTCAATCAGCCAGCAGGCACAATGGCAGCTTCAGGGCCACCAGCAGAACTGCCTTAGGAACCTGTGGAGAAACCAGATGTGTCTATATGCAGGAGAAATCTTTGCCATTTATGCCCCTTAGAGGAACCTGCTCTGGCACCAGTACACTGGCAGCATCCCTCTTTTAAAAAACTTAATTTTAAAAGACATCTCAAGTTCAGGAGCAGAAAATGAATGAGTAAATGGATCAGTGACTGAAAAGTGAAATTGGTTTGGAGTAGCTGCTCTCATTTGCTCAATGACTAGCTAAATAAAAAGTCATTGGATAGGACAGGCTCCTCTCAAACTACAAAACATCATATAAAGCATGCAAAGGTTCCAGGAAATATTTGGGCATACTCTGATTTCTTCTAAAAGAGCACAGACTGGTGAGAAGGTCACTCCTTGATTAGTGAACAATTTTATCACAGTTTGTTTTTTATTTCCGTTTAATTATTAGGGTTTTTTTGTGATTTCTTTGTGGCTGTGAATGTCTTAAATCATGAGGCTGATTCTTAGATTCTTGAAAAGAGCTCTGGTGAAAGTAAGAGTTTGCTCCAGATTTCAGCACTGAAAGACACCTACACTTTGTACTTGTATAATGTTAATTCTTGTCTTTGAGTTTGCTTTAACTTTGGATGTTCAAAATTCAGATTCATCTTTTTCCATCATATGCTGGCCACTAGACTTCTACAGCTGCCTAGTGGGAAACTGAGATCAAAACAATCATTCATCTCCATTTGTTTAAATGTCACTTTCCCCCCACTATCCTCTGCTAACTCATGCTCTCATATGTCTATCAAGAGGTCTGAGATTATGAGGATGGCCCATATCCTAAGAATGTTTGACCTCCATCCCATCTTTGTGGTTCCCATTGAACAAACTCCCAGAGCTGGATGTGTAAGATTTTTATTTTTTTTTTATTTCAACAGATGTGCCACTGTCGATCAAACTATAAAACTCTTTTCCTGAAGCAGAGTCCCATGAATAGCTCAAATCTGTTACCAAATTAAAAATTCTGATATCCAACCAGCACCTCTTGTAGAAAGAAAAGAATGGCCTTTTCATTTTATGAGCTGGAACTGCACATCTTTTCGAATTTACAGTTTTTTCATTAGCATTTTTTCAGGTTTGTTCAAAATAATTTCTCAGTTTATACTGGCTCTACAGATCAAGCACAGTGAATTGGGTGCTTAATTTAAAATTTGACAAGCATTGATTTCTTTTAAAATCCTATGAAGGTAATCTTCCATATGAGTGAAGTTTGTAGCATTAGTGTTCATTTTTCATCACTCAAAACACATTTATCTACAAGGATGGTCTAAGATTATTTAAGATAATAAATTTCCTGGCAAAATCCCAGAGGTTCATATACTTTTGCAAGCACATAGTTCAAAAAATTCCATTTGTGAGTTTTGAAATGGTTCCTTGAGTAATGTATAAAAGGTTTTAATCTAGAAAGAATTTGGTATGCTAAATTAAATGGAACTGCTTTGGGAATAAGGAATACATTTTAATTTTTAGATAAAAGTTCCCTTAAAACATTTCACAAGACAAAATGCACAAACATCCCATCTCACATTTGGCTGTATTGTATCTGATATCCTGGATTGCTACAGGATCAGAGGCTGAGAAATTATCTCAGGACATATGGAAATTAAAATGTCTTCAGATCCATATGGGAAACATCTCTGAGAACAGAGAAGTGATTTGCAGGCTGGGGTAACTTCCTGTGGGAAAATAATATTCTTTCTACAGGAATTGTTCTTATCCCATGTATTTCCAAAATTTGTTTCCAAAGTTTTATATATAGTTGGGTAAGTTTTCCAGTGTCTACAGATTATTCATTTAACTTTCACCCTGTTTATAGAATTTCTGTTAGTGAATTCTCTTTTTTCAGTGTAATTGTTTGGGGTGGTTTGCATTTATTATGAAACTTATCTTTAAAACATATGATAAGATGATTGGACTCGACAATCTTAGAGGTCTCTTCCAACCTTAATGATTCTATGAATTTTTTCTTCCTTTGCCTGCAGTCTCCTAGAAATGTTTAATCATGTCGGATAAAACTGTTTACCTAGCTCAAATCAACAGCAGACCAGAGATTAAAGTTTATCATAACCATGTTAGGGCTTATTTCACAAGTACATGCAAATATGTTTATGAAAACCTGCCAACACTGAGAAATTCAGAAGTAGCTGTTTATTAGTCTCCCTCTGCCCAGACGGATGAGTTTACATGTATGGATAAGCTGGGCACCACAAAGCAGCAGGAGAGGTGAGACAGAGGCTTGCTTCTCTGAGCTCTCAGGAGAGGAGCATCACATCTCTTCCCCGCAATTCAAATACCTGCAGTGGAGCTGATAAAATCCGAGGGAAGGACTGAGACTCCATTAACTTTGGGACAATGTCCTTTGCTCAGGAACAGCAAAATGTGCAGGCTCAGTGCTTGCTTACACTGATATATGTTTATGTCCATGTGAACTCCCTTTTTGCCAAATGTACAAAGGCCAACCAGATCAAGTGATTTATATTCTTGATAAATATATCAAAACCTGTTCGAGGGAAGTGATTAGAATAACTAGCTATCTAGTTATGTTGGGACTGCTGAGACTACTAGAGAGGACAGAAGGAGGTATTGTGGAAGGGACTGCTTCCCCACTGTGTTCTGCCTCAGATCAGCTGTCTGAATAAAACCGAAAATTGTCAGCCTCACTTGCTGATAAATTCGACTTTGTATCTCTGTACCCAAATAGGGAAAGGAAAAGACAGTAAGCCATTTGGCTACTGGTCATGCTGCACTGTCCACCTGTAAAGATAAAGAAAAGGTTCCTTCCTTCCTCAAAAATGTTGGTGTGTTCAATAAAGAACAAACATAGTAAATTCACCCTTTACAGAATGATTTACTTTATATTGTCAGCACTTGTGAAGTCAGTAACCAGTTCATATGCTGACAAAGGTTTTATTGCCTCATGTTTTGTACTAAAGAGAAGCATACTGCAGAGAACTGGCAGTTCTCACCTCTGGCTCTCAGCTTTAAGTAATACTTGGTGACTGAAGGGAAAAAAGTGGTTAGTGGTCTTCTTATCTGAACACACTCCTACTGCTTTTGCTACATGTCAGGAAGTGACACGTAATGCTGAGACTACATCTTTATTGCTTTGGGCAGCACAGACTGGAGAGCAACTGAATGTGCCTGCCCCATGGCTCACCCTTGCCTCCCAGCACCCCTCAGGACACCTCCAGCAGAACCACAGGCATGCCCAAAGGTGTTACTGTGCCCAGCAAGGCCAGCAGCACCTTGTCTGTCAGGTGCTGGCTGTGGCAGTGCCACTTGGCCATACTGCAGCCACAGAGTCTGCAGAGAGGAGCTTAAAATCAGTGTGGACTTGGCCTGTCTGACTTCTCTGCCAAGCACAAAGGAGGAAAACTCAGCTGATGGAGCTTCAGTCTAGCACAATGCAAACAGCTGGGTGACACCCAGTTCAACACGTGTGACAGGCTCTGCTGCCAATGTTATCACTGTGAAAACATAGCAGTCATCCGGGATGTCCTCCAGCCTGCTACTGCTCAGGGCTGCCCTTAGCTACTCTATTCCTTTAGCAAGAATCAGGGTATAGATGAGGAAAAATTCAACAACCTGTAGATATTACAAGTCCATTGAGGAGGAGAAAAATTAAATGCCTCTGCTTTGTTTTATTTCTTGTGACATGTACATTATATTACATCTGGATGTGTCAAAATGTATTACGTGAGCACCAGTCACGTGGTGCTCTGTAACCTGGTGGCACTGTAACTGTGTGTCAGGCTGCTGAGTAGCTTACTCAAAACAGACTTAAAATGAACGAGAGAAAAATTCAATAACAGTTTCCAAGGCAGGGGACCCAACAGAATCTACTCTTGTCCATGAAATTGTGCCAGCTGGGACTTCTCTGCTCACAGAAATGCATCCCGAGCCAAACTACCGACAATTTTTCCTCAGTTGTATCTGATCACTATGAAGTGATGAGCTGAAGTTTCTTGAGCAAGGGAAAAGAAAAACAGTCAGTCAGGACGAATCCTTTGTTAATTCAAAGATTTAAATTCAAAAAAAGATATTATTTAAATTCAAAAAGATTTTAATTCAAAAGATTTGTCATATTTGAGACTTTCAACTGCAAATTGTTGGCTACCTCACATGTATAAATACATGTTTCTGCAGAGGGAGTTATTCTCTCATACTTAATTTCTGCTACAATAATATAAAGTTGATACCATCAAATATACAGTGTTAAAATGCTAACTTTTATTTTAATTTACTTTACATTATTTGGATTTTAAAACTTGAATTCAAACAAGCCTGGCATTTGCTTTTCCATTCGTCATTTTGAAAAGAAAAGGAAACGGGAATCTTAGAAATATCTAAAAGATCCAGTTAACCACAAAAGCTCATATCTCACTGAAATAACGGGGTACAGGAATGTGCAGAGCTGTTGCAAATGGCTGAGTTAAGTGACGGAAGTAAATAGTAATATATTATGGCTGAGTTATATTTGTGACTGTTAAGTGGTAAAAACCCATCGTTCTTTTGGAAGAAAGCCCAGTATATCTTGTGTATCATGTATACACTAGAAATGGGAAGGAACTCTTAAAATACACTGTGGATTTTTTTTTCCTTCAATCACATCTTTATTTTGCTAAGCTTCAAGCAGCAGTTTTTGCTTGCAAAGACTCCTGAGTGGTTACGCTGGAAGCTTAGCAGTCTCCTGCATACAATTAACTCAGCTGAAGCCCCGTGGGCTTCCCGCTCTGTGGAAGAATAAAGGACACCCTGGTGCCACAGAAAGAACTTTATAGCTCTGTAATAAAACTCCTGAAGTAGTAATGGGATCAGCCAGGACAGTTGGTAATTCAGGAGAAGCAGGGATTGTTTGCAGGCAGAGCCAGTATCTTTTCTTCACCCAACCAAAAAAAGAAAGTGAGAATGGATCTGTGTTCACGCATACAAGCATGAGGTTAAACTGAACCCAAAGAAGAGTTCACATGCCTGCAATTTTGCCTATTTTCATACAATTTCAACAATTCTTTCAGGTGTTCTAACAAGATGTTAAACTTTCAAAAAAAGTCAAGGTAAAATACATACTTCAGTGATCCGAAAAACATTGAAAAATTGGTTGATTAAGCTTCCTTCTCAACCAGGCTCTCTTCAGCTCTGCCAGCAGGCACATTAGAAAAAGGCTCTACTTTTTCAAGGTGTGGGTGAAATAGACCTTTTTAATTCTGTAGCAGAAGAGACTTTTGCTGTTCTTGCTGTGGAAATGAAAGAGGTGTTCTTTTCAGTCCAAAACAAATGTTCCCTCTTACTTACAGTTAAACGTCAAGAGTTTTACCCTGAAGGGTGATTTTTTTTTCTGTCTTCATGCAAGTGAAAACAGGACACATAGTGAAAATAGGCTTAGAACATAGATCAGAAAATAGGCATTTTTATTGATATCTAACCATTATTGATTTACTTTAGATAATGTGAAGATATAGAAATAAAACCATACAAACTCATAAATTTCTTTTAGCCTATTTCCATGGATAGAAAGAAAATAAAATACGGAAACAAATGTGGTTCTGTTTCTCTTTTGCTGCCCTTAGCACCGAGAAGTTGCAATTCAATAGTGATAGCTTCACGTGTGCTTGTGACAAACAGCTAGTGATAAATTGCGGTCAAGGAAGTGGTTTCTGTTCCATATCAGCAGGTACAAGTGGTACTTGAGCATCTGCTTGAGTCAGGCACAGAATTTATATAATACTAAGAATGAGAAGTCAAAATAAGTTCAGAAGCAAGTAATGAGAGTTAAAGCTTTTACTCTGCAACATATTTACTCAAACAAAGAACACAAGGATAATTTTCTTGGCAATTGCCCCCCCAAAAGATTGCTTTGCTCCCAGAATTTAACCATCTTTAGGCTGCTCATGTCTCCCTTGTCCTTGGTTTTACCAAGATTCCAAGCTGTGCAAACACAGAGGTTCACACTACCTGAAGCTTACACATGTATTTCCTACCATTTAGCTCCAGCTCATCAATATATACATATTAGCTTTCACCAGGATTCAGCCCTGATATTTTACTACTTCAAGATTGTCCCACTTTGTCTAGGCTGTGCTTATTTGCACCTCTAACAGGCCACCGTAAAACCATAATTTGCACCTTTCAAGGAAGAAAATTCAGAGGCAAAAAAGGAGAAAGGTGTTACTGTTCAAAAGCTGTCACAACAGAAACTTAATCAGGGAAATACATATAAAAGGGAATGTGGGGCAGTATGTGATGACAGCCTCTTGTTGCAATGCCTGTGCACAGCATGAGGCTTCTGGATCACACTACTTCTGAGCAGCTGAGACACACACTCTTCTTTCCTGGTGTCTGAGCTAGGTAAAGCGATCTCTTCATCATCTCACTTCCTCTGTAATGTGACCGAATCCATCATTCCTTTTGTTATCTCCTTTTGTGTTTGCTTTGCCTTGCAGTAATTTGCTAACTGCAAAGCAGGCAAGTGCTTAAAAAACATACAAGGCTGCTGCAAGTTAAGTCGTACTTATCAGATGTGCTGGTAATGAATCATGCTGACAGATTGGCTCTGTTTACCTCAAACAAACTGTCAGAAATGTTCAGTACACGAACCAAAGCATGGGAAAGGCTTTCAAATACACACACGGATCAGATCATAGCCCAGCATGTCATAGTTTGCATATTTCATAAAGGTATCACGTACATTTGCATGTAGCAATCTGAACATGCTGTTTACAAAGATATTTGGTATCTCTACAAGATAAAGCAATTAAGACTCATGTATCTAATGGGGCAGGAGTGGATTTTCTCTCACTCATTCTGCCCAGTGAGGCTGTGTGGGGCCTGCAGGAGCTGCTGAGCTGCAAACATTGCTGTGGTTCTTCCAGTGCCCTGTCTCTCCACTTTGTACCAAACTCCCAATGGTTTTGTGCCACCCTGTGCTGCACTGGTGCTCCAGATGAGTCCGTCCATGGGACCATGTGGCAATGAGGACTGGAGCACGTGACAGCACAGTCTGCTGGAGTGGCCACAACACTCATGTGCCACAAAGCGATGAGCAGCATTAAAATGTGTTTGCTTTACACTGCCTGGGAATACCCCCTTCCACAGGAGGCTGTATAGTACAATCTTGCTTTCCCTTCTCTGCTTCTGCTTCACAATTTTAGTTCTAAGATTAGTTTTCTTAGTAATTTTAGAAGCATTTTTAAACTGAATTTCTTGAAGAGACACATTCTCTTGACATGGTCATGTTTTCAAAGACTTAAACACACATGCATCCAACTCTGTTCACATACAGTTTGTTTTCTGTGTTTACCTACTTGCCATAGACACCCTTCAGCACATAGCTGTATGTTGTGAAACCTGGGTGACATTCTTAAAAATACCCTTAGATTGCTGTGATTCCTTTTCCAGTGGTCTTAAAAGAAACCCTTTCTTTACCACAAAGATCTTTTAAAATAGTCTACTTCCCTGAACTGGGCTTAGAATTCAGAATTAAATGATACAAACTCTGGTTGAAATTTATGATTGCAAGTTCAATACTGTAAATGCTGGGGAGCTAAATAGTTCACAGTAAAAAATTTATCCACAGCCTTGCCTAATATTTAAATGGAAGTCAAGCAGGACATTCTGAGGCTAGAGTAGAGGAAGCTGCAGAGGATTGTTTTGTCTTTCACTTCTCCTTGGTTGTTTTTTTTTTTGTTTTTTCTACCTGTGAAAGTGGTCAGAAAGCCTCCCCTTGAGGCTGTGAGGCATCATGACTAAGTGTCCTGAGCAGGCACCATGTCCCAGATGCTCCAGATCTGCACTTACCCAAAGGGGCTGGCAAGCATTTAAGACACGAGCAAGGTTTCTCACTGGAAATAAGTACAACTACAGTTCAGGATGGGGGATGTCCTGGTGAGAAAGAGAACACTGGTTACAGCTATTTATGTGTAGCAATTCATTTATGATCGACTTGGGAACACAGCAACATTGTTGGGATAGAGTGACTTATGTGAAAAGGGCTTTCCAGGGCTGTGTTCTGCTCTAAAAACTGGCTTAGAGCTGCAATGCCTGTCCTGTCACTATGGCTGCATATTCCCCAGGAAAGCACAGCTTGTTTGCATCCAGTACCACTGAACATGGCAAATCAGGCACTCTGAAGGGTTCTGTGGTTAGACTCAGAGCAAGAGGATGTGATACTGATGCCTGTTTTGAATGATTAGGATCCAGGACAGGTTTACAAACTGGCATCTGGCCACACTAGAAAATAATTAAGTAAAAAATTAATTCCCTTAAGTTATTCTACTGCTGGTGAAAAATCAATTTGTTTATATAGGGAAAATAGGGTGAGGCAGTAAATTCTTGACTTTGTAGGTAACCTCATAACAGTTCTTTCCTGCTAGGTGAGCAGAGCTCCTGACTTACCCAATGTGTAAGTGTTACAACCATCACTATGTTTATGAAAGGGACTGAGAAGACTGTGCTATTAATTTTTGTGCTTGACTTTCATTGTGTTAGTTTTGCTTCGGTCTTAGTTTTGTCATTTTCAGCCATCATCACCATAAGCCAATGCTTGCAGAGTGAGGGAGGAAATGGTGAGTTGTTCTAGCCAAAACACCTGCAGTACTCTGGCTTCTAGCAACTTCCTCTCCCTACATTTATGGTTATCTGTCACTTAGGGGAAGACTAGACTTTGTAGAGGACAAGAAGAGGAAGGTCTAGAGAGATTCTTGTGGTTCATTCAAACGACATGCAGAAATCCATCAGCAAGACAAAAATACAGGCAGGTGCAAAAGCTACCTGAAAGATTTCTTTACATAGATATTTGTTTCACTTTAAGGCATTTAGCCATGGCCCTTTAGTTTTGTAAATATGGCAGCCAGAAATTTTTCTCTTTCTATACAGCTTTTCACCTTCATAAATCTGGAAATTATGTGCCCCTTGTCAACTCCAAATTAAAATGCAACCTTCTGTTCCCTCTTGAATGGTATTATCTGTATCTATAATGCAGGCTGCAGGAATGGAAAAATCCAAGCAAAGATATTCTTCTTGCTGTGTGCTAACAAACTGCAGATACATTAAAAATATCCCCTCACAGTACTTTACATGTTATATAAAGTCCTGGAAATGAATTGTCCTCAGATGGCTGATATTTTTAAACAACAAGCTAAAATGAAAAAAGTTTCCAATGGCATTCACATAGTTCTGTGAAGCAGACTCTGCTCAGGCTTCAGCTTTGGGCTCAGCATTTAAGTGACTGAATCTGTCAATCACCAAAGGGCCCTGGGCTCTTTCTTGTCTTGGGTTTGTTGACAGCAGCTTCTCAAGTCTGCAGTGCCCTGATTCACCACCTACACAAACAGATGTACACAAAACATTTAATGTAAAATACCTTCAACTGTGTTTTGGAAATAAACACAGCTTTATCTTATGGGATGAGAACAAAATTGTTGTGGAGTATTTTCAATACTGTTACAAGTATGTTTCTTTAATGGCTTCTTAATTTTTCTTTTTCTTACTGTAACCATTTTTGTTCAGTTCACTGATGGAACTACTAAAAACTTATCCTTGAGACACCGTGATAAGACATCTTTTACATCATCAGAAAAGACACAAAAAGAAGTAAAAGATAAAAGGTCCTCAACTAAAGGGTCTAGTGTGAGATAGATATGCTAAAGTCTGCTCTCTCGGATTTATTTATAATACCTAATGTCTAGCAGTTTCAGTGGAAACTTTCAAACCTTGACAGTGCTGTGGGATGTCACAGGATGCTATAAAAATGAAAGATCCTGTTAGTTAGTAGTTTCTTGTTCCAGTAATAGACCCGGGTAAGCTCAGGTTCTGTGTGACCCTTGGTTAATCAGGTTTTCTGTCATATAAGGCACAGGAGATGAAAAGATTCTGCCTTTTTTAAGGTATGTTACCTAGTTCACTGGAGCTCCTTGTATTTCAGACACAAACTTTCCTGCAAGTAGCTGCAGGTGTCACATGGTAAATTTCTATTCATTTAGTCATCCTAGAACTGCCATGTTTTGTGTGCTCTGTAAACCCCTAATTCTCCCTCCGTTTATCTCTTTTCCCCACTACCACTTTTTAAAAGTAGCATTCTGCTTTCCTGTGTTGCCATGACAACATTTACCCTTGCCTTCTGAAGGCAAAATATGTGGCTTTCTTCCATATTTTTGTAAGCTCTTGTGTTAGAGGGACACACAGGGGAATGAAGGCAATTGCAGACAAAGCTTTAAGCTGCAGACTGCAACTTTATTTCTCAACATAAAGGGCATTTAAGTGGGTCTAGGATGGATTTACCTATGTGTTCTCCTAAGACAGATTTATTTGTTTAGTCTTCTGAATCTTCTCCTTCAGAGCAACAAAAAGTTAAAGGAGAAGCCATGACGACTTCAGATCTGCCTCTCCCTCCTGCCTCCTCTCATGCAGGCAGAGAGAACAACACCAACATTCACAATGGCCTTTATTTCTAGAACTTCTCAACTATTAAAGAGATGGAGAGAGGCTAAAAGGAACTGAAGGTTCAGAAATGGTGCAAGCTACTTTTTAAATCAGAAGACAGTGACAAAGAGAAAAAGCCCTTTCGTTTACCCTCTAGTTTCTCAGAGGAAGGCCTTTGCAAATGCACATTGCACTGCAAAACATAGGAACTAATGCTTGCCCTGATAAGAACAACGGTTGATTCTATGGGCAGAGAGGGTGCTGTGCTCTGACTCTCAACAGAATCCTCAGTGCCACTGCCTTGCCAATGACTTTCCAAATTGTGAGCAGACTGACTGAGCTCTGCCTCTTCACAGGCCTAGGAGCTTGCTGGCAGCTGATCTACAGAAGTAAAGAAGAATTCTCCTCTAAAGATAGAGGTCTTGAAACAATTGGGTCTTTATTGGAAATGCCAGGAGCTAAATAAAACCTCCCTTCACCAAATGACTGGGTCTCCTATTTAAGCCACAGGATCTTACTCAGTCAGATAAGTCTTACAGGCTGCAGCACTCTGTGTTTGGACCATAAAAACAGATGGAGACATCACATTTCCTCCAGGCAATAGAGATAGGCTGGCTTAGCTGATGCTTATTTCAGATCTCTTTAGAATTGTGCAGGAGAAGATATGCAGCAGATATATCTCTATATTTCTGGCACTGTTAGCAATCTGAACTTCCTCTCCTTACTCAGGGTGTGGGAGTATAGTCCTTTATTTTAACAGAACATATCTCTGAAACATACTATGAGAAAAAAACCTCGTTCTTGCTGAGCATGGGAAAATACTGAACTCTGAACATAGCTTACAAGATGCTAAGCCATGTTAACAGACTAGAGAAGTAACAGATTTGCAAACAAAATGTGTTTCATTTAGGGAGATTATTAATATGTTCTTCAGGTTATAATGTTCTTCAGTTTATATTGGCTCCAGCTGAGTGGGTTTAGAAAACTTACTGCAGTCACAAGTAAGTCTTATAAGAAGCACGGAACTCCAATATTAATCTAGACTATCTGAGCATGTAATGAGTTCTGGGGGAACCACAAGGATCGCTCTTCCTCCAGCACTGAACCCTGGATTGTTGACTAATTCCCTGTCATGCTCACACCCAGAGATATCCCTCAACAAAATGCAATCTACACAGACTTTTGAAGGCAGTTAAATACACTGAATGTTATCAATGTAGAACAAACATGATTTAGCATGCTCAGAAGCCAAATCAAGTTTGCACAACACTGGTGACAGTTCCACTTTTGGCAGAAAGGTTGGATACTGCCAAGGTCTCTTCAGCACCCATCTCCAACTGTGGAAAAACAACTTAGCAAAATAAGAAAGATGACTGCAGCTGTCATGCAGAGAACCTTATGATCTCCATCACCAAAGGCTGAGGTCTAAACCACATCTCCATTTCTTGGTTCCATTTTTATTGCCCAGTGCCATTCTGTCAGTGACAGCAACTACTGTCTGGATTTGATTTGTGGTGTCTGGATTGTAACCACTGTTAGCTTCTTAATGTTTGGGGTTTTTAATTTAAAGATGTGTGTTAGAACTGAATCCTGCCACCATGAAGGACAATGATCTGAATAACTCAGCTTTTCTAGAAATTTGCAGGACCTGAGAGTTACAAAGACATTACTGAAAAAGGCAAGTCTTGGCACATATCATTAGCATGTACTAGATAAATGATGGGAATACTTTTTCCTGGGTAACATGAGAACTCGAGGGAAAAGGTAGTTGGAGTAGGAGCCTCTCAGTTGCCAGATCTTTAGTCTTTCAGAGGGCCATTCTCTCACATGGTAATTTCTATTCCCACTGGAGAGCAGAGGGCAGCTCTGTGTTATGGCGTGTTCCCATGCACACAGGCAGAGGGAACACCCTGGTGCCCACACAGCAGTGGAGACGAGGCACAGCACAATCTCACTGTGCCTCAGTCCTGCTCCCACTTTTCCAACAAGCTTTTATGTCTCTGCACAGATTGACTGTGGCACATTTATATCCAGCAGAGCTCCTCTGCAGCAGGGAATTCATGTAGTGAATTTATGGCTGGATTATGTCCCTCTTTAAATTACCTCATAGGACAAAGCAGCTGTAACACATGGTCCTCACAGCACTCCTGCACTGGAAGCAGGCGTGAGTAATGGGCAGTAGTCTCACCCAGCCTCTGTTATGTGTTGTCACAACAAACCCCTCTAATGTGGTAAGAAAATTTAGACAACACCCTTTTCCCTGAGGTAAGCAGTTTTAAAGCTCGTATTTTAGCTATGCGATTTAAGAAAAATAGGAAGTGAAGTACGCCTTTCTTCTGAAAGCATATTTTTGAAATCTGAGTCATATATGTTTTTTTCATATTATATCACTCCAGTTTGAAACTCTGTTTTTAAAAAATCCACAAAATAAATATACAACAACCAATTTTAATTGTTTTTTCCCCAAGTCCTTGGTGATATTACTGCACGTATGTAAGTAAGACCATATTTATTAGTCCATGGTGCAGTCTCTCAGCTCATTTTATTTCAGTCCCAAGATAGCAGTCTTGGAATTTTAAGTTTCCTAAATCAAATAATAGTAAAAAAAATACCTCAAACTAGAGACAGTGAGGATTACCAGTTCATACTAAGTTCCCAAATCAGAAGTGCTAGCTGCTGCACTGCCCTGTGGCCACATAACACTGTATATATTCCCAAAGGACTAAATGATGTGTACCTATACATCCTACCAAGCACATACAATTAGATATTGGTTTTGTTCTGATTGTGCAAAATATCAGTCTGGAGACACACATGTGGATGTAGAGTGAATAGGGTGAGTGCCTAACCCATTTAGGGTGTGTTGGTTGCTGTTCTGTTTTTATCAAGAATTTGGTTGCTTTGTTTTGGTTTTAAAACCCAAACAATGAAACTTTACTCATCAACTATGGAAAACAGTTCATAACCTGATATCTTCCATGACAAGGGCTTTGATTTTCAGTCTTAATTTTCATTCCTTTAATTTCTGCTTCTTAATTGGAGTTGTGTATGACACGCTAACTACTTTCTCTCCATTATGAGGCTGTAGTCCTGCACATATTTATGCATACAATTAACTTTGTTGTCACAAGGCATATTAAATAAAGGTGGTAAAGCAACGAGTGTGTATATGTGCATAGGGTGTTGGGGATCTAAATATCCTCAAATACCTCTTCACACAGATGGTTACAGTCTCCATTAGTGCTGCAGTGCAGCCTACATGTTTTGCTTAGGTTAGCCTCCTTTCTGAAAGCAATCCATCCAGATCATTAATCATGTAGTGATTCTTCCCTGTTAAGCATCCAGTCTCTTCAGTTAATCAGTATCCTAATAGGTACACAATAGTCCAGGTCTGATTTCTTTACATCAGTCCATTACCATATGAGACTCATTCACATGGTTGGTCACAACCCTTGATGTACATTCATGTTCAGAAAGATACAGCTCCCAACTGGAAATGCTCCTGGGGGTGAACAGCGTATGTTCCATTTTATGACACTAGAATGGATGTGCATTGCTCAAAAATTTTCCATACTTTTTTTTTATAATGTATGAAATACATTAAATAGGAGAGAAGGATGGTGAAGATTTCATAGAGCAGAGCATTCTCTCTTAAGAGGAATCAGGTCTGAAGGTGCAGCACTATTTAAAATGGTCTAAACTGGAATTATTAATTTAATGTAATTCAGAGCCTTTTTCTCAATTAAGAGCACTAGAAGTTCAAGGATTTCATAGTTTCTCATTTGCAAAAAAAAAAAAAAGTATAAGGAATAAATAAGTAAATAAATAAAATAGGAAGTGCAAGAATCTTAAGTAACAGCATGGTAATCACTTTGAACACAGAAATATGTAAATAAATCCTTATTTAACCTTCTATCTTACACACTTCTAATGCCTTTCTCAGATACAGAGGATCTGGCATTAATGTCCAACAAAATCCAGGCTGTGCAAAATTGACAGTTTCCCCTAGGATTCAGCTGATATTTTCATCAGATATTTTCATCAAAAAAGAGTTGCATGGGCTCTCACCACTACTGTAGCCCCTGCAAGCAGTAGCAGGTGGAAAGTCTTAGAGCAAATACACAGTGCTGTCTTTTTTAATAATGATTCTTCCACACATTATAATACATTTAAGTGCTGTGCTTGCTCTTTAAGACGGCCTCATCTTGATAATCAATGTAGCCAGTCTAGTGAAGTGCCACTTTCCTGCTGTGAGAAAGCACAATTCTTCTTACTGCCACAGCCCCCTGCTGACATGTTTTACAACATTTAAGAAGGAAACTGTTAAACCTTACTTCTCTCTTCTCCCTCAGTGCAGACAGAAATCTTCTTTCCTGCTGGCTTCTCACTTGAATTAAGAGCTGTTAAGATC
The DNA here is from genome assembly GCA_024500445.1 of Entomyzon cyanotis. Classification (NCBI taxonomy): domain Eukaryota; kingdom Metazoa; phylum Chordata; class Aves; order Passeriformes; family Meliphagidae; genus Entomyzon; species Entomyzon cyanotis. The sequence continues at coordinate 13,036,417 of JAKEPQ010001027.1, read as the reverse complement.
TGCCCTGACTTTTACCCTGAGCAGTGCCCTAATTTTAACCCTGTTTAACGGTTATCTTAATTTTACTCAGATTTTTAGAACTGACTCATTCAATAAGACAAACGGAAAGTGTCTGGTAAAAGACTAGTTTCTCATATGCTCGGTAAAAAGGTCAGGCTTTCTTCAGAGGAAGCAGGAGTCAGCCTCAGTGCACTGACATACAGACCAATTCAAGTCAGTTTGGGGCATTCTTGCTACAGTAAAGAATGCAAAAAGCAAAGAAGCTGTGCTTGGAATTTTGCATCTGCAACATCAGGCATGCACCTTCATGCCATGAGCCCCACTTCTCACTGGAAGCATTTTTAAAGGAGGAAGGGAAAAGTGAAATATAGGACCCGATAACTCTGTCAAGCTGAATAAGCACTGTTAATGGATGTTAAAGATTATGACTGAGAAGCTGATACAGGTGCAAGTTTTATGAGTGTGAAACTTTACCTTGACATAATGAGTAAAGTTAAAGCCCGAGGCTTTTATGCCATTATGAGAGGCTCTGTCAGTGAGCACTGTAACCTAATTAGTTTTGATGCAGCAAATCAGCAAAGCCACCATTGGTTATGACCTCTGCCAAGAGCATGAGAGAGCCAGACAAATGAAGCTTAAGATGTTATTAGTTGTTCTGTTCCAAAGTTCCAGATAAAATATGACAGGATGTTGTTGCTTGACTCCGGCATCAGTTCTCCAGATGGCACTCAGCACTGGCTTGTAGCGAGGCTCGCAGGGAGGCTGCCACATTGTCTCTGTCAAAACGAAAGTTTTCCAATTACAGAGAGATAATTTGAAGAGATGCAAACTTAATCTCCTGAACGAAAGGTTGCAAGCTGTGTAATAGCAGTTGAGGGGAGAGATTTCGCATAGTTCACTTGCTGTAAACACTGCTGTTCAGGAAAGGTTTATTATCCTGCCTAGTGAAACAAAGAAATCAGATGCTCTTGACTCTGTGCGTTAGGACAGCTGTGGCTGGACACAGCCACAGCACAACCTCTCTGGTGGAATTAGTGGGTCTGATCCATCTGCAGGGCTGTTGGTGTATTTCAGGAAAGACATAAAATGGTGTAAGATACATCTAAAAGGAAAATTGAGAACCTTTGAACTAGCTTTGAACTAGCAGGTAACTTCTGCCAGTTTGGTTGAGGGAAATAATGTGGTTTTTTTCTCAAATTTTTATGAAATCTTTAGTGGAAAAAATAAACAGAATGCCATGCAAATGGTGAACTTGTGGGATGTTTTGAAATATCTTCATATTTATAGCACTGTAACAGGCATATTGATGTTATTCAGCTGCCACTGTGACAGAATGACAAGGCAATGGCTTGATAACAAGCAAAACCAGCATCTAGTCTAGAGATCATTTTGAGCTGCTGGAAGCATCAGCAATTGTACAAAGGATAGAAGATAGAGTAAAAAAAATATTCTCCACTTGACCTATGTACATAAAGAACTGTTGAACAAATGTACCACATTCAATTTGAAAAGCTCTCAGTAGCATAGCTTTTATATTTTGCTCAGTATCACCGAGTGAATAATGACTGTGCTTTTCAGGCTGTGAGTGTCCTTTTCCACCTGACACTGTGCTGACAAATGAAAGCAACATGTTTCAGGAACACTATTGGAAATACTTGAACATGTGAAATTCCCTTTAAGCCCAAGAGAAAATCATCTAGTGATTTTTCCAGGTTACCAACAGAAGTTGCGGCATAGCCATCTCTGGAAATACTCGAAGCCTAGCTGGGTGGGCAGTGAACAACTGGCTCCAGCTGACCTAATTGGGTGGGATTGGACCAGGTCTGGAGGCTCCTTGCAGCCCCAACTGTTCTGAGTATCTAGGAGTCTATTCAAATTATCATCTACTAAAAATTATTATCTACAACAAACCAATTTAAAAAGGAAGTCACACTCTGTCTCCTTATAGAGAGGTACACATAGGAAAATATGCAAATGCAGGCAAGCAATATCAAACCATGAAGCAGCAGGATTAATTTCAATTCCCTGGTTTCTAACTAAGATGAAACTGCTCAAGCAGCCCCACCAGCAAGCAAAGCAGGGGGTTGCTGCCAGGACAAAGACAACAAGAGAGCATCCCTACAGGACTCCAGCGTTGGCAGCCACCCAGAGGGCCAAGAACTTTGTGGGTATCCAGAGCCGAACCCAGCCTGGGTTTGGCACTTCCATCTTGCCCCTGGCCTGGGTGCTCTGTGTGCTGCACACTGCCTGAGGTGTGAGGGCAGCCCTGCACCCCAGGGTTCTGCAGCCACAGAGGGGTGCTGGGGCAGCTGTCTGTCTCACTGGGGCACTGCTGGGGAAGGGGAGGGGAAGGTTGTGAGGGGGCTTTTTCCTCCTTCTGTCTTTAAAAAGGCCCAGGGACAGAGAAGTTGTGTGATGTGGGGATCAGAAGGAGACCCTACACATGACTAAGTGGAGTTACAATTTTCCCTTTGCAGGGATGAGTTGTAAATAGGGGGGCAAGGAAACCTTGGAGGCCTACAGAGAAATCTGGATTGTGTTGCCCAAAAGCAAATCTCCAGACAGGTCTTTGGGAGAGGCATTTCTGTGCTTATTTTTCAACTTGGTTCAAATAGCCAATTCAAAGTCAGCAACTTTTGGCTTTAAGATGTTCTTTTTTTCCCAAAAGTCTGTATTTGCACACTAGTTATGCTGGTCCATGAACTCTCTTGACGGTACACTAATGCCTGTCATAATTGCCACTGTGCCCCAGCCTCAAATATTTAGTAGGAAAGAAATATTTCTGCTTACTAAAATGAAGAGGAATGGGGACATATATGCACATGCACAGAGTCAAGAACAGCTTTGTTTTCACAGATGTTGCTGTCATTAGTTTTTCTTTGTATGCTGCATCATTTTTCCTCTAAATTAGGACAGAACTTTTGCACAGGTACTAACAGCCATGGCAGCCACAGGCCTGCAATAGGATGAGAGAAGTCAGGGAAGTAGGTCACTGAATGGTACAAGGCCTTATCTGTAAAGCGTTCTTCTGGTGAGAACAGGATACTTTGAGATTTGCCAACAACGGCATAGCTAGAGATATTGAAATCCTGAACCTGAAGGGAGATGTGAGAGCATTTTCACTCCTTTGGAGTCACATTTGTTCAGACAGCCGAACATAGCAAAGATGAGCGAGATGATTTTCTTATAATTAGAGGATTTGTCTTCTTCAGGGCCCAGAAAGCAACTGTCCCAGATTTTATTCATACATATGGTTTAAAAAAAATGCACCCTTCCCAAACAGCTGTACCCAAAAGTTGAAATAGCTTATACTGAAAATGAAAGTGGCACCATGAAAAAGGGATCCTACAAAAGAGCACCAAGTAGGTAAGAGACTGCTGTTAACTGCCTCGTAGGCAGCAGCAAGGTGGTGAATGCTCAGTAGAAGTGTGAGGTGTGCTGGTGGTTCTCCCCAGGGGACTTGATGCTTGGGGAGAGCTCAGATGTCCTAAAGCTGTTTGCTGGAGCTGTGCTCTACCCAGGAGGGAACAGATCAGAGACTGTGAGTGCAGCACAAGCTCTCATCTGAAGAGTGAAGACATGGGTTGGACATGAAAAGCCTATAAAGGGAAGAAAACTCTTGCATGTTTGATTTGGTAGAGAGGAGGAGGGTCTTTTTCCCTTAGCAAAGTTTAATGTTCCTTCAAATGCACAGCAGATCAGGGTCTCTCACTACTTCCTGGGTTAAATTATATTTTTCCTTTTTGGCTAAAAAGAGCCATGAAAAGCATCCTACTCTAAAGTGTAGCTGTAAATTCAGCATTAATAGTGCAATAGAATAAGAGAAGGACTTTTTTCCCCATTGAAATAGCAGGATGTGTAACTCTCTAGTGCAATTGAAGCCAGACTGAAAGGAGGACTTGATAAATGGAATTAAAGAAATAGATAAATACAAAATGTAAAGAGAGAAAATCAGAAATTCATGCACAGAAAAATGAAAATGTCTAAAGCAGAACAGCTTGGGGGAAGTGATTCTAGTTTCACATAGGTGTGGATGAGAACAAAACAGTGGTGAAGGGAAACGCCCTACAAAGCATACATATGTATTCACTGAAAAATTTAGCGGAGCTATGGGGTTTATGGGTCTAATTTTACATTGTTCACAAAATTTGCAAAACCTTTTGCCTCTAACTATCTCTGCACTATGAACTGATCCCTGCTCTATCTTTCTGAAGAAGATTCTTGTTTCCTCATTGAAGAAATATAAGTTTGATGTAACCAAATTTTTGCAACATATGATGTTGATAAATATTATCTTTCATGGAAATTATTGAAAATCCCTTCTGTGCTTTTGATCAGGTGAAGCCACTTTGTTCTGGCTGCTCAGATGCTGCTGGTGGTGCTCTGGAAGGTACACATGCAAATGACAACACCAAAATGAAAAATCCTGATTTTCTCTCAGCTTAGTGCCCAACAAAATTCCCTTTGATATTTCCAAAGTTTGTGGTTTTTTTCCTTTTCCATAACTTTTAAAATGTCAACTCCTAATTCTGTTTTGGGATTTGTGAAAGAAAATTCTGAAATGTTAAGCCTGGTATTTGTTCATGTGTGTGCAGTAGAGGCAGAGTTCAAGGCTTAAAATTTCCTTTTGTTGGACATTATTTATGGACAGTATTTTAATAGTAATGTCCTGTAGCATGATTGAAAACATTTTTTCACAGCTGTTGATGTGTTAATCCAATATGAGAAAGAGAAAACAGAAAAAACATTTCAGCCATAGGGTTTATATTTATATAAAATTAGAATACCGTTAAAGCTGAATGCATGTTTACATCTGGATCCTGTATGATAGCAGTTGATACATTTAATCTGGCATGCGGCATAAAACAGGATTAGATAAGGTTTTCTTCTTAGCTATGCTTCTCTTGTGCAAAAGAATATTTATACCAGTGTTCTCAAAAAATCCCATCTCAGTTCTGGATACTGTGTTGAAATGCATTGTGCATCAACAGTATTTTCCAAAGGTTATGCCCATGTGATTTGTGCTAATTAGCAATGAGTTGACTCTGGGGTAGACAACATGCTCAGCAGCATGGAGGTTTGAGTTCAAAAGCCCAGACTGACCAGATCATTCCCCACATTAGCTGGTGTGAATGCATCTGAAAAAATAGGCTGGAGTAGGTCTTACATAAAACTGATCATTTGGAGCTAGATTATTCAGAACTGAGAAAAAAATACATATTAATGTGAACTTTGGGAAAGACTGAACTCAAAATTCTAGGCAAGGACCCAGGTGCTACCTTATTATTTAATGTTTCTTATGCAAATTACTTAATCTTCAAGTCCTCTCAGAATCTGAAACTGCACTGACTTCTATTTGCACAGTCCTTAACAGCTGCTAATTTCTGTGTGCTTCCCTTCCCACCTCCTCAGCTCTCAAACTGAACATACAGGGCCTGAGCAGGAATTTTTGTGAGAAGCCGAACTAAACTGCAATCATGCATTCAGAAGAAACCTTCTCCCTTATATCCTGGTGCTGAGCATCTCTGTGTATGTCACTACAGTAGCTGGCACAGTGTATTGGAGGCTGGAGTGCCTGGCACTGTGGTCCCCAACCAACAGGAAAGAAAAAGAGTGAACATGTGAACCAAAGGTAGCTGCAGTGTGTATTACCAATCACTATTAACTGGAACTCACTACCCAATACCTACAAGTGATGGGTGAGGGCAATGGACACTGAATATACTTTCCAGCCCCCAGTGAGCAAGAGTGAGAAATCATGCCTCTACATGTGCTGCAGGTACACATTCATACCCATTTTTAAGTAATAGAGACATAAATGAAATTAAAATAGATAGGGAGACCATGCTGTTAGTAATTTTCTAGGTTATTGGTATAACGCAAGGTAATATTTGATGCTGTGAAAAAAATATGCTACTCAGCCTAGAGAAAAGATGCAGCTGTGTTTTAATATAAGTGTCCTAAAGACTGGAATGAAAAATGTGCATGATTTCTGTAGCTAGCAGTAAGCACTGCAGACATCGCTCTGTCTGAAAAAGAACAAATAAACATTATGAATATGGAAATAATGAAACATAACAGGATTTGTGTTTGAAGAGAAAGACAACTTATTTCACTATGTATCTTGAGTGCATTTACAAGTCATGTAGTCTAAATTATGAGAGAGCTTAAGCACCACAGACAGGTAATAAATAAGGCCTTAGAAATGCCTGCTCTGGCATGTGCCTCTCTATCATGAAGCGGAAGCATTCAGTAGAGAGGAAAATTGACCAGACACTGACAGGAGATAATGGACTTATCTGTTAAAGGAGTGGAGATAATATAATATTTAATATGACATTCCTGATAACTAATCAGGAAGATCTACCTGTGCCAGATTTCCAAGGTTATTTGTAATTGAATGCAAATGGATATCACTAGAAAGCAATGCAAAAGGAAGTACTGCAGTGAGATGACAGGAGCAGAGCACCTTCAAGTCTGAAGATAAGGGTCCCCATCTTGAACATCTTACAGGCCCAGTTTAGGACTGATTTATATTTAAGCAGACAGCTAAGCACTCTGCAGGAAGAGGGCAGCTCATTTTGCTGAGAAGAGCATCTTCCCTGTCTCCCTGTCTCTGTGTCTCTGCCCCTGCTCACAGCTATGCAGTCTCACCCATGCCTGTGCATGAGCTCTAGCACATATCTGACCCCAAACTGAGCTGATGTAGTGCAAGGCAGCTGCACAAAACTACACCTTTTTTCCCTATATTCCTTGTTTGCTGCTTTAATGAGTTGAGTTGGCATGTAGTTCATTTGTCAGCTGTTAGAGGGCTGGAAATTGCAGCTTTCAGTGGGTACAGTCCTTAGTCCTGAGTGCACAGTAGTAGCCACTGAATGTATGGGGCAGAGTGGGGCAAGCAGGGCTTCTCATAGTGATTCAACTATGTGACGTGTTGAATGATTGCTTTTTTATTTAGTGCATGCTCCAATCCCCCACATCTGCACCAGTGTTGGGTTTGGTGCAGCTGGTGTAGAGCCAACAGAAAAATTAAGATGTTGATGTTTGAATCTTTCATGGAAAACATCTGGGCTATTCACTGCATATACATGTAAAATCAAAAACTTTTTTTTTCTGTTCTTACCACTTTGTTTTTTCTCCCTATTTTAACAAAGGTGGAGCTCCTCCAAAAAAATAGCATTCATTTTTTAATGCTGAAGGCATTTAAAAAAGGTTTATAGGGCAAGCAAATTACCAGTAATGTGTGTGTAAACATTTAGGGATGACGATTAAACTGTGGTATTGATTTTTATTTATTCTATTTTTCAAAACATGTCTTGGTTTCTGGAGCAAAATTAAAATATATTTTGGGCGCTATTACATGGTAGCTCTGCAAAACTAACATTTTGTCTGCAACAAGTAGGGCTGTGGTGCTTCTCTTTTTCATTTTCAGGTACTTTCTGTGGCTACTCAATCTTGGACTTCCAGTCTTCCCATAATTTCTTAATTTTTTTAATAAAACGTGCAATAACCCCACAGTTCCAGGACCAGCTTTATCCCTAACCCTAGTCCTTGTCTGGGGCTCAGGCTGAGTCTGGGACACCTGGCCAGGGACCAGAGGATAAGCTAATCCAGAGACCTTGGGCAGCACAGCTTCTCCCTTGGTGGCCTCCATCCTATAGTTCTCCAATCCAGGCTTTGTCTGCCTCCCATCCCTAACCCTAATGGTATAAGGGCAATAAAGGTCCAGTGGATTACAGCTGTCCCAGAGGGTGGCAGGATGGAAGCCAGGATGGGGAAATCTGCACCTTGCTGTCCATGTCTTTTGTCTCACAGTTGAATTACCATCCCTCTCCCTAGGAGGAGGATGAGTAGAGCTGTCCATCTGTTCATTTGCCACCAGTCAGGCCTAGCTCCAGAATGTCAGTTTCATTTTCTTTGCTCCCACCTTTTTGCTCCTCTTGTTTACCAGAGAAGTTCTTTAGACTAGTCCAAGCTTTTGCGTTTTATTCAGTGGGGCTTTATTTCTGCCCTTTGCATTGTGTTGGATTTTTGTAGCCACACTGGAGGCTGAGCTGGCCCTCAGTTACTGGCTCTCCAAGGAGCAGAGACCCCCATGCTGAGCATAGCTGGCTCCTTGCCACCTGCTCCTGTGATAGAGGATGGGTGTCAGAACAAAGCTGGCGGCATGAATTGGCATGATGAGGTGAGAAAGTAGGGTGCATGGTGCTCCAGCTGATGCTTGCCAATGTAATTGCCCTTCAGGCAATAATTCTTGCCAGTGTGATTGCCTCCAGGGACCTTCTGCTAGCCAGCATAAGCCAGAGCCACTCCTGCTTCCCCATCACTCAGCCACTGTGAGTCTTAACCTTATATTAATTCAAGACTGAACCCCTACCTTCACATTAGTCAGTATTTCATAATAACAAATGGAAGGAAATGAATTATTCTTTCAGAATGTTTACAGTGGGTGGGGAAAAAACCCTGTGGCTAGCACAGGTTCTTCCCGTGGGAACATTTTGCTATATTTCATAAACAAGATAAGGTTTGGATGTTTTGCAAACAGTTTCTCCGGATTGAGTGAGTTCGGGCTTGGCCAATTGTGCCTAGGGGGAGGTCTCGGGCTGACCAATCTGGGGCACTTCTGTACACTCTATATATATGGAATTCAAAACAATAAAGTTCCTTTTCTCCTCTCTTTCCTTGTCTGAGAACTTGGGTCAGTCCTCAGCTAGCCGCTCAACAGCGACAAAACCCCACATTAGTGAGGCTTGGAAGGATGGTTTTGGGAGAAAAATCTTTGGTAGTCACGCATAGTACAAATGCACGAGGAAGGTGTACTCATCTGGTGCTTGCAGCCTGCTTGGCACTTGCTACAGTAAGACAGTTGGTCTTAAACCAGCAGAAGCAGCTCCCTAAACCTATTGGAAAACCAATACATCCCTAAATATGGCTGGGAATGTCAGAGTCAGTTGTATGGCAACAGAAGCAGGAAAGCAACAACTACTGTAAACTTAAGGGTGAAAATAACATGGGGACAAGACCTGAAAAGAGCTAATTCTGCTCCCTCAGTTGTCTGCAATAAAAAAATCTTTAGTCTTAGATTTCAAGAGACAGTCAGAAGCTCACAGTAAAAGTCAGCTCGAGCAGGTCAGAGCAGGTAGTAACATTGGGGAATTTCAAACCTTCCTGTCTCCAGGGCTTCATGTTTCACAAATATTTGAGTCCCAGTACACTGCAAGGACATCATCCACTCCCTCTGAAGACCTGGGGCTTGAAAACCAAGGAACAGCTTGTCCTTACACTTTCAAATTGCTCTCAAATAACCTTCTCATTTGATTCTCATTTTGTGAGTGTTTTTCTATTACTGCATGGCAAATGTTCCTTAGCTCTGAATGACTGCTGTTATACAAGTAAAATGGGTTGGGTCATGAAATGTACATCCTCTCTTTGTAGTTCCCCCTCTAACTGGAAATTTGAAGGTTCCCAGAGTCTAGCTGGGTTTAACAGCAGGTAGAAGGTGCACCACCCCGAGGGAGTGAGCAAGGAGGTCCCTCCTGTAGTATCAACTGCCTATAGGGAGCATCACTGTGATGGAGGGGGAGGATGCAGTGCCTAGGGTGGAGGCATAGTGAGGGCCATGAGACCTCCCACAGGACTGCCCTGTGCCAAACTTCCAACCTGAATCCTGGCCTGACTGGAAAAAGCCTGGTCATTTTCAGCCAGCTTTCTAGGCACTGCTTCTGACTGTCAAAATTGTTAAACATTTTAAAAACCCACAGCCAGGCAATACTGGTTCCCCCTAATGCAGTCTGAGGATGTGGCAGTACTTTTGTAGGACTTCCAGCACATTTGCAGACCTGCAACACATTCAAAGCATAAGTCTCATCAATTTGCATCGAACATCCTCCTTTGCCGTTTATGGCTATGTAAATGTCTTTAAAAAAAAACTGACCACAGGAAACGTCTTAAGACAACTGCTATTTCACAGCTTCACTACAAGTTCCTAATGTAAGTTAATAAGGCAAACACAATACCTGACGTTTGCACTGATAATTGCACAGGCCTCACTGTAAATGATGGCTATATCCGATTGTGCATGACTTCCTTTGCAGAGTGTCTGAATTATGGCGTAGGTTGAAGCCTGAAAAATCAATGGCTGCTATAATCACTCAATTAAAGCCTTTGAAAATCATTAGCAATTTGGTAAATTTAAAATACTTAGCCATACGTCATTTTTAAACAGAGACTGCCAGACCAGCACAACTCCATTTGTTACACCAGGGAACTGCTGCCAGAGGGGTGAACAGGAACAGCATTAGTGCGCTGTGGCTGAGTAGGCAAGTGTATCACCAGAGCTGAAAGGCTGAGAAAGACACAAGTCACCTCTGTGAGCTTTACCTGATTTTCAATGTTTAGCTGAGGTTACCCTGCAAGTGGCCAAATACAAGTCAAAAGCTTGGAAAAGCTTTGCTGGTTTAGAGCAAGCAGTCCCCTACAACTGCCACAGCTGATGAACTCTGAGCCTGAGCAGCAGAACAGACCCAGCAAAGGAGGAAAGGAAGCAGCACCATCAGAGTCCTTTGTTACTGAGAGAAAACCAATGGACTGCAAGGCCTGCTTTTAGAGTGGGACATATGAATGAATGAGGTCTATAAGAAGAGGAAAAAGAACTTAATTGATGCCAGGAGTCTAATATTTAATCTCACAAATAAAACATAAACTGAACATGATATTTTACTCCATCTGGACTAAATCCAGCCATCTGCAAAGATTTAACTTTGAAGGATAGTTGAAAACACCTCTTCTTAACTCGCATGTTTATTTTCTTTAACAGCCTGTTCTTTGGAAGCAGTGGCACCTAAGTGCAGCACCACTATTGTAAATATATGGTCCTTCTGTCTGAGAAAAAAGAGACACTCCGAGAGAATGAGCGAGTCGAGAGGCACCGGCCAGTGCACCAACACCTCGTGTTCCTCTAGGGCTGATTTATGTAAGTGCTATTGAACTTTATGGAGCTTCGGTGCTTAATGAACTTGGGAGAGAATGAGTATGGGGCCGGAAGCAGCTATTTCAGTTAATCTGGTCCAGCTTCTAATTTTTACCAATTTTGGGGTAACAATACATTTTAAGCGAATTGTGTGTCCTTAGACTGCACGGCCGCGGCTGCTGCAGAACAAGGAGCAATAGCTCGCGCGGGCAGGGCACGCCCCGGGATCTCGCCCTCCTGAACCCCGGGTGCGGCTGTAGGGCTAGGGGAGCCCCGGGCACAGCTCCCGCACACGGCGGGACCGCGGGGCTCCGTGTGGCGCCCGAGAGAGCACGGCGGGCTGCGTGCCCCGCGGCCGGAGGCTGCCCGTCCCGCCCGCCGCCCCGCGCCGCCCCGCGCTGCCCGCCCGCCCGGCGGAGGCGGCCGAACCTGGTGCGGCAGCGCCACCTCGCGGTGCGTGACGGCCCCTGCAGCTGTCTGGGAGAGCCCACTCGAGGGAAAGCTGCCCACGGCTTTAGCTGATTATTTCCCTGCCTCGGTGGTTACTATTTTGCTTCATGGAAAGGTAAGAAATTAGCTGGACCAAACAAGGGCAGCATTTGGGGTTTTTTGGCCTAACTTTAGTTTTTCTTTACGTCACGGTCCTGACACTAATGATTTTCATGTAAGAAAGGTAATTTAGGTCATTTTACAGTAAAATATCCACTCAGTCAATGAGTGAAGCTTAATTGATATCTAATATTTTTAGTTCTTCATTAAATCCATACTTATAAAAAAAGCCATTTGAAAACAGCAACATGTAACTGAATAAAATAAAAATGTCACTTTCATGTGATAACTGATCTTCCCAGTGAAATGGCAGCACGTTAGCTTCTCAGTTAACAGAGAAACCCAGGCTAGGGCAGAATACCATTGAGTGTATTAGTGTTTCTCCTCAGAAACTGACTATGAATTTAAAATTGTCTGTCACTTGAAGAAGTCCACTACCTATAAATAAGGAACTGTAAGTACTGGTAACCTTAACTTAGCATGTAGTTAAGAGTCTCAGCTTGGTGCAAATTTTCACAAGCATACATGCACTTAAAATGCTGGAATCCATAAACACAACCCTAGACTTCTGCACTTGCACAAAGCTGCCTTCTCAGAGTAAGAAGTGCCATCATGCTCCACTGTACCTCAACAGCAGCGTCATTCCCCTCCTATTTATCACTCGTGGGTTTGCAGCCCCTCTGTTGCTGCCTGGCGCTGTGAACGCATGCCGGACTGCAGATTTCCAGCCCAACTGTATCCTTCAGACATACATCCAATTGCTATGTTCAGAGGAATGGTATCCCACAAGATTTGTGATTCACCCTGTCTGCCTATATGATATCCTAGAAAACTAATCTCCAGCATGACAGCTCATTCAGCACACCGGAAATTTACCCACACTGAGCTCCTCTTTAAAAAACGACCTGACATTTGTTCTGTAGAGGGAGACAAAGCCCAGGCTGATGAAAACAGTTGGCAGCTGCTTTCATTTGTGCCATTCAGAAGCCAGATGATAATTTGTCCTCGGGGACCCATCACTTCTTGGCAGTCAGACCTGTCCACTGCACTTTGCTATTGCTTTTGCTGTTACCTCCCAGCCCTGGTGCATGCAGCACACACACACAGAGTCAATATTCAAGGCAGACTAAACTAAAATTGACTGCCAAGGGTCATGAAGGATTTCATGTTTCTGAGAACTGGGAGATAAGGTCACAGATCAATTTGGTGCTGATAAATATAAAGCAGCAGATATAGGGAAAGACATATTTGTTAGACCTATATAAGAGGTTAAATTAGCTATTGCTCAGAAAAGCCATCCCAGCCTCTCTGAAGAGTTTAATGAAGGCATAAGCTAAGCAATAATGGTCAAAGAGGCAGAGCGTTCTGAGCTAGTAGGCAAACAGACCAAACCAGAAAACATAATTCCAAATGAATTGTGAGTTCACCTTTTGCATACAGTGTGGAGCTCTCATTCCTTTAGATTAGCAAGATCAGAATTACAAAATGTACAGACAAGGGTGACCATGATAATCAGAGCATCTTCCATACAAGCAGAGATTAAATAAATGAGGACACACAAAATCATCAGTGGGATCAAGGAGGAGAACAGATGCAATTATTTGTTATTTTTCACAGTATAAAACTGGAAGACATAAAATGAAGTGCTCACATAGCAAGTTGCATGAAATAATTACCTAAAAAGTTTTTTCACACAGCAATATGTACCTTTAGCATTAACTGTCAATGGATGTTAGGGTAATAATTTAGAATGGTTAAAAGAGATATTTACTTTGGACCACAAAGTAACAAAATCCTTCCCAATGCGTGGAAACACTATATAAATAGATAGGGCCATCCACACCTTAGTAGTGGAAGAGTGCTAGCAACAGCAATGAAATACAGAGGACCCTATGCATTTATACTAATGCATGTGGTCCCACCACATCTTAGATCCCTCTAGATGCAGAGTCTGTGGTCCCCATGAGGGGAGAAGATACATATATTTTTCATACTGTGCCTCCTCTATCCACTCTTGGCAGTTTTTATTTTTAAGGATCCCCAAATTGTTGCTAGTATGTTGGATGTCACCTATTTTACCCAGCAACGGAGGCAGTCATGGCTGCCCTCCAGAGATATGCATGCAGGGAGATGGGGAGAGAAAAGGTGAAGCAGGCTTCCCTTTTTAGGATTAAGAAAGCAAAAGCCCCGGTGTGTTGCAAATGTTCCAGCAACTATTTTACAAGTAAGCAACCTGCTCTGTCATCTAAACTGAACATGTGGAACACTTGACTGTGTCCAACTCTCATTGACATCAGCAAGGTCAGGCAGCAGGGCAGGCAGCCATGCTCTTGTCCCAGTTCTCCCTTTGGAACCACTGCTCTACTACATAATCCCTTCTCTTGTTCTGGAACCCTCTGCAGTCACTTTCAGTCAGGAGTGGGTAATGAAGGAAAGGGAGCTGTGGTTCAGCCTTTGAAACTACTGTGCAGCACAAATGCTCATGGTGCCACCAAGAAGTCGAAGGGCACTGTACACAAAGCAGCGCCAAGTCTCAAATGCCTCTGTCTCCCTGGCTATAGCACAGGCTGCCAAACTACAATGCTGGTTTATGGCTGAGTCAAATCTCACTTTAGTCACGCTACTGTCACTGTCTTTTGAAACTATTTTAGTCCAGGATTCCTGCACAAGTCTTCCTTCTTTCACATAAATATCCGTTGCTGATTTTTGCTGAAGAAAGTGGAGCCAAGAAGGAATTCACTCTTCAGCCTGGAGTCAGGAGTCCTTTATTTGCTGCTTCTGCCCATGCAGACAAAACCCCAGGGACAGAAGACCACGAGCTCTATGTAGAAGCTGCTGTGGTTGGCAGCTTTCTTCCCTACAGCACTGTGGTGACCCAGGCAGGGTCCTGGGGAAGCCGTGCAGCCAGGGCTGCCCAAGGGCTCAGAGCTGCACCAAGCCGCTGCAAAGCCCCTCTGCCAGAGCCCTGCGGCTCTCCTGTTGTGCTGCAGGCAGGTGAGAACACCTCTGAGAGGACACAAATCTGGTTTCCACTCATGAAGGTGAAGAAAGGAAGAAGCTTGGTCTCACATTCTGCAATACCTGTGGCCACAAATAAGCTGGTACAGAGCAGGAACTGGTGTACCACAAAGCCTGGAAGAGTTTCCTTTTCCCCCAGGAGGTAGGGACGGAGAAGAGCAGGAACCAGACCTGGTTCGGTTGCTGCTTTCCTTACAAGGCTGTGCAAGCCTGGCCCATGGCTTGGGCTGCCCTGCAGTCCAGCTTTCTAGGATTCCCTTCCCTTCGTGGCTATAGATTTGGAACGATCAGTAGTCAACATTGTTCAGCGAAACTGTCTTCACAATGAGGCACACCACACAATGAGACACAAGAGAACATCAGGCAGCTCTTGAAGAACATTTTAGTACAGAAATAACAAGGCTGATATTTATTAGCCTCTCCATTGTAGGCAACATATTTATTTTTAAAACTCTTGTATTTACCCATCCCTTCTCACTTGCTTTGAATGTAGCCACCAGATCAGCTGAAGAGGTGTTTGCCCCTCTCTGCTCCTCAGCTGTGTCACAGGCCCTGGGACTGCTCCTTTCTACATGAGATCTCCTTATGCCAGATCATCATGGAGCCCAGCAGCTTCCCAGCCAACTGCCTGTATTCCCCAGTCAAATCCCAAAGACAACAGAAAAAGAAAAGCCCATCCAAAATGGAGAATAGGGCATGTGCAGTATCTTCAGCTGGTCTTTTCATAAAAATGTCATTTGAGTTCACTTTTTCCCAATACAGAGCCCAGTGATTGGTGATAAGAAGATAGAATAGAAAATGAAAACTCTAAAAGAGGGTAATTTCCATTCTTTGGTAGTGTCCAGTATTCACCCCAGCCCAGCCAGGAAGGAAATAAGTTTGAAACACGAGATGTTCCTTGCAACTGTTGTTTTGGATACATTTCCAGCAGGGGTTTCTTCCCTCCCCATGAAAACAGACACACATTCTCATTTAACAACTAATTGATTTATTTAACAATACAAATTTCTTTCTACTGCATGGTTTAGCAGAGAGAACTTGAGAAACAAAATTAGCTTCTTTTCTTTTTCTTTTAAAGTTTAAATGTTTACACAAAAACAACCTTTACTTCAGTAAATATAAAATTTACACACAAAAAAAATCTACATTAAAAAAGAACAGAATCATGACAAACCAACAAAAAAAAAAAAAAAAGAGGATGGGAATTCAGTGTAAAGGATCCAATTGCAAGGAAGGCAAGATGGGGCAACACTAACAAGGCATCCCATTTGTACACCTAGGTATCAGAAGTTGTAGGTACAATACAAAACCAAAATACATTAAAATTAGAATTTAAACCTGTATTTTTATACCATAATATTTTATGGTATAAATACCTGTAAATTCTGTAGGCAACACAGTTAATGTGTGAAATCCCTAGTTTGCTCTCCACTGGAAGGTCACTGGAGTGGTGTACGAGCACCGTGTCACCCACGAGTGCACTAATGGTCAGCAGGGAGCAGACTTTAGACGTGCAGCCCGGACGTGATAGCCCCTTGTTTCTTTGCCAATCTGTGCTATTTCTCACACATCCAATGACATGATGAGAAATTGTGGCCACCTTCAGCAGTGATTTCCAGCACTTCATCTCCTGGCATTAGTCTGTTACCTGACTTAGGCATATTCACCTGCCAGATCCTGTTTCTCATTCCCTTTTGCACTTTTTAACCTGAAGTCTAAAGCTATCTTGTAGCTACCAAGAGAGAATGGCTTCTAGGTTGAGATATTTGGGATACACAGTTCTTCAAGCCACCTTCAGGCATCTGTAGAAATTTTTATGTAGGGTGGACAAGTCATGGTCAAAGGTTATGTGATACAAAAACCACGGACCTGTATAGTAATGGTTGACTTTAGATGTAAATCTTTAGCATTTTTTCTATTGCTTTAATATTTAAGCTTAACACTCAATTTTCATATATTAAATGAGCAGAGCATCTTATTGATGGAAGTGCTACATACCTCCAAAAACACCAGGTAATAAGGGAGACTGTAAAGTTTAAAATTAACTGTAATTTTAAAAATCATTTAAAGGAAGTATCTTCTATTTTTAATAATCAATTTTGTGACTGGCAACCTATAAAAGCTTAAATTATAAAACTATTAGTGACTCTACTTTTTAAACTGTATGTACTATAAAGCTGTATTTTTGTACTTACAGATGTTACAAAATTTCCAAGCCAGAAAGTGAAGGGGGAAAAAAGATAGTCTAAAACACTTTTACAGATTTCATTTTTACTAACAAAGGTTCATTTTCCCCACAGCTGTTTTTATGGCATATAAATCTGATTATATTTATTGTACTCCTCTCTTTTCTGGGTAGATGATACAGTATTTAATCATGCTTTGGAAGACCTTTCTCAATGGATAATTTAGTTCTCTAGGTCAGCAAGTCCAAATTGCTTTACTCAGAAACAAAAGCACCAGACTAACTTGGCCCTCCTCCTGCAAAAAAACTTTGTAGCAAGACTGAGGCAGTCTGTTCTGAGAGCAGGACTGGTCCTGAAGCAACCAGCTACATTAACTTCTGGAGTAAGCATATGAAATGCGATCATTTCAACTTGAGAAAGAGCTGAAAAGTATTAAATTTCAGAAAATTGTAGAAATTTCACTTGTTCTGTTAAAAACAAAACAGGGAAAACTTAAACAATCCACAGGTGTGCATTAAACATTTAAAGCAAGCCTTTGCTTATGTATATAAATTTAAAAATTATCCACAGGGATCTGTGATACATTGGCCTTGCCTTGTTACTATAATTAAATTTATTAAAATATTAATTTAAAATAGGAAAACAAAGAAACTACTCCTTGGGGAACATGTTTATTGTGTTTGAGATGATACACTGGGTGCTCTCTGAGCTACAAAGGGAAAAAGGAAATCCTTTCATTACAAACTGACAAAGGTAAAAGTTAAAACAGTTTTCACAACAGCATGTACCACATATTGGAAATAGATCTGGGTTTAATACAAATGACATAGTTCCTAGTAATCTACAGCTACCTTTAATAACTTCATACAGATAATGAATTAGGCTAAAATGCACTATAATATTTGGTTGACTTCAGGAACAGTATCCTTAGTACATCACAAAATACATTTTGATATCCCAAAGAAGCAAGACTTGCAAGTAGGCATTTTAAACATAACTAATCTACAGCTACAAACTTCTACTCTTGATAGCATTTACCTTTTTGGGGGGCAATATCCCAGTCTTCAAAAGGAAAAAGCAGAGTAGAATCAGTATAACATATACACAGAAGTCCGTATTGTAAAGGCTATAAAGATTTGTTGCACACTGCAAAGTTGCCTTCTGCACCTTCACACTGCACAAGTAGTTTGTCATTTATGTTGCATATCTCTTGGTCCACTGTCTGGCTATCCTGTCATGTTCTGCTCTGTTGGTCAGGTACTGAGTGGCTATGCTTCCAACCAGAGGGTCAGCTGCAAAAGGCAGGAGAAAGTGCATCAGAAACCATCCCATAAGTAACAAAAGCCCCCAAACAAAACAAACGCATTTTAAAACACAGCATCCATTCCAAAATATAATCTTTGGTAGACCAGAAAATGCTGTGAGATATAGTGGAGCTCTTATCATATAAGACCTTTCTGAGAAAGCACACATGAACAAAGCACAATGAGCAGCAGAAAAAGAAAACAGAAAAATCTATTGTGGTTATCTTCAATATGAATGAATCTTGCCTCAGCCAGGTGCTCTGCTTTCACCCCTTTGGGTGCAGGGGACATCCAGTGAGTGCTGCCTGGCACCCTCCTGTCAGGGAGCTGCACAGAACTAGTGTGAGTATTAGGGCTGCAGGAACACTGAGGGGAGCCACTTTGCTTCAAAAGTCATCAAGCCTTTGTACCAAAGAGGCCAATCTATTTCTCCCTAACTGTGACCACTTTCTGTAAATGAACCTTCACACTATTGATCAGTTCCTGCCCTGACTGCAGGCAATTGGCATTCACTGCCTAATGACACTGGTCACACAGTTGTGGCTGAGAATCTCTACTGCTTCCAGTGGAGTTCCTCTCCTCCCCACAGGACAAGGAAGTCTCTTTGAAAAAGGGAAAATTCTCTCAGAACCTCACCTCCCTCACATTTGCAAGATTAAACCTTTCAATTGCTGTCTTAAGAGAAGAGACTTCCTGCAGCCCCTTCCGACATGCAGGATTTGTAACTCAAGAGAATGTTGCTCCTTTCCCGAATCAAACACTCACTTGATGGAGCTCCTGCAATACAGACTTTCAATGACATCAGCTTACTTTCTCCATCATACGTTGGAAAAAAAATGACTTAGTGCTATTTACTTTCTGTTGTGCCACAGGAATGAAACATGCCATTAAATGTGGGACCACATCCAATTTGGAGTGCATCATCCCCAATTAAAAAAATATTAAATTTTATTTAATCTGCATGCAATCAAGTATATAAATTACATTCCATGGCAACTTAGTCAAATGACTAAGAGTCACTCAGTGAACTATCAGCTCCTTACCTGGATTGCAGTCTGTCAGAAGAGAACAAATAGACAGCAGAACCTTTGAAATAGTCAAAGCAGGGCTCCAGTTGTCTTTCAGGATATCCAGACAGATGACTCCCTGACTGTTGATGTTGCAGTGATAAATTCTGGTACGGAAAGTAACCTGGAATCACAGCATTAGAGACACAGATGTCATTCAGTGCTGCCCAGGGATGGTGCCCCTCGGCTCTGAGCAGCCTGTGGATTCCCAGTTCTGCAGAGCTTCTGCAGAGGCAGCTCCTCTCTGCTCTGCTTCTAAACCACAATTGTATAACAGAAGAGTGACTATTTTCTGTAGCTATGGCTTGCCATTGAGAAACCTACCACGAAGAGATTAAGTGCATAAACTGCTTTCACACAGGCCCTCTGTATGGTATCCACAGAAATTAGGACCTATATAGTGCTGTAGCTACTTAATGAACATACTGCATGTCAGGAACATTTTAATCACAAATGTAACTTTAATGTGGATTCTGAAGGTGAAGAAGTAGACAGAATTTGTCTGCATATGCAGTTCTGTTGATCATTTTCTTTCTTTCAAAAGCCTAAATACAGACCATGAAAATTAGTCTTGTTAAATTAACAATGAAATCTTTGTCCTTACCCTTCATTAGGCAGAATACAATATACAGCCAAAACAATGCTATTACATTAACTAAATCCATCCTTGTTTTTAAATTACTTCAGACTAATATTGATAGAGCATGTAAGCATTATTCTGCACAAATAAGAAGAGAGAAATATGTAAGTGGTTTAATTACATAAAGCACAAGAAGATACAAAAATTTTTCTTTTTCTACTGATGTGGGGAGGAGGGGATCCACAATGTATCCTGAAAATTCAAAAATTATCATGCTCTAGAAAGAAATCTGAAAGATTTCAATGAGGACTTTGTCTAAAACTGTGCATCACTTCCGTATAACATTCTTGACTCAGAACATAATAAATGCTGTGGGTTTCAGAGAAGTGTGAAATACAGAGAATGTATTCTTTATGCTGTAATCATTCTGGGAATGAAAACAGGTATTAGATTTATAATAACAAAGTTATAGCCCCCAAAACTGTAAGTCGTAGAGTGTTGTGTGGTAGAACGTATTTAACTGTGAGAGTTTTGCAGTGTCTTTTCTGGTGACTTGGTCAAGAGCTGTAATTTGGCAGTAAGGGAGGGGAAAAGGGAATTACCTTTAAATTCTTTCATATCCATTAGTAAATTTTAATTTATTAGGTGCCCACCCTAGGTGCCCACACTATTCCTGAGCAAGGAATTAACATTTTAGTGTGAGTTAAGATTAATTTAAATTAATAAAAAGAGCTTTTGCTTAAAAACATTATCAAACAAGGTTGCTGATCTTAGCAGTAGTAAACAGACATTTAAAAGAATAGAAATCATCACACTTATTTACCCAGTTTTAAGTCACAATGTAACACTAGTTTTCTGTGTGACCTTATTTTAGCTTTTTCTTATTTTGTTAAAAATTACATGATAATATTTAATAGAGAATCTGGCTTATAACAGAAAAGAGTACTATACATATATTTTAGTAGCTAGAATGAGAAGAAGGGAACATAAGGTCTTGTATTGTCTTCTACTAGAACTAAAATTTCTGGAATCTTACTTCTTGATCATAATTATCATCTCATTTATCACTTGGCAAAGTTTGGAAATCAGAATTGACTGCAGTAATCAAGAAGTAAATTAGGCAGGATTTTTCTGAGACTGCAAGCCAAGATTTTGGACCACGTAGTTTTCAAGAGACCATGAACAAATTTGATATTCAGAAAGTGATGAGGAGTCACTTGGCTCCAAGTTGCATTCCTCTCATGTGAAAAAATTATAAGCACAATAAAAATCTTACCCTTACCTTTGGTGGCTTGAATGGATAGTCAGATGAAAATGTGATATCCAGGAAAAAAACGCCTCCTTCATATACAGAACCTGGAGGTCCAAGTATAGTAGATCTCCATTCATAAATGTTATCTCCTTTAGGACCGGCACTGTGTAAAGAAAAAAGAGAGAAAGAAAGAGTCAGATGTACTTTTGATTGAGGCATTTTATGGATTTCCTTCAGCATCCATTATTTTTTATAAAAGTCATTTGCCTATTTTTAACACCTGCCTAATGTCCAACTGATTTCAGTGGGCTCAGTGTTTTAAACTGGCACAAAAGCTGGGTACTCTGCTGTCCCTTAGGAGAGACAGAAGTGAAACAGAATGACCATGAACTAATGCACCTTCACTGTCTGAAATGTATCCCCAGACCTATTTTCTTGAGTATGTGGTTGCTCTGAGGTTCCACATCACACCCTTTCAGTACCATCATATTCATACACAAAAGGAGTTTTACATTTTGACCACACTCCTCCAAGCATTTAACAGATCACACCTTCATAAAAAATGTGGCTTTCAAGTTACTGACACACATTTATTGCTACTTGTTTCATAGGCTAGAGTGAAATGTTACACCCTTGGGCAGCAAAACTAGGGAAGGGAGAGAGAATCAAGCAACATGGAATTGAGCTTCTTACAGCACTGTCATTCCAAATAACTGTTTTCTTCAGGATATATTTATTTGTGTTATGCCTCTGGGCAATCAGCAATGAGACAATGAGCCAAAAATACTTTATTTTAAGAAGTACAATACTGAATGCATTTCTCACCAGGGGAAGGGTTACTGCATAATTAATTATTAAAGTAAAGCTTTGAAAGAATGGATAATGAACCAGCATTTTCTCAACTTCTGAGCTATCACTAATTAATGCTATTATCACACAGTAAAACATCTAACCTCCTCACAAAAAAACCCCTAACCAAATAATAAACACCCCCCCACCAAAGAAACCACCACCAAAAAAAATCAAACCTTTAAGCAAGTTTGGAGAAAACCTAGCCTTCCACAAAGGGTCCTGAATCCACCCTGCTGAGATCCAAACTGACTGAACTGACTGCTATGGAGAACAGCACTGAGCTCACGCAGACACAGTGGATTGATCACATCTACGCAGAAAAGTCAGTAACACAGCCCTGTAAAAGATCCTTTCCATTCTCCCCACCTGGGCAGTTTCCCAGGCACCACCTCCATTTACAGACACCGGCTGAGGCAGCCCCACCCTTCTCCCTCCATGGTGCCAAGGAACAGGCACTGAACTGTCACACGTGATTGCACATGAAGCAAGCATGACAGGGCATGGCACCACACTGTAGTCTGGGAATTTGTGGTTTCTGGAATTGCTCGACACACAGAGCAGCCTCCCTACAAGTGTTAAGGCTCTTCCTATGTCATGTCACCTCATGTATTTGTCATGCACATGTTCACAGTCTGCAACACGGGACGTTGGACATTCATCCTTACTATGTACTCAAATGTGGAGACACTCATCAGAGACAAGGAATGTGAGCAGTCTGCATTATGGATCTGTAATCCTTACAGGAAAAATTTAGCTATTTCTACATTAACATTATATTTGAGAAAAAAACAAATGCTGGTTTTCATTATGAATTCTCTTTCAATTCATAATTTTCCAGGATGATTTTATCTTGTAGACATTTCATGTATCAAATGTTGCAGTTTTTTCATAAACAGGACAAAATAATTGTGGAATTTGGATCACATCCTATTTAATTAAAAACAAAAAATTGTTTTATGAAGCTGCAGCTATTTTTCTGTTGCCAAAATGAAAGCAGGTACCAAGAGAATAAACGATTCCAGAGTACAGCTAAGAAAGAAAACCTACAAGTGCTGTCAAAAATAAAGTATCAGTCTAAAATCACTCATCTTACATTTCTATTTGCAATGCTTGCATCAAGGTGGAAGAAAAATATTTTAAGGGGAAAAAAGGGAAATCTAGAAGCAAAGAGGTCCATTTTTGGTAATATAATGAACCATTTGTACCCTCAGTCACTCCAGAAGATAATTTTATGCATGCTCCCTAAAAAGCAATTAGTGTAAGAACTGAAAATATTGGGGCAATAACGACAATATTTAAAACCCACACAGGCCACTGAAATGCTTCAATTAATTCTTGACATTCATCAAGCTCACAGCTAATTAGTATTGTGCTTGAAAACCAAATTTCTGTGGAGCAATTCAATTTCAGCATTAGATGTCCTAATGACTGTTTTATAGTTTAATGCAGAGGTTAGTGCTCTTGCCCTGCATGTCAGGTACTGTTCTTTCATACACCTCTAACAGCTGGATGCAATTCAATCAGATTAATGAAATGGATGAATCAAATCAGGGACATATTTCAGCCCAGGGAATCAGTCACGATTAAGTGCAGCACCAGCCCAGTGTCAAACTACCTGGTAGTCACCAAGTCAGAGCACAGGCATGTTTGAGCTGGTGGCCAATGGCCCTCTGCATGTTACTATCTGCTCTCCTCTTCCACGCTACCACCAGCAATACAGAAAATGATTGGGCTATAATGCAAGACAAGGCCCTAACCTTGTAAGCAGAAGAAAACGCTATGTTTGAAATCCATCCTAACTGTTGAGGAAAGATTGATGCAATGTCAACAGAAACACAAAGCTGCAACAATAAGTGCACTCAGAGAAAGGAGAACATTTTAAAATGTTAAATCATTATATCAGATTGAGACTTGTTAAATTTCTGTTTAACAGCTGAAGTGGTGTCTCACTTGCAGTGGTGTAAAAGATAACCCTGCTTCACTAGCAGCCTAAAAATCCCTACAATTGCTACATTATTGGTTTGAGGAGACACAAGACTACAGACCAGAGTCAAGACATCTCACTTGGCTTCTGCAACTTGTGTATTTCGACTAGGGATCATCCTCAGCCAGCCACTTTTGTCTTCTGTATATATGCCAAAGTAATCCTTTCTGCAAGCAAACAAACCCACTCTCTCTACGACTCAGCAGAAGATAGCAGACCTATTCCCGGCAGTGTCAGCCCCGGCAGCGATTCCCACAAGGGCAGGACAGTGGAGTTACACCCACTTGGCTGCTGCAGGCACAGCAGAAAGTGCAGCCCTGCCTCAGGCCACACCTCGCTCATGTCCGGAGCTGGGAGCGAGTGCCAGAGCCCTGCTGGAGGCACTGCCTTCGGCTCATCACTGCAGAGCATCAGGGCTGCAGGACACAGAGAGGGAACTGCTCCTCCATTCCCAGGGAACAACAATAACCCAGACTGAAAACTGGGAATAAGGAAGCTGTACTCTGTCAGTAATTATCTATTGTAAAGATTTTCTATTGAATATTTCTATTAATATGAATATTTCTATTAATATTTTCTATTGATACAACTGGTAGAAATGCTGCCCTCCTGTTGGGCACCAAAGAGGCTGGCACAAGAGGCTGTCTAGGGGCTGTACTTGAGCTCTTCATTCCCAGATGCTCTGCTGGTGTTCAAGAGACGTTTCTGCTGCAAGCATAGGCTGGCAAGCATCTCCCCTTAAACCCTGAGAACTGTGATGAGTGACAGCCTAGGACTCTTTATCGCTCTCTGCCACACTGGACAGAACACCCCAGGCAGAGAACTACAATGGGAAACTTCCATGGTTTTCTTCCCCTTCTCTTTTCATCACTGACAGACCCAGCTCCTTCCAACTTCCCCTGTGGAATCCATATGGAGAAAAAAAAATCCTCTATCCTGTCCTTTAAAATACAGAATCTTGAAGCAACAGGTCTGATGACTACTTCAGTGTTTCAGCTACAAAGCATACAAGTGCAGTCCATCGCTAACAGCCTGCTGTCCTCCTAAATTAGCTTCAGAACATCACAAATTTGGTTAAGGCACCAATACTATATTCTCAATAAAAAGTTCACTTAATTAATTTTTTACAATATGGGCTACAAAAATCTCAGTCAAAATAACACAGCAATTTAATTGAAATGACAGACTATTATTTGCAAAATTAGGGGGGATACTTCATACGTTAAAGATGGATTGCTTTTTAAAAAATAAATTAGAGTTAACTGGCTGCATCTGCTTCCTAAGCAAGTATTCATTATGCCATTTCACTGAGGCATATATACCTGATTCAAGTAAGACAAAGGATTTATAACCACACTGTAGCCAAGCTAGTCCACTGAACAGATTTAATTTACAAGTGTGACTTCAGATGGTGAATTTGAAAAGGCATGAGGTTAAACTTGAGGGGCTCATGGGCTCACACCAGATCTTTCAAACCTAACTCTTCTGAACCCTGGCTCTCAAGTTTCCTGAACATGAAGAACAGCTTTTCCAGCACAGTGCTAAGAGCATCCACATGGATGCAGTGGCATTTACACCAGCAAGAAGCCTGTTAGACTCCTGATGCAGTGGCTACAGAAACCCAAGCTCAGCTTTTGTTACAATTCATTAAATCAAAATGCATTGAAGCAGCCCATATGGAACTAACTGCATGACAAGAAACTAGGACAAGAAATTTCCAATCTACATGATGCTGGTAGCATTTTGCTTTCTGCACTTGCTAAATGCACTTCTGTCAACAGCACTCCTCTAAAACACAGGGCTCTAAATTTGGTGACAAATACAACTTCATAGTACTGAGACTGTGCTAACTGAGAAGTAAAAGGATGAAGGAAAATGCAATTTGGCTGGATTTGATGTTAACTCTCTGTTATGCTTTATTATGATATAGAATATGGGTCTGCAATAGCATACAACTGGGGGGTGGGTGTGTTCAGTTTTCAGGAAGCTCCCAACTGTGAAGTCTGTCAGACTCTAAAACAGATTTATCAGAAATGTCATTGGTATCATAAAATTAAAGGTGTACACTTCAGGAAAACCACTGTGGGGTGCCTACGTGGCAGATTTAAGTGGTGGAATATTTTCACACGTTCTCCTCTCAAAGGCTCCACCCTCAGGCATGATATACAAGCAGGTAGAGTCCTAGAACAGTAAAGGCTGGAAAAGATCTCTACTGATCATCCCAAAGGCAGCAGCTAACAAACCAAATGGGGCACCTAGAATGAAAATTAGGTAAGGAAATATCTCCCTCCATCCTTCCCAAATGTTTATTTCAAAATGAGATTCAGCAAAACTCTTGAAGTTCTTCACAGACTAGTCAACCACAACAACTCTGTCACTATGTAATTTTTACATCAATGTAAGTGAAGACAGTGCTTTAAGAGAGGAATAAGACAACTTTTTGATTTTTCTTATTTCAACAGAAGGTATTAAGGAAAGAAAGAACAAATGCCCTCAAGTATGTTCCACAACCTTGTGCTTGAAAAATCCACTTTATAATGCTCCAGTATAGTGAAGTTCTGCAAAATCCACACCACCACCTTGGAAACTGACTTTTACAAAATGCTGCTGGAACAAATGCACTCAGCATGTTACCAGCACAAAAGTTGTGGTTTGGACATGAACATCTCAGCTAAAGCTGTTGGATGATCTAGCTCCGTACAGCCACTAGATGGTAATGGGGCTGTAACAGATCCCATCAGCATATACAATTTAGGCAAAACCACAGATCCCATCTGTAGGGAGTCTACCTGCCTCACCATCTCAGCTTTGGAGCTTGATGAACTCATTTGCAGTGGAAGGAAAATGCCTCAGGCTCAGGTAACTTCAACCTATCACAGAGTTGGAGATTCATACCTACCATGCAGGATATCTAGTGTGGATGCTGATGTTTGCCCCTCAGACTATGCAGACAATCAGGGTAGAGAGATGAGTGACTGCAGCACAAGGAACACCTAAATACTCCCCAACACCAATGTTTTCCATCTCCCTCTGGTGACACCTGCTTTTCACCAACTGCATGGGGAGCCTGGCTCCTAACTCAAGCCACTAAGCTCAGCACTTGGGAAAATCCTCCTCACCCCCCCATGCAGTGAGAAAGTGTGTGAAAACAAAGCTAGACAATCCCATCTTGTAGCACACTACCTTTTTATCTAGCTATAGATACACACTGTCATGCTGCTGGTAATTAAAGAACAAAAAATAATTTCACAAGCAACCAAAGCATTTCTGTCTGGTGCAAGCTGTCTGAGAGTTGCTCAGTGAAGCCTGGAGAGAGCACAAATCACTTACCAGTAGTTATGTTTAATGTCAAGCACGGGAATAGAAAGATGTTCAAATTATTTTCTTGCTTTGATATTTTCAACGTTTTAAAGAAAATTTGTCCATTAACCTTTTTTTTCTTAATTCCCTTTTTCAAGTGTGGAGGCACTCTTGTGGGTTTGGTTAGAGAGTGCCAGAAAGGAAATGAATATTAATTAAAAGGCGTATGTTTGTGGGTGGCTTTCAGTTCTGTGACCTGTGACAAGCATGGATAGCAATTTCCATTTTCTTTATTTTTCAATGCCTTGTTTACAAGGCTCTCTGGAGTGCTTATTCTCAGCATTCATATTATCAGTACCAGTGCCTAAGCACCTCTGCTTATAGAATCTGGATAGTACATCCTCTAGAAACAGAAAGCAAACTGGTTTCACTAGCAAGAGCTACAAGTATAGCACTAATTGTAGGATTACAGCATTTTTCTGAGGTTGGGCACATGAGGGCTGTCTATAGCAATGTATCAATGTGCAGAAAACACTTTTTGATAAGGTGCTCACTATTATTAAGGTTAACATGTTATGTGCAATTTTTTACAAAGAAAAAATTTCAGTCTGTTGTGTTCTTTATATAGCTACAACTGTTCCTATTTTACCTGCCACTGGATTACCTGCTACATATGTTTCCTGAGAAAGGTTATTTACTGCTTCTAGCAGATCCACAGAGGCTCTGCGGGAATGAGAATATAAGGGATCTCATTCAGTGTACAAATCTTTTCTTCTCTCACTTCCCTAAAGTCTATCATACCCTTAAGACTGAAATCTAGAAAGTACCGTTTAAACAAAAAACAAAAACCCAATCTATTTTTAACTCATGGATCCCTTGATAACTCAGCTGGTTGTAAAGCAGTGCAGGACTTGTGCCCAAGGACATGGTTCAATGCAAAGCAAATGCAACTTGAGAGCTCCTCAAAAGCAGCGTGGCTACTCAAAGCAAAGTGCTGATCCAAACTAAACTAACTTGGCCAAACCATACACATTCAAAAACCATCAGTAGATTAGCTTTGTGCTTAATCAGGTGTCATTTGCCCTTCTGCAGCCAGAGTAGGGCTTACACTTTAGTTTGCTTGCTCTGGGTTAGAAATATAACCATGTGTTTGGTTCACATCACATAGTACCATCAGGGGATCTAAGCTAGTGCAGATCTGCTATTAATCACCCTAAAGGGAAATATGCGATTTAGATTGGTAGAACTTCCAGTGCTAAACTTGCCATTAGTAGAATATACACTGGTCTTACCAAAGGAAGCTGACTGACAAATCATTTGCTAATTCTGTCAAAGCTGTAATATGTAGAAAACCCAAGCAATGTATTTCAGAAAGCTGAGAGTTTTTCCACTGCCTCAAGCCCCATTAAATTGGTTCGTTGCTACAATAACTCCAGATCACTTTCCTCCTTGTATTCCTGCTAGCTCCTAGGACATTTCTTGCTGCTGTTAGAAGTCGGCACAGGTCCTTTCCATCTTCCAGGGCAACCCTAGCCAATTATGGAGGCAGAATTCCTGTAATTATTCTTTTGAAAATGTAACTAAATACCAGAACACAGTTTGCTAAATTTCAACAGAAATGCTTAATTTAAACCATGTAACGAAACATATCAGATTGCCTATGTCTGTGCTCTTGACAGAGGAGTTGTACCCAGGCAACTCACAGAAAAGTTTACCAGACATGAGTTGTTTCTGAAAACAGAAATCTCAGGACTCACAGGCATGAAGAAATTTAAAATAAACAAAATGTTCAGCAGGAACTAACTTGAAATATGCACAGAAGTGCTTCTCATATGCCTACACCAGTGAAATTATCCATACTACCTAATAAAACACAGAGCAGGACAGTCAGTAAAGGGAAACATTTCCTGCTACTCTGCCATGTGTTCATAATAACAGAGCTTTAATTTAGCATAAAATAAAAGATCAGCTCCCTTTCATCAGTGTTAAAAGACCAGTAGTACTAGTGTCAAAACACTATTTTCTTGCTGTTGATATAAAGCTCAATTTGTACTAGGGCCAAATCACTTTGTTGAAGAAATTTGCCTAGTGGGTACACAGTTTCCATTTTCCTTCCAATCAAAATTACTGAAGAACCTGGATTTAGCAAACATGGAAAATTTTGCTCTTCATCCATGAGAGAGGATCCTTCACAACTCCCTACCACAAACAAAACTCATTTGGGATACATGCATATTTTATTCTTCAATATTTTTAGCCTCCTTACCAGCAATTCACACTGAAAGAATCACATAGTACCTGAGACATTGTGCAGCCTCAGTTTAAGGTGTCTGCCACAAATACATCCAGAAAATGGGTGCTGTGGAGTATGACTGCAATGTAAATCTCCCAAATCCCAGACCATCACCTTACCCACTGGGCTGAGATGACATTATTAGTAAGCCATTCAGCTGTTCTGTGGCATCCACATGTTTCAGACATCAGTGACCTCCACCCTTCACTGCAAAATCTTCACATCAAAAAGCTAAGTGACGCTGACAAATCCAGTTTAGGATTTCTTACCAATATTTTCAATGACACTTTTAATGCCACCAAAGAGAAAAAGCTATTACTCTCAACATCCCTCATGCACACACTTCAGATGGAGGAAAAAAGAAAAGTTAAAACAATTTCACTAAAGGACCTAATTAAACTAAAAATACAGCTGGCATAAAAAATGTAGTAAACTTATAAATACTCATGACTAAGAAAAATAAGTGGGCAATTTTCAACAGACTAAGCCTGCAAGTTAACTAAGCTGTTCAAATGAAATTCCCAGCTATCAACCTACACCAAATACCTAAACACTAGGCAATTCCTAATGTATTAAAAATGTGACCAATGTATTTAAAAAATCTTATGCTACTCTGCAGATTATGTTTTGTTTTCTAAGGAAGGTACCTTCACCCAAAAATTGAAAGGAACACCTCTGAACAGTATTTTTCAAGACAGAAAACACACTGATGAATTAGAGAGTCACCACCATCTGACAATTGAAGCCTAAAGGCAGATTCTGTGATTAAAATTGTGAACGACATTAATGTTACGGAAAAATTTTATTCTAATATCATAAAAGGATAAAGTACAATTTATAGAACACAATTTATTCAGGTACTTCATGAAGAACCAGGAAAGACAGAATTGCTGAGAAGTCACCTTCATTGAAATGTGTGTGTATCCACCTGTCAGGAAGATGAACACCCAGTGTGCCTGCTGCTTCTATAGTGGAACCTCCTCCTCTGCCTCCAGGATGTCCAGGACTGGGCTTCTGCACCACTTCACAGCCATATAGCTAGAAGTTGCCTTTCCCCCACCTCCTCTAAAAAATCAGCTTTCAACTTCAGCAAAAAGTTTCAGCTTCCCACACAGAAGTAGTAAAAACACAAAACCGTTCAGTCAGATAACCCTGCCTCCATTTCCACCCATTAACACTGTGAGAAGAAGCACCTACTTCATGTATTTAATGACCTTTAAGACATCCGTATCAGTTCTGTACTAAGAGTTGTTTCATGCTAACTTCCTGAATGTTAACCTGTAGCAAGCACTGAATAATATTGTTCAAAAGAAGCCTCTATTTTCATCATCTAAGTCAGTCCTTGGTCCAGTCTTCCTAACCTGGCACAGGCTTTCTCTCAAATGTAATTCTAGTATTACTTTTAAATACTTTCTTCCTCCTGCCTCTATCTATTTCCACATCAAACTGTACAGCCTAACAAACCAGAAAATGCTATGCCATAGCTCCCTGTGTCAGATGCCTAACTTGAAGCTATAAAAGTCTAACGGAAATCTCTGTAACTAGTAAAAGACTGTATTTCACAAAAAAAAAAAAAAAGTCCTTTCCCAGTTCATACAACAAGACCTTCCCCACCTTGCATGCAATATGGACAACTTCTCAAGTCCAGCTCCTTTCCAAACATGCTTAGGGTCACCATGTGGAGAATCAGAATTGAAAGTAGTTACCTGCTTTGAAGGGGTGTGAATCTGATTAGCCAAAACTCAAGAACCTTGTTCAACATGACAGTTCAGTGTTCAGAAGGTTTGTCTTTAGTCCTGTCTCCACACTGGCTAATAAAAGTTCCTACATTGAGGGTTGATTAAATGAACTTCTCACTTTCTTGTATTTTTCCACAAGACTCATGGTCTGAACACTAGAACTCTGACAATGAGTTTTAAAACTCTGCTTACAGCAAATGATTACAAGCTTCACATTCAGTGCAGGGGACAAATTCATCTTTGCTGACAAGTTTTTATATATCTAATCTATTATTTGATATTGGATTTTTTTTTAATCATTGTACTTTCAACAAAACAATTCTGCAAATTTTGCCAATCTGAATATATAAAGCAAATGTCTGGGGTATATAACACATTCCAATAGACTTGAGTGCAAGGTGGCTGGGGCTGTCCCACAACCAAATAACCCCAGCAAAACCAGCCCCATGCCTCCTCTTACTCCTTTCCCTCCCTTGACACCTGTAGTGGTGCTTGTGAAACCCCATTCCAAATTGCTCTGAGGTGCTGAGCAGGTTGGGAAGTAACCAGTGATTGCTGCCAGGACTCCTGGAAGCATCAGCTGGCTGCAGACTGGCCTGGATGCCAGCACCAGCCTAAGAACTGCTGCAGAGGGGAGGAGAACAAAAGTGAGGGCTGCAGCAGTTCAACCTGAATTGGCTGAAAATGTGCTGGAATTATATTCTGCAAGGGCAATTCTGGAACTCCAGTAGGTATGAAGTTGGGGCTCAGAGTCCTCTCTTTGTTCATTTAGTATGTAAGTTGTTGAGTGACCCAACATTATAAGCATTAACCATCATGTAGCAAGCACAGGGCAGGCTTGATTTGGGTTCTAAAACATTAGATCAACAATGTCCACTTCACTAGTTAAATATGAGTGTTTGGAGAGTTTCAAAACAAAAGCAGTTGAGGGTAGGAATCTGCTTTGTGTAATGCAGAGCTGGAGATGGCTGAAGCAACACTTGGTCCAGAGAATACGTAAATGTAATTTGTGGATAAAAGGCATTAAAACAGCCTGGGAATACCAACTTTAGCTCCAAAAGCACAGTAATTCAAAGGAATAGAGAAAGCATCATGCATACAAATACATAGAAATCAATGTCTGGTATGAGTTCATTTTACTCCACAAAGGTGTACTACACTAAAGAAAAATGTGAAAATAATACTCATTTCAGGGAAGAGAAAAGTCAATAAACATCTAAATGGAACAAGTCTCACCCAGTAAAATCTGGTTATTGAAAATCCAGATCCAGCCCAACTACTGCTTCCTCTACCAACAATAATTTAATATTCAAAGCAAATGGTCTCTGTGGAGGTAGTTGTAGTGTAAGGAGCAGAGACTGGGTTAGCCTTGGGAGTAGGGCTTTGTACCCCTTCTCTAATGGAGCTGCCACTGCTCAAGACAAGCTGATGAATTTGTGACCCACACAGAATTCTGCTGTTGAACTTGGACCACTGGTACCACTAGACTAAGAAATGCTGCAACTTCATTTTAAGGAAAGTCACTTTCCCCCACAGCCCAGATGTGAGGCAGCTGCTGGAAAGTGTCAGTTCTCTGCCTGCAGTATGATACAGCAGCTCAGACCTTGGGCAAATCAAAAGCACAGGGACAGCACTGACACTGGGTGCTAAATCCTTCTTTCCAATAGCTCAGGTAACTGCACCAGTTGCACCACATTCAGGAATTAGACACTGTTACAACACACACATGGAATGGCTGTGACCTTAAGAAGAAAAAGCTCAGACTGTGTATGGCTTTTATTTGAGGCTATAAGCATGATTTATCAGTGGAAAGAATAAGCTTAATGTCTACTGCTGCAAAATTCATCAGGTTATATACAAATTAGGTATAATCTCTTCCAACATGTCCTAATATTATATATTCATACATAACTCTACTTCCTTCCTATTCTCAGTCAGTTTAATTTAGTGAACACCATTATCCACACATTGGCTTATATTTGCAATCTAGGAAAAATAATATTCTTTCTTATAACAAATCTCAATAAAGCTTTTTTCTTTGCTGCAAGGGCCTGAATTTAAAGTACTGCACTACTATAAAAATTAACTTAAGACAGGCTCTGCTCATTGCACTTAATAGACTCAATAGAGCTGAAAGGATAAACATTTTTACTAGTAATGAGTGTGGTGGGACTGATTACTGATGTTTAGATGGTCAAATATTTGTAACAAAAAAGAAAAAAGAAGCAGTAGTAAATATATCATTTTGATCTTAACCATTTTTGCTGCAGGTATCTAAGACATGACCAATATTCTGTTTTACACACAAAACAATAGACATGACAGGGCAATGACTTGATAAGAGTGACTGCATGGGTAAGGGGCGGAACAGGGTACGGAAGTAGATTCTCAGATCTCTGTCAGTAACCAAAGCACGAGGTCTCAGCAATTCCCGTTCAATGTTTGGTTTATACACCTGAACTTCAGAACCCCCTCAAACACACCTTCTCCTATAACCAGGGTGTAGATAGGTGCTCCCAAGAGGCAACTTACAAAACTAACTCAAATGGCAAGTTTTCTTTCTTGCTTAAGTCTTCCTTAATAAAACTTAAAAGATAGTGTTGGAAAATAACAATAGTAGTAGCAACAGTAATAACAACAATAATGATAATAATAACAAAAAGATCAAGCTCTGGCTTGGCTCTGGGTCCCTTGCACCCAAGTATGCTCCCCTACTTCCCTGGAGAAGGTTGCCAGGTGTGCAGCT
Source organism: Entomyzon cyanotis (assembly GCA_024500445.1). Taxonomy (NCBI): domain Eukaryota; kingdom Metazoa; phylum Chordata; class Aves; order Passeriformes; family Meliphagidae; genus Entomyzon; species Entomyzon cyanotis. Next base: position 13,002,578 of record JAKEPQ010001027.1, on the reverse strand, counting down.
CTGACAGCAGTCCCAAGCCTCTCAGGCATTTTGGGGTGGCCAGGGGGAGGTAACCAGCCAGTCATACTCCAGCAACTCCCAGCTGTGGTGCAGTCCCTGGGGAGCATAGCAACCTGGTGTGGGGCAGACTGGCTCAGGCAGGGAAAGCCATAAAGAGCTCTTTGATTGCTCCCTCTGCCCATTGCACCAAGCAAATGTCATCACAGAAGACAATTCTGCACAGGGAGAAATGCTGGACATATTTTTTGGTAGGAGTTGGTTTTCTCTTTCATAGCCCACTGACAATTTGTGAACACTAAGATCCAGCTTTTTGGGTTATGCTTCATCTCACTCCTGTTCCCCCTTCACCACAAGCAGCAGCAGCTTTCACAGGGCAGGACTCTGTAAGAACTGGAAGCTAATTACCAGATGTCTTGGAAATCTTTCCAATCTGCACAACTTCATCCAGTTTCCAATGCTTAGCATTAGCTCTTTTGGAACCTCTTCATCCTTATTTTTGTGTAACAAATTTTCAACAAGGCAGGAGTTCTTTGTTCTCTCCTAATAAAACAACCTAAAATGTTAACGCTTCAGCGTGAAACTAATGAACTAAATGCACTTTTGTGGAGATCTGAGCAGACATACGGGCATTTCCAGATTTATGTGAAAACATTAATTCTGGAAGAACTCTTTTAGGCTGTGTTTTTAATATAACTTCAGAACTCCAAAAATTAATACAAACAACAGTTGTAAATTATCTATGTATTTTGCCAAGCATATGGCCACTCACAGACTGCACTTATTGAGGATAATCTAAAATAAAATATTATAGGTGGATGAAAAGAGAAGTGGACCAAGTCAGACATTTACTTAAATGCAACAGCTTTGTCCACAACATTTCACTCCAAACAAACGCAAGTGGCAATGCAGAGATACTCTGCAGAATATTGAGTGTTCAAGTCTACAATTTACTAGGATGGAAATGATTTTCAATTGTCTCCTCTTGGGGGATATAGTGAAAAAGATGAAGAGTTGCTTGAGTATTTCTGCTCCTGCAGTACTGCTGAAACAGGAGACTGTCAGTTTGATACAACCTATTTCAGTGGGATACCTCCCAAGTAAGTGTATGGATTTAGTATGAAGTGGGAATACAGACCCCAATATAGACCCCATTCATGTGAATCCTCCAGCTGGCAGAGTTGAGAGGGGTTTGAACCACCACAGAAGGCAGCTGGTAACATCTCCAGAAGTGCAGCTGATTGCAAAGCAAATGTCTGACCGTGCTCTGACTGTCTGGGAAAAGGCAAGATGACCCTGAACTCCCTAGGAAATGTATCCTGTGCCCAGGGCCAAGAGGAATGGGTGATATACTGCAAATGCAGTACTATTCTCCTGCTGACAGTCACTGCTGAACTGATCCGTCAGTCATTTTGGACTTTTTCCATAAGCTTTCCTTGTAACTTTTGGTGGCTCTAAGGAGCCCACCTTAAGTTTTTGTGTATTAAAGAAAATATTTACACTGTTTTCCTCCAGAGCACTTAGCTCCCCATGGTGTCCTGAATGCCTTAAACACTTATACGTCTTCTTTTCTTTAAATGTTAACAAATTTGAGTCATTATAACAGCAATTTTACGAATGTGGCTTTTTGAAAAGATGGATCACCTAACACACTCTATATCTATAGCACTTTAACATGCCTCTCAAACACTTCAGAGCTGGTGCCTCCCTTTAAAGAGCTGCCCTGGAGAGACCTCCAGCACCCAGCATGACCTCGTTAACCCCTGACTCGTCTGAGCCATGCAAGATGCAGCAATCCATGCTTTATACAAGGCACTAAACCATTCAAGGTATATAAGTGATTAGCAACATGAAGTGGAACATATAACGATGATATATTTTTGATGATGCTTCTTTGCTTTCTTCTTTCTGTTTTGAAAGCTTTACATATACTCTGCAGATTGGCATTTCTGTGCATCTTGGATCAACCAAGTGGTTATGGCAAGCCTTCCTACGAACGAGAATTACATTAGTCACTTAAAAATCAACTGCCTACACAGTCATAAACTAATTCACTTGGCTTAATTATAGTGGAGCTACAAGTCCTGACCAGACCTGCAGCGTCATGGGGGGAGAACTTTGAGGAGCACTGAAAAGGGTGAACGTGCCAGGCTCTGGAGAGAGAGTGCCATTGGGATGCCCCTTGGAAACTCTCCCCAGGCAGCAGGTATGGAGCAGCAAGGAGCTACCTTGAAAATCTCTAATGCTCTGAAGGTCAAGCTCCACCCTCAAACCAATATAAAAGACAGGAGGCAATTTTGCTGGCACTTCCAATAAAGTGCTGCCTAACAAACAGGCACAGACTGGATTTTAGCTTCTGAATGGTCTCTGGGCACAGCTCCAAGCAGCAGATCGTAGAGTCAAGGAACAAGGTGAAGCAGGAATGGCCAAGGGTTGTAGCCAAACAACATGGTACATTTGATATGCCAAGCACAAATAAACTAAACATAGCTGTCTATTTGGCATCAGAAAGCAGCCAACAGAAAAATAAATCCCAACTTTCAAACACTGACTTCCCTCCAGCTTTATCTACTAGTTGCTTAACTTTGACAAGTTTGGTCCACAAAACTAATGTACTGCTTCTACAGACTGTATGTTTCCAGCCTCCTTATAGTTCAAATTTTCAAGCTCCTTACACCTTCCCACTCCATTCACAGCCTTTTCAACCTCCCTTCAGAAATGCAAGAAAAGTACCTCTTCACTAAAAACTCAGCCAGCAGAGACTGACTGCGGTTCTCCCAGAATGTGCATACACTCTGCCTCTCTTCCTCCTCTGGCTCAGCTGAATGCCTCCCATCTCATCTCAAAGAGATCATCTTCCCCTTCCTTGAATATGCCCCTAGTAATTCTTCTAACTCTTCCTCTTCTTAAAATGAAGGCAATCCTCATCCCATGAAGACAAAATTCCTTTTCCTGGACAAACCCTCAGATTCAAGGAAGAAATATTGATTATAAATTACATAGTTACATGCTTCCTATCTGTTGAAAATACGTATGAGACACACAGCAATACTGAAGTGTCATTCACCATCACTGATTCCAACTCACTTGAATTATTCACCTTTGACTGATATTCAAACTGGAGGAGTTTTGTTTACAAAACTTTACTTCTGAGCATGACATATAACTAACAGCAACTGAAAGCTAGAGGTTTTTTCTTCCTGAATTTCTAGTCAAATGACCCTCTTTTTACGTGGTTGTGTGAATCAACACACACAGCTGATTGAGGACAACCAAAAAAACCACAGTTGAAATGCAAAGAGTAAATTTATTTTGTTACCTCGCTGGCTAGAGGATCCCAAAACCACATGGGGCTGCAGAAACCCAGCATGAGGACACAGGCACCATCAGGCTCAGTCTAGTGCCAGGCAGGGCATTGGGGCTGCTGTTTGCACCCATTTATCAAAGAGCCATGCACGAGTGGTTTAACCCCATGCTGTGATTTTTCCCTGTGTTTTGATCTCTCTCCCAAGACAGGGAGTTCAAGCATGTCTGGGAGAGGGCCTCCAAGTCTCTGTAAACACCTATGTTATCTCTACACTAAATTCTACTTCCCAAACAGACAAAGGATAAACAGCAATGGGCATAATATATGGTTTCCCACACTGTTATTCTCCAGACCTTGGTATTCCCAGCTGCAAGGTCACTGGATTGAAACCTCCTTGCCATTCTTTCGCTTTCAACAGTTCCCTCCCCACACTGGAAAAATACTTCTTAGTTGGTTTATGTCTGTTGCATTATGATATGAAAATTACCATGTTTTTACTATAAATTAAGTTTAAAGATGATGATACACTGCCTCCAGCTGTTTGCATCTTAATCTCAAAACTATATCAATGCAAATCTGCTGTAGTTACCTGAAATACTTTGATCTGTTAACAATGCTTATATTCCTCCTGTCAACATTTACCTATCTTAAAAATCTTTCTCTTTAATCTAGAAATATCTCAATAGTAAGGAATAGAAAAGGAAAAGGAAAATGACAGGGAAATATTAAAGGAGATGATTAAATATTCATAAACTAGCTAATGCTAAATTCAAAGTTACACATGACAACTTTAAACTCTCCTATAAGTTCCTGACATTCCCTTTAACTACCTTACTATACACTCCATCTTAAATAATTTTTCACAACTTCAGAGACACCACCTTTTAGTAAGACAAATATTTTGTATCTACAACCTATACAGCAAACTGTCTATACCCAGCTTCCTGCCAGTCAAAACACCAAAATACCTGAGAACATCTATGGCTCATATGCCAAGCTGAGTTCACCACTAACATCCTTTGAAAGAATTAGGAGGATGCCAGTTCCACTGCTTAAAAAGGAATTATATGTTATACAACCATTAACCTTGATAAGAAAGGAAATGTCTTGGAGAATAGTGGGGCTTTTTTTTTTTTTTTTGTAGGAAAGACATCAAACCAATGCCAGTGTCATAACAGAAGAATGAGGCAAAGATACAACAAATAAAATATTACAGGATGTATTAAATGCACATGAAAACAGGCAAACCCAGCATCCTCAATTTAAGAAACAAACAGAAATTTAAAGCAATTGTACAGTACAGGACAGTTGTACATACAATTTTAGAGATACTGCAATTAGTCTGTTTACCATGAAGATATATATGCATATTCAGATTTGCAAATGTTTTACACTTGGGTATTTGTAAAGTTATCCAAGCAGCATCAGCAGCAGCTGCATTCCTTAGTACTCCAAATCCTCATTTTTTGTAAGAAAGCCTCAAAATGGTAAGGCATAAAAAATCCTATGATTTCTTCACAGTCAGTTCTCAGCCAAATGTGCCGAGAGATTCCCTTCTTGCTCTCAGTCCCCTGACCACGACATTTTGTACACTTGCCATGCACAAGGCTGTTTCCCCGCCTCCTGCTTTCTTCCGGCTGCATGACACTGATGTTACTTTTCTGCAACTTGTATCTAAATCAGGTTTAGATGATACATGTTAATACTCAAATATTCACAAAAAAGGCCAAAGGATTATTCAATCCTTTCAATCAATTTATTCTGCAGACCCCCATGTGCGTGAATGGTTTTCATCTGTAAAGATATTATCTCATCTACCCTCTATCTCAATAAATAAAACTCTAAACAGTCCTCTTTTTTAAACACATCAACAACAGAAACATTTGATTTCTTTTGATTTAGTTTTCTCAAATACTCTACTTTTACTTTAGCTGAGGACTTAGATTCAAAATATAGCTGCATTACTGAAGAAGACAAAAAATGATCCTAGCAGCAGAACTAAACCAGCTCTCCCTGAAGGACAAAGAAAGCTCTTCACCAACTTGAGGCTGGATATCCCTGTCACACCCATAGAAGACGCATGGGCAAAAGCACACACAACACAGTTACAACCTACAGAAACATTCTCAGGGGTTCCTGCACAGCTACTGAATCATGACAGGATCCTTCAAGAACGATCAGGCTTCAGCAGCAGAAACAAGCAAGCAGAGTAAGGAAGAAAGAGCAGCAGGAAAACTCCATCAGCGTGTGGTGCACACAAATAATATGGAAAAATAGTAAAGTTGGTTTTCCCAAAACTCACCTCAGTGCCACACTGCACTGGGAATATATGACACACCAGTGCTGAGGGAGGCAACAGCAGGCCTTATTCATGGTGACTCCATGAATGAAGTCTGGAAACAAGGCAGCTGAGTGCAGCATCAATCCATTTCCCTGCCTGGTGTAAGACAGGTAATGCTGAGAAGTTAAAGCTATGTACATGATATCTTTTGACCTCTGGGCTTTGCCCTACTCTGTAACTGAGAGGTGTTTTCCAGGTAAAATGCCACCTCTGGACTTCATCAATCCCATGGGTGTTGTAACAACAACAGACCAGAAAGACCCAATGCCTAAAAACTAAACCTTCAAACTCTATGTGGTTGGTTTTTTTAATCACAGAAACACCAAAAATAAACTCTACTGAGGCAGAGACTAATTTGGTTATTTGAAGATGACTGGACTCTATCAGCTGACTCACTGCATACCAAGGAACCGCCATCAAATGAAGGTACTCACATGGGATGTTAAAGAAAGAAAAGTCTGGCTGGAAAGGGGTCAGTATTGTTCCCTCAGCACTTGAGGGCTCACCCCTGTATGTCCTGCACCAAAAGGATGGACAAGATGCCCTATACTGGACCTGTTACTGGTCTTATAGAGGAATACCTGTTGAAAATGAGGTTACAGATGTCCTTGTGCTGGCAGATGTACCACGCACATAGGAACAAGTAAAACCAAGTCTGAAATTTGACTCCAAGACAACATTCAACTTTTCTGTATGCTGACACAACATTAACTTTTGAAGCCTAATTATGATCATTGAGATTTCAATAAACTTACTCCACTGTTGAACAACAAACAGAAACATGTTATCAGGCAGGATTTGGTCAGAGCTGCCAAGGAGACACTTGGCATGTCCCACTCCTCTGTTCCTTTCAGCGGGGCTGTTCCAGGACAAACATGCTTTCAGAAAAATTTAAATAGTCTGGAGCAGCTGGATGCAATCTTGATTCTTACTTAGAAGAGCAGCATACAAAGGCATGTCCAAAAATGAAACAAAAGCTGTGTGGTCAGGTCCAGACTTAAGAGGAAGAATTCACATGAGTGCTGAGGAGCTGTCAGCAGTGGGTCCTTAGGAACTGGTGGAGAGGACTGGAGTGGAGAGGAGCATTTTCCCAGTGGTTAGGGAAAGTCAGACAGGCTCAGTTTGATTATCTGGGAAATGTTACAAATGCCAGCAGCAAGAGGTCAACTAAATACAGCCCTAAAATGATAAATGAGATCAGCAAAATACACACTATTACCTTCTGTTCCTAAAGAGGTAAGAGTTTATGTTGGCTAGAAAAAATTTAGAAACATTCCATGCAGAACACACTAGAGGGAATACCCTATTCTCCCCATTCCTGAAGATTTACCAGAGACCTTGACTAGCCTCAGGGAACTGGGGGGATCTAGTTAGAAGGGCTGATTTCTCAGTGTGAAGCTGCCTGTGTTAGTGTGATGAGCAGGTTTAGCTCTTGAGCTGTTAATGGCTTTTAGTTGCAAATCCAAGAAACATGCAACAGGGCAGGAGAGAGGGAGGCAATAAAGGCTAATGAAGATACAAAACTGACGACATTTTTCTATTTAAAGGCTTTCTGGGTAGATGCTCCCCCCAAATTTAATGGAGGAGGTTGAAAAGATTTCAGCAGAGCTATATTAATCTGTAGCTTTTCACAGGACACATGCAGGGTATATAATGGTTGGTATATTTAGTTGGTATGGAAATATTTTGCTGGCATTGGCTATGCAGAGCATTATTAAAATGAACAAGTGTATTCAGTCCCTTTGACCAAATTCTGTTCTCAGTCTTGTATGAGGCTTGACTAATGTCACTGAAGTCAGTGAAGTTGCTTTAAACAATACACTCTATTACACTTTAAATACTAGAAAAATGCTAGTAAGAATTAATTTACTTAATTCAAAATTCATTAAAAAATGGCAATTTTTGCTTTTATCTAAAGTATAAAGTACAGTTTAATGTATAGCTAATGAATTAACATGAATTATTATTTAAAAATTAGCAACTAAAAATTATGAACACTAATAATGTGTAACTAATGAATTACTGTAGTCAATGAATTAATAAACAATGTAAAAAGAGGCAATAAAACTGAAAATTAAACAAACCTCCAGTGCTTTAGATAAAAATCTATTTATAATTTCTTCAGATTTAATATTTGTTTTACAGAAAAATCTGTCAGAACCTCTACAATCTCTCCAAATAAGATACAAAGTCTCTTAATGTAAGATACAATCTCTTGGCATAAGAAACGAAATCTCTTCAGGTTAATTCACTGTTGTTCTGAGCAAGGGCAAACCCCACAGTCTTATTATTAGCTTTCTTGGTAAACAGATTAGATCCATATTCAGCTCCAGTGTTACATATGCATGTGACAACCGCTGGCATTTTGCTCTGCCAGTGCTCTAGAACATTTCTCTACCAGTTAAACAATCTTTCCCGAAATAAACACATCTTTTCTGTTATCACAAGCTATAAAGCAATTCAAGAGCCCTGAAATGGTCTTTTCATTAGTTTGAGATGCTTAAGCATCTCAGTACTGAAACATCCCTTATAAGCCTTATGAGACTGGAAGTGAATAAATCCTGCTCTCCCATTCCCTTAATGAGAATGCCTAATAAAAATGTAAACTAATTCTCTTGACTGCCACTGTCCTGTCTACTGAATGAAATCTTCCTTTTCCTTATCATATATTTCTCTAACTTTAAAGCTACAATATATTTATGGCTGTTTGAGATTACTCAGCCAATGCCACAAGCTGGCACTAGTTCCTTAACTTCCCTCATTTTATTTTCCCTTGGCTGAAGCCAGACAAGATCACCGGCCCTGTTAGCAAATCCATCCTCTTCAAGTTGATACTGTAATAACCTCACCAAAGTCCATCCTCCAGCAACAAAGCAATCACAAAGCCCTTAGCTTGCAATATGTCCTTGCTGAAGGTATACTTTGGTAAATTTGAATTATCTATTTGATTATAAGCATTTATGAGCTTTTAAGTTCAAATGAATATTAAATATACTTAAACTGTGCTTTCCTTCCTCTCTCTGTAAATGTCTCCTTGTCCTCCCAGTTCAAACAAATACAGACAGTGCTTCTCCCTGCAACATTTGTCATTGTTAGCAGCTGGGTGGACACTTGTGTCCCCTGTTCTACCCACACAGACACCCTTGCTCAGCCCTTTTCCTGCATCTCCAGGGTCTCTGCAAGGAGGTAAAAGCTCGGGCAGGCAACAATCTGCCTGTCCAGCAACAAAAAGAAGAGAGTGGAAAACATGGATATTTCAGCTTGTTTTATGCCAGACCTGGAAATCAACCAAGAATTCCAGCAGGACCTCTGGACAATTTGAAAAGCTGTAAAAGAAAAAATAATCCTGAAGCCTCCAACTAAAAACCAGGGGTTATAAGAGAGATTCCAGAAACCCTGGGATGACGCAAAAAAGTTGTCTGGAGAATGGGTCAGGAAAGAGCTGAAACACGGGCTATTGTCAGACACGGTCAGTAACTGCAGCTAACTGCCCAGCAGAGCCATGCCACCCTCACAGTGTCGCTTTTACCACTCTCTGGTCAAAAGCAGGATCACAAGATGTGTCTCAATGCAGAGGCACCATGGTGGAAGCTGCCAGAAAGAACATGAAGAAGATGAGACTGTTGGAGAGGTGGGCTGCCTTTCACCACACAGTGCTGGAAGCAAAAGCAGATTCATTTGGTCCTGATCAACCATTTAAATAGCTGTCAAGCCTTCTGATACAGAAGGATTTCTGCAAGCTCACTCCTGAAAGCACACATCTTGCCAAGAGCCAAACAGGGAGAAGGCTGCAAATCTGCTCTTCCCTTCTGCAGTCAACTGCTGCTCCTGCAGCATGATCAGCAGGTGAAAAGAAGTGCTTGGGCCCCAGCTACCCACAGTACTCCCAGAGGACACAGCTGGACAAAGTGTTCTTTTAGGTGTTCTCCACACTCTTGTTGGGTGCTCTCCCTCCAACTGCCTCATGTTTGCCAAATCACAGGTTCAGAATAGACTGGCAGGCACCCAAGCTTGTTCCTAGCTCTCACAGGTAACACCCTCTACCATAAGTACTTTCCCTGGAAACAACGATCCTCCCCCTCCCTGTCTCACATCTAACAGGGTGAGTGTCTCCCTGGCCACAGAGCAGGCTTCCAGGGAGAGAAGGTGCTTGGGAGCAAGCTCCTGTGAACATCAAGAGAAAGCAGGAACTGAACACCACTAATCCTTTGTGGGTTTGTACAATAGGAATTAGACCACTTAGGAGACAGCCTCCAGCTCATGTGTTTACTGTAAAGGGCCTAATGCATAATTAGGCAGAGGGCCCTGCCCTTCAAAGCCTCTCTTATTTCAACCTGTGCTCTAACCTTTAGATGAACAACACACAGAAGCAGGGAACTGAGCATGCTTTCTGCATGTAATATAAGCAGGCCCGGTGGCATGCTGATACTTCCCTGTCTCCAAGGAGAGGATAGCAGCTGTCTTACTGCTTTAACCTCCTGCTCCTGAGTTGATTCACACAGAGTCTTAAAAGAATAAAGCCACAACATAGCGGGTCAGAGCTGGTAGACAGGCAGAGCATCTCATGCAAGTGTCACTACACTGTCTTACACACAAAACGTCCTGCACCAACCTCTCTGTCCCGGCACTACTCAAGTGTTTCCTCCTGGCAAGCTCCAATTGAACTTTCTGTTTGAACTAACACTTTTTTTAAATTAAAAAAAAAAATCTAAAAAATTATTTAAGTATTTATGTTTTCATGGAGCACTGTAAGATATAAGGCAAGGGAAGAGTTTCCTCTGAGAAACACTCTGCCAGTCTTCCTGCTCCGGGATGCTCCTGTTGTCTTCTCCACACAAGTGCAGGATCCAATGACAGTTCTGCACTGAAGGGCAGCCTTTGAGATGAAGTTAGGCCAGCTGGTGTTCCCTTACAGTATTTATCCTCTGTGGAGCTCTGCCTTTTGCCACTCCCTGTCAGGCCTGGCAGCTCACCAGTGCCTCACACTCCTCACCTTCCTCCCAGCAGCACAGGAAGGGGAGCTCATTGCATCACCACCTCAGCCCTGCTCTGTGTTTCCTAATGCTGGCAGCCACACCCCCCAGTTCATATGGACAGCAGCTCCCAGAGGAGGCAGGAAATCAAGACAGACCCCCTGGCAGATGCCCACTGCCTGCAAGTCTGGTCTGTACTTTCCAGATGACTTTCCTGACTTCATGTAAGAGCTTGCTGACACCACAGTGACTCTCACCACAGCCCTGCCCACACAAGGGCTGAGGCCTTCTCTGCTGCCCACTTCTAGCACTTAATATGACTTTCTTCCATGTTCATAGAACAGACCCAACAAAAGTCTTTTGCTTTGATCTGAAAAGACACAAGTGGGATGAAATCACTTACAATCACAAAGGTGTGTTGCAGGTGCTCAGGACAAGCCAAAGTGTTTTTTTCTTATTCCAACTGATTCAAAGCAAACAGAGAAATTCACATGTCTGGCACTGAGGCAAGACATCAGATCTACTTTATATGATTTCCTGCAATGCTGACAGTTCACTGGGAAGCTCAGCTCTGTGCAGAGGAAGACAGCTTCTGCAGTGATGGCAGCCACGTGTAACACAGATCCTTCAAGTCTGCTTCTCACAACCAGTAAAAATTACACTTGCTTCCATTTGGCATTTTTCCTACCTTCCTGGAAATGCCATGGTTAAACAGTTGGGTTTTCTTCAAAAAGTTGTGATTTAAAATAAACACACACAGCTTCTTTAAGAAATGAGAACTTAATCCTGATTTCAGTGATCACACAACTGCTAGAGGAACAGCACTCAGTAGCCAGGCCTGGCAGACAGACACACAACCCATTCCTGCCTGGTGCCTGAAAGGGACTGATGATCTTCTGGGGTGAAATACCCTAATGTTCATCTCTTCCCATCACCACAGATATGCAGACATTGCCCTGACTCCTGATCTGACTTTTTATTGCTCCACCCATCCAGATAACAGCCCAAAGCATTCACAGTGTACCATGAGTTTGATCCCCTTTTGGGTTGTTTCCTGTTTATGTACACTGCGAATTCAACAGCCACAAATCAGAGAGGGCAAAAGGGGGTTTGAGATCTATGCCTGCTTCATCTGGCCTACACCTGCATTTCTGGCATGCGTGCAAAGTGCATCCAGATCATACTCTGCACTGTAGATAAGGGGGCACAGGAATTGACTGCATCATGTGGAAAGTGCACTTAATTGACTTCTACCAAGGAGAAAGTTTCTCTGCAAGACACTCTGAAAGGGGTACATGCTACCTCCCTATGCAAAGTAGCAGCCTGACCTCTGTATCCTAACTGTGTCTGACCTGGAGGACATCAAGACAAGCTATCCAGATCTCTTTTTCAACCAAGCAGGAGAACCATTAGGTATTGCAGATAAACACTTCAGTGCAAAAACTGTCCTTCTGGACATGTCTTTGTTAGGATTAGCACAACAGGGCCCCTGAGAAGCATCCCAAGTAAAAAAGCAAATGGAAGTATTTGTAGTGTTGAGGAGCCTTGTACAGACAGTGCAAATGAACAAGAGCCCGTGATGCCTTTCAACCCTCTTACTTACTGGGTAGTGCTAGGGTTTGCCCATCCTTCTCCCACATGTGAGCCCAGAGATACTCCTGCCCTGAGCATTACACCCTTCAGCACTTATTGATGACAAAAGAAGGTGCAGTTTACACTTACTTTTACAGCTCCATTAAAAGGTGACCTGCAAATAAAAAAAAAATCAAGCACATTTAGTATTATGTGCTGAATGCCCCCAAATAAACAGGATTAAATGAGCATTCAGCCTCATGTAAAATTTAGGTGAAGACTGACACTGAATGTGTACTTTTTTGCTCATGAAACAGAGTCCTTCCTAACAGCAATGTCCTGAGCAGTTCCTCACAACTACTGGCTCCATATTCCTGCTTCTCCCTGCTTGCAGATAACACACTGGGGTGGAGGTGTGACAGAAATATAATTCCTCTGAATGGTGGATTTCTGAAACTGCTACAAGAAAGCTGGCAAAGTGAGGGGACAGCAGGCAGGCCTCAGTTCCCTGCTTTCTCTCTCCTCACCTTGCTCAGGCACCAAAGCCTAGGCTTTCCAAATGCACTGACACAGGGCTTTACCCAGTCTGGAGGCACTGGGGGACCAGACATATTTGAAGATGAAGTTTTGAGATCTGATACAAATATTAGCAGTACATTGCACAGCTACAGGTAGAGCTTTTCCCTGTAAAATAATGAACACAGTATCTATTTCCCACTTGCAGTCACCACACTGGTTTCCCTTCTTCTTTCTGTGTTTGGCCCTGCTTAACTGACTCCCCTCCCTCAGAGCCAGCTCAGGAAAGTGTTCCTGCATGTGCTTAAAACCCAGTGACTTCAATGGGAGACAAGCACGTGCTTCAGTACTTTACTGATGGGGTGTTCAAATTAATGTATACCTTTCACACCAGTGCTCCTTTGTACCAAATTTTGTACCTATATTATCAATTACCTTGTATAAAGTGATGAAAAATTAGCCCATAAATGATCTGATTACTTTACAGCTACTCACATTATTCTGATTTTGGAACATATGGACATGTAAAAGAAGATTAAGGGTTTTCCTGTCCTGGGATTCATACACTGCTTCCCCAGCACACGTGAGGAAGCTGTTAAGCATCATGCTGCAGTTCTCAAACAGCCTTGCTCTCTCCCCAGATCTTATTTGCCCTTTCTCTGAAGTGAGGCTTTGCAAAGAACTACCTCAAGCTACAAAAATACACAGCAGAGATTTTCAGAAAGTTGTTCAAATAAGGTCTAGCACCTAATTTCAAATCTCTTTAATAAACAAAAATTTTGGTGACCAACTTTCATCAAAATACAGTCTGGTACATGCTTACTGTTTGCTGGTTTCTTTAATTTGGCTTTTTTATTCCTCATTGTTTTGTGAAATGTGATACTGCTTTATAGGTGTCCAAACTGTTAATGTAAATTCTCAGCATTATCCTACAACTAAGATTCTACCATAAAATCTTTAAAAATACTGTTTTGTAAATACAAGTGTTAAAACAACTAGAGGTGTGCACACTCTCTACATCTAAATGTATAATTACAGGCAAACTGATTGACATTAACTAGAAACATTATTTAAACTAAGAAACAAAATGAAAGAGTTATACCAATTCCTGCCAACAACAATCCTTTAATTTCTAGTAAGCTGATAAATACATCTGCAATGGGTTAAAAAGGAATTTAAAAATAACTATAATGTCAAGCAGGAGATCTTTTAAATTAAAAGTGCTGGTGAACTAAGAAAAAGGAGTAAGTTATGCCGAATTCTCACTTATAGTTTAAACGAGGCAGATGATGGAGCTGAATTGAAAGCACTGAAAAAAAGCTGCTTGGTTCATAATTTCTCCTCACCATCCTCCCTGAATAAACCCACCTACCCGATGTCTTTTTGCTTTCAGCTAAATACATGACTGATACGAGAGGCAGGTTTCCTCTTGCCTTGCCTGGGAACAGTGTGCAGGCACAGTGGTGTCATGCCAGTGCTGCAGCCAGAGCATGACTGATCACTGACAAAAAAGGGGAAACCAGCCAGGAAAATAAAAAAGACACAGTGTCTAAACCACAAAATAAACAACAGAATAAGACCCCCAATCAACACTTTCATTTTATTTCACATTGTCTGTAATAACAGTGGACATCATACTTGAGAAAGAAATGCCATACCAGGAGCTTTCTATAAAGTAATAATGGCAGAGTTTTTTGTTGTCTGTCTTGCCCTGGCATCCTCCAAGCAGTCCTTCTGCTAATATTCCAGCATGCCATTAAAAGAGGCTAACTGTGTACACAGAGAACCATGCATGAAACAGCAGCTCAGTGTCTGGCTGATCCTTGGTCCCTCAGCACATGACTTCAAGGCAGAGCAGAACCACAGCAGAAACTACAGCAGACTACTTGCTTAAGAGCTGCAACAGGCAGAAGTAACACTGAAATGCAACATCCTGTCTTGAACTAGAAGCATGATTGAAAAGGAAAAAAAATACCTAAGACATACAAGCTGAAAGATTATGATGTTTTTAATTACTCTATAGATTTACATTAACTTCATCTATTTTCAAACCAACGCTCAGCTGTTAGACTACTACGCAACGCCATCTAGTGATGCTCTCCAAGGGAAGTCATGCTTCATTCTTTATTGAAAAGGTTCACTCTTGAAAAGTTCACTCTTGAAAAATTTGTTTTAGTGGAACTACAGTATCAAGAGGTGCAAATTTTTCAGTACCTATGAGCATTTTCAAACCTGCGGCATTAACTTAACAAAAAGGTCTGAGCCATTTTAGTTATCCTGAAGTAATTTACAGAACTGACAACACAGAAAGTGAGCTGGGTTAATCATATCACAATTTAAAAATGCACACACCATGTAGTGTTGAAATAGGCATAGGAATACAGCGCAAAGCACAATAAATGACTTTCCGATTTGGAAAGACCTAGAGATAGATTTGTATGATAAAATAATTCACCTAATTTTTGAAGATTTCTTCTCTTGTGTGTAAAATATCTGCTTGAAAAATGTTACCCCCAGTCTTACAATTTCAAGGAAAAAGGAATTTCTGTGTGGGTTTAGACCTTCTTCTTTGAGAGATGGAACCAGTCAGTCATCTGCTGGTGATAGCTATGAGCTGTAATTAGCTTCTAGTGGAAATTGCCAGCAGATGCAACTAAAAGTTTAAGTCAATTGGCTCTACTTCCTCCTTACAAGAAAATTGGCGTTTCAGGGCTGCATTCCAGTGTGATGGATCTAAGAAACCAAAGCTAATCTGACAAGAAAGGGAAATGCCCCTTTACAGGGAAGCAGTAAAGGGTCTGCTTTAACCCTGAACATGCTGCATGCTCCTGCAGAGGACATATCTTTTGGTTTGGTTTTTTTTTTTTTTTTAATCCCCAAAGAAAGTAACTATAATTATACAACAAATATTTCTCTGGAAAAAAGGTCAGTGTTTAGTCCCAATTATTGAAATCACAGCTGTGGAGATGGGAGAGGGAGAAGATGCAAAAAGTTAGGAATGTTGAACAAAGGCAGCACATGAAACAGAACTTGGAATAGGAAGCACAGCGAGCTTAGGCGCATGAAAAGCCAAGCAAACTGTGTGGCAGCAGTACTGCAGCTGACCCACACTCAGTCTGAGCACCATCAGCCTGTGACAGCTCTGTACTCTGGCTGCAGCACACTGCACCATTCAATAGTTCCACAGCAAATGCTGCACGGGTATTTGCTCTCACTATGCTCTGCTGCACACCCGGCTTTCCAACAGTTTTCTGCACTGGATCAATATTTTGTTATTTCAACCTTCAGGGCTTGACCAGCCTGTAGTGGTGTATAGGTGGTGCATTCTTGTGACCTGTCCTGGTCATGTCCTCCTTCATATCCATTGTCGAGTAGATAGTGAATGTTCTACCATGACGATAAAGTGGCCTCATTGCTTTGCCAGCTGGGCTTTGTACAAGCCTTGCTGGAATTTAACTTCCTTCTATCCAAATCCCAGGGATATTTGAAGACCTCAAATAGTAAAGAAACTTCACTTCCCCAAAGCCACCATTAATTTGTAATGACCACATCTAACACATAAGCGTTTTTCAATGAGAAGGCATCGATTAACTGAGTGTTGTAACTACTCTTCAGAAATAACAACTTCTTAACAAATCATGCAAACATCGACACTGGGGATGGCTGAAGCTCCATGTCAACAGCACACATGCACACCTGCCTTATCAAACCAGGCAGCGTGAAGAGAGGAAGGGTTTCTGGCAAGCTGTCTTTCAGCACCCACTTTATCTGTATGCTACAAAACTTAGCTGGTGATGTCTTCAGACTCACCAGAAAGTAAAGTGATTTGAGGTACGTAAGAAACTCGCAGGCAAAACATCCTAAATACAGCACTTACACAAAAGCTTAAGGGAACAATGAGGAGTTTAGTCAAGCAGAAACTCAAGCAAAGTGGCCCTTTTTTTGACGCTGGATAGACTGGTCACATTGTAAACTACTGGAATTATGCAGATCTTGCTACAAAAAAAGTGATACTAGTGACTGTTTTGATGCATTTCCTGAACAGACAGACAGTGACAGCACAGCAGAACTGCCACAACCACTCTCACTCCAGCTGCCCCATATATGTACAACTCTCTCCTAAATATCTTTGAATATTTCTAAGTCTACTTTAACAGGTCAGCTTCTAAAAAGGGTATGTTTTTAACACATTGGGGCTATTTACCACAATTTTGCTAGCAGATTAACCAGAAAAAGCCTATGTGCACATGCTTGAGTATATTATCCTCACACAGAATTGGATTTTTCAGAATGTTTAAGAACACTTTCAATGATTTTATTTCCTTTTTAAAAAGCCTGTTTTAATATCAAACCTCTAACAGCATGCTAGATGGCTTTAACTAGATGGGATCCTTTCCCCTCTAATTAAGAAGAAAAAAATCCTGTAGATCTAATCCTGCCTACAGGATAACTTGTTCTTTCTCCTGTTTTAAAGCTAACCCTTACTCCTTAATTACAAATTTAGTGTTTTGCATTAAAATGGGATCTTAAGCTCTCTTCTTCTCTGTCTTCCTCGGAACTGCAAAGCTGTTTTCCAAGTCTTTTTATCATGTCTTTCTTGTTAAACAGTTATTCTTCCTATTAAACAAGCAATAGAACAAATCCTGATTTCCTCTTTAAGCAGTGGAAAAGCAACGTTTCTGCCAAAAAATCTACATAGCCAAGACTGTTAGCTAATGTACCTTCATTGCTCTTAAGGCTAAAGCACTTTGCACCACAGGAATCCATCCAGGAGCTGAAACTCTCTAAGATAAAAGTTCTTCAGAGAAAAAATGAGCAAGATATTAGTATCTGTACAACGAGAAGCAAGTAAAACTGGACTCATACTTAGCCCAAGGATTGCCTGCACACTGAAGTGCTGTGGAGTGCTTAGCCCTCCAGTATCCTGGTTTCACACCATGTGGCTCCATGCCCCAGATGATGTGGGGTGGCAGGACACAGATCTGTGTCCAGTAGTTCAGCTCTGTCTTAGGTCTTTCCTGACGGAAAGCAGGCAGCTGCCAAACCAAATATGCACCTGCACCCTTCCCTGCCTCTCTGAGACACCATTGACTCAAACCCCAACATCATCTTCACCCTAAGTATTTATTTGGCTAGAAATATGGCTCACACGCTTTGCTATTTCCCTTTGAGATCCCAGCTTAGTTTCTGTATGCTTGTCCTTTTCTAAAGGCAGAACAAAGAGAATATTTGGCTTTAAAAATGTCTTGGAAACTATAAATGAAAAACTGCATGACAAGTGTACAGCTTTAATTACATCTCTCAAGGGGATGAGATAGCATTTCTGTATCCCCATCTTATCTTCTTTCTGCCCTGGAAATTTGGATGATCGGAGGTACAAATGTTCGTATTTGCAAGGGGGAAAATGACCTACATTACATCCCTAGCAGATCATGTAAATAACAGGATGTAAAGTCTCACAGAATTAGTTTACATTTGAAACATTTTCAAAATATTGTTTTAGCTGGGTATAATAGACCACCATAAGATGTGACACACAGCAAACACAGGGCTGCAATTAAACAGCTGGCAAACAGCCAGAAAGAGATAAAGGCCCAGGCTGTCACTTGCTAGACAATATATATGGCTATTTTGGCAGCCAAAATGAAAGTGATAATTGAGGCATGACACATTAAAAAGGCACACAATTTCCAAGGAAAGAGTTCCTAAGCACTAAACAGGGAGCATCTATAATGTGCTTACAGTGAACCAGGGTTTATGGGTAATAACAAGACTGGACTGATGACAATTCAACGGTGCCAAGCCAACCTTGTCTCGTGCACTGCACCATTGTATGCACTTACTTACCACCAGACACAGAAATACAAGAGTGAAGCTCATGGTGGCCATCAAAAACAAAGGAAATCTGAAGAGTGTGTGATATTGATTTGAATAGTTTCTCTACATATTTTTTATATTAGTAAGGATTTTATACAGTAGCATTTTTATCTCCCGAAGTCAGAGTGAACTTGATTTGACTTCCACTATCCAGAAAAGGCACAATCTATATAATTCAGTTTTAAAATAAAAATACACAGTAACACATGAAGAGTAAATAACACTGCAAACCCACATATTTGCTAAAGGGAAAAATGATTGTTTTAAGACATGAAGAACCTTAACACTGACAACAATAGCTATTTGGAAGACAAAGTCCAGGAGCTTTTCTAGTGTTTCACTGCATGTTTTAGTACATAACCTAAGGACACAACAAACAAACAAATGTAGCAAATGAAGGCACACTTTTAAGTTAACACCCAACAGCTATATAAAACCTCCTATAAATGCACTCCATCAAATTAACATGATGACATCAATTGCATTTCCTTCTTGAATAAAGCACTTGAAAGCCTGTATACTGTCAGCCCCCAGTCCATTCATTCACCAACCTCCCACAAAGTGTAGGTACTTCAAAATCTAAAATTGCACTTCTATAAAAGGCTAAATTTAGGCTCTGTTATAGGAAAATCCCTATGAAGAGTTTACTTCCTAATCTTAGTCTTAACCACATTAAAGATGTATTCAAATAAAGAAATTGCATGTGTAGCTTCCCCAGTCAAAAGGTGCAGTGCATCAAGAGAGCATACAAAAAGAGTAGATCCATTCACACCAGTGATATCTAGAAAGACAGTTGAACAGCTCTCCATAACATCACCACCAGTGAACCAGAACTGACTTGAAGGATACTGGCAAAACTTTTGTAAATGATCCCCTGTACTAAGCATCAAAGAAATAGATGAAAAACTTTTGAGACATTAAAACAGGGCCTCTTCAATGTAAATTAATTTATTTTCTCAAGCAAAAGTATCAAAGTGCTCTAAATGGTGCAGATAGCCCCAAAACAAACTCCCTAGCCACCTCAAACAACCAACACTTACTTCCAAATCCAACAACCAGAGCAAACTGGCATTGCCATACTGGGCCAAAATGAAGAACCAGCATCAATACTTGACTTCGGACTAAAACCAGTACAACTGCAATAATTACATAATCTACTTTTACAAAATTATCTCTAATGGCTGTGATAGTAACTTCATTAGTGTCAGTAAAGGAAATAAAAAGGCTTAAAGATGAGGTCAGAACATGTGCTTTTGGCTGCTTCCTCAGGAGATGCATCAAAAATATTATTCATGTCTAAAGAAGAGCAGACTTTTGAGGGTAGCTGCAGCTCCCAAAAGAAAATTGAAATCTTGACACACATATTTTGACCCGCAGATTAGAAGAAGCATAAGGGGACAATTGCAAGAATAAATTAGTTGATTCTCATCGGAAAATGTCATACTATTGCATGCATAAATGGCATATTACATTAGTGAAATATATGAAAGAAGTATAGTCTTTAATTTTCTTTTGTCCCCAACACTGCAGCAGACACACAGGCATATTATTCCATAGGCTCTGTCAAGTGATGTTTAGTGGCAGCTGAAACAAGGCTAATTCACACTCTCTTCAGAAAAACATTTAAACACACATGGTTTCTTGGAAAAGGTGAGAAAGGTGTGCTTTCTCTGACTCAGGGCCACAAAGCAGAAAGGCAGTAATTAAAAATGTGGAAACAAAAGAGGAATGAAGATAAGTAAGTCCCAGTTATTTAACATATGTCATATACTTGCCCCTTGCCCAAATATCCTATGAAATCTCAGTAAAAATAGGGTTTTTTTCACGGATCTTGTATCTGGCCTGATTGTGAACAGACAGTTATGAAAAGAGCTTCACGGAGTTAAATTGCAATCAAAAAGTAAATTTTCATGTAGACTAGGAGAAAGTAGGATGGAAAACTGGTTTAGGACAAGAAACAAACACACGAGTAGCTTTGCAGTATGAGAATATTTGAGGACTGTGAATAAAACTGTGTCAGGCAGAAAAGGAAAAACTGAGTAACACAGATGAAGAGGAATACTACTAATAGGTAGTTTATTTACACATAGCAGGGAATCAGAGAGTGTTTCTCATTATAGCTACATTAACTCCAATCAACCCTTGGCCACAAGTAATCAGCTGTAATTGCAAAAGAAAATTTGGAAATACAAGGAATTATAGGAAAAGTTTTTAATCTTCTGTTGCATAGAGTAGTAGCTGTAAAAAGGTGTCTCCCAGTATAATGTGGAGCACTAATCCTCCCCACAAAGCAGAATACCCTGGAGCAGATAATAACATTCTCTGCAAAGTAAATCCTCTCTTTATTTATACTCTGGCACAGTTTCCAAGTGTTTACATTTATTCAGTAAGCCAAAAAATTACTCAGACTTATTTTTTCTTTATATTTAACTTATAGAAGAGCAGCAAAGCTCTGAACACCTGGACTATAATTAAATCCATAACTCATATAGCAGCATGAAGACTAATACATAAATTAACTCTATCTGCCAGAAGAATTAGTAATATCAGGAACAACTTACTGCAGATTCCAAAAATAAGAATAGAAAGGTCTTTCAAACATCTCTTAAGAAAATCTTTTCCCCCAAATTTGTATTCCAGTGGTGATCCGGACTCCAACTTTAAAACTTTAGAGGCTAGAAAAAAAGTCAGAGGAACTACTGACAGACTGAGAGGCACAGTGCCCATCAGCACGGTCACGGGAGCCACGCTAGAAGCAGAGCATGGCTGCACCATCAGCACACTGGGCACAACACTGCTCCTCGCCAGGAGAAAGAGGTGCTCTGGCTTAGTGCTGCACTGCTGGCTCTGGAGCAGAGCCAGGGTGCCCCAGGAACAAGTTCACCCCTAACAGAGGTTTCAGCCTCTCAGGACCACATGCAGCTGGTGCAATTTCAAACTGCACCCAAGATACTGCAGTTGATCCACCCACCATAAGACAGACGAGCACAATAGGGTGTTTCTGTGTCCTGCTCCGCATCCAAACTGGATAAAAGCCAGGGTCTGGCTTGCACCTAGCTAAGAGACTGTAGTTACACACTCCAGCAGTGCCAGGATGAGTCACGGTGCTTTGCACTCTGCCAGATGACTTTGAAGGGAACAGAGAGCTGCATATGGAAAGCACAAGCAGATGTAGCACAGCATCTCTCAGACGTTCTTGTCAAGCACTCATTGCTTATGGCATCTACTGCAAAGCTAACCAGAACTGACCCTTCAGTCTGTGATCAGTGACCAACTTCAGAAAAAGATCAACAGAATTACTTGCAGAAATAACATTCAGTGCACTGCATGGACTGCTCACTGCACAATTTAGTATTGCCTTTTTTTTCCTTCAAGCTTCAAATGCCAGTGGCTCTTTCAAAGTTAACATTGAACTCTTCTGGGTATAAACAGATTTGGACTACGACCTGGGGAAATACAGTCTCTCATAATTACCTGTTCTTCACACACTTTCAAGAAGCAGAAAACCAAAACGATATTTCTATTGGTGCAGCAGTATTTTTTCAAACAGCACTCATCTTCCCATGTCCTGAAACCAGCTGTTATCACACTGGTGGGCACGTGTCATCTTTACTGGAAAGCTGCCCAGCTTGGATGGATGATTTTAGCAGGGAGGTATCCAGTTTATCTCAGGTGTAGGGAGAGGTGTGTACACTGTCATTCCTGTCTCCTTACTCCCATGTTTGAAAACAAAAACAGAGTGCAAGCACAGCTGAGTTTGACAATACATAATAGATAAGAGATTTTATTTATATTTATTTTTCCAAGGTCAGAATCTGGGCGTAAAGAAAAATTAGGCATACCAACTTGCATTTGTCAGAAAACACAGCAGAGTTACCAAAACCTCTCTTCAGTCCTGCCTGAATGAAAAGTAGGCAGTAGCCATCTACAGCACAAACATCAAGCACAGCCTGTAGAGAAATTCAGAGGCAATGCAAACTGCATAAACAGCATCCAGAAGGATGAAAAGTCATTTATCAGAGTAGTACAGCTCACATCTCTCTCTATTTGCTCCATCCCTGACTCCACCTTCTCTAATTTCTAGAATGCCACACTGGTCATTGTACAGGAATTTTGCCCAGAATGCCTTTTATATCTGGGAGAACCACATGGTGCTCATCCTACAATAGCTGTTTTAGTATTGACAGCCACTAACTGTTAGCTTGACTTCTAACTGATAAGAAATTATTTTGCTTCAACTATTCCAAAAACAAAACAAAACAAAACAAAAAAGCATGCTTAACACAAAACAAAGACTCTAAATAATGCTAGTCTGCAATATTACCATGAAAAATAAGCCAAACAAAACACTTGAAAGTAAAATGCTTTCACTGCATTTGTTTTTAGAGAATCTTGAAAGTAACTGACTTCTCCACATATGGATCTATTTAAGGTTTGTTACTCTGTATTATCAAACAAATCACTGCTCTGTTTTGATGATGTCCTTTCACTTTAAAAACTTGTTTCTTTTTAAGAAAAAACAAGTTGTGGTGTGTTTGCTCTGGTAAGTAAGTACACCACCTGGAATTCTGGCTTATTAAAAAAAAAGAAAAGAAGAAGCAGCAAACCAAACTCAAAATACATGTCAGCCAGGTTGCTACTGCAACTCTTCACACTAGCCCAGCAATCCAAGACTCTGGAAGGGAAATGTGGCTGTATAAAATTTGTATGGGTACCATACAAAATCTCTACTCCAGACAAGAAACACATTTGCAGCCATTGACTGTGCTTCAAATTTTTATCATGCGAAGATCACCCTGTCAGATTTGAGTAATGTTTAATCACACTTGTAGAATTTTTGGTTCTATAGTATTTCTACCTTTTGCGTAAGAATGTATCTCACTCAAGCAATGCTTAATGTGCAGTAGGTTGTGCTGTGTAACTTAGATCACTTAGATTTACTTGCATGTGAATATAGTCTTTCTTAGAGTGTTCAGTGCAAGTTGATTTAAGTCTCTTAAGACCTCTCTTTGCATAAGCTTTATAGGAATCAAACCAAAACTCATTGTTTCCTTCCAAGTTTCTGAAGTCCAAAGCTCTGAACAGAAAACCAGGTATTTGCATAAAGGTGTTGGTTCTGTGGGCCCTCAAGGTCTCTGTGGAGGGAGATGTTGCTAAATCTGTACTGTCCAACTACAGCTTCTGCCACTGATATTAATGAAGTAGATACAGATATACCCTAGATATCTGTGAACAAGTTAGGACAAGCACTGATGCACAGTGACAACACAGAGCTCTGTGTTAACCAACCATCCCTGCACCACTTCACTTGTCACTCGGATTCTACAGCCTGGATGAAGTCTTTGATGTAAGGATACCAGGGGGAAGGATAAACACCAGCTCAAGTATTAGCAAGCCCCAGGCAGTGACTACATAGCAGACAGATCCTTTGTCAGCAAAGGTGTATTTGGGGAGGAATTTGCCCACCGTCTGCCACAATAGCAGCCTTCACAGCAAGAACCACCATCAGCTGAACATCTCTCCTATTGCATAGCTACTGATCTATTGTAACGCTTTCCCCACCCCCCAAAACTCACTCTGCTCAAAGCATTTACAGCGCTGACGCTTTCCTGAAATTGCAAACAAAAATAGCTCTGCTGCTAACCTTCCCTCACATAAGGGAGAGCACCCATGTTTCCATCTGTCCAATGAAATCTGACCAGCTGATGCTACTGATTTACTCTGTCCCATTTTGGTGACTTCCATGTCTAGGCTTCAGAGTGAAGTGATA
This sequence comes from Entomyzon cyanotis, assembly GCA_024500445.1. Taxonomy (NCBI): domain Eukaryota; kingdom Metazoa; phylum Chordata; class Aves; order Passeriformes; family Meliphagidae; genus Entomyzon; species Entomyzon cyanotis. The sequence continues at coordinate 12,978,225 of JAKEPQ010001027.1, read as the reverse complement.
ACCTGAGCTCAAACTTAAACCACTTCACTGCAGCTTCAAGCTCAATGAACTGAGCCAGCATTGATTGAGAACCCTTGGCTTTCTGCAGCACCTGTAGTGCTAATCCAGTCACAGAGTGGCCGGAGTGCAGAGCATAGCTACCTTTGCTCAAGCTACATTAAACACGCATCCAAAAGCCAGGCTGGCTTTGCACTGAATAAGTACCTTAATTTGCTTACTGATATCCAGCCCTGCCACTGAAGCTCCATGAAGCATTTCTGGCAAGGGAGGAACTCACCTCCAAGACAATTCGTTGTGAATCCCTGAGGCTGGCCTTTAGCTTTGCTGTCTGTTCTTTGACTTTGCTGGCTTCCTTCCCAGTGCCTGCACCCTTCTGCATGCCTCAGAGAGGAACTACTCAAGTTTATAGCAGCATTAACTCATCAGCTGGAAACCTGCCAGGCTGCTTACATTTTCACTACAATCATCTGAGCTCTGATTCCAGAGGGTGCTTCGAGACAGGATCCACGGTCACAGACAGCACACTGTACAACTGCTTTCTGATGTGCTTGCATCCATTTGGGCTGGTGTGTACAGATGCATTAGTGCTTGCATAGCTACTGCAAACTGCCTCTGTGAAAGGAAAAAAATTGCCCCTTGCTTTTGTTTAGCTCAGTGTTGGAGGCACTTACGTGCCTGTGGAGCAAACACGCACGATCCAAGCACAGAGAATACAGACTATCGAAAGTCAAGATCCACTGCACAACCAGTGCTATTTGTTTCTCACAGAGATGACACACTTCTGGAGAACTGATTATATGTGCTTGGTTTATTTCTAGTTAGCAGAAGTGACAACTTTGTGCAATTAAAGTAGGATTAGATACAAAATTAAAACAAAGTCAAAACTGGGGGGGGGTGGGGGGAGCAGAGGAGAATAATAAATCAGCAGAAAATCACAAGACATTTGCTTTTTTTGACCGACAACAGGGCAAATTCTGTGCACTTTCAGTGACTTTTTTGATAATTGTTCCTGCTGCTTGGAATCATAGCATCTGTATGTTTCCCCGGATGATTATATTACAAAACCCTGACTAAAATACAATTTTTAAATGAAGCAAAAATCACTTCCCCACAAGCTTTCCTTTAGCATTATCATTTAAATCTAGTATAAATGCTAGGTTGGTCAAACTGGTTTTTAAGAGGTCACTTAGTCTATTTCCTGCTTAAAGGTAGAATCAACTGTGTCTAAACTGCTCCTGTCAGTCCTTTGTTTCTTAAAAACCTCTGGCAATGCAGACCCAACCACTTTCTTTTTCATACCGTGTCGATATTAGGCCTTCATTACAGCAATTGAAGTTGCTTTCCATAATTACCACTCTGGACTAGCAACAATTGCCTTATTTCCTTTGCAGCAACTTTCTTCTGTATCCTAAGATCTTTTTCCTTCTTTCCTCCTTCCTTCAAAGCACATGATCCTCCAAGTGGCTACTCCAGTTGTGCAGAGCTGCTCCTCATCCAGTCTTTTTTCTCCATGGATTTATGCAGCTGATTATGCCTACTAAAGTGCTGTACATTGCAGTTCTCATTATTAAATTACATGATATTTTTCAGGTCACTTCCTATATTTGCCCTCATCACTCAGCCAGTGTGCCTACAACCCCTTCCTCCTCCCTGTTAACTCCAGGTGCAGTATTCATATACTCTAGGCCAGTATCCTCATCAATAAGGAAAATATCAATTACTAGGGACTGTCAGATGGTCCTCCACAGACCCCTCTCTACAGGTTCTTCCAACCTGAAAGTGGCTCACTGGTAACTACAGGTCACTTTGGTGTTTCATCGATAAAATCTTAGCCCTCATTTGTTTCTGAAAGCAATGCTTACAATGGCAGTTTAATCATAGTCAACTAAACCTGTATCTGAGTTCCTAAAAGGTCTCACCAATCTGTTTTAAAGTAAGTGCTATAAAATTAACAACTGCTTCAGCCACAGTTCTGAACTAGGTAACAGTATTGTGCACTCTGCACAGGGAAGATTAATCCAAATTAGTACAAGCAGGCTAGGACTCATTTATCACCAGCAGTTACTGGCTCAAAGTAAGGCATCAATGCAAAGCAATAGCAAAGTTCCTGGACAGCTTAATGGTACACATGCTCCTGTCTGAGATGGCAGCTGCATATCCTTGCTCCTGCCTACCCAGCCCTGAACTCAGACAATATGCTCAAGGTATTTTTCATAATCTGTGTATTACCTGTCTCAAAATGTTCCACGTCTATACAAACCCGGGTTACACCAGCTCCAGGAAATCTCCACACAGCACTTTTATAGGAAGTAGGTAATTTTACATACAGGTTTTAACGTTGTTTAGCTGATTCTCTTGTATTTGCACTTTGTTACATTTAATTTGGAGTAGGTGTCCCAAGTCTGTAATAGTAAAGAAGCTGATACACAGAGACAAGTCAGTCTGAGGAGAAAGCATTCAGTGCTAGGACCTTGCCACACATACTGTTTATCACAAACTAAATATGACAGGCTGGCAGTGGTGAGCAATGCACAGCTTGAGTGTAAAAAGAAAAACATATATATATACATGACATATTTTAATCAGTTTTATCACAGACCCTGAAGGGCCTTTGTACAGTTATACAAATGGATATCCAAAAAGCAGATTTGTCCTGAAGTCTAAGACACATTACTTGGCATTTTTTATGAATTTTTGCACAACAATGCCTGAAGAATTGTTTAAAAACCTGATCTGTCAGGCTTTTCTATTGTTTCCAGACAAAACTTAAGACATAATGAGCATCAGTTCTTCAAAACCAGCAGCTGAATGAAAAGTGTTTGAACTATTTCTGCAACTTTAAATTAGATAGACAACCATGAATTTTATTTGTTTTTTATTTTGACAGCAGTGCTATTGAAAACTAGTGAAATATCTACACAAACTTTATGACTAACACACAGATATTTAAGAGCAGGCAGGACAGCAGTGTGGACACTACTCACACAAGTGTCAAACCTGCAAATCTGCAGGCACTAAAACTTACTCCCATGAGACGATATGTGGATTTGTGTTGCATAACCCTGTCTTAATTATGCCACTGAGAATACTTGCATGAGAAATTCACTGTGTGGGGGCTGGTAAAAAACCTTGGTTTACAGCTTGCAAGAGGTCAATACTAGCAGAGGGAAAAAAACCCCAAAACTTGAGGCATTTTGAGTTATTTGATCTATCATCTAGTCTCAGCTGAAAAGAAAGTAATTTAAATATTCTCACAATTCAAAACATTCAGAAGTTACACAATCTTCCACTATGGCATTTTTTAAATAAAAGCATATTAAATAACAACGCACTCTAGCTCTACCTAACACTTAAATGTTTTACCAAAATGCCTTTCTAAATTTGCATCGTCCCACTTCCTTAAGCAGTTTCACTGACTACCAGCAAATAAGGTAAAAGCCACACTGCAACATAAAGGTTGTTACTAAAACTGGACAGAAATGCAAAAATACCAGACTTCTGATTGCTGTGCTAAATAATACCACTCTTTCCTACTCTGACCTGTACTATAGCTTTCTGGTTAGAAAAAGGGAGGGAAGAACGAGAATGTAGGAAAACACTTAGGAGAAATAATTCTAGATAAATCGGGGCTACCACCCGATAAACGTGTCTTTAAATCACTCTGAACCACTGACTCACATTCAGCAACTAACAATGAAGGGATTGCTTTAGAAGGAAACACAGGACTATGTTCAGAGATGGACAATACTAACAAGTAGAATTTCAATATGCATTTTAAGAGTTACTTCAAACATATTTTGACAGGAGCTGTGACCCCTCTTCATTGTATTTCTTTTAGCTGTAAACTTCTGCATAGGGAAGGAAGTGTTAGAAATAATCGTGTGGGTTTGTATTCTCTGAATCATTCTGCAAACTTCAGCTTTCTTTTAGCGTAGAATGCATCTATTGCACTCAGTGGTGACTAAGTGCTGGGCACGGAGAGACAATAAAAAGCATAATGTAAGTGTCAGAAGATACATTACCAGGTAGAGTTTGGGTGATGTTTTTTAAAATTTTGCTCATTCAGCTTCAGTGCAAGCATTTGTGCACATACACTTAACTCCTACATACCTTAATCATACCTTACCTTCTCTTCTATAGGGAACCATTCACTGTTCACAACTGGGTTTTCACTGCAGAGGTGAAAACCAGAAAGAGTGACCATTTCTTTTCCTCATTGAGATTCAGTATTTAGTAATATGAAGACATTTGCTCAACGAGAAATTGACCATTTTTTTCCTTGTTGAGATTCAGTATTTAGTAATATGAAGACATTTGCCCAACAAGAAATTAACAGAATAAACACAACAACTGAGGGCTTACACTGATCTGAAAAGTCAACAGCTTGAGTGGAACAAAAAACACTATATGTGAAGATGGGCACACAGTTGTGCAACTGTATAGAGGGCTTCTATTTGACTGCATGTAAAATATTCTTTCTCCTCCTGATTTTATAAAAGCAACAGAATGCCTGGTTTTGACAAAGGGAAGATGGAAACTTACTACATTTGAGAGACAAAGGAATGGATTGACTTATTCATATCCTGGTGTGTGTGGCAAAAAGCTTTGTGTGAACAATGGCTACTCTGAGAGGAGAGAGGAAAAATCCAGCAGAGTTAATTTGAATCACCTATTTAAACCATTTAAGCAAACTTGGATGATTTTTTTCCTTCCCCCCCCCATCCTCCCTGGGGAGCATTACAGAGTAATCACATGAATCTGCTTCACTTTCTGAGTGGAGTAGTCACCTCCATGGCAGAACTGGAGCAAACCACAGCTGTGCAGTAACATCTTCAACAGGCACAACTGTTTGCACAGTAAACATTTGCCTATAACCTTACTGTAGACAGAGTATGTTAACAAAAGGAATGCTTCTACAAGCTTGGCTGCAGCTCCTTCCTCAAAAACACAAGGCTGCATTAGCTCAAATCCAGCACTGCCTCTGCACATGGACAAGCCTGCACCACCAGCACAATTGTTCGTAGCTCTTCTGTTTCAGACAGCTCAACTGAAAGAGCTTAAATTGCTGCTCTGAAGAATACCGTCACAATATTGCTTTACACACATCCTGCAGTGCTTCCACACTGACGGAATAACAAGCACAGTCCGACAGTTACAAACATCTGGATCCATGGGTCTAAAGCAGTAATAGTGTTTGCCTTGCAGGGTTTTGCAGGCATTCTTCTTTGTGTCAAACTCCAGACCCTGGCATTGGCAACACTGCAGTGGAGAATTAGCCCAAGATGTGGCAGCAATGAAAGGGACAGATGAAGTTCTTAGGAAGCAGAAGAAGCCTGTATTCAAACAAACCCCCTACATGTCTTGCTTCCACTTGTTCTTAGTCCACATATTTTGGAGTGTTATTTTAAAATACATAATTTCAAAATGAACTACTCATAAAACATCAACCTAATTGCAAGTCTAGGAGAGGCTACAAACAGCAAAATCATCAACTGCTACCTTCTGTAGTACTGCTCAAGGAATCACATTAGCATCTATTAGCATACAAGGCCTGAAAATAAATAGTAGTCAATATTGTAATCCCTACTAAGAAAAATCTTTCCAACAGATCTACAAGGTCTGGCACTCACTGGCTAGAGGATGAGACAGAGCAGGAAGCCTTTGGTGTGATCCATGCAGCTCTCCCTTGGTAGTAAGTCCCATTTCCCAGCAGCTACGAAGAAAGCAAGTTGTCTCTCTGACCAGTGCTCCAAGGCATGTGTTTTGTCTGGCCTTTCTTCTTTACTTTTTTCTTTTTAACCACTTGCTTTCAAATATCTGATTTTTAATTTAATGAAGAGAAGAGATTAAAGCCAACTTGCAGTGCATGATATAAAAGACCTAAATTCTCCTACTTGCCTGGGAAAGATGCACTATTTTAACTCACCCCTTTTTAAACCACATGAATTAAGCTCTGAGTGGATACACTGAATTCGGTGTTTGCATTTATTTCCTGCAAAGTTTATACTAAAGTGGATTTGTTGTAAAATGGACTATAAACTATAAACTAATCTGACATGAATGTTATTAAATTGAACTTCAAAAACTTTTCCACAAAGAAGAACAATGATTAATTTTGGAATGTAAACGAGGAAGAGCGAGCAAAGAAAACTGGGAGTACACATTTTTGTTATTGTAGATTAGCAGAACAGCCAGGAACAGCTAAAGGAAGCTGCTATAAATCACAGCACCCCTGGGAACAGCCCCACTTGTGCCAGCCTGTAAATCCAGGAAATACAATGAGCATTGGAGCCAGCAGTGCCCTGCTCCACCTGAGCTACAGCCTCTAAGCTGGGCAGGTCAGAACAGCAGCCTCAGACATAACCTTAAATACAGCACAGTGACCTCTGATCTAAACAGTTTTATGCTATGAGCTGAAAATAGTTATTCCAGATATGTCAAACATATTTAAGAGCATCTCTACAGCCCAGATTTACCTTGCACTATGTACAAAATCTTTGCAGCATTTACCTGAGAGTCAGTAACAGTGGGGTTTGGCACACTTCCATACCTTGAAGTATGTATAAGTGCTTGGCCATGGTTTGAAACTGAGCTGCCTAGGAGCAATAGGGCCAAGATCTTTTTAACTTTGCTTTATGCTATTAAAAGCACAAAAGAAATTAAATACAGCACACTGCACCAAGTAGCACAGCTTTGAGTTAAGCCAGGAAAAGCAAGAAAAAATGGAATCAGATACCTGTGTCCTCAGTTTACCTATGTGTCCTAGTGCTATGGTGTGTGTTGGACAGTAAATGACTTGTTTCAGGCTTTTCTGTTGGACAGGAGAAAACATGAGTAGAAAGCAGCACTCACTTTTTCTCCAACATCTTCAGTGGCCTAAGACTGAATTTAATTTTACTACTTTTGATGTTTATCTTTCTTGAATATCACACCAAAATCACAAGAATTTAGTAGTACTGCATGTTAAAGAGTAAAGCTATCAGCACAAAGATATTAAGATTTATAGTTGATACCCGCAAGATGCAGTTTGTATGCACTGCTCTCAAACATGACAGAATGATTCGTGACAACATGATTTTTTCAACAGTTCATTGTCCTGTTAACAGAATCAGAAATCAATCCTTACTGTTGAGAGAGGCAAGCAAAAAACTATTATTTAGTCAGTTTTACTGTGTCTGTCATTCTGCTATCCCAGTGCCTAAAACAGAAGTTAATGTGCAGCCCAGGCCTGCTCAGCATACCCAGGAACAGGGCTTTCTTAGGGCTCTGGCATTTTTATAAAGCAGATGTTATAGCAATAGATGTGGCTGCGGGAGAAGTAACTGCTGGGGAAATCTACACCTCTTTTGCACAAGAATCACAGTGCAACCAGTTGGTGTCATTTTAAAGTAGCTAAATCAGCCTCAGGTCACTCCCATGGGCTGACTCTGGGCAGTTGCACTGGCAGGTGAAAAGTGGCAGCAGACATCAGCGTTTAACAGGATATGAGAGAATTCAACATAATCTTCAGTATTTGTACTGTATCCTGCTAAAGTAACATATAATGTTTTATATGTGCCATTACTGCATTTTAAAAATTGCTAATTTTTCATTACTTATGTAATTGCGTAACCAGAAGGACTATCAGCATCCAAGAGCATTAGCTGCCAGTTGTATTCCTGTGAAGCTTGCAACATGTGGACTGCAAATTATAAGGGTGGGCTCTAGAACTGGAGGAGAAACAATTGTGCATGAAAAACTTTTGGGGAGAACTTACAACACAAGGCTTTTATTTTTAATGCACATCCAAATATGCCCAAGTTATACAGGCTTTTAAATGTTTGGGGTTTTTTTTACAAATTCTTTTTCTTTCATGAGAAATGTAGTAAGTAGCATTCTGCTGCTTGTTGCATGATGAGCAATGCAGAGGTGTCAGCTGTCTGCTGTGTGGGTCTGTAGCCTAATCTGTGCTACTACACCCTGTAAGTGTCAACTGTTTCTGCACATAACTCACAGCTGCATTACCTCTTGGTTCCAGAAAGGCTCCTTCTAACATGGCAATTTCAATGGAACAGTAAATACTTTGGGCATTGAAACTCTGTTCAAACTGTTTACTATGAAAACCCAGATCTTCTGCTACAGAAGTTTGTTTTTCTTGTAAATATTCTTTTTGATTTTGAAAAAGGTAAAAATGCACTCATCATAAAGTTGTTGCTGAGTAAATCCACTAAATTCCTCTTAAAAATACCTATGGGAACAGAAGCATTGACTTCCTCACTGGTGAAAAATAACATTTTTTCCTACGCTCTGTAGGAAAGAAACTTGAATAATTTTAGACACATTGGGGGGGGTTTTCATTCTCAACAGCATTCCTGGGCATCTGGCTGTACCAGCTCACAAGTAAAATGCTCTGCACTACTCTTGTGCTAATAGGAGAGGAACATGCTTTCCCAAGGAGCTAAGTATTAGATAGTGCTGCAGAGTGTGAAAGGGGAAGCTTTTCTTTCTAAAAGCTGTAACTTGCTGTACCCAAAACTGCTACAATTATCTTTCTGGCAACTGTAAGCAAAGTGTCAGTGTTCTGTTTCATTTAAATACTTTCTCTTCTACCATGCCCTTTTGATGGTCCAAATATAAAGTGCACAACCAGCACAGAACTAGATCGCAGTAATTTATTAAAAGTTATCTAAAGCAGTTATTTAAAACCAAACCAAAACCACCTTCCTGCAAAAAAAAAAAAAAAAGCCAAAAACCAAACAAAAAACCAAAGGCAACAGACTGCTCTCTTGAAAGAGCTCCCCTTTATTGAAGAAGGAAAGTCACTGGCCCTGCATGCAAAGACATCAGACTGCCATGGGCAATCTACAGCACAGTCCTCAGGAAAAGACGCCTGCACCACAAATTCAATAAAACACCACTCTGGTTTAGCCTCTGTGCTCATGGATTAGTGAGACAGAAGAACGGCTCACATTTCACCAAATTCACACAACACACACCAAACCTTTGCAACTATTCAAAAGCCAAACAATCCCAATACAATCAGAAAGCATTTCCAGCATTTTTTAAAAACACGTACACAGCTCACTGTTACAAGACTTATTATGATACCTTCCAGTCAGAAATCTTACTGAGATGTCTCAAATGAAAGCAACATTATTTAAATGCAGCTTTACTGCAAATCTGTGGATGCTCACAGCTAATGAGAATTTTTATGCATCCTTTAAACAAAAGTAAAACACGCAAAAGATTTAAAGAAATCAGCTAACTATGCTTCTATCTAACTTTCCTACAGATCAAGTGCTTCAGTTCCAAACTGTCACTTTAAGATTAAATCACTCTGTCTTCCACACATAAAATTTCATTTTCTAAAACCTAACAGAAGTGTCTCCCAAGTTGGGAACTTCCTTAAAAATATTCTTTATGAAGAGACTACAACTTTGACCAACAGACACATAAATTTAGAGGCAATACTTCAGTTTATCTGTTAAATAAGATACTAAGAGAAAGCATATAAAAATCACACACGATTCTTTACTTCAGAATGACAAGATCACTCTGTAAACTCAGCACTCAAAAACCCAGTTTAAACTACATGCAGACATTAAGCTGAAAGCTTCAGTGTATTTTGACATTCATATAATTAATGTTTAAAAAAGGCAGTGACCAGCTATGAACAACAAACTGAATAGATTTTACTGTGCACATCAAACACTAATGACTACCCCTCCAACATGCAGACAAAATATCAAACTTTAATTTCAAACGTTTTGTGTGCTTGTTCAATCTGCCGTATGCAATTTCTGTCTAACAGTCACCTGTCGTAAACACTAAGTTTCCCTTTTGTTAACCTGAGCACATTAATTTCTTACCACCGACCACAATTTAAGAAGCCATTACATACCTGCAGTTAGGAGGAGGATCAAGGGTTATTTCAGCTAGCTCCTTCTGGATTCTGTTGGTGAAATGAGAACAGACACAAAGCATTTGAGATAGTCTATAGAATAAATCAGGGAATTACACTGCCCTCTACCACCATGCAGTTAAATGCAAGATTGGCTTTGCCTTCAGTAATGCTAACATGGCTGCTTCCTCTTTGTTCTCAGAGGCATAACCCAAATCCCACAGCTGAGAAACTTTGCAGCTTTTTTCCTGCTTCACACTGCATGTAAACAGAACACTTACAGCTGAGTTGGGTAGAAATTTCCCACAACTATTCAGAAAAGTAACTCTTTTTCACATCTGAGCACTTTTTAGCAGGGAGATTTTCTTTTCAAGCTAATATGCAAATGAGGTGGGGGGGAGCCTGCACAGGCAGATTTGACAATGACTTTAACCCAGCACTACAGGACCTGTGACTGAGGCTCCGGTGAACCGTGCTGGCAGCAGACACACTCTTTTCACAATATTTTACCTACTACTTTGCAGTGTGTTTAAAAGTGGATTTGCAGATCTGCCAGGCTGTCTCTGCTACTGGAATAATCTCTCTGGATCAACTTTGCTTCTTCCCATACCTTCTGCTGCCTTTCCTTCCGCAACCTTACAAAGTAGCTGTATTTACATGATAAAAAGTGATACAATAACTTGAAATAATCTGTGCTGAGCTTTACTCTATTACAACTATTCACAGGGAGTTAAGATCTGAAAAATGAGTACTGAAAAATTCCTGTCAATTTAAGTTTATTCAGGTACATAAGAGGTGCAATTTCAAAATACACATTTTCAACTCCTCTTAAAAATATCAAGTAAGACTTCACAAAAGGACCCATAAGAGCAATACTGTGAATTTCATGCAAATAGCAGGTGTTAAAATATGAGCTAACAGAAACTGCTCTGGATGTCCTTGCACTAATACCAGTGAGTCCAGTTAGCCTACTGAACTATTTGAGATGCACGGAATTAGACTTCCAACAATTAAGTGCCATAAAGACAAGATGGGAAAATTCAGCATCAAAACCCTGTATCTGAGGCTTGTCAAATAAAGATAAGTAACAACAAATTACAAAGACTACATAGCTTGAAAACTTTTTTTTTCTGTAGCCAGTCCTATTTCAAAGGGTTTCTTTAACAAGATCAAAAGTCATCAAAACCATTCTCTGCAACAATTTAAACACATTTCAAAAAGAATTTACTAAGTTTTACTCCAATACAAAATGACTGAAGTGTTCCTAAAAGTCAGAACTACAGCACTCTTGCTGAATAAGCAAAATTTGAAGCTACTACAGCTATTTTACAACTTTTCTTGCTACAGGATACTTGAAAGTGTTTGCAAAGAAAAGCAATTCCAGGGAAAGCACTGGAAAGTTATGTTTCATGTCTAAAGACTGATGGAATCAAAGAATTTAAAGTTTGAGTATTTCACACAGCTGATCTTAGAGAAAAGTACCAGCATACACATTGTGACAGCCAGAGTGCCAATAAACCTTACATGCAAATAAAGGTGCAACTAATGTAACTAAACATCTCATATTTAAAGGTAGAGACTACCTGTAGAACGTCATGGTTTAAATCCACAGATCCAAAGGGAGAAAACTCACCTACGTTTCTCCTGAGAGAATGGCAGAATGCACCCATTCCTTCAAGGTGTGTAAGGCTCTCCAGTGCATCAACATGAAAAGCTCTCACAAGGCCCAGAGAAGCCACTGGGGTTTTGGGACTTCTTTAATTAGAGAGCATTGTCATCAGTCTACAGACCATAATAAAATACTCCAGGACTCCACCCTATACCAATCAGGCATGGAAACCTAACTCAGAAAAACAGTGCCAGAGCTTTCTCACGCATTTTTGCAAACACAAAACTTATTTAGGTGCCCCCCTCTCAGTCAGCCTGTAAGTTACCAAGTTCTGTAACAACTCTTCAAAAGACATAGGACAAGTCTGTGTAACATACCCCAACAAGACGTGGACTAATTAAGACACTGCTTAGCAGGCTCCTGTACTACCAAAGTTGATACTTCACTCCCTTCCACACAGCTTTAGAAGAAGAATCCCTCTGCCCTGACAAGTGCAGTGCAAGTACTGTGACTCCAAATACTGTGCAAAAATACTGCAGAATGTTTCACTCTCCCCTTTACCTTTTTGCACTAGTAGATAGCTTAGCAGTAGTTTTGCTGGATAGTTTGGTGTTCTTCTTCTGCTGGGTGGCAGAGGGTTTTCGTTCTTCTTGCTCTTCAGGTTCAGGTGCAGGCGGATCCCTCTGATCGGCATCTGAACTTCCACTGCTGGTACTTGGACTTTCATCGTCTGACCTCTGCCTATCACTGGACATCGTGGGGAACTTTTCGGGGAAGGAAAAGAGGCAGAGTTAATACAATAGGAAGGACCCTCTCTTGTCATTCCCCAAGTTCCACTGACCTCTGCCTATTACCGGACATCATGCTGAACTTTTTCTGGGGAAGAAAAGAGGCAGAGTTCATACAACAGACAGGACTGTCTCTTGAAATTCCCCAAGTTCCAGAGAAGTTTAAATAGGTGACAAGTCGGTTTCAGTGAGAAATTAATCAAAATATACTTCTTTGTCTCATACCCAAGGGCTGGAGTTTGACAGCTACAAAGCAATATTTACACTTCTGAAAATACAGATATCTCCAATTTTTAAACCCACTCGCATTTTTTTCATACTTTAAACAATATGCCAATTGTCGACTTTGTTCTAAGGCATCAGACAGATTTAGCAGGGTACTTAGGCAATGAACATTAATAACTTATGACACATGGTAAATAACAGACCTCACTGAAAATGTTTTTTTAAAAGTCACTAATAACCTGTAAATATTTACACTGGAGCAGAGCATTTTATTGGGTCCAAACACCAGATCCCCCTCTTCCCTTCTCCCCGAGAAAACACATTGCCAGTAACCCTTGGGTTGATTTCAGATGGAAATGTACACTTGCTCCGAGCACTTAAAGGGCTGGCACGGGGGGAAAGGAGGTTTGGTTTTTTTTGGTGGTGGAGCTTTTTTTAGGAAGGGGAAAAGCCCCGCGATGCATTTAAAGCCACTGGGGTAGCAGCAGCCCCGGTTATTTACATGGCCAGCAGCGAGAACTGCATTTGGCCACCACAGAGCTGCCGGAGGGGGAAGAAGCATAATTCAAACTGCACCTTCTGCACAGCTCTGCCCGCCGCCGCTCCCCGCGCAGCTCCGCCAGGCAGACCGACATTTTTCCGCCGATCGGGAAAGGCGGGGGGGTGGGGGGGAAGGAGGGGGCTGCCCCGGCGGCCGGGGGGGCCCGAGGAGGAGCGGCGGCAGCTGCGGCAGGGCTGGATCCGGGCGGCCGCCCGGCCGCGCTTTGTGGGGAGCGCCAGCCCGGCTCGGCTCGGCTCGGCTCAGCTCGGCTCGGCGGGCGGCGGCGGCGGCTCGGCCGGCCCCGCTCCGCACCGTGCGTGTGCACCAAGTGAGGCGTGAACTCGGGCCGGCCCCGCGCCCCCGGTCGCCGCCAGGCAGCGAGCGCCGAAAACAAGAACAAAGCTCATCTACCAGCCCCCCCGCCTCCTCCCCGCCTCCCCCCACCGCGCTCGCCCAGCCGCCGCGGCGGCCGCCTCGCCCGCCGCTCCCTTACCTTCGCCGGCGTCCTGTCCCGCTGCTGGGTCGGAGGGGCGGGATGGCGGGGGCCGGGCCGGGCCCGCGGCGCCCGAGGAGGGGACGGAGGCGGCCGGGGGGCTCTACGGCGGCGGCGGCGGCTCTGTGGCCGGGCAGTGTGGAACATTGAGAGCCGGAGCAGGGGGGGACGGGGGGAGGCGCGGTGCGGCCCCGCGGCCGGCGGGTGGCGCTGGCGGGCCCCGCTCTGCGGCGCGGGCTCCCGCGGCGGGCCGGGGGGCCGGGGCGGGGGGCGGCGGGAGCGCGCCGCGGAGCGGAGGCGGGGAGGGGGCTCGGCCGCCCCCGGCCTCCCCCCGCTCCGCCCGGGCTCTCCCGCCCGCCCGCGGCCGCCGGCGGAGCTCCCGACGAGCGGGGGAGGGGAGAGGGGGCGCTCGCTCCCGCCGGCCGGCCGCCGGGGTGCGCGCAGGCGCGCTCTCGCCGCGTCCGGGGGCGCGCGTGCTCCGGGCCGGGCAAGGACAAAGCGGCGGCCCGGGGACAGGAGGCTTTGCCCCTGAATGGCCCTCGACCCGGCCGGGCGCCACCCGCGGCCGTCAGCTGAGCCCCTGTTCCCCGGGGCTCCGGCCTTCGGCCCGCCGTGGGACTCGCCAGGCCGGTGCCCAGCCACGGCCGTGCCCGGGGGTCGAGGGGTCTCGGCAGCCCTCGGCCTCGTCAGCCGCCCCACCTCACACCTCACACCTCACACCTCACACCTCACACCTCACAGGGCTCGGCCCGTGCCGTGCGCCCGGTGTCAGGGCAGGGACACACCGCAGTGGGACCCTGGGTAATTCCTCACCCCGGCACCGCAAACGCGTGCCCTTGGCACTTTGTCACACGTGGGAGCTGGGGAACCACGGGCCACCTGCCCCCTCAGCACTCTGAGGAGGAGCATGCAGCATCAAAACCAGAGTTACTTGTTCCGCGAGCAGCCAGCACGCCAAATCATAAATGTTTTAAAGAGGAAAGGGGATAATCGATAGCGATTGTGGTAGGTGTCACAGGAAGGTGGTATAGCGTGGAGATGTAGTTTACTTTCTGGCCCATCACAAATGCACGGTGCTGGTGTGCACTGGAACAGCTTCTCACACTGCCCAAAGCAATCCACCCATTTAGAGAACGTAAATATTCCAACCTTAGAGCCTGATCATACTGGCAATTAAATCCTGTTTTGTAATAGAAGATCTCGTCTATCTGTGAAAAGTAGATGAGGCTGAGGTGGTGGATAACTGGCTTCTGCAGAGAAGAAATTAACAATTACTATAACTTTTATAGTGCAATATACATGAAATCTGAAGACCAACAGTTGCTGTCCAGCACAAGGGCTTTCGCCTAGATGGCTTTTACCTCAAGTGCTTTCATTATCAACAGCCTAATGACTTAAAACTGTGTTTTCGCAGCTTGTGCAAGATCAAGGGGTCAGAGAGCATATACCTTGCTCTAGAGGGAATAAACAATTGGTGTGTCAAGGAATATCCTTCTCTGGGTAGTTGAAGTTAACTCGGTGGAAAAGTATGATGAAGATTTGGCAAGCAAGTTGAATGATATGATGTGGAGGAATACTGGAGGTTTGTTTGTTAAAGTAGGCTATAGAGAATTCCCAGCTCACCACTACAGGCAATTTGCCCCTGAGGTATGCTGGAGAAAATTCCTAGCATAAACAGTATCTGGCATGATGAGCAATCTGGGCATAATTAGTAAAAGGGAAGCACGGCAATATCAAAAATCTATCTGTCAGCACTGAGAGCCTTTCCCTCTCCCCCCTCCCATTCTGTTCATGATGCTTAAGATGAAGCATGCTGAAACTTTGAAAGTGAGGATTAAGTCTTTAAAATTTTATTTTATTTCAGGTGAAAATTTGCAGTTGTCTCAAAAAGTGTGGAAGAATGTGCACCTACAGAATGAAAGGAAGTAGAATGGCCAAGAGTTGCACACCACATCAGCTACTACGTGTGTGGCTGTTGTGGATACGAAGTGAAAATTAAGAAGGTCCATTTAATGGAGATTAATAGAAAAATTATTCTAGGGGTTTTCCCCAGCTTTTTGTACTATATGATTAATTTACTACTGTAATGTGTGGACATAACAGATATTTATTTGATTGAATATTCATTCGTTTGACATCAAGTCGCAAAGGATGACACTTTTTTCTTATGAGGTTATATATTTCTAGGGTATGTTTGTTATGTTGTCATCCGCAGAAAAAGGACTTCACTGAAAGGTGTGGTGCAGTCTGAAGGAGGGAGAAATGCCAATTTTAATAGCCATTGTTACAAATCTATGTATAATCAGCTCTGTGACTTTTCAAATCCCTGGTCATTTGACTTCAGTGTAACTTTAACTGATGAACCCATCAGAATGCTTTTTCTCTGTCAGTTTGTTGTGTGCTTGAATTGTGCAAGTACAGCTGGCATTGCAGAGCCTTCCTAAGGAAGTCCTGGGCAATCACAGCGAGGCCTACATTTTTTCCCAATCAATTGCCTTTGTTTCTTGTGGTTTGTTGCTGTTGTGTTCCTTGGGAGTTTTTTTTAGAATCCCTGTTTGGAAAGGTGGGAGATTGGTAGATGTTTTTTCAGAAGCCCAGTGTCTTTTTCGGTCTGTCTCCATCCCTGTTCTGTCAGAGCACAGGTATGAAGTTTCTGTTAGCACACAGAAGTTTAACAGTTGTCTTGGGCTGCACAGACATCTGAAAGTATTTTTCTAGGTTTAGGAAGTCACGGTTGAGTCTTCTCCATCTGACATGAAGTTCTTAGATAGCAAACAGTGTAATGCCTGGGACCAGAACTAGGTGAAAAGCATTTTGATCTCCTGGCACAAATCATTTTAAGGGTGTGCAGATGGTAGTATAAGACCATCATACATTTTTCATGATTAAGAGCAGCTCAACTGAAAATACTACTTAATGTTTACAATTGTATATTTCATCTTCTTTATCACAAAGTCATTCTTTCCTGACAGTAAATTCATCTCCATCTATCAATGCATCTCTCTGTCCTAAGTGTATTCCCTTTCCAGGTTGTGTTAAAGCCCCTTTTGGAGCCCTACTACAGCACCTTACCACAGTGCCACAGATAGATGGGCACAAGCTGCAGTACCAGGAAATGAACAAAAATTTTTAATTTTTTTTTTTAAGTGGATGGGGTAAAATTTAGATTGTGTTTTTATTAGTGATTAATGTTGTAGTAGCAACTACTGCTCCTTGTGAGGTAGCTCTTGCACAAATATCCAAGATAATTTTCTGTTTTCCCAAGATAATTAATAGTTTTAACAGAGAGTTCTTGAAAAGCAGATTAGACAAAAATCTTGGGCCAAGAAGAGATGTAGTGACTTACAGAAGGGAGTACAGGAAGCCTGCAGTAACTGCAGGTCATCCTGTTGTGCTTTGACCATAAATAGGATTATTCTTACGTTGTGATGCTGTGGATTCAGTTGGGTTTACGAAGGAAAAATAAGCCCCTAGAGAACAATGTCCCTACTATGCTTCATTTGTGTTCTCAAGAATTTACAAGAACAGCAGAGATAAGTTTTTTGAGAAATAAAGTCAGTGTGGCAATGGACAGGAACCAGCCATTAGGAATCTGTCTCCTGGTCACTTTGTCAGCTGGTGTTTAGCCCATCTGTTGGTTTTGTGTTGCCACCTTACAAATTTTGGCATGGGAACATGGTGGAGGAAGGATGGGGAGGGGGCTGGGCAGAGAAGATGAAGGCAAGAGCCAGAACACTGCTGTGCTTCGATTGTTCTTGTTTGAAGAATGACTTTTTGGAGGCTGTTGTAGCTCAGCAATAATCTCGAGACTGCTGTAAAGCAGCCTCTCACGAGGCCTGGAACTTAGGATGCTTAGAGGACTTTTCAGGATATCTTTACTTTCTCTGAATCCTTATGTGCTTGAATAGAATGAGGAGGAGAATTTTATTAACTTTTTTTTTAACACAGGAGTTAGCTGTCCAGCTAGGATTCTTTATAACATTGGATACTGCTGCATCTAAATCCATAGGAAAAAAACTTAGCATGCACTAAAGCACTACAGATATTAATTAATCTTCATCATAATCCTATGAAGTAGATGTAAGTCCTACTGTTTGATATACACTGTATTTGACAGTTGTATTTTACACACTAAAAGACTAAATGGTCAGTTTGGTACTGGTTTTTAGTGGGCAGATTAGCATTAAGTACTTGAAAACATAACAGGTAAATGCATGTTTTCAAAGCACAAAGTCATGTGGAGATGTTTGTATTACAGTGTTCCTGTGGAGTTCTTGTGTTCTATTGTGTAAATTTTTTCCTCGTGTGTGGATTATTGATGCAAGAAAAAAACCACAGTGGCCCCTTTGGAGTTCCTGTAGTCATTCATATGAATCCAGTGTCTGTGCATGTGAAATGAGTATCAGTGCTTTAAAAAATCCATACTTTATTTTTTGTTGAAAGCAGCTTGTATTCACCAGCTTTTAATCTCCACAGTTTTCATTTTACTTGGAAAGCTTTAGGAAAAACAAGAAAAATTAACAAAAATTCAGGTGGTATTGGTCTTGGCTATGGGACAGTAGTAACTCATATTTCATAAGGATATTTCCCTCAATAAGTAAACATTATTTCATCTGTAAGCAATAGGATTTTTTTTTCATTGAAATTTTAATTGTAAATTTCTCCTTGATGTATAGGTATGTGTAGTTTCAGTTGCTTTAACACATTTTTTAGTACAGTGTCTTGAATATTTGACTACAGTAGAGTAAAATGTAAATACTAGCAGACTTTTACCTGTACCAAAGTGTGAGAACAATAGGTCTATAAGCAATTTCATAAATTCAATTAAATGATTTTGTGGTATATATTCAGCAGTATAGTGTGTAAATCATAAGTTAAGGAGAACATGGCTCTCCAGATACAGCCCTGGCAGACCAGCATTTCTGGAAAACTTTCAGTATGAAATCTGCCCCTTTTCTGCTCACTGGGTGTAGTAAAAAAATGTTGTCATTCTCAGTGTGTGTGCTAATGTGCTATGAAAGGAGTTACAGTGAATAATGTTGAAGGCCTAGTAAAAATTACATTTCCCTTTTACAAATAGAGATATTCCACCCCTAAACCACCTCAGATTGAATTATCTGTAAGTCTACACACAAGCACATGTCTTAGTGCTATCTACAGACCGCTTAGATTGGAAACCTTTGGCTCTGTAAAAGCTCTGGCTCCAAAAGACCAAAGTTTGAGTGAAAGCAGAAAGTGAATAGGCTGGTAGTAATCGAGCTGATATCCTCATTCATGCCAGCCAAGGGAAGGCAAGATAATTATAAAGTCAAATTCACTTGACCAAGTTGAGGTCAGAAAGAAACATACACATGAGGCAGACATTATTCATATGTCTGATGGATGTTTTTATAAAAAAGTAATAATTAAAATTTGCATGACAGAATTGGCCCATCCTGAGTGTGTTATTAAGAAAAAGGATCCTGGACAGCTCCTTACTGCTTCAGTCTGACTAACCTATTTATTTCCCTGGGGTTAAGTGAGTAAAAGGTTTCCTTCAAAACGTTTAGGGCTGGTGACAATTGTCACAAATAGCTTTATCTGGCTTATCAGCATTTTGACACTTCAGTCCCCATCAGGCTCTTCAGATTCTGACATCCCATCGAAGAAAGAGCCTATCAGCATTTAAAGAAAATCTTACAAATTTTCTGAGAGCTGTCACACCTTCTAGTGATGAGTCACAGTGCTTTACATTTGCCTGCCTGGAAAGCCAGGGACACTTCTGAATGCACCCTAATTATAGGGTAAGGCCCGTACATATTTCCCATTATCATGTTTGCACTGGCTAAAGACCAGCTTGACTGATGCTGTTTCGCAATAAAGAAGCAATACTTTTTTTAGTATATGAAAATCAGGATTACCAAAGACTCCTGTGGAGTAGCTTTGTAGCATCTTGCTTTTTTTTACTAGTAACATTATTAGCTGCATTTATCCACTCCCTTCATGCTACAGGAGCCCTGACCTCCCACAAAGGCACAGAAAAGTCAAGTCAGGGCCCTATCATGATAAATCACCCCTGCAAATCACTGGGCAGGGCTGATCTTCCACTGCCCTGGCTCTTGATCATGCTGGGCAGTCTCTACAATAGAAAAAGGTGTTGCAACTCTGAGCAGTTTCTTTTGTGCCCTGTTCAGTGGGACTTGTGTCCAGTGTTTCCAGTTGCAGCAGGAGAATGGATCTCCACCCACGGTGGTGGTGAGGGCTGGGAGGGAGGGCAGCCCCAGCTGAAGACCTTCCACACATTTGATCTCTTACCTCCTGTGCTGGAGCAGTTGCATCCAAGCAGAGAGCCTGAGTGGTGAGGTCTTACGTAATTGCAGCTAAAGCCATCTCAGATGGAAAGTCAGGCCCTGGAAACACACTGGCAAAACTCCAGAGCAAGAAAGGATTGGATCCTCAGGGCAAGTGGAGGACTTCTGTTTGTCATTCAGCATGTTGAAATGTTTCTCTGAAGTATTTAAGTGGTGAAGTGGTGCAAACTTAGAAATTAGCTGCTTTAGTGTTACAGTAATTTTTGTCACCCCTGTCTGTGTGAGTCAAGATGTGACTATCTTCAAGTAGCTCTTTTAGTATCACCAGCCAGAAATCTTTGCACAGGAAAGAAGTTATGATTAGCAGGTGTGAGACCAGCCTGATTTTAGTCTTGTCCCATGGTTTCAAAAGCAAACTCTTCTATGAGATTCTGTTTCTTTTTATAATGAGAATTTCCATTTTACACTTTGGAGCAGGATCCTCTTCCTGAGTGAGAACTGAACCAGGCTGTCTCTGGAGTCCCTGACTACTGCTAGGCTGGCTGGATAGCAGCTGATGGACGAGTGTCCTTCCTGGCCAGCCACTGTGCTATTTCTACTGCACTCCCAGCACAGAATGAGAGATCAAGGATGTTCTCCATGCCCCTGCAGAGCACAACTGCACTGCTGAATGAAGTTATTTCTCAAATTTTTTTTTTTGTCTTAAATACCCATTGTGTCATTTCCCTACCTTTATTCACATGTATGTCAAGAGACTGACTGTTGTGTGTTTTCCAGTGCAGGAATCCCAGCTGCTACTGGAGCCCTCCTTCACAGTGCAGTGTGGCACTGCAGTTTGTGCTTTTACTTACAATGTTTAATAAATATGTAAATTAACCTACTCCATCTCTTCAGGTAGGAGACTTGTCTGACTGCACTTGCATATCACACAATATGCTATTCATGAAGATGGCACAGTGGGGCAGGAGTTTGAGGTGGAAGTTTAAAATATAATTAGCACAATGAAAGTATCAGTTAAAGCCTAAGTTTAAAGTGGTTTAGTGTCTCCAACTGGAGTTGAACTAAAATGATGCTCCTGTGTTCTGTGCAACACTGGTGAGAAAGTGTAGGAAATGCAATCTTAATTCATGCCAGCTCTGCTTGGATCAGGCTAACTTTAGTATTGCCTATTCATAATGGAATTTATAACAGTTACCATTTACTACAATTTATTATGTTTTCAGTAATATTTAATGTGAATATTAACATACTGTGGTTTTAAGAGTGCTTTTTGGTTAAATAAAAATAGAGAGGACTCTGCTATGACAGAGCAAATAAGAACATGGTGCTAACTTCAAAACAGCAGAAAAAAATATGCCACTGAAGCTGCTTCCACTCATCTAACATCAAAAGATGACTTTACTTTGTACTGTATCCATGATCTTGAAAGCCATGAAAAAATCTCTCAGGGGTATTCTTATTCCTAAGTTACCTTACGTTGTTTTAATTAATTAGCTAAATGGAGATCATTATTCCTGAGGTCTGCTTATTTTTGTCTTTCTTTTAGCTATGTGTGAGAATGAACTTCTGGCCTTTGCTGTCAGGCTGATCATGATTTTAAATAGTAATGTTCTTGCTAGTAGACTGTAGTAATCCTACTGGTGGAAATTTTAAGATACAGAACATCTTGGTCAATCAAATTAATCTAATTCAGTGTTGAACTGGAACACAGGTTAAAGTTAAGTGCTTAAATGCCAATATATAAACAGATGGCCAGGTTGTTTTGAAAAAAGCTAGTAATTCCCATCAATGTTATACGTATGATATCTCCTAATATCTGATACATAGTTATTTGATGTATTGGTGTGGTACTTTATTGTCTCAGCATCAAATCAAGGATAAAGGATACAGAATGGTTCTATAAAGGATATAAAATGGTTCAATTAATCAGAAGTATCAGCATATCCATTTAATAATTTTATGATGTGCATTTTAAGCCTCCAGAAAAAATAGATTTTTTTAAATTTACTTATCTTTCTCAACCTTCACATTGAAGCATTATGGTGCTAATATAGGCCTGGATAAAATGCTTGTTTGAAATCTCTTTCGATGAAGAAATCCTGAAACAAACAAAACTCTTTAATTATACATTATTTTTCATTGGTTTCTTGTACCAAGGAAGCAGTCAAGTCAGTCTTTACATTCACAAATTTATGTTTCACAGAATTCTATATCCAACAAGTAAACATGTACATGGAAAAAGAGCTTTAAAAGTGCAAAGCAACTTCTTTTCTTTGCATCATTTCTTAGCAGTTACTATGCTATTGATAGGGTCATTCTGAGCTACCAAAAAGCACAGTTCATACAAGTAATATCCAGCAGAATAGGAAGAGCTTTAGTGCTGAGGCTCAGAGCTAACAGTAATAATCTGCGGTTCTACCCCCTATAAAGCAACAAAAAAGAGAAATGAGTGGGAGAATTCTCAGTGAATGTGGAAGAACTATATTGTAAGGAGACCTGAGCACATTTACCAGAATAGGTCAACCTTCTTTGGTGGGCAGTAGCCATGCAGAAGTCACAGAACTTAATATCTTCCAAAAAAGTTGACAGCTTTCTGGGAAAAGGCACTCCCTAGAAATGTACAAAATGCCTACTTCTGGTTTGGGGTGATGCCTGTCCACTTTGCTGCAGAATGCTTCAGCACCTGGCAAAGGAGCTGTGAGATTGTCAGGATCATATCTGAAGAATCAAACTTGTATTTTGTTCAGAACTGCACTCAAGCTAGAAGCATTTCCCCATACAACAGAACTTCCATCTAACAAGTAAATAGCTCTTTTCTGCCAAGCATTTGAAAGGGGAGATTTCTATTCTGTCTTCAGGTTTACCTGTTCACAAATAGTTACCCTGCTGCCTGGAGTCTAAGAGATTTGCTTCCCTCTGTAGGCTGGCCCTCCACAGAATTTGGGTCAGTTTCAGAATATCATTATTCAATTTAAAAGGTTTATTTTCTAGTCACTGCCTAGAATGGCATATTTTCAGATAATGTTCTCTCCTGCCATCTACTTTACATTATGAACAGTGTTTCTCCTAAACTCAAGGGTAAGTCTTATGACAGTAGGAGACATAGAAGACTTCTGAGCCCCTTGCAGAAACAGAAGAATGATCACAACATTCAAAGCCTTCAGGGTAAAGTATAACATGTTATTTTAGCTCTGCTATCCCCACAATGTACTCAGTTTAAAGCATCAATGAAGAAAGGAGAAAAGCAGAAAAGGTCAGAATGGAGAGTGAGAAGAGGAAATAAGTCAGGTAAACCCTGTCTGCTGAAAGGAGAGAGCAAATTTAGAATTGTGGCCTGTTGTAATATTAGTTATTAATTTGTGAGGGAAGATCATACACTGTGAGAAAGGGCAGCAGAGACTGACAGATGAGATAGATATCATTGCTACTCTCTGACCCCAGAGTCACAGAACAGTTCTAAGTTCCCTCATCTGTAAAATGAGAATCGTTCCTATTTATGTTTCAGGGTTCTTGGAACCATTAATCAGTGCATATTGTGAAGGCTTATTGAGACCACCAAGTGGAAATACAGAACAACTTGTGTCTTCTGGGTTGTCTTTTCCATGGCTATATAATCTAGCCAAATTAATTTAAAGAAGAGGTACTGTCAGTTCAGAGTTTGTTGGAAAATAATGTGTTTTAAAAAATTAGGAGAAGAAAGGGTTGTTGTGAAATATCTAATTTTAAGGCAGAGGAGCACTGCTAATGCCCTCCCTCCCCATTTCCAAGAAGCACAATCAAGCATCAGAGACTGCTTGGGCTCCTTGTGGGACTGTTCTCTGGAAATAAAACTGACATTTTCTTTTGAAGGAAAGAGTTCGTTTCCTTGCAAGAGCTGAAAATGAGATGCCAACCTTGCCACTTCTCTCCATACCATGTACTTTTGCGACCAAAAGAGAGGACTGTTTAACAGTTGCTGTTATAGGGAAGGTCAAACTATGGCATTTTTTTCTGGAAGAGGTGCAATAGAGAAATGGAGAGGTCTCAGCTCTGAGGGGTAGGTGATGCAAATAGAGCTGTAGCCCTTGTGCTCCTCTCTTGATGTCTGCCTTTCCACAGTGATGCAGGATGGGATTTGCACCAGTGATGTGGTTGTGAAGACCATGGTGGGCATGGGCAGTTATGGAGAGGATTGCTTTTCCGTCATGTTCAGCACTACCCACCACAAGGCTCTTAAGAGTAAGAAGAGTACAAGAGCTGATGAGATGGTCTGGCCCTCATTAAATCAATGTCACGAAAGGATTAAAATAATTTAGTCGCATTTTTAGGTTTGAAATTGACATTAAACTCACAATAAATTACTAAATAAATCCAAGGACCTTTTCATCCTCAGCTCAGATTAATTGAAATCTTTACAATTACTCCCATTTTTATAACATTTCCAAACCATTTATAGCATCAGTGACTACATACATTTATTGATTATTAGTTACTCATTAGCTGTTGCAGAGCTCCATAACTTCTCTCACCATGACCTCTTTCCCAAGGCAATCCTGGAGCATGAGCCTTGTTGTACTGAAGATTATTTTCCAGCATCATTCAAATATCTGTTCTGAACAGCTTCTCATTCTTGCAGTTTCAGTATGCAACATTCTTTCTTTTTGCCCTCTCTGCTCCATCTTGGAGAATATCAATGGCATCCAGAGCCTCTGATCACTGCCATCTCTTATGTCACCTGAAATACATAGATTTTTTCTTCCTTTTGTAGGTTCCATTGCTTGCATCATTCCTCTGTGCTCCCACAACTGATATTCTCCACAGGAGAGTTTTTCAAACTGTTTGTTACAGCCCCCAACAAGCTTCCAGTGGATCACAGGAGCTGTGAATTTTTAGACTCTTGAAGAAGCAATGAACTACTTTGACTTCCTGGCAGTCTGCTTCTGCAGCTGTTACATAAAGCTAGTTTTTACTTCCTTGCCTTGGAAGTGCTGAGCAGATGCTGTTTCCTCAGAGAAATGGAAGGTCTGAGTGGATAACATCTCCTCTGAGATGCCCTCCTCTTTTTCCTTGCATAATTTGCGTGAAGATGAATGAATATTCTTGCAAATAATTTGAGAAGATATCCTCCAGAGGGTCTCGTTGAGCAGTGTCAATCTTTACTCACAAAAAAGCTAGTTTTTAATCTCCAGATTCTCATCCAATCTCTATTTATTCCTCTTTCTCTTTTCTGACTTTTTCTTATCCTTCTTTGTTTCTTTCTCTTTGTGTTTGTCTGCTTTCATGTCCTTAAGTTCTCACGTGTCAGGTTGGCCACCCACCTCACTGCCTCACTTGACCTTTCATTCCAGATCAGCCCTTCCCATTTGAATGCCTGCTTGTCCAGCCTTGTCACCTCTCACCATAACAAACCAACTGCTCCTTGTTAGCACATCTATCATCTTGTTTTAGGACTGGTTTCTTGAGGAAACAAAATGTCTGTGATTACACTGTACAAATGCATTTTAGCCTTTGGCAAAACTTGGAAGAGGAGTAAAGGATTTGAAGTGTCTTAAAGTTTTATCGAAGAAGATGGCCTCATAGAAAAGAAGGAGTTTATTTTGTATTCATCTGAAAAGAAAGAATGCAGTTAGAGCTTATTTTTACTAGACAGTATAAAATCCCTGTAGAGAACTGAGGGACGCGATGTATTAGGTATTACAGAGATTATATTCTTAGTCTGGGTTTCTCTCCTCTGTGGACTTGCTGTAAGTAAAGCATGATTTTGGTTTTCTTTCCCAGAGATGCAGCCTTGAAATTATTTTTCTCCTGTGTGTATTCTTTGGTGTTCAATAAAAAGTGAACTCATGGTATATCAATACTATTATTGAGTATCAAAACCAATCAGTCCTAATGTGCAGCTCTAATCGAAAGAAGACTTCATTGACTCAGATATTCACAGAATTACTGGAACTTGTTTCTGTTGTACTGTTTAGATAATAATATTTTGGATAAGGCATCATCTCTGCATTTCTTTGACCATTATTATTGTATTGGAATAGTAAGCAATGGTTATAGTTAGAAAAATGGTTCCCATAGTTTTTAAACATTTCTATATGTTACATATGTTTTAGGAAGATTAAAGAAAACATGTTTTTAGTTGCACTCCCTTTTGACAGTAGTAAGTTGAAGATTCCTTAACACATGCTTGGAATATTTCAGTCTTAACTTGGTACTATGAAATTCTTAACACAGGCGTTTCTCAGGAATATAGAACTTACAAGTGTGAATCATTGTAAGAAGTAATGACCAAAGGTAAGTAATATACCAGTTGAAATCCAAGTTGAAAATTCCTAAATCACTTGAAAAGACATGAATTACAGTAAAGTAGGTGTGCAGTGGCTAATGATGAGAAGTGACTGTGGTCTACAGCAGAATGAACTCATCTTGCAGTGAATGAGCCCAGGTTCTACAAAAATGGCAGGGAATCACTCTTGGCCAGCAGTATGTGTTGGGCAACATCAGAAAACATGTTAAAAAATAAAAATCTGATTTTTTGTAAAGATAATTTTTCACAAATATTCCTAGAGGACTCTTGATGCACATGTGTAACTCACCCTATTTTGTTTCATATATATAGGAGCAGTGAGTACATGTGAGATTTTCTCACACACACACACACACAAAACTAAACCTAAGGATATGAAAAATATGGAAATTGTACCTAGTTGGATGTAGTGACAGTTAAATAATAATCTGAGTAAAAATGGGAACATTTTTTGCATCCTGTGCAGTCTGTTGTACACTCTGTGTATTGCAGGTAATTATTCATTTACACCTGTGTGGAATGTTGCAATTCTTATTTGGCAACATTTTGCACTAGGTTGTTATACCATGGCTGCAGGACTTTGGTAAATAAATGACTTGTCTTATTTACTTATTTTTTTCCTCACATAGAATGTATTAAACATGTTTCAGACCCGGTCTGGTTCGAAATATGAATGGGTTTTCAGTCGGAACATCATATATCTTAGTTGAAGGAGTGAAGAAAATGAAGAAACAAAAATATTTTATGTTTTCATGCTTCAGCACTCTTGTGTTCCCTAGGTGTCATGTAAGTGATAAATTAAGACTTCTGACAGCAAGCATATTTCTATATAACCTTCTTCATAATAGGTGAATAGTTATTAATTTTAATTGCTATCTGTTCTCTGACTTTGCAAAAATTCTTGAACACCATAGAATTTCATGGACAGGTTTGCAGGGAAAAAGGCCTGACTAGATCCTAAGAGGGGGACAACAGTGTATTTTGAGCCAGTGTTAACTAAGTGGTTAATAAAAACCTTTTCAATTATAACATTTGTTTTAATAAACCTGCCCCCTTGTCAGCCCACATCTTCAGTCATTAGTTTGCTTTTCCTTTGGTGATTCTTTCCCTAGGTAAAAATCTATATGAAATGTTCCATGTGGAAAATTAACCCACAACATATGCCTGTTTTATGGAGCTCCTTACTGTGAGAGCTGTAAGATCTGTGAGAGCTGAATCCCTAGGACTTTTCATTCTAGCCAGGAAACAAAAGTAATGATGATACCAGTTGAGTCACCAGTTGATTATCTGGCGCTGGAGCTCATCACCTTTAAAGACAAGCTGGGAGAGCTGGGGTTGCTCAACCTGGAGAAGAGAAGGCTCCAGGGAGACCTTAGAGCATCTTCCAGTATCTAAAGGAGCCTACAAGAAAGCTGGAGAGAGACTATTTACAAGGGCTTAAAGGGACAAGGGACATGATAGAGAGTAGATTTAGATATGAGGAGGAAATGTTTCACCATATGGATGGTGAGACTGGAACAGCTTTCCCAGAGAAGCTGTGGATGCCCCATTACTGAAAGTGTTCAAGGCCAGGTTGGATGGGGCTCTGAGCTGCCTGGTCTAGTTGACCCCCCAGGTGGGTTTGGATCTAGATCATCTTTAAGGTCCCTTCCAACACAAACCATTCTATGATTCTATGAATTCAGCACTTCCCTGAGCAGCACAGAAGAACTGTGAAGAATCCCAAAGTGGCCATTACTGTCATCTTTCCATGCTGTTGCTAGCACTTAGACCAAATATTGTTGTCCTGGGAAAAAAATATGAGTAGGCTTATTTGAAATTGGTATAAAACCTGGAAGATTTAATTCAGACACAATTTGCAGAGTTTAAATATTTCATTTCCATGGAGTTGCAATTACACTGCAGCAGGTCTGGGTCTGGATACACATTCCCTGCCAGGAGCTGTTGTACTGCCGATGGTTCTCTGCCTCAGTGTGTGTCAATTGCCTCTCCTGCTTTGTCAGCTTTTGCTGTCACTCAATTGCCAAATTGCCTCAATGCAGAAATGTAGCTGTGATTCTGGGATGTATGAGCTCCTTTATTTTTCTTAACTATATTCACAGTGGTGCATGCTGTTATCACCCCTTTGGGCTGCTGAGACAATGACTGAATTAAGACCTTTGACAACAGCAGCTTCTGTACCCTTATTAAAAATGAGATTGTCATTGCTACAGTCTACATTCATCACACATTGATGCCTTTGATCACATCCTCTCTATCCCAGCCAAACCTATGTTACTCTTTCCTTTGAGGACTGATGTGCAAATTGAACTCACTGCTTCTGATGTAAAAGGTTACTTTAGTTTGAGTGCCCTTCTGTCCCCTTAGTTTGAAGTCTTTGCCTGTCGACAGATGAGCAGTGCTAGCCTGTATATTCTTCTCTACGTTTCTCATTCATCGTTTGCCATGTTTAATCAATATGCAGAGGTACAAAATGCAGCAAGTACAAGCTGAACAGAAAGCATTTAACCAATTAAATGTGGTCATCTCTTTCTGAAGAAAACAAGTCAGATGTTTTAATAAACTACTCACTTAGAAGCAAGAAAAATAATATGTTATTTGGTGTCTTTTCCATATGTATTTCTTCTCTGATTATGCCAGAAACAGCTGTGTTTAGAAACCTTTAACCTTAGGAAATGTAAAATTCTTAATTTACCTAAAATAGGAAATCATTATTTTCTGTAAACAAATGCTATGAAAGCAGTGTCTTTTCTAGGTGTATTCTGAAGAAATCAAGGAACTTATGCCCTGCAAATTTTTCAGATACTTGAAAACACTCCAGTCTTTATTGTCTATTAGTATGTATCTGCGGCTTATAAGGGACCTTTTCTGTAGACTGCTCAGTACATATGGAAAAGAGTTTTTAAACGTGTAAATAAAAACTTGCAATTTTTCCTTCAAGATCTAATTTATATCAAATGTAAACAGAAAATATTACATAAAAAAACTTCCATGAAATTGTGTATTTGTATTGTACTGTATACAATATTGTATATTATAGCCTGTGTATAGCTAAAAAAAAAAATTAGTAGTAGCAAATCATATTTTATTAAAATCAGGACTATTTCCTTCAGATGAACATGTCTCTTCAACTGAATGATCTCTAGTGAAAATATAAACCACCTGTCTTGTAAGAATAGCACATTGAGGGGTGGTGATGTCTTTTCACAAGTCACATCATCATGTACACATCATCTCCTGCTGAACATTGTAGTTTATCTTCAAGAGATAAATTCAGAATAATTGCAGGAAAAGAGATTTATGTTTGACATCAGGAAAAACTTCCTAGCCCTTAAGATTACCACACCTTCCTAAGAGCCATGCAACAATAAGGCAGGTTGTCTTGTGAGATTGTGGAGTCATGGAGGATTTCTGAGAAGGTGCTAGAGGAAAATATGAGAAATAGTTTAATTCTGTTCTGGAGTAGGGAGATACGTTCCTGTTATTCCAGTCATGATTGTCTCCTTGTGGCCAGAACAGCATGATTCAACATTGGCTCAAAGACTGAAAAAATTAAAGCATTTGACATCCGTGAGAAAATTAGATTTTTCTCTTTTAGTCAGAAATGAAAATGTCAGCTGTGAGAATGTCCAATTTGTTTTCAAGGTAACACTTGCAGATAAGAAAAACAATGGGCTTTCTAGATTACTCCACCTTGCCTATGGACCCTTTCATGGAGGAGGAGAAGAAATCTCCACACAGGTCTGGCTTCAGACAAGGTACAACTGCTTCACCTGGTAGCCAAGGGGTGCTACAGAGCTGATCTTTTGGCCCTGCATACAGGTTTGTAGATGAAAACTGTCCTTACTTTTGAGTGAAAACTATCTGTTGAAGGGAAAACTTCCCAATGAGAGGCTTAGGGGCTTTCTTCTCATCTCCACTATATTTCTGCCAGAGTAAATTGGGTGCCATGTCAGCATAAGGGTTTGTACACACAAGTGGGGAAATAGTTTTTAAAATAACATTAACTTGTGCTCACATAATGCTTTGTATTGCTGTGTATGCTGCTTACTGTAGTCATTTAACAGTGTCCTCTGTAGTATGTTAATCTCTCTGCTCGGGACAGTATTAGAGGTGTTGAGGATATAACAATTTTTAATTTACTGGCTTCTTTTCAGCATACATTTACAGCCTTACTCATCATACCAACATCTGTCTTTTTTGCCCTTTTCATTGAATACTGCCTCATCTTCTGAACACACCTCTTAATGCAAGGTGTGATATTCATACACGCTGATTTGCCAGGCATGACATTCCCCTCAAAAAATCTTTTCTGAAGTGTTTGCTATTAACAACAGACTTGAAATATTTAAACCAAACCAGTAAGCAATTTAAAGCATTTTCAAAAAGCTTTCAAAGTTAGAAGCACCTGAGTAGAAAGGCTTAGAAAATTTCTTTAAACTGTAACTTTTAGGTTGCTATAGCAATGTTATAATCAGGTCTTAATAATAAAAAACTACCTAAATATGCTTTTAAAACTCTGTACAAATTTGTGCAATATTTTTAATGTCAGTGCTGGAAGTCATTAGCCCTGTTTTGGGATGCTTCAAGCCAGGATGGACCATCCTGATTTTATCTAACTGTTTTGCTTTATTTAAAGGAAATTATTATCTAAGTTTCATTGATATTGGAAAACCCTGGTTCTATCTTCAGTTCTTATTTGCATGCACCAACAGCATACACATACCCAGCCCTTCTTCTGTGCACAGTTGTCTCCTAAACAGTTTTGTTGCATTAAATGTTGCCTGGCTGTCATCCCCTTGTTAGAATGTCAACTGCAAAATGATCCTCTGTGCTGTGGGCTCTTTTTTTTTTTATTTTTGATTCTTATCCCTCCCAGTGTGTCAGTGCCTATACAGCCCCCGGGAACTGAACTGAAACAAACCATCAAACACAACATTATTCCACTAGCTCTGGGTGAAGGATCTGTTGGGGGTTGGGTGTTCTAATTGTAGGGTTTCCTATTGCTGTTAATATAATAATGAATGACAGCAGGTAAGATGTCACACTGCATGAGCAGTTAATACATTGTTCATGCTCTTTACAAAAATCTTTCGAATGTCTACCACTGCTTTGAGATCATTTCCTTTGGGAAGGAAATAAGGCCACTGTGAACAGAAAAACAGCCTGTCCCAAGCTCTTAGGAAGAGTTAACTCCATCATCCACAAGACTTTCGTCACAGGAACTATTACAATCTTGATTTTTATTGATGTGGACATTAGGTTATAATATTGTGTGAACCAGGTTAGTTTTTCCAGACTTTCATTGGTTCCTTTGTTTCATGCTTAGTGTAAGGTGTAAGAGAGTATAGCAAGCAAGAAAAAGTAGGAAAAAATGACAAGAGCTGTTGATGTCATGACTCACTAATTTACCCAAATTCATACAGCTCTTGGGTAAAGGGAAATACATTTTTCTCTCTGTACTGAAAGCAGGACATCAGTTTATAGTGTTGATGATAGTCATTGAGTCTACTTATTATTTTAAAAGTTAATAAGTACTGAATAAGATAAATGTCTTTAATTTTGCCTTGTAAGGTTTTACACATTAACCAGAAGATATTTAAATCTCTTTTGTAGAATAGGACACCTTTTCAGGAATGTCCTTCTGACTCATCAGACTTCTTAAAATTGCCATATTTTTAATTTTTTAGTAGAATCACTCTGCTACTTTTCTCAAGCCTTTTTTAAAAGAAATTGTCATTTAGATTTACTTTTTCTCCTTTTGGCCAGGACATTTTCACATAGTTTCTGAAGGTGATAATCACTCACTGTCGCTGTTGAGCCACTAGCTGAGAAATGACCCAGGTTCTCAGACAAGGAAAGAGAGAAGGTGTCTTTATTATTTTGATTTCCATATATATAGAGTTTTCAGAGGTCACCCAGATTGGTCAGCCAGAAACCTCCCCCTAGGCCCAATTGGCCAAGCCCGAACTGACCTAATCTGGAGACGTTGTTTGCAAAACATCCAAACTTTATCTTTGTTTATGAAATATAGCAAAATGTTCTCACGAGAAAGACCTGTGCTAGCCACAACTCACTACAAAAAAAAAAAAAAAAAGCAGTGCTTATATGTAGAATAATTGATTTCATTTTCATGGCTTCCAAGTTAAAATTCAAAATAATCATTATAGATGGTGATTAATGTTGATTGATGATGATTAAGATCATGAAGGTGATGTATCTTTGTAACCAAGGACTGACAGGGGGATGAAAGAAGGATTTCTGGTGATTTTTGACACTTACTCTTTAGATTTACCTTAAGAGCTTTCAACAAATTAAGCATTCCTGGATTATTAGTAGGTTCTGGTGCAGATAAAATTTCTTGTTCTCAGGCAATTGCTTTTATGTTTCCTTAGATCATTGTTCAAATATTTTTCTGCAGTTTCTTTCTTCAGTCTTGGCAGATTCACTCTAGCAGATTGACCTTTTTCATAAAAGATGCGGGTTCTATCTTCACTTGCAGAAAGCACAACATTTAGGCTATGGAGCTTGAATTATTTCAGCCTAAATTATTTTGTGCATTGAAGTTAATTTTCTCTTGAGTTGCCTACATTTTTCAGAGTTGTATTCTGCTGCCTTGTGTATTTTCTCTTTTTTTATGAAACATTTTTTATTATGCTGCTTTCTAATTGAAATTAAGTAATATTTCAGATGTTTCTTTTTTTAAATCCAAAGGCTACTCATTATATTCAACACTATCTTTTCCTTACTTTTAATTTTTTTAATACTTCTACTTTACTTTTTTCTGTGAAATTCTTAGGATTATAGCTAAAAACCAGGCCTTTATTATTGACTTAAGCAACAAACATTATAGTATATTTACTTCCAACTTTTTGTCCAGTCTTTGTATATGCAGTTGCTGAATATTGACTAAAATTTAAGCAGATACAAATATTCATCCATTTGAAAATTTTATTTTTCTTTATTAATTGATCTCTGTTTTATTTGGACATTCTAATTTGTCCTTCAAGAATGGAAGTTGTAGCCTGTGAACAAAATGATCATACTGTGAACAGTATATATGAGGGATTTGCAAACAATGCAGAGCATTGAGGCATGCTGACATAGAAGCAATTTAGTGTATGCCTACAAATAGAGAAAATATGTTCACAAATGGTTCCTGAACACTCAACTTATAGTAAATCTTATTTGCAATGTGTAATTTAACCTGACATACATGAAATCAAATTTCAGTCAATGCTGCTTAACCTTTTTGATAGATTTAACTTCACAGCTTCCTGTAATGACAGCAAAACGGATTTTAGTTTAGACCTCAACCTTCAGAAACTGTTTCCATTTTAACTGGATGACTGTTCTGTCTATCTCCATCCTTCACGTACTTCTCTCACTGTGTACGTAATTCCTATCCTTTAATATCGTTGACTCGTTCCGTGTTATTCCAGAATCCTTTATGTTTTCATTCCCAGCCATCACACATACATGTCCTCCAGCTGATTTATGTGCAAGGACCTAACACAGCCAAAACCATGTGCTTGGACTGTGCCAAGGACAGTGGAATAGTGTGAAGTGTGTGTAGGATGGCTCTGTCTGCTGCTGGGGTGACAACTGCAGTTGCTCTCCTCTGCAGCACAGAAGTGTTCTGATGCCACAGAGCCACCAGAATCCCCACAGGACCCTCTCTCCAAGGAGGGGAATTTTCTGCATCTGCTTCTCCCTCCCTATTAAAATCTGATTATACAGACAGCCTGGGACAAGTAGCAAGCAAAGCTATTTTTCCACCAGCCTGTGAAACCTAGATTTGTGATTGCATTTCCAGGCCAAGTTTGCTAAGGAAAACTGAATAATGTAGCTGGCCACTTTCAAAAATCAGTTTTCAGCTGGTCTACAGCTGTCTTTTTAGGTAGTTTAACTCTTTTAAAGTGCATTCAGGAGTATTTCTGTAATTGGGAGACATCTGGGGAGGAAATTTCAGGGAGCTATCTGGAAGGAGATGGAGTTTTGTAATCACTAATAAAAGACCCTTATGTAATGAAAAATTACTGCATTTATTCTGCCAAAATTAATAAGAAATTATATATTTATTAGAATTACTGTAGTAATATAAGTATTACTTTTTAAGTATCATAGAAGCTATTAGCTATCCTAGTAATTTTCTCCATTAAATAAAACCTACTGTTGATAGCAGTTTTGTACAGATAAACAAAATGGTTTTGAAACAAAAAGGACTTTGCCTCTAGAAAACTGCTAATTAGAATGATACTCCTTTGTGTAGGATAATGTTACCACCATGACTTGTGTGCCAATAGTAGCATTTTCAAACCTTTTTTGCAATAATACTTCACAAAAGGTGTTGTCAGTGGCATTTCTGACTTCCATATCTTTAAACATTGACTCTTGCAATTTTATCCGTGTACGCAGGTATGCTCTGTTTAATGAAGGTTGAGTGAACAATATGCCTGTTCTGTGGGGGTGATTCTTAAATGAAAATGGCAAACCCAGAAACTCCCTACCCTTAGAAACAAGTGCACCTCACCCAAGGGAAAGAGCACACATGCTGCTTCTTATGCTCAGTTACTCTGTGGGTGCCAGTAGGCAAAAAAGGAGGGAAGAGAAGGTGAGAAATGATCCCTTAAAAAATTACAATTTAAATATTAATTATATTAAAAACTAAAATAGTTTATCTGGCAATAACTACACAGGGTCTGGTGCTTAAAAGGGGCATGGTGTGGCAACGAGATGTGAGAAACTATGTCTGTACTTCTCCTCTTCATTGTCCTCATCTGTACCTCCTCCCACAGAACATCCTTAAGAGAAGAATGAAAACCTTTTAGTTAGCTGTCTTTCTCCATCTGAAGGGAACTTGGTATTGTGTACATACGCAGACATACATTCCTAAAAGGAATTGCCATAATACACCATGACCTAGCAATGGGAAAAATGCAGCCCTGATACACAATTATTATGCAGAAGTATCTGTTTGAAACCATTGGCTATGTTCACCATATCTCAGCATCAGCTGGCAATGTTCATATCAAAATCTAGAGGATAATAAGTTGAAAATAATCAATAGTCATTTATCATTTATTACTACTTCCTCAAATTCTAGAAGAGTGCTTGATATAATCAGCTGAAGATACAGCATGATAATTTAATACATTAATAGTTAGAGGCTTCAATGGAAGCTATAGCTCCTTTCAGGGTGTGATTATACATCTGTAAAATATTTCTTTCCAGCTACATTAATTGGTAATTTGGCAGAAAAAAATACAGCAAATTAACTTGTAATAATCGTCTTTTCCTAAATGTGTTTTTATCTTCTTGTGTAGAATATTTAAACGCATTTCCCCTAGTGCACAGTGGGCCCTTCTGAGGCTGTGCCATTGGGAGCACTGTCTGGAGCCCAGCTTTGGGACAAACGCTGCGTCCTGCGCTGGTAGCTCAGTTAGGAACTTCCCCAACACCATCTAACTAGGCTACCCTGAGTCTAGCTTTACGCTCAGTTGTTTAGGTTCTTCTGGACTCATCCCTAACCATCTGGAAAAATTGGCTGCCAAGTCAGATGATGAGGCCACAGAATGAAACATACCTTTAGGGTTCAGGCACTGGCTGCAAGCATCTTTTGGTCAGTAGATGGAGTTGGAAGGGTCTGAGTTTGACACTAGCTAGGTCTGTGGATCCAAATATTGGATTGAGTTGTGTTGGGCATTTCTGCGGGAATACAGCTCTGACTGATTAACCTGAAGAAAATGGTTAACAATTAAAAATTTAATTGCTATTATCCTTGTGTGGCGGGTGACCAGAGCAACAGTCAATTTGCTGTGGGATTGGACTGGACTTTCAAAAAGAAGTCTGAGACTACAGTTCTCTGTTTAAGATGTGGTGAACAAATACTATTTCTTCCTTCACCTCCCTTCCCTATATTATTACAAAAAAAATAGATCCTCAAAATAGCCTCGCAATGGGCAGAGGAAGACCTGGAGGCTAGACTGCCTCCAATAATTGGAAATGATTAAGGAAGAAAAGACAACTGATAAGCACACTAGCAGGATTTGGCACTATTCTCTGCCTTCTGAAACAGTGTGCTAGTACTGCTGGTAAGACCATCCATCAGGCCCACAGACATTAAAAGCATGAATGACTATTTCTGGAAAAAACATTTCCACTATTTGTATTAGTTCTAGCAATAAAAACTTATGGCAGCAAAACCACTCCAATTCGTACTGAAGCAATTCACACAGAAGAAATGTTTCTGTGGAAAAGATGAACAGAATAGCCAGAAAGAAATGTCTAAGAGTTACAAAGACTGTAACAAAAGCAGACATTGTGGCCGTTGAAAACAAATTGCCAGCTATTGTAAATCCTATTATTTTCTCAGTGTGCCTAAATAGCATACTACCAGGACTCCCACTGACATTACTAGCATGGAAATAGAACATTATTGTGAATGCATTTTCAAAATATTATAGAAGCCAATAGGGTCCACATGGCTGTCTATAGAATATGCAATATAAGCTATCAAGCTCTCCCCCTCCTTTGGAGTCAAGAAAATGTGTTTCTTACACAGAGTGAGTCTGATTTTTGGCAAGGCCTGTGTTTTACCACAAATAGAAGTAAATACAACTAGTGCATTCAGAGGTTTAAAAGATGTTTTTACCACCTGATTTCCATTTGACCCATGCAGTCTGCTACAGTGTTGACGTGTTTCAATTTCATCCC
The DNA here is from genome assembly GCA_024500445.1 of Entomyzon cyanotis. Classification (NCBI taxonomy): domain Eukaryota; kingdom Metazoa; phylum Chordata; class Aves; order Passeriformes; family Meliphagidae; genus Entomyzon; species Entomyzon cyanotis. The sequence continues at coordinate 12,941,400 of JAKEPQ010001027.1, read as the reverse complement.
AAGACTTTTCTCTACGTGAGGCTTGTTGTGAGGAAATGCGACACGTCACGGCTAAACATCACATCCATCTCTTCGTGCCCCCCCCATGAACTGTTAGAGATGTTTCACATCAGTTGTCTTGGATACAAAACAGGTGTCAGAGTGCTGCAATGATGTTGCAAAAAGTTTAAAAAAAAAAAAAAAATTCTGTAAAAAAAAGTGTTTTGCCCAAACCTGTCCTATCTATCAAAATTCTTTCCTTCCTCCATGCTAAATTATTGGTTTATACACAGCTTTCAAAAGAAGTGAGAGGGTTTTTTTTAAATCCCATTTCTCTTTTCTGCTCTATAGTTACATTCTAAAAAGCTCTGTCATATTTCAAAAGACAAACAGTTCATTTTATTGGTGACACATTGAGGAAAATATGGTCACACACAGGCATGTGTGCTTCACATTCTACACTCTCTAGAATAAGCTTGCATCAGAATATTTTGAAAAGTTTCTAAGAGATTTACAAGTTTTAAAGATCAAAACAGTCGGAAGATTTAGATTCTAAAGCAATTAGAAAAATAGTGATTTGTACAATAAAGCTGAAGAATTAAATCACTGGCAAGTACAGGGAAAGACTTGGGTTCACCAAGAAAATTGTAAATTCAGTTCTTGCTGCTCAATTGTTTTCACTGTCATATGACACTAATTTAGATGTCCTCATTCCCCATGAGAATTTCACAGTGTATTAAGATACAACACAGAACAGTTTTCTTCAGCTATGTAACTTCTAAAAACATATACCCAACAAAGTGCTACATAAGGAAAAATGCATATTATTTTACACTCTGATTACACATACATCCCAATCCAGTTTCTGAATTAATCCTAGAGATTTGTATTTTTCCTGGTTTTTTTAGCTTACCCTACAAAATTCCTGGCAAAGCAGCCTCTTAAAATCATCATTTTGAATAGATGGATAACTTGCTTGAGAGATATACCTTTTAACTCAATGACTTCAGTGTTTTGTATTTCTCCATCATTTCTAGTGTAGAAGCTTTTCTGCCACTGTAAAACAATTTAAAGAAGTGAATTTTTTGTGGACAGTGGTGGCTGGTTTTTATTTGGTCCATGTGCATAAAGCCTTGAATTTTCAGTTCTTGCTTTTCAATTTCAACATGAGTAATTTGTTTAAAGGATTCCATGTGTGTTTGCAAGAGAAAGCTGGGACTGCATGAAAACAGCATGTATATTAAAGACTTGGAGAGATTGGCGGCCCTGGGTTTGAAATCATAATAGTAAAATTTTCTAAAATAAACTCAATTTATAAAACTTTCATTATGATTGTCAAGCCCATTAAAAGCTTATAAGAGAAATATTCCTAAAATATTTTATGTGAAACAACATTTCCATATGGAATTTCATGCTGAATCATGAAGATTTGAGGAAAAATCTTGCTACCATTCTAGGCAGAGTTCTGGTAAAATCTATAATATCTTCAAGAACTTATTGTCTGTGCATCTATGTATTTATGCACTGAGCACATATTTTGCTACAGTGCTACCTTTGTTTTGGTAAAATTTAACCTCCTGTTTACAATGAAAATTTCATAGAATGCACGTGCTGTGTGTACCTTGTGAGAGAGATAAGTGGCGCCTTTGTGGGAAACTCAGTGCAAATTTCTCGTTGTGCAGCTTGGATTTCTCAGCATGCATGTATAACATGGAACATTTATTACAGTCCCTGCAGCACACCTGAGGGAAGTACAAATGTTCACATGAATAGCAGCGTGCAGGCAGTACCAATTTCTTAGTAGACAGAGAACAGATATCCTGTATGTGAGGTGGAACAGATTTTAACTTGCCTGATAAAAATTTCTCAGCTCATTCGAGAAAGAACACAAATTTAGTAGCCTGTTTCAGGTTGAGTGCAAAATTAATTGCAAACCACACATGATTAAACTTTTACAGCAGATCTCACACTTCTGTGTACTGATGGAACATCATGAGCCATGCTATGCACATTCTACATCATGTGGAATGTTTTCACAAAATGGGCATTTTATTGCACCTTCCAAGCTTTCATGCACAAGGAGCTTTAAATCTCATAAAGCAAACCTCAGGAGATCAGTGTGAATCTCAGTAAGCAAGACTAAATGCATTTGCAATATAGTCTGGACACTACAGTGGAGGGAAACCTCAAATGGATGTATGGATTTAAAATAAATTACAGAAACGATGTCATACTAATATTTCTAAGAATTTCAATCAAGTACCAGCAGATTGTTGTATACCAGCTGCAAAAGTTAACAGATTTTACATTCTAGCATATCCCATACCTGCAAGTGAAGGCACACCTCTGCCCACCTACACTTATTGACTTTTTTATTTAAAGCAAACAGTGAGAAGGAAAGAATCCCACAAACACAGAGTCATTATGAGAAATGTAAACAGTTCAAATGAGGAGCAAGTAGTGTTTGGATTAGGAAACGGAAAGCCACTATCCTGCACTTAAATGCAGTGGTTAGACAGCTAATGTACCAAGCAAATTCCAGCAGCTTGGAAATGCGGGCACAAAAACAATGCAAATTGAACAACTGTGATGAATAATTGAAATCATACCCTCAGTGCCAGCTTTCCTGCACAATTTTGAAGCTTGACAGAGATTCAAATTTTATAGTGTTTGTACAACATGAGTTTCACAGAACCCAACTAAAATTATCTCACATGGAGAAACTCCTTCACAGTGGGGCTGACTGTGCTTGTGTAATAACCCCAGCAGTGGGCTTTAAACTTTGACTTTAGTTCTCTACCGATGTAATCTAGTAAATTGCATTAAGAAGTACTTGCTGGAGACAGATGTCACCTGTTCACTTCCAGTTGTTTCACATGCATCCTGTAAATTTGTCTGCTCTATCTGCACCTCATACAGCTCTGATAGCATAGAGATTTTGAAGAGGACATAATGAAATGTGTTGTATAACCATATTCACAATTTTTGTCATACAAATATCTTCATGTCTTGATGCTAATTTTCCATCAAAACTCAAAAGAAAAAAAGAATGAAAAAAAAAAGATAATAGCATGTATTTGCTACTGATATCTGCTTTAAGTTTGGGGAGACAAACCTGTCTTATCAGTATATAATCTTGCCACCTGACTTGATAGCTGTTTATTCTTTCTCAATCCTAGTAATTCTGAGGGAGCAACAACACATACTAGAGTACATTTCCTCCTGTCAGCCAGCCAAAGGATTAGAGCAGGAGCTGCTATTCACCACCCAACCTTAGCATCAAAACAAGTTGGTTTTTTTTTTAAACTACGGTTTGAATTTGCTAATGACAAAGGCAACTCCCAGTGGGTGTGACAATCATGAGATAATCAGCTTTAGAGGATTAGAGGACCCCAGGGGTGTGATTAGCTCAGGTTGGCCAAGCCCTCTGTCATGAATTAATTCAGAAATTAATATTTGCATTCTAACACTGCATCTTAGTGAAACTGATTTCCAGCCTATTATTTTTTTTCAGTATGAAAAGCAATTCACATTGCACAAGACAATTGGCAGCTGTGGTTAATGAAATGTGAGATGATTAGGCAATAAGGATCTGAATTTTGTGTGATTTACTTCTGCCAATGATCTTTCAACGCAAAGAACGTGTTCATTGTTATTTTTAGTCTGCCTTTCCCTACACTTTTGTTAAATGCTTGATGGAATATTTTCAATTCATTTGATTCTGTGGTTGACAATCAGATAACTTTTCCTTCCATAATTAGCATTATCAACTGTACAGAAATACTGAATGCCGTTGGGTTTGCATAATAAACAAAAAGCAGAAACGATGATAGCAAGTTTGCTGAACTGAAAATGCACCTTTTGTGCGCTTGTCAGCTATTTGGGAATTAGGAATGGTGTTAGATACTTATGGAGGCACTGCTGAAATGGCCTATATGTCTGACAGTCACATTAAATCCAACCAGGCAAAATTGTCGCCTGACACAGATTTAGCCAATGCATTTTGATAAAATAGGCCAGAGAAACATATTCTGACAATGTAGCAGTAATTTCAATCTGTTTTATCAAATAAAGGAAAACACTTATGTGCAATAAGAAACAGATAGAGATTTGTATGGGTACCCTTTTGCTCTCAGAGAGATCATTATGTGTGGAGGATAATAGATGAATAGCAACCGTGTGGGCTGCTTAGTATGGCTTACATGTGCACTCTCTCTCTTCTTTATATCCATTTGCCTGCTGGTTCCACAATCTGTTCTTCAGTGTTGGCAATTTCTTGGATACATATTTTTTGTAACCTACTTATTCTGATCGTGTATGTCAATTTCCGCATCTATGAAATGAAGATAATAGCAATGAACTCTCCAGTGCTTTGAAATTTGGTTACAAAAAGCATTGAATACCATCAGAGAAGACAATTAATTTTGCAGTTTTCTTGCCTGAACTTACTTTTTTTCTTCTCTTTGGGGTAAATAAAAATAATTCTATTCCATTATTGCCTACATTCCAATCAAAAATTGCTTTTTAACGGAACAAAGCTATCTAATAGTAGTCACTTCTGACTTTCTGCTTTACCAGTGCATTTTTCTGTCATATCCACCAAATATTATATAACCTGTTTATAAAATGTTGACCTCTAATTGTGTTAGATTTTTCTGTTGCATTCCCTGGGAGAAAATGATGATTATTTTTTCATTTAATTGTCTTTATTGTCTGCCTAAATACTTCAAAGAACTCAGTAAAAGCTGAACTTTTATTTTTCTACCCGTAGTAGCAATAGTCATAGCTTTAGCCCTGGTGACAGAAAAGCACCAACACTTAAGCCTCTTAGCCTGAGTATTAAATTGTCCTTTGCTATGTAGACCTGGAGATAGGAAAGGAGTAGAGACTGTAGTTAATGGGCTTTTGTGGACTTTCTTGAATCATAGCACATGTTAATCCAAAACCTGAAGGTTAGCTACTACTTTGTTCTTAATATTTGCATCTGTCATGTTCCCTCAGGACACTTCTGTATTTAATATCCTTTCTTAACATGTTAAATGGAAATTTTAAGGGAGTTTCTATGGTTCTGTATCCTTGTTGAAATTCTCATCCCTTAAATCCCTTTTGCAACCTGTTTGTCTTTCTTCTTCTATTAATCTCTTCTTGAATACACTCCCACCCAGTGAAAAATTTATCCATGGGTTGTATGAACAGTGTGCCTTAAAAGCTGAAAGTCTAAGTGGAATGTTACAAATCCTATTGTTCTATACTGTCATAAAACATTAAATATAAAAGAAGTAGACTTCTTGTGGCCACTGGAGTTATTAACAGCCTGACTCTGAAAAAATTTTAGACGTAATTCTAGTTTGATTTTAGTGGGTGCAGAATTGCCTCCATGATTCTGGCCCCCAGATGACAGATGAAGAAAAAGCTTTTAACTGTGAATGGTCTTTCCTTATGCAATGCAAAGCAGTCAGTAGTGAAAGCAGCTTCGTTGACACCATTGCAGTTCACCATATTCAGGACAGCACACTGCCAAAAATTGTATTCTGCCTTCTGCCTAATAACTAAGTCTGTGTCCCTGGTATAAGGACAGTACCTTCCTAAAGTGCACAGTGCCAGTCTCAGTAAGGGAGAAAAGAGGAAAAACTGGCCTCCCTCCAATGTGACTGACGCCAAAACCATCACCCTCGGGGATTTTTTTCATGTAGCCACAGTCAACAAAACCTGCAGAGTTGCTGCCTGTCAGAGGACAAGCTGCTGCTGTACACAACTGAGAAAATAATGCTGCTAAACCAAGTGTGTTTTGCAGGGCTGGCCCTCTGCTCCTTCAGAGCAGCCCCTAGCTGAGCCTGCTGAGGTCCAGGCAGACCAAGAAAGAAGACAAAGAAAAAAGGCTGCAGAAACCCTGGAATAAGAGGGTGTGAGAGAATTGCCCTGTTTTCTATACAGGTTGTTTCTATGCAGAGGCGTTACAAACAAAGGAATAGAGGGACCAAAACTTAGGGGTGCAGACATATGTGTCCAGCATGGCATTCATAATGACAGAAATAGGGCTTGAAAACATGTGTAGTGACTTGAAATTCCATAATGTGCCTTTCTGTATCTGCAGGTGCTGCTGTGTTTCAAAACTGTGGACCTCAATGTTTACATTTCAGGTGTTCAAGTACTTTGCAGGTTCCATTTTTTCACAATTCTAATTCTTAAGTGCTGATTCCCTTGATACACAGGGAGCAGATTTTTTTTTTTGCAATGTATATTGAATGATTCACACTATACCATTTTAGCATGATACACAACTGTAGTACAGCATATCTTTTGTATTTGCCTTAAAAGGGTAAAGAAATCTTAAAAATGTTTAAAGCTGAGTTTTATCCAAATAAAAAAGCATTGGCTGCATCCAATCAAATAGCATGGATAATAGGTCACTGAACTGAATAGATTTTTCTCAGGCCCTTAATGCTATGATGAGCACAGATGTGAAATTTCTGCTGCACATGTTACAGATAATGGATTTTCAGCTGTCACTCAGAGAAATATCCTTTCAGATGCTGTATTGTATTTACAAAAAAAAAGTTTTAATCTTTTATTAGAATAAAACTTACAGCAACTTTTAAATGGGTTTTCTCTGCAACCAACTTCTAAGCTTAACTGGAAGTGTGTGTTAGGTAGCAGCAATGCAGCAAACCTGATGGAGATGGATATCTGGGTTTTGTAATGGTGTTTTAACCATTCTGCTGTTTGACAGCAAGGACCATAGAGAGGGTCATATTGAGCACTCACTATAAAATACAAGAAATCTGGCTTCTGTACCAAGTCTGGCTATAAGAATATCTGTTCTGGAATTTTTATGTGGTGCTCCAAGTTTCTATTTTTCAGCAGTCGTGGCCAGAGCGGTTTGCACCAGTGAGTTGCTCTGGGGCATTGAGACACTGTGGTAATGGTAGGGAGCAGAATCTGAAAGGCAGGGAGTCCTTGAGGTCCTCAGCCTGTGTTCAACCATGAGTATGGTCACTTCTTGGTACTGGGGTCAGCCATCATTTCTCCTCTGGCTCTGTGTCCACCCTGACCCTCATATGGGGAAAAATTGACTCTTGGAATTTCACAGAGGCAGGGATTACAGAGAAGGATTGAAAAGACAAGTTCCCTGACCAATATTTATAAAACATGAATTAAAGCTTCTGGTCCTCTGTAGCAGGATCTGGGGGGCACAGTGTCTCAGGGGATATTTGCAGACAATCTGCAGCTGGTTTACAGGAGGTGGATCTTAACTTTTAATACAATTTCTGTGTCCACGACTGAAATTTTCTTTGAAAAGATGGGAGTTTACTAGGTTTGCTTCATGCAAATGTAACTGTCAATAGGTGAGCCTTTTGCAAAACTTTTGTTCTCAAGGGGCTATAGAACCATGAAGAAAATGTCCTCCCTTAGCAATAATACAAAGGCCTACATCATCCACACATTATTTAAGCTGTCTGTACATTGCTTTTATTTGTCTGCACTCTATGAAATTTGTAGAAAAGTCTTTCAAAGACACAAATTTATCTGTAAAAAGTTGCTAACTGTATTTTCTGCAATATATTAGCACTGTTGTTCTACTCTTCCCTCACACAAAATAGTAATTTTTGTGTAAATTGCACAGTAAATTTGTGTAAATCACAAAGTAAAAAAAGCATCATGGACACTTACAATCCAACATTTGACACAGCTTAAATGAAGATTAACTTGCATGTGGTTTTTTGCATTTCAGTCTCGCAGTAAAGAAACAGCCAAAGTCAGTGTTCCCCATTCCCAGAAGGTTTTTCTTAAGAAAAATGTAAGCACTAGATAGCCTGCTACTCTGTGTGCAAACACAAAGCTGCAATTAATACATAAGAAAGTTCAACCCTAGGATACAGGGTCAGTTTCCAGAAAGCACCCAAAGTATATGAAATTATATGTCACATTTGTAATGCAAATGTTCCCACAATGCAGTCTTCTAGAGAAAAATGCATACTTGTTTTCACTCCAAAAAATGTGAGAATGGCCAGGCTGATGTTTATATAGAAACAACTCTGCAATGTGCCGTGCTGCAGAGTAATTCTGAATCATTTCAGCAAGTAGTTGCAAGAGCTATTTTCCAGCTTTAAGTATCCTGTCCCTCCCACAGTAGCAAAAGTAATTCTCTTTCTTTTCAGTAATAAGTGCTGGCTGACCAGTATTCTCATTTTCCTCCCCTCACCCCTCCCTCCCCCGCCAAAAAAAATAGAAGTTTTGGGTTAAGAACACAAAAATAATGACTTTGCTTGGTATTTATGAAACAATTTGTTCTACAAAAAGCCATCCTTTCTGAAAAGGACATTCAAATTGTTGCTTCAGTGATAAATCAAAAAAACCTTTTATGAGAGGCACATTGTGAGGCACACACATCTTGAAATATCTTACAAGTAAACTTAAATATATGCATTGTGCAGTAATTTCAAATGACCTCCTGTCCTTTCCCAATATAAGCCTTCTTTTAAAAAATAGAAATCTTTGAAGATGTATGACATAAGACATTGCTATCAGCCAACACCCATTTGAGAAAAACAGGCCAATTTACCGACTGACAGCAAGGTTAAAAATGAGATTTGATCAAAAATTTTCTCCAGAATTAGTTAACTGAAGGATAAAGGCTGATTTTTCAAGGCTAGACTTTCTCAGATTGTTCTACATTTATTTTCTGTGTTTTAATATTGCGATGACAGTTCTATGTCTGTCTGCTAGCAATGTCCAAATCCCTTTTGATTACTTTTAGAAGAAGTGTAGTGGCTGCTTAGCTACAGGAAAGGAGCAGAGCCACAGAGCTTCTTGCTCTTTGCTGTGCCTTGTTTGGATTAGGAGATGGTCATCTATGGATCTCATAGCTGCAGTTTGGACCTTCAAGAGTGGAACCTTTCAATAATCTTTCCCTGGAAGAATGTTTTTTTTTTAAATAAGTGATATCAATTGTCTTCTTAATTGTGATTAAGGTGGTTTTTTTCCAAAATCATGCAGATTACTGGTTGTTTTCCTGGTGTCTATAAAGAAAATGAATTACAGATGCAAACTTCATAGCTTAGGCCTGTCTCTAATATGTCTCATGAAGGAAAAAATCCTTTGTAAGTGCATTTAATTCTTTGGATTAAAAGTTTAAAGGTAAAAGTAAAGCACAAAAGACTTTCTGCTTTCAATTCACAGTAATTCACAGAAATATATCTGAAAGGGAAAAGGATGCAGATTTCTTGACAGAAAGAAGAAGGTGAGGCAAGACAAATTATGCTTGGGCTCTGCATTATAATTAAAACATCTAATTGCCATTTCTATATCCAAAAGCATACTTTTAAGCCAAAGTACTGTTTAAAGACAGAAGGTCATCTGATCAAGGCTCAAAATAGAAACTCCTTGATGGGTTTCTGATTTTGTGCTGTCTCAACTAGTATTGGGTGATGTAATAATACAATAGCATTACAACTTAATGATTATTATCTTACTGATTTATACAACTTCCTTGAAAATAACCCCTGCTTTAAATTCGCTTAATGAAATTCAAACCATTAATATTAATGAATTATAAAAAAGATAGTTTTAGATCTTGCAGTTATTCATAAATTGAAGTAAAAAGGCACCTTCAGAACAAAATTTGTATCACTCTAAATAAAATCCAGGGAACTGAATGAAATATCTGCCATCCTATTGAAAAAATTTGGGCACAAATTTGCATATCAGGTTTCTTTTGCATCAATTCATCAATCTTCTTCTTAGTGACACTCCTACTATTGCAACGAAGCGCGACTATGGCTAAAGTTCATCCTGGCCTTAATCCCACTGGTTAATAGAAGCAATGGAAAAGACCCTGTTTAAAATAAATAAAGTACCTTAACAAATATACAGAGAAAACCATATGAATTTGAATATTGCCGAGTGATTTTGGACAACTCTGACGTCTCAATTTAACCCCCATTCTTATAAGTTTATTGCAAATGCAGTTTTGATTTTAAATAGTAAACTCCTCTCCGCTCCGCTCCTCTCCTCTCCGCTCCTCTCCGCTCCTCTCCCCCTCCCCTCCCCTCCCCTCCCCTCCCCTCCCCTCCCCTCCCCTCCCCTCCCTCCCCTCCCCTCATCTCATCTCTTTTCCCCCTTCATTAATAAAATACTGGATTTGGGGCTCTATTTCCACAGGAAATGTGGACTCTGTTAGCATAAAAGTCTAATGGCAGACCATGGGTAATATTGTGCATGGTGTGGTGTAACCTGTTGTTAGCTGCCAGGACTAGCTATTTGTGTTCAAGTAAACTGAACTAAGAGGAGCCCATAACATGCCCAGCAAGATTGCATCGACATCCTGTTCACTGGAGAGAGGGAAATTAAGTATGACATTGGTTTCTGGCTGTTGACTTGGTGGGTTAGAAGCTTCCAGGAAAAGACAAAATATGGCAGTGATCTTGTAAATCTGGAAGGGTTTACTGCTGTCATCACTAGAGAAAGGTTGTTATGTCCCATCCCATCCCACCACCTAGATGGCTTCACCAGCTATCCAATTTTCCTTAGTAATTGCCCTAAACTATGAGATCATCATGGAAACCAGTTGGTGTGCATCATAGGAAGGTAGCAAGCTGCTATTACAGCTTTCCAGTCCATGCTGCTATGTGTGAACAAGTTTCTGGAGCTGCTGAACACTTCCATTTCTCTCGTTTTGCACAGTTATATTTGATCAACAAAGGATGTTAGTTACTGGAGATGAGTGTTCACTGGTACAGAGTTGTTTAGTCAAGTGTGAGATGTGTGACATTAAATCTTAGCTAAGAAACTGAGGTATTAATTGAACTTAGAGCATCTTCAAATTCAGTCCTGATCCTAACATGTTGAAGCAGGACAAAATAGTACAAATATGAATGAATATAGAACAGAAATAAGGGGAAAATATTCCAATTCTCATAGTAGTGAAGTTCTGGAGGAGATTTCTACTAATAAAAGGATTGCTTTGAGTTCAGGATTCTGTTTCAGTAGGGCATTGATTGCCAGTAGTGTTTCAGTGTTGGAATACTGGCCTTGATTGACTAGAAGTTTCTATCCTATATTTCTAAGGCTGCTAACATGCAGGTATGTATATATTTTCACTCACCAGGACTGTAAATGTGGCAATAAATCAGTGGGAATGTTCACAGTTCCATTGTTAACATGATTAAAGGCTGGAAGAATCAGGGCTTTGACTTTCCAAAATTTAGCAAAAGGATCTTATGAGTCTGAACCACTAAGTATTACCAAAAATGCAAACATTTCTAAAGTCTGCTGTGGTGCACACAGAGAAGGCTGTGATCTCACAACAGAAATCAGAAATCTTGAGGAATGCCCTTAGTGTGTTTTGGACTTTTCTTGTTTGATTCGTCCCCCAAAAGATTGAAAGAACTTTGATCTACAAAGTTGTGTGATGTTTAATTTTTCTTGAATTCTGCATTTCATTGCACCCTCTCCATGTGACTACTCTAATCAGGGAACAGAGTGCATACTTAGTAAGTGTCTTTAGTAAAAGTCAGATTTCACAAAAATTATTTAAAAGTACATCTCCAACTATAATCACATATTACTTCATATTAATACAGGTTTTAAGTCTGAGTAGATTTTATAGTATAAAAGAGCACCTTCTTTGTCTCTATATGAGTCAAGTGAATAATTCACCATGAATAATTTATAAGATGAATTGATGTTCCTCTTTCATGTACCACCTACGCGAAATAATTTCATTTATTTTACTTTTTTTTAATTTAAATTCTGAGGTAATATGCACATCTGAAAGCAGAGCTTCCTTACCTAATGGTGCCTGGTCAAATAAGATCCATGTTTCTGTATCTTGAATGGATGAGCAGAATATAAATATGTTGTGGAAGCAAATGTTATAATTACAGATTTTAAATCTACTTTTGACAAACACTGCTTAATACGAAACCTGCTCAGAGAATCAGAATCATCTCGGCGTTCCTGTGCAGGTATTTTTGTGGTGAATCCCCTTTTGGGCTAGGCACAGAGGAGGCACACTGCCTGTTCTAAAGGTCCTGAGTCCCGCCGAGGAGCAGGGCGGTGAGCAGGGCTCTGTGCTGCCTGCTCAGACAGGCTCCAGAGAGAGCAGCACCATACAGCAGACAAGGCATGGCTGAGGCAATCACATCATTCCCTTGGTGCCTCAAAGACTGGCTCTGGTGTACAGGTTAGGGCACTCTCAGTCTCTTTTTAATACACACCAACAGCTAGAGCAATCCCAAACTGCCCAAAAGAAAAAAGTAGGAGTTGCCTTCCTCCTATGTCTGTACTCTGCACCATCTCAGCATGAATCAGACCTATGACACCTACTTTATAGAAAGTTTTAGACTCTTAATCCTATTTAAATTTTAATGTGAAGGCTTGTTATAGTTTCTATAATTTGAGGCATTAAAAGCAGATGAAGCATCTTTAATCACAAAAGCTTCATTGCTCTAATTTACAATACCTGCATTTTAAGCCCCACCATAAAGTGGATTGTGTTTGGGGGCTGATAGTTCACAGTAAGCTAATGTGATCCATCAGGAAACCTGTTTTCATTAAAACATTTTGACAGAACCAGTAATTAAACCTGTTTCCCAGGTGCAGAGCAATATTTTAAATGCCCCTCTGGCTACAATACGTTCAGGTTTGTCTGTCTTTCTCCCTTATGATCTACTGCAATAATAAGATAACAAGAAGATGGGAAACTATAAGGAGGGCTGCGCTAGCAATTAATAATCTAAGTATATAATCAGAATGTTAAAATATCATTTTAACTGATTTGTGTATTAGTTTGTATGACACTGAAAAATTCTTTTGTGCATGTCCATGTGCTTGAGAAAGAGTAAATAGGAAATCATGGCACCAGTGCTTGCTGCTGTGACAAGTTATAGCCTAACACAATCATTTCTGACTTTGAAGAGTGAGTTGGCTCTAGAACACAGCTACACAGACCTTTTATCCTGACATAATGTGATTTTTTTTTCTGTGAACCTTGCTTTGAATAACAGTGCATGAAAACTGGCAAACCCTAAAAACCTGATGAACTCATGAAAGCATAATTTGGACAAGTACATACTTGTGCCATGAAGCCCAGGGTAAGAACTATTTGACTTACACACAGTGTAGTTCAGATGCTGTCAGACTGATTGTCCTGTCAGACTGACTAAATTCTAACACCCCTGCCCATGAGAGCTTACTTCCTATCAGCCTCCATCTTCAAAGCCCCAAACTGACAGGTGGCCATCCACTTATTGATATTTTTGGGAGCAACCAGTCAGTTCTGCTCTTCTCTTCATCAAGCAACACAGCTGGCTACAGTGCTGCATTTCCAACCATGCATCTGAAGTCTTTGGAAGAAATCTTTGGAAGAAGAGTCCCAGGCATGGCTCTGCTCTTGGTGCTTGAACCAACATATAATTTTGTTATTCTGAAGACGAGGCCCTGGCACACATAGCTGTTTAATTCTTTCCTGGTTTTCACAGGACTGTCAAGGTTACTATATCAAAAGTGGGCAGCTCAGCCCAGGAAATCTGATTATGTTGGAAGGATATGGTGACTTCTGGCAGTGGGTTGAAAGTGGGAATAGCAATCCATCATGAGAAGTTTTGAGAGGGGACAGGACATTCACAGGAGGTCTGAAAAAGAAAGATTTTAGAAAAAGAAAGGTTTTAACACTACCCTATTGCACAGCCAAATATATTGCTCTTTCCAGTACAACATTTTCTACAGCTGATGCACAGAGAATTTTCACCACTTGTAAATGCTTGAGAGCATATCTATCATGTGCTTAACTGAAGTATTTATCACTTAAGAACACCTTTAAAAATATCAGAAAGCTATAATTTTTGAAATACTAAATGTCATCATTATTATTCCTACACAGCTAATATGCAAATACATGCTTTCCCCCAAGCTTGAATTCACAGAAAATTAAATGAAACAGCTTTTTTCCCCTCTCATGTATTTTTTTCCCCCATATTGTGAAATAAGGCATTGCACAGAACTGGCATGTCACTTGTACAATCTATAGTCATTACAATACAATCTTAAGTGCTGAATCAGAAACTCTGGAATATCTTCGTATTCAGTGCTAATTGAATAATTTCTATGGCTGCTCACCAGCTCTGCACTGTGTCAGGAAGCCATGTAGAAATATCAGTGTTATAGGTCTATGCCTGGTGCAAATGAGAACCACATCAGAATCAAAGGGATTTTTGAGTAGTTATTACTTTCTGTAAATACATAAACATACTTGTTATTCATTAGAAGCCAAAGAGATTGTTCACCATCCATTTTATTGATAATGGAAGTGACCTGATTTAGCACAGCTGTAACAATCATGTTTTTATACATATGGTACAGAAGCTATTTGTTGAAAAACCACAACAAAACAGATCACCTGACACATTGCTCTTAAAAGAGAAAATGTGATCATTATTCATAAAGCTATTTTCAGAGGGCATAAGTGGGCTCTGTGTCCTAATGCCTCTACATGCTGCTCAGCGGAAGCACAGCACACTCATTTCTATCTGGGTTTCTAGGGTAAGAGGCTGCCTGCATCACCAGAGAACTGGCAAAGACTGTCTCCTAAGCAGCATAAGAAATATCTGTTAGGAGTTGTCACAAAAACCTGTGCTACAGGAAAGTTCATAGTTCACAACAATGACTTGTGTTTGTCTTACTAAATGCCAGCTCTGTTCCATGCTGTGTGCTGGTGCTGTATCTGTTTAGTGTTTGTATACCAACAATCAAAGTACTCCTGTAACCACGGGACTGGGTCATGTCCTGTCTTGTTCATTGGGGAATTAATTGGACTTGTTTTAGAGTTAGCTGTTAAGGAGATTAGGAAGGTGAAGCATAGCAGGATAGCTGTGGTTGCATGGCAACTGGAAAGAACAGTAACATCTGGTATTCTTAATTTTCTTAGAACCTATAGATCTTTGTGCCATTGTATGAGGATTATTATTTCTAAAACCATGTCTCATTTCCTTATTTGTTAGCCAATAGGTAATGTCCTTGATGTTACCAGTTGACCCAAGGGCAAAGTTAGATATAACATTGGATGCTGTGATGTTCAAGTCAGCTTCCTAATTGCCAGGCACTGCTAGCCCCAGAGGATAATCTCCAGCAGCAGCGTAGAGGAAAAGGTCTATCCTCACAGGAAAGACCAGCTTTGAGGTTAGTCAGCCAGTGATGTTATCTCCTTCAGCACTGGGTGTGTCCCCTGAAACAATCGATCTCGTTGAAGTTTTGTTTACCTGCAGGACTATTTCTTTCCTTTTAGGAGGGCAGGAAGACCAGGCTATCTGTCACAAGAATCGCTTCTATAAAGAAAACAGTATTAAGTGCACTTTAACTCCTCTTCCTTCATAATTTCCCCACTTGTGGCTCTGAATGCTTTATGCTTTGTTTCTGACAAACAAGGGAGACTTGTTAAAGCAATGCTTTACTTCGTTCATTTTTGAAATAAAAAATCAGTAAGTGATGTGGTGTCAAGTGTAGACTGGACTGGTTTTGTTCATCTGTCTTTAGCATTTGACATCACTCCCCCACCACATGGCTTTATTCAGTGGTTATTTTAAAATAAAAGGAACAACAGGGTTTTCCACAGAGCTTCCCACTAGGGAGTCGCAGACATTGGGCACACTCAGCAAGCACCACAGCATTTGGCTGGTACAGAGCCTTGGAAAACCTCCCTGGCTTTCCCACACCAGAGACAAGGTCTATTTTAAGCTCTCCTTGTCTCTGTGTAGGCACCCAAAGCAGCCCATTTCTAGGGCAAAGCTGCTGATTTCATCAAACCTGACTGACAGTGGGGCTTTGGAGAGCAAAAACTCCAAGGGAGGGTGGATATGCTCCCCACTCCACACAGCATCTCTCTCGTCTGGACCCAGTGATCTGCTCAATGCCAGACAGAAAATAAGTGCCAAAAGTGTGCCATACCCCGCTTTTCAGCCTGAACCCATTGCTGGAAAGATCAAGCAGAGACCTGAAATCTTCCGAACATCAACAAGGAACTGTTTTCCTCAGTCAGTGAACTTCAGTGAACCTTGCGTGTGTTTGCTTGGCTGCTACAATTCTCATTGTCTCCCAAGAAGCTGTTGAGAGCATTTTGAAAAACCTAACAATTGTATAAATGTAGCAAATTAATTTCTTATATTTTAAAGTATTGACTAGACTAGCAGATTTTATTACTGATGCATAAAAATTTCCTTTTGCATATTCTGCCTTTAAGACTTCATTTTATAAAACCACCTTTGTAAATCCTCTTTTGGTACTTCCTATTCATCCTTTTGTTCAGATCTTTTTGAGACTCAGCTCAGATTAGAATTCATCATGTCTAAAAAAAATGAGATGCTAAAGGTATTCTTTCTTCAATGTGCATCTCCAGCCTTTCTTGACAGGCTGTCAAGAAATATGTCTCCAAAAAGCCAGGTTAGATCCTCAGAGACAACCAGTGATGCAGTTCTTAGTAATGTGCTAAAACCCAGTCAGAGTGCACCTTATTGTTGCTGTGTGCAGTGATGTGACATGTGAGTTATTTGTTTGCTCTGCCATAAGATAGCATTAGGGGATATAATGTGAACAGATCACTCATTTGTGGAAATATTTATGGTGCTGCTTTCGAGGGATCATTCAATTTGAAAGCAGATGGCAAAGCATGGATATTCATGGACTATTTTAAAAGCTATCTTAGGTAAAATGTTTTCACACAGAGTGGCTAAAGCCTGTAACATTCTGATATTTTACAACACTTATTACTTAATGTTTACATATATTTACAATAAATCTTCATAAATGCTACTCAAGCAAGAATTTGCTAGGTTTTATTACATTATATCCTATGAGTTCTTTATTGCTCAGGCCCCTGACCCTGCAAGTATCCACACATGACTTAAAAAGTACACAGCTGAGGGGGCCTGCTGTGTTCAGCAGTATTTGCAGCATGGCAAACTCTGGGAACATGTGGCATGTGTCAAGATTTTCAGTTATCTGGGGATTTGGAACCTCCATCTCATGACAGCTAAAAGCAGTCTAGTTCTAAAAGTGATGATCTTGTCTGCTCAGAATGGCAGAATTTTTCTAAGGTGTTACTTTGAGCGTCCAGAAAAAAAATTATCAAAGATGACTTCCAAAGGCTTTACTATTCTGCAAATACAAATTCAGGTAAATGTGAAGTAGCTGTTTTGATAATTTCATGTCATTCTTGCCCAACTGTCCAAAGACCAGCTTTCCATGGTTCAATGTTTAGAAAAGGTGGTGAAAAAAGTTTGCTAATCGTGTTGAGCTGGAGGACTGGCATTTTTCATAGAATAGGTGAGTTAACATGTATTAAAATGCCACAAACTTTTCAGCTTCCTGATTGTGTTTGGTGTCCCCTCACCCAGCATTCCCTGGGCTGCCTCTTCCTCACTGCCTTCTGCTCCTTCAGGAAACATCCATATGCCTTTTCCACACAGTGGCTTTAGAGACCCACACACACTTAAGTTTGATATAAAAGGAAAAAAAAATCAGAATAAACTTCAAAATTATTCCCTCATTAAAACTTGTCACACAGCACTTTGCTTTAACCATTTCAGCAGTGTTCACTTGCAGTTCCCTTGTTCTCAGCTGTGTGTGACATTTCAGATAATCCCCATTACACTGCGGTGAGTCAGGTGTGGGCTCTGTGCCTGCCTTTGGTGGGTTCTGGCCCTGTGTCCCAGTGGGGGCTGTTTGGGTCATTCCCACTGCCCAGCTGTTGGCAATGAGCAAATGAGCTGTGCTGGAGCCTGCTTGGTTGGGAGTGGGTACAGTCTGGGGCTCTTTCCTGTGCCTTCGGGCTTGGCTGCAGTACAGGAGCTGCTGGGAGCATGGGACTGCCAGTTTGTGTAGACTCCTTTCCACAGGACTGCCAGGTAAGTTATTGAGGTCTTATGTCACTCAGGCTGTCAGTCTCTGGATGATGAATAGCTTTGATAGAGGAAGTAAGGATTGAAGTGCATTAACGTACCACAACTGTTTCCTAAGCAAATGTCTTTTGAAGTGTGTGGTTTTAATTTTTTTTTTTTAATTTTTCATGGTGATATAAATATGGAGGTATAGTGCTGAGTGTGTGTCAGACTATTTTGATTGTGGTCTGTCCTGTTTCTGAAAAACTACTGGGGATTGACTAGCTTGAACTTTGCTGAGTTGAATGCACTGGTCCCTACACTGCTAGGATATATTTAGATGTTAGGGGGAGGTTTTTATTCTTTTTACTGTTTCTATTTGTTCTATTCTTGTTATAAGTCTCATCTTTATAAAAATTATTATTAGAGTATCCTGCTTCTTCTCTTTCCCTCATCCACCTGAGCTGCGGTGTGGTTATTTCATGTTAAAATTGAAATAAATCCTGTGACTGAATGTCCCCTCCTCAGTTACTGTGGGCTGTCCTTGTTCTCTGGCAGTGCCTTTGGGAAGGGGCCTTCCATCCTTTTTTTTCCATCTTTGATTTTCTGCAGCCTCACAGTGCTGGTCTCTGTACTCTTTCTACTCCTACAAATTGGACTGTCTTTCAGCTGACAGTAAATGCACTTGGTGCCATAGCAGGAGCAGTATATGCTCTGGGAAATACCTTGCCATGAGCATTCAAAGGCTGATGTAGAGTATGTATTTATATGCATATGTATGTAGTGTTTATTAAAATGTGCTTGAATAAGTATTAATAATGGATACAATGCTAATGTTTGTTATGGGTTTTCAACCCACTGGGGAAAGTGGAGTATAAACTGCAAGTTGAAATATTTCCCTGTTGAGAAATAGGTGGATTACAATTACTGCAGTGCACTCTCTTTTCAGGAAAGCTATTAGTTAAATCTTGTTAATGACATAAATTCTCTGAAGGAGATAATATGCATCTCAAAAATGCTCTTTAGCAGGTAAGTACTTGTGTACAGCCATGTTAATAGCGTAGCAAAGATTGAAGCTGTTCTTCCTGACTTAAATACAAGTATCTCTCTTATCTGTGCTTATAGAGAAAGTTCTGGGTAGAACAGACCTGGGCTTTGCTGTCCTTGCTCCCTTTGACCCAGTGTGGTTCTGACTTTTGTAGAAAAAATTTGGAAACTTAGATTGGCTAAGATGGTGTGCAGAATTTGTGGGTGCTATTTGGGTTAAATTATTTAAGCCTGGTTTTCACCAAGTTAGCATCATTCGTGCTCTGTGGTGGTTTGTGCTATGAAAGCCTGTGAAATATTGCAGCAAGATTCTTTCAAATTCCTCATCTTGCCTGGCAAAAAGAATACTAAGGGGTAAAAGCAAAACAAACAAATGAGACTCGGCAAAACTTACTGACTCTGCACAATGTTGAGGGAGGCAGTCTGTGGTAGAGTTTAAATGAAACAAGAACACAGGGGACTATATTTAATTTAAACACCACTCATCCTAAAATAACTTAACCTGCAGAATGATTGCTGTGCAAACACTGTAATAATATAGCAGAGCTGTCACTTCAGTCAGTATTTAATAGTCTCTGGCCGATTTCATTATTAACACTTAGAACACTTCATGAAAAGTGATGAAAGTACCGATACATAACCCTTACTGAAATCTCTGAGATCCCACAGAACATTTTTGTAGCTACTGCCTGACACTTCTCAAGGGGGACTGCAAATGGTTGTGAACTTGAGCTGTTAGCAGCAGATGCCAAAACTCCTCTTGTTTCAAGACTGCAAACAAAGTAGAAGAAATGAGCTCCTCACAGTTTTGCTTCATGTAGTCTGCGTGGAAGCTTGGTAAGGGAGATGAAATGTTTCTTCCTGCTATTGCAAACGATTGGGAATTATTTTTTCTCCTAATTTAAATTTACGCGAAGACCGTGCTGACATATTGTACTGGCTGGAAGATATATTGAAGGAACAGCTCAAGAATAAGTACCTAAAAAAAACCATAGCTGCAGAAAAAGTGCCTGCAGTCATGCTGTTAATATTTTGGTTTTACTACCCTGTGTTCCAATAGTTCCTCACCATAACACAGGTCCTGATAATTGTATAGAGAAACAGACCAGTCAAAATTTTTATATTAATTTATATTTGTGTGCCTATATAGACACTGTAATTAAAGTGCAAGTATGAAAAAGTACCACTAAATTCATTAGAGTTCCTGTGGATTTTTTTAAGGCTCCAGAAATAGACTTCCCTAATACTGAGAGTGTGTGGGTTTCTGCTTGTGTTATCACTGAGCTTTGGTGAAGATAGTTCATGTAGCTGTGGCTGGGTTGATGGCTGCTGTTAGTAACAGCTGGCAGAGGCTTTAGTTGAGAACTTGATCATTCCCTGAAGGAGCTAAAATGGAATCCCTAGAGAGCCCAGGTATTTCCTTAGTTCTTGGCATCAGCTCAAGCTGTAAGTCACAGCCTTCCTATGTTGAATTACAGCAGCTGGGAAGTGTATGTATTTCCATTAGTGACAGATTAAATAGCCTTATTTTGAACTTGGAGATCTTAACTTAAGGTGCACCTGTGCTGCCACCTGGCCTGGAATAAACATGAGCATGGAACTTCTGGCCTTCCAGGCAAGAGTAGTTGATGGGAGAGGTGAGGCCAATGATGCAAGGGTCTCCATGGTTAACATGCAGAAAACCCCTTGGGCAGGACATTCCTTTTCTGCCTCCCTCAAATTCTTTAAGTATCTAGGAATGCCTTAAGGCATTTGACTGGTATTGAGTGGTGATTTGAGTTACTGTGATCTGGTCTGAAGTTTATGTCATGAAATTGAGAAAACATTGGTTGAAAGGATAGGGGATTACTAATAATTGAATTTTCATTATCAATTCCCAGCTGAGCTGTCTTCACTGAATGCCTTGGTTTCTCTTTCTGGACAAGTGCATTTCAGATGACAAAAAGGTAAGAGGGTGGCTAGATTTTCTTTTCCTTAAGAAAAAGTTGTAGCATCTCCCCACTGTGCTTCTCTTTGGTGTCACTTGAATGTGACACAAACTATGGAATTTGGGAAGTGCTGAATCTCTATATCCTGATGGTGCTGAATATCTGCAGTCTGGATGTTGGCTTGGTTGGGCTTTCAGCTAATGTTCTGGAAGCACTTGGACATAAGCCACACTTGATTTAAAGGAAAATTAACACTTAGAACTTTTCAGGCTTCATATAATGTTGTTTTGCATGTTAAAAAAAAAAATCCAAATGAGCTTGAAGCTTAGATTAACATAAGTGAAATTTCCTAAAAGTGGGAGTGTCTTCCACTGGTGGGATGACACTGGATGAAGGTGGGGTGAGAGATATAGAATAGTTTGTGCTGGAAGAGACCTTTAAAGATCAGCAAGACCAACCCTTGCGCAAGAGGCAGGAACATCTGCACTTGATCTCACTCTGCCACTGAGGAAGATATTAAACCAGTCTCAATATAGACTCCAAAGAGACAACACCTGTAATTGATCTCTGGATATTCAGAAGAACTAGTTAGCTTCATGACAGCTTAAGCTTGTTGTAATGCATTCTTCCCTCCCCTGACCCCGCCCCTTTGACCCTTCCTGACTGGATGATGTGAGTCAGGACTGCCTCCCAGCCCCAGGGATAAAAACCCCAGCAAGACCCAGAACGCGCTCTCTTTCATTCCGGCCCCAATGGAATCCACATCCTCCCCTATCTTCCCTCCCCCTTCCACAGTTCCCCAACCCCTTCCCCTGTGATCCAAAATAAAAACACCATGGAGACCCGGAACGAGACAGCTGCCTTTCTAAACTTGCGACACTTCTGCGAGGACCGAGTCTGACCAGCCCCACAGCTCGCAGCCACGGAGAGCCCTCCCTGCGAGTTCCAGCTTCTGGACAGCCCTCCCTCTGCAGCAGGGTGGGGACTGCCCGAGGGTTTACACTGCTGCATAAGCTGACCTGGGGTTAAAATTACCCTGTGCAACAGAACCTGAAATACAATGTGCAGCCCTGTGTTATGGTGGCAGGTTGGACAAATTCAGTGCTGTTTCCATACACTTTCCAATCCTTCCATGTGCCCTGCCTCCCCTCCCTCCTGATGTAATTGTGCTGCCTGGTTGTTGTGTGTGCAGCTGCTATCGTTTATTTCTTGATCGTCCTTTGTGCATTATGTGTACCTTCTAAACGTACTGTGGGAGTTTGTGTGCTGTGGTCTTGCAAGTTGGGACAACATTTAGATTCATTCTGGAACTGAGGAACAGGGGATTTATTTAGTAAAGAGGGGTGTCTTTGGAAGATCAACCACATAAATTTATTGTGTGTTCACTGCAGTTGGACTGCAAGAGCCCAACCTTTTCTGTGCCTCCTCACACACTTCTTAGTTCTCCTGTGGTCCTGGGCTGTCTGGCTCCTGTTATAAATGAAAGCTTGGCACGGCTGCTTGCAGCAATAAAGGGTTATGGGGTCAGCCCTGTAGTGCACTGACAGAGAGAGGGGCAGCCTGGCTGTTAGGGTTGGTGCTGGCTAAAGCAGAAGGCAGTTCTTGGTGCTCAAAAGCAGCAGAGACAGGTCGGGTGCTGCCCCAGTGGAAGGCAGGTGAGGGGTCTGGCTGAGGACCTGAGATGTGGTGCGAGAGGAAGCTGCTGCCTGCTCTGGCCTGTGCTGGGGTGAGGTTGATGGGGACTGGGAGAGGGCAACAGGAGGCCACTGCTTAATCTTGTTCAGCTCTTAGGGATGCATCAACTAAACTGGGCTTGTTTGTTTAGTAAACTATTAAAGAAGTTGTCTTGGGGATATTTATTTCAGGCAGTTCTAGTGAAGTAATCCTTTAATTCCTCAGAGTAAATGCTGATGAGGATTTACCATGAACTAAGCAGTATGGAGGTCACTGTGTGAGTGGTTATGGAGTATGTTTGGGAGAAGTGCAGCTGCTGTCCCCTGGGGCTGGGTAGTGGGAGCTGCAGGGTGTCCCCCCAGCTGGCCCACAGCAGGGCTGTCCTCTGTGTTTCTACGCCTGGAGGATGGGGCTTGTTCTGCTTCAGCTTTGGCTGAAACCACTCCTCTAAGTGTTCCACTGTTTCTTCCTCTTGTGCCTGCTGCTCAGCCTTCTCTCCTCTGCCTTAATCTTTCTTTTCCTGGGTCCTCCCAAATAATGGTAGAGGTCCCAGATGAAACCATGCTCTGATGTGTATAATTTGACTTCAGCACAGTTAGTCTACATGTGTCATCTTGCCCACAAAATCATCATTTCTCATTGTTTTGAAACGATTTCTTCACTCTGTATGAAGAATGTTCTGTGCTTAGGAGGCCAGGAGAAGACCTGTTCCACTTAGTCAAAATGGATGGTTAGAGCTTCCATTAGCTAGGTTTGCAGGTTAGGGATTATTTATCCTCATTTTGGTATTGCTGGAGCAAGTCAAATCTGAGGGGAGCTGCAGCCTGTGGTGGGCAAAGGAATTGGAACTTCACTGTTCCATCAAACTCCTTTACCCAAGGGAGCTGGTTATCTGGGAACACCAGGGCAGTGCTGTTGAGGCTGCATGACAGGAAAGCAATGTGAGTAAAATCTTAGGCTGATATTTTGGATGGGAAGGTGGTTACATAATATCATTTGGTATTGAAAATGATGAGCCATCTTACGAAAAGGAGATGATTGCCTGCAGTGGGAGACCTTGTAGGTCCGGTAAGTAGCTTATTTGCTCTGGAAATTCCTTTGCTCATGGAAAATTTGTTAGTGGCCAGAGCATGGTTCTGGTCTGAGCAGGTACTCCTGGTCTCTCCTCAGCACTGTGCTGCTTTGACCCCCTTCTGTAAAATGTTCCTCCTTATGGTTGCAGCATTATTTGCAAAAATCTGATAGTACAAGCTTGTTCTTGGATAACAAGAAATAAAAACCTGAAAGTGTAGAGTCATATAAAAACTTGAGATTTTTCGCAACTTCTGTGGCAGGAAAATTATGAACAACTTTTACCAATTCCGAGTTATTAAATCAAAATTTAAAGTATCCTTTTCTAATGAACTGGATTCTTTCAATTTCTTCCATTTCTCATCTCAGACATGGAGCTGATTTGCATGGAAATATTGTGTTAGAAGTTCCAACATGTTGTTATGTTTTCTTTCCATACACAGAAAAAAATTCTATTAGAATTTTTCTTGAAATGAAGTGTATTAGAAGGCACTTGAAACTTTAAATTGACTAATGGAACACTGTAATTTTAAATGTAGTGTGCTTTATATATAGCCAAAACATGTAGGTTTCACATTATTTCTGAGTAATTGTAGTCCCTGACAGATCCTGTAGTCGAAAGAGGCTGCTTTAATTTAATGCTGGAAGCTCAAAGATATTGAAAGCAGCTGTTCTTCAGTTTAGAAGTAGTTTGAGCTGGAAAATAAAAATAAGTCTCATTATGGAGGGCAAAAGGAAATATTTTGATCTAGAAAACAAGGTAAGAAGTTTCATGAGCACTAAGTAGCAGCAGTCACCCTTAAAAATGAGAATATTTAGGTGTGCCTTAATCTGACATGTCATGATTTTTTTAAAAGCTTGTGACATGGCTTAAATAAAACACATCGTTGTACTGATGTTATCATTGATCTATTTCATGAAATATCATGAACAATAACTATAAAATTAAATATGAGCTTTTATTTTAAAGTATATTTCAACATGATATAAAACTAAAAATCATCTTACTTCTGGAAATCGTTTTGAAGGAAAAATGCAGATTGATGCAGTTTGAGTGACACAGGACATTGAATATGTGCATGTTCCTGCAGCCTGCAAGTATCAGTGTGGTGTTGGAAGTGAGTCAAGGCTGCTTACTCTTCAGTCTCAGCAAAGGGTGAGGTTTAGCCTTGTGGGAGTCATTTGCACATTTCCCATTTGACTCAGTGAGGCCAGGATTTTGGCTGTGGCTCCAAAAGCAGCTTTGTCTGAGCAGTTCCCATTGCCCTTCTGGAAGAGGGCATCCAGGAGTGCCCATTTCTGTGGGGACCCTGGGTTGTGTTGTACCATGGGCAGTTATGGCAAAGCCTGGAGGCTGCTGAGGGTGGAGAGAAATGTGCTGCAGAGCAAGCAAGCCCTGGTGGGACTGCCCTCTCTTCTTGCTGCAGCTGTTGACTTAATAAACAACCTCTGTATCTAACACTGATAGGTATGGGAACCTCAACTGAGTATGCATAAAACTGTGATACTGATTATATTTTGTAGCAGAAATGTCATCTCTCTGAGTGTTTGAGGCCTAAATGCAGACCTGTGAAAGGGACGAAAAGTTGATGTTAAGGCCAGCATCTAGTAGCCTCACTCTTGATTTACCCTGCTCAGATCCAAGTGTGGGGTTACCAGACCCTAGTCAGTGATTCATTATTGGGAAGTTTTTATTTAAGCTCTCTCAAGGTATTCAGCTACTGCCTCTTAAATTGATTTTCCTTTTTCTGGTGATTAAATTGGTAGCAGATTGTATCTTAGAGGGGGAAAGAAGGGGAAACACCGAGGGTAATGAAATTACAAGTTAAAATACCACGTAATCGTTTGTGGTGGAAAGGGCCTTTAAGGGTCATCTAGTCCAGTTCCCTTGCAATGAGCAGGGATAGCTTCTCAAGGTTGCTTGGAGCCTTGTCCAATATGACCTTGGATGTTTCCGGGGATGGGGCTTTTATCACCTCTTTGGCCAGTCTGTTTCAGTCTTTCACTGTGCTGGTAAAAAATTTCATCTCTGTATCTAGTCCAAATCTACCCTCTTACAGCTCAAAACCATTACCTCTTGTTCTGCTACAAGAGCATCAGCCTGCCAGCCTTCTTTCTCTTGTTGCTGGCTCAATCTAGTATGTGACTATCTTCAAGAGTTAGCATATTCTAGAGAGCTCTAGTGTAGTTATCTCCATTTTTGCTGAGGAGGAACAGAGTCAGATGAATTAAATTATATGCCCAAGGTCACATGGGGAAAATAGGCATACTTGTTTTAAGAGCGTCACGTTCTGTGACGCCTTTGCCCACTAGCCACTCTGCCTTATTTTAGGGAAAAACACTGCTTGTCTTTCTTCTGTCTGTTACTGAGATGGATGTTTTTCAACACGCCTCATGAGAGCAAACTGGATGGGGAACTAGAGAGTATCACTACCTGTAGATTTATATTTCCAATGGCCTTAACTGCTGCCATTTATCACAAGGCTTTTTGTCAGGTTTGTCGTGATTGACTCTTGCTCCATCACGACTAGTTGTTTACCTATCATACAGGAGGGAATCAGCACAATTATCACTGTTAGGTAGAGAAACAAATATTCAGACTAGAAGTTATGATAGTTGCAGGCTTTATAGGCCTTAGGATATTTGTTAAGGTGGATAACATTACTAATGTGAGCTGTGCTACAGATGCTCTTTGTGGCCATTAGTTTTGTGTCATATACACATCTCAGCTTTGGTCCATGTTTGCCTTGCTACTCTCTTCACTATGTTCATGTCCAAATGGTTTCTTCTGAGAAATCAGAACAGCTGGAGTTCTGGTATTGTTTATTTTTTCCAGGGTGTCTTGTCTCCCACTGCATGAAGTATTTGCAGTACCAGTGTCACTTAGAAATACAGTTCTGGGAGGAGATGCTTTCCTGTGACCACAACTTCTGGTCCAGTCTTTCCATACATTCTTTCCCAAGGCTCAACCTTGCTGCATTTTGTGGGTCTACTTGTTTAGTCAGAACAGGTGAAGGTCAAGTGTAATAATCTGGCTTGGTGAACAAATACTTCATGCATGCAGTGGCATCTGAGTGTTCAGCAGTCTTCACTTGTTGCATCCCTCATTTACATGTCAACTAATATCTGTAATGTACTTCTCTATAAGCAGATTAGATTTGTATCATAAAAAGATTATTTTTTTAGCTAATTTGTTTACCCACACTCTCAGTGCATGAATAAACATATGAGTTTATTGTGTGTTTTTTTAAATGCTGTATTTGGACATTTTTATATTTTTGTTTATAAAATGCTACAGGTGTCTTGGATACCTTCATCAGCCATTTTATAGACTACAGGAGTTTTACTCATTAGTGTGTTATCTGGCTGCTTATCAGCCTTGCTCTCAAGTTCTGAACATGTTGTCCTGTTAGAGTAATTGGGCTTTGTTCTTATCAGGTTTGTGTGGTATTGTATTAGCGTAGAAATAAAAATCTTTTTGAGTAGATATAAAAGAAGCATGAATAACAGTATTGTGTTACAGAGAATTTGTGAGGATTACTGTGAATAAAATGCATTTGTACTTATAACAGATAAATCTATAGCAGGACACCACACTGAGAAACTGGATGAGTCAGACCTGGTAAAATAGTAGGGAAAAACACAGACCCTCTAGACATAAAAGAAGGGAAGGTGTTCAGTGGGGATACCCCTGCATTTATGTCAAACTATAGAATTTCCTGCTTAACTGAGATGTGTGGACAATCTGCTACTGTCTAACTATCAGGAGAGAAAGGGAATCATAGATCAGTTTGTGAGCCTGCAGTGAAGGTGACACAGTCAAGTGCAAGGTAAAGGTAGCTTTTGACAGAGGTCAGTTCTGTTGGAATTTGTCTGAGGAATTGGGGTGGAAAAGTCAGGCAAAATAAAAAGTGAAAGCTCTGCACTTGTTCTCCCATATCTTAAATGCCATTAAATCTGAGCTGGATTTTTTTGGTTTCAGTCACCACGGTGGTTCCTGGTGCTGTGTGGCAGAATGACAGGTCTGTAACCTGCCTGCCTTGTAGGTGGTATTGCAGGAAGTTCAGTGCACAGGGGAGTAGTAGGGACAGTTGAACATCTGTATTAGTTATTAGGTTTCCTACTGGTGAAAGTGGAGAAAAGCCATGGTGGGCCAAAGTGGGATGTGGAAAGACAGAAGCTGAGAAAGGAAGACTGTTTCTAATCTCTGTCTAGAAATATTATCAATAGTGTTTAACTGTTTGTCACTGAGTAGGGTATCACCTTAAAGAAGGATAAAACTATTATGGGAGTTCTTGCTAATCAAATATGACACCAAAAGCAATACCACTCCCCACTCCCCCCACTGGTATCAGCCCCAAGGTTGCATGCAAGGTCCTAGGCACCTCATTTTTCTCACTGGATGTTATGCCTGTGGGAAGAAATAGGAGCTTCCCACTGGAAGCTGAAAAGGTGACCTTTCATCCCCAAATTTACATGCTAGGAAATGACCTACCCTGTTTCTTAAAAATTTAGTCAAAAGTAATTTTTTGCATCAACAGAAATACTCTGAAGCATTAGTGTACCATCAGTGGTTTCAATATTTAGTTCATATACATTTGGATCCATGAGAGATTGAAAGTTCAAAATAAATGCCAGGTCAACTGTACTGAAGGTCTCACTTGTTTTAGTGTGATTGAATAACCAGAATGGCGCTAGCCCAGAGTATCTGACAAATAACTGTGCTGAGCTCTGGCTGGCATATGGAATTAGGCATAATGACTCTTCATACTGACCCTTATGAGTACAGCAATGAAAGCATTAATGTGCATCTGTAGTCTGGTTAATAGTGAGAATTAATCTGTGCAGAGCCAAGAGCTATACAGACCTTCACATCCCCTGCATGTGCCTGAAAATATGTGTGCTCTGACCAGCTCTTGGCTGTGTCCTTTCTGCGGCTCCACATGGTGGGCACTTATTTCTTTGGGGTGGGGAAAAAATACTGTCAATCTGTGTTGCTCTGGGACTTAGTGTTTTATGAGACTAACAGTGCATGACACTCAATATGCAGAAAGAATTTAGTCAAGACCTACATCCATTTTAGATGGAATAATGCAATTTAGCTTTCAACTGGCTGAGATGCAGCCAGTTGAGATGATGAACAAATCTGGTTCAGCCTTATCTGAAGTAAAAATTAGCTGCAATTATGTAAGGAATTTAATCTCATGGAAGAAGAGACTTGGCTAGGCAAAAACTGGGGTTTTCTTTTCATTTGAAAACTGATTTTGATATTGTTACAGAATTTAATATTTTTCTTTAATTTTTATTCAAAAAATAATAATCAGTTGCAAGTTTTCAACCTTTCATTGAAGGGGTTACTTTGTTATTGCTTGGAATGACTGCTTCTCTTTTACAATAATTCACTTGTTTGCCTTTGAATAATAACTTTCTGTATATAAAGAAGAATTAAATCTGATTCTTTCTGGCAGAAAAACTTCCTTGTGGAAATGTTGAGATAAGACCTTAAAGACACTATTTGCTGCAAAGCTTTGAAATGGATGTACAAAGTGCATTAAATTTTGGCAATTGAAACAAATAACTTTGAGGTTCGAATCATAGAAGGGTTTGGATTGGAAGGGACCTTAAAGACCCTCTAGTTCCAATCCCACTCCCTGTTGCAAAGGAATAGTTTCCATTAGCCCAGGTCGAGCAGAGTCCCATCCAACCTGACCTTGAACACTTCCAGGAATGGAGCATCCACCACTTCTCTGCTGGCGCCTGTTCCAGTGCCTCACCCCCCTCATGCTGCAGAATTTATTCTTGTATCTAATCCAGACTTACCCTCTTTCAGTTTGAAGCCATTACCCCTTGTCCTATTGATCCATGCCCTTGTAAAAAAATCCTTCTCCACCTCTCTTGTAGGCCTGAATCATCATGGTTAAGTGTTTTCTGGTAAAACTGAGTCTGCCTAGTACTTCTTGGGAGCAAAGAAAAAATTTCAACATCAGCAAATTTTATCAAATTACACTTGCCCTAAAACTGTAATGAGGTATTTGTACCTCTTGGGTTTACTACTTTTTTTTATGGCGAGAGGGATATTGCTATTTCTATAAGGACTCATGTAGGATGTGGTTCATTCATTTTGTGCACACTACATTTGTGTTTGACAGGTGCAAACCATTCTGTACATGACTACTCATCTTGTAGAGGATCTTTAAAGCCCTGATGAGATCATGTCTCTTTCACTCAGGAAACACAGGAGTAGAGCCAGTTCTGACCTGGGTTATACTCCCATCTGAAACCAACCAGTTTGGCTTTAAATTAGGACAGTATTTGGCCTGAGTTTTGTGCACTTTGGAGGAGAAGAAACCAAAAAGTGATCTCATCAATTATAAAACCTGGAAAATACACTGAGAGTTTATGAATACTACCTTTGAAAAAAGTATTTGACTTAATCTTACCAACTTAAGACTTTCTAGGCAGGGTCTGAGTAAATTAACCGGTGGACCTTTGTAAGGATCATTGTTTAATATTTTACAGCTGTACCCTGAAAGAATTTGTGGACATTGATATTTGTTTTATGATTGTTTAGGAGATTTGCTGAAAAACTCTGCAACACTGCAGATTAGAAATCATTTTACTTTTGTCTCTTCTCGGAGAGACACAAGCCCAAGTGTGAAAAAGTGGAAAGGTAAAATGACAAACTATGCCAACTAGCTCTTGCTTCCACTCTCTTCCTCGTTCTCAAGTACTGTGAATCACCACTTTCTCTATTACTGCACTGTTCCAGGATATTATGTCACTCAATACCATTTCTCTAGAGTGAGAGCCTTTTATCTTGAGCAAGCTAGAAGTCATTCACCCTTTGTCCCCTGCCCAAAGAGGTTTGGTTTTTTTTTTCCTTTTTTAATTCTGGATCGATGGATTAGAAAATTGACATGATCAAGACATTTCCATCTTGAGACAGCAAGAAAAGCTGTATTCTGAGGTGGTAGAGCTATACACTCCTTGGTCATGATTTGTTTTTCAGACTCTTAACAAATGTTCTTCTGGGTTTAGCTGTTTTTGTTTGGAGTTTTGCCCTTTCTGAATAACTTTGGTTTTTAGAACTGTGGTGGTTTAGTGTGGTTTAAGTGATGTGCTTATGGGAGCAAGATAATACTAATAGCTAAAAAGGTGCCTAAATGAATCTCTGATGTCAATTCCAGTGTTACAGAGTAGGGATAAGCCAGCAAATGAAGCTGTTTCAGTGCAGCTCTCAGCTGGAGCTGATGGCTGTGATGATGGAAAGACATTCCCCCTTCATATCTCAGGCCAGCTAAAGAACCCTGGCAATATGCCAGTCCCCATTCCTTCCTCCCTTCCCTGCCAGAGGCAGGAGAGCAATAGTAAATGCTGCCAGATGTGGAGATATCCTGCTGCTGGGTCTGTGTCCAAGACTGGCAATGATCCTTCTCAAACCACCAACTTCACAGAAACTTGCCAAGCCATAGCAAACATGGTGTGAGTAATCCCACAGCCTCAGCCTAGTTTTATCTGCTTTGTGGAAGGTGTTTTCACACACTAGTTTGGAGATTTTAGGATACCTTTTTGTATGTGTTTTCTATACCTCACATCTTTAGATTGGGGTAGTCTGTACTTCAGCTTAGGAAAAGCATCACAGACAATAACTGTCCTGAGTGAAGAAACAAGCAGGTTTGATTGCTTCCACCATTATTTTAAAATTTTTCCCCCAACATTTCGAAGCTGCCACCATACCCAAAACTGCAGGAGAAAGTCAGAGAAACCTAAGCATCTTCCTAAGAAACCATGCCTCTCCCTTTTCAGCTTGCTCCTTGAATGCTGGTTGACACAAGAAAAGGAAAATAATCTCTAGTGGAATAGCTCTTGCACTGGAAAAGCAAAGTGTGGGGTGAGCGCCCTGAGCGCTCTTCTGTCAGTTCAACATTTGAGATTCCTCCTCCTCCAGAAAGTGTTTTCTCTTCCCATAATTAAATAATTCAGTCCAGCACACTAATCCTGACTCCAGTGATAAGTGGCACATCTTGCCTGGAGCACTCAAATTCCTGAGCTGCTGATGTATTTCTCATGCTGTAGGTTACCTTCCAGACTCCAAGGTACATGAAAGATAATTATACCATTGGCTGGTAGAGGAATGGGAATGTTCCCTTTCTTGATATCTGCTCTGCTGTCCTAAAAAACAAATCTATGACTGTAAAGTGAAGATTAAGTACAACTTCCATTGCCTGGCATTTTGCCATCATTGGCACCAAGAAGTACTTGCAGATATGAAAATAATGGCAATAATCTTTAAAACATCATAAAAGTATAAAATAAGTAGTTCCTACCAAGACCTGCCTAGTTCTTGCATCTCCAGGATGTGGAAATGCAGATAGAGCCATTACTTCTGTGAAGGTAGAGCGTCCTGGGAAACCGAGTTGTCTCCAGATATAAAATACTCCTTTCTCATTAGAAATTTTTTTTTTCATGCCAGGTTGGCATTGTTTTCTTGAGCGTGTTGTATCTCTGCCTTTGTTTGCCTGTGATCAGTGCGAATAATCATTTGAATGATGCATCACATGTACCCAATTTGTAGAATATTGTTGCTCGTTATTACATTAGAGTTCCCTTCCACAGTTCTGTAAGTGCACTTCAGTAATTGCTGCTTCACATCTTGGGTCCAAGTTTTCTCCTGGTCAAAGGAACAGGCATCATTAATTATGTTCCCTACTTAACTTTCCAAGGTTTCTGCTCCTGGCAAGCAGCTGGGCTATGCAGCCATTCTGCAGTTGGAGCTTTCAGCCTCCCAGTAAACAGCATTGAGTGTAATTGCAACATGAGTCTGCACAAGGCAGAGCAATCCAAGTGCCAGACAGTATTGGTATGATTATCAAAACCAGGAAGGAACATGGCAAAGCAACACAGCTTAGACAGGCAGTCATTTCTCAGAAGTTCCCCAGAAGTGCTCTGTAGCTGAATGGACTGTTGTGAAATAATCATGCAGCTGAAGCCCACTGCCTGTTTTTATCAGCAAGCAAGGTGACAGCAGTGTCCTGAGTTACACCTGGCTCTTCAGGCTGGCCAGCAGCCTGGGAGAGGACAGTGCTGCATGCTGGCCCAGGGCAGTTTCTGTTCCAGGCAGTGTGTCATTTTTCTGATACAGAAATGCAGCTGGTAAGAAGTGGAGCAGGGCAGCTGGCTGCAGAAGGCCAGGGAGGATGTCTGTAGATGGGACAGGAGTTAGGTAGCAGCCTGCTGATGAAAAGCTGCTTTTTCATTGCCAATCTGTATTTAATTGCCAGTCCTCTGTATAGTCCAGTCCCTGAGATGGAAACTAATACTTAAGCAATGAAAAGAAAATATTCTCATTTTATATGATGATTATAAATCTTATGCTATAACAATTCAGTATAGACATTTTTCTTCTTATTGTTATTTTTTTATTGATTATATTCTGATTTTTACAAATTTAGCACACTCAGTGGCTGCAGCTGTAAGAGCAAATAAATCTGGCTATACACCACCAGATAGGTCTTTGTGTTGCATACATCCTCTCTGCATAGACAGGCAAAGACTTAGATATCAGCAAATATATTTAAATGTAAATTATTTACTAAATTTGGTTTAGGTTTCTGGAAGTAAGAATAATTTTCAGTAGTACTGACCTGGAAATGAACATTTAGTTAGAGCCCCATCTTTGCCACTTGCTTCTCATTTTAGATCAGGTGTTTCAGCCTCCTTTGTAGTATAAGCAAGAGGTCTACATCATACAAAAATATACTTGCCTGGCAGTGCTTTCTATCTTGAGCTGTCTTTCAGTGATGCCACTAACATGTGCTTATTTATAGCTTGCTCAAAAGAACAAGGAATCCTTACTCTGTTCTGAAATGCCTTTTAAAAATTCAGGCACTTCATACTTCTCTTGGCTCTTTTGCACCTCCCTTACCCTTTGTCTTTGCTACCTATTAATTGATGTGCCATTATCTCTTCATTGGTTAGTTTTGTTTCATGTGCTCATTCTGTTTCACTAAGTATGCAGGGCCCACTCCAGAGGTCTGTAGGGGGACAAACTAACTGTATGCCTAACTTGTTGTTAATCCTTTTTTTTCATGAGGCCTTGGATCTGCAGCTCAGCAGCCAGGTAGTTTACACACATGCATGGTTAACTTATTGCAAAATCCCTTCTTGCCCCAGTGGTGCAGCTATGGCCAATCTACTCCTTCCCTGCAAAGACTGCCATGTCTATCCCCTTACTGCCCTCTGAGTGCTTTTATAGATTAAGTTGAATAGGCGTAGTTTAGCTCTATTGCAGAGGGGTTATTAGCTTGGTCTGGAGTAGGTAGCTCTGACCCATCAGTTGTTACCTGGCATCAATCTTCAAATCTTGGTCAAATTGCAAATTCTGAATGTTACAATTACTTTTGTTTGAGCTACTGAGGCAGCTCCTGTTCACTGTGCAAAGGCTGTACTTTGGAAGAGGATGTTACATGCCACTTATTGGTGGACAATAAAAAGGAAGTGCTAATTTCTAGTGGGTTTCAGAACTCTGGATTTTACCTATAGCATCATTCCTAGAAATTATTCTAAAACTTAGCAGCTTACTGAAACCAAATTTTTTTGACATTCAGACTAACTAGTTTCTCTTCAGGTTTTATACACTGAAGCACGTAAATGTAATTTTCAGGTTTTGGTTTTACTTGCCTTTGTATCAGGCCTATCAAAGGAGTCTTTATATTAATTTCTGTGGATTTCTGCACTGGGTCTGTATTAATTTTAGGCTGACTTACTGGAGCAAAATTTTTAGAATAAACCCTTCATGCTGCTGTCATCTTTTTAGGGGACAAATAGTCATGCAGCCTTGATTAAAAATAACTCATCTCACATTTAAATCTGAATGCACATGGGAGGAAAGTTTTGTTCAATACTTACAGACTACAGAGGAGTGCAACACTAGCTTAAGTAAAGCAGTGAAATTTTCCAACAATGTATTCAAAGCAATGAGAATAGAAGGCAACACAATAGAAACTGCTCTTCCTGTGCTTTGTGTTGCTCTGATGCTTATTATATCTTTTCTGTGGGGGTCATAGCCAAGAATGTATGTAAATATGAACAAGCAACCTAATTCATGTATAGTTACTTAAGTTTCCAAAATGTTCAAAACTTATACCTACACACAAAGTTAAGACATCTCCTTCATGGTCTCAGCAGATTAAATGTGAGTGTGTGGTGGAAGTGTATATTGTTGTTCTCACTACGTTATCATTTTGAGCTACATAAGTACAGATACTTTTTTGTGTGATAAAAAGCTAGATATCACTAAGATGATTAAACAGTTTACTTTATTATTGTGTCTTTGTCCTATCTTAACTTTCCACCTAAACATCTGACAGGGGTGTAGTTAGTTAAAGCTTGCTTTTCTCTTCCTTTCAGAGGAATGAAAAGTGCTTTTTGCCCTTTGAGCCAGGAGCTTCTTTCTGAGTCTATTTTCTTGTACAAACACTGCTTCCCTCCGAGGCCCTTGGCAGTCTCTCAGCCTCTGTTACAGTTCTTTCTGCAGCGAAAGGCGAGGATAATGGCATCGCTAATCGCATCTTCCCAGCAGTGCGGGAAGAATGAGCAGTTACAGTTTGCAAACTGCCTCTATGATAACATGCCTTATTGGTTCTAGCCTCCTTCTCATTGGAGTCAATGGCCAAAATTATGTAAATAGCACAGTATTCTTCAGCACACATATATTCCCAGCCCCTCCCAAATTAAGAAACAAAATCTCTGAAGGCACGAGACTATCAAGGAAACAGAAGGCAAAGAAAAAATATCCTTAAATTGTAGTCAGAGGTGTATAAATTCTGGATATGTTGCTTCTATATAATGTTACATTATTTTTATTAAAGTTTAATAAAAAGGTGGCTTGCTTGTCTTCTGAGCTATATAGTTGTACTTGCATGACCTAGGAGATTCTACGAAGCAATGAAGAGTGGATTTAAATTAAATAATCCATAATAAACCTTTCCATGTATGTTTCTGTAATTGTATAATTACTCAAAATATTTCATCTGGCAAATAGACTTGCCACAAGGATAGATCTTAGAATATTCCAGCGGACGTTGTATATATTCAGATGATGCTTTTGATAACTGATCGGTAGTCCTTCAGCAGTTGCCTTTATATATCATCTACAAGTAATTGAGCTAGACTGTTGTTCACAAAGCTGAAGACATTGAAAAGAGGAAGGGCTATATCATTCACTGTCTGCAATCTCATTTCAGTTGTCCACAAGAAATAAAAATTACTTTCCTGTAGCCTTGTGTTGCACTTTTGTGTACATTGCCTTGCGTAGATAAGATTGGATGTGTGTTGTTGTTACATGTGAGTGGAAAGCAATTGTTTTTGTTGCAGCTGCATTTCTGACTGACAGGAGGGGCAGCAGCTTCTGGGCACAGGGCTACACCTGAGCTCCATCCTGAGTCAGAGAGAGGAGCCTGAGAGTTGGCAGCTTAGCTCACACTGACAGCTCCTGCATGGGACTGTGTGGACAGACTGCCTGCAGGAGTAGGACTCAAACCTTTTAATTTGTTCTGTTTTCTGTTGAGACCACTGAAACACAGCTAGCAGAGTAAATACTGGGCAATATTACACCTTTTCCCACCAGTACAAAAAATGAATGTTCTCAATCATTATTGAGTGAGCAAGCGAGTAGACTTTATTCTAACCTCTGGTGAAGAACAGTATTGAAGGACTTTTTAATGCAAAAGAATGTTTCCTACACAGCCTAAAATAAAATCCTAGTGTGTTAGTTACAGAAAGAGGCCCCATCTCCATAATGGAAGGAAGTGCCTTAAACTGTTATGTGATCCAGTACATGCATAAGATCCTCTCAAACATTTGCAGCAGCTTTATTTGCCAAGATCTTATCTTGTAGTAGAGCAATACCTTCAGTCAGTTTTCAGTAGTATTTCATTTTATGATCAGACTACACAGGATTATGATGTTTAGTTTGACAGGTTCTCTTTTTCTTAAATAAAATGACTGCTAAGCGCTGTGTTCTCTTTTGCATCAAGTATCGTGTATGCTCTTACTCTGAAACATACAATTACTGATCCTTGATACCTCTGCAAAACAGAAATGTATCTATTGGACTATTCCATGTGCAATTTTTTTCAAGCAAGTTCATCAAGGGCTTACTGTGCTTGAATAAAAGGAAGATTCTTTCAAGGTAGAGGGTAGCTTGAATCTGAATTTAACTTTGGGGAAACATAAGCAGTTAGTCTTTGAAATCTCTTTGGTGCTGGCTCGTGCCTCAGAGTTCAGCATTACTTTTATCTGCTTTGGAGGCAATCCAGGTGGGACTGGATCCTGGCTGTTGTTAACAGAGCTTTATCAAAGGAAGGCTGACTTACACTTGCAGAGGCACTAACCCTCAATATTCTTAGTTCTTAAGCCTATTTGCAGAGGCCTCATTTATTTTATTATCAATGCATCACTTCAAGTTTTAAAGAATATTTAAACAGGAGCATCAGCATCTCAGATCTATCAAATAAAATTGTAGGTCCTTCAAATATTTACCTATGAAAATGAAATATATTTAGAGAGTTAAACCAAGGATAACCATATATATAAATGTGGGGGAGGAATGTATCATCTTAGAAATTATGTTATTTTCCTTGGCTGGTGGGGAAAGGGGAAGGAAGTACCATTGACAAGTTAGTAAACTCTATACTATTAGGGGTACAAACCTTTTGCAGGGTTGAGATAAGAAAAAATAGATTAGAATATTATTGCAGGGAAAACTGAACTGTTGCAAGCCACTCAACCTTTCTAATGCTGTAAGAACTTATTAACTTTCTCAATTAAAATGCCAGAGTGTAATATATTCTAAAATAGACTGGGATTATAGGTCAAAAGTAGGGAATATGATGGCTGAACTGCTTCATTAGAGCTGACCTGCTGAAATATTTGCAATCATTCTAGTCTCATTGAGTGTTCTGTCACTATGAATATACTCAGTCTGCATTACAGCTTCAAGTTAATTCAGACTTGGATTGAACATCATTACCTGATCAGTGTTGGATATAATGTAAGGTGAAGCTCAAAGTTGCAGCTGTTCTGATTTGTCTCTGATAACCATTCCATTTTCACTTAGTCTCCTGACATCAGTAGCCAAACTTCCTAAACTTCATTTGGGTACAAAAAGAGAGGAAAAGCACCAAGCTCTGTTTTGTAAGTAACATGACAGGAAACATCAGCTTTGTCTAACACTTTTTCAACTCGGTTGACCTATCCTGTGGGTTGGTGGGTTTTCTCAGGTGTCAGCCTGAGGCATAGTGACCATCTCACTGGATCCAGACAGTGAAATTAAAATCAGTGGGATTGATTTCTGATATGTTGATTTGAGATATAAAGTGGATGATCTTGTGCTGTTCTAAGTGGGAGACAGATTTTGTTGTGAGCAGCCTCCTTCAGCAGACAGAGGCTGACATTTCTTCCTGGAGGTGCACTCCAGTGGCTCTTCCAGCACCTTGTGGGGTTGAAGTGATTTCATCTTGGGTCACAGCTTGCAGGTGGTCCTCAGCTCTTTGTATTTCTTTCTGAGATGGCTTTTAGAAAGGATCATTTGAAATAATTGGTGAAAAGGGGTCAGCTAATGCTGGGTAAAGAGAAATTGAGAAAATTCTATGCAGTAATGAAAAGTTTTGAGAGTTTTTCATTGCTGACATGTCACAAGTGTTGGTCTACTTGGTCTACACACTTAGAATGTTCCTTGATCTCTGGTTTTTTCTGTCAGTTGGCTGGAACAATCATAATAGTATGCTTCAGACATATAGAGCTGTTGAGTCAAATGATTGTTTAATAAGAATTTGCTGGCAAGTAAAAACTGCTGCAATATTTTATAGAAGAAAAAGCTTCGTTCTGGAGGAAATCCAGGGGTGCTCTGGTGACATGGCCTTCTGTATAGGGATTTCCAGAGTTCCTTGGCTCCTTAGCTATTTCAGGCTTGAGAGCTCCAAAACTCTTCTACTGATGAAGAGGCCAAGTTCCACCATCAGAAAGAGGCTCAGACTGGAGCTAGCACAGAAACCAACAGCTTATTTAAACACCTTCTGAGCAAGCATGATGATACCTGCAGTGCTGAAGCTCCACTGTAGATTAGTGGTTAGAAGATGAATTTTGATGTCTGCAGAACACAAATGACCTCCCTAATGTAATCTGTGTGTCTTATTGTTTTATTGTGCCTGTTCCATAGAAAGAAGCTCAGGAGTGTAAAGGTGGTGAAAGCTCTTGTATAGCCCTTCCATCTGTCTTGGGGATAGGCTGGCAAACAGGGGAAGCGTCAAATCCAGTTGTGTGGATTATGCCTTTATGGAGTTGTAATAGGATTTTTTTGTGGCTGAAATATGACAGAAAACCCCTCCTCTTTTGAAAAGAATTTGTTGCTGATTTTGTTCATGGCATTTTATGTAAAGCTTAAGAAGGACAATCTTTTCATTTTTTAAAACCTGTATTAGCACATTACCCTCTGTATGGATCATGTTGTAAGGGTGGGAAGATCCTACTGTAATTTTAAGTGTAAAGGCTAGAAAAACTACACCTTAATCATTTCTTCCATGGTTTTATTTCAGGTTTTTGGTTTTTTTTTTTTCAAAATTGAGAAAAAGCAAGATGGAGATACAGCAAAGAATTAACTCAGTGATATACCAGTTCTCTTGGGCTGCTTTTCCAAGCAGAACTGCATCTTTTATGTATGAGGCTATAAAGGCCTGGGAAATGGTTTTGCTAATTTTGACATACAACAAATAAGGCTGCACCCTCCCTAAATCAGAAATGGTATGTTTCTTGATCACTGTTTTCCTTTCTGAGGAGTCATGTCATTTGAATAAATGGCACTTGAAAGCTGTTTGTGAGAGAGTTCATGGTCCATGGTCCATGAGGTGATTTCTGCACTAAAAAGTATAGGTCTTCTGACTTAATATACAGCTTGCATTCAAGAAAGCAATGCAATAAGAAGCTCTTTTGATTTTTCTGATTTGCTAAACAAATCTCTTGTGGGAAAAAAATGTATTTTGGTGAGTAGCATGTATTATTTGCTGCTGTTTTTTGCTCTGGACCTGGTGTTATAGGAATATGTTTAACAGAGCCCCTCTCTTATAATGATTGCCGCAACCAACAGTGCATTTTGGGATTTTTTGAAAAGCCAATTCATGACAGTGTCTGGGTGAGTGTCCTGGTGTGTGTCTGTGTCCCTGTGTGTCTCAGCAGGGGAAGCCCAGCACCTGCAGACAGGCAGGGCTTGATAACACAGGAAAAGGGAGGGAGGGGTCCCTGAGCCAGGCCCCCTGCTCCTGCGCCTGCCCTGCACCCCCCAGGGCTGTCCTGGCTACCCACCCGCCTGCTGGGCTGGTTCTTGCCAGTTCCTGTGCTCTCTGAGCTGGGACTCAAGTGACAAATAAAGCAGGAGTTGCTGCCAAGCCCACAAAAAGGAACAAGTGTGCTATGCATGTGACAATTTTTAGCTTTTTCATGTTGCTCTGGGCCATGTAACTCCTGGTATAAATTAGGGAGGAGAAAAAAGCTTTGACTATTTCTCACTAAAACTGCTTATTTTTGTTTCTCATCCTTTCAGCATAATTCTTACTGAAATAGCTTTGTATAGGATATTCTTGCCTCTGTCCCAAGGAAATACTGTCAGATTGTTCCAGGCTGAAAATGTAAGCTAGGCTGAATGAAAAATTATACAATTAAAATACCAGAGGTGCTGTGAGCTCATTGTTTCCAGATCTCCATTGCTGGAGATGTAGGGAAAGAACAGATGAACCAGATTAATGTCACTGGTTTTCCATAACTCCCAGAGATTTTCTTGGCAAGTTTTTTTTTTCCAGCAAGTTCCCCATCCCTCTTCTGTTCTTTCTTAGTTCCTAGCTTTTCTTTCCCAAGAAGCAGAAGCCCCTTTCTAGCTTTCTATGATCCTCTGTGGAACAACACCCCTCACCCTGGCAGTGCAAAACTGCTGTACCATGCTTTATTTCAGAGCTCAATCAGACTTATGTGGGGTAGGAGCTCCTTAGTTAAGGGCCCCTCAAATGGACTTCATCTGAATTCCACATTTCAAACTATGAGAAATTTAGCCCATGTTCAGCTGCAATTTGAGTGTGTGTACATATATGTATAAAACATGAAAAAGTAGTCTGAAGTGTGGTTCTTTCCCTTACTGCAAGTGCATAAGTATTCTAGATGCAACTTGTCCTTGAAATCATCTCTGTGGGTGTAGTTTTGGCAGCTTATTTTCACTTGATCAGTTTTTTGTTGTTTGGGGAAAAAAAAAAGGATATGTTGTATCTGCAGATATGAACAATTAATCATTTTCTGTTGGCATTAAATTTTTGCTGATATCAGAATTTGAATTTGAATGCTCCTTCCTCAGTCTCTGGTTGACTTACCCCAAGTGCTCTTTAC
Source organism: Entomyzon cyanotis (assembly GCA_024500445.1). Lineage (NCBI taxonomy): Eukaryota > Metazoa > Chordata > Aves > Passeriformes > Meliphagidae > Entomyzon > Entomyzon cyanotis. Next base: position 12,900,404 of record JAKEPQ010001027.1, on the reverse strand, counting down.
TGAAGGGCATTGCAGCAGTGCTTCCATGTGTCCTTGCTTCCAGTAAGTTACATGTACCTCTTCAATGCAAAAACGCACCAGGTGTGTCTTTTCTATGTCTCATCTGCACACCTTAACAGTACTTATCTATTAGAATTTTTTTAATCTTACCATTGTGTCCTTGGAGCCTTTTTGCCTTTGAAAATATTGACTACTCTTTCCAGCATCTGACTGGTTCGTTCCATAGATGTGGACAGAAACAAAATGCTTTTCTCACTTCAATAATGTGTTGTTTGCAAGACCTTGCATGAATTCAGCAAACAGAAAATGTGCTTCCCTTAGCTCATCCCACTTTGTGCATTTTGAATATGTTGCCAAGTGATAGATATATATTACTGATTAAATCCTGTTCATTGCTAGAGATTTATTATTTTATCTGCTACCCAGGATTCTGTAAAAAGAAACTCTTCCTTCTTGTGTTATTAAAGTTCCTAAACTCCCTTTGTCTCTGGACAAATAGTTAAGAGGTCAGAACAGATTTGTAACTCTGGTTTTCCTTCTTTTTTTTTTAAGACATACATAATGAAGTTGCAGGTGCATAGATATGAAAAGGAGGAACAAGTGAGTTAAAATACATTCCCACATAGTCTTAACTCTGTGTCCTGGCAATGCCCCAGTACCCCTGCAATACATAGATTTCTCCCTTTATTTCCAGCTCTACTGCATGGAAATTATCTTCCCTCTCAGCAAGTCTTTTAGCCCATCGCAAGAAGGAAGACCTGCCCACTTAATTTTGCAATTTTTGGTGTCCTTTGCATGTCCATCCCTCTCATGTTCCTTGCCACAAAATGTGGTGCTTTACTAGCTGTCATTAATCCTAGAAATCGTGTCTGTCTACCAGCTGAGTACTGACAGTCCCTCTGGCAAAAAACCTTCCTCAGTTGTGACAGATGTAGCCTGTATAACACTGTCCTAAAATAAGCTGCTTGTGTTTCTCTGAAAGGACTTTTAAAAAGTTTTGCTTTTAATGATACATAGAGGGTCTCTCCTTCCCTGTCTTCACCCCACAAGATCGCTGTTTCTCTGATGTTCTTTCACAGCACTGCTTTATGTAATCTCCCTGCTGCTCCACACCTACATCCTCCCAGTGAATGCAGCTGACCTGTTTGTGGATAACACCTTTTGGCTATTACCAGCTTCAGGGCTGGCTGTGAGAGGGCTGCACTGGCTTGCTGTGTATCTTTGCCCCGTCTTTGCACTTTTGGTCTGAGTTCCTCTTCATGTGTATCATCTGCAGGGCTGGTTTCCTAATGGTGGTTGTTTTTCTCCCTCTTTGAAGCAACAATATTCAGCAGTAAGGAAGGCTGGTGAAGTAGTACAGAGCAGTTCTACCTAGTTTGGGAAATTGTTTCTAACTCATGACCTTATTAGCTGAATTGGGTATGGTAGCAGGCAGTAACACTCTCAAGCCAATGCAGAGAGGAAGATTTCACAAATGAGACAGAGATAGTTTTGCTCAATAAGATTACTGAAGGAGTTATTCCTCACCTGCAAGAGATATAAACATTTTCTGGTTTTGCTGTATATGCTAGAGAAATTAACCTAAACTGGAATGCTGAAGTTCAGCTGAGGAGTCAACCTGGCAGCTCTGCACAGCAGCTCCTGGAGTATGGCTGACAGACTGAACTAATAAGTATTGCAGATATAACATAACTGTAGCAACCTTGGAAAGGCTTTCCAAAAGCACAAATTACCAAAGAAGACTGAGAAGGACAAGAATCCTGCTGAAAGCATATAAGCAAAAGAATCTGGCCTTACTGCAAAAAAAACTCCACTACTGTTGATTAACCTAATAACCCCTTTGTCAATAAATATGTATGTCCTATAAAAAAAATCAGTTTTCCACAATGTGTCTAAAAATAAATAGATGCTGCGCAAAAGATTAACCTTCATTGCTGTTTGAGAAAGTTATTGTAAGCATTCAGTCAGAAAGTGTAAATAGTAGATTCCCCTGTGTGGCTAGCACAGGTTCTTCCCGTGGGAACATTTTGCTATATTTCATAAACAAGATAAAGTTTGGATGTTTTGCAAACAGTTTCTCCGGATTGAGTCAGTTCGGGCTTGGCCAATTGTGCCTAGGGGGAGGTCTCGGGCTGACCAATCTGGGGCACTTCTGTAGACTCTATATATATGGAATTCAAAACAATAAAGTTCCTTTTCTCCTCTCTTTCCTTGTCTGAGAACTTGGGTCAGTCCTCAGCTAGCCGCTCAACAGCGACACCCCTGTTTCTGCATTCTTCTTGAGCCACCTGGTTGTCTCTTTAAAAAAAAGTTAATAGTATTATTTTTGAGTATCCTGCTCCCTCAAGCATCCTTAATTATGTTTCCTGGAGCAAAAACTGTTTTCTGTCTCACACTTGCTACCTTATAATGTTTTAAATTATGTTTTCTTTTCTTTGATATGCAAGCTTGATAGCATGTGCTCAATGGTAAAAATAATTAGCTAGGTACATCTGAGTAAACAGAATTTGAGAAAGCTTTTTGTCTATAACTCACTGACTCAAACTTTCAGATTACCTTGTTCCTCTGAATGCCAGGAATTGCCTGCAGTGCTGTGGGTAGTTCTTTTCCTTCTGTTTTCAGACAGCTAATATTTGATCACTTCCTAAACCACTGCACTTCTTGGACTGAATCCAAACTATTTCTTACTTTGATAAGTAAGCCTATCAAAAAGTCTGACTCAGACAGTGGTGCATTAAGCCACCACACATCTTTGAGTTTAATTATTGCCTAGCTTTAGCATTGTCACATAATAACACATTCAGAAAACTAAAATTTAAAAGTTTGTCAGAAGTGGAGCAAGAACAAAATAATAGAAGTTCTAGCACAAGAGACAGAACTACGTAGATTCTATGCTCCATGAAGAAAAAAAATGCCAGAGCTAAAATGTACAGGCAAAATTTATCTTCATGGACCATGAATAACACAGTAAAGAGCCGGAGTGTTGCCATGCTATAGTGATATATGCCCATGGTTTAAGAAGGTACCTGTCCCAAAGTGTGTCAGTCCTACAAGCACTCACTGTCCAGAGTGGTAGGTTGGATTAAAACATGTAAAAATTGTTATGTAGAGACCTGTGATGCCATTGTGACAATAGATCAGGAGAAAAAGTTTTCATCTATTCTAGGTAACTTTAATTCCCTACGGTAAAGAAGCCCTGTGAAAAAAAACCTTTCCAGGTGTCCCTCCTGTGAATTGCTGTAGGTGACAGGATCCCCCAGGACACTGCTGCAACTTGCTGGGCACTGCTGTCATCTGCAGGAAGTGCTGGCTCAGCCTGAGCAGGCACACAGCTTGTCCACGTTATGACAACAAGCTAGAGGTGGATAGTGTAAAAAAGACCTGTGCAGTCTGCCCTAGAAACTGAAGGTTTTCTTTTGCAGTAAGTGCAAGGCATGTGAGTTAAATGGGGAGACTGAAATACCCTTAAAATCCCAGAATATGATGGAATAATGGTTAGTATTTCAGAAATACATGTCTTATTAGTTCTTACAAACTCAGACACTGTGTAATCATTCTATGTGATAGGAAAAGCTGGGGCTTTCATCTGGATTTATTAACATGAACTACTTATAGAAGAGTTAAAAAATCTGTCTCAGTGTTTAAACATTTGAGCACATAACTGACGACAGACACCTAACAATTCATAGATGAGTATAATCAGCCTTGCACGTCATAAAACATAAAACAGAATCCTTCCTTTTAAAGTGGTTGTTATGTCTAGATCAAAGGTAGAGGATTATGCAGTATGCCCAGTTTAAGAAAATGCCATCCTAGAGGTTAATGTAAAACTGGAAGCACTAACACTTAGTGTTATCTGCTATCTTTCTATTATGTAGAAACATTGATGGATGTTTACAGCCAGCCATGCCAAAAATTCACTGAGCTCAGAAGGAGAAAGAATAAAGGAAGCCTTAAACTGTGGGGTTTGTATTTTAGAGTGATGACCTAGATGTAGCATCATGTTAGTCAGTGTTTCTGATCACTGGGTATTGGTGGTTTTGCAGTCTCTTGCATCATTTTAGACAATAACGTGTTACATACACCTGTCAGCCCAGGAATTAATAAGTATATACTGGGTCTTGTGGCCCATGAGTCAGTAGTGAAAGTGGTGACTGGGTTTGAGCAAAGGCCAGCTGCTGTGCATCACCTTCAGATCTTTGCCTGTTCCACATTCTGTGTTGTTTCCAAGACCACAGAATTAAAAGGTGTGTAGATGTGGTATGACTTCATATGCTTTTAATTCACTTTTGTGGAGATATTTTTTTAAAGTCAGAACTAACCAGCTTGAAATTCAAGTTTCTTGGGGAGCTTGAAAGAGAGGTAAATAGAACTGCTGTCCTCTTCCCAGAGCAATTTTGGCTGTTGAGATTTGGAGATGATGGAATGTGGTTTTGCTCTTTAAACAAAGTCACTCTTCAGAGTGCAAGTACATTAGCAGGAATTCCTCCCTCCCAGTCCTTTGATTCTCTGTAGTTATCTGTACTGCTTCAAGATTTATGGTGCCTTCTGTTATGAGAGAAATCTTATATAATATATGCAGCCTTTGTACTTTCTAGACTAGAGCCTAATCCAGCTCTTAGTCCTTTGAAAAATGCCTTCATGTCTGCCTGCTCTTTCAGATCTTGGGTTTTCAAAGTGTAAAGCCGTATATTTTTAATAGTTTTGGCCTGTACTCTTTCCTGATGATGGTTTGGTAACCTTGAAAAAGTTAATTGTGAACCAGATCCAGTCAGAAGACTTGGTGGGCTGAGTGCATAAATACCAATGTACAAACAGGCTTTTAATGATGGTATGGCAGCTATGTAGGCAATCTATTGATACAGTAATAAGTATAAGAATGGCATGAATAATACCTTCTAAATTCGTTATTAGGGCTGGTTAGTGCTATCTTGTGTGATGATTCATTATTATAAAGCCTAATCATTACAAGCTACAGCAGTGTCTCAGGCAACTTGGCATAATTACCCTGTGTTTCTTCAAGAAAACAAAAAGCATTCCTTTGTCTGGCAATTACTGAGTAATTTCTGAGCAGTTATATGTTTATGTGATATGAAATAGAAATAATACCATAATATTTTTCTCTTTTGTCTGACTGCCCTTCCCAGTTATCACTTTCTTGCTTTTGTTGTGGTTTGTTTGTTTTTGTGGGTGTTTTATTACTTGTTTTTGTTGTTTGGTTTCCTTTTTTTTTTTTTTCTGGTTCACATATAAAAAAATGCATCTCCTCTTATTGGTGTTTTATTGGTAGAACACATTGTGCTGATGCTGCTGAGTTTGCTGCCCTGTGTGGTTTAGCAATTAAGACCTAGACTTGAGAGGAAAAAGTCCTCTCCACTGGGATTTGATGAGTGCCAGTTAGCATTGGATTCAGATACCATTGAGACTTGTGCCATGAAATACATCCTCTCTTTTTCTGTGCTCACAGCAATTGAAACTTCCATAAACTTCTGAAAGAAGTCTTCCTCACTGCTTGGGGTATTTAGGTGACTCTTCTCATTGAGTATATGATACAGTTGCTGGTTGTGTCTATGTGTTTTCTGTTAGGTTTTTCAGGGGGGAGCAAGTGGATTGTTATTGCATTGTGAGTAAGCACAGAGTTTTCCTAGTTTTATAGGTAATCTGGAAGTAGGTAAAACTTCCCAGATCTCAGTATCTTCTCAAATATCATTTTTATTCCTCTTCAATATCAGGAACATTGGGGTTTTTTCATAGAACAGTCCCAATCTCTCCTCTGTCTACAACTCAGTTTATAAACCTATGGGGAGTAAAACATTGTCACAGAGTAGCAAAGAAGCTGCCTTTGTCATTTAACTTTTAAACAGACCCTTAATTTCATACCTAGGCAGTGTATTATGTAAAAGGTAAAGTATGAATTTATATGTGAATTGGGTAGAGAAACAACAGCAAGGACAAGATAGCCAGTTAATGTGTAAGAGTGTTTGCCTGCAGAGTGTTGAGCAGTCAAGCTCGTGTTTCCCCAGGGTGGGTTATGAGGAGACTGAACAGAGCATGGGAAGGACTGCACAGCAGTTCCACTTGAGCCACTATGTCTGGTCAGAGACAAATGCTTCTGAAAACATGATTGGAAACATCTTCTCTCCCTTGGAAAAAGAGAATTGCTGAGGCTTCATGGGATTTTGTTCCACTTAACCTCTAATTTGGGAATGCCATATGGCATGTTGCTTTAAAAGCTGATGATTCCTGTTATATGCAGCAGATTTTGGAAAATGATTTTCACGAAGTGAGCAAGAGATGGAGCACTTTGTATTCCTGATACATCCAGCACTATTAAAGAAACATATTGGGGCAGACAATAAACATTGCTCAAACACTGTTTAGTGCCTCTTGCAATACCTTAATACCACCATCTGGTGAACTGAAATCACGTAACAGCTTATTTGTAGGTTCTTTTATGTAATTTAATGGGTTCGTCTGACAAGGTTTTGACCAGGGAGCTGAACCTCCTAAAATAGGACTGTGGTGTGATTGCTGAAATGCTGCTTGGCTTGCTTTGTTTCCTGATCCTAGGTGGGTGCAGTACAAGAGCCCTGGGAATGCTCATCTCATGGGTAGGATTTTGGTGCCCTGTTCAGCCCATTTCAAGCTGCTGAGCCACTGGGAAAAAAAATTGCAGCTCCTGTTGCATTCTAAAAAAACACCTGTTGCTGAATGACTTGTAACAGGTTTGGCTCATTCAGGTTTTTGGGTCTGACTGATTACTCTTAAGTAGTTGTCTTGGGATGCTTATCTGATCTCAACTTCTAGAGCTTCTGAATTTCATGTCATGAATCTTAGCCTTGTATTTTTAAGGGCATGTTAAATACCCAATGTTGATTAATGTTGTCATAATGTAAACTTATTTAATGAATGTTCTTTGTGCTTGCTTCTACTTCCATCATGTTGGGATAAAAATCCCCTTTTGAATTGTTTCTTCATCAGTTATTTATGAATAGGGTTCTTAAACTGTGAAACAGCTCTCCCAGACTGTCCTTCTGGTTCTGTTCCAGCTTAAACATATTTTTGGTTTGAAATAAAATATCATTATCTGACATTTTTAAAAAGAATTTGGACCTGACCTGAGCCTGGCATTAGTTGATGTTGCTCCTGTCTCTTTGAATTGCATCCAATTTGAAATGAAGCAGCTACAGAAGACACTGGCAAATGCAGAAAAATATATCCAAACAATTCAATGTTATGCTCAGTTTTTCCTAATTGTAATACTTTAAAATCCCGTAGTATAAACTCTCAGACTAATGATTAGTTGTTCATAATTAGCAAATAGCCCTGTAGAAAAAAAGAGGGTTTCTTTTTCACTGACAGAATAAAAGGAAGGAAAACAGCTATCTTGATTCTTATCCTGTGGGGAAGATTGTCATTATTATGAACCAATTTAGACAATTTATTATTAACAAAGACAAGTTTAAGAGCAAGGACAAATGTTGATAGCCCCAGCCTGCATGTTCACACTCTATTATAGTGTTATTTCTCTGATAATGATTCCTCCTAGGAACAGGAGTGACCATGTCCTTTTAGCAAGAAATCCTTTGCAGCTAAAAGAAAAAGGCAATGTATCCTCTTGTGCTGTGACCTGAGGTAAAAGATAAGATCAGTCTTAAACAACTACTCTTTAAAAGGTATTTATCCCCTCATATACCATGGGAGAAAAGAAAAAGTACAATAGAGGAAAAGAAGATTACATTTTGACTCTTGACTGAATCATCTCTTTTCAGTGTTTATAAAATAAAATGTGTTCATTTCATATTAAAAGGAAATTAATTTTTCTGTTAGGCATTGTGAGACATATGAACAGTGTGCTGAAATGGCATTTAGGTTTGTCCAGCAAGGCTTATGTGTTAAACCGGCTTGTTGAAATTCAACCAAAATAATGCTGAATAAGTAATGCCATTTATGGAACAGCTGGATATTATGGACTTTTTATTCCATGGAGATAGGTTTTCTAATTTGTTTTTCTAATAATTCTAGGAGCTCTATAGGATGGGAGGACTCTAAATTAGGTTTGAGTAATGGTCCAGTGGTAATATGTAATAGTGTATATCCCTGTCTAGCTATTCCTACCTTCTTGAACATCTTTTTTCTTTAATATTTTTCAAATTAATATTCTTGAAAATTATTCTTATTTTTACCAATTAGTTGAATAGAAGCTGTAATTGTCAAGCCAACCACACTTTGGGTTTTTTATTTTGTATTTTATTTATAAATCATTTCATGTTTTACTCCTTCCTAAATAACCTATTTACTTCCAAGCATGTATGCATTGTCTAATTGCTTCAATAAACTTAAGTGTGTAGTGCCTGGGCCAGTTACCTTTGTTTTCATCTTTTCTTTTGTCTCACTCTTTCCAAGTGGGAATTGCTCAGCTGTCTGTTTTGTAGCACAACAACATACTTTACTAAAAGAAGGTTATGCATCCTTTCAGCCTAGGGACAGCATATTCTCTGGCACTTGGTCTTCAGCAATACTGAGCACCACTTGTGTGCTAAACATAGGCTGAGAGAAGTTACATGACCATAGTGAAATACCTTACACTGCCTTGTAACACCATTTTGCCATCTCCAGCAAATGCTTTTAACTGAGTGTCACTGTTGCAGAGGGAAACATCATGCTGGAGAATCTGGAGAAGTCACCTGTGTTTGCCCAGCATCAGCTGGAGGCTGAGAGGGACTTCATGTGGCTAAAATGTCTCAGAGGAAAGACCTGAGATGTAAAATCACAGATGTGGTTACTAGAGGAAAAAGGAGCAAGTGTATGTGGTTGCAATTAGCTTGGTCACAAGTACAAAAGACTTCTCTCTTACTGTATTGGAGTGAAAGGCAGAGGTGGTCGAGGTGATTCCATGGGGTACTTTGCTGTTGGCAGGTATAAAGGTTTGTGTGGAACTAAAGAGTCATCTCAGAGTGACACAAATATTAAGAATATCACTCCTGCTCAAATATCGTAGCTTGCAACTTAGCAAAAGAACATTGCATGTGTCTGTTACTTAAGGAACAAACAACAAAAATGTAGAGGAAGCTTTTACTTTCACAAAAAAGCTGAGTGTGCTAAAGGCAGTTTGTGTTACCAGATTAGAAGGGCTTTGATCATGTGGTGCTGTCTGATGTGCAAGCTGGTGTTTGTGTTCTTGACATCAACAGCCAAGTATAGTGTAAGATGCCCTCTGCTAAGTAATTTCTACCCAGATGTCTGTAGGACACAAACCTGAAGGAGGAACTTGCCTTAGGATGAGGCAAAAAGGCCTCTAGGGAAAGGACCAGCGTTATCTTTGTCTCCATGGCCCAGCAGGATAATCCAGAGCAGGAGGAGCTGTGCTCACCATCAGCTCCTGTGGCATGGGAAGGGTGCTGGCAGCTCCTCAGCAGGGCTGGGCTGCTGAATGTGTGTGTGCCGGTGACTGCACAGGGGAAAGAGGGAGCTTTGGCTGAGGGATGGTGAATTAGCTGCTCCAATTCACCAAACTGGTGTGCTAAGCAGTGTAGCTTGCTCTATACTTTGCAATTTTTCTTCCTTCCAAAAATGCAGCATCTGCTGCCCCTTCCCTCCCCTTGCAGAGGCTTTCTGCTGATCTGTGGAACAAATGCTTCTTCCCCAGATGTTTTTACTTTCCCTTGTTTGTATTTACTTGAGACAGACATTGCACTGTCGTTCTGCTCATGTCCCTGCTGTGGCTGACCCAAACCTGCTATTGATATCTTCTCTTGGACAGTGGGAACAAGGATAGTGGGGTGAGAACCTGATCTTGCAGTAAGTTCTGCTTCCAGTGGGACCAAAGTTTAAGACAAGGTTATTTTTTTCACTGTCCTTATGTATTTTATTTCACATGATTGTTAATATTGCCCTCTAATATTTATCAGGTTTGATCAAGTAATTAGGCAGTGACAGAGGGGTTTATTCAGTGTGTGCTTTTGTGGTGAATTGATACCCTTAAGTATAAAGCACAGTTTTATAAACAGAATTAGGCTATTCAATGAACCAATATGTAGAAAATCACAGCTACTGAAACAAAGATTCTCCCCTCCTTAAAAAAAAAAAGTAGTTACATGGCACCTAGTATCTTCTAGTATGAAACAGAGATTAAAAAATATTTTTAAGCAACTTTGTGTTTGTTTGAATACTCAGAACCTGAAGGAGTACTGGCCACTACATTAACCAGGTGTTCAAATGTGAAAGAATTCTATACCACAATATCAGGTAGATATATTCACTCCAATACATGAAGTTGTGCATTCAATCCATTTGACTGTTACTTTTAAAGTGTTAATGATAAATTTCAGTTTCCTTCTATATAATGAAATAATGAAGTATCCTATTTTTAAAAGGTAAAATGATTACTATAAGCAGCAGTGCTAATACATTTGGTTTTTTTAAGTCTTGAGAAAGCTTGTTGAAAACAAGTCAATAGAACAATTGTGTATTTAGTTGGTAATCTATTTTATGTTTTATTAAATGCTGAGTGTTGTTTTCCTAATTCACTTACATGGTAATGGGCAATCAAGTAATGATCAGTGGCTTGTAATTTAAAAATAGCTTAATTGTATGGAACCTTGAAAGCTAAATAGGACCTGTCATCTGAATGGACGATTATAAACATACATTATTTTTTCCCCAAGAAACAGTTATTGTTTTGTTGGTAACTGATGTTTAACTTAAAGTACCAAATTATTTCTTTCAAGTCTGTTCTCAGCACTTCTGAAAACTGACCTTTGGACTGAAAACTCTTGGGCTTGAAGAATTTTTTTTTTCCTCCTTGAGGTATTCCCATGGGTGAGAAACTTAGTACTGGAATATATCCCAGTTGACTGTTAAGGTGTGTTGTGAAGGAAAGACACCCATGATGGTTTTTATTGTTTAGGAAAATAAATGGTTATTTGAGTATGGGTCTGTCAGGCATGGCCAAGCTCTAGACATTGTTCACAGCAGAGTATGAAATGCCATCTAGAAAGGCCTGGAGAGCTATGACTGTGATCTCAAAAGCTGCGAGGGAGAGAGGGGAGGATGAAAAGCCAGTGAGTAGTTAATGTGTACAGAAAAGCAACTGGGAATGAAAGACAGTAGTGTTGCATGGGCGTTAGGGTCTTTAAGGGATAATTGAGTTTCCAAGACTGGAAAACACAGAGGTGCAGTGTTTTTCCTGAAGATGTTAGCCTCCAAGGTGGTGCTGGTTACAGGTTAGGTGACCCAAGTGTGTGTGCCTGTGCCAACCTGCTGATATGCCCTGAGCTCACTTGCTTTCCTGTTCTTGAGTGCCCATGTTGGTGTAACTGAATATCTAGTGATAAAAAGAACAGCATGCTCTGAAATAGCACTGACAACTGGGTAGCTTGCAAAGACACTTGAGACAGAAAATTTTACACTCAAAACTGATTTCTTATCATGGACGAATTTTCTTTCAAACTCTTAGCAGTAAGGCTTTAAATCAGCCTGCAGCCTATTAGCTGAGAAAATGTCAAATTGGGAGTTTACTTCTGAAAACTGACAGTGTCAACGGAGGTGTTATTTCATAATTTACTAATTCCTCAGATAGATATTTACATGAGCCAGTAAAGGAAACAATGCACTGTGTCTAAGTCAAAACACGAATTTCATTTCTGGTCAGGCTTGTAGTTTTGTTCTCCCCAAGGTAATAGCTCATTTACTTAGTGAAACAATTGCATTAGAGACTTCACCCTACAAACAAAATCTTTAGCTTGCTTTGAGGAAAAGGATATTATTTAACAGCAGCATTGAAATCCTTCATCACACACAAAGCCCTCAGGGACAGCTGAGCACACTAGAGGTGTGGACTGACAGTCTGCAGAAGCTGGCAAATGCATATGATGAAAAGCTAGCCACTGGATGGTTGAATTCAGAGCTGAATTTTTCTCTACATTTAAACAAGAAAAAAGAGGAAATTATGTAGCAAAATTCTAGTTTTCTTCCAACTGTGCTTAAATCCTCAGTGAAGGGCTTCAGGTAACATTTGGGGAGTATGAATTTGTAAGTAGAATGGCAATAGGTGCTTCTAGATATTGTATTACTTTTGCAACTATTAACTTGTCAGATGCTCTTGGTTTCTCTGTGGTTCAGTGGGAGGAAACAGATTTAATTAACTTTAAAGATCCTCTTCTAGCAAAAAACTCCAGTGTTTTTATTGTGATAATTCAAAAGTTCATAGAAGAAACCAGAAAATTACTGATTACAACAGTAATTGTCTGTTGATTTTTTTCCAATTTCCCTAAGTATTTGTGTCTCCATCCTTTAAATATGAGGATTAGAACACTGAGACATTAAAATGTATTTCAGAAAAAAGTAAAACCCCACAAATGCAGAAGGAATTATTACAGTACAAAAGATTAAAATCTTAAGTAGGCCACTGAAGGGGGCAAGGGAAAAAATCAAAATATTCCAGTGGCATTAGCAAATTCTCAGTGATCTGTCTTCCTTCTGTAGTTCAGGACCTTACTATAGAAGATGACAAAACATGTTTAACATGAATTCAATTGCATGCTGTAAAACTCAGAGTCCTTATTAATCTGTGACCAAGTAACTCTGTTCCTTCTAGCTAAAGTATTAAATAATCGTCTTTCACTTCACAATTAAGCAATCGCTTGAGAAGCAGCAGGTGCAATGGAATAGAGAAAAATGGAAAAGGGAGTTATATAAGCTAGCAGCCACTGATTTGTTTATACAATATCTAGAAACATACAAAAATTAGGTGGCAATGAACATTAATCAGTTTTGACATTGAACTGGGGGGAACCCCGACAACGTAGGTTGGATATAAATGTGTGTCTAAGACATACTGAAAATTAGGAAGATGTGCTCTAAAACTTGGCAATGAGCCAGGTTTTTTTAGGTTGGCTGTGAGCAATGGGATTTTAAAACCAATGGGATGAATCTACTGAGAGAGAATTGCTCAGAGAATTGCCTTTCTGTCAGCTAGTGCTGGGCCCAAACGCATTATTCAGTAAAATGCACTTGCTTTGTGCACAGCAAGGAGGGCTGACCTCCCCTCTTGGAAGCTTTTCTTGATGATGATCCTCTGATCCAGCAACATCGTGCCCTTCTGGGCATATTTTTGGCACAAGTGTCTTAGCTTCAAAATAGTGACAGGTAGATAGCACACCTTTATCCTACGGAATGAGCCAGGGTGAACCTGCAAAGCATTTATTAAAGGAATCGGTCATCAGCTTCCTTCTTATGTGTGTCTCTGGAGTGACTCGACTCTGGTTGTCCCACCAGGAGCACCATGAGGAGAGTGTAGGGCAGCTCAGGGGGGCATTTGCAGTTTTGTGTGGTGCTGGAGCTGCCTGGGCATGGGCAGCTACTGAGATGTGAGGAGAGAAAATAGTTCTGAATGTGACAAGTTACAAATGGTGCTTTTACAGGACAGCTTCTGCTAAACTGTCACTAAACTCAGGGCATAATTTATACTGGAATTCTGGTTTTCACTGGAGGCTTGATCTTTTATTAGTGCTCTAACTAAAAGTGGTGCTTGAGCCCTGAAAATATTGAGGTGATTCCATAATTGAGTTATTGATCTGGGGAGAGAAAAGATTATGGAAATTGTTTAAATACCACCATGTCTTAGTGCTTGTTATATGCTCACTATTCTGAAGATTCAATTTCTTGCTTTGTTGCTCTTTTGTAACTAAAATTAAAATATTTTTATATTGTAATGCAAGTACATAAGGCTGTTCAGACCCAAATGAATGGGAGACAAATTCCATTATTGCTTTTACACATCCACCATGGCTGGATGTTAGGTGAAGATTAAAGAGTCTATGTGCAAAGGAAGAATCCTTTTAGCAAAATACTATAGAAGGCTTTAGTTTGTTTGTGGCACCTGCAAACTGGCCTGCCTATCTTGCTTTTAAAGATTTTGGACTGTTTATTTTAATAGTGTTTCACTGTGCTTCTTTCAGTCTTGCAAGCTGTGTGAGTTTAGGGAAAATAAATGAAAAATTGTATTTGAACTGTCATTGTGGTTTAGGTTCTTGTTTTGTTTTTACCTCCACCTTCAAAGGTAGGAAATAGCAGAAGCTTCGCAATGTAATATGCATAGCTGACCTTTGGAGTTCCGGATTGCATCAGGAAGGAGGAAAGTACTTCAACATACAAAAGCATAAGGTTAAAACAAGGTTTAATAATTCCACCCCTTTGAGGCACTGGAAACAATAAATACTGCGGATATAATTGTGCAGTGCTGTGAGCAAAGATGGAAGAAAAAAATGCAAATATATCCTGAACTATTAAGATGTTAAAGTAATGTTTTCAGCATCACTGGAACTTCTTCAATTGTACTGAACTGTGAAGCTGAGTACCACATAAATGCCAAGTGTGACAGAATAAAACAAGAGAGAAATTAATGCCAAATGGTATCATCCAAAGCTATTAAACAAGAATCAGACACAGCTACGGCATTCACTGTGCATAATTCACTTGCGTGCACTAATTCTAATAACCAATTTAGCAGCATTTCCTCCATCCTGGATAGCACAAAGGGTAATACATGAAATAATTGCCCCTGGCTTTGGAAGTTGTATGCAAGAAGCAGGAATTTCTGTCTTTTTTTATTTTGGTTTTTTTACAGTAAGAATCAAATTCTAATTTTTTTTTAAACTTATACCTGTGGCATAATTCCTACTGATGATAGTTTCACTACTATGTTGAAATAATGATGACTCCTGGTCCAGCAAGTGTGAGGCCTGTTGTGCAGCCAATACAGAAATATGGAATAAGAGACAGGTGTTGTCCCCAGAGAAATGGCCATCTAAACACAGTATAAAACAGGTGGTTTGCTGTACTGATTTTATTTTAGTGATATCTCTGTAGTGAGGAGTTGTGGGGCTCTGAAATCTCAGAGGGTGGAGGGAGAGAGTGAAATCCCCCAAACTTTCACTGCAAAACTTTGAAATAAATGAATCAGCAGCAGACCATGAATTAACATTATCTGGTTGGGTCAGTTCTGAGCTGTGCCTGCATTCCTCTCTCCCTCACAGCCACATGGAAACCAGATGGGAAAACTGGTTGTGGGGTCCAGAGGCCTTTTTGGCCAAGCACCAAGTTTTGTGGGGCGCATTCAGCGAGTCAGTTGTAAATTTAATTTTAATTATGTTTGTACCACTTGCTGAGATGGGTGTGAGAGCTGCTTTTGTCCCAAGAAACTCCCTGTGCTGCCACATTGTCTCATGGCATTTGTGGTGACAGCTGCTCAAGGTGAAAAGGGGAGTGCTGCTCTCCCAGCAGCAGGGTCATGCAGGAGCATAGCTGCAGTTCCCATTACCTGCACTTTGGCTCCACAGCTGGAGGGGAATTGTCTTTTATGGCCCAGTTTTCCCCAGATCTTCCTTTTGAGCTGCCCCTTCCCTTTCAGGAGCTGTTGACAGTCAGAAGCATTCCTGCAATGCCTTGGAGCACCACATGCAGCATTGGAGGATTAGAAAAGCCCTGTCACTGGTGGATGGAGTTGACTAGGATTCCATGGGATTTCTGCTTGTCTTGCAGCTGCAGCACAGAGATTCAAGGCTCATGTGTCTCCTCTGTGTGTAGTAAAACAACATTTCTTGTGACTTAACACTGCTAAGCACAGGAGCAAATTATAAACATAATAAATGAAATTTGAAGCTTTCTCTGTTTGATCTTAGCCAGAATTGGACAGATGTCTTTTTTTTCACATGCTGTGTTGGAGAGCAGGCTGCTAGGCCACCCCAACAGTACCTTTGCACCTCAAACCTGGAACAGTTTAGATGCCTGATCACCAAAACTGCAGAAAGATACATACTTTTATCCAGTGCATTTTAAAATAAGAGTCAAGCCTGCTGCTTAAAACATCTTCCAGCACCTGTTTTCCATTCATTTATGTGCCCTATGAAATGCTTTATTTCAAAATTGTTTGCTGCTTTGTGTTGGTATTTAATGCAAGAATTTAGATATCTATCTTAGGCACAAAGTTATTTTCCTGTCACTTTATAACTCTAAGTTCCAGTAGTCTGTTGTATCGAAAGTATTGTCACTTTGTAAAACAGAAAACACTGCTCATTTTGCGCAACTGACAAACCATACTTTCAGTAAGTGTTTACCCTTACTTGTGCTGTAGTTTCAATCTTATCTAAAAGCAAGCTTGCTTTGAGGATATGTAGTTAGTAGCTTCAAAAAGCTGTTAAATGGTATTAAGATGTCAGTTGCGAAGCTGGTATTTTAAAATAACATTTTATTCTACTTGTAAATCATGCTTTTTTGTGCATCTTGTGGTCCACAGCCCTTGAGTTTTTTCAGGCACAACCAGATGCTGCTGTTAAATGCACTCAAGTAATAATGATTTCCTTGCTTCATGATGGTCACAGGTGCATTAATCCTGAAAGGAAAGCTTGTCATGTTAGTAACACACAGGCTAGCAGGCCATGAAACTGCCCCTGAGTATGCCAGTAAGGTTGTGTAAGAAACAGGACAGTTGAACTTAGTTTAACAGTTACTGCTGTCTATTTTTAATAAATAAAAGTGAAAATCAGACTTTAAAACCAGCTAAAGAGAATGCAGAAGACTCTTCCATTAACAGAGGAATTCTCAATCTCCCTTTGTCAATTTTATCATGTTGCTAGCCACCTTTACTGGAGGTTATTGTCTTAGTGGAGTTGGCAGAGAATAGTACAGCCCATTCAGTAGGGTATGCATTACCAAACCCAGCTGCTTTACTGAAAGCTGTGTTCTCCAGCAATTAAAGCAGATGGCAGGACTGAGGCTCATGCAGTAATTTTGAAACCACTGCAGGTAGTTGCTGGGACTTAGCTGCTTTGACAGGACACCCAAATAATTTCTCTTCACCAGGAAGGCTCTTGGAAACAGAGGGACTGACTTAATGGGTTAGGTATCACCTAGGGTGTTTCGCTGGAAATTATTTCATTAATGTTTCTCAGATTTAATTTGAAAATTGAGACTGGGGGTAGGGGGACCAGGGAAGAAACCTGGTTATTCATATAAACTCTAATAGGGAACTCCTGAACAGAATTTTCCGGTTTAATATGATGTCTTTTTGACAGTTTCTGTGCTCTCCTTTAGTGGCTTTGAGTTTGAGACATTTAAATTAAAAAGTTCTGACACATCCTGCTTTCAGTATTCTATTTTCTGAGATTAGGTTTTCCCCTCTCACTGTGGGAGCTAGTGACCAAGTATTCCTGTCAGTTGCTGTGGTGTAACATGGGAGCAAGGAGACTGCCGACCTGGAGTGTTCATGGGTTTTTTTGGCCATTCTTGCCCAGTAATACCCTTCTGCTGCTGTTTTAAGAAGTGAAACATTGATTCTTTAGAGAAAACATGTAGAGGGGAAAGTGTGTGTGAGGCTGGGCAGGGCTGAGGGAAGGTCTTTTTTATCCAAAACTGAGCAGGACGTTGGTGGCACTCTGAATCTGTAATGATTTATTTGTCAAGCTCTGCACTTGTGAGCAGTGCAAGCTATACAAGTGCTGGTAGCAGAAAAAAAGCATTTTGTGTGGCTTTAAAGAGATTATTTTTGTCACCAAATACTGCCTCCTACAAAATGTATTAGTTCTTTTCACTGCATCAATATAATTAGTTCAGTCTGTTAACCAGCTTATTTCATCTAATACTTCCTTCTGCACTTGCTGACAATACAGTTACCAAAAAATTACAAACCAACTGAAAACAATGCAAATAGATTTGTTTGCATTTTCTTCTACAATGGCAGTTTGCCAGAGATGACATGCTTTGCTAAATGTCACTAACTGTTATGTATTTAGGACTTAATTATGCCTTTAAGGCACTGGCCCTTTCAGGGAAGAGTGGATGAAATTGCTTCCTTGAGAGCTTTCAGCCACGCTCTGCCTGAGAAAACATGACTGCTGGTAGCGTGGTGGGAAATGAAAAGGCGAGTTGATCATCTATTTGAGATGATGGAGCATATGTTCTTGCCCACACCTCTTAGCTCTGCTGATGGATGAGTTATCTCACTGCTTTGGGCATTAAATAAACCTCTATTGAAGCTATGTCTGCACCTGTAGCCTCAAATGCTCCTTTTATCTAGAGCTTTTAATGGGAAAGTAACTTTCAGGCTATGAAGCCTAGGACCCTAAATACTCCCAGATTTTCCTACAGTAAAACATCATGTGAATGGATAATTGGAAAATTAGAAGATTGCAGGCTTTTTTGTCCAACTATTGCTGTGAGCCAGAAGGGCTGAAGGGGTGAGAGTCTAGACTGGGACCTTGTAGATCTGTAAAGAGGCTGTTGACCCAGGACACATAATTGCTGCCAGCTTCTAATTCTTTACTTCTTGAAAATATCGTATTTCATAGCATATTTATAAACTTCAGAATATATTCAGAGGCAACTCATGGGAACACTGCTAAATCAGGATTATACTGCACTGTGGAAGTATGTAGGATGTAGCTGTTGAATAATTTAATGCTTCTTTGCTCTATCAACTTTTTAGTCTACCCATTTTCCTTAGCATTTAGTCAACTCTCAAAGGTTCCCTTTCAAAACGCAACCTATTACAAACTGCCGCAGATGTGAGTCTAAGTGCTATCAGTACTGCTGGATTTCCCAAGAGTTGTGTCTCATGTCAGATAATTTCATTTAGAGTTTTAAATCTTTAGGCAGTAACTCATTGACAAAAATAGTGCCTTAGTTTCAAAATCTGCATGACCCAGGTTACAAGAGCAACTGCTTAAGCTGAGCAACAGTGTCCAAACTTCTTCCGCTTCTTCCTCATGGTTCGCAAAATTGCTCTGTGGAGTAACAGTTTTTTAGGTTCAGGAGCCTCACAGCTGCCTCTTCTCTGCCCTAGCATCTCCTACTTCTAATGTGAGATTCCTCCAACTCACCTCTGCTGGATGCTCACTCCAGCTCTTCTCTAGGGCTGAAGTGTTTGAAGAGATGGAAACAGCATCTGTCTTTGATGGCACTTTCTCCCTGGCCACCAGTCACTGATTTAACCTCTTCACTGATTTCTGGAAAACTTTTTGGAGTTTTTTGAGTGCTGAACCCTGCTATTCATACATGTATAATAGAGGCGATTGCAGCAAATCCTTTAATAATATTTGCTATATGTGTGCTCAAACACATCTGGGCTAAAATATTACAAGCTCAGAAGAAAGTAACATATGCTCTAGTCTCAAGCAGTGTCTTGTAAACAAAAAATAGCAGAGCCTGAGTTCTAATAAGTAAAACAGAGCTGCTGTTCACATGGATTACTTGATTTTACCCTTGACTTCAACAGGGAAAACATCCTAGGACCATTATATATCCCTTGCTGTAATATAAATAAAACACAAATGCACTCTAACTTACTGTCATCAGTGATATTTATATAAAGCACTGGGTTTACAATGGTACATAATTTATTATTGAAATTATATTTAATTGCACTGAAATATTACTCACTGTATGCCTCTTCCCATTCTATTATAAATGCATCTTAGCATGCTCCCTGCTTGCAGCTGAAATAATAAATGATTTCATAACTTGAGTTATTTGTGGGATACTGGAAATGGGTTTTCTGTCAGTATAGAGACATTTTATGAACTTGTTATGGTGTGGTATTCATTGCTTCCTCTCTTCTGGCAGAATAAGTCTCTGGACAGTAGTATCTAGTACTTAAATGTTTAGAAGAGCTAATGTTAAGAAAAATATTGAGGCTAGACATCAAGTTTTGCCCAAGATTTTAGTTTAGTGTCACGTATTTGATAATACTTCACTAAATACCTTCAGATATGTACATTAGAATTGGAACCTCGTTCTTGTGTTGTAATTTCATTGCTATTCAGGCTTTTAAAGCAGATTTTGCTTTCTCAGTCTCTAAATTTATCAGCATGAAAGTTGCAATAGTATTAATAATAGGAAAATAATACATCTGGTATAATGGTTGTCATGAAAAATATTCAAATACTGCCACTTTCACAGGAAGAATTTTCCTAGTACTTGGAGGAAACACAAGATAACACTAATGTGATCAGATTTTAAATTTTCTAAGTAGTAGATTTACTATATAGTAGTTTCACAGACTATATGATGCTACATGCCATCTTAATAACAAGTTATTAGTCTTCTTCTTAAAATGCTTTAAAGACTACAATGTGAAATGCACAAAACTTAAATCTCAGAGTTCTACAGGGTTAAGAAACACTAACTTGATGTGTTAGTATATGGTGTGATCATTCCTTTCTTTCCATTTTTCTAATTAATTCGTTTCTTTTCCTCTTCTTACTTCTGCCTTATTCAACACTTTCTGTGAAAGGTATTTTTTCTCCATCTTTCAGTGTGTGGTCACATGTATTATTAACTACTTGCTATTCTAGCCCTGCCATAAAAAACCCCAGGCATGTTAATGTATGCCTAGGCTTGTGTATGGCACTGTCATCAATTGTGGTATTGTGACAAGTATTAATGAATTCATCCTCAAATTGGAACTATTATTGGAAACAGTGTGTGTATATGAGAGAGAAAAATTTCTGTCATTAGATATAGATACATTTTAGACATGAAGCTATGAGATGCAACGTTAATACTATAAACTTGTCTGACACTGAGAACTCAGTGAATTTTATTTTTGAAATACTTGTTATGGTAGGATACTTTTTTAAATCATAAGGTGAGTGTATGACTACTTGTCACTTCTGCAAATCACTCTGTGGGTATTGGTTATTTGGTGTCTGTAGGTGTAGCGGATGCACAGAAAACACGAAGGGCTGTTAAAGATTAAAGGATTGTCAAAGGAAGTTAGAGGTGGTTCAGTGCTCAGGGATCTGTTTGTGGTGGATTAATGCAGGGCCTGGATAACAAGCTGGGAGCAAATAAACCCTGTTACAGAGGCAGTGCTGTCAGGGTGGTGCTGACATGCAGCTTGGGCATATGCACAAGCCCAGTTTTGCTGCTATAGCCTGCCTCTGCCTGTGGTGCAGTGCAGGAAAGAGGCAATTGTGGGATTAAGGAGATGGTAACAGTTGTCCAAGCAGTATTATCCTGTTGTTATCTTGTATTAGCCAGCTGTTGGTTCTTGAAGAATGTGCTGGACTTGTATGCTCTTGGATAGAGCTTCTGAAGTTAGAGAATTTTAAGAAATTTTACATGTGAAGAATCAGTCTAGGAAGAAGTCAGTACCAAGGTTGCAGTACAGACCTGTGCAGTTGGAGCTAATGCAGTAACCCTACAAGAACAGGGTACTGAAGAAAGATGAAATGTGCTTTTGGCTTCGTGAGAAAGGAGCAGTGAGAGGGTGAGGCTCCTAGTTTAGTTTACAGTTGTGTAGCAGTGCAGTCTTCAATAGGATTTCTGCTGCTGCCACTGTATATTCCTCAATTACTTGTATCTGTTCCTCCAGCTCGCAGTACCTACTGTGCCCTTTTCCCCCATGCCCTTTGCACATCTGTATTTTCCCATGTTATCCTCTACAGACCGGTTTCTTTGCCAAACTGTCCTGACATCTTTCCTCTCTCATTATTTCTTCCAGGCTCTCTTTCTTCTGTGGTGACTAAGGTCCTGCCTGTCTTGCTCTGTCTCTGCGCCTCTCAGGTGTCAAGAAAAGAGGAGAAATATGCTGTCTGTTCTCTATTACTTCTTACTGATTAATCAGTCAAGCTCTTTGGGCACAAACTCCAGAAAGGAGAATAATTGGGCTCAGCAGACAGCAACAAAATGTGAGGACAACAAAATGTTACATTTGGGACGCTCAGGCAGGTAAAAGATATTACATACTTGAATAGTTTCATTCCATAGTGGTAGACCCTGCCCTTTGATCTAAAAAAAAATATTTATTTCTAGCTTGAAATATGTCTGTAGTTAACAATCCTCTTTCTCTTATTCTTTTGGCCATTTAAAGAAGGTTTAGGACCATATTGCACAAACTCAGTCAGGATTTCATACTCAGACTATTTTTTTTAAACAATTGCTATGATGAGGTGACTGATTTGTGCTGTGGATGCCCTAGATGAAATATAGGGCTAAATGTAATGCATTTCAATGCTAATTAAAACCTTGCACTACAGCCAGTAACAAATTCAGGGTGTCCTCACTGGATGAGTCAGTTCCCTCCTTTTTCCTACCCCTTTTCTCTCACATCAGAAGACCCATTTCTGATCCCATAATTTGTGCCATTAATTATTAGTAGTGGCAATGCACAGAACTAAATGAAAAATCAGTTTTGCTTTACTGAAGTCACGTACATTTAAATTTCTGGCAGTTGGTGATTGTCCATTTATGGTTTCTTACTTTCCTTTTTGAGGATTTTTTCCTTCTAATTCTTAACAGAAGTGGTAGAGATGGGAACTTCAGTTCCTATTTGTGATGATTGTAAATTTTTTACCATGGCATTAATCTTACTAACAACATATAGCTTACAGAAATGTTCACGAACATAATATGCAACATCCTAGAATAGTGTTTTCAATGAAGTTGTCAAATGTACCATAAATTTTAGCTTACCAAACTGACAAAAACTAGCTATTCAGAGTTACCATCAGATGCAGGATTACAGAGTAAACTGTCTCAATTTGTGCTAGCTGTAAATCTTAGTTTTCAATTGGAACACAGAGATAAGCTTGGCATGTTTTGTCAGCTAGTGGAAAATAGAAGCTATTATCTTTTCTTACAAGCAATGGTGACAAGACCTGGTAGCAAAGAGCAGCTTCAGCAACATGATTAATAACATATAACTCCTTCAACAAGTAAATTCATGCTTGAACTGTATCTTTATTTAATAATTGGAGCTAATGGAGACTCTACCACAATTAACATAGCTACTTGACTGTTTGTATCATAAAAGAGAGAAAACCTTAAATCTTGTAAGCCTGTAAATTAGAACCATGATTGATTCATTGGTGAGAAAGTGTGAGGTGTGCTACCTTTCCTGATTCAGCTTTGCAGAATTAAACTTTCTTGTACCACACCAAGACTTTAGGGGGAAAAAGAATGGTAGGCTCTCACTTTCTGAACTCACTGTGCTTGGTTAGCAGAGATTATCAGCAGCTCTGCTGCCTTGAAGGCTGAGAGGTAGAGTCTGATATTTTAAGTGGAGACTGACACATTTTTTCTGGCACAAAAAATTTGCCATTTTTACAGGAAGGGGACAGGATTTTTAATTCTAAATACTTGGTCATTACTAAAAAGATTTGAATTAACCTAAGTGAGTATTTTTAATACTAAAAACAAGTATTGTGTTAACAAAAGGAGAACACCTCTATCTGCAAATAAGGCAAAAGATCTGAAGTTTTATTCTAGTGTAATGGTTTCCAAAGTAGGAACAAGCTTGTAGAAGGTGTTGGAGGGGAAGGGTCAGGGCCAAGAGGAGATTTTGCTATTAGGGAACTTTATGGGAGAAAGAGTAGAAGTAAGGGGAAGGGGGTGCCTGATTTTTCTAATTTTTCTTAAGAAACCTGTTATGCTAAGTGTTTTTCCTTTGCCTTCTTGAAACAGAGCTTTATGCTGTTATGTATTAAGCTGGCTTTAATTTTTGAATGTCTTCTATCATATAATAGGTATAAAGATTTGCCTTCTGAAGGAAGTGATTTGATTTTACTGAAACAATATTTTGACCTGAAAAATGCTGTTCCGGAAACTTGTGGGATAGGAAATGGTAACCCCATGTGGTAATGATGCTTGGAGCTGTGCTTGACTGAGACAAAAATAGGTTTGGCTGCTGGTGTATTCCTCCAGCAAGACTGCACTTTAATCAGGATGAAGAGGGTTGTGCAGCCAGGAAGCAGGATGATGCAGTAGGAATTTTACCTAATGAATTCAGGTCTGTTATCCTGAGCAGAGGGATGGCTGTTCTGCTTACCGAAGGCATTCGTGAAGGATTGAAGCAGGAGGAGAGAGATTGTTCCCTTGGCAAACACAGTTCAGAACCCAGGCTGTCCCAGATACTTGTTAGATGAAGAATAAAATCAATCGCCATGTTCCTGTCAATTCAACACACTCTGGCTTTTCTTCTCCCTTCTTCCATGTAGCTTCCTCTGTCTGTCCTGTACTATGGATAACAATAACCCTTTGCTCTCTGTCTCTTTTGTATAGTTTTTGTGGCCCCATGTGTCCTTGCCCCACCAGTGATCTCCTGTACAATGTTTCTAAGACCTGGACACTCCTTCATGTCCACACTGTTTCACATCTGCATTGCTTAAACATTTTCCTGTTGGTCCCCAATGCTTGCAGAGTTGTCCTTGATTTCTACCACTTGTCTGTTCTGCTGCTAAAACCACTTTCTGAGCTTCCTGTGCTGCCAGTGCTCCCAGTTTCCTTCCTCTGGCTCCTTTTCAGTATTGTGACAACCACACTAATTGTCTCCCTACCTTTCATTCCATGCTTATTAATGACATTTTGCCTCCTGCTCTCATTGTCCTGTGGTTTGAGAGGCAACAGTACTGCAAGAACTAAAGAACAACATGCGGAGACCTTGTGGACAGAGCAGAACCAACAGTGAAACCCACGACTGTGAGGAATGAGAGGGAATGAAAGACCCTCACCACGAGGTCGTTGGGCAGGGAGTGGTTTGGAAATCATGGGATTAAGGGCCAAGAAAGAATGGAGCAGGATATCCTTCAATGGCTGCCTGAATGGTATCTCAGCCAACGCAGTCCCCCTGAGAAGGGGGAGTCACACTCCTGTTTCAAAGGCTCTCCCACCCCAAAGAAGGGGTGGGGAAGAAATAACACTCTTTTTTCCCCTCCCAGGAATTTGGCCTTAGATTAGTGTAAAACTGCCATAAAAACATCTCTTTGAAAAGGTGCATTTAGTATTCTGAGGAACATAGAGGAAGAAGAGTGCCTGGAGGAAACAGTTTGTGTAGGAGAGGTCTCTGGTGTTTTACTGGGTCTTAATACCTCTAGAAATAGAACATGGGGGAAAAGTATATACCAGTCTAACTGAGAAAGGAGTAAAATACCACATCCTTCCTTCTCCTCAAAACAATTAGGAGGAAAAGGCAATGGTTGTATTGACTGAGTAACTAAATAAACCAGATGAGTCAAAATGTCCAAACAGTTGTCAACTTCAATTTTGCACACAGCTTCAATCTAAGCGGGAAATTATTTTACTGCTAGTTTGACTGCCTTTCTTCTCCACCTCCTCTTCCATCATTTCATCCATCTGTTGTGCCCTTTCATTCCTGAAGATATTTTCCTTGTAAGAGTGGTGATTCCTTGGTGTATGATTACAAAATGCTGAAGATGACAGGACCTTGATCTCTGCCTGAGGCCTCTACCTGTCTGTAGTGACATTTCCAGTGAGTCAGTCTATCCACACGAGGATATCGCTGCAACTAGAGCCCCATTTGTGAAGGACTCAAAAATAAACCATGTTCACCAAGGACCTGCTTTAAGCTGAGACAAGGCCACTTCCAAATGAATGCCTTCATTCAGGCATATGGATACTGAGTGTTGGTTAAATTAATAGATGTACCTGCCTTGAAGTAATAGGGCTTGATATAGTGGAGAAAGGAAATTTAATAGAACATATCCTCAGGAAATTCAGTCTACTCCAAATTACATTTTTATATATAAAAAACATAGACAAGTTCAGACTTTATTAGAAATTTTATGGTATTTTAATCAGCAATCATGATATTTTAGGATGAATTACAAATTGATAACTAGCAGGTATGTAGGAAGTAAGAGGATTTGTAAATAATAGCACATTCTGGAAATGGTGATATAAAAATGCATTGGAGAAAATTCTAGCTACTGGTTAGGTCTAAAGCAAGGTTCTCTTCTTAACTCTGAACTTGTTTTCAAGTCCAGATCTAGTTCATGTCTTTTGTAATATTAGGGTTATATAGCAATCAACCCCAGTATATTTCTTATTTCAGCTCGCTTTGTTTTGAATCCTCATTTTCCCATACTCATAACTGTTTTCTTCCACCCTGACAATTGTAAGAGGTCCTTTAAAACCGTGACCAAATTTTAGTAGCAAATCTATTTGTCATGTCTGAGTAGCTTCTTAATAACTAGTAAATTGTTTGATGTCTTCTCTTAATTGACACTTGAACTGTGCTGTCAGCTGAGTGGGTTTTTGTAACCCAGCCAGCCTCCATGTGGAAAATCAGCTCTGACAAAGCTGCAGCCCTTTACACCTTGCATATTTCTGGGGTTTAGCAGACTTTTTACCTGCCAACAAGTTGAACATCTTAGAGTGATTATTTGTCTTTCAGATGCCGCAGATTGTCTTTCTTTGGTATGTGCTCACAGCATTTGTTGGTGCTCTGGGCAGATTTGGCCTCAATATGTCTGAATTCTTTTCTCTCATGTGCATTTGTCTCCTCATTAATGTTAGGTGGCTTCTGTGAGTTGTAATTATCTTGGAAAAGAGCCTGCTTGCACAGTGGCAGTGGTAATGTGGTTCTGCCCAGCTGACTGAGCTGCTGCCAGGCACAGCCAAACCATCACTATTCTGGAGGCTTTGCACCATGTGTAATACAATCCTTCTTCCTTTTGCTCAATATATGAAAATAGAAAAACTATTCGTTGTAAATCATCACAATTAAATCTTTGTGTATAAAGTTTCTCTTAATTTCATTCAAGAACTTTAAAATATATTTTAATAAACATTATTTTGATAGTAATTTTATAGAGAAAATTCTTACTAAATTATGCCTGACTGTATATTCAGCTGCAGCTTCTGTGTTTTAAATTTCTGAATAGACTAGTGCTATAGAAATAGTCTTGCTGGTAGCAGATAGGTAGGAGAGCTCAAGATGTGCTTCTTTTTGGTGTTACCCTGGCAAATATAGGCTATAAAGCAACAAACCATGAAGAAGAAGGAAAAAAATTAGTTAGCTATTAAAAAAAAGTCAATTAAAAGAACGTGATACATTTTTTACAAGTAAAAGTAAGAGTGAAGTAGAGTTGAGTTATGAGTCTGCTCAGCATGCATTTGTTTCCCCCAGCCCTCTTTTGCATTCTTTACTCAATAACATCTGTGGTATGTTCTATAACCTCCCCATACAGCAGTATTTTAATGCTACTTGTCATCTTCTTGAAAAGAGGAAGAAATATGAGCAGTAGACAGAACGAGAAGCTAAACAACTGCCTTGTAAAGTGATTTTAATACAGTGAGGAATTGAGTGCAGAGGTATTTTAATGGAACTAAAAAGATTTATTGCTACTGTGTCTTAAGTATTAAGCTACAGCACTTGCAAAGTATGGTGTCCTCTGTTTTGGAATTAGGAGCTGGTGTTTCCGTGTCGCTGTTGAGCGGCTAGCTGAGGACTGACCCAAGGTCTCAGACAAGGAAAGAGAGAAGAAGAAGAGCTTTATTGTTTTGAATTCCATATATATAGAGTTTACAGAGGTCACCCAGGTTGGTCAGCCCGAGACCTCCCCCTAGGCCCAATTGGCCAAGCCTGAACTGACCCAATCCGGAGAAACTGTTTGCAAAACATCCAAACTTTATCTTGTTTATGAAATATAGCAAAATGTTCCCACGGGAAGGACCTGTGCTAGCCACATTTCCGAGATTGTTTTGTTGCAAAAGCAATTAAAAATAGAATTTTTCATCCTAAAAAATTAAAGCTTGCTGTGTCATATACTTGTTTTCTTACCATATTAAGCAAATGAGACTACTGATATCTGTAAGACTGCTCATGATGCGAGTTACATCCTCAGTGGAAATGCAAGTGATAGGTTCTGGTCCTACAAAGGAGATGAAATTTTGGAGGAAAAACATTACCTGATTTATGCACTTCTTATCTTTAATTGACAGTCCTAAATATAACTGTTAAAAAGGCTTTGAATAAAATCACTTGCTCACAGTGAGAAGGATTAAGAAATTGCCTCTTTATGACAAAATTATGTCACCTAATGATGTTTGGTTTTCTTTTTTCCTAGCAGAGTCTTAAATAATATTTCTAGAAGAAAACTGGAGAGAATACTAAACCTATTAATTAATAGTTATCTACTGTGTAAACACAAATATACCACAGGGAGACACAGGTACTACGTAAGGTATCCATTTTAGAAAGCACATATTTCCTCAGTGGAAAATAGGAACACCTGACTTTTCTGTTTTACACACAGATTTGGTGCAGTAAATTGTAATTCTGTTGTGACTACCTGATGTCTGGACTAGGAAAATAAGTATTCATCTTGTCTTAATGCATTGAAGGAAGAGATTTAAATTTTATATTCCTTTCTCTTTCCATTTTTAACATCAAGTTTCACTGAGATAATGTTATTTTCTCTCTGCCTTTTGAAGAGCTTACTGCAACTACAGAAAATCTCAAGACATCAGAAAAATACTTTTTTGTGATCCCTTTTGTTTATTTATAAAAGATTACTTAATGGAATTCATTCTTTCCATCTTGCACTCTTATTTAAAAGTCGAAATCCAGTTGCCAAGCAAAATAAACACAGCAGGGTAGGCAACTGTGGAAAAACAAGGCATCAATATGTAATTTTGTTTAACTGACAAAGTGAAATCATAATATTAACCTAATAACAGTTTCATAGAAAAACAATCATAGCGTTATTTAAATATTGTAATGGATGTATAGCCTTGTAAGAGAAATTCCTCTGGTTTTGCCACAGAGATGCATGTTTTATTCTTCACTTAAAGATGTTAGTGACTTGTAAATGAAGCAGCTGGTAGTAAATGAGGTGAGGCAACTGGCTTTGTCCTAAATATCCTGAAATATCCTTGGCTGCCTGGTGCAATGGCAGTCTGGAATGTCTTGCTTGGAAAGTGGGGTTCTGCAGAGACCCCTGCCTGCTCCTCCTGCTCTCCAGGAGTCTCCCAATGGCTGGGGTCACACAGGTTTCTTATCTGCACAAATGATTTCAGTATAGTACTGTGCCTGCAGGGACACATCAGGGTTCCATACTGATCTCAAAAGTATGTTTTGCAGTAAAATTGCCACAGAGAGGGAGATAGTTTGGAGATATAAAACTGCTGATCGTTGCACTGTAATGAAGCAAAATAAACATGCAAGTAGCAAAACTGCTTTGTTGGATCACAGGTATTTTGATGCTATTTGCTTTTCTTCTCCAATCTAGAACACCAAAAACTTATAAACTGGTCTGTCAAAACCTGGCAACAAGAATTCCTGAGGAGGGAGATTTATGCTATATTGGAGAATGTTTTGGGTTTTTTTAAAGCTAAGTATGAGGTTTAGTTGTTCCAATCTGTGCTGGATTAACAGGGACATTAAGCAAAAATAGGCAGGAATTGAAGCCTTTACTGTTTTGGGAAGTTTGAGGAGTACTACTTAGTTTTTGTTTTGTTTTCAGGAGTTTTATAAATGCCTATCTGGAGAACCTTTATTCAGGGCCATAAGGTGGGGTTTGCTTTTTTGGGAGACAATCTACCTTATTTTTTACAGCTAAATCCATGTATAAAACAGCATACTACCTGTCCATGTGGCTCTGACAGGATTTTTGTCATTCTAAGTAGCGGCACTGTCAATTTCAGGGTCCAGGTTCTGCAGAGTCTTTGAGATGATGAGCAGTGTTTTGCATCATCTAGTGCCTTCCTGTGCACTAAATGTAAACACTACTCAGTGAAACTTCAGTCTTTTCTCTGAAATACAACTGTCCATCTTGCTCTTCTCCAACATAAGTGTGTAGCCTTGGACTGCCTGTCAGAAATGGTGAGCCCAAATACTACAACACTAGTGAAAGTGTTTCCTTTAATTGGAGTGTCTTTAGGTACCAAGCAGGGAGCTCTGGAATTGAGGCTGCTCTCTTCACTGTCCTTACCACCACAGGCAGCTTGGGCAGCTGGTGAACTGGTGCAGTGAAGGCCAATTCTCCCCAGGATAAGGGTGTTTAGAGAAGAAAAATATTATTTGAGGACTTTTCACAAGTGTGAAAATATATAGTCTCATTAACAAATTACTTCAGGGTTGTACAGCACTGGGATTTAAAGGATATGTCTGTTGTCATGAAAGTACAGAGCATGGCTCTCCATCCAATCCTCAGGAAGAACAAGCTTTTAGTCTCTTATTTCCCTCTCTGCTTAGCTGGTTGAGGAGCATGTAAAGCACCACATCTGTGATGTTTCTGTCCTGGCAGCAGAATTGACAGAGCATGGTGTCTCCTGTGAGTCAAGGTGATCTCATGTCCTCACATGTTGGCTTTTTGGGATTAACAGAGCCTTAAGCAGTGCCAATTTCTGTCACTGGAGCCCAGATAAAACTTGGCGGTTCACTGGGAGCTTTAGCATATGAGATGGAAATGCTTGGGTTAAAGAAAAACCAGAAACTAATACTTGAGAGGTTGTGCAGGTGGTTCTCCTAATGAAAGCACTAATGCCTTTCATATTATGCAAATCCCATTGTATTGCATGTGTATAAACTGTACAAATATTGTAATTCCCTAAGTAATAGAAATAATGTGATTTAGCAGGGAAAGGTCTTTCTTAAAGTGATAAGGCACTGTGTATAGAGCTGAGATGAGAATAAATGAGCGTATTATAGGTCTTAAATTATTCTTCATTGTCAACATTAAGCTGCAAGCTACCTTAGAACCTAATGTTTCATAATTTTTTTTAAATTATTGTAATGTAAAGCTGTATTATTCTGCCTTTCTGTCGTATCTTAGTCACATGCTGCTCAATGAGAGATCTGCTGCTGCTATGTCCTCTCTGCAAAGCCTTGACAAAATCATGTCTGTGAGTATATATGAGCATAAGTTTCTCCTGTAGCTCCTGTGTGTCTTAGCACATGGCAAAAGGTTGACAGCCCAAACTGCTCAGCTGACAAAGCTTTCCATTCTCTCCTGACCTCTCCTTCCATGAATGCTCTGCAGAGTTCAGGCTTTGGCAAGCTGCAGCAACAATAAATACTGGGTTACACAGCTGCAAGGTAGAGCAGGTGGCACAAGGCACCAAATACAAAATGTAGATTTTAAGGTGGAGGACCTTATGTCCAGGCATGTTTTCATTTCAAACTGCACAAAATGGTATGGGACTTGGTTTGCTTTTGGTTTTTAGGGGATTTTTTTTTTCCAGGACATAGAAAAATTCCAACCCAAAATCTTACTCACCGGAGTAATCCATAGTCCTTCTCCAGGCTGTCAAAGCTCTGCTCCCAAATATTTTTTTAAAATTAATTGACTGTTAACACAACTATAATACCTCGTGGGTCACATACCAGTGAAGCTCACACATGGCTAGTGCTGATTTTGTTCTCCCTTCAGGTGGCTTAGTATTATAGATGTAGACACAAGGAGGCTAGAGATAGCTGCAATTTTACTGTTGAATTATATATGATATTTGTAGTAGAGATAGAAAAATTGGTTCTTTGGACTGTATTGATCTCTTCTCTTTTGTAGAACTTCACAACAAATAATCTTCACTAATGCATGCAGGGTGAAGCAGAATACAGACACTTTTTCTGAGGTCTTTTTGATAGAGAGGGAAAAGTTATTTTACAATGAGAACAACTTAATTGTTTTGGCATATCTGGAAGTAAAAAGGTCATACTATGTAGGAAGTAGCTAATGTTTTTATCTAATTTCTTAAAATAATGAATTGCATGCAAGGTAAAATCACCAACTGTACTAAATTTTAAAAAAGCTTCTAAAGAATTTAGAACTTTTTTTTCATCTTCAAATTGCTTCTCAAGTTCTAAAGAACACTTTCAGGCCAGTCACCATCAATCGTGTTGAAAACTTCTTAATATATTTTCACCTGCTTTTGCATCCTTTGTCTTTTCATTTACAAGAGAAAAGGATTTTTTTCAAGTAATTTTCAATAACCTAAAGGGTATATTTCCTCTCTTTTTGTCCTGATAGCCAGAGGAGGTGTGTGACAATTCAGTTTACTGATAAAGTGTGGAGCAACTTTGTTCTCAAAATGACCAAAGACTCCTATTTTTTGCCTCCTGTTTCTGGTTAGGTTGCTTTTGCCTTTTTTTTTTTTTTTTTTTTCTCTCCTGACTCCTTGACACTTTCATAGCTAGTTGGTCAGTGCAAGTAAACTTAAGCACCTCAGGTTTCAGTCTCCGGCAGGAAAAGAAATTTTTGGCTGAAACCTCACAAAGATTTTTGAGGGAGAGCTATGCACAATATAAATTCAGGCAGCAGTAAATTGAAATTGCCCATTGCAAACAAAATGCCTTTTTCTGCTTAACAGCGTCACTTGGTGCTGTGCAGTATGGCAAGTGATTTCTGTGGAGGGGTAAGGGCAAAGCAGGGGTAACTTAAAGATAGCTTAAATAATTAGCATTTGAGCTTTATGAGAGTAAATATGTTAAGTATGTATAGGTTAATGTATAGAAAAACATATCAATGTCTATGAACTCCTTAGATACATCTATCTGCCATTAGGAGTGTAATTCAGATTAACGCCTTATTCCAGCACTATAGATTCTTAATTTATCTGAAACAACTAATTTTTTGACAGCCTGAAGGGGTGGCTTACACACACTTAGAAAAAAATCTTAGTTGACATGAATAAGACCCCTTTACAGTACTTAACCTGTCAGACAAAATTATCCAAAGGCTTTCTTATAAATAAAAATTATTTTCATTTGATTTAAATTCTGCTAACTTTATTTTTATGCAATCATTACCAAAAAACTCATTGTCTTCTACTTTCTTATAAATGACACTAAATTTCAGACTAGTGAGTGGTCAGGTGTAATCATAGCAGCTGCTTTATGTGGGCCAGAGAACTGGTGATATATTTTCTTCTCTAAAACCTTTGTGTGATTAATGATTTCACTGTGAAATCTGCACATGGAGGTGGCTGCATTTATGTGGTGAGCTAGGGATCAATTTCATGTTACCAAAATTCAGCCTAAAGTCTCTTTCCAGTCAATGAAGTTGGAGGGGTATTCAGAGCAGGACTGTACTTGAGGACTTTTTTGTCCTCCTGTGGAGGAAACTCTCCTATCCTGCAGTGGGAGGATTCAGGAGAGAAAAGTTTGCTGGGTGATTTAGTCCTCAGTGGTGAATTTCTCCAGCTCTTGATTTTTTTCTGTAGTTTATCAGAATGTGTCTGAGGGTCTGGTCACACATAACCCAACACTTGAGAAAAATGGTAAAAAATGAGTAAACTGTAATGCTGGTCAAGAAGAAAAATACAATTGCACTGAACTTGGGCAGAGCAATGGCAAATGGCCAGTCCTGTGCTCTAATTATGCTGCAGATCATATTCTTTGCAAGTGTGCTAACTAGTAACCAGATTTGTCTGTCTCATCCTCAATGTTAGTTACCTACTGGAGCAGCAAGTCTGCGAGTGTTTAGGGAGTTCATAGCTTCATATTGGGCACTCTTCAATTTGATGATGGAAAAATTATTTCATAAAACTTCAAAACACCCCGCCCAAAAAAAACCACCAAAAAAACCCAAACAAAACCAAATAACCCAAAAATCTGCCACAAAAAAAACCCAACCAAAACCAAAAAACAAAACAAAAAAAACCCTGAACCAAACAAAATTCAAAACTGGCTTGACTTTTCTTTAGGTCATTCTGAACATACCCTTAGAGACACTGACCAAAAACTTGGTGTATCTCAGCAATCAAATGCACTGTTTTTATGACAGAATCCATCCAAACAAGCACTTGAGATTTTATAAAAAGCCCAAAACTATAGTGGTTTGCACACTTGAGATATGCAGCTGTTTCCCTGTTTTTTCTTCAATAAGAGATGCCTCAGACTGTCACTAGCTAGTAAAATTCATTTCCAGCTCTCTGAGAGCATGGTTGTATGAATGAGGGTATTGTTGCTGGTGAGGTTGTTAAGAAACTGGGCTGAAAATAACTGAGGAAATTATCTTGTCTGTCTCAGTCCTACCTCTCCTAACTCCTGGGTGCAGTAACAGTCTGAAGCATAACAGCTTATTAGCAGCTTTGCTTTGTGCAGAGGGTGCAATGGGGAAAGAAATCTGAGTGTCTGTAACAACAGTGAGACCCAGAGGAGAAGATTCAATTTGCATTAAAAAAAAAACGCAGTGCACTTCCTGAATTACTCTTTGCACTTTTTTCATGCAAGATGGCCCAAGATGATGTTTAGAAACAAACCAGATGTTTGTGGTGTTACCCAGTTAAGCATTTCAGTCTTCCAGGAGAAATCTTATTTACACTTTTTCATTATTCTTTCAGGGTTATTTGGTGTTTTTTGCTTTTCTTCAAAAGCTATTTTCTCTGGTCTCCAGGTTTTGTTAGACAGAGATTGCTTATTGCTTTAGGCTTGTGACTTAATTATCTGTTATATTTGCTTTGCAGTTTAACACTGACTTAATTCAATATCACTATTAATTCACTAATCTTATTGTTTGGATCTCTGCTGTGACTTAATTTGATGATAACTCTGTAACATTGCCCATCAGATCAATACAAATGGAGAGCATTTCAAGCTTTTCTTGAATGTCAAGATCAGCTTCATTATTGCACATTTCTGAGAAATTACTGAGGAAAACCATTTAACGTGTGACCAGTTGAAATTTACTCAGACCCCCAAAACCTCTGAGCTGGTGATGTGCTCCTGGAAGCCTCGTATCACATCTCACACAGAGCAGAAAGCAAAATCTGAAGCAGAAAATGCTGTGGTTCATCTTCACTAACCCTGGAAATTCTAGCAAATGTTTATTCGTGTATTCCATCCCCATCCTGGTTCTGAGAAGTCATGAGCTTGTCTTGTTACCTGTTTTGCTCCCTTGGGAGGTCTTTGTTCAAGTTAGACCCACTCTCAAGTGAGGGGTTTTAATCCAGATAAGGTTTCAATGCAGTCACGGACATTGGTATGTAAAAAGCTTTCTTCAAATAATAATATTAAAATATATTCAGTGATCTATGTCAGGTAGAGACGTTGGCCTTGCTGTGCTAGCTGCCTCCCTTGATACTGAAAAGCTGGAGGAAATGCAAGTTTTGTTTGTGCCTTGGGAAAAAAATCTCGGAGATCTTGGAGGAGACAATAGAAACGTTTCTAATTAGGAAAAAATTGTCAGGCAACTTTCATGTACCAGCGGTTACACAAACTGGGGTGAGAGAGAAGCACTGCCTTTGGCACAACCAGCGAGAGTTGAAAGGAGCTGAGCCCTTTGCTGGTGTAACAGAGGAGGTCACTTTGGAGGTGCAGGTTATTAGTCCCTAAGGACTCAGGTGTGAAAACCTGCTCTTCTGGGGCTCTTGCCATTGACATTTTCTAGTCAAGCAGGGATTCCTTTTGAAAAACTTCTCAGCTGCTTCGAGTAGGATAGTGCTTTTTGATTGTGTTCCTGTAAGATAGGCATTTGTTTCCTCTTTCACCTTTCCACTAGGAGAGTTTTATTTCATTTATGAAAAGATCAACTGGAATAAGAAAAGGGAAGCATGAGACAGGGAATTCCTGTGGAAGATTAAGCAGTTACTTATGTAATTTAAATTAGTCTTGCAATAAATTTGCACAGGAAACAAATTAGGAAGGCAAGCTTTTATGAGAAAGGAATTGATTTTCATTGTGCTTTTTATTTTTCATTTCACTCATAGTTTTTATCTTTTTCTTTTTTTTGTTTTTTAATCTGCATAGGATTCATTTTTAATTAATTCAAACTCTGTATGGATTGATTAGTGACTTTTAATCTTTGTACTCTCCTCCCTCTACATCTGAGCCTTGCTAGTTCATTTTAATTTTTTTAAGAAATATGCTGCTTCCCAGCTTCCTTTCTGCTACCACCAGTCATGGCACAGTATGAAACTGGAAGCTACTGTGATCACTGAGCTCAGGTTTCTCATGATGGCCTCTATTTTGTATCTAGTAGGCCTGTATGTGGAACAGCATATTGGAGTTGTATTTGTGCTCAACTACTCAGTGGATTAGAGCAGAACACAATTCTGTGACAATACCACTAGTCAGGTAATCTAGAAAAAAAAGAATAAGCATAATGGTATATATCGGGGGTTTTTTTATTAAATTCCCACTTCCTCTTAGGAGTACCTTTTTAATTTCCCTGCAGAAATTCAATCTATTAAAAAGAAAAAAAAATATGTTTTCAAAACCATGAAATTATAGAGCAACTTTGGAAAAGCAAAAGCAAGGGTAACATGAAGAAGCTAAGGGTTGATTTTTTTCTTTGAACACATAACACATTCCTTCAAAG
Source organism: Entomyzon cyanotis (assembly GCA_024500445.1). Classification (NCBI taxonomy): domain Eukaryota; kingdom Metazoa; phylum Chordata; class Aves; order Passeriformes; family Meliphagidae; genus Entomyzon; species Entomyzon cyanotis. Next base: position 12,864,345 of record JAKEPQ010001027.1, on the reverse strand, counting down.
TTATCCTGCTCTCCCTGTGACTACAGCACCCCTATTGACATCAATTGGAGTTTAATACAAGCAGATACTGTTGAATAGACTTCAAGGGAACCTGTGTGATGATCAGGGAAGAGAATTTAACTCTTGCTACTTAGCAACTGAGAAAATAAAAATTATATATCGGAAACCCCACTTGTATTCACAGCTGGCAAGAGCAGCCTTACATGCACTCTATGGCCTGATTCTGTTTCCAGGGTAAAGAACAGATACAACACTGAGCTCCAACTATCCAATTTAAATGAGGGCTTATAATATCAAAAAGCCCCTTCAGGAAATGGCAGGAGTGCAGAGGCAGGTGTGGCTGGAGTGTAAAACATGTCATCCTATAGGAAGGGAATCTAATTACCTTTCCCAGACGGGAGGAAGCCCTGAAGTCTGCTCGTCTGCACTTTTATATCTGATGCTTTAAAAGCCAGTGGGGGCAATATTACCTTAATATTTTTAGTGGCCGCTTTATTCCAGCAGACCTTATGCTAGATCAGACATCATTAATCTGAGTTACTCAGGCTTTTCAAAAGATTTAGCATAAAACCAGCAGAAAAGTATAAAGCCAGCAGAAATGCAGTGCATGCCATGCCTGGCTGGGTAGGACTCAGTTCTGCCTGGTGCAGGTCAGATTGGTACCTCAGCAGCCCCAGACCTGCAGCCCTTCCCTGGGAGCCAGCCATGAGCACCTTCTGTGGATTAGAAACAGAGAAAGCAACATCACTGACATTCATGCAGAACTTTAAGTACTGTGCAAGTCTTACAAAAGGTGTGTGTGCAGAGAGCCCCATGCTCAAGGGGTAATTGGGGCAGACCCTCACTGACTATAGACTTCATGCAGGTTGTTAGTGGTTTTAGTTATCTTTGGAAATTGCTTTTAAATCCCTGGGCTGTGTGCTGTAGCTGGGGTGGAAATGCACCTGTTCTCATGTCAGGAAATGTTTTAATGATGGGTTTTGGCCCCCACATTTTTATACTTTGATTATCTAAGCAATGGTAATTGCTAAGCAAGTGAATTGTGCAAAATTGTGAGTGGTGTGTGTGGCAAGTCTCAGGAGCCTACAGTTGGGCTAATTAGTGCTGACAAGAAATTTTCCTCATCCCATGCCACCTGCAGGCTTGTGCAACCTCATACTGGGTTGACACTGGAAAGCAGGAAACAAACCTTTAGGGGATGAAATTGTAGTGGGAAACTCCAAATATTTTCATCCCTTGTGTTCAGTGGATCTCTGACCCCATGTTACCACCAGGGCTGGTTACCAGCCTCTGTTGGCTAAAAGCCTACTAAATGGCAGTGGAGCTGTTACCTTTCATCCCACTGCAGCATGTTTGAGTAATGGACAGTAATACAAATTTCCTTTCAAAGAAAGAGGGAAAACAAACATTGTCTTAGCTGTTGCTGGAGGTTATAGTCAAAACATTGTTTCCTTATCACTTGATAGAAACAAATCTGGCAAAATATTGATGTGAATGTTGCTTTACATCTATCTTTGTCATTATTCATAGCTACCCCCACCCATAATGCTGAATTTCCCCAAGTGCCATCTGTCACTATCGTCTGTGATTAAAAAAAATAATTAGAAATTGGTTGCAAGATTATGAACTGCATATGTGGGTGCAGTAGCAGTGATAAAACCATCCTTGCTATTAATTTTGATGACAAATTCCCACAACGGGTAGAAGTAAAAAATAACCTTCCTCCCATTGCAGCAGTGGATAGCTGGATAAAGGGATGTAAGGTACACCTGCACATGAAATACCCATCAATGTACACTGGTATTTAAAACCTGCTTTATTCTCGCAGCTTTTTACATTTCATTAGTGTAGAGTAAAATTCAAGAGGCTTTCATTATTACTGCAATTCAATGGCAGATTGGCCTACTGTGGGGAAAAAATTCAGGATGCCATAGCTTTTATTAGCACTTTAAAAATTGCAGCAAATGAAAGTTGACAATTTTTGCATTTTCTTTTGAAAATACAAAGATGCTCATAATGATTTTTCTGCTCCTTATTTATCACTCATATATCAATTCTTTTATGAGTCACTATTTCCTTTAATATGGAAAAAAGACTTGGGACAAAAATTCTCGAGCAGAGTAAATTCTTTTAAAAGTGTGTATGATCTCTTTATGCAGAAATCCTTTGCTTGCACAAAAAGAGCTGGAATGGAAAGAGAACAGTAATAGTACAGTCTCTGACAATATATGAGTGCAAGCATTACTTTATTTTTAGACCAGATTCTGATGATTAAGTAGTCAGTCTCATCAAGTAGATGCTTCTTAACTTATAGTAGTGTAAATATAATCTATACTTTTCCAGAAAAATAGAAATGTAAAGGTATCCACATCATTTAAAAAATAATGCTATTTACAAAAGTTTTCACAGATTTCTCATAATGGTTGATCTCATATTCATAGACTTCACCTTTACAAAAATGTGTGATTATCAAACGACTTTGAAAAAAAATTAATGGTGGTGGTCTGCTCTTTGGTTTCTGAATAAATTCTGCTGTGAATAAAAGTGGGTGGTCATACATCAAGGTATCCAAACCCATAATCTATAGTGGCTAGAACCAAATGTGTATCTGCTCTTGCTGTAATAAAGCTACCAGTACAGATTTCAGAATTAGTAGGTAAAAGAATCAAGGACATGAACCTCTCACTGATGCCCTTATTACTTCATAGATTAAATCAAAATACTTAGCTCTGAGCCCATCTCAATTTCATCCATATCTTGGGCTAGAGTAAATGCCATAACAAAAGAATTTTTTTTCCCTCCCATTAAATCATCCCAGGCTACCACAGGAAGATTCTTATGTTGTACAAGGACTGAAGGTTTCACAGTTATAATATACATTTCACCCATCAAATAAGAGGTACACAAAAAACCTTGGAGTATTGTACTGTGGGAAAATAATATGTTTGTGTTTGAGCACCTAAAAGTGGTGTAATAATAGATATAGGTTAATTCTAGCAAATTGTGGAAGTAACTTTCATACACCAGGAAAACACACTTAAAATGTGAAAAGTTAAGTGAGCTTGAAAAAAAATTAAATATTATGGTTCAGTGTTTCCTTTTGTGTTTCTTGGTCATAAAGAAACAGGTGTATTTAGTTTTAGACCTTTATTCAAATCACGCTGCATACATACCAAATTGAAACATATTTCATTAAAAAAAAATTGGTTCTATCTTCTCAAAGTGATTTTTTTTTTTTTTTTTTTGATAAGTAAAAGTTTGTATTGGATATAAAATGAGCCCAGATTAAGTGTTGCTCAAATCTGTCATTTATCAGACTCTTTACCCCAGGAGCAGTAATCCTGTGAGGTGTCTGAGACACTGCTGTAGGTACAGCAGTCTCTAACAGTGACACCCAAACCAAACTCTAGGGAGGTGCTACTGTTGGGTGAGAGCACTGAGTCTGCAGGAACCTCCACAGCCCAAGTAATTGTGGCTTCAGCAGGTCAGAGGGGGGATGTGCTGGTACTTTGGATTCAAGGGAGAGTTTTCCAGCTCCAGCAGGAAAGGCTGAATTTAAATGACTGACTGCTAGATATCCCCAGAGAGGAGTTTTCATAGGAAGTAATGAGCCACAGAGGGATCTGGGAATTCAGTTTCTGCTGTGTAATAGGGATGACTATGAGGTTGGGCCTGGGCAGGGGAGTAACTTGTGTTTGCTGCCAGGAGCCCTTATTGACGTTGAGATGTCATGAAAAGTGCTGTTAGCACTTTTTTAAATTATTATTATTTTAATTAATCTTGTAGCTCTGAAGCCTCTTCAGTTTTGTCATCTCTCTCTATCAGCTCAGACTTCTGAACTGGGCTCTCCAATCTAGAAATTGTGTGGTTTTGCCACATGTTGCTGCCTGAGATAGGCAGGGTGTTTCTCAGACCCTTTTTCCTTTTCTAACTGAAATGCAGACTGCTGCTGAACAAAGAGTCCCTTGACTGTAGGGGGTAGAGGCAGAAATCAGAAATAAAGGCTTCCTTAAGAGCTAAACTACTTTGTGATTTTAAAACAAAATAAAAATTGTGCTATTCATCTCTGTATTAGAAACCTGCATAACTTGGGGAGTGGAAATGTTTGTGCAGTGTATTTGGGACAGATATGAGCTTCTTCCAGCCCTTATTCTAATCTGAAAGAAGGGTTTTGGTGTATCAAGTATCCTTCTGAATAAATTCCATTTATTCACAAAAAAGTTCAAAGGCAAACATGTAAAAGTGTAAGTATTTTTTTCCCCCTTAATAGACATCAACAACGTGCAGTTCAGCAGCTTCTCTGGTGTGTTGTGACAGCCAGCTGTCTATGGCAAAAATCCCACCTCCTTGGTCCCTGGAGGGCTGGACTTGCTAAAGTGTTGTCTGACTTTGTGCTATGTAAGGTTTTTCTCAGTCTGTCATTTAAATCAGACATGCAAATATAAAAATGGAACAGTCAAACACTATTTGAAGGTCTGTACATCCTTGCAGAACTGGATGGATTTATATCATGGCATCACCATAGAATTTTCTTCTGACAGTCTTACTCATACTTTTTTCAGGATACACAAAATATCCTTAAGCCCCTCTGAACTCAAAGAGCCTCTGACAGGCTGTTTTGTATATATTGACTCACTTCTCATTAACTATTTTTGTAGGGAAATTTTCTATGGTTCTGAAAATCTACATGGCAGCAAATGCTTCTTTCTGCAAACTGTGTCATCAACACATGGACAGGGATGGAAGGGTGGAGTTTTTCCTAATGGTGCCATGGGTATCTTGGAAAGATAAAGCCTGTTTGAATGGGTCAGTGAGTAATGCAGCTTTGGCACAGCAGGTTGTGTTTCCTGTTGATTTGATTCTGTGGTGTAGGGACAGTTAAGTGTGTAGAGGGATGGAAAACAACCCCATAACTTGATGGTTAGAGGACTTGCTTGTGGCAGTCTAAATCATGAAATAATAACCCCCCAAACTGCAATAGTCATTGGGCCAGAAGAGCAGGGTGTCCTGGTGCTTGTGGCATCTCCTGCAAAGACACAGGATGAGTGTGAGTCCTACATGTGAGAGGCTCTCCTTGAATGCACATAACTCCTTATTGGGTGGTGCTTCTGGTCCTTTGTCTGTTTGGTATATGCAGGGTCTTTATCCCCTCATGTATCCATGTTTTCTTTTTCTTGAGGGGATGGGGTGAAACATAGGACCCAAAATGGAAATAGCTTTTGTAAAGGAAAAACTATTTCATTCCATCTAAAACATTTGTTTTTTGAAATCAGACTCTACACTAGAAAATTGATTGTTGGCATAACTCCAATTAATTAATTTTTTTTTTTCCCACAAACCTTCCTGATAACTTTTAGTAAGGTGTTATCTGAATTAAGAAGGAAACTTTATTCATTATATAATCCTATCATGGTAGTATTTGCCTTTTTTTATGCTCATTGGTAAAAGCTTTTTTCCAGCAAAGCTATGAACTCAACAGACTTGAATAGTTTGGCACTCATGTAACATAGCTCCTGGAACTGAAGATCATTCTTCTTCTCTAGACATTTCCTGTATGTTTGTCAGCAAAGCTGAATCATAATGCTGCATTTCTCCAATACATTTCCAGCCTTGTATGAGTAAGGTATGAAATAAAACCCAGCACCTCCTCCCTGGGGTACCTGGCTGGAAGAATATCATCTGTCACACCTCCTGTCTGTGCCAAGGACTCATATTGAACGGTTCCCTTTTGATGGAAAATTGGAGTTTCTATCTCTAGAGTTTCTTCTAATTTAACTCTGGACAAACCTTTGACCTTCTGTAACATAACTTCCTCTGTCATAACCAGGAGGGTGTAATCTCCAAGAAGGTAATGGGCATGGAAGTTCTCTCCAAGTATTTTCTGCAGTTGGTTACAGATATCAGTATGTCTCAAGGATTCATTTCCACAAAGCACATACTGGGTTATCCTACTTTGCCCATGATGAGGAGAGGCTCCACGTAGGGATGGCATTTAACTCTCTCTCAGCACCAGTTTTGCATGTCCTCGGTGAGGCTCTCTGAAGGTCTCGTGTGTGTACATGCAGCTGATGTGTTTGTGACAGAACTTGTCTGGTGTGTTCTGCAATAATAAATCTGAATCCACTTATTCGTAGGTGTTCCAAATAAAATGAACTCTTTATAAGGGTTGACTTTGCTCTATTATATACCCTCTACACCGTAGATGATCAGTTATTGTCTCCTGCTAATTGGCACCTATATTAGAAGTTATGTTCATGGCTTTTGAGTGGCTCTCCATACAGATTTACAGCCTACAACATCTGAAAAACTAAAGAAAATACAAGTATTTCTGGAGCAGTCTTGTGACTGCTACTTTTTTTGATATGGTAGTTCTTTTCCTACTTTTACGACTTTACATGGATTTATGAAAATTAAGGCTGTTTAAAAACGCAGCCTTGCAATTTTTGAGGGCAACATTTTCTGTGCACAATGAGCAAATGCCATAGGACAGGATGGGGTGCAGGACAGGGTTTGAAATGTGTTGCAAAACATGCTTTCTTTCAGGAGGTAGAGGCTATAAGAAGCATTCCCATAGCATAGGATTCTTCTTTAAAATAAGTTGGATTTTTATGGTGATATTTGAGTTCTGTCATTCTACATGAGCACACAAAGATCTGCTGCTTCCTGGGAGTTTAGAGTCCTAACTTTGTGTGAGAGACATTCAAAGTCTTCTCTGACTTGAATAATTCTAGCATGAAAGTAACACAGTTGTGTTTGAAATAGGCCAGATGAAGAGACACATTTCCCTTTTTCTTTCTTCCCCCAATGTGTCTCCCAAGGCAGAACAGAGAAGGGCTGGTTTGCAGCAGAAAACTGAGAGTGATTGGGGCAGAAAAAGGGGCTTGGCTGGCACAAACCTTGTAGGTGACCCTGCCAGACCCTGTAAGCTCAAGCCTTTGTGGTCTGAGGTACTGTGGCACGGGGATCCCCTTGCACCACCACAAGGTTTTTTTATGCTTGATTTCATTAGAGGGGGATCTCTGTATTAGAGATAGAAACAGGCTTGGTAAATATGAAAAAAAAAAAAAATCAAACCAAAGCAACAACAACAAAAAAACCCACCAAAACCCCTACCAATAGGATTTCAAGAATAGTAAGTGTCCTGTAAATGTTTCCTTGCTTTAAAAAAAATTACTGCTTAACCAGTATGACTCTCTGCACACCCTTAAAATAGGCTGTAATACCATTCAGTTATCAGTTCTAAGTGATTTTAAAGTACTAATTGACTATAGTAATAATTGCTAACTATATGAAAGCATTTAATTTTAAATTAAAAATTACTCCCTGTGGGGAAAAAAATATTATTTTTTTCTTGGTTTTGGAACTTGAATGTAATATGTTTTCAAGTTTTCTTTTATTTTGTGTAACTTAAACTTACCAGTATGTGGCTTTAATGCTGATTTGTTTTTAATGTTAAATCTGTCGGTAAATTTAGGACTAAATGTAAATCAGAAGTGCAGCAATATAATTGTCATGTAAAAGATTTTATAGTCAATAAACAAGAGCACAACTGTGAAATACAGGAATTATTTTAGAATGTCTTATTCTTTGAGAGGAATCGAGGCTGATATAGACAGGAGAAGCAAGTGCTTCCTCAATCCCTTGAGTAACCACTTTAGGAATAACCCTGTTGCTCACTTCCCAAAATCATTTCCAAGTGACCTCACAGTGTTAAGTGAAATCTGTGGAGCTGCATTGACTCCACTGTATCTTTCTTGAGACTGCAATTTTTGTTTAGTTTTTAGGCTGTTGGCATTTTCACATAACAGCAGCATGCATTGAAAGAGCACTCAGTATGCTTCATATGCTCCTTTGTATGTGTCATCCTTTGGATGAATGCATAGGGATCTGGAAGTGCTGGGACTGTGACCAGTGTGGCACAGGTAGGCAGAACATTTTTCACTGCATGGGATGGAGATGCACATCTCCCATCAGTGCCAGCTGCCAGGCTGGGCTGGGAGTCAGTGTGTTGATTCCTGAGCTTTTCTGACACTTGCTCTAATGCTCACATATTTCAGTGTATGGAAAAGCCAGTTAAGACACTTTTACAATCCAGGTTGTCACATGGATTGCTCTCGGTGTTTGCCGGCTCTGAGCTTGGCAGCAGGACAAGCCCCATTGCCTTCAAGGGTTCTTAGCACACAGCATGCCAGGACAATGGCTCTGTGGGGAAAATGGCTCCGTGTTTGGTAATGCACAGGACATAAAGCAGGAGAGAGATGCATTTCAAAGAGGCTTTCTGCCTAATGTTTATTTGAAATCCACAGACTCACTTAATCAAAGAAGGAAAAGTGAATTGAATAGGTTCAGTGTACTTGGAGCAAGTAATTAACTATTGGTTTTGTGACAAGATCAAACTTGATGGCCAAAACCTTTGAATAGGAGCAGAAAAGAGAAACTGACTTGATTAATTAAACCTCAGGAGTGCCTTCCTCGTCACTGTTACTGTCAGGGAGATGGGAGTCAAGGTGGGCAGGAAAAAGCAGCTGGGGGTGCAGCATTCCTCATCAGGGAATGGACTTAATTTCAGGAGAGATTAGGAATGCAGTGAGGGCATTCCCATAGAGGAGCATTAAACCTGCTAAGGCAGAATCTTGAGAAACAGACCCAAAAAGCACATTTTTCCATGACTGTTCTTTCAATTCTCAGTCATGTTTAGTAGCATATTAAATAATGCTACTAAGTTATGCTGCAATCTGAAGTAGTGCAGCCACCTTGAGGACTCAGCACTGCATGAGCCGGGAGGTGGTGGAGCATGGCCAAAGCAGGGGGCTGCAGCAAGTGCTGCTCTGACCCCCTGGGCAGGGGCTGTTTTGGGAGATGTCACTGATGCTACTTCTGCTCCCTCCTCCCTTTTCCTATGCCCAGCTCTCGGGACAATTTTTTCCCAAGTCATTGTTTCATCCCTCATGAAAAAGAAAAACCTTTTAGCTACAACAATTTTGTAAGATAACTTTTTGGTTTTCCCATTCACTCCTCCTTTGCTATATAATTAGGAGCTTTTAAGTTTAAAAGCAGTAAATTAAAAAAAAAAGAGTAAAATTTATACTCCTGGTATTTGCTTAATTATAATGAGAGCAGGGCTTTTTAAATTAGACTTCAAAAAATACAGTATCATCTTGTAAGTTTTTTTAACAAAGTAAGTCACAATTTTCTAATGTTAATATCTTTTTCTGTGATTACCTGCTATAATGCAAAATTTTATTTCATTTTTTTCCCCTTTGCTATTGTCTCAGTGACACATGTGCTGAAGTGCAATCCAAGGAGTTCAGGTCAGACAGGACAGGAATCAGCCTGGATCTGTGTATTCCCTTCTCCACAGCCACAGCAGCACACTGGTGCCTTCTTTCTCCACCTGCATGTGTCTCAGCATTTGCCCTGTGTGGCTCTCCAGTGGCTGCACCATCACTTCTTGTATTCCCCATGAAGTCTGGTCCTTAACATGCATCAGTGAAGCTGAGAGAGTGTTCTTCCCTGCTAGAAAAATGTTCACTCTGGCAACCATTAGGGAAACTGGAATTAGTGAACATATTTGATGTTACAGCTCAACTGCTGTTCCTTGTGACGTTCCCTTTGTTTCATATCCTGCAACTGGATCTGCCCTGATGTGTATACCAATATACTTATTTTGTGCATCCTTTTGTATGTGTTTGTATGTGTTGCCTGCAAACCATATTTGCTTCATATATTTTAACTTCAAATATGACAGAAGAGAAAGCATAACAAATCTTGTAATTTTTATTAGCTACTTGGTGTGTCTAATTTCTGCAAATAAGCTGTATTACTGAAAGCAAAACCTAGCAGTTTGTTGTGATCAAACTAAAAATGCTACATCTTCTCATTTGTAAAGCCCACTTTATAGAGGCTTTACCTTGAGCTTCTCTAAAATTGAAGTGTGAAGACAGTAAGCTCTTTTGTGTCCTATTTGGCTGAAATGCACTGAAAAAGTTGTATTTCCTTTCTTTTCTGCTCCGTTACCAATGGAAAGAAATGTTGTCTCTGAGCAAATTTAATACTCAGGTTTTTTTCTTGGCAAATTGGTGATGAGATGAGGAAGGAGCACTCCTTTCTCCGAGCTCTTGCTGAAGCAAAAGATCAGCAGTAGGTACCTCTCCTCCAGGTTTGGATCTGCTGCAGAGATGGGTGGTGATGTAGGGCTAAATGTAAAATCAGAACTAGTATTTAATAATTTGTACATAAACTGACATCACGCGAACAGTGGTGAAACCGCCAAAACTTTATATTTTCTTCTGTATGTTGTTACACCAGGTTGTAGAATCTGTTAAACATCTGTCAGCCCAGATCATCATATCATCTCTTCTACCCATAAAATCTGTAAATTATTACAACAGTGGGAGTTATAACGTACAGGGGTCAAAACAATCAGGAATCCTGCAGGCAGCCAGGTGGCTGAGAGAACCACCCCTGCCACCTCCTGCCCCTGCAGCCACTGCTTCTTGCCCTCCACACTTGTGTTTCTGTAGTCCCTGTATCCCATGCATGGTCCACTGCCCCTTCCAGCCAGGGGTGATAGACACTTTTGGAGAAGCCACACTTTTTTCTTCAGGTGCACAGGGCCTGCAGTGCCCCTCAGGAGTCTGCCCTGGCCAGGGGCTGGCATGCTCCATGCAGCATTCCATGGGTTTTCTTGTGCCACCAACACTCTCATCTGCAGGCATGTTTTTTCTCAAGTAGCAGCCCAAACTCATAATTTAATCTTTTCTTACTCGTGTCTCTCCACTTGTTTCTCTGGTAAGACAGTGCAAGGGAAGTGTGTTGTTTCAGACACGGATATTTCAGCTGCGCTATGTAAACATAACTACATTTAGAAAGTTAACGTTGCTATAAAAGCTGAATATGTTCTCATTTTTCTAATGTTTGAGCTCAAAATGTGATATCAAATTATCTTATTTATCCTCGTACTTAAAGTGTGTGTAAAAATTAAAAGCCACTACTCTTTGGAAGCAAATATCAGTCCACTTTATCTTCCTGATGTACTGTAAACTGCACACACAGAGGAGGTTAGTAGCTGAATGGGGAATGATTATGAAGATGAATGAGTGGCTGGGAGACAGAGTCAGTTTAATGAGCTGAGCAGTAAGGAGGCTGTAATTTTTATAGATTAGCACTGAACTTGTCACTTACTGTCTGATACAACTTAGTTTCAGAATTACAGTATGTCAGAAATGAGCTCAACAAGCTCAAAACCAGTGGCAATCTGATTATCCCCCATGTAATCCAAATTACAAGTTCTCCTGGATCTGTATTACCTCTTCCTAATATTTTATCTGTCACAGGTAAGGAGCAGAGACCAGAAAAGTGCACAATTAGTCTTGTGTCAGATGATTATTTTAAAATTTCTTTTCCTGCACCTTGCTGTAGCGGCAGAACCTCTGGGCAGACTCCCATCCCCAGACTTTCTTGTGCTCAGCCAGCTCAGCACCTCGCCAGCTGCCAGCCCTGAGGGAAGCAGCAATGTGAGAAAATAAATGGTGAATTCCCAGGACCACCACTCTCCTAGAGGAGATGTTGGTGGTGCAGTGCTTTCTTTTGTTATCCTCATGTTGTTTTCTTGTGCTTCTAAGTCTTTAGTGACCTCCTGCCACTCTGTGGATTTGTCACCCAGCTTTGTGGCCTTTGGATGCTCCCAGTACAACAGGCTGGAGTGCCTTTCTGTGCACTGCTTTGGAGGCAGAAGAAGTTTGTGATCCTGTCATAGGGTCTCAACAACTGCCTGTTTTAGTGCTCCCAAGAAACCCCTGCCTCCCAGCTGGGCACCTAGTGCCCTAACTGACCACAGGGTCTGCTCCAGGTCAGTTCTTGCTACAGCTCTGCTTGGAACAGATGAGCTGAAAGCCTGGTTCCTGATAGGAAAGTCAGTAGCAGAACAAACACCTAGGCTGACTGGTTTTTTGCAAACTGCCCTAGTCTGGCACCATTCCCAGAAGAGTTATTTTGCAGATATGATGCTTTTGATAATGGCATTGCTTCTGGAGTAACATACAAGGGATAATTATTGTTCCATGAGCAGATGACAGTGTTGATTTCTCCCCCCTCATAATTCACTCAGGCATCAGGTTGATTTGTTGGAAGAAGCATTTTGGTTTTAGGCAGCTCTGGTACAAGAAGGGGGAAGGCCACATTTGGGTTTGTTAAGGTAACAGGCATCTGTAATTTTGGAGACGGCTCCTGTGGTCAGCTGTTGACAGAACTGCTGAGGCTCTGTTTGTTTTGGTGACCTGAATTCATGTTGAGCCAAGTCCAGGTGCAGAAATGGTGGTCTAGTTCTCTTCTGGCAGTGTTTCCTAGTGCTTTACAAAAGGATGTACATTTGCAGTGTGGGGTTTTTCATGTACTAATGTAAGATTTTGCTATTTGTGTCTACTTTCAAGCCCTGCTCTTGGGCAGTTTACATTTTCAGTGGACACATTATTTGTTTAAAAAACTAAGTTTTATCTTGATATTTACACTGCACATGTGCAGCAAAAGGAGCAAAACCTGGTTAACCTGATCACTGGCTTTCCTTTCCTTAGCCATGCATGTGCCATTTCACCCTAGGAATGATTTTTAACTTCTGTCTTTCCTTTTCTACCCGTTAAATGAAAGCAGTGATGTTGTCTTCCTTTGCCAGCTCTCAGAGTTTTCAACCACCACAGGATATTATACAGGCACTATTACCACTGTGCCTCTTACAGGTACATTACTTCTCTTGAAGCAGACTTCACTAACGCAGCAAAACTATTTTGAAAATAAAGTGGGCCTGCACCATGTAAATGAGCTTCTTGATCAAACAGTTTTACTGGAAGCTGTCAGAAACCTAAGTGAGGTTCTGGCTGCCCTCAGGTAGACCCAAGCCCTGCCACTCTTCCCCCTACACCCACCCTATCTTCTCAATATGTTTTCTGCTTCTGGATCACGCTCTCACGAAGAGTCGCTCCTCATGAGCATGCAGGAGTGACTACACGGCTCTTGATGACTTATACCAGCAGAGATTTTAAAAAATAGTTTTCCCTTGTGCTTACTGAGCATTAGTTAAGTAACAACGTTAATCTGTCAACCGTGGACCCAAACGGATTTTGTTTGTGTGTGTAATCTTGTCTTTAAAATATAAGTTCCTATTTTTTTAATTATTCATTTAAAAAAAACAGTAACACAAAAAACTCACCACACATTGACCTTTTAAAACCACTGTGTGCCAGACCTTCTTAAGAGATTTGGCACTGACATTTTTGTCATAATGGAAGATTCATTAAGGTCAGTTATAAATTTGCTGCAATAAATACGGTAGAATTAAGAGCTCATCAGCATTACCACAGCGTAATGTTCAGCGGATTGAATTATGTACTTAGAAAGATGAATCTGTGGCAATTGGCAAGCTTCAAGAGGAGAGCTGCATGTGAGCATGGACGTGTGCATGCACGTGAGAGGAACAGCAGAGGAAATGAGGGGAGGAAAAGGAATTTATAAAAGCAAACCATTTTCTTCTAGCCCAGTAATATTTAGAGTAGATGTGATAAATAGTGTGATTGTATTCTCACTCAGTGCTTTGTAATCAATGTTTCTGGTGGTAAATGCTGTGGTGTGACTGGGTATCAGTCCTGCTCTCCTCCCTCGCAGGCACACACTGTCTTTTAAGTCATATTTCGTGCAAACAACAGTATTGATCGTGATTGATGAAAACGTGAGAGGGTCAGCCCTTTGCCTGCCCCCTGGAGTAATTGGGCTGCAGTTTGTTAAAGGGTAAGAGAAGAGATATTAAAACTGAAGAAATGCACTAAGTGGGTGTGAGCTGTGTTCCCAGCTGTTCACAACATCTATTCAGTAATACAGAGCATCAATCTAATTCTCCACAGAAGGCAGGAGCATGGCAAGTCAAACGCCTCTGATAGGCAGTCCTCACCAGCAAGATACAATGTTCAATTTATGGAAAGATTGAAAAACATCAGTCTTCCCTTAAAACAATTTGTACAGAATAAATTTGGCACTTGCCAGCTATTCCCACAGAGAGAAACTGATAATAGGACAGAGAAAATCATGTAACATGATTTAGGATTCCCAGGATGGGATTACTTGTAATAAAACAGGAGGGAGGCGGGAGAAGGAAGAACTGACAGTAAGCTTGATGTTAATTCAGAGTGCTCTCAAACCCCTGGAAATTCAGGGCTGAGCATACTGGACACCTCTCAGCACTAGCACTCTGTCTGAATGCAGGTTCAGCACACTTGCAAATACTGGCTCTGAGTGCCTCAGCTGGAAATACTGGGTGCAAGTTCCTTTAAACATCTGGCCCCTAGGGCTTGTGTCTCCTACAAAATAATCCTCTGATGAAAACTGGTGTCAGCTGCTGAACTAGTGCCTCACATGGCTTGCCTTTTGTCTTTCCTTCTGGCAAAATCATTTACACTACATGTTCAGCTGAATCTATGCTGACTTCCCATATTGGTAATAAAAAAATTCTGTGAATCTTAAAACTAGATTCTGCTGTAGGTCACCTAGGCCAGCCCTTACATACCAACTGCCCCAGACATCTTTGGGGGACCTGAGCTGTATTATAGATGGAGGTAGTGATGCTGGAAGGCATTTTATCTAGCAAAGGCAGAACTGGTGCTCAAACAAAGCTGGCACCAAAGACCCCCTGGTTAGAGTATGGACAGGAAAGTATGGTCAGCACTAAAGGTAATGAATCCATTTAGAAGATCTCATTGGTGTGCTCCTGCAATAAGTCCCCTAGTCCCACAGTGTAGGAAGTCAAACCCTTTTCTTCTTTCACAAGTTGCATGTCATTACCAGGCCTCTCATAACCACAGTCCTGAGAAAGAAAAGATGAAATTTGGTTTTCTCATCATAAAATCATTAGTGCCCACTGGATTTAAATTCTCTGCCCCCCAGATCAGCCACTATGCTCTACTTGGCTGAGACTACTGCCCCTTACAATAACAAGACATAGTATATATTCTTTCAGAGCTTTATTGTAACTAAATTATATTGCTCTGATTCTAAGTTTAGGATGATTTTAATAGGTGAGACTAGAGATTTCCAGAAAGAGATTTTCTCACCAAAATAATCTTCTATATACACTAAATGACATTTACATATTGCTGAAAAAATACTAGTCTTTTTAATACTATAAAATAATAAATTTCCTTCCTTTAGTTTTGTTATTTAAATTGCAGTGGTTTTTAAAAAGTGATTTTTTTGGGTTTTTTCTGTGACATTGTCATTTTCTCAAGGCTAATGAGGACTTGGGGGAATCAGAGTAGAAAGAACACTTGGGGTGATGTGTAGCTCTTAATGTGTACTTCTATTCTCCTGCATAGTGAGCAATGATGATATTTTGATTACTGTTCCCATGGAATGCACCCTAAAAAGAAAATGGGTCCTCATGGAATATGTTGGCATTCCTGTTCTGGTTAGAATGGAAGCTTCAGACAAAGTTTATTAGAAAAGACCTGCTGTTGGGTCACAGGGTGAAGAAAGAACCATCTTGCTTTCTAAACTCTTTAGAGAGGAGTCTGAATGCTGCTGGATCCAATAGTAGCCCCAGACTTGGTCAACAGTTTATGTCTAAAGGATTATATAGCTGTAATTGAACCTTTATACAATTTTGTCCTGTAAGATTAAGTATGGACACACAAATATACATAGAAAAATACATTATTTATTTTGTTTGTAATGAAGACTAAAAGACCATGATCAGAACTTCATCAATAGGTCACTTGTTATTCTGAGTACACAAAATGCAGATCTCATTTGAGTTCAGAATCTGTAAGCTACTTGTAAAGTTTACTGGGACTAAATCTTAAGCCACCTAAAGCCAAACTGAGCTTTATGCTATTTGACCTCCTTGTTATTTTTGCTAGAAGCTGGCCAGATGGTGTTTGCAGAACAGAGTAGATTCTGGTGTTCCTGAGCTGAGGTGGCTGATGGAAATGAGGAGACAGCTCCATCCCAGCTGTGCTGTGCGCCCATGGGAGCCCCTGCAGCCCCCTTTCCATGCAGCTCCTGCTGTGTAGGACTTGGAGCTGTTGCAGCTCTCCTGGGCTGCTGTGGGAATTTCCACAAGCCTCATCTTCAGGCGCCTTTTATCCTGGCTGTACAAAATATGGAAGGGACATCACTTGTGAAGGCCTTTGCCTTTGGGTCCTATTTCGTCAAAAAATAGGAGGAGGGAATCCATTCTTTACACTAATTCTGCTGTTTGAGGCTTCTTGAAACACAAGAACTCTGCTGTCCTGAAGCTGAGATGAGAGAAAAGAGCAAAAGTGCTGTGATCATTTGTATTTATAGACAGACATTTCATCACTGGTACTGGAGCGTGAAGTTCTCCTTTGAGGCATAGTCAACCTCAAGGTGAGAACAAGAGGTCCTGTTAGAATTAATGCAACTCAGCCTCAAAGCCAGCCATGAGTACAGGATCAGAGCCTGAAATAAGAGTTTGGTCCTAAGTTTGACACTAAATTTATTTACTAGCTTTAAAATTTTATCCACTAGCTTTAAAAATCTGCCTATGTGTTGATAAAGTGAGTTTTACTATGGGATCCTTGGACAACCTTTCTAGAGCTTGTGAAAGAAATAAAGACTGTATATCCTGTACAATATATACATCTCATTTAAATGCTGTACATCAATCTGCAAGGGTGACAGCTTCAGTGAAAGCTTCCAGAGGCCCTATTGTTTAATAAAGCATGAAAGCAGCAAAAATTACTTCACTTAATAACGAACAAAAATATGCTAGTTTACAAGGAACAAATTATAAACTTAAAGACCTCCTTTAGTGAGATCATCCCTGTTCCATAGTAAGGCAGAGTTTTAATGCCTTCAGAAGAGATTTAGAAAAATGTCTAATTATCATGCACTGTTTGCTCTTTGTCCATGTGTTTTACAATGCACTGAAATACATATAATTTTATCATGCTTTTTGCTTCCTTTTGCCTAGTACACTGAGATGAACTAGCAAAGCAGACTCAATTTAGATGCATTACTCACACAGTAAGGTAATCAGATAGTTAGAAATGTCATCATAACCTTGCCTCGGTAGAGCAACTTTACTTTTTCCCCCAGCAACAACCCTGTTTGAATAAAACCTGTAGTCAGGAGAAGGGTGATTAACCAGGCTTTTTTTTTCCAATATTATGTAATTACTGCCTAGTTCAGATTACTAAAATGATGATGATAGTAGTAATGTAATTAGAGAAAAATAATTAGTCTGAAGTAAACAAACCCAGCCCATTCTCTGCTGAGTCCTTTCCCCTGAAATAACCAGCCAGGGTCTAGTCCTGGGAATGAGTGAAGTGGCACTTTGGAGAGAGGTTGCTACTCCAGCCAAAGGCAGACAAGAAAAGCAAGGTGATCTGTTTTCCCTTGCTGAGCTCTCCCTGCATTTGCCTGCAGCCACAAGGTGTTCTTTCCCCAAGCCAGCATTGCCCTAGTGCTGCTGGAGCCTCCTTTCCTGCCCTCTTGGTTGCCTCAGCTGGTGTCCCCAGCAGTGTGGCTGGTGGGACAGAGGTGGCACCAGTGTGGGGGCTCTGCTGCCAGCTGCTCAGCTCAGGGACAGTCTGAAGTTTGAGGCCTATGCAAAGCCCCTGTCTGTCTTTAATGAATGAGGCCAGGCTTTACATTTGCATTCAGCCAGTAATTAGCAAAAGAGTGGGTTATGAAATGTTCTGTGGCAAAATTGCCAAGGCCTGCTCTGATGTCTGGAAAGGTTTTAAAGACAAGATTAATGAGCTAAGTGTGCTATAAGATCACAGAGAAGTTAAAAACTTAGGGCAGGTACTGGTTAATTACTCTCAGTGGAGTATGGTGTGGATGACAATGATAATGGCAGTCTGAATGGGCTGACAAATCTTGCTACTAGGCAGAGAAAATTATGATAAATGCCTACATAAAGACTTGAGTTTAAACCCTTGCCGACTTCTCATCTGACGTGCATTCTCAAGAGGTCCAAGAATTCAGAGGTTTCTTGCCCAGTTACTCTCTGCTGAACTTGTTCAAATATGAAATTAAAAACACAGAACATTTTTTGTCTTTCTGTGGCTTCTTTTGATGATGGAATGGCTGTGAAGTATAGTAGTTCCATTGTAGTGAAGAGTAGATTATATTTAATCACAAAAGTGTGAAGTTTCTCATTCTATTTGTTGCAAGTATGAGTTCATGTGAATAAATTATGTGACACTTCTGTATTTTGATTTAAGGTGTGGAGGTTTAGGTGAGGAGCTGTTCAGACAGATTTGTGCAGGGAAGGGTGTGCTGCAGCCTGAGCAGGGAACCACATGTGCCAGGGATCTCAGCAGCACAGGCACCACTGGGGCGGCTTTACAAGCCCTCAACAGGCAGCCAAACCAGAATCCAGAGGTGCTCACACAAAACCCCACTACTGGCTGCCCTAGGTGGGGGTGTTACAACATCCTCCTCCATTCAGTGAACATTTTAGTCAACACACATTTTTCTGGAAAATATTGGTTATTGTGTGTTACAGAATTTTTTATTAAACTTATCTAAGTCTTGCAGATAGTGTGTGATAAAAGACCTGAGCTTTGAAATTGGATATGACTGTACCAAGGAAAAGATGGATGTATCCTAAGAGGATTGTGACTTAAAGGGATGAAGTTATGCTTGTTATATCCTGTTCTTTACATGAACTGAGCTGCAAAGCAGACGATAACATTTTTTAAAATGTTGAAGTGACTTGAGACTCCACATTTGATTCTTACAAGTGTCTTGAGCTACTCACGTCCTTATATGCTTCAGCCTTCCAACTATGATCAAGTTTAAAAGGAGTAAGCAGTGCAAATCAAGCTCTGATAAAAGCCACCACCTCAGCTTAAGCTGCTCTTATCCTTTTCAAGTCCTGGCAGCACTAATGCCAACCTAAATGGGGTGAAACAGGGATCTGACTTCACCCCTTCTCAGAGCAGAGCATGACAATCATCTCTCTATACTTTGCATTATCGAGTCAATCACGTGCTCCTCTCTTCGGTCTGTGCTGAAGGCCAGGTGCAGACTTGGCTTTCCCTGCTAAGAAGCTCTTGTTATTCAGATAAACCCATAATTTGAAATGCTTACAAAAGCATTACAGCCACTCCTTTAGCTGTAATGGGAGAAAGAGACATTGAAGGAGCCAGGAGGATGAGATGGCTGCTGTTCCTTAGGGCCCACCTGGTACAGTGAGCTCAGCCTCAGTGCTGGTGGCTGCTCCTTTCAGCACACGCTTTCCTGGATGAGAATAGCAGGGTGAGTCCTGCCCTGGAGCCAGCAGTTTTACTGAGCATTCCCATGGCCACCCCAGGGGCTCTTATTCAGCAGTCACTGCCTGCCAAAGCAGGGCTGCAGCCACTGTGTGTATGGAGTGGGCTGTCAAACAGGGCCATTTGTATAATAAACATGATCAATTTCAAATGCTATTATCTCAGTCCCTCTCCTTCTAATCTCCTTCAGATCCTCCTGGAGAAAGATCTAGCACATTTACTATTACTTCATGCTGTCGTTTTCTGAACCTCCTGCTTTCCCTGTGAAGATCCCTGGTTTATCTCTGAGATAGCTACCATTCCATTTCCCTTACCCTCTGTCCTCTACACAGTGTAATTTGAACTGCACTGGCATTCCCAAAAGAGTGAAGCTTGAGCTTTTACTGAGATTTTAATTCAAAGCAAACACAGCTAAGCCATGAGCTGATGTTGTAAAGTATGGTATAAAATGCAAAAATGTCACTTCTATGCCTCTCCTTCCATTTAGAAGCACCAAAACACTTTTATTTCAGCAATAAATGCCCTTTTAAGAATTATTAAGATTTTATATGTTATGTTTGGCAAAGAGGATTAATTATTCTTCCTGCTTAGTTTCTATTCAGGCAATCAAATGACATGAAGCTAGTTTGCTCTTCACTGTTTCTTTTAAAAGGAAAAAGAAGGATTTCTGTTTTTCAGATACAATGCCTAGATGATTCATGTTAATACAATTTAAAGCAATGTGAAATAAGGCATTTCAGTAGGGATTATTGTTCCATTAAAACCTGGTTTCTGTTTCCTTAATACCTGGCTCTGATACACCAACCTTTTTTGGTATCTCCTGGTATATTTAATTTATTTAACAAAAAAGGTCTTTTCAAAGTAATTCTAGAGCTTTGGTCACTTTATTAAAGAGAATAAGATTGGTGATTTTGGTCCCAGCTGGGGGGCTGGGTGCTTTCAGGATGTTTGCTGACACTAGAGCTCCAGCTGGCAATGAGGCCAAAGGCAAGGGGAATTCCAGCTCTCTTTCTACTCATGAGTGTGGTCCAGACTGAGGGACATTAGGAGGGCAATACATGGAAATGTATTTTTAATTTGATGTTATGGTATTGGGAGGGCTTGAGGGAAAGGGAGAGAAAAATAAAGATGTTGTAAGCTCCTTCTGCAGGGTCAGGAGAACCTGATTTCATGCAAATTAAAGTCAGCAAGAGCTTGAAACCTTTACTCTATGGCCTGTATTTTGTGAAGTTTGCTGAGAAGGTTCCATGCAGAATGGCATCCAGTAATCTTCTTGGTTAGCTCCACGGACCTGTTAGACCTGCAAAAAGGATTCTCTTGTGGTTTCTTTGTCTTCCTGCTCGTTGGTAGTCACAAGGGCAGCAGTGCAGTCCGTTCTGGTGTCCTAGATGAAACAAATAAAACCACATCAAAAGAGAAACCCATAAAACCGTATCAAAAGAGAAAATAAACTGGTCAAGAAATCATGCAAAGAAAATAAAAATAATTTAAAATTGTAGTAAGATTGGTACCATTTCCACTTCCTCCCGTTTCGCGGATCTTTGCAGAAACTTGTGTGCAACAGCAGACCGCTTGTGTGGGCAGCCAGGAGTGCAGAGAGGAGGCCTGATGCCTCCTGTGCTCCAAGGGCTGCTCTTCTCTGGTCCCACTGCCCGAAAGCCAAGGGCTGCTGCACCATCCCTGCCGAGGCTCACCACCTCGGGAGCTCCTTTCCCTGGATGGCTGCCTCGGGGAGAAGCAGTTCTGGTGCTGCAGAGAATCATGCCTGGGGCTCTTCCTGCAGGGACTGTGCTCTGGGGTGTTTTCTTGTCTAAACAAATGTCATTCAGGATTAAAGAGCGGTTTGGTCTCTCAGTACAGGAAAACAGCACAGATAGATGTTATTTTGGTTGATCCAGCTCATTTATGCTTGTGAAATTTAGTCCCTTTAACAGGTTCTGTTAGTTTAATCTGTTCCTTATCCCACTGATCTTCCAAATAGAAAAATGCTAACAATATATCTTACTTGAGCCTTTCAAGAGATCCTTGTGAAACACTTTCATTTGCAGTGTAATGAGAACTATCAGGTATTATTGTTAAGGGCTGCTTCAGTCCTAGCTGGATACCAATTCACCTCTCGAGCTTGAAGAATAGTGTATTTCACTCTATATCATTTGTTCATATACGAAGAACAGACTTTGAAATAGTCTTTTTTTCATCTGCTTTTTTGTTTAGTTGGAAGGATTGACACTAGAAAAGCTCATTTCATGAAATAAGTAGTTCTTGAAGTGATGGGTAACAAAGGGATATGCTTTAAAATGAACAGCAACACAATTCTGTAGTTATCCAGCCTGTGACATTAGTTCTATTCACAAAGTGCTGGAAAGGCTGGAGTCAAACTCCCATGCAATCTCTTGGAGGCAGGCTGTGCTCACTCCAGCATACCTGCCAAATACATCTGAGGCATTCAGCAAAGAAAATATATGTCACTTAATCTTTTCTTCTTGGTTTCTGTCCCTTTACTTCAGTGAAATTATTTTTATCATGTACATGGGTCAGAATGCATTCATAACTGTATGGAGGGCAACTGCATTTCCTCTGTTCTCTGTCTTAGCCAACTGTCTCAGAAATCCAAAAAGGTGGTTTTTTTCAAGAGGAGGCTTTCTGGGGTCAGCCAGGACAGCTCACAAGGTAGCTGATTTTGGCCTGAATGTTAATTATGACACTAATTTGAGTAAGCTGTCAAGCTCTCCTGATTGAGATTACTTCATCTTTTAGTTTTGGTTGGTTGTTTTGTTTTGTTTAATGTTTGAACAATAAGTCATATCTCTTGCATCTTCTGTACTTAACTCCTGGCTTTGCAAGCAAATTTCTTTGCTTGGCCAAAGAACAACTGTAGCATCACAAGTCAACATCACTGCCCTGTAATCCTCCTCTAGCTAACACTGCCACAAAAAACAAGTGATGAGAGCCAGGCTGGCAAAGTTGTCATGGTGAAAAGGGGACAAAAATTAAGGCTGCCCTTCCCTGGCAGAATCCCAGCTGGAATGCAGCACTACAAACACCATCTGCTTTCTCCTGCAAATAAGACCTTACAGGGTGCAGTGGGCCTGCCTGGGAGAGGAGGAGGGAAATTCTAGCCCTGTTTATCACAGCCCCTCTGGATTTGGCCTTGGCCTTTGATTGTAAGTGCAAATCATTATTAACTTTACAGCAAGTATCTAAGTCTAGAATTCGAGCTTGTTTAGCACCCTTTCTATTTGTGGCCATTCAATGATATCACAGAATCAGTAAAGATGGAAAATATCTCTAAGGTCAAGTCCAATTGTTAACCAAACACCACTCTGCATCAAAAAAATCTCTTTTTTTTTTTTTTTTTTTTGCAAGTTTTTAAATTTTATTTATTAACCAACAGTCACTCTCAGCTATTTACCAAATATTTTAAAATACTCAAGTAAGTAAACCACAATCAAGCAAAAAAACACATGCAAACCAAAACACCAAACACCCCCCCTTAAAAAATCCAGAAACCAAAGAGAAAATCCAATCCCTCAAAAAAAAAAAAAAAACCAACAAAATAAAACAAAACAAAAAACCAACAAACCAACCAAACAAAAAAAAAAAAGAAAAAACCAAACAAAACAAAAACCAACCAAACAAAAAACTACCACCACCTCACAAACAAAATCTCCCTCCAAAGTTTTATAGGAAGGGTTTTGGAAATATAAGAAACTGTCTCAGGACTATGGTCAGTGTATAAAAAAAACAATTTTCAGTGTCTTAGCTCCTCAAACTTCTGAAAATTTCATCACAAAGATGTCTTTAGATCTTAGAGTTATGTCTGCAAGTGACCACTGGTTCTTGAAAGCTTCCTGTATTCACATTCACAGGAACAAATACATGCAGAGGTTAAAACAAGTTTGCATGTTACTTTAGGAAGCATGTCTATGAGCACTGCTAGTATCTCCATTTTTGTTGAGTAAAGCTGAGCAGCTCTCTGTAATATGCTTGTTAAAAACAAAATTGTCAGTGTTACTGGTGCACTACTTCTTGAAATTCATTTAAGTAGTTGATGAAACGGAACCTCTGACATTTTGGTTAAGAACCTGAAACTGGTTGAGCAGTAGCTGCTTTGACTCACAGTTTAGGCTTCACCATCCTGGGTCCTGCCGTGCTCAGGCTCTCTCCTGGAGACGCTTAAATGTCCCTCTATGTTTCATGGCTAGAGAATTTATTTTTTGCCTATCAGTGAAATAACTGTGTCTTTTGGTTGAGAAATCATACATTTTGTCTATTATGCACTCAAACTCTCTCTCCTATTTTTTCCAATTATATATTGAAGAAACATCCTCTTTCTAAGTAATTTAAGTTAGTGACTGGGGATTCCCAAGCCTTTCTCTGATTTCCAAAAATCATGTAAAGTTTATGTAGTGAATGAATACATATCTCTCCTGCCTTGTATTCTGCCCAGCCTGAAAACAGGCTCTGCTCTTTTGTCCTTTCTAATCTCAAACTATCAGGAAAGCTTCTATTGCCTCAAGGCTGATATGATTTGAACTATCTTGGTTTAATCCCATTTCCCCAAAGACTTAAGGGATTTTTCTTCTTCAGTCTGAAAAATTATCATTCTTTGAAAATAATTTGTCATTAAAGCCTGGCTAAAAATTCTGCTGCATTTCTCCTCTTTAAAGTTAATGGATAAAAAGTCTCATTTGGCAAAAAATACTAAGCCTGGAATTGCTATTTTATTAAGGTCTAATTCAATTATTGTGATTGCTATTGAAATTTGAGGAAGGGCAGAAGACTTATCAGTAACTAATAGAAAATCTCTACATCCACACTATAATATTCTGGGTGACAAAAGCAGATATTAAAGATGTGTGAGTAAAAAAGCTATTGATATCAACAAAAACCCAAAGGTTAAATAGGTTATGAGTAAAAGAAAATCATAGATAATTATTATTAGTTATTGCTTCAGATTAATCTTAGATAACTATATATTATTTCTTAGTATGGAAAACTATATATTACTACCTAAAAGGTAATTATCATCTACATGGAAGGAATTCACTATATACTTACATTCATATTAAGTTACCTTGTCTCTCCTTTAAACTTTCTTACCTGATTTCAAAAATTCTATCCGTAGAATTTGGGCAAATTTCAGTTCTTTGCACTGCACCTCATTTCATCCCAATCCATTGTGTTGTATTTGCTACATTTCAAAATTTTCTATTGTTTTTTCACTCACCTTTCATTTTATCGTATCTCCTGTCCCAAGTGCTTGTTACACTTCTCTGAATTTGGGATTTTATTTCCTTTAATGAACTGAAATTCTGCAATTCATGAAAGGAAATGAAATCTTGCAATTCCAGTGAGGATCATTTAGGCAAGCTGTGGTCCATTTCCCTGCACTTCAGGTCATACCTGCCATTTGCTTGTTTTCATTTCAGCGCAAAATTTTCTCCTTTTTTTTTCCTCAGCCTTTCCTTTCCTCACTTTCTTCTCCTGTCTCTCCTTTTCACTTTCTTTTCTCATTTCAATAATTGAATCTATGGAATTTGGACAAGTTTCGATCCTTTGCACTGTGCTTCTAGCTCTTGTTCCTTTAATTCAGTCTCTTTTGTAAATCAAGTTCACCCTGTTTCTTAAAGTTCTTTGTACCTGCTTTCTATTATTGTTTTTCTTGGCACATGGAAGTCCTTTTAAAATTTCATGTATGCATTTATATCAGATTCTGTTATTCTTCAGGGTTGTATAATTTAACAACATTTATTTTTTATCAGTGTTTTTAAATGTATTTTGACATCTTATTCTGTGGTATAATTGCCTATTTAATTCTATACAACATTAAAAAGCTACGGTGTGTTGTAAACTGTCCCATGAAGGTTCCTTTGTGTGTTACATCTCTGTCTTTATTAGATCTCATGAGTCCTAAATGGATATAGCTTTTCCACCCTGAGATTCCACAGGACCCACACAATTTACCCAGGCTGTACAGCCCCATTACAAAGAGAAACTAAACCAAGAGGCTGATTCTTCTCCAGTGCTGCTGTGTGCTTTGCAGCCAAAGTCAATGAGGGCTAAACCAATTCCGCACTCCTGATTCAGACCACAAACCTTGATGCTCTGCTGAAAATACGAGGTGCATGCCGAGCACTTCCTCCCTCTGCAGCAGCCGCAGCGCTGTGTCTGCCGGGCCGAGGGGCAGCAGAGCCCCCAGCGCTTCCTGCCACTGCGGAGCACAGCAGGAGCTTCACTCACACTGCTTTCCTTCACACTCTCAGGAGATTATTCAGGTGTTAACGTTTAAACACGTGCACATTTTAGCAATGTTAATTGTTGGACTTCAAAATTGCCAAGAGTAATATATTTGTGTGTGAGGGGGGGGTTGGAATCCACCTGTTGTGGAATCCTTGTGGAATCATTTTAGACGTTTATTTTTAGTACTGTATTTTCTTGGTCTCTAATGATGGAGATTAGGAGAAAGCACAGAATAATGTTGCCCTTTGGCTGGTAGAAATATGACATAGAATCATTTAAAAGGGGTAAAAGGGTATTATTTGGGTATTTTAACAGGATTCTAGGTGCACAGCTCTTCAAAGGTGGAACACACTGAGATGCACACTCATAAAATATCATACTCACATGAGATGCACTGTCATAAAATAGAGAATTGAGGTTTTTAGAGAGACCATTTCCTGTTTTAAAATTACCAAAAATGCAGAAAGAAAGTTAAGACAAAACATTTTATAAGAAGAAAGATTTTTTTTTTTTTTGGCAGTACTGAATTTTTAAGGAAAAAGTTTTCTCTGCCTCTGTGTTGCACAGAGATTGTAATAATAGATTTTTGATATTTCCTAGCAAAAATAGGATTATTAATTGTGTATCTGGTTTAGAGAATTGTAATTTTACACTTTACATCTGAAGGGATTTTGTTTGATTTTTTTATGTGCCTGATAAGTACCAACACATATATTTGGTCACATACTAAAACATTGTTAAAAAGTAATAAGATTGCTCATACCTTCTGTTATTTACCACTTTTTAAATGATTGCTCACAATGTATGGTAACTGTATTCGTTCATCCTTCTTAGGTCTTTTAGTTCCTTCACGATATTCTTTTAATGTTCTCTGTTAGTTCCCTTTGATTGCTGAGTGCATCTCGATCATTGTGTGAATGCATTTTGTCTATAAAGCAGGTCCTTACCATCAGCACAGTCCCCACTGTGTAAATTATTCTGTCTGAAAAGAGCCTTCATGAAAGCAGTCTGCACCTTGCTGGATGTCGTTTGCTGATGTTTAAGTGCTGCCAGGGAATGCTGCTTCCACTTCTCATGTTGGATGGCATCTCTTACAGATTTTTATGTAGATCTAGAGTAGGGGCTACAACCAATTTCTGCAATGTTGGTTTTGTGATACTTGATTTTCAGACTGTGATCTGAACCACAGAACCCAGCTTCTGAGAACCTGCTTCGTTTTGAGGGTAGTGGGTATGATAATGAGGAAATTATATTTTCTGTACATTTTTGGTGCATCAAAACGCTGCTAAGAGCACCACCAGCTGGTGCTGGTGGACAAGCACAGGGCACAGCAGGGCGGCAGCCTCAGATCCACCACAGCAGATTCTTACCAACCCATGGAGTCACTGTTGCCACAACATTGCTTCATTCTCCGTGTTCAGACATGGAAACTTAATTTCAGTCTTCTCTCAAGCAAAGAAGGCATCTGATATCCTATTTCCACCCAGTCAGATGCAGCTGGTGGCTCAGCCCCTATGGGAATGTTTCTTTCACAAGCTCCATTAGGCTCCTTTCCTTGTGGCTCACTTTGTCCCCACCAGTCTTTCCAAGTATCAGCTGGCTTCAAACACATTAAGTGCTTTACAGTTGCACAGACTTCTATCCCCCAAAAGTTCCTGGGTTTCCCAGGCACCTGCTGTAATTCAATCTGTCTTGGTGGCAACCACAACTGTCGTGAACAAAATGTTATTTGGCAGGGGAGGGCAAACAGGTGTCCAGTAGTATGAAGAAGCACGTGTTCCTGCTTCCTTGTAGCCCTCTGTGCCTGAATAAATCTGCCCTGTGAAGCACAAGCTGGAATCAGACCGGTGTTGTGGAACAGCAAGGCAGAGGCATTCACACAGCATTAACAAGGCTAGACAGTAAATTTGGGAAATAACAACAAGGGGCAATAATATCTCTTTTGTAGCTCTGGCTGGGAAAGAAGGCTGCATGTCCTCACCTCAAGTGATGGAAAAGCCACAGGGAATGTGAACAAACCAACGTTCATGTGTGTGGTAGGGCAACACTGCGTGAGACAGAACTGAATCCTCTACTTCATTACAAGGCAATGAACCTCTTTCAGTTCACACTGAGATTTTGGCTCTGATTACTGTATTGGCAGCAGAGCTGTGCACAAGCTACAGGCAGCTTCAGGGAAATAGCAGGAAGGCCCCCAAATGTATGAATTGGAGTTATCCAGATGGGGCATTACACAGGCTGCATAAGCATCTGATGATCAAGGCAGGACATAATGATTCATATCTTGGAGCTATTCCTGGAATTACCGTGGGAAAGCTCAATAGCATGGTCCTGTGACCCACAAGGCTCTGGAGAGGTGTTAAAACAAAAATCAGGAAATTTCATGGAAGGGAAAAAACCTCAAGTTGCTTTTGCAGGAAAGCACCTGTGAAAACAGGCAGGACTTTAAAGCAAGATTTGTCCCTGTTAATACTCCTATTTTGTCAACATCCTAAAAGAGATATTTAGCACCCTGACCTTAAAATATGGCACGTGTTTCAGCAACAGCCAATTCTGAGATTTCAGGAACAAGATTATCCCTGTGCTACCTTGGTATACAGGATACTAAGGCATAGGAAAATTCTGGTGCTGAGCAGAAATGTGTGTTTACAAAACAAACTGCCAAGGGGGTGTGCAATGAGCACAGTTGTGAAAAACTTAAAACAAAGCAAAGATGAACAACCTTGCTTATATGTTATATTCACGAACTCCAATAAATGAGAATTGAGGGGGGAATAAAGTCACTGGGAAAGACTAAATTCTTGCAAGTTCATGTAGGTAATCATAGAGTCGCTCCCTTGAAATTGTAGACCCTGGATGTGCTCCCATGATGGATTGACTATAAGAACACAGCCCAAAAGGAATAATGTGCATGCATAGAGAGGAACGTTAAACTCTGGGCTCCAAAATTTAACAAAGATGGTCAATTACTCACAGAATTTTTGTTGGGTTTTTTGGTTTTTTTTTTTTTTGTTAAGAGACCTACTTTATTTGTAGCAAAATGGATTTCACAAAAAAACAATACTGCTATTTAGTGCTCTGTACTAGGCAAAATTCGTTCTGCTGTAATCTGGTCTACAATTATGGAAATATAGATATTTCTACAGGTAGGGAATAACTGCATGATTAATATTTTCTGAAAAGTGAAGAAATTAATAACTGGCAAGGTAAAATTGTTATAAAATTGCTCCCAGTTGGGCTATCTTCAAACTATAGGGAGAACCAGCTCTGAGAAACTGATACAGTGATAGTGTTGCCAACTCCAGTGCTAGAACTCCCCAGAAGCCACAGGCAGGGATGCAGTTGTCCCACTGACCTGGCTGATGAGGCTGCTTTGGAGTGATGATCTGTAGGGAAGGGAAGGGGTGCATGGGCAGCCACTGCTGACAGCCCAGACACTCGAGGGCAAACTCAAGGACTGCCTGTAGCCAGATGGCACTTCTGTCCCAAACCCATTTCACAGGCTGCTGGTGCATGTGCTTAAGTTGAGGCTGGAGTTTCTTAGCAAAACCCAGTATGTGTTATGCCCTTTTACATCTGAGAACCCACAATCATTGTCCAACTTTTGCCAACAATTAGACACCAAGTGAAGAATTTATACCACCCCCAGTACCACTCTTCAGCTTCTCTCTGGCTGTTTTCTCAGCGCTGGCACGTGAGCAGAACTTCCTGCAGAAGCAGTGCTGCTTGCTGTGCTTTGCAGGCTGGCCACTAACGTGTTACTGCTGGGCACCTGTGCTCTGTGGCATGGGGCCAGGCAGCTTGGGAGCAGGCACTGCTCTGCCCTGACAGATGGGGATTAATGTCCCTGGCCATGGGGTCATGTACTCTGTACATATTGAGTATTCAGGATGAGATTCTCAGACAGGGCCATCCTAGCTCTGGGCCATGCTGAGTTTCTGCTGCTCACTTAGGAGATTGTGCTGTCACTGGTCTGGTCCCTTACTAGTTTTCTAAAAAATCTGGATTTCTCAGAGAAGCCAGACTGCCTTGCAAGTTTGTAGTACGAGGCAGTAAAGCAGCACTGTGGATACAGAAGTTTTACAACTACTTTGGGATGCAGGGGCAGAAATCCTGCAGTTGGTGGGAGAGGAACAACTCCTTGGAGGTCACAAAGCTCCAGGGGTGCTCAGGACATCCCTCTGTTTGCTGATCCCGGCTCTGAAGTGGAAAATTAAGACAAGTCACCTGGCCAATACCAGGCCTGGTGCAGCTTTTGTAGAGAAAGGATCAATAGCTGGGCACAAGTTGATATTTATTTGCTACTTTGATGCAGTGTTCTATCAGAACAAGATCAGATGTGCTAGGACTCATTGTCAAGACTGTAGACATGTGTACAAGGTTTATTAATTGATAAAAAATTTATACAGTCTGGAACAGGACAAATTGAAACTTGGGGTGAATCAACTCATCTGCTAGAGTATAGTGCAAGGCACAAATGATGGTGCTAAAACACCAGTGAACTTGAGATATTAGTTAACTATACGGCACCCATTACGATTGTAAAAAATACTTGGTACATGAGCTCTACTTGTTTTAGAGAAAGATTCTTTTAAAAAAAGAAAATACTTTTCTCTTTTTTTTTTTTCTTATAGCTCTGCTACTTTTCTGACATAACATTTGCAGTCATCTTTTTATCTTTTGCCATCAAGAAGCATATGGCTCAAAGTATGGCTCTTATGGACCTTGGGAATCCTTCTGCTGCCCACTAGTAGTAGCACATCTGGATTTTAGTGCAGTAAACATTAGCAATGGACTGGTAACTTCTAAACTTGGTACAGTCTAACTACAGAGGCCACAGAGTAGAAATGAAATTGTTTTCTTTTGATGGAGCCTGGAGCCTGGATCCTGGATATTTTCTCAAGATGTATTATCTGTCAGCAGCTTACATATGTTTCATGAGAACTGAGCTATATAATACATTGTGTATCATCTTAGAAAATTCACACAGAGCCACTGTTGAGTTCCCACATAGAACATGGCAATCAGAATTAGGTAAATAATAGATAAATAGATGGTAAATAATAGATGGATAATGCTGTTCTAGATACACAAAGAAGCCTCAGTTTGGTGCAAAATACACTCTGGAATCCAGGCTGCCATTTTCCATTTTGGCTGGTCTTCCCCCCAGGCCCAGGCTGCACCTTTTGCTTCTGCTATGCACCTGAGTGCAATGCTCAAAGACCAAGAAGTTCTTCTTGTTTTGTAGCACTTCTGCTCATTCAGCTTGCTCTTTGTAATATTTCTGGCCCAGCAGGAAATAACAAAGGCATCACTTTCTAGTAATAGGTTCTTGGAGGACTTGTAGCCCAGTTCTTTACTTTGATAGCTCAGTCCTACCAAATGTTTTTCTACAATGTTTTTATCTTTAGTATGAGATTCTAGGTTTTAGGCAGGAATTACAGCTAATGAAAATCTAATACAGGGCTCTACTTACCACTGCTGTGTGTGTATAATTCTTATCAAAATTCGGAAGAGTTAAAGATTTAAATGGCTGTAAGAATCTGGAGCAATGTTGGTTATCACATTTTTTTTTCTCTTGGATTAAGAGGAGAGAGATACATTTTTTCTGACCTAGTTCCTCCATCAATTGAAAGTCACCAGGAAAAGCAAAGGGTTAGTATTGCCTTCACTGCATATGCTTATAGTTTGATAGCATTGCACCCATTCCTTTACGTTGTAAAGGCGGAAATAAAATAAATTTATGTCCACCTTTGAAAACATCAAAAACCAAATTATAGTTCTGTTACTACATCAAGAATAAAGAAATAAATATTTCTTCACAAACTGCAAACTTTGAAATTTTGACCCCAACCCTGGCAGGTTCCTCAAGATGCAAGCATAACACAGAAATTTTTTTGAGAGGAGTTTTGATTATCCTTGACTGCAAGTCTACATTATGTTCTTATTTTGACATAAATGGGTATTGCAGGAGTTCTTTTATGAAATAATACAGCATTTCTCTCAAGAAATGAGATGAGAATCTGGGCCAGTCTGTCAAAATAACAGTTATTTGAGGACTCAGCACGTCATAGTAATAACTTGATTTCTCAGCCAGAGCTGCTACTACAGTTGTGTTCTGAGTACTGGAAAATATTGTTGTCTCTCACGAGCTGGCTCCACAAATAACTGCTAAATGCCAATTCCACTATCCCTTGATCAAAATGAGTGAAAGCAGTGTGGGACCCAAAGTGATCCATCTGGATTTTGTCCCTGTTTGTGTCCCAGTCCTGTCTGGTGAGCTGGAGCTCTGACATGTCCCAAAGCTGCCCTGCCCTCTGCACCATTGTTTGTAGCTGGGTCAGCTGCTGTGCCCCCCTGGCTGCCACCAGGCCTTTCCCTTTCCCACAGCTTCCCAGTCAAGGGTAGCTGGCAACCAGGTGGTGTTGGTGCCTCTTTGACACATGGGTCCAGGTGGGAGACATGGCAGCAAACAGCCATGGCCTCAACACTTGGAGTTCAGCAGAACAGTGGGGAAGTGGAGCACCTTCACCATTTGCTTTTATCAAAGTATTTTGGTAGGTCCTGCACACACAGGAGGGGCCCCTGGCCTGAATGTGGGTTGAAAGAGAAGAGGGAAAACCCATTGGGGCTGAATCTTTCTGCACTCCTTCCTGCTGTTCTAACCAGGAATGCAAATGTTGCTATCAGTGCTGAGTGTGCTGATGTTTTCTGCTGTGGAGGTCACTCCAGAAGTACTTCACAATCCTGTGTGGAGGCATGTACCATTTCAGTAACAGATATTCTAGAAACAGATTTTTTTTCCAGCATAAATAAACAAAACTACCCCCTGCATCTGTTGCACTTCACAAAGGTTCACCAGGACTCTTCCCATTTGTGTCCAACCTGCAGCTCCCAAGCCACTCCCCAGTAACCCAACAGTCAGACTGAATAGTGATGGCCAAAGTGATAACTGATGACACAGAAGTGAAGCAAGGACAAGAAGACAGAAATGTTAATAGAACAGATCTTTCCTTGGCTTGTTGTGGGGGTGGCATCCTCAGCATGGTGCTGAAGGCTAGAAATGGACTGGGGGCATAGAGAAGTTTCTCTCTATTCTCATCTTAACACTTGCTAATGTCAAAAATCTGCATGTTTTAAAATTTGCCTCTAACTCATATTTTCATGAATTACTGGGGAAGAAAAGATTTTGAAAATTAATACTGGCAAAAAGTACCCCTGGGTAGAGCAGATGTTGTGATCCTTTGGTCCTAAACAATCTGCTTTTAATGGCAGTCAGGATAAAGCAGAGCTTCTTTCAGTGACAGATTTGGCTGCCACATGAAGTCTGTTGTAATTTTCTTTGTACACTGAGAGGTCAGTTGAAGTCCCCAGGATCACAGTATAAATCTCAAAAATATATTTTCAATTACAAGTTAAGCTAATTAATACAATACTGTCCCATGAATATTTATTGGCTCTTGAGACATAGAAGATAGATATCAATAAACCTGGAGCAATGTATGCTGTTAGTTAAAGAGCAAATTGTACTTTCTGTTTTTCCTGCCCAAGAGATCCAGGTTTATTTTCTTATCTGGAAGTGAGATGCTTCAAAAGACAAGGCAAAATAGACTGAAAGGTCTGAATATTCAGGAATTTCATTTATATCTTCAAAATCTGTTTTGCACTGTATCGGTCTCGTCAATGTATATATAAATATAAATATAAATTAACATAAATAGGATAAAAAATATTTGCTAGTTATTTGATTTAATTTTATTTTGCCTATTTTTATTAGGTAGCTAAGGACAAAAATGGCCCTGTGATCCTTAGCTGATAAAGAAAAAGCTGCCGCTGAGTCTGTAAAACTGGTATTCAGAATTCAAGCTTCTCTTGATTTTTTTTTTCCCCTTTTCAGGTGCATCTACTGTGTCTTAAACTGTGTCACTAGGGGTTTTTATAAATCTGAAGATAATTAAGAGGCACATAAAACTGTGATGTTGGTGTAAACCCCATAAACCTGAAGGGTAGCAAAGTGGGTCATCAGCTGCTTTGTCAAGAATAGCAGTTTTCAGAGGATTGTGAATCAATTTAAGGCACAGATGGATAAGGTTTTTTCAAGACAAAAAATACGGTTTAAACAAACTAAAAGACCTAACCTGAATAGAAATGATTTCACTGCTGAAGGGGTTGCTGTACTTGTTTCTGGTCTGAGGTTGAAACAGTCTCCCAGAGTGTGAAAGGACACACAAACACACAAAAAACCCACCAAAAATACCCACCAAACAAAACAAAAACAACCCTGAAAGCAAAGTTTAAATATAAAAGTAAATAGTCTAGGCTCACTATCCAAACTGAGTGAGGCACAAGGAGGAAAAGCTGCAAATACAGGAGGAAAAAACTAACTCTGTTTTTCCTTGACAGTATACCTTTAATATAAACTAAAACTATCTCAGTTCTTTATGGAGTATTTTCTAAAGTGCTCACTGAAGCTATAAAAAATTCTAATAAATTCAAGGATAAACTACAGACTGCGGAGTCCACTGCAAGAAGTTATGGGTGGTACATATTTCTGTTACTAATTCCTTCCTCAGATCAGATTGTTCAAAGCCCTGGGTCAGACAGGCTTTGAGCAACCTGATCCTGGTGAAAGATACTCCAGTGTATGGCAGGGGGGTTGGAGAAGAACTTGAAAGGTTTATTCTAACCCAGACCATTCTGTGATTCCACTCTTAATACTATCCTACTGATTCTGCTGGAGGTATTTGAGTTACTATGCTGCAAAAATGTGAAGATTTGGATTTGCAGACAAGTGTACAAGATCTCTTTATCTCTCTACCTTGCACTTGGTCAAATATTCATCAGTGCCAGAGTAGATCCTGTGACAACTCCAAATTCCACATTTTCAACGCCCTGGGAAATAGTTTAATGGATGTAAAATGTCTCCTCTTCCTTTCTTGTCCCTTCCTTAAAAAAAAAATATATATATGTATATATATATGTATATCCTAAAATCTCCAAGGTCTGCATCTGGAACAGCTTGTTCCTCATGTCAGTGGCTTGGGATGAAGCCTTGGGGTTCTGACTTGGTGACAGCCTTGTTGCACTGTTGGTGCAGTGGCAATGAGCACTGGTCACTCCTGTGAGGGACATAGCTTTAATTGGCAAAAACCCCTCTTAATTGCATGTTCAGTAGACAGAGGAAATTTCTGTGTTCTTAGGAATTAAATCTTATGATTGTGGGTGTCTGAATATATAAAAGAAGACATTTGGCAATTTTACTGGAATCATAAACTATGTATATTACATTGATAACACTAATTGTTACTTGAGGGATTTATTAGCCAAAGTAGTTACTTTTCTTGAGTATCCAGGATTCAAAACTCACTGACAATTTCTGCTTGCACATAAACCTCAGGGGTTATGAAATCTTATTAATTGGGAAAGTGTAAGACGCTGTTAAGCCATGAACATAACGAAGATGTTTCTAGTAAGACACTCCTGGGATACAGATCTGTGCATTTCAACGAGCTGAAAACTTTCTCTAGCAATTTCTGTTCTGTGAGCAATTACTATTTAATTCATACCACTGAGCTTCCTCACTCAACAAATACAAGTGTGATGAGATCATGGGACAAATGAGTATATTAAAGATCAAGAGAAGATGGATAATTTTCAAATTACTCTGAATTTGAGAGAGACAGACAGTGAGAAAGCTATTCCATATGTCAAGATTTCAGACATGCACCATTTTTCCAGCAGCTAAATGATTTAGCTCCCTAAGCTTTCAAACACTCAAGCGAACACCCGTTGGCGTGCAGGTGTGATATTCTGCTATTTTGCAGGGTAAACTGTGATTCCCAGGTACAGCAGTGCTGGCAGCCTTATCATCATTTAAATGCAATTGAGGGCTCCTCTCTGCTTGTGACCAATGGGGTCTGTGTGGTCACAAGCAGAGAGGCTGCATGTCTTGGCAGGGCTGCTGCTGCTGGCATCCTTCACACTGGGATTATTTTAGATTGACTGCAATGAATGTGTTATTTTCCATTTGTTAACACATGGGGACTTGTAACTCTGACAACTGAGAAAAATACACTCATTTATATGGTGATTACTCTTGTTTTCTCCGATGTAATCTGAAAACACAGTCTTATCTTTACCTCCTCTCTTGTGCCTGCATGGTCCTAAAATTGGTGACAATTGCAGTATTAATTGTGTGATGCATTCTTTGGAAACAAGGGAAACAGTTCACTAGAATTTTTTATTTCAGATAGATCCATAATATGGATTTATTAGAAATTTCAGATGTGAAAATAAAGATAATCCATATCCTTTTAGCGGCATAGAGAAAAGCAGAATTATAGCAAAAATAAACTTTTTTTTTCCCTTTACTTTGCTTAGAAAAATTATTTTACACCTGTTTCTGGCTTGACTTGGGTAAGTTAAATTATTACAATAAAAACCCATTGGGACACTGAGAGTATAGTATAGTAAACGGAGCTATCTGAGAGAGCTGGTGCAGTGCCATCTGAAATAGGCAACCAAAAGTGAGCCTCTGTGTCCCAGTACTCAAAGTTCATGAGTAACAACAATAAATGCCTGATAACAACTAATTCTTTATTGGAGCTGTCAAAACAGAGAGGATGCATCTGATTTAAGAAATTAAAATTAAATTATAAGACGTAAACTGATATCTGAATCAATATTGCTTATTTGATTTTGTATTTCAATCATTTTGTTTCATATTCCTAAAGGTCACTTCATAGAAAAGTCCTTCATAAATTTTTTTTAAATAGGTCTTAGAATTATTTCTTTGGTTTATATTGTTAGGTGTGCATCTGGTGATTCCTCTATATGCCTTCATCATCCTGAGGTTTGGCCAGTGCAGGGAAAGATCCACACTGACCTGCATGGAAAGAGTGGCCACAGGCCACTGTCAGGGGTTTGGGAGTCCCTGTATTGTAATAGACAGGCAATAATTGTAAAAATGAGGATTTCCATCCCCACAGCCCCACAATAGGTTTGTTTGTAGACTTTAGTGCGCCTTTTGGAGGGAATAATCTGAAATTAGAGTTCTTCAAGATGAGCTGGGACACTTAGAGGGCACACTGCAGTGGTGCTACTGAATATCTGGATGGAGTTGAAAGTGCCACTTTTGAGCTGCTAATCACTGAGTGGCTTGGGCTGTGATTTCACTACAAAAGCTTTCCTTTCTACCTGGTAGCAGAACAATTATGATCACTATAGATTTTCAAGATAGTTCCTCTGATAACAAGAGATTAAAAAGGCTTAATGTGAGTCCCATGGTAGAGTTTGCTTTATTTTCCTTTGGTCCATGAGAGCTTTAATTTGCTGACTCTTATCTCATGCTGAAAGACTCCTCTTTTCTGCGGGCTCTGGGGGTAGGGGAGGATGACAGTTCTGAGGGAGTTGCCTGCAGGCATCATTTCTCAGAAGTTCCTGTGGTTGCAGTTTTACCTGTTGTTTCAATGCCTAGCACCAGGAGTTAAAAGAAACTTATTCCTCTTTGAAGGTGAAAGAAGTCTTGTCTCATGCTTCTTGCAGGTTTTTATCTTGCTTCTGTCTTCAATATGCAGAACAGAAGCCTCTGTGCA
Organism: Entomyzon cyanotis; assembly: GCA_024500445.1. Taxonomy (NCBI): domain Eukaryota; kingdom Metazoa; phylum Chordata; class Aves; order Passeriformes; family Meliphagidae; genus Entomyzon; species Entomyzon cyanotis. The sequence continues at coordinate 12,827,222 of JAKEPQ010001027.1, read as the reverse complement.
TGCTGGAGTCCCCTGGCACAATTTCATGCCTGGCAAAGTCTTGCAGGCTTCCTGTTTGATGATTTCCACTGTAAAATCATGAGTCTGTGCAGCCCTCAGGATGGCTGCTCTGTCACACTGGCAGGATTGTCTTCTGCTGAGGTCTCCATGGGTTTCAGTAGTTCTGTCAGACACTTTTAAGACATGCCCTTGGTGCTTTGTTGAGAGGCATGTGCACATCAGCTCAATCAGCTTGGAGTCATTAAGCCAGGGAGGGAACACATCATTGATCCTTTCCCAGGAAGTCTCCAGCAGCCAGCATCTCCCTTTGACTTGTGTTGAACTTGTTGGGTTACTTACATTAGCCCTGATCCCAGATTTTTTGGCCTGTGAAAGGTTGATTTTGTTTCTGAAAGTAAAAGAAAAATATTGCTTCATAGTGCCCCTTTCTTGCCCAAGAGTGGTGGGCCCTTGGTGTGCAAGGCTTCTCAGGGAAGGCACCACTATGGCTGTTATAAAAGGGTTTTAGGGGCCTTTACTGGCCAGAAGAAAACACATTCAGTGTCCTTTCCCCAGCTTCTCATCTCACAAGACAGAAGAGCTCTTAGCTATCCCATCTTATCCTATCTCTTGATGTCACTTAGCTGTGACATCAGTCACATTTCTTCTTTCTTAGCATTTTTAGGGCTTTCTTTTCATTACAAATTTTATTCTTGCCCCTCTGTGGTCCCTTTCCAGGATTTTGACTTACTCATATTCAGTATTTGTACTGGATTTCGCGTTTCCAGAGTGCCTTGAAGCTCATAAACTCCTCACAAAGACTTTTACTGACATCTTTCACAATGGTTAGTGACACATCTGGGAGCATGGTGTAAGAATTCAGTTTGATATGTTGATATTGCTCTTTAAGATAAGCACAAGCATCGTAAGCTACTGCAGCTGTTTTGGAGCCATTGATGAAAAAATGAAGACTTTACTCTGGTCCTATTAGAAATGTTTCAAAAGCTATCTAATGCTGCTAGTCCTCTGTTCCCAGAAAGAGCTTCTCAGCAGTGTTGCTTTTCCTCCCGTTCAATTTATCGAACCCATCTAGTTTTTGGTTTGCCCTATATGCCTGTACCAAACTGCTGTACTGACTAAGGGTCAGTGTCTCACACTAAACTTCAGCATAATAATTGCAGATTGGTTGTTTCTTTTCCTTGGTATGGCTTGGACTTCCTGGTGGTTTAAAGCCATGATTTTTGTTGTTGTTGTTGTTAGTATTCTGTTCATCATAAGCTAAAATTACCAGTCCAATCCATCCCTTTGGCTAAAGTCTAATTGAGGAAATTATACCATATTTGGTCTTTATATATCTGGTATTGGACATTGTCATCAGACAGCATCCCAGTGCGTGACTCCCTTTACCCTGACAGTGGTTTTCCCAGGGCTACCCTGAATAATTCATTTTTCTGATTACTTTTGAAGGAACCATAAGCACCAAGATCTGATATTTTCATTCTTGTTTGCAGCTAGCTCTGATGTATCTACTGGCTATCATCCTGCTCCTCTCCACTCTTCTCCTCTGGAGCCCCAAAAGCTGTGTTTGTCCACTGTGTTGTTTTGCAGAGTTCAGGCAGTTGGCTGTGACTAATTTTTCAGCCACTGTACTACTGTACTATCACATTACAGCATTAAATATACACCAATTATGTTTTAAGCAATTTTCTGTGGGTATAATATTAGAAGAGGAGAAAGTAGTCATTCTTTTCAAAAACACTGTTAACCACCTGTGAAGGGAAAATTCCCCAATGCACATGGAGTTAAGGGTAAATCTGAGGCTATGTGAACTAACACCTGCTGCTTTCCAATGCAGGTGGGGTCAGCAGCTCAGGTAACCCTGGCACTGAAAGCTGCTTTTTGTATGTTTTTTTTGGTCTTCTGTTAGACAACATAACATGATCTGTGCAAGGTGGAGTCTGAAAGCAGGCACTGAGCCCATAAATAGGATCTTTGCAGCAGTGTTCAGTGGGTGGCTAATTTAAGCAGAAGACAACAAGCACAGCTGATGGATTTGTTTGCTTCATGTGCCCATGTTTCTGCAGGGCTGGAAAGCACAACTGCCTGTGCTTTGTAGCTGTTCATGTGCCCTCACCTTGTCATGTGAATTTGACTTCATGCATGCTGATCTTTCTGATAAAAACTCCTGACATTTTTGCATTTTGCTTGTTACAACTGCCACATCTTTGTTTCATTGTGCTTGGCAGCTTTCACAAATGCATTTAGCCATCTGTGGTTGTAGACCAAATACATGCCTTTTCTTTGCATGTTATCATCAACATTACTGTGACTAATCTTTAGCACTGATTCCTGCATCATTCTAAATAAACAAATGAGAGTAGTTGTAGCTTGCAGCTATCAAAATTCTTTTGTGGTTTATTTAATAAGAACGGATATGTTTTTACAGTTTGAAGAGTGGAAAGAGTAGTACTGGAAAACCCCTGTTACATTAATGGGTTGTACAGATCTCCACTGTGATCTGTTGCAAAATTAACGCAGGCAGTTGGTAATGGCTTTCATTGCCATGGCAGAACAAGAGATACATCTTTAATAAACTGTTTGTTAAATGATGTAGTCCAAACCTATGCTTATGTTAATCCATTGTGATCAGGGAAAATCACTCTCTTCAGTTCAGTTGAAAGAATGTACTGGGTCTGGGAAAATGGAACAGATTTGGAAATTGTTTGTAGTTAATGATGTTTGTTGATTCAGCTAGGGCATTATTACAGGCAAATTCCTCCTAATTGGCATTCAATTAGGGAAAGGTTCTGAAAGTGTTTTAATCTGATGAGGTACTTTTGGCTTTATTTCTATATTTAAAACCTTTACCTGTTTTAGAGGCTGAAGTATTTCTTACAGATATTTACCCAGGTATTTACATACAGGCACAAATATAGGGCAGAATATATGCAATATTTATGTCAAGACAAAAATACTATAATATTTAAGTCATTCTCTGCTTTAAAACTTCTCATGACCAAAATTTATTTTTTCTTTTTGAAGTGACTTCAAAAATTAGGAGAATGCAATGAAATAACATTTTTATTACCCATTGAAGAATATATGCATTCACATTTAAGAGAGCCAATATAGAAATTTATTAATATTTCAATACACTTTAAAAAAAAAAAAAGCAACCTTAGAATAATCTGTTTTAGAATATGCATTTTCTGATAGATACTTAGATCAGCCAGAAATTTGCAATCTTCTGGTTTTGGGTCTATATCCAGAAACGGAGATTTCTGACTGCAACCCACCTTTAATATAACTTCACCTCCAGGAGGTGGGGGCCCAGATTTGTGCAGAGACAGCTCCAGGAGGCACTGGAATAGCAATAACAGAGATACTAATAGCTCAGGGCATGAGGAATGATGGCACATTTTTGGGTGAGGACGCTGCTTGGTGGTATATCTGTAGGATCTTATTCTCCATGGGTTGATGGAGAAGGGATGGGTTAAGGGAAAGAAAAACCCACACACCTGACCTCTAGAGCTTCACACATTTCCTGAAATGTGCAATCCCTGCCAATCAGAGCTTCCTAACAACCTTTCCTGCCCAGGTAATCCACTCAAGGTACACTTAGTTTTAATGTTCATTCTTTATAAACACTGATTGGTAAAAATATGTTCAAGAAAAATTTTTTTCTTTCTGAGCAGTTCAGCCAAAGTGAACACACTGATCTGGAGAAACAAAACACCAATGTAAAGTGAGAAATAAGATCAAGGCAGGACAATCAAACCAGTAGGTTTGTATCCAGAAGGTAGAGTGACTACATTTGTACAAAGCCCCTGACTTCCCAGGTCAGACTGACCTAAAGTGAACTACCTTTTAACAATTCACATCAAAAGCAAGGAAGACAGCATGAAGAGGTGTTTGCTGGGGACATTTCAAATAGCCACCATATGTCACACTCACAGCACTGACAGTGAAAGACAGAGACATGGCTTTAGGCCACAAGAGAGGTAGGGCTTTCCTGGCATGCAAAAAGAGGATCATATGAAAGTCTACATGTTTTGTAGCCCAAAAAGAAATAATACTGTGGAACTTTTCAAATACATATTGTATGCTTTTCAAGCAGTGAAGCATGACCTTCAGCCTCTACAAGACAGTGTGAACAATTTGTTTCCATCAAAGTGAATAGCAGGCATATCTAATGGCCTTAAACAATGTTTGGATATAAGAAACAATATCTTGGCTGTTCCTGAATTACATTTGTATGTATTGGCTGACATTTAGGAACTGATGTCCAACAAGCTGCTAGCTCTGGAGCTTACTCTCCGCATGCCAGCTGAAATGCAAGCAGAGTTTCACCCCAGTAGCCCATAGAAAGGGGTGCTGAATACTGCTACCTCCTGTCAACACAATGACACAAAATCGAACAGTAAGGGTGGAGCAGTGGATCAGATACAGCACCAGACCTAACACAGCCTAGTGGGAAAGAAGGTTTTTGAGAAATACAGTGCAAATTATTTAAGTACTTCTTCCTCTTGCGTTGCCATCTAACTGTTAGAATCCAGTGGCTGCACACAGTTGCAAGAATATGATGCACCCTGAATAATTGTCTTCTAAATTGTTAGCAGCTTTGCTCACACTAACTCAGATAATCTGCTAGTATTCAGGTGCACAATCTTTCCTTTGGACTGTGTTAAGGGATATGAGGGATTTTTTTCTAGAGTTGGCCTGCATGGGGTGTTTAACTGCCGAAAGCTAAAGGCTGTATTTGCAGTGGATTTGTGAAGGCACATATACTTTGGAGTAGATTTGGAACTGAAATTTGATGGACTGATCATTTTAATGCTTTTTATCGTTAACATCTGGACTAAATTTAAGTTTGCATTTTGGTTTCTTAATATTGAGAGTCTGCTTTAGAGAGCAACTCCTACTGTTTCCAGTCTTTCACATTTACTCAGCTTCCTAAAATTTGACCTCTTTCATTTGGGAACCTTTCACTTGGCTCTCTACTTTTCGGTGTCAATCTGCATTTCATTATCATATTTTAAAAAAATCTTCTTTATCAGGTCTTCCACTGAGGTCTAATGCCTTTTTACTAAACTCGTGGGCAGATTTTGAGCAAATATTTTGAATCTAGACAAGCTCATATCTGCTGTCTACTTTTCATCTGTTTAGAAGGAAATAAAAATCAACACATAGCAGATCCTACAGGGGTTTGAAAATCATTGTAGGCTATTGATTTTCTCCCAACAGAAAAGTAGTATGTTAGCAAGCACCATTCAGCATTACAAAGTAATGGAAATGGATTCACAATTAGCTTTTTAATTCTTCTCCTTGGCACAGAAAATGCATTTTTCTGGTGTGCAAGGAGTGAGGAACAAGCCTTGTTACCTGCAGTCTTTCCTAAGAAAGAGATGTAACTCCACACCATGTGCAACACTAATTCTCCTGCTGATGGTGGAGGTTAGACACCATTCTCTGCCTTCTTACAGTGAGAATATGAAGTTTATTTGAAAGTTCTTTGAGTGTTGCTCTTTCAGTACACCAGACCTCAGTCTCTGTGGGGCTCCCCTGCTGAAGTATCCCGTGGTGTTTTTATCCAGATATTCTTCTGTAACTCTGAGATAGTGGCACTCTGAAAATTCACCTCTCTTCTTTCTTCAGCTTTATGTTCCTTCAGACAGTGCCAATGCAGACATATTTTTCATGTCACCATTATGAAACATTCTGAAGTGTTCTGTTTTCTTTAATGACTGAAAAAGAATTTATGATTTCCCCTTCATCAAGCAATGCATGTGCTGCCTTAAATCACAATTTGATAGATCTCTGAATGGCATGAGTAATTAACAGCCCCTTAAAGGAGCTTTGTAATAACCAGTAACATCAAAGGGTAGGAATAAACCAGAAAATAAACCAATAATTAAACCAATAAATCTTTTAAACATAAATGGATTAAAAGCTCCTTTGAAAATAAGCATGTGCACTAGCCAACATCTAAATTATGGACTTTGTCCAAGAAACTCATATGTTGCTGAAGAGAAGATGCAACAAATGTCCATCACACAATGGGATTAGTCTTGGTGGGTTTATGTGATAAGAAATACATATTCTGCCTGGCAAGCATTCAGTAGCAAAATGCCCGTGGTTTGAAACCATGCTGGTCAGGCTTGTGGATCAGGTAGTGGTGTAGATCAGGATGAGCAAGTCTGCAGAGCACTACAGTTGCTGCTGAAGACCTGACATCCTTATTAAGCATTTTTCATTATTTTATTTGGACTTGTATGAACTTATCCAGTGTGGTGAATCTCTGTTGCTGTCAGGAGTATTGTGGATGTGCTGCTGGAGGATATCTCCCAGTTGTTTTATCCACTTTGTGTACTTGGACACTGCTATATGAAGCAAACCCAAGGGCGGCAGGGACTACAGCTAGGTTCAATTTGAATCATCTCTCCCCATCTGAGCTAAAGCAAGAACAGAGATATGCACTTCAGTGCAAAAGAAGGGCAAGAAAAAATGCCCTTAAATACTTCCTGCTCTCAGGATGTCTTACTGGGCATCACACTTTTTCATTTGGGGGTTATAGCTGCAACCTTGGCTGCCTGCATTGCTTGGGTCATTTCAGGGGGAAATACAAGGTTTTATTATCAGATGTTATCAGGACTGGGCTCAAGGTCAATCACATCCTAATGCCACATGGCTGAAATATAGGGACTGCCCCACTGCCAGCCCCTGGTGACAAGTGCACTGTTGTGCCCTGAGCAGAGGTACCACTGCACTGCACAGGAGCTGGCTGAGACAGGCTGCAGATGCTGCACCTATAGACACAGTGAATTTACAGTCATTTCCTGTGATAGAGCTGAAAACCTCACAGGAAATATTGTATATGTATCAGTATTCTGTGAAAATCTGAAACAATGCGGCAGGACTTTGTTTGGATCTGACAGTGCAAACTTTATGTTTTTTTAAAAAGGATATTATGGTATTGATATTCCAAAGTTGATATTGTAACTAGAAGTAAAACTATATGTGTTATAAAAGACTAGAATGACTGGATAAATATTGCTAAGTGCTGCTTAGAGAGTGAAATGCAGAGCTGGTGTACACCCACACATAAATAAAAATGCTGTCTACTGGGAGTTCTTTATTGTGTTTAGCAGAGAGCTATAAATGCACATTTGAATAGGGATTTGCATCACTATCTTATGCTTAGATCTTTGAATGTACAGAAATCAGAGCCTCAGAAGTTCAGTTTGCTCTTGGATACATGAATACATTCAAATAGTTTTCTTACAGTCTTGTTCAAAAAATGAAATTGAAAATCTTCAACTAGCTTCTTTAGGATAGTCCACATAGATTATAGAGTTTTGGGTCCAGGAATGACCATAGCTGTGATTTCAAAATAAAAGCAACAGTGCCACTTTACTAGGCTCCACACATGGAGCTCAATTGCAGCCAAAGGTGTTATTTTGGTTTGTTTTGTTAAAAGAGATTTAGATAAATTCATGACAAAACTTTGCCAATAAATGAGCCATTTCAAGACACAGATTTGGCATGTAGCCTAGCCAGCTTGCAGTTGAGAGTCACGTATTACAGAGATACTCAAAGGGATTCTTTTGTTTCTTTGTGAGTCAAATGTGTTTTCCAATCCTTCCTGCAGCAACTCTAGAGCTTGTAGGCTTTGAGAAGAAATTTTAGGATGGTCCCAAAGAGTCTAGATGAAAATAAATCTGTCTGAAAACAATAAATGAGACTGTTTAGTTATGTTTTCCACTGTGTTTCTTTTTTCCTCCATCAGTGAAAATTGCAGACAGTTCCTGCAGTGTATTCTCTAGAAGTCATTTTGCAGTTTGGTGCTTGCTTCTTCTGTTTGCTGCTCCTCTGGCTTTGATATTTCTTTTGTGAAAGTCCACAGAATTTCAACATCAAGCACAAGAAAGCAACTATTTAAAGTGTAGATTTTCCCCACATTGTCTTCATTCAAAGTATGGCCAAATATCAAGATGAGTTTGCAGATCTAATTTTTATTCCTTCAGTTCAAAGTCTAAACTTTCTTAAAATGTACATACTTATGCTGACACTTGTCTTACATAGTTTGCTTTTGATCAGCCAGTGCTAATATACTGACTATGACACAACTTATCATAATTTTATTCAGCAACTAGAATTGGCAGTTTAGGAGAGAAAAGAGGAGGATTTATACTTTGTAAAAATGCATACCCTGTATTATTGCATTGTGCATTTCATAAGATAGGAATACCTGGGAGAAAAAAAAAATGAAGAAAAATATTCAGGATTGCTTGAAAGACTGTAGCAGATTAAGGTGTATCACCTCTAAAATAAAAATGTCCTAATATAAATCTATGCTCTTTTAGCTGGATTCATGGATGTGTGTAGTTTTCTGGCAGAAACCTCAATTGTCTAGTCCTGGTTTTGCTGATCACATATATGTGGGACCATTCCTGGCTGTGCTCAGTCTCTCCTCACTCAGCGCCTCTGGGAGGGCTGCAGCCCAGCCTCAGTGCATGTTGCTTTGTCCTCCATTCTCTGACCCCTCAAAGATAAGCAGTTCAGCAGCCTTACAGATTTTTTGTTCTGGGACCTCTGGGTTTGTCTGGTTTGCTGCAAGTTCTTATGGTGAATATGGACTCATGTATGCATGCATGTTTTCCTGCACGTGAAAAAATGATGGGAAATAAGCTAAACCTTCCTGTATTGATCTGCAACACCCATGGTCTGAAGGGTGTTGTGTTGGCAGCCATGGTCCCTGGCCCTAGCCCCATGGAGGATTGGGCAAAAAACTGAGCTGGGCATCAACAGATCAGTGGGGAGAAAGGAGCCCTCTGTGAGGAGCCTGCTGAAGCCCTTGCTGCTGAGTAGATGGCTCTTGTGTTTCATCCCAGCTGGAGTTTTTCCATTCCCATGGCTCCATTTTTATACAGAAGAAATGTCAATAACAAGGCCTTGCGTTTGTAAAGGCACAGATCACCATTACACACAGAAGAGAGGGGTTTATCTGCTGTGCCTGAGTGTGTGTTTTCTGCATGGTGAGAGTTGTTCTCTGCTGTACATCTGATCTGGGGAAGGTGCAGGGTATTTGTGGGCACTGTAGGAGGTGCTGTGAATGAGCACAACTATGAATCAGGTGTCTCCTCTGTTCCCCTATGGTCTTTCAGGTGGATATAGGCCTGTTTCACTGGATACAGAAACAGGGAAACCAAATGCAAACCACAAGATCCAAGAACAAAAGTCCTTTTGCCACATCAGGGAAAAGTATCTCAATCATATCAGCAGGGTGAAGACCACTTCAGGCCACAGGACACAGGGATGTGCACTGAATACAATCAGAAACACTGAGAATTACATGGTGCCTTGCCAGCTGAGGTGGCTCCACAGAGTCCCGTGGGTGCCTGGCAGATGCTGAGGGCCCAGTGAGGATTGCAGCTGCCTGCTGTGGGTGTGCAGTGTCAGCAGCAGCTGAGCTGTGTCCGTCCCTGACAGGGTACCTGGCTCTTTCTGTCCCTGAATTGCCAGCCAGAGCCTCAAGCATAGATGCCTTTCTAGAAAGGCAATCAAGCCTGTGTGTGCACAAGGGTAATGTTTTCTCTCTGACCTTTTCAAGCTCCCAGGAGAGATGAAAAGAATTGAATGCCTGCCAGGGGAAGGGTTTAAACTGACATGACAATTCTGGGATTAAGCAGCTGCCTGCCAATGCTTTTGGTAACCTAAACTGCATCTTCTTCCATTTGTTTTCCTGTCCTGGGTCCTTTAGGACTGCTTTTAAGGAAAAGTTTAAATTAGCTTTGGTTTTGTCCTTTATAAAAGCTACTGTTTCTTTAATATTTGAACTCTTCTAAATGGATAAAATCAATCTTGCTGTGCAACTAGGACTATTCCAAAAGAGAGAGAAAGGGGAAAGAGTAATTTCTGTGTCTCCTGAGGTGTATGGACCCCAATGTCCTTCACTGAGACAGCCAGTGAGGAGTTCCCACTCTGCTGGGAAGGAAGATCCCTGCAGGAGGGCTGTGGCAGAGCCAGACACCTGCAAGGAAATTCAGTGCCCGAGCCAGAGGCACAGCTCAGCTCATGGTCATGTTGTGCCTTGTCCTCCTTGTGCCTAGTGCCGATCTGGCAAGGAAGGGAAGCACACGTGGATGATGAGCCCATGCTGTGTACTGCTTGCAGGGTGTAGTGTGCTTGCTACAGAATTGGAAGATCTGTCTCCTTGCTGAACTCTGAGTTGCATGTCAGATTGCAGGCTCTATTTCCTTCTTTATTTCAATGGTAGAGATGCCATAAAGAAATCTAGTTTAAAATAAAGTGGTTTATTTCCTTTCTTTTGCTTAAAAAATGGTAAGAAGCTATGAACAAGTATGATTTTTCTTTTTTAATGCTTTTATTTTAATGCTTTTACTTTTTACTTATGTGTTGATTCTTTTTCAAGTTATGAATAGGAAATGCTGTTGATCAACCTTTTCTGAATCACTTTTGCATTTTCCATGGATAAACAAAAAACCCCACAGGGAGACAGCATGGCATGGTAGCTTGTGCAATAGCCATGTACCAGCACAGATCTATCACCAGCTGCCTTAGTTTCTCCCCCCTATTAAATGATACATAACTGCAACTCTTATGAAAGTTTGAGAACCTCAAAGTGGTAGAGGCAACAGCTGTAGTAATGGCAGATGGTATGTGGTTTGTCAACACAAGTAACTTGGATACTTGAAGGCTGTATTGCAAGGGTTGCCTGGGAAACCTGTGTACAGCATGATGGGTTTGTAAAACCCACTGTGCTGACAGAGTATAGCTCTGTATATATGGAAAAAGAACAGATTTCCTACCAGCCCTCAGCCAGGGTAAGAAGGTAACTGGGACACCAGGGCACATTGTGATGAGCAGAGTCACACCCATATGCAGGCTTTGTGTTTCTGGTGTGCAGCTTGAGCCATGGACAGTCCCTTTTATTACAAACAATCGCTTATGGATTCTTTTTCTTCATGAATGCTTAATACAAAATGTAATTAGACATGGCAGGTGAATGTCAGGTCTGGAATTAAGACCTGAGCTTTCCTGACTGATTTTAATGCTCATATTACCAGACACTGGGAAGGTTTGGAAGTGCTTCTGGCACAGGCAGTTGAACACCTTGGCTGGCACAGGGAGCAGTGCCCTGCTGGGAGCCCATGTGCTGTGCAAGCTAGGAGGCAGGGCTGGGCTAGCCACTGCCAAAAACTGGCCTCTGCTGCAGCATTACCAGTCAGGGCAAGGTCTTGATGTTGTACTGTTGAAACTGAAGTTGCAATTTTAATGTTCCCTTTATTTATTTTTTTCCTTGTTCAGACAATTTGTTGCTGCAGGGAACAAGTAGGAAAGAATAGGTAAAGAGTGCAATGTGATTGTTCCTTGTGGGATAAGGCTGATACACTTGGTTTCCCGTTTTTCAAATCTCTGAATATGCAAAGATGTAAAAAATGTCGTTAGAAAAAAAAAACACCCCCCCCCCCAAAAAAAAATATTCTGTGTTAAAACAAACTTGAAATACTAAGCTCTATTTTTATATCTCTGTAGCTGAAACCAATACTCCTATTCACCCCAGTAAAGGCCATGGAGAGCTACCTCTCTAATTGCCCATCACAGAATTAGGTTTCCTTCTGAAAATATTCTGTGCCATTGCTCGTCCATATGCAATCAAGTTTATCATTGGATGAAAAGGTGTTTCATTGTATTTCAATGCATAAACACTGTTTAGAAACATGTTTGAGAGTGGTGAATTCTCTTGGTAAATACATGAGCTGTATGGATTACCAGTCCAGATATTTTAAAAAATTGCACTCTTTTTTCTTAAAAAAATATGTTAGAATAACAGGATTTTCAAAGCTTTTTTCAGAACCATATTTCTGGCTGATTTTGTTTGGCCAGTGAGCTGTAATCAATTATTAACAGTACTTCCAGTGGGATGCATATTTGGACAGGAGTCTTTAGCTTGTCAAAGAGAGCAGAACCAGGAAAAGACATTCTAACAAATTACAATTCCCTGAAAGTGGTGTTTTGCTATAAAAAACCCACACCTTAAATTTAAAGCTGTCTTGGAATAGCCTGTTTCAGATCATGACAGGATATCATCAAGGTTTCAGGAGTGGTGAAATGCATTATTAAAAAATAATTGACATTGTCTTACAATGTTTTGAGGAGCTGAAAATGTCCCATTCTTCTTGCAGTTCTGCTTGGAAATAGTTTCTGCAAGTAGGACTTGTCACAAAAAGGGAATTCCAGACCCCCTTTTTCTCTAAACTCTAGCCATCCTGCATGCACAGAGTGACCCATAATCAGATTTGTTAGCTATGTAAAATGCTGTATTTTCTAGGTGGCTGCTCAGGAGTTGCCTCCTCTAAAGGAACAGAACACATTCATGTTTTTTTACTGTGGCAGTTTTTTCTAATTACAACTGGTCAGATTCAGATACCTTAAAGGCTTTGCAACTATTAAATTTTATCAGAACTGAGGCCATGTCACAGACTAGGTAGTCAGCCCTGTTTCTGTGTGCTGTGGTCAGAGGAAATAAGGATGTTTAAATCAGGGGAATTAACCCAAGAGCAAATATGATCCACTATTTTTACACACAAAGAGACACACAAACTGAAGGGGGTAAATATAGAGGTATACAGGCTGGTAGCTGTCATAGTTTGGGAGTCACAGCTCTTTAAAATTGCAGGGTTTTGATGGCAAACCTCAGCTGTCACTACCACTATTGTTGTTATTATTATAATTATTTTACCAAACCAGGCAGTATTTTAGGCTGACAAAAGCTTTCCAAATCTTTGTTTTTTTCATTGCACCTGTATGGTGCCCCCTACACCTGCTGAGTTGAAATCCTGCTTCTCTCTTCTTTAAAAATCTGCTACAGTAGGAAATAAAGGTCTTTGACAGAGGAAGAGAAGTGCCTTGGAGGGCAGCACGTTGTGAGATCTAAATAAACTGAAGCACCTGCTGAACTCTTAAGGACTAAGCACACAGATACCGTGGGGCTGGGTCAGCTGGGCTCTGTGCTGGGAATTGCAGCTCTGAACCCGCTCTGGAATGGGGATGGTGCAAGTGGCAGCAGGCCAGGGAACTGCAGGTTCCAAGGATGCTGCCTGTGAAGGATGTCCCTGCTCCCTGGGGTCATGGGCCACTCTCCTTCCACCAGTGCTGGCAGCTCTTCCTGAGCCCTGTGCTTGGGCTGTTTTTCATCACTTAACCCCAGGAACAAAGCTTTCATCAGCTGGTCAGTGATAATCTTGGCAACGTTTAAAACTATGACCTGCAAGTCAGGTCATCACTGACATTGTAACTCATGACCAGGTAGCTCTTGGTAAGATGCCTACTGTACCACTTAATTTTAAGGCACTCCAAGAGAAGAGCCTAAAATGTGTGCATTGCTAATGAAGGATTGAAGCCCTAATTAATGTTGTTACGCTGATGTGTTTGTCCTACATTTCCGCCCATTTGTCTCTGAACCTTGGCTGCTTACTGGAAAGCTTCAGATTTATTCCAGTGCAAATAACAGGCTAAAGTACCATAAATCTTTGTCTAATCTGTTTCCCGATTGAGGAATTGTATTTAGTTTTGTAGAAATACTAGCTGACACCTTGAGTTTCAAAAGCAGTCGCATGTAAGTGTGAAAATCACTCCCTCTTCCCTGCCCCATTGACATAAACTCCTTTACAAAGATGGTTATGTTTGGATAAAGCTCGGTTTACATTCTTTAAGGGTTTTCCCTCTCTAAATTAGGAGAAAGGAGAAAATAATTTAGACTTTTTGTGGTACTTAAGTGCAGCAATGTTTTTATATGCAAAATACTAATATAAGACTTTTTAAAAAAAGAGTCGAGCTCATAATTATTGTTCCATGAAGATGGTAAGTAAAGGTGGATAGTTGAATTTAAAAGCTTTATTTTGAAGTTGAAGAAAGAATTATGTTGTCTAAATTTGGCTCACAGAAGAGAGATTTGATATGATTACAGAATGGTTGGTGTGAAAAAAACAGCTGAGGAAACAGCCAACTTCACCAAGAAGCTGTATTGGAATAAGTTGTTGAGGTGGTGGAGCATCATTAACAGTCACCTCTGAGCAAATACAGCTAAGGGGAGAGACTGCTCATCCAAAAACTTCTACCATCCCTCAAAGACTCTGCAGGGTGGCCAGGATGACAACTGAGTTTGGAGGAATGCAGACCAAAACAAATGTTTTTAGCACATCTTTTACCACATTTACAGAATCTAAAACTTAAAAAAGGATGTTGGACTGTCCCTTCCTTTCCTAATATATAACAATTTGTCTCTTAAGTGGCATTTACTAGCCTGTCACTCTTCCCTTAAGTGTATTGTAGTTAAAGTAATTTCTATAAATAATGGAATTCTAGGTATTGATTACTTTCAAATTGCAGTAGTTTTGCATAATATGATATTGGTGGCTGAGCTATGATAAAATTGCATGTTGTATTCCAGTTGGGTTGACTGAGGGCAGACTTATCCCCAGTGCCAGCACGGCCAGCAGGTACTGCTGCCACCCCCAGGGAAACCTCGCTTGAATCCTCATGCAGGTCTTTACAGTGTTTGACTTGATACCAAGCAGAGCTCCTTATAAAATTCGGTTTGGAAAGATGGCTCTGAGTCAGTAGGACATCCTTGTGCAGCTTGCTGAAAAGCATAAAGTTAGGGCTGACTGCATACATATGGGAAAGATGTGGACTCCTGAAAATGAGAGGTAACTTGTATTCTTTTCTCCTGAAGGAGTCTTCTTCCACCAACTTATCCTTCAGTAACACTCAAAATCATTTTAGGTCACAATCTGTACCTCTGCTGGAGGGTGTCAGACCAGTGCTTCTAAACTTGAGCACTGGTCTGACCCACAAGGTATCCTTGAAAGCATTTTCCCTGTGTAAATGAAAAAATTGCTTCTCCTTTTCCAGCGTTCTAATGGAATTAATCTGTTGCTATACAGATTTATTAGGCTGTTAATTAGCTTCTTACAAGTATTGAGATTCATTTACATTTCTGATTATGACACTTCCTTGTGTGCCTTTTGAACTTTTGTAATTCTATAATTGCTTGGCTAAATAGTTAGGACTGAGAGCCCCACCAAATGTTCGTTATGCATCCAAATTCTTCCTTCTCCTAATTACGAGACATAAGCACATCAAGGATACAGGACAAGGCTGTATATATAGAATATCTTCCTTCCAAATATACCAAGGGCAAATGTTTCAGTAAGGAGAAGAAATGGTAGAGGGTGCTTTAATTATGCTTTGCCAAAAACAAAAACCAAAACATAGGGAAAATATGTAAGAAGAAATATGGGCATATGCCAATGCAGACATTGCTGCACAAGAACCTCAGAAATTACAAATCCAAGAACACAATCCTGGAAATGTCTCTGCTGACAGTAAAAGAGAGCAAACATTAATGCTGTAAGAAATATGTCAAAGGGATTCAGTGTTTAGTTGTGATTCTTAGCACAAAGCAATTAGCTCTAAATTCTTCACGTAAACAGTTAAACTCTTGCATATTCTCTGCTGGCAAAACTAACCTTTAAGACAAACATGGAAGTGGTAATTACACTGACATTTGAGCAGAGTTTTCCTGCCTTCACAGACTTCCATCACAGCTTTTGCTGCTTTATAAAAGAGTTGAAGCATTGAAAGGACTCTTGTCAGCAGAGAAAAAAAAAGAAAAAAAACCCAATATGATACTTCAAGCAGAAACAGACGATACAATGCAAGTGCTCCTATCCATCATAGCCGTTCAGGTCTCACAGCATATTCTGTCACCAGTAGCAATCAAGGTCTTGATAACACCATTAAAACGTCATCTGTCTTCTCTGTTAGTGAAAAGTGGAAAAAAATATTAGCTATTTGTTCCATCAAATTGGACACCCTCTGTATTTTGCACACACTTGCCTTGAACGTATCTTTTAAATAAATTCAGTTGCTGTTCACTTCTGGATGCAGGAACTGTCAACTTGCATTCTTGCAGTTGTTATTTTCATGTAACTTTTAATCAGGAAACTGCAGCAGGTTTCCCACCACAATTTAAAGCCACTCCTTCTATAGGTTTTCAAGTACTCTGCGTCTTTTGAAACGGATTCAAACACTTTTTTCAGTGGTTGTGTTTAGAGCCAATAACTCTCTTAATCATCGTTTGACTGATGAGATTAGCAAAATCATTGTCATGAATAAATACCAGTTATCAAGCTGACAGAAATACTGTGAGGTGCTTGATGTTGTCCTGTTTTCAGCTAGGATGGAGTTAATTTTCCTTCTAGTGGCTGGTAAAGTGCTGTGTTTGGGATTTGGTGTGAAACTAATGTTGACAACACCGTGATGTTTTGGTTGTTACTAAGTAGTACCTTTTTTTTGTTTCTCCTCCCATCCCACTGGGGTGGGAGGGAGTGAGCAAGTGGCTGCCTGGTACTGAGTTGCTGGCTGGGGTAACACATGACAGGTGTTTTTTATGTACTTGGTATAATTTAGTGTAAATACAGTAATTCAAAATCTACTAATGGAAAACTTCCATGGCATCTATTAAGAAAAATAAGGTACCTGAATTTTGGGAAAAAAAGATGAGCTGATTGTGAAGTGACCATCTTTTTAAGTACAGTGTATTTAAGATACCAAAGCAATAGCTGAACTGGTTAGGAAAAAATAAGACAAATTAAATATAATCCTTTATTTGTTTTAGAGATCCAAGTCTTTGTTGTCATTCTTAAGTGTCTGAGTGCATATGCACAGGAATAGGTTTCACTTTAATATAGGCACTGATGCTGTAAATCTGTGCCAGTGACAATCACAAAACTATAACTATATCAATGCTCCATGGATTTAGTGCTAGGACCCACGAGTGCCTGTGTGCTCTTAGGGCTGCTCCCGAGCTAATTGTGATGAAGATGTACTGGGCCAGGTTACTTGTAACAAATCTTTCAGATTCATGTTGGGAGGAGGACATAATTCTGTAGTGATTATTGGCTTAGCGTTCTGTAGTGGTAATTGAACTGCTTGTATCTTTATCTTCGGGGTATGAATGAGAACATCAATGACATTCCTTTCCATAGGTCTTTCTGTAGTGTGTGAGATCAATCCAAAATTTCTTGCTGAGTTCTTGGAGGTATTCTTCATGTCCTAAGGGGGAGAGAGATTGCACCCTTGATAGTTGTGTCACTGTCACAGACATTCAGTCTTTGCAAGGTATTATTGACCTGATCTAGGTTATCACCCCCTATATCACCCCCAACTGTAATTTAAGCTCTAGAGGTTTCTGATTTTTATGTCAGTTTTCTGTTAGGCTCTTGCTATATATGGGCTTTAATATTTTTTTAAAATAGATTCATATCAAGCTGTCTTTACCAAGCCTCCACCATCCAGTCTGTTTTCAATATGAAGCACCTATGCATTGATGCTGGTGATGGTGCTGACTTGACTCTTAGGTCTCTCAAAGAAGATTGGTAACCATCTTTCTGTTCTGTTAAGCATTTTAAATGTTTGATTAAATGGGTGCTGATAACCAGAACAAGACAAGTGCAGCATAGTCTGCCAGTAATTCACCAAGGCCATTGGGTTATTGGAAGAAATCAATACCTCAGTTTATATGACTAAGGGCGTTGAGAATAAGGTGAGGTGCCACTGAATACTTGCACAAGTGAATAGTAATAAAAATAGTAAAACAAAATCAAGACTTAAACTAGCTAATTTCAGGAATCTTAATACCATGTCTGACTACCACAACTTAGCCTATTGACATTGGCTTTATTTAGTATTTAGTATTACAGTATTTAGAGAATCCTCTGTGGCAACGTGTAACATCCTTGTACTTTTGCCTATTACTAGAGTAATTTGCAGTCCTTGTTCAGAAGACAGGTAGGATCAAAGACATGGAAGAAAGATAAAAATATTTTCTGAGGTTTCCAATAAAATATTTTCACGAATTCAATGTCAGCATGATACCACATGAGCAGCCCTCACCTCACAGCTTATGCTGCCCTGCCACAAACACACTAAAAGGCCATAATTTGCAGACCAGCTGTAACTCTTGCTGAAGTCGGTGAAGGCTGTGGTGGTTTGGCACCACTCAGATCCATAATCAATCCCGGCACTGAGAAAATAATGTTCAATGGAGAAACTGTAAATTAGAAAAAATATACAGGTTGTTGCCATCGATGGAGTTAATAATCCCTCAATCTATATATAGTACAGTAAATACAGAATGGCTCTGCAACTGAGATAAGAGATGGAGCTTAACTTTATGCTACTTTGGCCAAGAGACTGAATTCAATGTAACTATTACCAGTGATTTGTAAAATATGGATTCAAATGCAGTCCTTTTATGTAAAAGTTCAGTGTATTTTTTTAACAGCATTCAATTATAGTTCTTAAAATTTCCTCTAGGAACACCAACTCAGAGGTCTTGCAGTTCAAATTTACATTGGAAAATAAAAAAAGTCAACTTGGGCTGTCACATAGAGGTTCAAATCTGTTTGATCCAATTCACTTTGCTCTGAGTGGACATTAATAGCAAATCAAGTCACAGTAATTGCATGATGTAAAACATCTTAATCATGGCTAAGGCTTATTTACTTCATGGCTGCAGCTGGTGTTGTGTACCCATGTATACCAGTTAAATCCTACATGTCAACTGTTCACTTTCTGAAGATCTATTGAAATAAATTAATCTGGCCTGGAAAATACAGTATTTATCAATCTTCAACTTAGGCAGTTAATGAAAGACAACTTTGCTTCTTTTTACAATACAGAAGCCTAACCACTTTCATCAAACAAAGGGAAAGACAAGCTTCTTCCCCCATCTTGGAGGGGGACAACGTTAACTCTCAGACTGACACTTAAAGTGTGAGGTGATTTCCACATCACATTTTGCTCTTTGTTCTGTTTTCTCATGGTAATTCCTCACACCTGGAGCTGAGTCTCAGGCTGAGCTGTGCTCACCGCTGTGCTAACCCACACACCAGCGCTGTGGGCCAGGGCTCACTCCCTCCCCACGTCCCAAATCCTGAGCCCAGGGTCACAGCCCTGAGCCTGGGCTGGAGGGAAGGGCATGTTCTTGGCCTCTGCAGGAGGCAGTGTGGGCAAGAACACGGCCTGCTGGGCATTTGGAGAAATCATGTGTATATCCCGGATATAAATTGCACTTAAATATATGCAAGAGGTCCCACCCTAAAGAGCTCTGAGGTCCAAAGCAGTTCTTCAGGATTGAATATTTTTCAGATCTTTTATTGGGAAGAAAATAGAAGAAAATAAATTAACTAGATTTCTTTGACTGAACAAATAGTGCTGAAAATAAGAAATGAGTTTATAAATCTAATTATTAATATGATTATTATCGTGTTATTTCCCTGTGTTATTAAACAGCTGTCACATTTCCTGACTGTGTTTAGCTACACTGTGAATAGTGTCTTGCTTTTTGCAGACGTGCTATTTACAGAGCTAGGCTGTTCTCAGGTTAGAACTGAGACTCTGCCACAGACATGAGTTTCAGTATGTATTTATTATTAATACAGAGAATCCAGTAATGTTGTGTGCTTGCTGAATCAAAGGCAAAATCAAAGGCACTTTACCTGTCAAGACCTTAGTTCAGAGTTCTCGGTTTATCCTGCAGTGGATGACAATGTGTCATTGATTTCTGAAACAAAGCAGGCAGCTACCTTCATTACCAGTCTGGCAACTTTATAGCTGTGCTCAGTGGCAAATCTAGCCCTGGTTCAAAACCATCTGGTGCTTCCCATGGCAAGCACGTTGTTTAACACTGCTCCATCACTGAACATGATCCAGGAAAATATATCTATATTTTCAACCACCTCCACTTCAAGTGTCCACAGAACAACACGGGAGGTATCCTCTTCCTCAAGGGCCAAGAGATGGAGTTCCTGGCCCATGAATGAGGTGAAAGAGTCCCAAAATTGCTGGAAACACCTAGCCAAGGATGCAACAGCAAAGGACCCAAGCAGTGAAGCTGGCATATCTATGATAGGAAGGGCTTATGATGGGATTGGCACCTCAGCTGGACTCTCTCAGACAAGTGCTTTAGCTCCTGTCCTGTGTCTCTTCATTCCCTTGCCCTGAACCCCTGCAAGGGAGTCTATGTCCAATGCCAGAGTGTCCTGAAGATATCCAGTGCTGTGCTCAAATTACCTGCAACCATCCTTCATCCTTATGTCAAGCATTTTCTGTCAGCTGGTTCAAGGCTTCAGAAATGCCCACAGGAAATGCTGGATGAAGGGATGGTTTGGGTCAAACATGCTGAATCTGGTGCTGATGGAATGGTTGAATGATTATAGCTGGTGCTCATCCAGGGTCAGACCTCAGTTTGAATCCAGACCCAGATATGACATTAAAAGGGAAATTTCCTCCCCAGTTCCTATTATCTTCCATCTTATTTTTCTGGCTTCAGTCAGGATTTGGAAAAACACTTTTCAGGGAAGGCTTTCTTCCAACTCTTTGTGCATAATCTTCTGCATTTTTGTTCATCCGATCTATGCTTATACTATATATAATCACAGAAGAATGGGTAATTAAAAGCACAATTAATTTCTTGCTAATTGAATGTTTTCTGAGTAATTCACAAACCTGGATGATTACCAACAGCAGGCAAATATTTGGAACTGTTAACCAGCATCTAAAAGCATCAGAAATAATCGTTTGAATTTGCACAACTTCTGGTCCATCTGTGTAGCACAATATATGTCACTGATTTCAGTCAGGAAGGGCACAAAGGCCTCTTTAGGAGGGACTGTTATGTGTTTAGATGCTCTCTAGGCTTTCCTCTGAATAATTCTCTTGTGGGGTGGAATTCTGCTCTAAATCTGCTTTTGAGGAGCTGCATGTGATGCTCAGCAAAGGCCCTCCCTGCTCCACTGCCAGCGGGAGGCAAAGGAAGGAGTGTCATAACACCTCAGTGTTCCTACAGAGAGGGCATCTGAGGGGCTGGGAAAAAATGAAGCAAGGTGTGGATGTTCACCATCTGGAGATCAGACTCCAGGCTTACAGAAAGGCCTGGATTTCTTCCTTGGATTTTTTGGCATGGATTGGGCATGGCTGAATCAAAGAGGAGCAATGTCAGGAGTGTGGGAAATTTGGAAATGAACTGCTGAGCCTGGAAGAAGCAAGCCAAGAGCTGTCAAAAAGTAGGGAAAGCCTGCTTGGACTGTCTCCAAAGAGATTTGAGACTAAGAGGACCAAAGCCATCTCAGTACATTGCTGGAATGAACTTGCAGCATGGCAGTGTGCCCAGGTTAGAGATGGCATCAGGACTGGGTTACAAGCCATCCACAATAAATGGAATGCTTCATCTAATAGAAGAACATGATGTGTCCTTCTCCAGAAGGAATCATTGTCCTTCACCCAGAGATCTGCACTGCATGGTGGATGCTCTAAAAAGCTCCAGTGTATCCAAGCAGGGCTTTCCCATGGGGCTGCACAGGCAAATGCCATAAACTTGGTTCCAGTTATGTCTTTTCTGCAAGAAAGACATTTATAGGTGATAGCAGATGTTTTTACTTGACTTATTTAATCTGAAACTGGGAGAAATATTATGTCTTGTTTAGTGACTTTTGCAGCAAACATTTTCTGTTACCTTTACATCTCATTTAGTCCACAAGAACAAGGTCTTGTTGCATCCTTTGCCAAGAGCAAGAAAGGAGAAAATACTTCTCTGCCTCCTTAGCCTTTCTCTCATCTTGATCACTCAAGCCTTTGTCACCTTGCCAGACAACTGTTACCTGCTCTGGTACCACTCTCCATCTCTCAAGCTGTAGAGGACAGCACAGCCTCGTGGGGAAGCCAGCAACTGAAGTTTTGGTTATTAGCTGGATAGAAAATCACCCACCTGTGTGTTGGACCTTGGCAGGGTACAGTCAATGGAGAAGCAGCTTATTTTGAAATCCTATTTCATTTTGCTTATGGTAAAGAAATGAGCCATCCAAAGAGAATGTGATACTAGGAAATTATCCTCTGCTGCATGCCAGCTTCAAATACATCTATGTATCAAAAACAGCACTGATAAAATCAGGAAATCTTTTTTGCTCTTTCAAAACTGGTTACTGAATTTTACTTTATCCTGTAGGTAATGTAAAATTTCAGTCATAATACAGTGCTTGGAATCTAATATTTGGCTCTTTCACATCACTCATTACCTCACTGAGTCCCACATGCCAGTTTTTTAGAAGGTTTGCTTTCGAGCCTTCCAAGGACAAATATGTCTTTAGCATCATTTAATGACCCAAAATAGCCCAGAGAGAAAACACTTGCTGTGCTGCTGGCTCTAGTAGCTGCACTGCTTCCCACAGGACATTAAACCCCAGCAACTCAGTGGGTGACATGGGGACAAACTGTTCCAGCTGTGTCTCATCCACAGCCTGGTACTGCTCATGCCCAAACTGATCCAGGCACACAGAAGAGCAACTTCCTCCAGTTAAAATATCAGTGCAGTGGCAAATAATCACCGACCAAAAAAACTGGTCAGATCAGGTGTAAACCAGGCTCTTCAGAAATCTAAGTCAGTTTGGTTTTTTTCTTTTTCTAAGTCTAGGGTTTGACCTGGCAACATCTGCACCTGGTTCAAGTTCAGTTACTGAGTTACAGTCAGAGGGGCTATCTAGAAACTCTTTAATTACTCTTTGTTTACAGCAATGCATGTCCAGACATATCCTTGCTATTAAGTCCTCCTTACACAGTGCCAATTTCCAGATGACCTAGGTTAGTATTTAGATGTAAAAATGCTTGACATTTCATTAGGAGGGCAGAAGGGGGGAAATAGTTTTTTTCTTTTTCAATTTTTCTGACTCCAGTCCTAAGCAAACAGCACACCAAACTAAAATGCTTCTTTTTCTGTATTGATCAAAATGTTTTTCAGATGCAGGCAAAACTTGTTTGCCTTTCTTCAGAGAGTGCAGCACAGTCAGCTGAAAACAGTGTTAGCCAAAATGACCCAGCAGGCAGTAAAATGCAGCACATAGCATAGCTGGGCTATCTCAGTTGTGAAAGCTGGGCAAGACTTTTGAAATACTTAGAGCAAAAGGGAAAATGCCACTGAAATAGCATGTGCAACAGCATTCAGTTTAAATTTGACCTTCTAAAAGATGTATTGAAATCACTAGCTTGGAATTTGGCTCACCTAATTTTACATTCTGAAACGCTTATTCTGCACTCAGTGCTGGGAATAGGTTTGCTGCTGAGACTGTCTCTGCCACTTCTCCATCCACTTTATTGGCCAGTGTTCAAATTTTATTTCTTTAGTTAAATTTTATGGTTAAACATTATGTATGGGCACACCTCATTTGTTCAGTTATAGCCATGGAGTTTAGCCAATTCATGGCAAAATAGCCCACTCCTGTCAAGGAAGGGATGGGATTCACTGAATTAGTATAAATTCCTTGAGGCAGTAGCTGCATCTGAGCAGCACTAAGGGGAACCAATCCTGTTATAGCATGATAGCTCAGAATACTACAAGTGTTGCCCTTTTCAGCATGGTAAAATCCACATATGATGCATTTTAAGGTAAATGGAATCTCTTTCTTTGGTGGCTGGATGATGGAAATTATTGATGTGTCTGCCTAATGTGCTTCTCTCTTGGCAGACAGCCTAGTCTTCAGAGAATAACTGAGAGCTCTCATATGCTGTTAGTGTTTTTTGCAAGGGTTCTCAAATCACATACAAACAGAGCAACTCTTGCTCTGCAAGATGTGTGTAATGGCATTGATCTCTGTGGATGGTGCTCACACCCAGCCAGGAGAGAACTGGGCCCACATTCTTTAAACCCACTGCACGGTGAAGATCCAGTTCCCTGGGGTGTATTTCACAGGCACAGAGTGCCTGCAGTCTACCAGGACTGGCTGCTCCAGAAGGTGCCTTTCTCTCCCAGATATATATTTCTGCGCCTATTCTTTAAATACAAAATAAGCATTCTGACATCCCTCTCAAGTGATGAATTTCTGCTGCTAAAGTTGCACCCACGTGAGGCAATGAGGTCTATTCAGACAATGTACTTTCAAAACATGTAGTGCCTTTGCTCTGTGCCCTCCAGCCAAGCCAAAGCTTTAGACTCCTCTCTTTGCATCTTTTTTTACCGGGTTTTACACAGACGTATAATGTGTCAGTGGCATGCCAACAGCTAGCAACTGCTTTGCATAGGTGGGGCCATTGAATACACTCTAGAGGAGCAAAACTATCAAAATAAACCTTTAAAGAATAACAGCTGCATAGGACAAACTTCCAGATATCCTTACCAGTACTCAGGTCATCAAAGGATATTCACCTGCCCACGTGCTGAGTTCACAGCAGCAGGGACTGCCAGCACTTGCTGCCCAGCTTCTCGTCTTTGGATCTTGCAAATGTGAAAGGCATTCAGAGTGAGTTTATTCGATCTCAGCAGATAACACAATAAGTTTGCAAGTGCACTCTTCTCTGTGTGTGCATTTGTGTTCTGGGATATTTTGGGAGGATGCCTGTATTTCTCATCTTTTTGCCTTCATATGTGACCAGAGTATGTAGATTATGACTGCTGAGTCTTGGCTGCACCAGCTCCTGTAGCCACATTTTCACTATATCTGCATACTATATTTGGACTTATTTTCATTTCTAATATTATGGATGTTTCTTCTTCCATGGTCTCTTGCAGCCTATCTATCTCCCCAGCCATCCTCCCTCCCACTGTAGCTGTCAGCTGAGCTGGGGCTTGCAAAGCCTGTTGCAGTTCCTGCTTGATGCAGCATTTGGCTCTTCTGTGGAAACTTGGTTTGCATCCTTCCATTTTAACAGGAATTCTTTCAACTCAGTTCTTTCCATTCAGTCAGAGGTCATATGCTCACAATTTCCTCAAGGAAAAGATATCCATTCTCACTGTGGCTATTACCACTTGTACCCAGTTGAGATGGTATGATTGAAACTTTTCTCTGGCAAACCTTATATTTCTGACAAATTCCCCATGTTATCCATTTCCTCTGCATCATTCATCGTAGTGTTCTTCTATTTAACGTGATCAGCCCACAGTACATTTGGGAATCCATGACAGTACTTTCTTTCTCATCATTTTAGGAAGCATGATTTGTGTAAACTTCAAAGAGTATTCCTGACATGACAGAAAGCTCCCTTTTGCAGCTGGAATTTATGGATGGGATATGTTGATGCTTCCTTTTTTCCTTTCACTATGGCTGCTATTGCTGTGGATGCCAATATCCTTCTTGCCCTATCCACCTTCAGATTCTTCCCATGGGTGTAGATAATGAAGCTCTCTTTATGACACACACAGGTTCACTGCCTGTTCATATCAGACTGATCAGGTGATGGAGGTGGAGCACCTGCTCTAGAGAGGGCACCTCACTGGTGTTGAGTCAGGTCTGCCACACAGGAATTATTCATGTTTCTCCATTGTTTCCCTGATGCTGCTTTTCCCATCTTATTTTCCAATTATTTTCTGTGGGTATTTTTGCTTTTAAGTTACACTTATAATAATGGAATACTGACTGTTCATATGCCAAACCTAATACACCCTTTCAGCTTTAACAGATGCCCTCCTTTATTTCCTTTTCCTTTTCCTTTTCCTTTTCCTTTTCCTTTTCCTTTTCCTTTTCCTTTTCCTTCTGTCTTTCTGTCTTATTTTTTCTTTTTTTTTCCCTAGCTCCAATAGTGCTTGACTAGGTCACTGTGCCCTGGTGCCAAATTTAAGAAAACTGAAGTGGCCAGTGAGTCCTTCCTACAAGGACAGGATTTCATTAAATACTGCAGTCTGGCTGAAGCTTGTGAAAGCAATACTAGTAAGGTTTGTTACCTTTTTTTGAGGACTCTAGAAACCAGCACAATCCTCTCCAGAATGTATTTTCTCCCTACTCATGCAGCCTGTGAAGGCTACTGCCTATGCTTTTAAAACATTTTAACTTGGAAACCACATAGAAAGAAATGAAATGCTCAAGGCGTTCTAGATTTAGATGAGTTCAAGTAAGCACTTAAAAATAACTCTTGGATGCTGTGCTTCATCCCACTGTCACTGATTCTGTACTAGAAGTACTCTTGAGGGGGGGCACAAATTTTGTTTAAAGACCAAATGCAGGTAAGAGAGCAAGCCAGATAGGGGCTTCGGCAGGTGTTCTGGTTTGGTTTGGTTTCTCCCTGGTACAGATCAATGTTTCCTTAACAGATTTTTGCCTTTCAATGCTGCCTTTTTCCTGTAGCATCTCATCCCCAGCCACTTTTGTACCTGTGCCAGCTTCCTGAGGCTTTGATTCAGTTCACACTGCTGAGAGTAGGTGTTGAGAGCATGGCCTTCAGTGTTGCTTTTTTCAGTGCTGAGATTTTTGCACAGTCCTTGACTGTGTCTGGAAGAAAAGAGCCAAAGCCTTCGATGGAGAGAAAGCAAAGCAACTAAGAAGATACAACAAGCAGTTATACGAAGGTGAAACCTTGAAGGACTTTCACCTTAAACTTGGCCTTAGTTCAGTATGTTCCAGGAAAGTGGTGCATTTTTGGGTTGTTTTGACGTTTCTTTGTCATCAGCTGGAAAGGTGTCATGTAAACTGTCTCAGTCAAGTTACACACTTTTTACTGCTGTATTGCTGTTATTCTTTTATATATAACTCATGCTGTTGTCTTTTTTCCTGCTCATCCCATCAAAGTAAAAAAATTGCACCTTTTACGAAGTTTTTTTTACTGGCCTATTAATATTCTTTCTTCTATTCTGCTCAGACTTTCTCCTTCTTTACAGACAGCAAATCTTCCCCCACAATTCCCAATTAACTAGTTCATTAACTAGTGTAGTATTTTGTTGGTTTAGACTATATCCTATCACCTTTCATGGCAGCTAATCTCAATTTGAAGGTTCAATCTCATGTGTGAGTTTAGTGTGAGATGCTTTGAAAGTTGTTTTAAAGTTGTTCAGGGAATTCACTGCATCATTTTCTCAACAGGCTCTAGTACTATTTCTGAGCTCAGCAAGACTACTCTGGCATGAACAGCAGTGCCTCATTTTCTTTGGTGGGGGAGGGAACTCAGAAAATCCTTATTCTGCAAATTATCATTAATGTTCTAGTATAAAAGTTAAGTAAAACGATAGTTAATATCTCGTGTACACATTAAATTTTAAGGGATATATTCTCCATTCATTTAATGTGTGATTACTCCTCTTTGACATTAATTGGAATTCTGTGTAAAGACTGGAGAGACCATCAGTGGTAATGTAAATTGAAACAAGTCTCTGATATAATGCAGCTTTTAAAGATAGAGTCGTTCAACACTGCTGCAGTATACAGCCCTTCTGTGTCAGTAACAACTAAAGGATCCTCTGGACTGTTAGTAATTCTGTAGTAGGATGGTATAATCTGCTGCTGCCAAGTGAAGGTATTAAATAAATATTATGAGGTAACAGTTTTCTGGAGCAAATAATTGAAATTAGCTACATGAGATGGACTGAGCTCTGTTACACTCGCAGCCCACCGCCATGAACTGAGAAGGGAGAGCCTCAGTGTAGTTTGCAGCACCTATAAAAAGTGACTGGAAAATTGATAAGAAAGATGTTCTTTTCCTGCCTTGTATATCTTAGTCAGCTGAGCTGGAGACAAATTACAAGAGCAGCAAGGTCTGACTGCTTCCTTATGCAATTGGGAGAAAAAAAAATCCCTCTTTCTGTTGACAGACAGCTCAGTGCTCTGTCACTGCAGCTCAGCTGGAAAAGGCAGAGCAGGGGATCCTGGAGCACAGCTCTCTCCTGGCTGCACCCGGACAGCTCCTGACCGCTGCTGCTGCTGCTCTTCACCCAGCAGGGCTCTCCCAGCTCCCCATGGGGGTCCTGCTGTGGGGCTGCACAGCCACAGCACAGACCGAAGCCTCCCTCACGGTAAGGCTTTCCAAGATCTATCTCTATGGAAAAGAAAACATTTATAGTGCATTCTGCTCTCTCCATCTAAGTCCTTCCTTTACAATAGTGCCTATAGTGGTTATTGTCTTTAAGGGATTCACTGATTTCACCCACCATGCAGCCACACCACTGTGGTAAGAGCGCCAGAGAGAAGAGCATGGAGTTAAGAAGGACATAGGGGATGCATAAGTTGGCATTACTGCTGACAGAACTACTCATTTATTTCAGCTTTGATAAAGTTTCCTCCTTGAAAGAACTCCTTCCTAACTCACTGCTTCTGTAGGACCTCGTGTGTCAGGGGTCCTTTGTTACAAAATGTGGTAAAACAGCGGAAAACCAGCCACAGACACCCTTAAAGTGAGATATACAGCACCTGGCACTTCTGATATGCTTTTTTGCTCTGTTTGATTCTCTTAGTGATAATTCTTGACTTTCTTTCTACCTGATGAAATGCGCTTGTAGAAGTTAACTCCAGTTTCTTAAGCACACACATACCCAGGCCAGGATTTATTTAGACTAAACATTTGTTTCCTTTTTAAATGGAGTTAATTGCTAATTAGTTTGATCTAATTAATGGTAGTGAATGCAAATTTACACCCTAAAAATTTATTCCAGGAAACAAACAGTTCTTTCTAGTCTCTGCTTGTTCTAGGACCAGCCAGGATGAGGCACAGGCATTTGTGTCTCAAAAGAAATGATTGCAGAGGGGGTAGATTTGCTTTTGTCATCCTGTGTTTCATGTTAAATGACAACCAATTAAATAAATGCAAAAGACAACCAAAGCATCTGGCCTAGGCACGGTTTTCACTGACAGATGAGAAGCACATTTGAAACAGAATGTTTGCACATGCTGGAAAGCCTCAGTTGAATATCAGTGTGAGGAGCTGGTGGGATGGGAGGGAGGGTCTGTGGTATGCTGTACTTGGGAGTGTTTACTGCAATAAAATTGCAGCTTATTTTGACTATGGCAAGATTTTTTTGCTGTGCAGAAGTAAGACATTGAGCATTTTCAGGGCTCATTTTAAAAAAGAGAAAAAAGCATACCTAGTTCTACTATTAGAATATAGCATGGTTTGAGTTTTCTACAGTACAATTTAATCAGATGATGTAGCATGTAACATCTCAGTTTGTAGTAAAGCTGTGATGCAGAGCTACGTTTTCCAGTCTAGAATAAATGTTTATTTATTCTAGTGTAATGTGTAATAAAAATAATGTGTATTTTTAATTGCTGTGGAATAGCTCTAAGGGGCAGAAGCAGAGGGAGATGAATGTTGCTGCTGTTTTGCAGGGAAGCATAACTGATAAACCCATAAAAGAAGAGAAGATATTTATTTTTATTTTTGAATGCCAATATTTTTTAATTCTCTTTCTGCATGAAAATGTGGGGAGGAGAAGGGAAGGAGTGCTTTGCAGCAGGACTATGAAGATCAGCCACAGTATTGCTCATGTGAAGATCAGAGGAAACAAATCTAGGGCAAGTAAAGAGACTCCCTGGTAAAAAAGAGAAACATTCTGTATTGCTCTGTGGACTCCGAAGATAAGTACAAAGGAAAAAATGGGGGAATATTGTCTTGGTTTGGTCTGGGTTGAGAGGAGAGCAGCTATGACTCTGTAGATTTTTCCCCCACTTTAAATTCTCACATCCCTTTCCTGCTCCCAAAATGACATCTAATTTCGACTCATAAGTTTACCCCTTAGCTGTGTTTCAAAAATGCTATAAGTAGCTCATATCATAAATTATATCACTGAATTGATCACATTTACCACGCTGATTCCAGAAGAACATTTAAGTTCCTGAGAAAAAGCATGGAAACCTTTGTGAAGGGCAATGTGTACATGCTATGTGTTAAATTACAAACCCTCAGCGCATAAACCTTAGAGTTCTGGGAAATGGTGTGTTTAAGCCCTGGAATGTCCCCTGGAGAGGGAGAGAGAGCATCACTGCCTCAGCATGTGCCAAAGCCCTCCAAAATCCAGCCCAGGCACTGCAGGCAGAAAGTGAGAGCATGATAGTGAAAGCTGGTTAAGGTGTAAACCCACACCTATCCCAAAAGCTAGAGTTTGGGGAAGTCTTACACTGAATACAACTGAGTCTATGAAAAAAAAATTCCTGGAATCACTGATTTTTCATTGCAAAAGCCTCAAATGGCACCAATGCACTGCTGAAGTTTAATATGTTGATATTTCTCGTGAAAGCAAATTCATATCCTCTTATACCAGTGTGGTAATTTATACAGTGCTTAAAAAACTGTAGGCTAGTGAATAGTATTTTAAATGAAGGAGAAACCTTTACACCTGTTGTACTAGAACTAAATCCTTTCTGAGATGCTGTTTATTAAAATGTATGCTTATTTTTAAAAAGCTTACACTGAAAAAAAATTCCTTTTGACAACCCTATTTTTCAGCATTCACTGAATAACTCCTAATATGTCTCTCTGAGGGTTCTTATGCTTGTGCTTTGTCTTGGAATACATTGCTGTTTTGTCAGCACCTTAATATGCATGCAAAACCCTCAGTATGTGAAGCTGCAAGAAAGCAAATTGTGTATTTTCAAATACTTGCTGAAACTCGGGTCCTTGCTTTGGGCTTCCTGTGGCATTATTCTCTTCTGATTATCATTCCTGCTGGTTTTACATGCTGCCTCTGCATTTTAAGCCTAGTGAAAATGATGCAACTTTGTGCATTACTTCTTTCTTAGCCAGTATAAAGGATCAGGTATGTACAAAATTACTCGCTGTGAATTTTTTCTGAGTGTCTTTCTGGCAGTGTGGGAGGGCAAAGTAGCTTGGCTTTGGCAGGCTTTTCAGGTGAAATGGGGCTACATCTGAATTTGGATTCCCCCAGCTTGGTAGATCATATTCTGCTGAGGTGATTCAATAAGGCTACTCTGGGGTATGCATGCTCAAAGTGTGCATATTTGTCTTCCTTGACTGCTATTTGTATAGCTTCTTTCAAGTTTTTTCCGGGATGACAGTGTTTGCATATGGCCTACTTTGGTTGTTATTAGATTCTTCCTGTGCCCCATAATTGACTCTTTTCTGAGATGCCATGTAAGATGCCTCAGGTCTTTTACATGTGTTATTTAAATATTTGATCTCACCATTAGTTTGTCTGCATGCCCTGTTCTGCTCTTGAGCAATAACCTCAAATGTTTTCAAGCCCTGTAATATTCTGTACATCTACTGAAAGACCAGTAGTACCTAGCGAGGAGCTAAGTGGGAAATGCCAACTGGGCATAATGGTGCTACAGGCAAAGATAGCATCTTGCAAAGGACTGAAGCCTCCCTGCCAAGTGGGATCGTGGCATGATGGGAGAAGATTATGCTCTTTAGCTATTTTGTCAGCTGGGACAAATGATGAAGCATCGATGTTTTGACCAGTGCTGTCACCTGAGTATTCTCTTCTAATGTAGTTATGATATTAGTATCAGCCAAAATCTGCTCTATCCTTGCCATGTGTTAAGCTCTCTTTTGAACATTATTTTGTACTATTTAATAAATTCCTTCCACAACCACCATCCAGACCTTTGGATCAAAGTAAAATGTGGGAAATACTTTAACTGTTATAGAAACGCTTGTGTTGCAGAATTGGGATGGGAATCCAACATTAGCACTGTTTGAACTCAGAGATATTTTTGGAATTTGGGGAAAAGGTGAGTGATGGAGAAGAGTGGAAGAATCCAGGTTATTGACTTCCTAATTATGAGCAGGTCATGTCAGACACTAAAATCAATAAGCTGTTCACTCACATTTCTGCATGACTGGAGCACACTGTGAGTTATCATGTTGTATATTTTTATTTAAACAGCTGTGTAGATGACCTTACATAAGGGTCAAAGCCAGTGAGCTAAAGCATGTTGCAAGTGAAATTTCAATTGGATATCTGCTAGCTAGTGAAATGACACTCTCACATGACTAAGCAATTTAAGATAAGTATTGTAGCCAAGAATCAAAATTCTTCACACTGTAAACATATTTCTCTGGGTTCATTCAAGCATCTAACTATTTGACTGGATCATAGCCAGAAGCTAACTGAACAAACTTGTGCTTGTATGGGCTGGAAGCAATGAAAAAGCTATTGCTAGAATGTGTAGTTTTAAGAAAATATCTAATTCAACTCTTTAAACACAGATTATTGGAGTCTGTCACGTTTACTTTTTTAACCAAAGTCACAGAACAGCATTCAACAACTGGGAGGCAAAAGCATAAAATGCAACGTGTACTCTGGAATGCATTTTAAGGGGAAAAAACCTCAAACAACAAACCAAAAAACCTCACCTCTTTAGCAGGCTTGTGTATTTTGTTAGGTTATAAAAAGACTAAAACATGTCTATGAATGTTGTACCCTTCCTTCCTCTGCTGGACATTAAATAGACATTGTATTCACAGAGCACTGAAGCTTTCCAAATTCTAGTGTATCAGTCAGGTGCCAGATATTTTTGTGGTTGACAAGCTAATTTTTCATTGCGGTGTGGATTTTTTCTCTCTTTCTTTTTTTCTTTTATTTTTCTTTTTAATTGCTCATTAAAATTTTTGCAAACAAGAACAGGAGAGACACTAACAGTCTGCAAAATAGGAATTATTTTACTAGTCTGAAAAAATGAACACAGCACTACAAATATCTGAGCCACCTTTTTCAAATTTACTAGCAATATCCTGCTCGGGAATGGTACAGGTGTTGACACATCAGTTTAATCTCAGCCACCAGAATTTACACCAGTTCAGCTAATGGCATTGAAATATTGCTGTGCACAGGCTAATAAATCCTGTGTCCTCAGGCTCTTGTGATGAGGGGTAACACTTAAGTTTATTCTTTTCATTAGGACTTCAATATATATTGAAATTTTCAAAGAAAAGTGCTGAGGTCTGGATTTGTCCCAAAACTTCGCTAGGCAAAATGAACTGCTCTGCAATAATTCTACAAGTTTTGGTTAAAAGAATTTTTTACAGGAGAATTTATTTTGTATCCTTAAAAAAGTGCAGAATAATGCAGGCATATGTGTGCCATCTAACAGACCATGTCTGCTCTCCCCAAGTCGACTAACATGAGAGCCATGATAGCAGGGAGAATTCAGCTGGCTCCACAGTAATTGAAGGTGGCAGCCAGTATGGAACTGAAGAACATCTGCCTCATTCAAGGAGGAGAACTCTTCAGGAAATTATTAATGTCGTGTACTGTATTTTAGGAATTAACTCTCTGTGATAGAGAAAACATGGATATAAGATGATAGTTGCAAAGCAGAGAGTTTGTAAGCTAAACAGAAACTGACTTTCCAGAACAAGTAGTCTTTTTTATTGCAGTTTGATCGTTATAGCTTGACTTGCATTAGCTAACTTTTGAGTTGTTTTATTCAATGGCTATATTGCTTGTGAATTTAGGAAAACAGAACTTAGTTCTTTTAGGTGCCAAGAATCATAGTTTAAATAAAGAATTTTCTCGTATGCTTGAAGTGAAATAAGATGTGCTTAAATATTCTGTTGAGTTGGATCCAGAATGTTCAGCATCTCATGGGATTCGTCTCCTGACAAGTAACTCCCTTGCTGCTTGTATCTGGAGACTAGTTTTAGCTAGTTAATGTACAAGAATTTTATTACTGCCCGAGTTTTTGAAATTACCAAAATCGCCATGCTAAGGAGTAAACCAGCATGAAATGAGAGTCGTGTTTCCATTCCCTTGATGTTCACTTGTGTACGGATTATGGCAAATTATTTTGCATTGCTTTGTGATTCACAGACCTTGACAACTGTTCAGCCTGGAGAAGAGAAGGCTCTGGGGAGACCTTAGAGCACCTTTCAGTACCTAAAGAGACCTACAAGAGCTGGAGAGGGATTTTTTACAAGGGGTTGTAGTGACAGGACGAGGGATAATGACTTCATACGGAAAGAGGGTAGGTTTAGATTAGATGTTAGGAAGAAATTCTTCACTATGGGGGTGATGAGGCACTGGAACAGTTTGCCCAGGGAATCTGTGGATGCCCCATCCCTGGAAATGTTCAAGGTTGTGTCGTTTTGAGCCAGCTGGTCTAGTGGAAGGTTTCCTGCCCATGGCAGGAGGGTTGGAACTACATGATCTTTAAGGTCCCTTCAACCCAAGCTATTCTCTGATTCTATTAAAATAATGCTATTTTGTAGTGATTTTGGTGCAGATTGATTCTGAAGAATATCAATTAATGTAGTGATGTATGGTGATCAAAGAATGGCACTCCTTTCATTTACCAGCCCAGTGTTTGTAGCAATCTGATTCCTGGTTTAGTAGCTTTTCTTTTGGAAGTTTCAGGGAAGTTATTCTCTGATGTTGCTAGTTTGGAGGGTGTTCAGATGTCTGAAGCTGCAGCAAGTAATCTGCTGTGCTCCAAGTCTGAACAGAGATTTGCTGAGCAAAGCAGATCAAACCACGGGCCAGAGCCTTGATCTTGCTGAAGGTCTGATTGTACTCATGGCTGGCACTGAAGCAATCACAAACCCACTCTGAAGAAGCCAACATGCTGTCTGGATTTAGGCCACCTCTTTTTACAGCCTTCCCTTCTTCCTTTCTCTCTTCTCCCAGGTTTCCTGTTATGTGGCTGTTGGATCATGGCTAAAAGTCAGGGAAGATGGGCCCAGAGCCAGGAGAACTTCCCTTTATGCACTACCAAATTCTAGCAGGCAAAATGAGCATTAGGAACCAGCATTGTGAGGATAAATTTCAGGCTGATCTGTGACCATGCCCAGGAAGAGCAGTGGAAAGGTCTCATGGGGCTCACTTGTTCCATCTTGTCCATGTAAATCAAAGTTCATATCAAACAAAGATATGCTGGAGATAATCTAGCGCTCTTTATTTACACTTCATTTCATTAAGTGATATATTTTTTTCTTGGTCAGACAATGATCAAGGGAGAATTAATTATTTTCTTCTGGCAAAGTTTCTTTCTCACACTTTTCCATCTAGGTATAATTGTGATGCATATCTGTCATATTTCTGAGGTCTAGAGTATCTATATCAAAAATTCTGATCACATCCTTCAGCCAGAATTCCATAAATCCAAAACTCCCCAAATAAATTTCAAGGAGTGTATGGGGATAGGGGGGACTTGTTTGGGTTTGTTTGGTTTGTTGGGTTTTTTTTGGTTTTTTTAAGCAAGCTTCTTCTAAAAGGTTATCTAATTGTTTTCCTAGGAATTGTCTACTGATTATACTCCTGTATATCAAGTAATGCTTCATCTGATTATCTCTAAGCACTGTAATTATAGCCAATTATCATAATACATATGTTGTTTAATTTCTTTATATCCACTGGTGACTCAAAATCCAAACTGATTCAACTGCAAGCAGAGTCATTATGTTTTGTTCTACTACTGTAGAAATCTGATGTAAGGCAGTCTCCCTGACCTCATGTGAAAGAATGTTCACTTTTATAAAACAACTTTTCTCACAGGAGATGAAAGACGCATTGTGTGGTAAAGTAGCCAGGAAACCAAAGCAGACTTTGTAGTCAAAAAAAAACCTTCAAGTTTTTGGTGCTTTATCATCAAGAATGTTATTAGATTATCTGACCTTGAGATCTCATCCCTAACCTGAAAGCTGATAAGCTTTCCTGAGAGCAATTGAGTAAAACTTGGGCTCTTTCAGAAGGGAATTCAGAGTGCCTGCCTTCATTGACAGGAAAAGGGTCTCAGGGGACACTAGATTTCGTGGTAAAATTAGGTAACTAAGTTCAGATGGGAACAACACTCCTTTTCTCCTAAGGTTTAAGCAGACAGGTTTCCCTAGGTGGAGCTTTGCAGGATTAAGGAATAACAGTTACTTCAGACATGGTATGCAGTCCTGTGGCTTTCATGTGCTTTTCCCCTGTGATTTTCCAAAGCAAGGCACTCTGGTTTTATTCATTAGTTTGCAAGTATGACATTATCTTACTAGGTATCAGGGCAAGGTTCCTAAGTAACCTGCCTCTGTCAAGATATGTCTATCAGAAACAAAACATGGATTTCATGGCTCCTGCTCTTCTAATTCAGTAGAAAATGTTTGTCCAGCAGGTGTGTAGTAGGATTAATGATATAATGTTACATACTTAATAGAAACAATTCAGATAGTCCAAAAGCAGACACCAAATGCCATTTTTGATGGCTGGGGTGTCCTGTCTAGCTTTTGCCTGCTGCCTCAGAGCAACTTGGATGTTTTCAATGTACTGTATCCCATTGCCAACACTGCAGAGAGGTCACTGCTACCTAGGATATCTCAAGTGTCACTAGGCAAACACAACTGAGCAACTGAATCTCACCTTCTCCATCTAGAATATAATATTTCATTTTAACTATACAAATTGGTGTGAGATGCTGTCACTGAGATGTTCCATCCTTAACAAAAGTAGTTTCCAAGCCATTGTCATGTCTGATGGAAACCCATAAGCCAAATTTTAAATTGTTGTTCTTTGCATCAGGTTTTCTTGCAACCCAGAATTGAAAATATTTTTTTGAACAAAAAAGTTAGTATGTCAACATATCCAAAATAATAATTTTCTCTGTGGTGCTTCTCTTCTGACCTTGAAATTCAAAATCATATTTCACATCTCTTACCACAGTGTTTCTCCAGTAACAATTAAAAGCTCCTATAAATTCAAATCAATATACAAAAATTTTACAGTCTACTCTGAAATTTTCTACCTTTTCCATAATTTTAGATGGATACATATATAGATGTCAAATGTTCTTGTAATGGTTACAAATTCTTTTGGCCTAATCCAAAGGTTATTTTATCTCTGTAAGTGGCTCCTGCTGGTGTCACAGGTCCTAAACCTGCTCTGTTCCTCTACCCTGACAAAGCTCTTAAACTGGTGCTTAACTTCAAGCACAGGAATAGATGACTGGCATCAGAAGGCTAACCTTGTGTGTAAATTATATCTAGGTTATCCACCAGCTCTTTATGGGAAAGGAATTAGCTTCAAATTGTGCTTAGGCTTCCATAGCTTCAGGGGCAGAAATCACATTAATCAATAAGACTCAGTGCATAGTAGAAAAGGGGTGAAAGGTTCAGACAAAATGTTCTGTTTCAGAACACAAAATTTATTGTAATTTTGACCTTGTAGAATGCTACCAACAGAACTGATACTGCTGAAAATATTGCAGGTGTCAGATGTGATTATAACCAAAATTTCAGGAAACAGCTGATAGTTTTATTTTGGTTTAGAAGCAGGGGATTTTTATTCAATAACTTAGAGGGTTTTTTCTCAGCTACATTATTGACTAGGCTGACATGACCAAACTCAGCCATCAGAGAATTTTTTAAAATTGTCATGACTAAGTACTGCATAGAGTCTGTATTTTAGCAAGCAGCACAGAGACAATCAGGCTTGGCAAACCCAGCATTACCAGGATGAAACCAGGAAGATGATGTGGTGTGCAGTGTTGACTCCAGTGAATACAACAGCTGAAAGGACCATGTTGATGCTGGGGAGCAAGTCATTGGTAAAAGTTGGTATGAGAACTATTGTTATCCCTTAGAGATAGGTGGGAAAAGTGCAGTACAGACAGCCAAGAAGATCTCTGCCCAGAAGGGCCTCAAATGAAAGGTGACAATGTTAATGGAAATGGACAGGCCTGATTCTTCTTTAGGTCATCTGTGTCCTCAGCAATTCCAGTCACTTCCACTTTCCTTCACTAGGATTTAGCATCATTTTCCAGCAGCCTGAGTTAGCTTTCAGTCCAGTATTAGGAGCCTTGCAGAGCTTTAGCTGGATCTGCACAAACCCACTCCATTCACTGTAACTGAGCAAAAAGTTTTCATTTTCATTGGTGAGTTCGTAAAATTTGTTTGGGTTTTTTTTCCTAAATAAGCTAAATATATTTTCGTAATTTCAAATGTAAGTATCTGTTAAATTTTAGCTGTTTGGAATATCTGTCTAATAAACTCCAACTCAATCACAAAAAGATGGTGAATTCCTAATACAGTAAGAGCTTGCCCAGAAAAATCAATGCTGAAGGATGACAGCAAAGAGAGTCCTATAAGTAGTATGACTTTGCCATGTACTCAAGTATTTTTGGAGCCCAGACAGTACATTAAGAAGTGACAGATTCATGTAGTTTAGCTGGTGATTTATAAAGTTTGCTAGCTGATTTAATAGGGTGCTAGAAAGCGTTGTTGTTCAACCAAGTAAAGAGAATCATAAAATGGTAATGAATGTTATGACAGTTCATGAATATTTCATTTGGGGTCTCTTTCAGATGCCTGTTAGTTTATCTCAAGATCTAGGAGTATATTGCATATAAATCTGATAGAGGGTAGAACTGCACAGTATGCCAAGAAACAGGCAGGAGGGGTTTGGTGAGAGCAACGTGTGTTTGAGCAAGAGTCTCAGAAGCACTGTGTTGCGGTTAAGTCCTCTACAAAATGGAAAGAACTGTAAAGTATCCAAGGCATCAAGCAGTGCTCTCATAATATTTGATGGTTTTGCATTTAGAAACATCAGGCAGTGTCTTTGAAGCTCACCGTCTTTACCCTTGGCTTCTGAGGTACTGTAGGGTTCACTGCAGCCTCGGAAAAAAGCTTGGGTTGAAAAGGCCAAAGGGATTCCCATCTCATTAAGTGTTTCTTAAGAGCAACTTACAGTGTGGGCAGATAGCTTTAGAAAGGTAAATCTGGAAAAAAACCTCCAAGTTTTCACCTTTAACAACCTGAAATGAGGGATGTACTCTTTATGCTACTTTAAGTCTTCAACAGGTATATTTATCCTGTAGTCAGTTATGTATTCCATCATTAATTTTGTAATAGGTCTTGAATACTTAAAATGAAGTTATTTGTGTGATCAAATGCCAAATATTAACAAAAAGAAAAGGAAAAGTTTTTGCCAGATAAGCTGTATTTCAAAGTCTTTTGGTCCACACAAGCAAGAGGGACCTGCCTTGTCACAGCTGTGCTGTCCACCATAAGGTGGAAATTCTCCCATTTCCATTTCCTTGGTTGCTTAGTGATAAATCCCTTTAAAACAATGGACTTATTCTGAAAGCTTGCACCAGATGAAGCAATGAAAGAGCAACATTTGAGGAGAGGTCAACAGCAGCACCATGCCAGAAGTTCTGTTTGATAAGAATTACATACTCAGAAGAGATGAAAACAAACATGAAGGTCTTGAAGGGGCTTACACAGGTGGTTTATAGGCTTTTTGTGAGTGTTTGCATATAAAAGTAGATTGAATCCCATCCCACAGTCTGAAAGCTGTGGGATGAAGGCTTTTTTTTAGCTAATAAATCCTTTCAGTGTTAGCCTGTGGAATCCAATATTCAGCTTCAGTTTTGTATCCGCGGGAAAGACGAGTTTGTACCGAGGAAGAAAAAGCTCTATTTACAATGACTTCAAAGGAAGATGTTAGGACAGTTTCTCTGCTGCTGTCTGTGTTGTGGCTCAGTTTTGTACCAGCTGACACCATCTGAAAGACAAGGCAGGAATGGCATTGCATGAAAGTTGTGAGGCCTTGCAGTTTGTCTGGTTAAATCAACATTTGCGAGAAGACTCAATTCAGTATTAAAAATCTCTGTAGCACAAATTGTTATTTACTTTCAGTAAAAAACCTAGAAGTTCATAAGTGAGTTTGGTTTTACCAAATGAATTTGGTACTGCAATACAAACAAAAATGTGTGACCTTCCTAGTTTATCACATTTCATTATAACCAGTATAGGCAACTGTGGTGCAGTCTCACATAAGCCCAAAGAAATTTTTTTTTCTATTATTATTGGATCTTGGACAGTAATGCACTGAGAAAACAATGTTCACAAATTTCTCAGTGACTTCTTCAGAAACAGCTTGATCTATATACCCAAGATGGACAAAGATGTAAAACATTTATGAAAAATTGCTTGTTTAGTTCTGGTTTGTGTCAAGAGCTGTTCTGCAAACTGGAGGGAGAGAGAGATATGCTGTCCTAGCAGATTTGACTTATGTTTACAGTAATTTGTTTGGCCACTGTTTATTACTTAATAATCAATCTTTATTATTACATTAATTCTAATTGGTCTATGTGAAACATGCAGTGCATTGACCACATGACATCAGTTTACTTGCTGAATAATTTAAGCTATTTCCTTCTAATGCCTTAGGCTGCAATATCATTACTTTTTGGCTGTCCTAATATTCAAGTTATATTGATGTTATTTCACTTTTTATTACCTTCTTGACATGAAATTGTTTTTCAAATATGGAAATCTTGCTCAAATACTTCTA
Source organism: Entomyzon cyanotis (assembly GCA_024500445.1). Classification (NCBI taxonomy): domain Eukaryota; kingdom Metazoa; phylum Chordata; class Aves; order Passeriformes; family Meliphagidae; genus Entomyzon; species Entomyzon cyanotis. The sequence goes on along the minus strand of JAKEPQ010001027.1, from coordinate 12,787,180 downwards.
CATGACAGAATCCTGCATTAGTCTATAATGTATCATAATAACAAAACAGTGCAACATAAAGCACATGATTTGTTTTCTAACCTGTGCCAGCCTTCTCAGTAAGAGGACAAGAGATGCCAGAAGGAGAATTTTGGTCTGCATATTTTTTATATATTCTTATCCATTTTTACAGAAGGCAGGGCTTAATCTCGCTGATAATAGAGAGGCAAAAAATGCACAAGCATTAAATGGACAGGGTGATTTATCCCACTTCACACTGCTTTATAAGCACTATGTATCACTCCTGTGAGTCGTCTTCTGCTTAAAGAATTGTAAGAAATATATCTTACTATTACTTTTATTGATAAAACAGACAAACCACCTTAATTCATTCTTCATCCAGAGTCTTTTATCACAGCATGGTTGTGATTAGGATTCTGATCACCGTGTGCCACTCCGAGATTGAGAGGCTCTATCTACTCATCTATTATTCTTCACGAAGCAAAGCTCCAGTGTACCATCTGTTTTCTTGCTGAATCTTGCATGTAGCTGCAAGGAGCTGGTCACCAGAGATTAAGTCTGGCAAGCAACCTCTTGGTTTGCATGGAGATAGCTAAGCATTCACTGCTATTGGCCTGGTTAAGTTTCAAATGAAATAAACTACTGTTCTCTGCTGTGTTTCAATATATATTTTATCTGGCATTTATTTCCATATGACATTTATTTAATTTTTATCTGATCATAATTGATTTTCTATTTTTCTTGCTTTTTTTCCCAACAAAAAGTCACTTGGAAAAAGCCCTAAAGAGACATAAATAACCATGCTATAAAGCTTTAATTGTGGACAGGCCTGTCTTGCATCTTATAAAATCTGGATTAACAAAGGTTGTTTTATGCTGGTGATGCCTGCCCCTTTTGACACAAGGAACAGAAATGGTTCCTGGTATGAACAGACTCAGATAAAACATGGTATCTATCAGCAACCCACTAGATAAAGCTGAATATCATCATCCCATGATTCCTCTTCCTCACAAGGCTCTACGAACACCTTTGCTTTATTTCAGAACGTGGGGTTGACAGGAAGCAGCTGAATCACCCAGGCATTGCAAGTTTACCTTCCTCCCTACACAGTTCAAGGGCAGGGGCTGGACAGCTGGCCATTGTGTAGGGTTGGGATGTGGCATTTGCAGTGCCTCCCAACATCCCTGCCCCGTGTGCCACTGGCTGCTACTGTGCAGAGCTGCAGCTCTGCCAGCTCACTGCCACTGAGCTTTCCCCATCTTCCTCGAGGCTTTTTTCCTCTAAACTACACAATTCTATTGGAGCTTCACAACCTGCAGTATTTTATAATAGTCTGTGCTATTCCCCAAAGAGCAATAAAAAGTAGCTTTTGAGGCTCCTCTTTTTGATCCATTATTTAGAGCCTAATTTGTGCTGTCTGCAAACCCCACATCAGTGCCAATGGTCCTGCAGTTCTGCAAAATCCCTTCAGGACTAGACTAAAATCATAAATCTTTTTTTAGGAGGTATTTAGATATCATCATAGCACAATTTTTTTCAATCTGCTCCTCTTACCACAGATTTGATTTTCATAGCAGAGAAGGACTGTCTGAGGAAACAACTCTATTTCTTACTGACTCTCAGCTTCCAGATTAAATTTTTACTTGGCAACAAAACTTCCTTTCCCAAGATGATGGTTAGCCTGTATTGGTCCTGGGCTCAACTCAAGCAAACATTTGTGTTTGTACAAAACCTGGCTATTTTCCTCATGTGCTCAGTAGGACACTGGGAACTGAGCCATACAGAGTCAGCAAGACCTGAAGTCATTAGTTCTGGGCAGATTCTGCATCAAGCAATGCAGGTTATTAGGCTATGTCAGTAGCAGTGAGTTTATTTTTGCTTCATTCCTGTAAATGACAGCTTTATAATATGTGCACACTTGAGCAATCAACCTTTTTTTCCTTTTTTCTTTTTTTTTTTTTTTTTTGGTCTCCTTTTCCAGTGGGAGTAAAACCATTCTTCTCTTTACATACACCAAAGCCTTTTTTCACTCGGATTTAATTCGTTTTTGTGATATCCAATGTTTTGCCTGACACGGCAGGCTGGTGATGCCACATGGCAGTCTGATACTGCATTATGATTCATTCAAACACTGTAGCTGCACACAGCAATTGACACAACTCGTCACTGACAGAGTCTTTAGCCCCAGCACCTCGCAGTCTGAGTGCTAATGATGCTGTGTGGTGCAAATCCACAGAGACAAGGGCATGCTGCTGGCAAGACTTGAGCAGAGGTTTTGCAGACTTCATCTCTGCATCACCAAGGAGTTTTGTGTGGGCTTTAAAGCAGCCCAGAGGGCAAATTTGTTGTGTGAGGGGGTGAGGATGCATATGAGAGTGTAAGTTACACAAGAGGCTGCAGAACTCCCATTCCTGCCAGGTGACAGCTCTTGCAGAGCTCTTGCAGGGGGCTCAAAAGGAACCCAAAGGTTGGATCCCTACTTTAAAGACTGCAGGCATGTTTTAGCTTTAGTAGTCCTTGAAAAGTTCATCCAGAATGCTGCTCAAAGAATACCCCAGAGATGTAAACTGTAATGTTGTATTACCTTTTTTCACCCATAGTTCCTCTCTGAAATACATTTTTTCCTGTCCCTTGGCCTTTTATTTTCTTTTCTTCATTTTTATTTTCTATTCTTTTTGATATTGAGTAGCTCTAGCAACAGGAAGTACAAGGTTTCTCAAAAAAGCCAGAAGTTTTCTCTAAGTCTTCCAGCAAGAGCTAAGGATCTCATTGTGCACAGTATAGAAATAACTGGAAAGAGCAAAACCCTTCAGAGACCAAAGTCTGAAAACTCAAAATGCCATGTCAGAAATTAGTCAGTGAAAAAGTGGGATTTATTAAGGTACTTTTTCAGCCATTGCTCTGGGGACTATAGAAATCTGGATCAGGGATAAAAGTACAGCAGTTTACCATCATCTGTGACTCTTGCCCGTGATGCTGTGAACCTGTTATCAAAAAACCTGTTACCTAGTTTAAGACTAGAAGTTGTTCGCTACATCTGGAGGGACAGATAAGGCCTTTCTTCTCAGACCTATGGCCCTGCAAAGCAGCAACAGTCTCTGAGACATGAGCTTCTGCTCCTGCTGATGCTGGTTGCTCCTCTGTGGGTGTTCCATTTTGTCATCTCTCCAAAAGAACAGTTGTTGTCAATGCCAGCTGAAAAAAACCTAGCATGATCTTATGTAACAGGCTAAAACAATCACTAACAGTGGTGGTTTGCCACCAAAATCAGCAGACTTATATTTCTTTGCTGGGAACCTCAAACCTTGGGATATCATGGGATGACAAGGTCATGTTAGGATTTTGACCAGCTGAACCCATTTATGCCACTGAAATGATCCACATCACAGTGCAGTAGTTGAGTAATGCTTTTCCTGTCACTGGGTGCACTCTGACATCCCTCAGGCTGGAAGAGAGGTATGTATGCAAGGAAGTTTGTCATCTGAATTTCTGCAGCCCTCCCCCTACCCCCATGCATATCAGGTCTGACTTCTGCCTACACTGTTGTTTGTTTGTCTGGGGTTTTTTTAATAACCATCCTTCAATTTTCAAAATTGTTGTGGCAAAATGTATTATCTAACCAGATCTAATATGTCTGAAATAGTAAGTGAAAAATTAATTAAAGGGGGTACCTGCTGCTTTTAATTCTGATGTCAAAACCATGTGTGACATAATCCCACTGGTCCGAAGAAGCAGAGTGAGCTGTTAATGGACGTGTTATCTGTGAAATACAGCTATTGCCTCTCCACAGATTGCTTGGGGGAAAAGTACAGAACAGTGAATTCTCACATTTCAGACTCCCTCTTGATAAAAATAAATATGTTTGATTATTCAAATGTATGCTGATTGAAAAAACAACATTCAAAATAGATATTAAAAATTGAAATGGCAAGATGTTTTCATGCTTAGTGCCTGGAGCATGCAGGGTTCATATTCATGATCATTTCTGCACTAAAGACTCTGTCTGTGCACTGAACAACACTATCAGGTCAGATGCTCAAAGTGGCCACACAACACAGCCATCAGCTTGATGCTATGAAGATCCTTATGCAGCTCTTGAGGATGTGTATTTGGTCCCCATGGGCGTTTCTTGCCTCTAAAAGAGCAAAATGTAGTTTTCTGCTTCAAACTGTGCTTTGCAGGTACACTGTGAGCAAACAACGTTTTTGTGACAGACACAGCAACAGAACATTGTGAATGTAACAATCAAATTTCTGACTTTGCTGTGCTCAACACCCAGGTCTGAAATTCATACAGAAATTGAAAAATTGAAATTGGAAAGTTAAAGAAAACAAAACCATAGAAATACAGGAAGTACAGATTTTTACTTAAAAGAAAGTAAAAATAATTGCAATTCGAAAAATACGGTGTTGAACTTCATTCCATCTGAAGGGATTTGAATTGTGTTATAATTGTTTAAAAGCACAGGCAGTATAAATACATGGACTTCATGCATGCAACATGGCTAACTTAAGCTGCCACACATAGTGATGGCAACTGGAAGTTGTTTTCTCTTGTAGGGAAACAGTAAGTTAGAAAAGCAAAGTTTTCCCTGGCTGAAACTTCCCTTTCTGTGGTGAAAACTAATCAGTGTCTCTTAACCTACGGCTTTTATCATGAAATGTGTATGAGGGGGATGAGAAACTTTAAGGAAGTAAGGCAGCAGGTACATACTTCATTTTATTTATTTAATATCTTGAATTATTAAAAAGGCACGTGCTGCTTGGAAGATACTTTCCATTGTTGTATGACCTGTCAGGGATTGAACCACGAAGGATTAAAAAAGAATGAATTTTGTTATATCTATACCTAGAGTGAACAGAAGCCTACCAATACATTATAACAATATGAATGGGCATTAATTATTTTAGGATTAATTGCTTTTTAATCATTAAATATAGAAGATTGTGAAGTAGAGGATCTCTTTGCTAATTGGCACTTAACTCTAGGGCAAACTCTCCCGGTAGGCTGCTAGCAGGCTGTGGGGCTTTTAATCCATAGGTCACTGACTTGAATCTGTCTCAAAATGCTGATGATTAGTGGAGGGTCAAGGCTCTCTTCACTGATATGGAGAGTTATGTTCAGGAAAGGGCAAGAACAATACAAAAATAAAATGAAAGTTTTTGGATTTTTTTTTTTTTTAAGAGAAAAATGCAGTGATCTTCTATAACATAGCAAAGAACAAGGACAAAAACTGAAAAAAATCTTCCTTGAGGAAATTACCTGTCTTTGCTTATAAAGGTGCCTTTGAAAGAAAAGTGTTATATTTACTTTTCAGATAGTATATAATATATTAATAGATTAAAAAATAACATTCTAGTGTATTGTATGCCCCTAATCCATGAGTGAAAGGCTGTGACTTTACTTTCCACCTTGGACTAGGAATTTTGATTTTAATCTTTTCATCTAATGATGCTATCTTTCTACATTATATTGGGGGGGGGGTTGTTGCTTTGGGGTTTGGGTTTTTTTCCTGGGCATGGACTACTGAACTAGAACTAACAAAGATTTGATTAAACTTCCTCTATCCTAAGCTGTGTTTGACTCAGAGCAGAATCAATTCTACAACAATTGCTCTGTGCAGAATTCCAAGATGAGAAAAATAGAGCCTTATTTCCTCATGCCTCATATTGTGCTCCACTTTCAAATATTGACTATGAGATGTCCACACAGGTATTTAAGTGTACTCTGCATTTCCAGCATAAACTTCTCTGCACAGAATCCTCACATAATCCTCACAGGATCCTCACTGGATCCTCTGCACAGAATCCTCACATAAGTGCAGTGTCAGACCTTGAAATAAATATATCTACTTGCAGGCTACTCTTGCAGCTCCTATGGCATATCCCAGCTGGACAGTTACTCTTTTGCAGTCAGTGGGTTTTACATTCTTCCAACTCTCAGCAGAGAAATTACTCCAGTCACAATTTAGTCTGCAACTCTAGAGTAGGGGGGCTCCTCATTTTTTGAGTTGAGAATTGTCTGAGAAAATTAATAATGTCTTGCTTGTTAATTTATCCAGCTTCTTACTGTCACTGTCCTTGCCCTAGTTGTACCTGGAAGGTCCTTTTGTATTTATCAGACTCCATTGAGGGTGATATTATTTGAGGTCATCTAACAGGTCAGGCAAAGAGCAAACTTTGAACTAGAATTTCTTAAACATGCAGTTGGGTATCTGGTGAAATGTTTGTAATTAATGCACTCTATTAATTTAGAACCTGAAAACAATTCAGGACATAATGATATCAAAGACATCAACTTTTTTGGGTGTCATTCAGGGAAGTTGAAAATGCTCCTGCTCCTACTTTTCCCTTTTCAGTTTCCTGCCTGAGTAAGGATATTCCTTCTCACAGTAGAAAAAGGTGATCTTTTAATTTTCGTACTTCTACCTTTACTATATCTTCTTTAAACTCAGATCTCTCAGTTTCTGATAGAGTGTGACTAAGAGTCACTTTCTTTTTTTGCAGCTCAGTTTCCCAACAGGTTGTTGGACCTGTTTCAGCATTCTGAGCTGCCCCTCCACTTCTGCAGTAGAACAGACCTTGTTATCCACAGTGGCAATGGTAAACATAAAAATAAAAATAGACAAACTGGCATCCAGATGCTGACTACACTGCCACAATTATGCCATTATATGTACTTCTGGAAATTGGATAACCTGCATGGGGCATTATTTTCAGGTTGTTAACAACATTTTATGACATTTTGACTCCTGCAGCATGGTAAATTGGAGTACTGTGAAGAATTAAATTCACGCCATAATTCCTGACTATTTCATAATAGAAATTTCTCTTTAACAAGTAAAATAACAAAATGGTGACTGTGGGCAGTCAAAGATTTTCATTTAAACACTATTTATTGCTCTGCCTGTGGAAGTGAATCCAGCTATATATAACATACAAAAATCATATCTGCTTCCTTCTGCCAAAGTTTTTAAACACTCTCCCTGCTTCTTTGTTGCAATAGCTTAGATCTTCAATAGGACCACTAAGGACCATGTGAACTCAGAGGTACTTGAGTGATTGAATGATCTTGATTGAATGGTCTTGACTTTCTTAAGTAGTCTTAAATGCATAACTTTTTGTTAATTAAGCTCTGGACAGATGCTTTTATTCAACAAAGGGTTTCAGGATGCTGTTTTGTGCAGCTTCTGGGATGATTAGATGATTGTCTTTCAGGAGAGCATTGCTGGACCATTCTGCTTTATAGCTCATCACCATTATCTCTCATTAAGAGTCTAGCCTGCACAGAGAACAAGGAAGGTTTTCTCATCCTCATTATTTTCCAAACCACTAGTTCCCTGACAAGAATATTTGTAAATCCAAGTTGTTCATTACAATAGCTAGATGAAAATGTGACCTAAAACTATTGCCATATAAAACAAAAACTGGATTCAGACACACTTTTCATAAAGTGGGAAAAGCATTAACAATTGCATATTTATAGCTTAGAAAATACCTTTTAGGTCACAGGTATGTCTGTGCCTCAATATAGAAGTTAGTAACACTTTAATTCAAATGTAATCTGTTATCTCATTGTTGCTTCTCTAATCCTGAGAAGTTTAGAGTCCATTAAATTATAAATCTCTGTTATTAGATGCAGTAAAATGGGGGAAATCATTTGGCAAGCCACACAGAGAAAGTAATGTGAATCTACTGAAAACTCTGTGCATTTTATCTGAAAAGAGATCAATTACAGGCTAAAAATCTCCTTGGGCTGGTTTTTTTTGTTTGGTTTTTTTTTTTTTTTTTTTTTATAATAAGTGGTCTAATTTAAATGTGCTGCTTTCAGACTATCAAAAGGCTAAATAAGCCATACCTAAATTTTCATGTTGCTGTTCTGGTGATTATTTATATTGACAAGTATCTGGCAGGAACAGGCATGAAATGCTTCACTCTACATAATATAGCACCCTGGAAGTGTGTGCTTGTAAAAGGAAAACTGGACATTATGCAAACAGACTCAGAATGAGTAATTCACACCTCCTCTCCGAAGCATTTACAGTATATAAAGTAAATCAGGAGGCTGTCTGGGTCTACATGTCACAGCACAAATGTCCAGATGAGACTGAAGAGACTAATCTGCACCCTCTAGTGACCCAAACTAGTTGAAACATTGGCAGCTACAAATTACTGAATGATTCGGAACATTTCTATCCTTGTCAAAACCTTTATCGTTCTATTGCTGGTTTAGGGCAAATAATCAAAAACTTCAGTAAAACTCAGGAAACTGGGCTGCACCAGGAGACACAAAAGCCTCCTTGGATCTTAGCTTCTCACAGCCGTGAGAAGCTGTCCAGAGTGTAAAACAGACCCATAACATCCATGCTGTTTGCTCTGTTCTCCCAGCCCCCATCCCCAAAATCACAGCCCAGGGGAGTCTGTGAGCTCCAGGCAAGCCCTGCATGGGAGGGTTGTGCCTCTCCCAGCTTCCTGCAGCAGGATTGCTGTACGGATTAGCCCGAGGCAGCCTTGAGTGCATGTTCCAAAAATAAAGGCAGTTGTAGTAATCTGCTGTGGCAAGCATGCATGTGTGTGTGATACACATTTACTGCAAGCCTAGTAATTTAATAGGATTAAATTCTGATCAGCAGAGAGAAGATTGATCATAGTAATGAGAAGATGGGTAGAGTACATCTGGCTCAGTGGCAAACTGGCTTGAGGAAGAAAGAGATACAGTTCAGTGTACGTTATGAAGGAATCATATTGGACCTCAGGCTTATTTGCTATATCAAGTGAGCAATACTGTAGGAAAATTGGATAGGCTTGCATTCCCCTTTTTAGGTAAGCATCTAATGCTTTGCTGTGATACTTTGTTCGCTTTTCAGTTCTAGGCATGAAATGAAGTATTCAAAATAACATGGTCAAAAAAGCAGATTTACAAACAGAGAAGAATTCCCAGCCCAATAGCAAATGCAGTACCATATAATGCAGTGTTGGGTGGAGATTATCACGAAGTGATTTTCATGGATGGATTCAAAATGTGTGCTGTCAGTAGTCCTGTTTTCAGTAGTAGTGAACCTGACAGAGAAATCATCTGAGAAAGAATAGACTCCCAGTGTTGCCAAACTCCAAGGCAACTCTCCAAAGGGGACAGTTTGCAGCATACAGATGAAGTAAAGGAAACTACAGGAGGTTAGACTCTGGTGAAGTATAGGATAGGTGGTCTTTACTTGGAGGTAATGCAAGCAGAGAAAGTTCAAGCAGTGGGCTTTGGGGAATTACTAGGGAGAATAATTAAAAATTTGGAGGAATGCTAATGTGCTGAACTAAGAAAAAGAGAAAATGTAAAGATTAGGGGGAAAAAAGTAGGTCAAGGGAGTAGAAAAGGCAGTGAAACCTGACGGCTGCAAATGTGCTTTCCTGCCCCCCTGGCATCCTCAAAATTGATAAGGAGAGATTGGCAGAAAGCAGGCAGTGCATCCAGCATATGGAATTGCAACTAGCAGACACTTCTAATAAAAAACAGTAATTGGAAAATGTTCTCTTCAAACCCACTTTTGCCAGAGGTGTTTTGTCAGGTTTCTTTCTTGCTCTATTTTGTGTTTCTAGAACTTAATTTTTTGGGGGGGGCAGTTGCTGTTGGTTTGGTGGGGATTTTTTGGGCAATAAGTTTTGTTTTAATGTGGCCATTCTCTCATCTTTGCATCGCTGCATTTCAGTTTCGATTTGCTGCTTTGAATGTGTAATAGAACTTTAGTTAAACCTGGAAGTTTATTGGACACTGAATGTGCAATTTTGAAACTTAGGGAAAGTCTTGTCAAGAAATCAATACGTGAGTTCCGGAAGTGTGAAAAACCACTCAACAAAAGGAGAATTAAGATGTTTTTCAAAAGTTGCAAACATCATTTTAATGCCTTTTTTTTTTATTTTCACCATGTTTAGTAATGTCTCTACAAAAGGTCCAAGGGTCCATCTTTTTTTAGATCAAGTCTTGAAGCAGAAGCAGTAAATAACATCTTCCATAATGTCCGTTATCTGATTAAAGAAATTGAGGCATGTAACAGTGCAGAGGTTAAAAGATAGGGAGGATTAAAGGATGAGTGTAGCTAATTAAGGAAACAGCCCTTCAAGCAATTACATACATGGTTAACTTTAAGCACTTCAGCAGTAATAGGACTACTCACATGCTTAAGTTAAGCACATGTGCTTGTGAACTGGAGCTTGACGACCACATCCTGTGAGATGCTGAGAACGTGTTAACCATTGAAGGCAACAGGATTGCCCTATTCCAGAGGCAGCTGTGGATATTGTGCACATCCCAGTACCAGACTTCAGGATAGGGTCGCACAGGCTATTTGGGAAGAGGTTTCTCACTGAGGTTTCATGTTAAAGCTTTCTAGGTAAATACTGGAGAGCATTTCTTCTGAGGAACATTTTGAATCAAGCCTTTGTTGATAAGCATTTATTTTCAATAAGCTCCCCAAGACGTATACTGAAATTAAGAACATTTTCTACTCTATCAGTCAACGATATAGGGTGAAAAAAACAGCTGAAAGGCATCCATTCTACTGGGGTAGGTTGGTAGAAAATATGGTTCCTGCAATAAGTGGGTTGTGACAAGGTGAAGTTTTTCTTCTCAAGCTCCATTCTAAGCAGCACCATAAAGTGATCCACCTGATTCACACACTTGGGCTCATGTCAAGGTCAAAGCCCTGTACAACCAAAACCTCATGCCCAAAGGACATAGAGAAGGTGAGTCTATCTTTGATGCAGACATCTGTTGTTCCCTAGATTAGGGTCAGTACCCCCTATCTCTCCTGTAGTGATGATCTTTTTTTGATTCAGAAAAGGCAGGGAATCATTGATCCAGTAGGATTTCTTCAATTTGCCAGTTTAAATTTTAGAAGCACAAGTATCTGTAACTTAAGCAAAGGAATCAAATGTAATTTGGTCACATCTTCTGATGGTCTTAACTGCCTAAACTAGCTGGGAAAATATTTCTTGCACGGTGTTTGGCTATGAAGTAGAAATGGCTGTGGATATATTTTCTTGCATTTGTTTTTTTTGGGGTTTTTTTTCCTTCTGGTGTGCCAAAAGGAAAGGGCTTGTTTGGCATCATGCTCTGTGTCGTTTATGGTCTTTCTGTATCATTTCCAGAGAAAGAAATAGTTGTTGACACTGATTTGGAAATTAGGAATAAACTGTCAGTGTCATAACTGCCAACCAGTTGAGCAGAGAGAAAAATGATGAAAAGTGAGAAGACAGCCTTATCCTAGGCAGAGTATATCTCAGTGTCCTCTAGTTTCCTCAGCTGGGAAACTCCATTAAAATGTCTGATTTTTATTTATTTATTTGTGTTTCAGTTCAAAGAAGATGACCTTTTTAACCTAGGCACTGTAAAAACTTTAGTACTGGTGTTTTCTCAGCTGTTGTCTTCACCAGTGAGACTCCATTAGGAGCTGTAACTGTGCAAATTCAAAGGCAGGGAGGGGAAGGCATGGAGGAGAGGAGGAAATGATTGATTGGGCTATCAGAGAAAATGTCCTTTGACATGAAACTCTTCAATACTGTTGATTTGACTGTCTGAGGTAGTCTCTGAAGAGAAACTTTCAGGGATGGGACTTAGAGGGACGGTCCCTTCTCTTCTACTGGTTGTTGTTCTACTTTGGGGAGCAAATTCTGGGGCAAACAGACTGGGAGGTTTTAGATGCCAGCAGTAATCTATGGCCGCTTGGCATTAAATTCCTACTCACTACAAAGATCTGTCACTTCACAGAAACACCATTCTCCTCGCATTCAGTAAGTTTTCCATCCCCTGCATGAGTAAATAGCCTTGCCCTAAGAATTCCTCCTCCAGCCTAAGAATTTCTTGCCCTAAGAACTCCTCCCAGAAAACGCTGAGATTCTCCTGCTTTCTGCCTCAGCTTTCACATGAACCAGATAATGCTGGCATTTATTTCTTTTCTGCCTTTTTTGAGAGAGTGTCCATTAGTGAGTCAGATTCTCCCCACTGTGTTCTGTTGCCCCACTCACACACTCCCATGTATATTTTTAAAAAACAAAACGTCTACTTAAAAAGTGAAACACGTTCAGCAGTACCTTTGATGCCCTGACAAGTCTTGCATTGCTAGTGTGGCTGCCCCTGCTAAATATGAGAAGGGCCAGGTGACATCCTTCTTTTCTGCAGCCATCTTGTCATGGTTCTTCTTCTGCTAACATTACATCAATGTGCTGCTTTTTGGCAACTTTTAGTTAAATTTGAAGGACTACTGCCACAACTCTAGTGCCCCTGAAAGCAGGAGAGGGTAGTTTCCCCGGCCTATCCAGAGAGCTGGCAGCTTACCTCTCATCTGTGTTTCAGTAGGTGCACATCTTCCCCTCACCACTCACCCCTGTCTCCAAAGGCTTCTCCTGGCGCACAGGCTGTGCACAAGGCTGGGCAGGAATATCTCAGAGCTGCTTTCTGTGCCCCTAAGAGACCATTGCTGGCTCCTTCCCCTTTGTGGCTCCCTTCATTTTGGCCCCTCAGAGCTGGTTCCTGCTGGAGGCCGTGAGCATCTGCATGCTGATGTGTGCCAGGCTCCTCTGGCCATGCCTCTACCAGAGCAGCCTGCCAGCAGCAGCTCTGGCCTGTGGAGCAGAGGGGAAAATTTAGCCTTTGCTCTGCCCTGGAGTTACCCCTTAGAATTTCCAATGACAGTATCTTCTAAAGGCCCTAATTCTTCTTAAACCTTGTGTAATTCAACATCAAAGATCATATCCAGCTGTGCTCACTATTGCTTTTTTCTCCTCTTCAGATCCAAATCTGTCGCTAACTGCATTTTCAACTTTTTCAAGTTCCTGTGTCTTTTGAAGTGTCACTGTGCCTGTGTTCCCCACAGCCTATTCCCCAACCTGCTTTGCACTGTTATCAAGGACTGAGTGATCCTTTGTCCCAAATCCTCAAAGGAATATTTCAGTTCTTTCTTTACCCGTTTCTGAGACCGCTCTGTCCCTTGGCCTGTGCACTTCTTAATTTACTCTTAACATTCAATGCATTTTTCTATGGGCACTTAAAATTCACTCTTAACTTTCCTCATTTCAATCAACGTTCACACAGGGACAGTTACATGTGTCTTGAATTGTCATTTTATTAAAACCCTTTGCTCCTTTACCATTTCAATTGCCATTCTGTATAATATCATTTGCATTTGCATGGTACCTTCACCCATAAAAGACAAAAGTTTTTATTCTCCCTTAACAGATGAGTAAAATGGAATCAGAGAGATTAGAAAGATGTCTTTGCAGCTCAGTACAACTATATGGTCTCCAATTTGAGAGCTTAATTACATTAGAGGAAAATACTGTAAGCACAATGGATTGACATGTAAATCAAAGTGATGAAAGTTACAGATCTGAAGCATGGAACTTTGATTTGAATAAATACTTTTAATCTTGGTTTGCATTTGCACTTTTCCTTGTTATTCTAAAAATGTTTGCTCCTAATGGTGTGCGTAATCATTCAAAATCACAACTACACATAGCCTTTACTCCAGGTGGAAATTTCTTGCTACACACTCTTCACATATATATTTATTTAAGAAAAAAATTAACATCTATTTATTCAAATTCTATTGTAGAAACCTTAACTTACATTATTTCACTATGTCTTCAATTGTATTAGACAAGCTATTTTTTAATTTGTATCAAGCTAAATGTACAATTACGACACAAAAAATATACTAATTGAGATTTGGAAAATATGCTATTAATAATCACTTTTTCCCTAAAGTATCAATAGCACCATTTATTAAAATATATATTAGCATTACATTTGTATTAACTACATTTAGCAAATGGGAAGCTTGTTTCTTGTCACTCTAAGCAACATATTGGGACTCCAAATCTGCAGTGGTGGTGTAATGAGATTTTCAAAACTGCCCTGACAATCAGGTGCCTGCTTCCAAAGGAATCAATGGATACAAGGTGACCTGTGGGTAGTCTTGAAAATTCCCAGAGGCATCTGTTTGCAAATGTTTTCAAAAGCCTGTGCTGGGGACCTTCAGTTTTCTGTAATTAGTTGAGTTCAGCCTCACTTGCTGTGTCTATTCATGGATTTTGAAATAAAAAAAGAGGCTGTTCTTTTCAATTCAAAATTGATCTCATTACTACGTGTGACTTATTTGGAAAAGAAGCACATATTCTCTCTGCTCCTGCTGAACTGCAGCACGAAGTCATTTGGCCAAAAGCTTTTCTGCAGTCCTGAAAATACTTACACCTACAAAAGTAAACAGAACCTGTTATCTGTGCTGTTACAAAGAGAAATATAGAAGATATCAGTAGCACATAATATATGTTGTTAATGAAGTGGGTGAGATAAAGTAAAAATAAAATAATGTTTTGGTGATACTGCATATAATTTGAAAAGCAACATTCTTCAATTCATTTTTGAGTAGAGTACTTATTACTTAAACAGGATTTTGTTTAGCAGTAAACTATATGAAGTCCAAGTCTTAACACTTACTTGGTGGACACATAATTTCACATTAAATTTTAAGTAGTTTTAAAATTAAATTTATAGATATATATACATATTTTGTATGACTTCAGTGACGAAATATTTTTGTTATCTGTTCTTCCCGTGTGGAAACTTCAAGAAAGTTTTCAGATTTTCTCAGCCCTGAACCCTGGCTTCTGTTCATGGTCATCAAAACCATCTTGAAGTCCCTGAGAGCTGCAGTCTTGCTGTGTGACTCCTCAGCCTTTTCCTGTGCAGGGGTTCTGCTATTGCTTATCCTCTAAGTAGCTTTTATTAGAAAATGATGAGCAAGTCTTTCAGAGCACTAGATCATTCCCCAACTAACAAAAGGAGAAGAAACAATCAGAAAAAACAATAGAATAATTTTAGAAGAAATAGAATAATAGAAAGGGATGCCTGAGGGAAATGGGATGGGTCAGCCTGGGAGCAAGGTGGAGATGGACCTGTGGCATTAAGGAATCAGAACCCTTCAGGCCTCTGTGGCTGCTCATCTGTGGGGCAGGGGACATCAGTGCTGCAAAATTGGTGTGTGCCTCAGACTGGCTGTGCCCTGAGTGGGGCATCCCTGGAACTGCCTGTGCCCTAAGAGAGCCACCGCTGCAACTGGCTGTGCCCTAAGAGAGCCATCCCTGGAACTGGCTGTGCCCTAAGGGGGTCATCCGTGGGACAGGCAGCAAAGCAGCTGCAGCCACCCCTGCAAACCCTCCAAACCAGGGTCCCATCCGCAGCCATATGCTGAAAGCTCCCCCTGACTCATCTCAGCACAGACACCAGAAATATTCCCCACCAAAGGATATTTTTTACAGCTTGACTATTGTCATGCTGCTTACAAAGAAAAGTAGATGTTTCAGTTTGACGTACTGGGAATTACTATTTCATTTCTAACTGGTAATTTTAAATAATTTTCATTTTATTCTAAAGAATGACATTTTAAGAGCTTTAGGAAAGAAACGTTTCATATTTTAATCAAAGGAAATGTTTCATTACGTTATTTTTTCTTATTCTTTCTGCTTTCCTTTTCCTTGCATCTTGCTGAAAATTTGAGAGCTCTTTTGTTTTGTTTCAGGTTAATCCCATACAATTTTCATTTTGACAGATCTTTAGGCAAATCACAGTATCTGTTATTTATACAGCTCTGTCTGTTAAAGCAGTGATATTTGCTGCTCACTACTTTAAGGACAAATTGAGGCCCTAATCCTGTAAAGACCTACCTATTTTTATGGGCAGAACTGCTTACTGAGCATAAAGTTAATCACATTAAGCTTGTAAAGCAGTAGAGATCCTAGAATGGAAACATTAGAGATGTGCAAAGTAGTATTTTGACTTTCAAACACTTCTCCCTTTCTCTGCCTTCTCCTGCAGAAGGATGGGGGACATATTCAAATGGATTTAAAAAAAAATTAGTTAGAATTTCAGTTTTGCATATTTTCATTCATTTTTTGCATAGAATATATTCTTTTTATTAGTTGTATGTCAGTTTAAAAGAATGTCTGTCTGCTCAACCTCAAATATTCTATTTTAATCATTAAAAATACCATATAAGCAGAGTGAGTAAGAGCTGTGCAGACTTGTTGAAAATTACTGCTCACCTTAGTTCAGAAGGTGCTCTCAGTAAATCTTTTTACAGCTGGGATAATGCCCTATTTGCTCTCCTTTCTCTCCTCTCTGTTCTCTTCAGGACTCAGATCCCAGAGCTACTGACTGACCAAAAGACATTGTGCTCTTTGCTAAACCTTCTTTGCCCTGTCTTGCACCCACAGTGCCTGGGAGCTGCCTGTGGGGACTTCACTCAGTGTCACAGGTGACACTTTTCACTCTCCTTTGTTGTATGAGGGGGAAAACAATCCTACAGCAGTCTGAGAATGCTTTACATTCAAACAAGTGAGACACAATGAGGAATAGGTTTCATCTCTGTTTCTGCCTCAACCAGAGTTTGAAATGGACTTTTCTCAAAACATACTCTAAAAGAGCAAGGGAGGTGTTGATTTTGGCATCCCCTGGGCCATACCACTCCTAATTTCTTTCTTTTGCTCTAATTTTTATCCTCTGTGCTGTAATTTGGCTGCACTTTCTCATCCCTCAAACAGGGACCGCCTCTGAGACCTACACACACAATACCTGATAGATCCAGGCTGGAAACAAAATGTATTGTTCCCAAGCTGGGCAAGACAAATAGAATTTAAGAAATAAAGGTTTTGCTGTGAATGGGAAGTCTGAGAACCACTGAAAGCTGTAAGGCATGCAGGTGTAAATCCACACATTCCCACTGCTAGAAGGGCTGGACTTGGCATGAGTGGATCAGGCAGGCTCTGCAGTGCCAGAGTGTCCCTTGTGCACAGCTGATACTGCAGGGAAGTGTACCAAACCTCGGGACAAAATGCAGATTTGCTCGTTGGGGCAGAGCTCAGGTTTAAATTGCTGCTCAGCGTTTATCACTCAGGGTTCAAAGGGCACCTTGGCTCTGGCAGTGCAGCTCCTCACCAGCTCAGGGCTCTCAGGGCTTTCCTGCCCCTGCAGCACTGCCAGAGCAGCCTGGCTGCCAGGGGCCCTGGTGCAGTCAAGACATGCTGACAGAGGGATTTTTTGGCTGGTGGAGCTGCACCACATTCCTGACTGACATGAGCAAAGACAGCATTTTTCTGCTGACATAGCTGAGCACACAGAAGAGGTCTGCCAGCATAGCTAAGCGAACTAGAAGTGTGGATCAATTTTTAAATCTAAAAAAATAATTGTCTATCATGATTGGTCCAGAAATCTTGAAAATATGAGACCAAAAGGCTCTAGAATTACAAAATAATTTTTAAAATCAAGTATTATAATGAAAAAATCTCATTATTTGCAGTAATGGGGAAGCACAGGTCATGATTTATTTTTTTCCTGCAATGAGAAACATTGCTCTTTGGTTCATGAGAGCCCTTCCCTTGTGCCCTGAAACCACTTCAGCCAGTGGAGTCATATGTTGACACAAGTCTCCATTACTTGGGCAGAGCCAGGGTGTAAACACCATATAACATTTGCTTAAAGGTTCAAACTTGTTTTTTTTTAAATCATCCTGGTGCTTTTCAGGAAACAAGAGAGTATTGGTACCTCATTTCTTAAGTACCCTAAGTATTGGTTTATCAAGCAACAAGGATTTTTTTTCTTTAAAAACTGAATTTTCATAAAAATTAATATAGAAAATAGTTAACATGTCATTGGTTGGAAAACACAGAAAAAAGATCTCCATGTAAATCCTCATAACACGTAATTAATGACAATCCTAATAAAAGATATCTCAAGCCAGAAGATTAAGGGATTTTTAACATGTAAATACAGAAGCAAAAGGAAATCTAGACATTCAGGTCAGGCTTCCATATGAGTAAATATATTCTTTAATTTATTAATGAAGTTCAGAATCTTGTTAAATTGTTTATTAAACAGAGCTTCAGTATCTTTCATGTCTGTAGCTGAATGTATTTTAAAGAGTTAGGAAGTCAATTCATGAAAGATTAAAATCGTGTGATTCACTAGTCTCTCACAGCAGGGTGGCCAAGTCTGCTCCCATTAAAGCTGTCATTGCCATGGTACCTAAAATACCAACGTTCAGAGACTGAGAGAAATCGACACGTGAAGCTTTTTAGCTTTATCAACCAATGGAAATAAAAATAATGATTAATAATCTTGTACATCAGTGTTCTGCTGCAAATGCCCATCTTCTAATTTTGTGTGCATTCCAAACTTACTATGCTAGGATTTGGAAGAATTTTTATCAGTCAGGCTCGCCAGTGATGCAAATACAAGACACCTTCAAACAAGTTATCACTGTAATTGTGTTGTGTGCCCACTTCCCTCGAATCTGAAAGTTTTTCCACACATCTTGACCAACACACTGCTGCTGATAAGGCACTCAGAGGCAAATATAGGTTAGAAAACATTTTTAATCCCAGAATTATTTTCTTAGAATAGAAACCTTTCTGGTTGGAGGTTTTCTAGGTTTTTTTTTCTTTTCCTTTTTCTTTTGCATATTGTGTTTTGGCAATAAGAATTTCAACCATTTTAAATGAGAAAGATTTAAATGTCATTTTTTTAGAATAGATGATACAAAACATAAACAATACAGCACTGAAGTATAATTGTACATAATTGGCACTGCAACAGCTCAAGTTTTTCAATGTAGCTTCATAACTTTGTCTTATATCTTTTATAAAGAAACAGTGCAGATGGAAGACACTTTACAAGAAAGGCATTGACATGAGAGTAATTCATTGATGTTACTTTATTTTCTGTAAAGATGTCTGTGAAGGATGGGTCAGGTGAATACAGAGTTATTTAATAGCATTTATCCATTTATTCTAGTTTGTAAATATGTGTGAGTATGCATGCTTCTACATAATATATCTATGCAATACATGGTGTATTTTAATACCTAGGTAGCTATTCTAATTACTATACCTTACTGGTGTGGAGTATAGCAAATTTTGGCATTTAACCACATTAAGGTAAATTTCAAGCAAGTAAGGGAAAAACTGCTGTTAGCAAGTGTGTTGTACCACAAGTGACCAAAACAATTAATACTGAAGTTAAATGATGGGCTGCAGCCATAGACATACCAGGGGAAATATCTGTAGCCAGACTTTTGAAAAGAAGAGCCACTGTTTTTCCAAATTTTTGTAGGCCACTGTGCCTCCATATCATCAATCCTTATAAGCACATAAGAGCAGTAAATTAATGAACACGTAATGTGTTTAAGCAATTCGCACATAAATTTGTGAACATGCTGAAGTTTGTGTTTTTGTACTTAGAGCGTCATCTAGTGGGAAATCGGGATTATGGAACATCCCCTCCCTGTCCTTCCGCTCCAAGTAGACTGTTTTGTAAAAAAGGAAAATAATATAGCAGGGATAGCTATGAAGCGACAAACAGAGCTTTCCTCATCATTAAATTTTACATTTTTATTTTAAAAAACAGCAAGCTAGAGTTTTTGAGTACAATTAAATTTTTGTAGACTTTTGAAAAATTATTATCCACAAACAGATATCAGTATCAATATATCAGATACAGGCAAACTTGCATATCTCATAACAAATATTTAAATATACAGTTTTATTTTCTTAATATTATGGTAGCCATACAATGGAAGAACTGTTGCTCCTCAAATTAAAATCAAAGCTTTATTCTTGATAAAATAAGATCATATTTGATATCCTTTTTTAATTTATGGTGAAATAATAACTCAGAAGTTATGATATAACAAGTCTATTTTTAATAATTAGAGGTAGAACATATTTTTGCATGGGGAAATCTTCAGAAAAGTAATTCGGTGGGTGTTACATACAAAATCATGCCTGGACACTATTTCTTCTCTGACACAGGGACTCAGGGAGATCAGCTTCTCCAAAGTCAGCTTTGCTTTAAACCTTAAAATTAAAAGCTTTCTTAAAGGAATAGCGTTCAGTTCACAGCAGAGTTACAGAAATTCAGCCCCCAGTCTGGGTTTCTGCTGTTTTCAGCTGTGATGCTGCTCCAGACATCTCGAAGCATAGTTCATATCATTAATTTATAAGGGATACAATACTGAATTGCTGAGTCTAAATAAAAATCTCTATGGGGTGCTACTTCATTATTTTTTCTTCCTGAGAAGAATATTGGAAGCCACCTGAACCACTGACTAAACTTTAAAATTTCCAGCAGGATTAAAACACCTGCTGGAAAATTTGGAATAGCTCAAAATTTTGGTGTAGGGTTTGGTGGTTTGTTTTGGGGTTTTTTTGTGTGTGTGTTTTTGCAAACTTTTTAGCTGGTTCTTTGAGAGATAATTATTGAAGGGTTATAAAAAAGACAATTTTAGAGGAAGTTTTGACCAGGTGGAAATGAATTGGAGTTTGTATGTGTGAGACACCCAACCTGGAAATATGTCTCTCTGGAGGACCATCTTAAAGGAAAGCTGTCTTACTGTAATGGAGAAGAAGAGGTACAGAAAGACATCAGCAAGGGCAGAGTTAGCAAGAGAAACAGAAACACAAAGGAAAAGTCTGATAAATAGAAAATGTCATGAAAATTAATGGATAGACAGTAGGAGAGAAAAAGGAGACTGTACAATGGGGAAAAGAGGGACTGAGAAAAGTTCAAAGAAAATACTAGCTTAACCTCAGTAACCCACTCATACTGTAAGGGCAGAGAATCTCATTTAACATTTCTTAGGTTTCAGAATTCATTGTATGTTGAAAGAATACTTGATAAATTATTTAGACAGTTTCTACTGAGATTGGAAAAATCCCAGCCTGTCAGAAGCTAGGTTAAAAAAGGTTGATGCTGTATAAATAATTTACTTCTTTGGGGACGAAAAAACCATACAAATGCTATGCCTAGAGTGGAGAAGTGCTAAACCTGCTGAAGCTCACCAGCCATACAGCGAGTTTAAGCCAGCACTACAAACTGAGTGCTCTCATTTAAAAGCAGAGGTATGCCAAAGCTAAATTATCAAAAGAAGGTCAGCCTTAAAGATTCTACAATTCAGGTCTTTCATACATGCACCCTTTTAACACCATGAGCATAGTCCAAATTAAAAAATAAATTATAAAGGCCTCTTTTTCTAGTGATTTCTCGTGGCAACTAATTTAACTAATGCAAACTTTTCAGTGTTGGGGTTTTTTTAATTAATTGGTTTCATTTCTATAAAACAAACACCCTCCAGCTTCACTGTAACAATCCACTGTTCTTAACAGATAGTTCCTGCTCCAGTCAGAATTGCTTAACATTTCAAGGGAACCAGACCAAGGGGTTGGTTTGTTTTTACATGAAGTAATGATTACTTATTGTGTCTCTCATAGTATCTTTCAAGATAAATCACCATAGTAACAGTGGAAAGGAATTTTTACATATATATTCTGTCATGGTTTTTATTTCAGTAAGTAGAGGTGCAGAATTTGGCAACAGCAACGACCTCCTATTGCAACATACCAGCACTTCATAATACCCTGAGTAAAGTCATCTCAGTAATATCAGCTGCATAGTGAGCACAGAAGTTGTCCCACTGCCAGCTTAGCTTTGCTGGCTGTCACAAGACAGCACTCCTTCCCAAAGACACCATTCCATAAGGAGCTTTTGTCCCCTGCTCCTCACTGAAACCTACAAAAACTGAGGAGACTCAGCAGCCTCGGAGGGATAAGGCCCTAAATTCTGTCCTTACTTCTTACTTCTGACCACTACAATCCCCCTCAGATAAATAAACATCAGCCTATCACTTAATTCTGTGTATGATCAATGCACTCAGTGGATGTCAAAATGATATCAATAGATGGAAATATTGTTCTGGCTGACATGTATCAGGACCGTCTCAGACTTGTGGCTAGTAAAAGAAAATAAGTACTATAGATCTGGAAGGTGATTGATGGGACTAAAGCTCTGCAGACAGGAATTACCTAGAACACAATACCTCAAACCTCTTTAGCGTGTGCCCATCTATAAAACTGGAATTCCACTTGTCTGCCTCCTACACAGCCCTGTTAGCTCACCAGGCACAGCCAGGATATCTCCATGCCAGAGGTGCTGAGCAGAGTCTGCCTTGATACTTGTCAGTAGAATAATTATGTGTTCCCTGTGCAAAGGAGATGAATTTAGATTTTCAAAGTATCGCCACCCTGTGAGAGCATTCCAGAGCAGCACACCCCATAATTTGGCAGACCTGTGGGGGAGGTGGGTGAAGCAGAGTCATGACTTTATTAATTCCTGAGAGATTTAAGAGCATATGGCCACCAGCATGACATCTACTGCAGACACAGCCATGACCCAGCCCTGTGCACCCCAGAACAATTTCTGTCTATCTGCAGTACCATCAGAATGCTTTTTAAATAATTCATGTAATTTCCTTCTGTAATACTGATGTGAAGAAGATTCCTTTGTTTTGACTTATAAACCCTATCACCTTTCAGCTCTGAGAGGCTCTAATATAACATGTCTTCTTATGTCTGGGGCTTTAGCCAAGGAGAATGGCAAATCCCTGCCCTCCTCAGCCTTTGCCCAGGAACCCCTCTGGATGTTTCATGGACTTTGGGGTGGATCAGAGGCAATCATTGCTATCCTGATTCTTGTCAGCTCTGAGGTCTGTGTTCAGAAAAGACACATAACTCTCATCACAATGGGATGTGCCTGAAACACTGGCTTTAATTTGGTGTCTTTCTTCCCGTATTAAATCTTCTACCCTGCGATCTTTTACCTGCTGAATGAAGAGGTGATAATAAAAGAGTTGGAAGCTTCCACTTTTGCATTTACAATGGATATTTTTCCATAGCTAGTGCTCAGAGCACAGATAAATGTTCCAGCTTGTCTAGAAGCACTGTGGATGAAGAAAATGACCACCCTCAGGTTTGGTAGCATTTTGGTGTATTTATATGCTGGGTATGATAACAGCTTGTAAAGTCATATGGGCTTTGCAGTAGGGAGTAAAGTGGGGAGCAAGAGAGTTTCTCTGTTAGAGCTATCTTTCAAAATAAAGTGCCAAATCTGCTGTTTAGGATGGAATTTCTGCATTTTAAAAGACTAAGCTCAGCTAGTTCAAACTTACGGCAAAACTGAGTTACTATTTTGTATTCCTGAATTTTTTTTTCCAAAAACAAACTTCAGAAAAATCAAGCAATTCCTTACTATTTATCCCTTTCAAATAAGGCTTTATTCTCAGCTTGTCATAGATCAAGGGGTTTATCAAGGTTTTTATGTATTTATTTACTGGTTTTCCCAGACTTGTCAATTTGAGCATAACAAATGGAGAAAGGTAGACAGCAATAATTATAATAAAAACTGAACAAAAAGAAATGGAGAATTAATTTCCTTGTTGAATTTGATGTCACCTTCTGCTTGCAGAATTAGCTGCCTATTCAGTACTTATTTTCTTCACATTTATTTACATGTGCTGCCAGAGAGAAAAAATCACTAGTGGGTAAATATGACACAGGATAAAAAAAGTCTATTTCAGTGTTATTTTTTCTTATGTTTGCTCCTCGTCTCTATATGGTAAAATACTGACGTGGCAAAAGGAACAAGATTCTTAATCCCCACTGTTTTTTATTAAAGCTAATGCAAGCTGGAGAGCAGGCTGCCTGGGGAAGGGGTTTGAAGAGCACAGAGCCCTACCCCTGAAACATCCCACTGTTCTACTGGGGCTCCGCTGAGGACAACTGACACTCAGCTAGTGATTCGAGATACGTGCCACTTTGGGTAGAATTCTCGGTATAAATGGCACACATCAGTGGGAAGTGTACTTTCTCAAACTGATGCAATATATTTACTGTATGTTCTTAATTGCTTGGCTGTTGGTGTAAGAGGTAAGGCAAGGGAAGGAGATAGAAAGGGACTTTGTGGTGTGTGTTTTCAGCCTGTCCTACAGGGAGCCTCCCGCAGGGAAGCTGTCAGGAAGCATCACTTTGTCTGAACTGAAGTAGCCCATCACTAACCTGGCACAGCACTGCCTTCCAGGCGTCCCGCTGTGGTCTGCTTCGGTGCCAGCGCCCGCAGGTGCCAGGGAGCGCGATGGCAATGCGGACACCGCAGCTCCGCTGCGGGCGCTGGGAGCATAATCGCGGGGGCTGGCTTGGGGGAGGAGTATTTAAGCTGCATTTTGTTTCTATTCTTGCATGGCTGCATAACAATGACCCCTCGCTCTGAGGCTGTCCCCGGCTGCTCCCGGGCCGTGTCGCTCGCCGGGCCAGGCACGCCCCGCTTTGTCGCTGGTCCTTCTCCCGCACGAGCCGTGCCAGCATCCCGCCGGCCTGCCCGCCTGCCGCTGCCATGCCGGGCTCTGTTCTCCTCTTCCCCATTGGCGGCTCCATTTGCATCTCAATGCAGAGCCGGGCCGAGGAGCTGCGCTCCATCTCGCTCACCCCGCAGCAGTAATTGATTTCAGGCCTGAGTGAGTCTATTGGGCTCCGCCGAGTGTCTCCAGATTTACACCGAAGTAACCAGGACCGGTTTGTGACCTCTCTGTAAGATGGAACATTATTACAAAGTATTTGTCCCTTGGCGTTCGTGAAGAGCCAAGGACATGGTGCTGTGTCATATGCTGATAAGATAAGGGAGCAAAAGTCAACATAGAAGGAAGCAGTAGCTTTGAGTGTGAATACTCTATGATTCTGAGGCAAAGTTGAACAGGATTTAGGTACAGATGGGTTTCACAAACATAGTATACATAGATCTAAACTTTCATTCTTGTAATTTTGAGATTTTTTCCAAAAGGTAAAAAAAAAGAGTTATCCAAATATTCAATTTTCTTTTTATCTCACTGAACTTTATGCTTCCATGTGAATGTTCTCACCTGATTTCATAGTAATGCTCTGCTTTTTCATTTTGAAAAGTAATTCTTTGAATATTGTATTGTTACCTTGAAAATTAAATACCGTGCTTTGGTAATTATTCATTCAGCTGTAGTTCTATTTCTTGTTCGGAAAAAAACCCAAAAATCTGAATTCTTTGTAATTTGAGATAAACCCAAAACTCTAGAGTTCCTATATGGAAGAAAGATGTGGTGCCACCTGCTGACATGGGCTTATCCTTTCTGAGGGGGGGGTTTTTTTTTTTTTTTTAAAAAAAAAAAGAGGTTTTTTTTTTTTAAAACTTTTTTGGTGGGGGGGGGGGGGGGGGGGGGTATTAAAAAAAAAATTCTTTTTCCCCCCCTTTTCTTTTTTGAATGGGGAGCCCCAGCAGCCGCTCAACAGCGAAAGGCGGTAGCTAGGTCTGTCCTGTCCAGAATTTTTCCTGAGTTGCATTCCCTTCAACCACAATGGCACAGAAGAGATCACCAGGTCTTCCTGAGAATGGTACACCACATCCACCTGGAACTCCAGAGCTTGTTAGATTATTACTTTCCTATGTAGAAATAGCAGGAAGAATATCAGAAAACCCAAGTCTATAATTTGTTTTGGAAAGACTGACTGTAGTAGCCCAGTTCAGCACCAGTGACAGTAAGATCCAACACCTTTAGCCTTCCACCAAGGAAAAGAGGCAAAGTCCTGTATCAGATCACTCCAGTCCCAGCTGTTGAGAATGCCTGAAACATGAGATGGGCAGATGAGCCTCATGGAATTGGGTGTCTGCTGGCCAGCACAGAGGCTGCCCTTCCTTTTTCAGTTTGTCAGCTTTTCTCATCCCTGTTCTCTGCCCTGCCATTGCTCACTTCTACGACAATCTCTTCTACAGATGCTGGTAAATAATAAATATGGCAAGGAAATACAATGGGAAACATTTACACATTATATATGTATAGCTGCAGAATCACCAAGAAAACAAATTTCTTGGCAGAGTGGATTTAAAGAAAGACCCACAAAGTTAAAATCAATTCTACAAAGTTCCGTCTTTCTGCTGCCTTTCACTCGGTTTCATTTTTTTTTCCCCTGTATTCTTTATTTTATTATTTTATTTTCTCATAGAGCAGTAAGGTGAACAGTGAGCCCAGCTACTGGCTACTAGCTGAGGCTGAGCCTTTGAGGTGCAGAGTGTGATCTGACATTTCTGTATATTTTACTGAAGACTTTTTAAGGTACCAAGTTTTTTTTAGCTAGTAAATAAAAAGAGATGATTTATGCTTTTCAAGGAATGGACATTTTCCACACAGCCAGTGGTTCTTACTAGCTGACTGAAATATAATTCAGATGGCACTTGGGAATAATTGACTTCCTAAAATCCTTACCATCCCTGCAGATGTGCTTTGGTCCCATTTTAAACAGGTATTTCATTCCCTGTTTTTGTTCATCTTTAAGATGCTACTCCCTTTCCTGCATCTTCTTTTGCAAATCCCAGAATAAAAAGAAATGTTGCAACTGCACAAGTCAAAGCCGTTTGAAGAGAACGTATTGTAAAATTATCTGTGTTCTTTTTATGCTATAGAAGTGCTGACAGCACTTTGATGTGGAAAGGATGAGATACAGTAATCTGAGGGGCTGCTATGAAAGGAACGACACGCTTTAAGCTGGAGCTATACAGAGAAACACACAGTAATGACAGCTTCACACAACATCTAATTTGATTCCTTTCTTTGCACCACAGTGAATCGTTAAACCACATCCACCTGCTAATGAGCAGGGAGGCTTCTGAGCAGAGGTCACCTTTCTCCCACTTTTGTAAAATTCGCTCCACCCCACTTATAAAACCATCCATTATCACCTCTCTTCCACAACATTTTGTCTTTGGTGAGTTTACTGCCACATAGAAATCAAATTAAGAAAGGGAAAAATTAGTGCCTGTTCTTGCAATTGAAATTACTTCTAATTTTTAAGTAGGAATTACTTCTATGGATGGTGAAATTAGTTCCAAATATTCCTTAAAAAAAGAAGACCTCTTCCTCTCCACCCTCTGCCCCAAATCCAAGTACATAACAAATGCAAAGCTGGAATTCTGGAGTTTCAAGCAGGAGTAACATAACATACATGCTTGCAGATCATTGCTGCTTCATTGCTGCATGGGATCACATTTTAGTATTGCCAACTCAAGTTGAGAAAGGTTGGCTAAAATTGGTGAGAGCAAGAAATTTCAAGAGCAGAATTATTTGCTGTACAGAGAAATGTCATACCCATTCCTACACCTATTCAAGGTTCATATTTGTCTGGGTTAAAGCTAAAAAGAGCAAACTTCCAGATTAAGGCAAACGTTGAATTTTGAATGCTAGGAAATAAATACATTAAATTCTTTTTATATTTATGAATGCTAGATAATTAAATATTTCCTAAAGCTCAGAACTTTGTCAGATTATTAATCAGAACAAAATTAATCCACTGAATTGCAAATAATGCCCTGAATGCTTAATGACAGGCCATGATGATTAGCTGTACCACAACTTCTCTGTATTTATATTAAGCACAAAACACAAGGGACTCACCCCAAAGTGTCTGCAACTATCACAAGGCACCTAAAACCAATTTCTTTTCATTTTCTCAGAAAATGGTTTATTCTTCCACCCCTAAAGTATGTGCTGGGATGCTAACAGACTGGAAAAACTAGGCTCATGGTGTCAAAGCTATGAAGATCCACAAAATAGTTGTTAGAGAGTAGATCTTTATCTCCATTTATTTGAGAGGCCAGTATAGCCTTTAAAATATTTGTACATGGATGCATTTGACAGATAAATTACAGCACATTTTTTCTATTAGTAACTAGTTCCTAAGAAGCTGTAATTCTAACATAAGGAGGAATAATTAAGTTTCTAAACTCAGTGAGCTAAAGAATGGACACACTCTGTGACCCAAAATAAGTTTATAATTTCCATGTAAAAATATTTAGTGAATATATAATGAAGCTGCAGGAAGCTGCAGCATCTAGCGAACTCCTATGGAGAGAAGAAAGCCACATGTCACAGAATTAAGCTTAATTCTGGTGCTCTTCCACAAACAAGAGCACATTTTTATTTTTTTGGAACTTGGGAGTACCCAGGAATGCCACGATTTATTTCTTCTATGTGTGTTTTATAGTACTCCCTCTTTCTCACCTCCATTCAGGCAAATCTGCACAACTCAGAAATAACCACATCTGGCCAGCTGCACGCTTGATGTGAACAACATCATCTTGTTTATTGCACTCCTGCTCTGGCACAGATCTTACCACTTCACAAGGCTTTCACACTTATCTACCAGTCTGGAAAGCTCTGCAGATTGTCCAGATAGAGTTCAAAGTGCTGGCTTCCACCCCTAAATCTCTCAGGAGCCTGGAACCTGGCTGAGAATGGTCTGTAGAGATATAGCTGAGAAGGCTACATCACTCTGATAAAGAGAGATATTAGCAGGCTGTTTGGGGAGACCATGTCTACTATTTAAACTTCCTACTTCTGTGACAGATGAAGTCCTGAGCTGCTCCTGCAACAGGGTATTGAAAGTTATTTAAAGCAATTATTTGCTTATGTGTGTTTTTTTATTTCATTTATGAGTTGCAACTTTTGGCAAACCCATGCAATGGGATGGAGAGGAAGACAACAAACTACCCAAAATTCTATTTGTAGTAGATGCTTTTCAGGGTCAGAAAAACAAGTGATGACTCTTGATATTTTAAAAATTTTAAAAGATTTTATTACTTCAGGTTATAATAAAAATCTGCCTCTCTGAGTTTTAGAGCTTATTCGTGACTATTTTTGAGTGTATTTCATGTATTTTAGCAAAATACCTAATAGGCTTGGTATTTGTATTTTTATGACTCTGCTGTAACCAAAGCTGTTCCTTGTTTATTCTCTTTGTTCTTGTTCACTTCATGCTATCTTTCTTCTCTGTTTATCCACACACAAACAAACAAATAGTGCTTCCTGCTGCCTCCTGGACCACTGCCAGCTGCTCTGATGTCAACCAGCAAAGGACAAAAGCAGCCCTGCCATAAAGACCTTTGCTGAGAAGAGATGCTCTGCAGCCACCTCCTTTTCTTCAGAGCACTAGCAAAGATATCCTCTGCAGGCAGAGCTCTCCAAACTGGGACCATTAGAAGAATTCAGTCACTTAGTTAACTTCCTATCATTGGGCACAAAATAAGAAAACCAAAATAAGCTGTATTTCAACCGTTCTTCAAACTAACAACTCTGGTTGCAATGCTGGGCAGAAATTTTATGTTCAGAGATCAATATACTGATGAATGGTTGACTTTTCTTAAACTGCCCCCTCCTGACAAGAGAGCTCTTGGGGGCAGTGTTTCATTACAAAAGGAGGGGAAAAAAGCTGAGAAGAATAAGACACTTCTCAGCTTTGGAATTTTGTTTCCCACTATGATATACAGAGACACTATTGAGGATGGCACATAAGTGACAGAACTACTATTAGTAAATTTTGGTTCTATGAAAACTCCTCAGTGTCAAAATTAATCACTACAGTCAAGGTAATTCATAACTGGAGCTGAGAAGCAGTGTAACAGTATATTGGGGAACTTACAAAAGGATTTCCAGAAGTAACAGTTCATTCTAGCTACAGGTAGGAGGTGGGGAAAAATCCATATTGTTGCTAAGAACTAAAATGGTAGAAAACAATGAAAGCTATTGGATTAGGTAGGGGAAAACAAGGAAAACATTTTAATTCCTAGAAAATCTGTGTCTGAAAGAAGAAATTCTAAAAATATTTAACAAGACTCTATTTTTCCTACTAATTCTCATATCAGCATTTCACCTATGATCCAATGCTCGAAAAAAACCACAACAAAATCTCAAACCCTCTAATCCTTGCTAAAATATACTGGCAGGAACACACACAAAGAAAAAATATTCAGATTTTCAGGAAGCATTCATATCCAAAAAACCAGACTACTTTCAAAGATTAAAATCATATCAAATGAGGTTTTTTAATTTGCTTCTATAGAGTAAACCCAGTTTAAAGCTAAATCATCCAAGTAACAGTTAAGGAACATCTTTTGTAAGTCTAAGTCACTTTATGTTTTTTGACCTGTGGTCTTTTTTAGGACTATTTAATCTTCAATGTACTGAATCAGGTAAGTATTTATGCTTACTTTCAGCACTCTTGAATCAGGAGGCTGTCTGTCCTTGCTTTAACCTACTTTCCCTGCTGAAGTAATTTTGCCTCATAAGCCCCATGGAGAGTTGAGAGGCAAAGCCAGTTTATTTCTGCAGTGGTCCCACTTTGTTCAGAAATATTGCCAAAGGCTCATTTGGAAACCCTTCTCATAGGAAATAAGAACATTTGGTACTTTGCAAAAACCTTAAGGACTCAACTCAAAATAGAAAGGTACAGTTAGCAACCATAAGAGAAGTGTACTGCTTCCCTTCAAATATAACATCTGAGGAGAAAGCATTAAAAGCAACAAACAAAAATTTAATATTCATCAGGTTTTCAAATATGGTGTGACTATAAGCAATAACTATTGGTTAATTGTTTGATAGTTGTAATTTACAATATATTATCATATATTCTATTTCTAATGTGGAGTTTACCACACATTCTGTAGCAAAGTTAAAGAAAAATACCATTTTTTGTGTGTACTTCCATGCTGCATTTTGTGACTTAAAATGTAGAAGTCTTTTCACCATGATGAAAGAAAGATGGAACAGTCACAATTACATACTTTGAAAAAAAATAATCTCAATTTTTTAAAAATTTGTAAAAAATTGAAGCATGTTTTGCTGTGCTGGAATACTTCCTGTGCAGCAGGACACAGATGGAGGGTGCCACCTGTATCCAGACAGGCTTTTTATGAGCACTCTTCATGATCACTTTGTGCCTTCACAAGGGAATGGTGTTATTATTTTATGTGATCCCCCCAGTGAAAATAAAACCTCTCTCTGCAGAAGGGCTCCTGGGAAGCAGACCATTTTTTTACAGTGTTCAACTGCACTCATGGTGTCCCCAGAAATTTTGTGAAGTAAATACTTCACCAGAACTAAGACAACAAAGACGTATAACCATTCCAGTAACGGGGTGGCTGAACTTCCTACCCTGCGTAGCTGAGAGGAACCAAGAATGGCCATGGTGGTGCTGAGAGGAAACAGTGCTTGGGATTAGAATTTACCCTTAAAATAAAAAAGGAAGAAATCTCTTCCTTGAGTGCAGTGGGCTCTTCAGATGACCCATGTTGTTATACAGTCTGTTTCTATTTAGACCATACAGCAAATCTGTTCTAGTATTTCTATTAATAGTTAGTTTATTTATTTATTTATTTATTATAGGAGCTCTTCATCAAAACAATGATACAATTAATTTGGCATTACTCCATTAGCTGTGCCGTGGTGTTTGCAGATCTTCTGATCTGCGGACCATAATGATAACTAAATCATCACATAACAACAAAGTAATCTTGCTCCTGAAGCTGCAGTATCCCAGCCCTTTGGAGAAATACAGCCATATGCCATAGGAAAAACAGTGCCCATTTTTAGCACAAGCAACACCAAGATACAAATCACATCACACGGAGTCAGAGTTAATTAAGTCAGGCACCTACTGTTTGCCTATAGTTTGCAATAGCTATTAATTTTGAAGGTCTGCTGTAGTGCTAAGAAGAGATAATTAACTAATGCAGCAGTTGGTGACATGATGAACGCATTCCTAAAGGGGCTTGTTACGGTGACTTTTTTCCAGATAACACTGCTCTCAGTAAAATTTTAGACCATACACCACAGCAATTTAAAGGAGGAAAAATGCTAACACATCTGTCTCTAGACAAAGTGAAAAAGGTCAAAAGCTCCTATCATTGATTATACAACATGCAGAATCACAGCACAACCGTTAAAACTATCAAAGGAGCATTGACACTTTGGCATTTGTTTTTGTTATTTTGAACAAGTAATTTTGGCAGTTGCTGGGAATTTTTTATTATTATTGTATACAATATATACATTTTTAAAGATCACAGAAACTCTGTATTTTGTTTAAGATCATATTGAATTACATACACGGTGTCACTATCACTACAAAGGATTTGCTTTTATCTATTTAATGCATCTATCTTTTTGGCTGCAGTATCTTCTCAATTGAAGTGCTAACTCTTCCATTACACACCACTAGAAGACTCTTCGATCTAGAAAAAAAAAGAGACAGTCTTCTGAGTAGGCTAAGGAAGAATTCCTATGATATGAAATAGGGTTGAAAAAAAATTGAAATGAGAGACGGGAGATAGTGTGCAGGCTCTGCCAGGATTTAGACCAGCTGCATTCACAAATCAGGTAAGATCCTTGGATCACTTTCACCTTGAGCACAAATGCTGATCTCACATAGTGAAGAGCTGCTCTTTAATAGAACTAAAATGTATCACTTCCAAGGAAATAATAGTGGCATCAGGTTTTGTGCAATACCTAACAGTTACTGTAATACTAGTGGGCTGTTACAGAGGAATTACGTCTTTTACTACAAATATGTTTAAATTTATAACTTGTTACTTTTCTTGTTACTATATGCTCTTGCCTTTATTGTTTCAAATATGTTACCATTCTGTATATAGTAAAGCTCCCTGTGAAGTGCCTCAGGGGGTCTTCCCAGTGTTGTTACTCTGTCTCAAGGCTGAAAAAAAAGGGGATTTCAACCAACTTCTGCATTTTTAAATCTGTTGTAATTAACTAACATAGCTGGATATGCTGCAAGATCCAGGAACTCCGAAGGGTGCTCAATGTCCTGCCAATATCTAGATGTTCTGTCATGATATCAGGACCACATGAACTAACAAGAAACTGAAGAAATTCAGAAGAATTAATGAATACACTGGTTTTGTAACTAAACTAACTATGTATATTCAGGTCCTTTCCAGGGTGTTATGACATACCATCCACCCGCCATGTGTTTATGCTTTAATCCCACCTGAGATTCATTGGGAGCAGTCAATTGCTCTGGTCACAAAGCACCTTCCCCTCTGCATTGTTGAAGAGATGAAAGATGAGCAAAACATCCAAATGTCAGCTCAGAAGTGAGAAGCAGCTACACTAACTTGTCCTTTAGTTAAAGGTGTGGGTGGCTGCTTCTGCTCAATGACATCATCATAAAAAAGCAGGAGGGATATGACAGAAGGACGGAAAACTGAATTTTTTTTCTTCTAACTTTTGTAAAAGATTATGGGAAGAACACATTTTTCATTTCTAGCTTGGAAAAGCAAAGCTATTAAATGGTCTAACCATCTAGCCACATTTTTAGAAGCTTGTAACAACTAATTCATTGGTCCTTGATACAAAACAAAATTTTGGTGTAATTTCCAGTATGGAGAGAAAATTCCTGTTTCTGATATCTTTACAGTCATGTTCCCTTTCTATTTAAAGAGTAAAATTTGAATAGCATTATATTTTAAGATTTCAGTGAGAGAAGGATTACATCACAAAAGCTGTGCATGCTTAGCAATGAATGTGGAAACAATCCCCAAACCACTAATCCACGAATTATGTGATATAATCACTGGGTTATTTTGCAGGAAGGCAAAGGAAAAGTGTATTCATTAGCCTGTCCTCTGGTTTCTGGGCACAAACACACCTTCCAGCACTCAGCATCATGACCCACCATGGGACTTTACTGTCCTAGCTCTGCAGAACAGCAGAGGTATTTTTTTCTCTAAAGGTCAGGAGACATAAAAACATTTCATAGAGGGTAAAAAAAAAAAAAATCAGCACAAAGGAACTGAAACAAAATTGAAAGGGGTTTAGCTGCTAAAAAAGGATTTTAGTTGCTAAATAAGGTAAAGCTGCCAAATGATGACACAGCTCAATTCATGGTATAGCCCTGAAATTTTAGACAGATATTCTAACTTCAGGGGGCTGACTGTAGAGTGACACCTTGGTTTGATGAACTCTTGGAACTGTGGAAAAGAACCAGCATTATTCTGCAGTGTGTAAGGACAAAGTGAAACCAAGGACATGAAAACACCAGTTCACACAGACCAGAGTGACCTGTGCCTGCAGCACTACCTCTGGCTTCAGTCCATACCACTAAGGAGGAATGGCTTCAAACAAACACACATTAAGAAACTCATTGTAAAAAAAAAAAAAAAAAAAAAAAAAAAAAAATTACTCTCTTTTGCCAATCTGCATTCACTGTGCCTTCCTTTTCTGAATAATATGCTTACTCTGTACATTACTTTTAGGACAAAAGGTGCTTAAAAGGACAGGAATTGTTTCCAGTCCCAGAAGCTGTCTGGAGAACAGCATTGCCATAAAATTGAAACAAGGAAGATCTTAGCATACAGGCTAGGAAGCGCTCTAAACAGTAGCTGCAGAGATTTTTTTAC
Source organism: Entomyzon cyanotis (assembly GCA_024500445.1). Lineage (NCBI taxonomy): Eukaryota > Metazoa > Chordata > Aves > Passeriformes > Meliphagidae > Entomyzon > Entomyzon cyanotis. The sequence continues at coordinate 12,753,043 of JAKEPQ010001027.1, read as the reverse complement.
TACTATGAGAAGCAGCTGAAAGACTGTCATTAAAAATAATAGCAAACATATGTGATGTGTTCTCACACAGAGGAATTTGTGTGGAAGTTCCACATATGATCATCCCTACCACTGAGCTCAGAGGGATAGCTTCACTTTGATGAGGTTTCAAAACAAACTAGGAGTCTGCTGGTGTTTCCTTGGGAAAAATAAGTTTTGTGATGGAATGTCATGAGTGTCACCCATTTGAGGTACCAAAAAAGAGATATTTCTCAGTAGTGTAAACCATGATCTTCTAGCATTTATTAAAATGCAATGGTGAGGGGACTGCATAACACAGATATTAGATCCCTCTGAAACAATGGGATGTAAAAGCTTTCTTCTTTCACTCCCACATGTTTCTTCTTAACATGCTGCATCAGAGAAAACTCCTGCCACACAAAAGGCAGCAGTAGGGATTGCACATCCATGACCCACTCTGCTACTGAACAAATTCAGCTGTGCTGTCTCCAGCCTCCTTGGCTTGCTCAGCTCTCTTATCTGACCTTAAACTGAAACTGCAGAAGATGCAATTTCTTGTCTCAGCTGATGTGTGGAGTAATATCCCACAGCTGGCACATTGCAACAGTTATCTGGAAGCGCAGTCTGAGCCTTGCACAAAATTTTAATTCTACAGTGTGTTAAAGGTAATACTGATTAACTTGGATGGGAATGAGTTGTGTACAAATTCCTTTCTCCTAATAAAGCAGGCAGGGAAACCAGTCTCCAATCCATCCTCCTGAGATTAATTAATAAAGCAATACTAACTGCAAAGACTCAGCTACCAGAATAAGGTATTGGAGCAGTTATCACTGCTTTTCCAGAAGTACTAGCTACTTTCAGTGAGCTTCTATACGCAAGCCTTTATTGCTCACTTGTGGAAGACTGGGAGCTGATGGAGTTACAGCTGCTTATGCCAGGAGAGGTGCCAGTCCATGGAGTGCGGCGTGTGGATGATTCTTAATTCGTATCATTTCAAGCACAATGACAAAAACTGCCATGGGAAAACAACATGACTAAAACTATGTTTCCTGTGGCTTACTAATGGACTATTCATGCACAACATTAAACTGATGAATATGAAGCTGTTGGATGCATTACCCTTTCTCCCTTTGTGCAGGTTTCAAAGATTACAATTATGTTGGTTTAATTACTATTAGTCTCAATTGAATTGTCAGTTCTTTCAGCATTTTCAGTATGTAAAACCTTATAGTTAAAATTTGCCTTATCTGAAGGCAAACATCTCATGTGGTTTAATTTTGTATGAATTGGGTGTTATTATATTTTAAGGTCTGATCATCATGCTTACTTAAGAAAAGGAGAAGCATTCTTTGTTGATTATTGCTGTTCTAAATACACATAAAGCCACTCAACATGAGTTAATTCTTGTCTGGTTTTGTCTTTGGATTTTTTTTTCCAGACTCCACAATCATGCCCCATTCCAATTGTAAGAATTTACTTCAGACTGAGATAAAGAGATCCTCACCATCTCTCACACTTACAGAGTAGCTGCTTGGCTCCTGCAGGGTGATTTGGATTGCTTCAGTTGGGTGCTTCACCTGAGTGCCTTCCAGGCAATTAAGGAGTTCCACATGCTGAGCAAGAAGCTGTGGAAGACACACCAAGCAAGAGGAAGAACATGAATCCCTCCTGCTCTTTAGAAGTCAGACCCCACAGTCATGGCTCTACTCCAGACTCTGCACATGTGGGATTTTGAGTGCAATAGATCCAAAAAGCCTGATCTGGGGTATTCAGCCTGCACTGCATCCTACCCATTAAAGCATTCACTTGTGCAGACTTTGTCTTTTCACCCTCATAGAAATAAGACTTGCATCTCTTAAAGCATTTTGCCAAGCCACAAGACTAGACCCACTGTAAAACTGAAGGCAATCCTCCCTTCAATCTGATGAGGAATAAAATCTAAGTGTGACCTAATGCAGAAAAGGGACTGTAAAATGAGCAGAGCAGAGAAGAAAGGAGCAGAAGGGAGCTTCACTCCATAATCCAATAGTAAAAGCATTAACTCAGGAAAGGGGAAAAGGGAAACCTCAGTTCAGTGCTTCTATTCAGCATTAAAATGCCCTTTCCCTTGTTCAATTAATCCCATTTCCCCAGCCCCTCCTCTGCTTTCCATATTCAAGAAGAGAACTGAAGAACGCAACTGAAGTCATCTCATGTTATTCACCAGCTTTCAAATAACAAACATGTTTCTCAGAGGTTATCAGTTGTCTCCTGGTGAAGGCACCTCAAAACAGACCTTTTTATTTCCCATCCCTGTCCTCAGGCTCCCTCTGAGGGGAAAGCTCAGCTGTCCATGTTCTCTGTCTCCCAGGGCATTTGGAGGGACAGGCTGAGTGCTGGTACATGCGCCATCAGCCACAGGGTGTCCCTCTCAGGAGAAGCTGCTGCCACATTGATGCCATATGCCTTTTTATTTCATGACACCTGTTTACACAGTGTGAGGCAGGAAAAAAATGACTTTCACAGCAGAATGGGAAATCATAGAGTGTTTACAGGCAGACACTGGGTTCAGGGAATATCTTGTGAAAGCATTTAACAATTCATGTTGTTAGAACTTGTACGACCATCCAAATACATGCTGTTTCCAGTCTCCTGTGTAAGTGCCACATTTGTGAATCATTAAGCCAAAGAAATCAAATTCCGTAGCTAAAAGTTATAATCAGAAAAAAAATCATGTACTTTTTCAGATTATTATTACTTAACATATCTATCTCCATGTTGGTTTTGAGCAGGGTGTGTTTTGCTTCATTGATTATTCCTAGTATTGCAAAGTAGATGAGAGAGTTGGCTTTCATGAATTTGTAAGTAAAAATAACTATTCCCTCCTGAATGCAGAACATTTATATCTGGTATGATACACAATGTTACAACGGCATTGCTGGCCTTTGGAAAACTTTGAGAACAGTTTGTTCTCATTTGGTGAAGCTTCATGTGCTGGTGTGCATGAAGTGGCACTTTGGTTTAAACCACAGCGGTTCTGAGTTAAAGTGCTGCATAACACTATCTCAACCATGGCCTCAGGCTCTTTTTCCCTCACTCTTCTGTGAGCCCATAGTGACAGAAGAGCAAGATAGTCAGTTTAAATCTTGGGGACTGTCTTCAGCTGCTGCACCAGCTTGACCAGATATGTCTAATCATGAATGTCCTCTCCTCACCATGCTGTGATTTTTTTTTTTGAACAGCGAGGATTTGAGCCTGTACTAATTGTTGCGATGAAAGTAGTGTTACAGGTGTTCTACATGATGTGAAAAAACATAAGTATTCTAATGCTCAGTACAGAATAAATAAGCTGATTCAAAAACCTGTAAAAAGAAAGAAAAAACTTGTCGCATTTTCCGACTTTGAGAAACATTCCCTGCCATGTTTTTCCCCCGAACGAATCCCCTGTCCCAGTATCTGGAGGCACAGAGCTGCCCAGGGCCGCAGGAGGGCACAGCCCAGCCGCACAGCTCCATTGCCATGGCCCTGCAGGAACCATCTGCCTGCCCGCTGAGGCAATGCCTTCCTGGCCCTCATCTGCTCCCTCCTACAGGACTTTAGTTCCATTTTCATTTATCTCACAAGAACTGAAAATTAACCTTAAGCATTTTAAGACCATTTGTAGCATTTTCCTTTTGTTATCCCCTCCTGTGCATTTAATTACTTTCCAAAACCCAACCATATTTGTGCCTATAATAAGCCACAGGCTCTCTGTTAGCCTGGATGCCTGGTGCTGAATTACTGCAAACTTTCAGGGGTCAGAAAGAGCCCTCAAACACACAGGTGATCCAACAGTAACGCCCCACGCAGCGCCGTGTCTGGTGTGTCTCCTGGGCACATCTCGAGCTCTCGTTAACCCGCAGTGTTAGGGACACAAGTGTGTGCTCAGCTGCCGTTCAGGGGGCAGCAGTGTTTAATTCACTCCATGTGCCAGCGGCGCTTTGGGCACAACACCCCTCAGGGAGGCTAGCTGGCTGCTCGCTTGCTGCCGCGGTACTTGTGACGGGTCCCGAGGGCTGTTTTCTCCCCGGGACGCTCCACCCCAGAGCGGCGCATGCCGAGCTGTCGCGGTCAGACACCACAGCCATCGCCCTCACTCCCCACAGGCGAGGGGCGGGCTCAGCGCGCGCTCCCGCCCCGGCATGGCGCCCGAGGGGGCGGGGCGGGGCCGGGCCGCGCGCTCACCCCGCGCCGCCGGAAGTGACGCGTTGGGGCCGTGCCCGGCGGCGGCGGGAGGAGGTGCGGGCCGGGCCGGGGCCGGCTAGCGGGGCTAGCGGGGCTCGGTGGGGTGCGGGGGTCACAGCGGGGCTCGGTGGGGCGCCCCTTCCCACCCGTCCCGAGGGAATCCCCGAGCGCCGCCCGGCCGTGTGCGCCCGCGGGTGGGGTGGTGGCGGCCTGCCCCGCCGTGCCGGCGCTCAGCAGCGGGCCGAGGCCGCGGGCCGGGCGGTGTCGCGGCCCCACCGAGAGCGCGGCGGAGCCGGGCCCGGGCCGGAGCCGTGCGGCGGGGTCGGTGGGCAGGCCCCGGTAGCCTCAGCCGCGGCCTGGCCGCTCCCGGCGGCTGCTGCTCAGCCCGTGCGTCCTGCGGTAGCTGCTGTGTGGCCGCAGCAAGTCGGAACAGACTCGCGGGAACCGAGCGTTTTGGTTTGAAGACTGGTGTGAGCATAGCCTTACGAACAAATTAATGGTGCGTGTTCCGCCGCCGTGTGCAGTCCGAAGTGTTTGATTGTCTTTTGTGTGTTACAGGTGAAATGGTTATCATGTGCTGAACTCCGGCTTGGATTGCCTTATTGCTGCCTCTGAGAAGTTTGTAAAGAGCAGGAAGTCAAGATGAAGAGCAGAGTGACACAAGTAAATGTAAGTGTTCTGAATCCTAAACTGTAGGATTTGATCACTCCCATGTTACTGGTAATTAGGTTTGTAGTTGATATTATGTTCAATAAAACTGCCTGAATGCAAAACAAGTAATATCAGTAACTGACAGTATCTGTTTACAGATAAATACTGCTAGGAGTCAGTAAATCACAGCTATTTCTGGCTCCTGTTGTCTCAACAATGAAAGTCTTGAATATCATTAGCATATAATGATTCAGTAATTGGTCAAAACTGACTGAATGATAATGGCTCGACAGTAAATGTAAGCATGTAGAGGAATGGAGGAAGATTCTGAAAAATTTAACAATGATCTTAGATGAAAAGAAAGAGACAATAAGTAGCAGTTAATCTGACAGCTGTATGTCATACTATGCATGTTAAAGCTTTTCCTTTTAAAAGCTGTGTGGCCCATTTCTGAATGGATGGGAGTGATTTTTTTAGGAGTGCAAGAAGAAAAAACTTAGAAATGCTGTGTTTGTAAAGTACACCATGTTTGGGACATGATAGCAGAGCAATACTGTTATGATACACTGCATCAAATCTATGGTCTTTCTCTGCCTATTTTTCTAGAGTTGGACCCTGCATAGGTTTCTTCACTCTTTAGATCCAAATTTTCTGACTTAAATGGCTTTTAGTAGCAATGCTTGAGGGGTAGTTTAATACCTTCTCCTATTTTCTTGATCTTGTAGTGCTACCTCATCTGTCAGAATAAGCCAGTTAGCAAAATCACACTGTTTGGACACTTTCAGTTAACCATTTTCATCAAAATGGACAAGGAAGAGGACTAACTTGTGGCAGAAAAGCTCCTCACAAAGAGCTGAGGGTGACAAGTTTTTCAACAAGCATAGCTGCTTTTGCAAGGAGACATGATAAATGGCAAACACAGAAACAACCATAACATTATTTTATTTCTTGAACACTTGTCTTTTTGGTTCTGCTTGGGTAAAGACAGATGATACAGAACCCATGAGAATGGATCATTCTAAAAAAATGATGCCTTCTTCCCATCTGCTAGATAGGATTTAAATACAGTAACTGTTCAGTGTTATTCAAAGATTTTTGTTACCACTTTCTTGGAAGCTTAGGATACAGACTGTCATTATATGACTGGGCTGGGGGAAAAACAACTTAAGGACTTTTCTTACCCTTGAATGAATTCAGTGATCTGCTGTGTGGCGTAATGAGTTTTGAAAGGGGAAGAAAACCTCCGTGAATATGTGAATTTCTTGTACTGTCTTTGCCGTGAAAGATTATGTGACTCTAAAATTAAACTTTCAGATGGGCATAACTTTTATAGGGATGCAGGCTGCCAGTAAACAATGCAATGCACTTATTTAGTATTATTATCTTGATTCAGGCAAGATAATACTGGGTGTAATTTTAACATAGTGTTTGAAGTGCACCCTTGGAAAGGTAATATTCTAGGATATGTTCTAGTGACCTCAAAAATACAATTATTTATTTGCGTATATACACACAGACCCAATTAAGTTTTTGGGGATAACAGTCTGCCCTGATCTTTATGGAGGAGATGTCATTATATTTTAGTCACCAAGAGTTTTAACTGGTTGTTTGGTGGGCCAAGAACTGATGTGCCAGCGTGTTGGTGGAGAGGGTGCCACGTCAACAAACAAGCTGAGTATTGCTGCAGGGAGTTCCATCAAGGTGCATAAGGAAATACTTGTGATGAGTTTCTGCATCAAATGAGGTGTTTCCTATTTCACAGTTAATCACTGTGTGGCAACATGAGATTGTGGTGCTGAAAAGTCATAAATAGCATTTTAAAGGAAGAGATGACCCTTGCAATGAAAGTACTGAGGTTACAAAAGCTGCTGCTTAACTCTACCGAAGTAGTTTAGAAACATCTTAATGAATATCTTTCTATGTTAGTGTTAGATGCTGTCACAGTCAGATTTTTGTATGACTCTATGCTTCTATATGTCATGGTTCAGCCCATGGAATTTGGTGTGAACTATGGAAGTGTGTATCACTTAAACAGTCCTGCAAATCTGCCCAGTAGATCAGTGCAGCTTAGGTATTTATAATGTATGCAGCTAGGAATGACTCATGAGATAATGAATTGTAGTTAGTAAAAGGGGGAACATAAGGAAAAATTACTCAATAAAGGGGATTTTTAGGAGAGAGGGAAGACACTCTTTAAACAAGAAGTGGTGGAATTCTGTTCATGGTATTGCATGTGATGCAACAAAGTAAAATGGCATCTGAAAGCTGGAAGCAGGAAAGGCAGACCAGTGGTCCATCTACTCTAGTCTCCAGCAGCAATTGACGACAGATGCCTTGGAAAGTTTAGGAATAGGGCAACTATAAAAGTACTTGCCCACATACACTCCCACTCTCTACCTGTTTGCAGCTTCCTGAGCCAGATAAATTTTTTTGGTCGCCCATGCAGATTTTTTTTTCAGTATTAATTCAGTGCTTTGAACCTGAGTAAGCATTTGGCATCTGCAGCATCCTGTAGCCAGGAGTCCAGCTGCTTAACTGCTTGTTCCTAGAGAACAGGGAACTTCTGCTTGTCATACCTGACTGCCCTTAGCTTTATTTGATGGCCCTCCTTGTGAATGAGTAGGAACTGAAAGCATGGTATGCTTTGATCTGAAGATAGGTGCTCACAGTCATGTTGGGGCTTGACTTTTTTTTTTCTCTCTTAAAGCATGGTTCCAGTCATGAAAGGAAGGAAAACTACAGTTCCCGACATGAAAGTTTGTCTCCAGAGGACAGGTAGAATGACTGCTTTTTATAGCCTTCAATGCTGTGTATGTGCCTCACATAGTGAGTTAAAGAAGTTAAAAAAAATCATCAGGTTATGTTTCTTTTTATATATTACTCTAACTAAGCAATAAAAAGCAAATGTAGATTTAATAAAATACTTCCATATCAATATAACAGTAATTAAATGGAATTATTACTAAAATATTAGTAATTATTAACATTTAGTTCAGTTATCATGAGACTTAAAAATGGAAATTACGTGCCAGCTTTTTGCTTGATGTCACATATTGCTGGTACCACAATTATCAATCACTTTAGGACAAGATTGCTTCATGCTGCACAGGCAAGAGTAGGTAGAAAGAAATGAATACGTGTGTTCCAAGGAATGCATGCTGCTGCATTTACCTTCAGTGTTTAATCTTATTATTGTGAAGCATTTAATTTTAAATTCTAGGAGCTTTCTTTTACAGTGCTTCTTTGATTTTTGATATTTTTTTTCTGATGGCAAATTATTGTAGAAGTAGACCATTTTATTGGAGTGACTCATATTTTGAAACTCACGTTGCCGAATTGGAACACTTCTGCATTGTAACATTATGTTGCAAGTAAATATTATTACCATTGCTTTTCTCAGCCTCTTACTCAGAATTTTTTGTGTCTTGGGTTGCGAGTAGGGATATGGAGCGTGATAGGTCTCGGTCTCCCTCTCCCAGGAAGAGAAGGTACTCTGATGACAGCAGATATGATGAGGAATATTCAAGGCGGGAATACTATGATGACAGAACTTCAGATGGAAGGTATGAAGACCTTTCTTAATCAGTAATAAAATACTTACTTTAAAGAACAGAATGTGAAAGCTTTTAACGTACACTGGGGTGTTTAGTGGGTGTTTTTTTTTCTTTTTAGAAGGACAGAAAGGGGGAGAGATAGACACTATGAGAGATGGGAGGACAGAGACTATGATCGAAGGAAGCAGAGAAGATACTCATCGCCCGACCGGAGGAGTCCAGACAGGTCGACAGGCCAGAGCTCACTTGCTCATGATGAGACCGCTTCCAAGAAGAAGAAAGAAGAAGTGGATCCAATCCTCACTCGCACAGGTGGTGCATATATTCCACCTGCCAAGCTCAGGATGATGCAAGAGCAAATCACTGATAAAAATAGGTGAGTTCAACATTACATATCAGGGTTTTTTTGCTGCAAGCAAAACACGGTGTTTAGAGAATGCTGGGAAAAATGGGATTCCATTTTAAGGGCTGTGGTCATTGTTTTGAAGGTGTATTTTTATCAGAGGAGAGATAAGAGAATCAGATTAAAACTGTGCCTGCTTCTGCTGCAAAGTGTAAACAGTAAAGTAGGCATACAGAATGTAGCTAGAAAACAGAACTTACTGGGTTATAACATATCTGCAGAGAATTACATTTTGGTTTATCATGTTGGTTCAGTATTTTCTAGTGGTTGAATGTATAATTGTGAACAAGTCTTCATGTTTATGCAGTGATTTTTTCTTTTAATCTACTTTACTATTTAAATGAAAATGTGAATGTATGCTATATATATAAAAAAACTTAGTGCAACTTCAGATTTATACATTATTAATTTGTGATACTTCGTAATAGCTTGGCATATCAGAGGATGAGTTGGGAAGCCTTGAAGAAGTCAATCAATGGTCTTGTCAATAAAGTGAACGTTTCTAATATAGAAAACATCATTCATGAGCTTCTTCAGGAAAATATTGTTCGGGGAAGGTAAGTCTTAGTACTTTGAAATAATTCTTTTGCTTTTCTGGTAACGTACACTGTTCATGTGTACATCATTGTGTGTGCTGTGTGTAGTGGATGGGTGTTAGTCAGGTTTTAGTATTAACCTTAGACCCTATTGTCCTATTCACGATGGTTCCTTGGGAAGGGGATTATATGCTTGGTGGAATTAGAGTGCAACAGATGGTGTATATTTCCTTTTCTTAAGGTTTTCCCAATGCATTTTAGTTAAATGACTTGTAATTTACAGTTGTCACTGTCTGTTTTTGTAGTGCTGGATTTTTTTTTTCTGGGACAAATAGCATTTGTAGCCAGTATTTAGCAAAATAAGTTTTACTACAGTTACCTGTCTGTGTTGTTTATTGATGTAATGTAGAGAAAAAGACCATTTTGCTATTGGAGCTTGGTAGATCCAGAAATAGTTCTGCTACATTTCAAACAGATAGCTACACCTTTTCTGTCACAAATTAATCACGGTTATTTGAGGAGGAATGCATTACTTTTCATATGTGTTACACCTAATGGGAAGATCAGAAATCATGCAAGTAGCATAAAAATAAGAGAATTAAGTAAATTAAATAAAATCTAGAGAGCAAAAAAGTAGTTCCTGAGTGTGATTTCTGTTAAAATTAATAATGAAGTTTCAGGCTTTTGTAGGGCTGCTTTCTACTTGCCTGCATTTCATGTCCTCATAGTTTAATTATCATATTAGCAATAGTATTTTAGTTTAAAAATGAGCCTACTGAATGTTTTTAGAATACACTTGTCTGTGGAAGTTTTTGTGTGTGGTTTGTAAATGTTAAAATAATGTTAACGGGAAATGGCACCATTTCCTCCTTCTTACAGTTATTTCTGTTTTTCTATTTATTACAGTACTTCCAAACTTGCACAGAGGTTACATAAAAGTAATGACACAAAGTTTTACCTGCCTGTCAAGTCTTTTCCTGAGGTTTTAAGTAGAGGATAAATAAGAACTGAAACAGACCAGTTTCAGTTTGTAAGCAAGAAGTAACTAATTTCAACATGGAAATGTTCTGTTTCTGTGCACTAGTATGAAATGAGTTCTATTCCATTTGTCAGTGCCAAAATATGTAGGAATAAGGTCCCCATGCCCTTTGTATTTAGTACGGTTTAGGAAGTTTTTTTTAAGATTTCAATAGACCACAAGATTTGGATATCAGTGTGTACTTTGAAGATTCACATTTAGAGGTTTTCGGTTTTTTATTCTCACCCACTTGTAATGGAGTAGTGCAGCAAAAGTCAAATTCTGTGTGCTTCTAAGGATTACAGAAAGCAAAATTGAGTGGAGGGAAAGGAAGTCTTACATTCTTTTCAGACTTTCTTGATAATAAATGTGAGAGAGATCGCTGGAATAGTAAAAGAGCTATTATCTCATGAACCCTTCATTTACATTTATTTAGGCTCTAAGTAGTATTTTATAATTAGAGTAAGTTCAGTTTTAAAAAGGGATAATTGAAGGATACAAGATGGCTTTTTGCATGCGTAGCATTTTTAAGTGTAGTTGTAATACAAACTGTATTTAATGAAAGACAAGGTAATAGTTGAAGAACTTTTCAATTCAGGCAGATCTGTGCAACACATTTTGCAAAACTCCATTTGTGGCATGATAAACAATGGTTTGACAATAATAATCTGGCTTCTTCCAGCTGTTCCAACTACATATACTATTTTATGTGATTTTTACTGAATAAAAACATTACATGCCTTATTACTAGAAAAGTCTTTAAAACTTGCGTATTTTTACAGGGGATTGCTGTCTAGATCCATTTTGCAAGCTCAGAGTGCCTCTCCAATTTTTACTCATGTTTATGCAGCTCTTGTGGCAATTATCAATTCAAAGTTTCCAAATATTGGTGAATTGATCCTCAAGAGGTTGATACTGAATTTTCGCAAAGGATACCGCAGAAATGACAAGGTATGTAAATGTGAAAAAGCAAGGTGCTGAAACTTGGAGTTGTGCTGTGTAACTTTGTGTCAAGTGTGTTCAAAGGAATGCAGCCCAGACCTGGGTCAGGACCAGTCTATGGACATTTAGTAGTATTAGAGTATCATGAAAGTTTGACAGCCTGTTCTGGATTGATACTGTGATAGTTTGGGGCTTTTTTGTTTTGGTCAGGGGTGTTTAATTTTTTTTTCTTTAAGTGTACAGTCCTAATTGTGAGTAACTACCAGTGTCCTAAAATAGTTGCATTACTAATTTGATTGTGAGATGCACAAATCTGTAGTATGTCTGAGTAAAATATTTTTTCTTCCATATGTTAAAATCTCCTGGTTTATTTCTTTTGCAGCAACTCTGTCTAACATCTTCAAAATTTGTTGCACATTTGATGAATCAGAATGTGGTATGTTACTTTGTTTCTACTCAATCCAGCCCCTATATGGCTAATTTTTTATTACTCAGTTGCATCTAAATCAAATTTATATCCAGCTCTTGGTGCCACTTGTTTATGTGTTAGAAATCAGGATGCTCCAATTTAAATAATGGCAAGAAGGCAGTGTTTCAGAGGTGTATTGGGAATGTTCAGCATTTTGGTGCAGAGGAAACTAACCTGAGATGTGCTGTTTGCTTATATGCCTGATCCTGGAAGATCTGATTAATTATGGATACAATGCACTTAGAACTAGATTCTGTAATGCCAGTGCTTGTTTATTTGCTTCTTGGAAATGCATTCTATTTTTATCTTAATGGCAAAATACTTTTCATTGCTTGCTTGTTCACTTCAATAGCATGGTCACATTCACTAAATTCACTACAAAATTGGTGAAAATACTGGTGGTAAAACTGGTGGATTTGAAATTTTGACTTCCTCTTACTCAGCTTTGCCCCACTACTGCTGCCTTGTGTGTGTGATTAAACTACTGTGTTGTGGCATCCTCAAAGGTTGGACAGGTCTGTCCAGTAAATCACGTGATGACACTGTAATGTTGCACATTCTAATTCTTTGCTGATATTCTTTCCACAGGCTCATGAGGTTTTATGTTTGGAAATGCTCACTTTGCTTCTTGAAAGGCCTACTGATGACAGTATTGAAGTAGCAATTGGATTTATTAAAGAGAGTGGGCTCAAATTAACAGAAGTTTCTCCTAGAGGTATTAATGGTAAGTACAGTTAGCCAAAACCTGTCTTGGCGTTTGTATTAGTAAATGCTTTTCATATTCACATTTCTCTCCTTTCCAAAGCAATCTTTGATCGCCTTCGACACATTCTGCATGAATCTAAAATCGATATGCGTGTTCAGTACATGATAGAAGTCATGTTTGCTGTACGGAAGGATGGCTTCAAGGATCATCCAATCATTCCAGAGGGACTGGATCTAGTGGAAGAGGAGGATCAGTTTACTCATATGTTGCCATTGGAAGATGACTACAATCCAGAGGATGTTCTTAGTAAGTTAGAAATGGAAGATAATTCCTTAATTGCATTCCCTAAGAAAATGAAGTCAAGATTAAATATTCATAATTGTCTTCAATTTGTGTTTTACATAAAGATTCTTTTTTATTCTAAAGATGTTTTCAAGATGGATCCGAACTTTCTGGAAAATGAGGAGAAATACAAAACTCTGAAGAAAGGTAGGGATATTTGTGTGTATGCACAACAATTACCTATGGCGTTTGCTTGGTCAGCTGTTGCTGCCAACATTTCTTTAACAGTGGGTGATATTTCTGTCCTATTTAGTTGTAATTCAGTTCATAGACCTTTCTTTTGTGTTCCTGCTACTCAGTGTTGTTTCTCCAACTATGTTTTCATTCATTTATGACATACCTGTATTTTGCCTCTTCCACATTCTCCACCTGAGATATCCTTTCACTCTTCAGGTGTTGGATCAAGGGTTTTTTTGTAATGAAGGTACTGTGGTCGGTATTCCTTTAATCTGGGGTACTGCTCTTTCAGAAATTCTTGATGAAGGTGACACTGAATCTGAAGGAAATCAAGAAGCTGGAAGTAGTGAGGAAGATGAAGATGATGATGATGAAGAGGAGGATGAAGATGGTAAGTGTATGACTGGCACCTTATGAGCAATTGATTGATCGTCGATGAAACAGGAAATAAAAGCTTAACTTCTTAGATGTTCTGCAAAACTAAGATGTTTGAATGTTAAGGAATGTTTTCTTCTTCAGTTATTTGCAGATCTAAGTGTTTACTAGCACACAGTATGAAAGTCTGAAAGGAAGCATTCAGCACACGCAGAAAAGGAAAAGCAACTTTGCCAGATTATTCTTGGCTGTATCAGTTTCCTTAGAGAAAAGCCTTGCAAACATAAGACATGAAAAAGAGCAAAATGAAAACACTTGCTTAACCTTTCTTGTGCTCCATCATATTTTTAAGTCACCTCTAAAGTTAGGATGGATTTTCTTACAACTGTATCTGCGTCCTCCATATCTTACTTAGTTCAGCTCCATTTTGCGATCTTTAGTGGAGACAATGCTTACTCATTTTCAAAGAATGTATTCAATTCCCAGGAAAAAATGCTGATGGATAAGCATAACTGAAATTTTTGTGCAGACTGCATGGGTAATTGAAAAGCCAGTCAAGTATTGTTCTTGTATAATACATGTAATGGATTTCCTTACTAGTTTGGTGGAGTATTTCATGGAAGAGCAGAGCTTCCAGGCTGATGAGAAAATTCACATAATTTTTCATTATTTGTGTCTTTACCAAATTTCAAAAGACTGAAGGAACAGTGAAGATTTTACAAATGACTGTTCCCAGACTGGTTTGGTTTGGAATGCATTTCTCTATGCTTGCTCCAAGACTTTTCAGAATGCTATGCTGTAGATCCTACACATAACAGGAGCTAAGAATTACCTGTTAAAATCAGAGATGCCACATGAAGCATTGTATAGGTAAATTATACAGAAAATAGGTTGCTAATAAAGTTGACAAGAAATGTTAAACCTAGAGGTTGCAGTGACTAAGAAACATGAAATGTCTTGAAGAGAATTAGCCTTTTAAAACTGTATCTAAATATTTCTTTGTTACAGATGAAGCAAATACTGATTTTTATATTTTTTTCTCTATCTGTAAAATTAAACAAACCGGCAAACAGTGCTAAGTACTTCTAGAAAAACACTGTGCTACAGACGTAGTAAATGGTAAATAGAGCTGTCCTAAGAAATTACTACTTGTGTTTTGCTTAATGTTTTGCTCTTTACAAACCCATGTGTTTCTTTCCCAGGTCAGAAAGTTACTGTCCATGACAAAACAGAAATTAACCTGGTCTCCTTCCGTCGAACAATTTATCTTGCTATTCAGTCAAGGTAAATATAATGTAAATTATATACCTAGGAGTGTAGTTCTTTTGAAATTGGTGAACTGTAATTCTCTTTCTTTTAAAATTCTTTCTTAATGTGCAATTTTAAAAAAAAAGTAGTAAAGTATTCTTTATGGAGCCTGACCTGATTGTGTAAAGCAGACTGTTTTCCAAATTCTCATTCTAAGATGAATCTTGTTTGTTTCGAAGTGTTTGGGTAGTGGACTAGGTCTGTTGGTGTAATCAGAATTTTATGAGTGAACAAAAGTCAGTGATCTTCAGATTTTACGACATCTTGAGAATTTATGAAAAAATTTTGAGAAACACTGACAAATTCTGTAGTTTATCTCCACTTCTGAGATGAAGGAATTGTGCAGTGTGGTTCTCCTTAGGCCTGTTGCCATCTGCAGTGTTTGGGAAATAAGTATGCAGATACCAGCCCTGGAGTACAGTCTATTGTGGTCATCTTAAGAATGAACTCCTCTTGCAGTATGTGGCACAAATAATCCCAAACCTGGTGCATGTAGCTCCTGTGTCACCAGGGTGAGAGGAGGGATTGATCCCTTGCAGCCCATAATACTCTGCAGGTCTGGTCCTACATGAGGAGTGCAATGATACAGTTGTGGTGTTGATCATTAGACATATGAATTGATACCATACCGAGGGGTAGGAAAGGCTCTCACAATTCTCAGAGTTACTGTTAAATACTTTCTTGCCAGACTCGAGTTTGTTCATCGTACACTTGGGTGGGAGGACATACCCAGTGGTAGCTAAAGGCTTTCAGAACGGGACTGCCAAGAGGAGACTGTGGTATATATTGTTTTTGAAGCTTGAAGTGCTTGCATTTCCATGTGTTTAAAAATGTACAAAACTACCCCCCACTTTTCTGTTTTATTAAGTTTGGTAAGGTGATGTAATGACTTGAGTCATCTTGTTTTCAGGTTGCCCACAAATGTAATCACTTTGAATTAATTTTCAGATAGAAATTCATGAAATATAAAATACTTACCAAAAAACCCCACAACAATAAAATATCAGCAAATCAAACAGCTGAGATACTTTATTTCAAAACAGTTGAGGTTTCAGCACCAATGATCAATTTTAGTAGAATTCTGTAATGTTTTTAGCATTGTGTATATTGCACAGATAATAAGTATTTTTTCTATTCAGCTTAGACTTTGAAGAATGTGCTCACAAACTGCTGAAGATGGACTTTCCTGAAAGTCAGACTGTAAGCCTTTATTCTTACTTTCTTTGTTACTAACATTATTGAGATACAGTGCTATGGTAGTATCTGAAAACCTTGCTAATGTTCTATGACCTAGTTTGTGTAAGTAGAGGAATGAGAATCATTCCTTACAGCTGTTGTTCCTCAAAACTAATTTCACAACCTTCAGAGCAAATAGGCTGACACATATTTCATAAGCAATTTGTCCTATGCATGTGCTCCTTTCTGTCAAGCAGCACCAATGTTTGCTCATGTCCTGTTCAAAAAGGTCTGTTGTTCGGACTGGTGAAAGTTCTATCTTATGACAAGAACACAGTAGCATGGCAGTCCTTCTCAGAGTTCTGTCTCTGAAAGACCTCAGGGTTGAGGATAGTATTTGCAGGCAGCTGTAGACTTCATCAGTGGGGCTTGAAATTTAGCACAGTGCTAAGAGAGTGTTGTTTTGGTGCTTTCACAGTCTGCGAATAAACAGCATATTGAATTAAAGCACTTTTGAGTATGACTGCTTTGCTGTAATTTTGGAGATCATAAGATTAAAGCTATTTTGTCCTCAGACTCTGTAAGATCAATGCAATTGCTGTGTTTTCAAGTAGTGGCAACTGTTCTTCATCCAGTACTTGTGTTCAATACTGGTAGAATGTTAAATACCCATCTAATTTTCCAGTCAGCTTTTCAGTCAGCTGTCAACTGTCATCATGGGAGTTGCACTTGGGCTAGATCTTAACTTCTTGTGGCTTTAATTATCAGTTTTATTAGAAATTCTGTGTAATACTAACTAGTAAGAGGAGATCTGGGCTACAGTTAGGTGTTCTTTGAGAACTTATTTGCCTGTCACTTTTTCAAATCTTGTTCTATTTTGTTTCTAAGGAATTCACATGGAAGTAAACTAAGAATTGAGATTGTGTATTTTTTTTAAATCTAGTTCTCTAGTTCTGTGCATGAAATGCAGTATTAAGCATGCATAAGATTATAATTCTCAGTGAAGCATACATAACCTGATGAATTCTAAAGAGAAAAAAAAATCATGTTTCCCAGGAAATCAATTTAGCTATAAAGAACAGAGCAATGATCTAGAATATATGTACTAGACATAAAAACTGTCAATTAAATACAATCAAAAAACTAATAAGAATATCTGAAACCTAAAGACAGATGCAAACAACAGTTCTGAGACTAATGTAGTCTTAATGACTATCTTTCTGATTAACTCTTCCATAAATCTTCATGTATAGAAACTTTTGGTGTGCTTTGTCAGGGCTGAGTTAAAAAATACATTAGCAGTTTTTATCACTGTTGAATTACCAGATTATCGTGTCACATTAACTGCTGTGCAACACAAGTTGTTTGTCTGCTTAATACCAGTAATGGATGTGTTGCACAGCTCTGACTTGCAGAAAGAGGATTAAGGTTCAGATGGATAATCTGGGGACTGGAACAACATAATACTGTTTTTTGGCATTGCAGTTTAGGACCAGCTGCTGAGAGGGGATGTCAACACTCCTCTGATTGTTTTTGTTTTTTCTTTTAAGGAAAGACATTCAATGTGTTGAAGTTCTTTCATTTCTAAGTAAATTTCCTAGGAGTAGGATTGCTTTTATTCATGCTATTTAGACCCAACCTAAGCCTGCAGATCAAAAGTTGAATAGCTTTGCTGTCTGTGCTACAGTCTGTAAGAAGCTGTTCTAAACAAGCCTTGCAATTGCTTCTTTGGGCATATGTTCAGTCTTGGCAGAGCACGCTATTTTACTTTTTTTTTAAAGTGTTGTTATTATCTATGTTAAACCTCCATGAATCCCATGCATTACCAAAGAAGAAAATTTAAATAAACTAAAACTGTAGTTAGAGGAATGTGGTATTAGCAGTTGTTTTGGCTTCTGAAATATGAGGAAAGCAAGCAAACAAGCCCAACTGAAATGCAGACAACTAAAAAAATTAAAGCAACCATACATTGTTCTTGCTCTTTGAAAATGTGCCGAAAATGGATTGGCTTTTAGGCTTTTTTCTTTCTTGGCTTGTGATAGGAACTAAACTTGTGTACAGAAATGTTCCTAAATAAAATTAGAGCCTCTTCTATAACTGTGCATATTCCAGAAAAAAGTAATGGGTCACCGGATTCTTCTCTTTTTTTTTTTTTTTTTTTTTTAACTTGAAATGAGAAAAATTGTGGCAGGCACAGCACAGCCTATTTAAAAGAATTATGCATACATCTGACACATCTTCATTTTTGCAAGGTGGTGTCACTTGCTGAAAGCAGTCCTAGTTGGCGGTGTGGGAGTGCCAGTGTCTTGTGTTATTTATGCATTGAGTCTTGAAGATAACACAAGTACTTATGTTGACTATTTTCACTCTCAGTGAAAATATAGTTCAGGAAACTGGAGTAGAGTGGGATGGTCTAAGGCTGATAGTTATGTTCTGGTCAAACTGATGATTTCTTAGATGCATTGGTTTCTTCTGTAATGGGAGGGCATTGCAACTGGTAGATTTAGCAACTGCACTATGATTAGTTCACAACCTCACTACTGGCTGTAGAAGGTGATCATTCTCAAGTAGATTTCCTGTCTTTAGAAGCAGGAGTTTTTGTGGGCCTGAGATGCAGACTCATTCTGAATTTTCATGATTTATCAATTAAAAAAAAGTACATAGCATACACATACCATGTTCTGGCACTTGTTGATGTCTACAAAATGAAGGTATAGAATCCATAGAGAATTAGGCTGTTGTGTTACTGATAGCAGGCATTAGCTGGAACTCTGACTAGATTCTGATCTTCCACAAATGTGTGTGTGCATTTAACCTAATTAGGGATGTGGAATTGCTCAGATTACCTCAGTGGAATCACTTAAAGTGAAGTTTTGCCTGTGCAGCCTTCAGCTGGAAGGAAAAAGATACTGTGGGACTTAAATGTAATATTTCACTCTTTTGTGTGTGTTTGTGCTGCAGACTTATAACAGCATGATTAAAAATATATCTATCCTTATATCCAGTTAATGATTCCAGTGTAAAATATTAAGTCTGATTTATGCAAGATTTGTGGTAACCATATTCAGCTTTAAGCATCTGTTGCTCTAAACATAAAAAGTTGAGCAAAAATTGGTAAATAAAGGGACAAAAGTTGAGGAAGACCATTAGCTGACCGCAGGACAGAGCTGAAGACATTATAGCAGCTGCCAAAAGCACTGCACATAGTTTGACAAGAGGCTGCCTGCTACTGAAACACCTTCCGTGGCTTTGCCAGCTTTGGCTCTAAGTGGTAACTTGACAAATAAAGAAGAGAAAGCAGAGATGCTGGGAAAAGTAGGCTATGTGATGGTTACGCTCATTAAAATGTGCAGCAGTAAGGAAAGCTTTAAGGTAGTCGGACTAAAATACGCTTCAGTGAAATAAAGGAGAAAAGTGTGGCATCTGTAAAAGTAATAAAAATACATAAAATGCAAGGCACTTGTTTCACATAACTCCAATTTCACATTGATTTAAACAAACTTAAGGCCTTCACTAGGTTTGCTCCCAGCAAATCAATTCCTTTAGTTCTGTGAAGAGGCTTCTAGAGATGAAGTGTTGGCTTTGAAAGTTTTATATTTTCAGCTACGTTAGCTGGAATGGTGGGGAAGTCTTATGGCTTCAGCTTTTGTTTACAATGGATGGAACAGAACTGTGGGGCTGGCAGGGGAAGGCTGGTGGAAATGGCATCCCTTCCAGCTAGGGAGGGCAGAAGTGACCTCCACATGGAGACAGCCTGAGGGACAGCTCTGAAACTGCAGTCTTGGCTGAATGCAAATCTTACAGAAATGGCAAAAAAATGAGGGGAGAAGGGCCAGGGAGACAGTACTAGCTGTGAAAAGGAACCCATCATCAGAAGTGAGTTACTGTAGCTCTTCTGTCTGCAGCAAACACAGCCTCTGTGTGAAGCTGAGAGAATATATATTGGGCAGAGTGTGCTTGTGTTTTAAAATGGTAAAGCTGGGAGAAAAAAACAAACCAGGTCGGATTTTTCTGTCTTTTCCTTTAGCATCTTTAAACGTATGATTTTGCTTGCTGTGTTAGATTGAGTCACAGTTCATCTAACTATTTTTCTGTTTGGGTAAGAGCTAGTAGGGAATGTGGAGGGAGAACTGTAAGAAATGCAATGCATTTAGGGGGAGCTTTCTCCTTATTTTCTGTCTTTGCAGTTTTGGAAAGTGCTATTGTTCTCCGTGGTACAGTAATAAATTCAAGATTTTACAAAAGATGATTCACCATCTGTGTGAGATGTCAGATATTTTTGAAGTGTTTTGCTTCATGATTGGATGGCTATGTATGCTTCCTTAATGAAGCCGAGTAGTTACTTGTTGAGCACTGTCTGAAAACGGTTGAACAACACAACAGAGAAATTGCCTGTAAAATTGGGGAAGAAATTCTTTGTGTTCTTCAAAACAAGTGATGGGCTAAATAGCAGGCTCTTCATGCCATGACCATCACTGGGAGTACAGACATTAGTTAACTAACCTTTGAAGCTGTAAATTAAGCTAGAAGTGCCATCTGAGCTTGTTGCATCTCTCAAAAAGCAATTAAATAATTGTAAAGTTTGTTAATTTTATATCTGGAAGATAGTTACTCTAGACCTAACCTCAGGTTGTTTAGATAACACCAGCAAGAATGTCTTTATGGGCAAAGCTATTTTCATGCATGTGGTTATTCAAAATACGCTCTTAGAAATCATTATAATATTTAATTAAAATGTTAAAATATTTAATTACTGTAAACCACAGGGGATACCAAGGCTATAATTGCATTTAAGATGAGGAAGAAAAGTAATTTGTTTTTCAAGTCTTCCCGACATTATTAACAGTGGCATCAGCACTTTACCCCTTTTATTGTTTAAAAACTGATTAACTGCAGCATTACTGTAAAATGGGATAATATAAAAAGTTAATGTGCATTTTAATACATCACACTAACATAGTGTGACAGTGTTAAAAGGAATGCCTTTAAACACATCTGTAAGTTTATTTGATACATTACTGCCTTGTTACTTGGAGAGGTGTTTTTTTTCTTGTTCAGCATGGTTGGCTTTTTATTTGTTTTGACTTTTTATGATGGGCAGAAATGTTTCTTCTCAATACATTCTTGGAAGAATGACACAAGTGCGAGAATATGAAATCCAGTATATGCTACAGTAAATTGGTTAAAGATATAAAGAGAGCAAAATGCTTGAAATCATCCAGTAGTTTTTATAGGAATGTTAATATTAAAGAGAAATTAAACTAATAATGAAAGATATGTGACTGGCAGCCAGAAACCTATTTGGGAGTGTCATAAATTGGATTGCACTATGTAATTGGTCTTATGAGAAAATAGTAGTTAAAAAAAGTGATTGTTTAAAAACTGCAGGGCTGCTTTAAGCCTTGTGTATTTCACGGCTCTTAATTTATACAAAAATGTTTGCTCACTTGTCTTAATGTTTCAAAATGTGCCCTGAACCAATTCATACAGCATTACAATCTATAACTCAGGTAACAGGTCAGGGGAATAAGTTTGGTTTTAAACTCGTGTAGTCTCGCTTGCCTGGATCACTGCTCTCAGCCAGTGAAAGGCTCTGGCATGAGAGGTGAGGTGCAGGAACTCTGGTTCCTGGTTTGCTGGGTGTGAAAGGAGAGGAAGAAGCAGCTACCAGAGGTTGATCCGATAATAATCTTGGGGTGATGGTGTTGGAAGACAAGAAGGGAGCCAGAAGGCCTCTATTCCAGAAAGACTGGACTAACTGTCCTACACAGTTGGCATTGTGAAAACAGGAGAGCATCTTCTGTTCTTATGTCTGAGTTCACCAAGGAGGTGGGAAAATAGAAGGCAGGCCCATGGAGGTAATGGGGGATGATCAAAAGTTTTGGGAGCCTAATCTAGGTAGGCTTCCTCTGTTCATTCCTAGCCAAGAAGGAGGGATGCTCTTCTGTAAAGGGTGATGCAGAATGTGAGCCTAAAACAGCTGCATTAGGAAAGTTCCGCTTGTTTTCTTGGTTACAGAGGAAGTCCAGTCATTTTGGCCTACCAAAGCTGAGCTTAGTCTTACTGAACATCTCTCTCAGGGCTGAAACCATTGCAGTGGAACTCTGCCTTCTGCCTGCTTATGGTAAGCAGGGCTTGTCAGGCAAATTATGGCTGAATAGTTGAAGGTATGAGTAAATACCAAAATCAACAGATATTTCTGATTTTGGAAATACGGTGCTAAGAAATGTACTTTGTGTTTCCAAATGGTCTGTCTGTAAGCCATTTTGACACCTGGAACTTGTAAAGAATTTTCATTTTCTATAAATGCAGGGATTGGTGCTATTTAAAACAAACAAAAACAAACTCCAGAAAGAATATCAAAAAACAAGCAACTGACAAACAAAAACAAAACCACCAAAAAAAGCCCTGAAAACCTTCACTTTTTATCTTGCAAATCCTTTTTGCACTGTAGTAAAGTCAGTTTGTAAATGAGTTCTGACTTTTTTTTGATAGATGTACAGTGTGTTAACACATAAATCTTAGTTTAAGCAGAAGAGGAAATTTGAAGGGAAGAGTTCATATCCCAACAAAATTCAGAAAACTACTGGTGTTGCCAATTAAGTTTGATGTAAATCCTTATTTCAAAGCTCACACCCATGTAACGCTTCCTTCAATTACTTGGTATGTACTGATGGTTTTTTTGCTTCTACAGTGAATTTACCTAGAGAATTTTTTTTTCTTTTCATAACCCAGAAAGAGCTCTGCAATATGATACTTGACTGCTGTGCTCAGCAAAGAACATACGAGAAATTCTTTGGGTTACTGGCAGGGGTGAGTTCTGTTCTCAGATTTTACACTTTATGATAGAAAATTTCATTGGTTTTACTCTGGTTTTTTGTGTGTCAAACTGACTTTTTAATGGATAAATAAAACTAACAGTCTTTTTATCATTCTGAAAATGCTTATGTTAGTTGATTGTTTTAGTGGATTGAATTAGCACTTTGATTGTAAAAAGTGCAGTGGATGCAGAATGAGAGAACTCACTTTCCCTCTGTATTGTTCCTTATTTTGCCTTCCTGTTTTCTCATTATGGTAGAATATTAAATCAGTGCCAAAGAAATGGTAGTAAAAAGACGTAAAACTATTATGAGTTACCAGAAAATAGCCTCTTTACAGTACAGAAGATTAATCTTGGAGGCTCTTGTCATTTACCACCTTGTTCAAAGCTGCTTAGTAGGTTTAATTTAGAGTACAAGATTGAATACTTGCTGTCCTGGGGTTGTGGGTGTGTTTGCTTTTCAATAAACAGCTACCGCTCTGTTTTTGTGTAACAACTGCCAATTTAGCTGCAGTTATTTCTTACTTAAGGTTTCCCAATCAATAATATTGACATGTCTGAAGAGTTAAGGTGATACACTTGTCTTCTCAAGGGACCAAGTTATGCTGAAATGGAATGTTTCTTCTCATTTGTATTTTTCATCCCTTATATTTCAGGGAATCTTTTTGCTGACAGTCAGTTACAAAGCACTAATCATACGAATCTGCATGTTCAGATGAATGTAAATGTTGATTTCCGTATTGTTTGGAATGTTCATGTCCAAAATGTCTTACCTCTGTTTCCTGCTGCCCCTCTAAATTGAAATAGTTGTTCAGTGATGTCCTGGAAAAAAGTGGGGTTGTGTCAGGTGAAAATATTGGATATATAGAAATAAAGCGAATTGCGGGATAGTTTACTGTAGTTCAGAATGGATAATTACTACTTTGCAATGCAAATGAGTTTCTTGTCCTGACAAACTGCTCAAAGCTATAAAATATACCCATTTGAGTGTTTGCTCTTCCTCCAAGGGTTATTTAAAAAGAAGTCTTGCAGTAAATATTTACACCATTAGGTCACTCATAGGTTATCTGCATGTTTAGCATTTTGTTTAACTGGTTATTTTGATTGTACCATGTTGTCTCAGCGTTTCTGCATGTTAAAGAAAGAGTACATGGAATCCTTTGAAGCCATTTTCAAGGAGCAGTACGATACCATCCATCGTTTGGAAACGAACAAACTGAGAAACGTGGCCAAGATGTTTGCTCATCTCCTGTACACTGATTCAATTCCCTGGAGTGTAAGTTAAAACAAAAAGCTATTGTCCTTGATTTCTTGTTCAACAGTTAATTTCCAGAACTCTGCAATAGTATATAATACATTTTTTCTAGTATCTATTCTACAGTCTGTAATGACTTGTAGCAAACTGGATTATGTTAAGTAACTTGTCAGATACTGTTGAACAATTCTGGTTTGCTCCATCTCCTCTTTTTCCCTCTCATGCATCATCATCATACTCTCTCCCCATTTTTCAGTAGTTGATTTAAGCTATTATTGTATGGAGTTCAGCTGGAATTGGTTGATTAAGATAAACTTCTTTTAGAAAACAGTTTTGAACTTTTAAATTTTGATAAATTAGAAATTGTAGTGAATTATAAGACAGTTAAAAATACTGCAATTTTATTATTTAAATACCTAATAAAAGCAACTTTGCATTCCGAGATGTAACAATGTAACATTAAAAATGAAGATATAAATATCCAGGTAACTTCTCTTTTCATATTGTTTTATTCATATTTCATAGCCTAGTCTAATTATCATTCTTAAAGCACATACAAGTCAATCCAAATATTTTACCTCTTTGGTATTTAAGTCCCAACTCTCTTAACTTGCCAGAAGTTTGCGCACCTGCCTTTGTCTTATGGAGCTTTCCTAGATAAAAAAATCCTTAAAGAGTTGCTAGCATAAATATGATCAGCAGCTGCTCCCAAGTGGTAGAAAACAATTTTTGAGGAAGACAGTCTTGACTAGAATTTATTAACTTTGGGGGAAAAAATCAGTCTTTATTAGTTATTTCAGAAGGACAAAAGTTTCTAAGATAAAGAAAAGAATGTATGTTTAAACTTAAAGGTTCGTATATTTCTGAATATTTCCAGGTCCTTGAATGTATAATACTGAGTGAAGAAACTACCACATCCTCCAGTAGAATTTTTGTCAAAATATTCTTTCAGGAACTCAGTGAATATATGGGACTTCCTAATTTAAATGCAAGATTAAAAGATGAGTAAGTTGAAATTTTATTTTCAAAACTGTAAATTTAATTAGGTTCTCTGAAAAAGTACAGATAAGAAATCTGTGTTCAAGTAAGAACTGCCCTTGTGTAGCTCCAGTACTTCAAGAATAAGTTAATGTACAGATTTAGTCATTACAAAGAGTCACTTTTTAAGCTGGATGCATTACTGTCATTTTGGGTTCAAGTGTATGCATGACTGCAAGATGTGTCTGTTCTCCCTCCACCCCCCACGGCACTCAGCTTTGGTAAGAGTTTTCCAAGTGTGAGTTTATATATTTTCAGCTATATGGCTGCATAAGAAATGTTACTATGCCTTCTCTTTCTGACAAAACTTGGAAAAACCACACAACTATTAGTAACAGTTTTTTTTAGGATTGGCTACTTATGCTTAAATGTAGTGTAAATAACATTCTTTTAAATCTGGATGGGATTTAATGCATTGCATTCTGGCAATGTTACTTGCAGTTGCTTGAGCTATTTCCTCTTAGTTGGGATTTCTTCTATGTACGATGAAGAATTTGGCAGATGCTTTAGCTCATGAAACTATCCCTAAGGCCCTGTATGATGGGATTTCATCATGAATACATCTTTGAACTTCTTGGTCACTGCCTGTTACCCTTTGCTACCACAGGCTACTGCAGTTTCACGAGTCACTTCAGGGCTTCACAAAGTTTGGGGTTTCTCTTGTCACTATCTGTCAGTATGTATGCAGCTCTCCTGTATGTGAAGTTTATGTTTTCATAAAAGAGCAAGTTTTTAAATAGCATTTGATTAGATGCATCAGAGATACAAACAATAAAAGTATTGAAAAATGCATGAAGAGAAAACTTTTGCTTTCCTGTGATAATCCATACTGTTTCTTTTTCAGTTTCTTTATGTCAGTGAGAGTGCTGAGCTGGCATGGTGTTTAATTTAGATGTTTTTTCCACCAGGACACTGCAGCCTTTTTTTGAGGGATTATTGCCTCGGGATAACCCAAGAAACACTCGCTTTGCCATCAATTTCTTCACTTCTATTGGCCTTGGAGGACTAACGTGAGAAACACTTTTTTGATTTGATATTTACTTTTCCTCATCTTCCCTCCCCCCAACAAAAAAATAAAACTGAGGAACAATTTTTTTTTTTTTTTTTGCTAATTAGGGATGAATTGCGGGAACATCTTAAAAATGCACCAAAGTTGATTATGACACAGAAGCAAAATGTTGAGTCATCAGATTCCTCTTCATCTTCAGACACAGACTCTTCGTCAGACTCTGATTCCGACAGCAGCAGTAGTAGTTCAGAGTCATCCAGCAGCAGTGACTCCTCATCTAGCAGTGACAGCAGCAGTGACTCAGGTACTTAAACACCAGCAGTATAATTATTGACTTCTCTTTTATTTATTTCTCTACATATGTTTATTACTTTCCCTGTGTATACTTGTCTTGAGGAAAATCTGGCTGTAGGCCGTGGTAATTTCTCTGTTTTAAAAACTAATCAATTTTCTTGAAGTTTTAAAATATTAAATATTGCTCATGGAAATTTATTTCTGATTTTAGAAAAACTGAGTTTCATTTTTAAAGACTTAAATATCTGAGTAACATTGGTTTGTAGATTATATTTTTTAAACAGCTGATATCTATTGCACGCTACTATGACTTCAATTTGTTGGAGGATTGAGGGATTAGAGTTATTCCCAATTATTATCTCTGTTTACTGATGCACTGTAGAGGCTCATGTCTACAACTCT
Source organism: Entomyzon cyanotis (assembly GCA_024500445.1). NCBI lineage: Eukaryota > Metazoa > Chordata > Aves > Passeriformes > Meliphagidae > Entomyzon > Entomyzon cyanotis. Next base: position 12,726,365 of record JAKEPQ010001027.1, on the reverse strand, counting down.
TTTTTCTTGGCTTGGGCGAGCTTGATACTCCTTGTGTCTTTCCCTGGAAATTCATGCTTCTTCATGAGTCAGAAATCACTTTCTTCAGTTCTAGCAATATGTTTAAATATTTTTCTCCATCTGAGTCCCTAGTTTTAATTCCTTTGCTTCAGGAAAAGTTAGTGTGGTGATACAGTCAAGGTTCTTGTCTATAGAGAAATTTCCAAGGAAGAATTAGCTTTTGCTGACAACTTATTTTGTATTTTTATGCATATTAATTAGTGTTTAGTATCTTATACCTTCATGACAATGTAGAACTTTCTATTTGACACGAACTGTCATAAACATTGCTTAATCTTGAAGGTACTTGCTATTATGAGTTAATGTGAGCAGTCTCCCCCAATATATATAGCAGGGGCAGATGATAGCACAGCATGATTTCCTGTAGTACAGAAGTTTGCTGATTCAAAACTAATTTGATTTATTACACGTCTTTGAAATGAAAATGATTAATAAAATAAAAGCAGTGTGAACTGCTCCTGCTTTGGAAAGGCAGTTCTGTTCTCCAGCACAATCTCCTGCCCAAAGTGGGAGCTTTGTGTCATTGCTAACAGCATTAGTGACGGCAGCATGAGAGGAGGGCACAGTCAAACAGGGTCAGAGGAGGCACTGCTTCAGCACAAGCCAGATGGTCCTGCAGGGACAGCTGCAGCTCTGCTGAGCTGCTTGATAGGAACCAGAGGGGTCAGTCCTTAGTGACAAACCAAGTCTACAGTCTGCAAGTAGAAGCACAGGATTTTTTTTGAAGTTAAGGACCTTCTCTTTTACTGCTTGGCTTTTCTCCACTGAGGAACACATTCATTAAAATTTGCGTCTTGATCCCTTTGCAGCCTGGTTTCACTTTGCAGGTTCTTGTGTACTTTAATACAGTGGTCAAAACACTAATTGGAGATAACAGTATTCTTTAATGGTAAACTTACTTAGGGTCCATTATTGGTTATAACTCCAAGTCTTCCTGTGTTTGCAGCTTTTCAAATCTATATAATAAACTTGGAAGAGTTAAAAGGCATTTTTTCAGAGGAATGTGCTTCAGTATTTCAGTGTTTTAATGGTGCAGTGTATAAAAGAAAAATAGAAAACCTGCTGATTAGAAATTGAGCTAAGTTAGAGATTATTGTCGTACTGCCTGTTTATGCTTGGAATTCATCAGCTTGCTCAGCTCAGCACTGCCCTGGGGAGGTAGTTCTAAGCAAAACAGGTCCAGCAGAGGATAACATTTATCTGCCATCAAAGCAGCTGGTTCTTTTCTGTTTGCTTTCTCAAGTCTTTTCCTGCATTCTGGTGGATGTAAGATAGTATGGAAAACACTACTTAAAAAACTGAATGAATTAAAATGTATCTGAATTGATCCATCATTGCATTTTAACAAAATGTCAGCAAGGCTTAGTTCAGACGTGAGACTAGACAACAATTCAGATAATGCACATACTAATAAATCAGTTTATGGCTGTGATATTTTCAAAAGGTGATGTGAGGCAGCTGATGTCTTTCTATTGTTCATACAATAAGGTAAATTAATGGTATTTCTCAGTGGCTGTTAGTGCTAAATACTGTCGAGTGGGATCTAAAGTTCCCTGATAAAGAGCAAACAGGAAGGGTAAGGCCTGTTCCACTGAAATGAGACTACTGTGTATTTAGAAATACAGAAGTTAATTTTAATCTTGCTGACAAATCTGTCACTATTTCTTCTGAAAAATGAGCCTGAAGGGCATTTTTATGTTGGTCAAGACATTTCATCCTACTTCTTTCCTCATGGGATATTGATGGAGATTTTGTGAGATTCCTCGTCTGCTCGTTTTCATCTCCGTTGACTAATAAGCTTTTCCAGGAACGGTAAATGATTTTGAGATTGGATAGTCTGGGAAAGGTCATCTTCCTAAAAAAAAGATTATTTGTGGGAGTGCTTTAATGTATAACTTTACAGCCTATGCCTGGTCCTTTAGTACAAGTTAGCAAGAGGGTAGAGGTTTTCAAAAGACAGGCATCACTTGCAGATAGCAGATGGATAAAAATCAAGAGTTCATTATTTTGGAACCTTTGTCCAGATACATGTGCACAAATGTTTTCTGACAAAAAAAAACCTCTCTAGAACTTTTTCTGTAGTTTAGTAAGTTTAACATTCTAAATTAAAATGCAACCTTAGTTCCATAATTTGTTATCATTTCAGATGTTTCTAAAGCCAAAAGAAGGAGAACACAAAAGAAAAATAGAGAATCTGATAAAGTTTCCAGGAAAAAACAAGAAAGGAGAAGGGAATCGCCTGAAAAGAAAATAGGAAGGAGGCAGCAAGAGGAAAGAAGTGATACTGAGAGCAAATCAGAAAGAAATCACCGACATGTGAGAGAGTCACATAGGAGAGATGATGTATCAAAACATCATCACAGAGAGGAGTCCAACGGCAGAGACAGTTACCACAGTGGGAAGGACAGGAACCACGAAAGAAGTAAGGATCCAGAAAACAAACACAGTAACTCAAAACTGAAGAAAGCAGAAAGAAGAGCTTCTGTGTCTGACGATGACAATTACAGACACTGGAGCAAAGACGATGGACATCGTAGTAGGAAAAGAGAGAGATCCAAATCCCGGGAGAAGGACCGTGGCCGCTGCAGCCCGAGGGAGGAGGAGCGGGAAGAGCGCTCCAGGAACGGCTCGGAGAAGCAGCGGGAGAAGCACAGCCGCCATGCCGAGCAGCACAGGGAATCCCGCAGGAGCGACGACAGGCGAAGGGAGAATTCCCCGCACAGGCGGAAATAGAGCTCTTTGAAATCGCCATTTCAAATCGAGGTGCAGTTCCGAGCTCCTAAAACTGGATTTTAAAACCTATTACGGAAGTTTCTTTAAAAAAGGATTTTGTACAAAGTGATAGTTTGCATTTGTAAATTTTACCTGACTTTTTCAAATTTTCAGTACCACTTTTTTATAACTGTATCATTGAGTCTTTCTGTTATGTTCTTTGTTTGGAAAAGACAAAGCTCTTTATTTTGTGAATAAAACATTAAGATACCAGCAAAATGGGTGGTTTGTCACTTAGTTTCCAGTATTTTGTAATCTTAACTTTGCAAAAATGTTGGTTTTTAACTTTGCTTGTTACTTGAAAACCAGATGCTGAGGCTGGGGTGATAAATGTACAAATTTCAGATTACAGTGTGAATGTTACATATAAGAAAACCATAAAATTTTCCAACAGGCATTCAATATCTGCATGTTATTTCAACTACACAAACATGGAAGCCGTTTGACCAAAATCCTCAGGAAATACTCAGTTGATTTTTTTTTTTATTTTTTTTTTTTTTTTCCCTTCAAGAGTTAAAAATTGGAAACACAATGTTGCTATTTTAAATGTCATATGTGAAAGTGTGTCAGCTTGTTCTGTTACTTTTCACAATGTTTTTTAATATTGTGACATCCTGAGCTAGTTACACTTGTGATCTTTTTGGGAAAAGGGTTGGTTTTGTTTTTATTTTTTCAGTTGTGACTTTGATTTCCAAGTCAGAGTCTTCAACTCGATCCATACAACAAAAACGTTTAAGGAACCTCTTTTCCAGAATATAAAAAATACGCAAGCAAAACAAGAGATGTTTCAAACCTTTTAGATGTTTTGAAGCGCGCAAGTTTATGAGAAGCAGAGTTTAAAAAAACCACCCCTCAGTTGCTGCAGCAGTTTATAATACAATTTTTTTTTTTATCTGGAGTCATATGGAACAGCCTCCTCAATCTTTATTTCGTGAGAAATGAATCAAAATCATCTGGTCAAGACTAATACTCAACAGTAAGTAACAGGAAAATTTGCAAAGTCTTCTGGGATGAAATAGGAAATAGTGGGGGCATGGTCAGTAGGAAAGAGGTGGTACTTGCAGATTATGCAGTTGTTGATGCTGTATGACAGCATTTTTTTTTTTCCCCATGACAGCAATATTTTTTTTTCATTTGTGAAATGAACACAATTGCTGGACATAAGAGAACTTCCACATTTCATGTGTAAATCATATTTCTTGTATAAAGCATAAGAAATACCTTTGAGCTGTTTTATAACAGCAAGTAGAACCATTCCTAAGGAAATAGATCAGTTTTGCCTAAATATTGTCACACCATTTTTCTAAGAAAAATGTCTCTTTTTTTCTGTATTTGACAGAATTTATTTCTGCATCCTTCCACGTAATAAAATGTTTTCAGTCATAAACATTTGCATAGAAAATAAATTCAGATTGCAGAAAAAAGTAAGATTTCCATCTTGTTAATGCACACAGCTAAAAATACTTTAGTGGCATCATGTGGTATATGTTTAAACCATTGGGTTTTTGCCCAACACACGTCTCATTTTCAAAATGATTTGTGCATTTTGGCAGTGTGTTAAATCCACAAAAACTTAATTTGAAAGAATGTTTTCTAAAAAGAATTCTGCTAATTCTTATGCTTCTTTGATAGCTCTCTATGCACATTATTGAAAATAATCCGTACTTCATAATGGTTTAATTGTACAATCATATTTAATTTATCTAGAGTAATACTGCCCTTAAGATGTTGTGGGTTTAATAGCATATATTTTAACCCGTAACGGTTGAGATATTCTGGTCAAGTTAAAAAGTTTGTTAATGACATCCTTAATAAATGGAAATATGTTAAAATGTGAAAACATAACATTTATTCTGCAGCATCCTATGCCAGCAGTTCCAGTGTTTTCCTATAGAGTACCTGTAAAAGCTTGCTTCTTTTATAGCCTCTGCCTGATCACTTTGATTGGCTACTTAGTGATGTGTTTTCTGAGTAACACTGTGTAGTTGTTTCCTGTTTGCCATCTTGTGTGTGATTTTATAGCCCTAGACCTCTGTATTTGCCATTTCTTTTCTACAAGTTAAAATCTACCTGCAATCTCACCTTCTATGGGTCTGCTCCATAGGTTTGTCCTCCTGCCCTTTATTTATTTATTTTACTGTATTTTTTACAAGGGAAAGAAGACAAAATACGATGTAGGATTCAAAATTAGGGTATTCCAGGAGATGCCCAATGCCATAAGAGTTTTGGGGTGGTCAGCTCTCAATTGCTGAGTGACACACAGTGATCTGGGCTTGCTTTCCTCAGCAGTAACAGCTGATTGTAGCTGCACTCCTGCAGCTGTACTGTACTCCTGCACAGTAAAGGAGTAACTCGTGCATCTCATCTGTAATTAATACTGGAGCTCTAGGTCATGATATGAACAGCAGTTTTAACTGAAAGACTTCAAGAAGTGGAGGTCCTGTGATTTTCTTCACTCTTTTGTTCGGTTGTTAATCTATGATAATTAAAAGCAAGGTTGAAACACCTTGGCCTTGGTTTGGGGGATGGCTGATAGAGGAATTTTCCAGACTCCCAGGTTGGGTCTGAGGTGCTGGGAACCAGAGATTTTTGGGAAGGAATTTGTGATGACCTCTGATATCATATGCTTAAAATGTAACTCTCAAATGTGGTTGTAATATCCATGTCCATAGATAAAGCTGCATCTCTTTTGCTAGAAGTCCCTGGCCGAGTTCCTGCATTTGCTCACAGTGGTGGTGTGAGGTGTTAGAGAGATGAGCTGCTGACGCACCCAGCAAATTTGTGTTGGTGTAGGAATAAATTTTGACTGAAGCATTTGTGATATTGGTAAGAACTGTAATTCTCTGTAACTATATTTGGAGCAAGGTCTTAAAGTGTGCCTTTTCATATACTCAAGTCTCAAGCATGTTTTTTGAGGGGGGGAAAAAAAAGACTGGCATTGTTTAGGCCACATTGTTACATAAATCATCAAAATACAACCTCACAGTATGAAAGCAGATAAATTTTGGGAAAAAAGCTTTAAAATACTTTAAAATTGTCTTTTAGACATGTTCCTTTCTAAAGCAGTTTTAGTTGCTGTTTAAGCAACATTGCAGTCTTCAGATTGTAGATAGATAGTTCATCTCCTCAGTTCTGCATAGGAATGGAAGCCTGACTACAAAAATGTTTTTCTGCTTGTGTTAATGTAAAATGAATTTTATAGTCAGATCATGTACATACTGAAAATCAAATTCAATTTTGAATATTACTGTTAGTACTAACTAGATGTCACTGGTACATTATTTTAACCGAGGAGCGTGGTGTTCTCTAATTTACTTGAGGCTCCGGTAACATAACTCTTCTTCGCTTTTGAGTGCAGGGTGTACTCTAAAATAGCTTAGTACATGTCAGACTCACAAAAAATACATGAGCTAGGGTGAGTTCTTTAAGCTCCAGTAGCAATTTAAGTGCCTACCTGGCATTACACTGGTACAGTTTTATGAATATAAAACAAAACAGTAGCTTATCTTCAGTCATCATTCTTAAACTACTGTGAATTATCTTTCACTGCTGAGGAAAGCATAAGGCTAATTTTCTCAGAGAATCTAAAAAATCAAGAGTCTATTATGTGAGCAGAGAACTTCATCCAGTTACTCTAATAACATAAAGAGAGTAGGGAGACCTGTCCTTCGATTTGTTTTCAGTTAGATTTAGTATATTTTTAAAGCTGTTTTAAATTTTTCAAAATATTTTTTTAAGAAATAGTGAAATCAAAATGCAGACTATAAGGGGTTATTTATATTCAAAATATATAAAACCTGAATTGCAGGTTAAAAGTGACAGGAGCAAAATACAACTTTATAAACTGGAAAAACTTTAGGTCAGTTCAGAGATCTTCTATTTTTTAGGTTTTTCTCAAGTCTGTAATTTGGCTGAGACTAGGAATTTTCTTGTCTCTTCATGAATGTCATCAAGCTTTTTTTTTAACTTAAAAAAAAAAGGGAAGAGGGTGCGGCTTAAAACTTTGGTGTTGCTGGAGAAAATGGTTTTGTTATCCCATCAAACAGACAAGTCCATTAGGAAAATCAATGCCACGTTTTGACTGTTCAAGCCATGTCCGTTTTGACTGGTTTTTTTCCATTATTTTGTGAAATAAAGGGGGCATCAAAATCTTTCCTGAGGGGCAAAATGAGGTGCAACATTCCTTAAGATGGTGAGGGAAAGAGCAGGGGTGTGTAAGAGGATGCAAACCTCCATGAGAGGATTTGATGCAGTGACAGGTAAGGAGGTCAGAGCTGTTCTTGCAGGGGCTGCAGTCACAGCTGTGTGGGTGCAATGCTAATGGGTTTTCACTTGGTGACTGGTATTGCTCCCTAATTACTTGACCAAAATGTGCACTCTCCTTTGAAAATTGGGGTCCCTTTGCTTTGGGCCAGTGGCTTACCTTTTGCTTTTGGAGGCACTTTAAGTCTCAGCTGTGAAATCTCTTCTGGAATTTCACATTCTGGGTTTTTTGTATCATAAAAAGCTGTGTAAAAATTCCTTTGTTACCACCTTACCTAAAAGTTGGTATAACTTTGAAAAGATTCCGTGTATTTTCAAGTCCCCATGGATATGCTCACTTCATGCCATAAAGACTGGAAATTTTCAGCACCTGTTTTTTGCCCTGGAGTAATACTTAAGCTAATTGGAGAAATATTCGTTGATTTAAAAGGGATAGAAGTAAGATGTTTGATGTAGTCACAGCTGCTGCTACTGTATTGCCTATATTTGTTTTGCTCAGTACTCTTACTCTCATTAGGCTTTTCTTCATTTTTTTTCCTGCTTTACTCAGAGCTTTCTTCATTTTTTCCCTGGCCCTTTTGAACTTTGTTCTTTATCACAGGCAGTGTTAGCCATTCAGAAAAGTATAATGCCACAAATACATCAAAAATTTACTATATATCCCTTGCATAATGCATCAAAAATAATCTTTAAAGGATAATTTGGCTGAAGGAACAGTGTGTGTTCACACCTTCAGTAAAGGACAAGCGTGCAGCATGCTGCTTGCTTTCTCCTTACCTCAGAATAATGAGTTACAGGACAATGGCAAATTTAATGGGGCTAATCAGTCTTATATTTGTTAACATTTCTTTCTGGTTGCCTTTATTTTGTACTGCTTTTGTTAGGAAGAAGCATCAGTAGAATTTTACAGATTTCTGAATTTAGATAAAGAGGTCTCATGTCTGCCAATGTGCCCTCAGAGGAGCCACGGTGGTATTAAGTAGCAGCAGAAAAAGTAAAGAGGGGTCAACATCTAGCAGAGAACTGGATCCCATAGTCCTCTGTGTGCCTGTAGAGAATGCCAAGGGTTGGTATTTTCTTTGTACACGATCAGCCTGAGTCTTTTAACCATAAAGGCTCATGCAGGATGTTCCTGGAGAGAGGTGTGCATTGCTCAGCTGGTTTATCCATCACATACACCTGGGCAGGGCTGTCATCTTACTGTGCCCTGCCTTTTCCCCAGCACTGCACAGGTGCAGAGCTGGGCTGTTATGCTGATGTGCATTTTGATGATCATTGCTCTACCAATGTTCCAAGCAAGAGAAGCAGTAGGTCTGGGCAGCTGTTCCTGCACACTGAGGGTTCACAATGGCTGCTTGAACCCTGTGTCTCATCTGCCAAGGCAGATGAGGGGTGACAAGCAAAGAAAACCCCTCAGCATACAATGAACTGAAAGAGCTTCTCTTGGCTGTAAAGAGAGCCCAGAGGGAATAACTTCATTACACCAAAGTTAGCTTTTGCAAATACTTTCCTCCTTGATCTTCTTCCTGGTTTTCGGTTATAAGAGAATGTCTTTATGTGAAAATGTGAAGTGTCCTAGTTTTTCATTTGATAAATTAGAGACACAATGGGCAGTGCTCAGATAGTCAGCTTGGAAGCTCCCCGGGAAAAATGATGCAGTCCAGCAGTGTGGAAGGAAGAAAGATTCTACTGACAGGTGGCAGACAGGAATCTTGTGTTTTGCTGTTTCAGTTCTAATGAGTATGCCCTCCTCCCTCTCACATCACCACCCCTGACTGCTAGGAGCTTTAAACACACTTCTGCACAGAAATGCATGCCAACAGATCTCTCTCAAACTGTCCTCCCTTGCCCATCTCCCAGGTGCCCCTCCTAAAAGAAAAGATGGTCACGTCTTTCTATTCCCTTTCAAAAATGGCATTTCATGCCCCAATTTGGGTGTCTATATATACACGTTGAGAAGCAGGCTTAAGTAAGTGATAGGTTCAGGTGGCCTTCTCGTGGTCTCGTCTCTTAAGCTGTGTTTACAGACTTCAGTCTCAGGGGACATTTATGATGGACAGAAAGTTCTGTCCATCATAGGTTGAAATAGGTAATTGAAAAGGTAATTGACAAGTTGGTGTATTAGATCATACTATGCTGGGGGTGCAGACAGCCTTTGTGGCCTCCCATGAGGAAGGAAGACTTAAGTGATGACTACCTGGCATGGAGTGCACACTTTAAATGAATATGCTTCCGTTGTTCAGGCTGTGAGGTTGGATGTCTGTTCCGTAGGCTCTGGTTCTTTGATTAGATTCACAAGGTTCTTCTTCTGCCGTACACTTCATTATGAGTCACTAGAAATGGGACACGAAAGTGCTTAAGAAAAAATTGAAGCCAAGTGACTTACTTGATCAGTGATTGAAATGAGAAACTGAAAATACACATTTGGAAAAAAAAAGAATCCCTTTGCAACTCTGTTCCTTCCTGTGCTCTCTTCTCTGCTCAGAAAAAAACCTTGTTATACCTCTTTGTAGAAAAGAGAGGGTGCATCAGGCAGTTTTGATCACTGTGCTTGTTTGAACCGGGAATTCTTTGAGATGCCATCCACAAGTGCTTCACAACCCATCATTTGCTGCAGATTATGTGCATTTTGTGATTTTACGGCTGTGAGGAGAAACTGAGGATGGGATCCTTGCTATGGCCATGCCAGGGAAGGACATACCCTTTGTGGAAGGAACCTCAGGCTAAGTTCACCCCCATGCCTTGGTTGGTTTGTTTGTTTTATTTTGCAAAGTACTTCTTTCCTCCCACTTCATTTTTAGCTCTCTGTTTACAGAGGTGCAGATGTGCTGGAGAAGTGTATTTCAGTTTTCCACATATGTATAAGCACATACACTTGCATGCAGTCTTCTATTTTCATTCTCTTGTTACGCAAGAGTTTAAAATTAGTTGTATTTGTGAATTAATATAGTTCACTGGAATAAATTTTGCTATTTTTACTCTGTAATGAGTTTTATCACCATGCTATCTGAATAGCTCACACACACTATTTTTCCTCCATGCCCTCCTGTTAACAGTATAAAATATTCATAGTCTTGATGATGTGAAATCGGGCTGGGAGAAAAAATGGTGTGTTGTGAATTAACCAAAGTTCTGAGCTGATATATAGTGTAATAGAATGCCACCAAAGAAGAAAAAGGTCTGCGTTTTGATAGCACCTCATGAGAGGCACTTCAAAAGGTGGGATGGCAAACACCAGCATTGCTGGTGTGTATTTTGGTGTCATATTCTGAGCTTTTATACACATGCAATTCTCCTTTCCTTTCAGGGAGTAATTGAAGCTGAAGCTTCACTAGAACATAATGCGTGGCGAGATGAGGCTCTGCCCTGGGATGCCAGGAAGAAGGGTGGAGATGCTGTGGTCTGTGTGCCTGTGATTACCACTGTGGGAAAGAGCAATGGCTGGATTTAGTGCACAGCGTTTCTGCCCTAGACTCGAGGTCTGCCTCATTTTGGTTGCATGTATAATCAAAAGCTTTCTTGGTTTCACAGTATTTATAGGAAGGCTTTATTGCCTTAATTGCAGTTTCACAGTAGTTTATAAAGAAACTATAGCATGAAGACTCATTGTTTTTATGATCTGTATATCATGCAATAGTCGAGGGAGAGTGAGCTTCAAGGTTAGTTGCATGTCAGTTGTCATCAGTCTGTGAAATTCTCATTTTGAATGACAGCTTTAATTTGCACCTTAACCCTACTGTTGGCTTTAACTTAGTCTTATTCCTTGTTCCTAATAAGTCCAGTCTCTTTTCATGGAAGATCATTATAATCTCTTTTTACAGTAATAATTTCGAGGGGGAGGAGGGAACCTCATATCTCTGGAGGGCTCCTCTTATTTTCTTAATAAGCTTTCTGCTCCCCCTGATTGTTCTGAATTACATGTGAAATACTTAGTTCCTTATCAATCAGTGTTTCAGAAGAAGGTGCCACAAATCTTGTAGACTATTCTTATGGAATTGTCAGAAAGAAAGAAGGCTGTAATACGTTCTAAATGTATTATTTTCATTTCCATTGAACGTTTCTCCTGTAAAAAGATGGAAGTGCTCATTTTCTCTTCCATATAATATTCATTATTGCCCATGTTCAGGGCTAAGTGCTTTTCTATTCATCTTTTCTGTAAACACTTCTTTAGAATTTCACTTCAGAAGAAAAGCCTTCACAGCCTATAATCATATTTATTGCTTCTCCTTTCTCTCTCACACTGTTCCCTGTGATTCTAAGCCATTCTCTGGGACCATCAAACACAGCAACCCTGTTGATGGGACCATACCACTAATTTTCAAAATGTCATTGTAGTTTCTGTGTTGTTTTGTGTTTGTTGGATTTTGTTGAGCTGTCCACAGTCATGTTCTGGTCTTTCTTCCACAACTAGTACATCAAACGTGTATGAATAATTGACAATATTTCTTCTCATGTCCATTACTCTGTTCTCATCAACAAAGACTTTCCGCTGTCAATGTTTTTACTTTCAATTAATTCAAGTTCTTTAGTTTCCTGTTTGCTTTTGTTTCAAGTAAGGTGAGTGACAGCTCACTGCACTCTACAATGCTAGAAGATGGGTTTGGGACTGTTTCACTGGTAACCTTTTGCCATACAGAATATTGACCATGTCTCTGTAAGCTGTCTAGCACCACATCTCAAATCCCTGATCTCTTACTTCGCAACTGGCTGCTTTTTTAATAGCCTCTTGTGCAGGACTTGTTAAAGGATTTTTAAAAGTCCAGAAGAATCAGATTATTCCAAGTAGGTTCCTATAATTTTAATTGCATTTAAATTAATACTTTTACTTTTTACTGAGTATCTATCATATATCTAAAAATTAGGTCAATCATTTCCCTAAAGACCTTTGATATACAATTGACTACTTGAATTAAAGGATTAAATTGCTGAAGAAAAGATGAAAATCTTTCCAAGAGGATAATTCAAGGACTTCAGTTCAAATACATTTAAAAATGTATTTAAAGGGAGAGGGAAGGAGTAAGATAAAGAGACTGGGTGTGAAAAATGTTGTGAGTCCAGGTGGTTGAACAGCTTCATTTGAAATTACTTGAGGAACAGCTTGAGTTTAATTTGTTTCATGCCAAGGACGAGAAAAAACAGTGAAATTAAATATTTTACTTATTGAAAACTATCTTAATCCCTTGAACTGTTTAGTTCAATCACAAGTAGACATTACAGACTTGTCCCTGACTTGCTACAGCAGGTGATAAAAGCAGAAGGAAGTGTGAAGACAGCATTACTCCCTGTGGATTTATTAATCCATGTGTTACCCTGACCGCCAAGATGCAGTGCCTGGCACACAGCAGAGGGAGAATGTCACATGCACAAAGGCTTGACAGCATGGCAGAGGACAGCCCTGCCATGTCTCCTTTGCCTGCTCTCTGCTTTCTGTCCTGAGAGCTTGAGCAGCCTCTCTCTGTGCCCTCCAGCCCAGTGAAGGCAATGGTAGGAGCAGGGACTGCCTGCAGCTGAGGGAAGCTGCTGCTGGCAGGAAGGGCCATGTCCAAAAACAGCCCAGTGCTGGAGCTGAGGGTCCTGCTCAGGTCCCACCTGGTGCAGCCCTGAGGAGAGCCTGCAGGAACCCCTAGAGGGGCTGACCCAAGCTCAATACAGGCACAGCAAACAATCTCCTGGGCTACTGCCTTCTTTATTGTTGAGAGCACTGCATACAACGTGCTCTCTTTGCATTACACACACAATTTTCAAGCACACAGACTGTGCCAGAAGAGCTTAGAGCTGGACAGCCAGGGTTGGCTGCATCTTCCCATTCTGTTCTGCAGAGCCCTTGCTCTCTTCTGCTCACAGAGGTGAAAGCAGTGCGTGACAAAGCTGCAGAGGGTTCTTGTGAAAATTATTTTTTTTCTTGTCCATTTAGAGTCCCTCATTCTACTGCAAAGAAAGAATGAATGCAGGCTTTTAGGGGGAGTCCATCTCCCCACTACAGTTGCTGTCTTGAAGATTTTAAGCTCCAAAGGAAATTGGTGGCGGTTGTACAGTTTTGTAGGATGATGGCTGGCAGAGGAGACAATCCTGTCATACATCATTTCCTTTGCTGAGACACAACAACCTGCCTCTGCCATGCAGTTGCCAGATTCCCACACATTTGCAAAAGAGGTGATTTCCTGTGTGTCTACTGGGAAAAAAGATGAAAATTTGTCCCTAATAAGCTAAAAATTGTGAGAGATAGGGACTTGGTGTAGGTGTAGATCTGAGCAGTGCATCACTTAGTCTTCCTTTCATTCTGAACCCAGAATTAATTCGTTTCTGTGGTGCTTTCTGGAAGGGATTTCTTGTTTTAAAAAAAGTGAGACTACCCACCGTCTTGATTTTTTTCCTATCTGTCTGTGCTGTCCAAATACAAAAAAACCCCAAACCAACCAACCAAACAAAACCCAAAAAACCACTACCATTTTAATATACCTGCATAGTTTAGTATAAGAAATGTTGGTTTTCATTTCTGCTGAATGCTGCTGTTGCCACAACTGCTGATATCCTGATCAACTTAGTCTTTCATTTCACCTTTACAATGAGGTTGGAAGGAAGAGGGAAAGATTGAATGCACATGAATCATTTGGTAAAGGATCCTGTAGGTTAATAGCTCATTTACCTTAAGTCATTCAAATTCCATTCAATTCATTTCTCAACATAATTACAGAGCGGAGCAACTTTGATAAAACCTCCCTAATACATAAAGTGCATTTGTTGTTGTGTAGATAAATGTGCATCTGCACATTGAAGCATTTTCTTATCTCTGTGGAGTGCAGAATATTCGTTAGTGCTCCCCTTGGAGCTTCCATCAAATGGACATGGTAGAGTGCAGGGGGAATTTCCTTCCCCCTTCTGGCACAGACAGTAAATCTGCTACCGAAATCTGCACATCCTCCAAACCTATACTAGACCTCAAATAGCCCCCAGAGATCCCTCTGCCTTATTGCTATCCATGGGACTGCTGCTGTATTTCCTTCCAGCCTTTTGTTGGTACTCACAACACCCAGGAGAGAAACTTATTCTACAGCCAGCAGAGGCTTCATGAAGTAGAAACTTCTTGATGTATTTTTTGCTAGTTCTGAGGAAGTGCAGTGCCTGGCATATTTATAAAGCAGTGCCTCAGGCCTGCCTACCCTGCAGAGATCCTGACCACAAGGCTGGCTCAGCCCCATCTCCCACAGCCATGGGAAAGGTTTCACAGGGACCACCTTCCCTCTGCTCGGCAGAAGCTGTTGCTCTCTGAGGAGCTTGGTGTGGTAGCAAACCCACTGGTATAAGACTAGGTGCAGAACTTTTTTGCAGCTGTAGCTTAAGCAATTCTCTTCTGAGATCTGAGAGCTTCCTGTTCTGCTCTTCCCACAGTGCTGAAGCTACTCTTTTTCTATACAGGCTAAGCCTCCTCAGAGGCAGAAGGCAGATCTCATGGTAGTGCACTTTTTACATCGCACATGAGGTTTGATTTGCTTCTCAGTGGTTACACCAGATGCAATTTTGTTTGCAGGATACTATTTTAGTGACTGTTCTTTTTCTGGGACTGTGTAATCATATGGAGGCAGCTTTTGATCTGTTTAGTATATAATTAAGCCGTATCTATTGCTGTCTTTTTTTGACAGAATGAGCGAGTAAATGAATGAATGAAAATGTGCTGGGGAAAAAACCCAACTTTTTTCAGTTGACTTATAAGCCCTAAGAAAATCAGATGTAGAAATGAAGTTTTGATATAGTTTCTATTATTCTTCTCCTAAAATCTTAATGTACAGTAGCCACACATACAATATAAGGAAAGAATAAATGTTTTTAAATTGTTGGGGGTCTAAAGTGACAAATACAGTAATTCCAGGGCTGTAGTTTTGTAAGGCTGTGGAGTTGTATGCTTATTAAGCAGCTATTTAATTTTACTTTATGCTGGACCTTTAAAATATATAAAATATATATACAGAGCTGCGTATTAAAATTAGTCTTTAAAAGGAGTAAGCAGTCTTAAGTTTCCCGAAGTTACTTTACTGAGTTACCTGCCAACTGCAATTCAGCAAATCACAATATTACTCTTCAACCAACAGAACAACTCAGTCTCAATACTATGCATGAAATCCCTATTTAAAAAATGGTATAGCTACATAATATATCCATCCCTCTCACCAGTTAAGCAGAAGTAACTTCCTGCTGCTCAGATATATATGTGTATGCAAGCATAAAACCCCACTGAAAGTAAGAAAACAGAGTAACCTAAATCTTGTTTCTCTTCTGTTTCTTTCTGTGCTGTTCCTATGGCACAAGCCTGCTCTTGAAGGTGTCCAATTACTGTGCCTGTTGACTGATTCATATGACTCATCCAGTGTGTCAAGAGGCATCCACCCTATTGATGCCATTTCTCACATTTCTGCTGAAATTAAACAAGCACAGCTGCAGCTTGTCCTTTAAATATTCTTACACCTGGTCTCCATTCAGACTTTGTATGGACGTAACTATTTCAGTTGGTATGCTTTTGCCCTGTATTTTTTCTGAGTTCTTTTGACTCAGGAATAGGAAATATTTCCATATGAGAGAGACGTCTTGATATGCTGTCTCTTTGCTGGTGGAGGGAAAAAATCAAACCAATAAACCTGCATTCAAATACTTATAAATTTTCAGAGCTGATAATATGGCACACACTGTCCAAAACCACAGGTATTGCTAGCACAAGCTTCCAGTGTAGAGCTGATGTGTATACATATATCCTTTTAAGTAAATGCTCTTGTGCTGCCTTCCTACACTGAAATATGCTGCAATACCAGCATGAAGCACCTAACAGGTGTGTCTGCTTTCAGACTAGTTTTATGGCATGCTGTATCACCTCAGTGAAGTAGCTAACTAGTGTCACCTGTCTAGCCAAACTTGCACTGGTCTTGTTTAAGACAGAGCTGCAGTTGGAGCCAAATTCTATTCTTGCTTTCAGTGGGGTAATTCTCCTTGGGGATTAATTAGAAGGGCATTTGTTTATTTTATAATTCTGGATGATGCATTGAGACTTCATACTGAATAGCATTAATTCAAGTACTCCCAATCAGTGACACAATGCATTTTTATAATGCCTTTTTTTGATTCTTCTTGTTCAGGGAAGGTCTCGAGGCTTTTGTAAGGAAGTCTGTCTTCCATCCCCACCCTTTTTACTTTACACCACACTAACTTTTACCAGGTAAGCTTTGGCTCTGTAAGGAATAAAAGATTATGGTTTTCCTTGGTACCTTTTTCAATCCACAGCCCAAGATAGAAGATGACTAGTTTCCCATGTGATCTAAACCACTAGCACTTATATTGGATTTTGTATTTCATAGTTTTCTGTCAGGGGAAAAGTGCCAAAATTACGCTGCATATGCTTGGCTTCTTGTCTGTCTTTGAAGTGGCAAATTTCTTGGAGAACAGACTGCCCTTAGCCAAAAAATGATCTTTTCAAATCAGATTTTCTTGGAATTGTAGTTTGTTGCACTGTTTTTATATTAATATAAAAATCTTCAGTATAGAATCATCTTTGCTTTTATTCAGTGACACCAAAATAACAAATGCATTCATTCAAATGCCTTATAATACCCTTCTCACAGTTCCTCATCTCCTATGCTGTGCAGGTAGTATTATTTTTAAAAACAGATGGGAACTCAGGAGGTGACTCTGATCTTTCACCTCTTCTTTAAAGAGATACTGCATAGTTCTTATCTGGAAACCCCTGGTGATTTTTAATGGACTCAGGTTTAGGAACACTGAGGGAAGGAAATATTCTAATAGGTTTTGTTTTGCAGCTGAAGAACAGTTTGTTTCTATGTTAAATGAAGTAGTGAAAACAAATAGCATGCCATCTGGCTAGCCTACCTGGGTACTTTACCAGGAGGTTTTCAGATGTTCTCTCTGCCAGTTTTCA
Source organism: Entomyzon cyanotis (assembly GCA_024500445.1). Lineage (NCBI taxonomy): Eukaryota > Metazoa > Chordata > Aves > Passeriformes > Meliphagidae > Entomyzon > Entomyzon cyanotis. The sequence continues at coordinate 12,709,351 of JAKEPQ010001027.1, read as the reverse complement.
ACTTCTTAAGTCCTGTGTTACTGACGTATTTTCTTTACACAGTTGTTCCTTCCTGTTTTGGAATTATCTTATTCCTTGAACTGAATTAGAATTTTAAAAATCTTACATCCTTTTGCAAAGATTTCCCCTGTCTGTTGTTTGAATTATTTACCCTGTAAATTAAAAATATCTCTAGTGTTTCCAGCATTCACAGTAAATCAGTTATACAGAGAAACAGTCCTCCATGTTATCTGTGAAGCTGATATTCTCAGGGGGCAGGATAACATTGATGTACCAGTGAGCTCTCATTCTTGGAACAGATTGTGACTGAAAGGAAGGGTTTAGCAGCTTTTCTAGTGCTTGGAAAGATGTCATATGTTTTTCTTTAGATCACTTTTTTTTTCTGCTTCAGTTTCTCAAAGCAAGAACATCCTGCAAAAAATAAAAACATTTAGCATAGCTGGGGAAGTAATGAAGTACAGGAAAAAGTAATTTCATAAAACCAAAATATCTATTGCTTACTGCAGCTTTTAATATTGTTTTTTCTTGGTATGAAACAAACATATGTTCACAAATATCTTTGAAAATAACTGTGAGTATATAAATGACAACAAATTTGTGAAGAAGCATTCATATGTGTTTCTGGTTATGCTGTTTATGATGAAGGTGCACATACAACTCTAATCATAACTTAGAGACATGGTTCTCTGAGCATGACATAGATAATAAAGAGAATTCCTTCTGCCAAACAGCTTACAATCTAAATCCACGTAATTTTCCTCAACATGCAATCAGGAAATAGAAATGCTATCATGGGAGTTAACTGATCTGTCACAGTACAAATAGCATAGTTATGTAAGATTGAATGGTTGGCACATATTTATATGAGTATACTTTATAAACTAACTTACTGATTAATTTGGAATAAAGCAGATAATTTGTAGGCACCCTCCTCATCTGATACTGAGCATTCTAAATACAGCTAGCAGACACAAGTTTAAAAACAGGGATAACCTGGAGCCATTGATAAGTCAAATAGGACACTTAAACACACTTAAAAAAACCCTGGGAAATTGGAAATCTGTGGAGAAAAATAAAGAGCAGTAAAGAGTTTACAGCAAATTTCAAAAAGCATCTCAAGTAACTCCATCAAATATAGATGCAAGGTAAAAAATGAACAAAAACCCGAATCACTGTCCTCCTTAAAAAATAAAGATAGATTGGTTAGGAAGTAGCAGGTTGGCTAAGTAGTTGCTTTGTCTGTTTATACAGGGGAGGCAGATGGAGATCTGCTAAATCTGGGATTGTTTCCCCAGAGGCAGTAACAGGGAAGCTAGAAAATGTACAGGAATATAAGATATCTGGTTATAAAATGTCAGATTTCCTTAGAGGAACCAAAACTCAAGACATGCATACAGATGTGAATTTTAAATTGAGTAAGGAAATCAATGAAGTTTCAAAAGTCTTAAAAAAATACCTGATCCAGAAACAACTCTAAAGAATTCCTTGATTGTAAAAAACAAACCAAAATCCCCCAACAAACAGGTGAAAACCAAGGAATTGCATGCCAGTGGGAACAACTCTAGCAAAGCCTTTTGAAGGAATGTTGTGAGAAAATACAAAAATCTCAGTTTGATAAGGGACTGGGACATCGATTCAGGCACAAAAGATCTTAATTCAGTCATCAGAGGGACTTTCTTTACCATAAATTTCCCATGCATAAAATTAAGATTTTTAGCTGTGTTTTATTAAAACTCTGTTTATCAGGCCTTAATTTTGAAGACCATGGAAATGAGTGGATACCTTCAGGGAAAAAAAAAGAACACAGAACCAAACACCTCTCAAGTTTCTTCTTCTCATGCACATGGTGACAAGGCTACTACTGTCTTAGAATGGGTAGAGTGCAACGCAAACACAGAAGGCTGCCCATATTCACTGAAAGCCAATATGACTTTAGAGAATCTGGGGCAACTACTCTGGGAAAGAAGAGGTGTTGAGGTAATCACTTAGAAACATCTCCCATTATAAAAAAAAATTATACTTAATGGAGGGGAAATACTGAAATTACTGTACCTGTAGTTTCTGTGTCTACATCTGGTCTCTAAATTTCTGAAGTGTCTTTTACTGAAACAATTCTCAGCAAAGCCAACATTTAATAGGTTACTACTGGAGAGGTCAGTTGAAAAGAAGTACTGGAAACACGTGGGTTTATTTCCACAGAGGGATACTTGTGTAATGTGCCTTGACAGTATTTATTCTTGTTGTTATTCCTTGCATTATTGGCCATATGGGATCACCAAAAGGGCAAATCAACATTTGGAGCATTAGGATACTGTTTCCATATTTTGCATAGATCACAAAGAAACAAACAAACAAACCAGAATTCTGTAGTCATACCTCAAATGCCCTGTGGTGCTTAGAGGCAGCTTATTTTTGAAATGGATGATAGTAAAACAGCATTGAGCCTTAATCCTCAAAAAAGGTATAACAGTCAAATAAAGGAAGACTTTCTCAAAATAAGTGGTAGGCTATTCATATATATATGTAATAGTTTAGTGTGGAGAACACTGCAGTTTCCTTGTTTGCTGGGGACAGAGAAAAATTTACTTAGATTTCTGGCACTATGTCTTACAGGGTGAGTCATGAATGAGAGGGTTGCTTGAGGCTTCCCAGTGCTGACCTCTCCTTGTAAAATGATATAAAACGTTTCCCAGATGTAATATTACTGTTCCCTTTCATAGAAAATATTTCCCAGTTCTTGGGACATCCCAAATTGATTTTGGGTTGCAGACATCTCTAAGAGGTTTGTTTGCATGCACCATTCTGCATGGATCTACTCCTTTTGGTGGCAACTTGTGTCACATTAAACCTATGTTCAGTGACAGATGTTTTAGAAAATCCATCTAAGTTTGTTTTGGTAGAGCCAGATTTAAAGTTCTGGAAAGACTGAAGTGATAAAATGCAATTCTAATTCATACTCAGCATGTCTTCTTCATACTCTGCATATTCTTACTTAGAATAAGATAGATCCCACCTCCGTCTGGTTTTATATGTTGCTTTATGCAGCTTTCCAGCAGAAATGCAATGAATAGCAGCCTCTCCTTTCCATGAGGTTGCTCTGAACTCACAGACCTGTTACCTGCTTGTAAGATCACCCAGGTTAAATGGTCTTCCTGTTGCTCACACCACTTTTGCAGTTGTTTTGATATTCTACAACTATACTGTAATTACATAACTTCCAGTGTGCATTCAGCATCTGATAGAGATGAAGCGTGACACTTTGATAATACAGATCACAGGGCATTTAAAATTTTCCACCCTTCACACTTATACAATCTTCTATACCAGAGGATTTGATAGGGAGCTGGAGTCAAGAATGGTGAGTTGCACAGTGGAGGACAACTGTGAAATGCATCATAAAATGTTTACAATTATGGGTTAAATGTTGCTGTGTCTGATGAGAACAGGTCTTTCAATGGAAGACCCAAGACACACTTTTGCATTAAGTGTTCAAAACCACACACAGTTATCACCCACCATTACATCTCTCCATCTCTCCGTAGGAAGCCGTTCTTACACATTTTCATATTAACAGCAAATATGGTGCATGGTCACTTGCAGACCACTTTTCTATTTGAGATTGAATAACATCACTCTGGCAACTACAATAGCCACTTACACAGGGAAAATAGTTCTGCCTGGATATAATGTTCTTAGTTCTTTACAACAGGACTTGAAAGTTGGATATGAAGAGAAAATTGCTGAGTTTTTGTCAAAGCAGAGATATTTTGAGATTTCTGAATGTGTTTTGGAGACTGTTGTGCTAGTTTACTGTAAGTTTGTCTTGAAAAGGGCTAAAAGATAGACAAAAGATAATAAAAAATTTAAATGTTGGATATTGCTAATGTGCAATCATACACGGATGTGTCTTTTCAAGATAATCAATTTGATGAATTTAGTGTCTGACTGATCCCAAGCCCTGTCTGGGTATTTTTGCTGTTGTTGTTTTGTTGCTGAAGCATTTGTGTACACTCAAAATTCCTCTACTGTCGCTGTTGAGCCGCTAGCTGAGAGAAAACCCAGGTTCTCAGACAAGAAAAGAGAAAAGTGCGTTTATTATTTTGATTTCCATATATATAGAGTTTTCAGAGGTCACCCAGATTGGTCAGCCAGAAACCTCCCCCTAGGCCTAACTGGCCAAGCCCGAACTGACCTAATCTGGAGACGCTGTTTGCAAAACATCCAAACTTTATCTTTGTTTATGAAACGTAGCGAAAATGTTCTCATGAGAAAGACCTGTGCTAGCCACACTCTACCACTGGTCCAAGGTTCCCAGTTTCAGTAGTGGGTTTTTACTACCATGGCATCTATTCTGCTGCTACAGACTTAGACAAACTCAGGACTTCTGGGGAGAAAGAAAAGTGTCCTGTTTTCAGCTTCTCTGCCTCTCCGTTGCAGACCAGCAAATCTTCCAAAACACTTAGGTATGCTTTAGAGTTCAGATTTCTTCTGGGCAAGAAGTTTGTGGTAGGTAAAACACCAGAAGAAGGGCTATATTCATGTTTTTATGGGATGATTAATTCAAACTCTCATAATTTCCTGTCCTGAATGCTAAAAGAAGTTATTGAACATTACACTGTAAACAACGTATGACGCAATTTTTTAGTATTAAATTTCACTGCTCTTCTCCAAAAGCCGAAATTAAAGTTCAGTAAGAAGTTTTTCTCCAACGTTAAATGTTCTTGTTTTCCTCCCTGCAGAAGAATAACAAATTATATGCTGCAGGATTTCTCCTGTTTGCATCACATTCTCCAGGAGCAGTGTTCGAACTACCAAAGTTCACTTGAATTGTAAACAGGCAGTAAAAATGATTATACTTAAGTTTGCATTGATTTTGTATGTTTCTACCACTAATATTATCATTCTTCTCTGAGGTACAGTTACAAAACCTAATGTGTTCTAGTGTAATGTTTATATTTAGGACACGGTTTTACATTTTACAAAGCAGAACCGAGGAGCAGCGGCTATGTTTTGAAGCCCTCACAGGCGGGCTGGCAAAGCTAGCGGTTTGTGTAAATTTAGAAATCAAAGAGCGAACCCAGACGACCAGCAGCTGAAGGGGTAGGGAAAGCAGGAGAGACGGTGGTGCTCCGGCTGGGTGTTCGGGGATTGCTCTGCCGGCTGTCACCTCTGGACTGGCTGTGCTGCCTGTGGCGCGCCGAGCCCCGGAGCCCCGGGGGCACTGAGGGAACGGCGCTCGGCGGCGCTGGGCGAGCCCGGGGCAAGCGCACACGCTCGGCCGCCGGAGGCTCCTTCCAGCCCCGCTGGCGCTCCCGCTGCCAGGCGGCTCCGGTGCCGCCCCGCTCTCTCGCTCTCTCCCTCACGGCCCGGCCGCACCGCTCTCCTTCACTCCCTCTCCCTCACGGCCCGGCCGCCCCGCCGCCACAGGTGCCGGCCCGCCCCGCCCCCGGCGCGAGCGCGCACGCTCCGCCCTCGCGGCGACCCCGGCCCGCGCCCCTCCTGAGCCCGCGGGCGGGGCGGGGGCCGGGCACGACGGACGGACGGGAGACACATGGACAGATAGACACACACACGGACGGGCGGACGGACGCGTCGGGAGAGCCGCGGGGTCCGGCGGAGTTGCGCCGCGCTCGCCTCGGTCCGGCCGGAGCGGGGCTGCGGCGCACGCCCGCCCGCCGGTGCCGCGCTGCCTCCCTCCATCCCTGCGAGCGGCGGCTGAGGTGAGCGGCGGGCGGCGCCCGGGGTACCGGGGGGACCTCGCTCAATGTCACGGCGCGGGGCGAGCGGGGGATGCCCGGGCACGGGGCGCGGCCAGAGCCGCAGCCCCGGACGAGCCCGCCCGCTCTCCGGCGCGCCGGCGGGCAAAGTTTGGCGGCAGAGCCGCAGGTAGCAGGTGTCCTCCTGCCCGGGGTGTCCTCCTGCCCGGGGGGTGGCGGGTGCCGGGGCTTTGCGGCGTCCCCGCAGCATCGTTTGTTTGCAGAAAGGATAAAGCGCGTCTCTAAATAGGTCAGGGGCTTCGGCAGCGCCTGGCATTTGCGTAACGATTCTCGTTCGTGGGAAAGGTGCGGGGCTCCCGTTCCCGGGCTGAGGCTGCACCGAGCGCTGCTCGCCTGCCATACCCAGTGACTTCTTTTAAAAAAAGTAGTTGCATGAGCACAGCTCGGCGTTCTTGTTTTTTAAATCCCGACGACTTCGGGAAAGTTAAATTTCTTCAGCAAAGGAGGAATTAACCCACATGAAGGAGTCATCCTTGATGAGCTAATGACGCGTGGTGGGTGTAAGTGGTTGGTGTTCCAAGCCCCTTGACGGTGGTGGCATGCTTAAGATGTTCATGTCCTGGTGACACTGTTTCAAAATATGTGAAGGAGAGGTAAGTGCAAGATTGCATTTTCTGTGGCTACAAGTAAGAAATGCTTTTGTTTCAGAGGAATTGTCAGAATATTAATGCATGTGAGAAGGCTTAGGTTTGTTTTCTCTTATTTTTGACTCCTGATCAAACCTGGGGACTCTCTTCATGCGTTTCAAAGACTGTGAGCTTGGCTTTAGGTCCGTATTGTTAAGCTTGAGTGGAAAATCTGTTAAGTGGAAAAGTTAGAGAAGTGTGGCACTGTGAGCCCTCAGAAGTTTCAATAAATCTTCAAAACACACATTTAACTGCAGCTAACTAGTAGTTATGGGAGCAGGGAGATGATAATTTTATTTCCCATATTCACTGCTGCTGCTGCTTTAGTAATGCTGTGGACAAAGTATAAAAATGAGATGCAAAACAAGTCCTCATGCTATGAAGAATTTGTATGTTTTCTTATCTGAATGGAATGTAATACGAAGCAGTGCTGTAAAACCCTGAAGTCACTGGGGATGGGTCTGTGTGGTTGCAGTAGACGTGGCTGAAGCAGTGCTGCTGCAGGTCCAGAACGAGAGGCGATGGCAGGATACTGGTGAGATGCCCAGGCTGGTGGATTCAGGGAGAATGTGCTCTTTTGAAGCTTCTGCCTCTCGTGGCAGCATTGTGCTCTCCAGTGGATGCAGCCACCCCCTGCCCTGTTACTGCAATTCTGAAAACAAGAAAAATGTGTCTCTTTGTGTAGTCCAGACCTGACACTAGACTGGTGGGAATGGGTTATGCTGCTTCTCCTTTTCCAAAGAAGTAATCATGCTTCAATTCACCAGGTCAGTAGACTGCATGGTGGACGGGAGGGGGGGAAGGTTTTTCTTCTGTTTTGTTTCTAATGTATTCATCTATTGTGGCAAACTTTGTTCTGGTGTTTGATCTTGCCAGTGGGTTTTCTGTACCTCAGACTTTTTCCGGTGGATGAGAATTGATATGCTTGTGTGAACTCTCAAGGCAGAAGATAAACCAGGAGTTATGAAAACGGTCACATGAAAAACTTATTTTTTCCAATTGTTTGGCTTAAAAATCCATAAGGTAGTGAGAAATTAGAAAGGAAACAATCCTCTTACAGGATATTTTCACTAAGTTACCAAGTTCTTATATTTTTCCAGTTAATTATATAAGGGAAGCTTTGTTAACCCTAAAAATATTCACAAATACTAGCAGGTGTCAGGGTACTGTGCTGACTTGCCTCTTCCTGCACCAACAGGAGCTGTCCATCGCTCCTGTGCTCCCTCTGCACTGCACACTCTCTCACAAGGGATCAACATACTCACATCAGCACCAATGTCTCTTAACCAACTGTTCTTCACCACATGTTTTTATTTTTTTTTATCTTTTGGATTTCCTTGGCTAAGTTTTAATTGACAAGCTATCTTCTTATTTGAGTACAGTTGCTCAGGGATAAGGCAGAATAAAAGCAGCAAAAGGCCTTGTGGAAGATAATCTTTTGGGGGAGTGTAGGCTTGTTAGCTAATTAGCTCTGCAAGTTCTAAAATTTTGAACACCAATGAGGATTACTGCATAAAACATAACAGATGCTTTACAGTTGTTGCAGTTTTTTCTCTTCAGGTTATCACAAGGGATTGTGGTTTGAGAATACTTGCTCTGTGAGTTGAGAATTTATGAAACGGGGCATTCATATTATTTTCAAAATGAGCATATGGTACAGTTGTGGTAGTCTCAAATCTCAAAGCATTCATCAGGCTGTGTTGGGATGTTACAGAGTATGGAACTGGAGTGCAAGGTTCTCTCTAGTGTACTGAAATACACTGCAAAGCTTAGGTCATCTGTAGTTAATGAGAAGAAAAGATGACTTTGCAGTCTGAATAGCTTGCTTTCTGAATTTCTGCTCTCACTTTGTAATGTGCCTTAAGCCCTTTGGAATTCCTTGAATGACAACTTGTAGCAGATAAATATTTTGATTCTGTAACTTTTGTATTGAATTCAGAAGATTGTAGTACTTAATATATGTCACCCATCAAGATACAACTGTAAATAATGTGTCTTATATGATCCAGAAGTACCTGTGATGCAGCGAAGGTAGAGGCAGATACTAAATGCCATAATACCCCAGTTAACAAAGGGGAAATTTTCCCAGATCTGTAGAATGCACTTGCATATTTTATCCTCAGGCTGATGAATGTACAGAGAGTTGAAAGAATTACTGGAGCTTCACTCTCCTGTGTGACTGTAACATCCCTCTAGCTGCATAGGTTACTAGATTTTCACTACATACTCTGCTTGCCTAACTACAGATGCAGCTCAAATGTTGGTTGAAGGGCTATTTTCTATTGTTATTTTGCCCACAAGTGCAAAAGGTACAGGTTCTTTTAAAATGTAAAATTTCTCTTTTAACTGCAGTTTCCCAGAGCTTGCATAATCTTACCGTAGGAAGTTTATGGTTTTCACTATTTAACACAGGCCGATGTTTTTAAAACAAAACATCTAAAATGTTTTGAAAACTTGTGTCCTAAGGATTTTTAATTTTTTTTCCCATAAAATTAATACATTTTCTGATTTTATGTAATGCACAAAGCAAGGAGGGTAATTATGGCAAAAATTTTATCTGCACTGTGCAGTCATTTGACATCATTCTATGTTGTTGGAGAAAGAGCTGCCAAAGAGTAGCTAGTATTCTAATACAGTTACATTCACGGAGAGCACCAAATATTACTAAGTAAGCATTGCTTAATTTACATTATCAGTGGTATATTGGTAAAAAACCCCAAATATTTGGTAATTTGTTCTGGTATAATGTATCTTTTGGTGCTAGGAGGTGAGGGTCTTACTCTGTTTGCCACAAATAAAGCCTTTTGTTCTGGTGCCCTGAAATGCATCACATTTCATGAAATTGAGCTAATATTTCCAAGAATGATTAATCATGCCCACTAACTTACACATTTTTATTGTTTCCTTTCTAAGTGATTGCTCTCCTCGGATCATCTGCAATAATTCTTTTGAATTTCTCAAATGTGAAGCTTAGAGCCTCAACACATTGTACATTTTGCATGCAGCTGTGATTCTTCTCCTGTATTAGCTAAAGCTGACATTGCTTTCTATAAACATATTAATTGACATGTTAAAAATTCATTAGACAACCTGAGCTTCCAAGGCTTGTAAAAATAGAAGCCTTGTAAACCAATCTAACTATATCAGTGCAGCCCCAGTCCTTTGCTTATCAATATTGGTACCTTAACAATTTGCTGCTGCTGAACTACCAGGCAGATCTTGTAATGACAGGTGATGCCAATACACAACGAGGCATGTTAGAGCTGTGCTGTTTACATTATTGATGATTGTTTAAATATGAGGAAGTTAACCTGTTAGGAAAACACTATTAAGGCTTCGTTCCTCAGTGAAATTGTTCAATAAAACTTCATTCATCGACAGCAACTCTTTTTTGGTTATTAAACATTTATAATAAGGAATTTAAGATGGGGCAGTAGCTAAACATAAGTACAAGCAGCAGCTTTAGACAGCTGAAATCCTTTTTACCTCATTTTATATACCTAAATTCTTTTCAATTACCTAGCCATCTAAATGTTTCACAAGTTTTAAACTGTTGTGAGTTTGCGTTGAACACAGAAATGACATGAAGTAGGTTTCAGTTTACAAGTAGGTGAAATGCACTTTCTTCTGTGGCAGAATGCAGGCTCTGCATAGTTATGCATCTCGGCTCATGGTTTTCTGGACCTGGTGATTTTGCCATGTGACAGGATGACGGGTTGTGGTATCAATAAAATGCTGCAATTCTGAAATATACTGGGCAGTTTTTCATCAGCCTTTGCTCTCTGCTGGCAAACTGTTTGGTGCAGATGTGCCAGTGCTGCAAGTCTGGCAAACTTGGGGCACACCTGCAGCTAAGTCAGTCACTCTGCATGCGAGGTAGGGAAATCTTGTCTCCTGCAGCGCACTGATTCACATTGAGAGATGTCTCACACAAGCAAACCACAGGGCTCAAAGCCACTCTGCTCTGTTATAGTATCCATTACTTGCACCTGTGTGGCAGTGAAAGTGGTCCTTAAGACTAAGGTAAGTCTTCTGTGTGAAGGAAGACTGTGAAACTGCTTACTACAGGCACTGAAGAACAGCGACTGAAATGATAGCATTCAGGTCAGGGGAGCAAAGTAAAATTACCTTGAGGTGAAATTTGAATTTTATTGTGACTTTCTTTTAAAATTTTTCTTTGTTTTGTTATTTATTTTTCTGTGCCATGGTATTTTTATGGTTTATGAGGCTTCTGTTACATCATGGCAGTCAACCTGCTGCCACTCTGCAATCAGTGTGGTCTCATACCTAGTAGTTCCTAACTGAGTTTCTTAATGGTGACTGGTGTAGTGCTGATTCCCAGCAGAGGATGTCCTCTACTGAATCTTTAACACTTCTCAGCTTTACTGAACTTGTAAGATCTAATGAGTTTATTGCATAAGTGGTTATGACTGTTCTTTTTATATGTACGTGTGCAGGTATCAGAAAGTTAAACATATGGTAGCAGACTTTGTTTAACAACACATACTGTTGTGTTTTAATTTGACACCTCTCAGTACATCCCATTTAGATATAGTAGACTATCCTATAGTCCTTAGTCCTATTCTAATTTAATACGATTTCAAAGATTAGTTTAAGAATCAGTGATAAGGCAGGCAGCATTAGTATGGTCTGCTTCAAAATGGGAACAGAGAGGGGAAAAGTTTAATGTGATTTTCATGTCATCTAGTTTATACTTTACAGTGTTCAATTGAATGTGTCATAATTTTGATTTAAAAGAGGCTTGTTTTCCTAAGCCAGGAAAAAGAAAATTGAGCATAAATACTCATTATCAAGGTGTATTCTAGAGAAGATGAGTTTGGGTAACACAGTAACTAAACTCCCTCAAAGGTCTTACTCTGCCTTGTGCAGCAAGACTTTCAAAGAAGACACAGGTACCTCCTAATGAGATTTTATAATGAAAATGCTAATAAAAGCCAGCAGAGGAGTACCTAGTTTTTCTTTGCATGACTGCATATGACCAAAAAAAATAATTGCATAATCTTTCTTCGTTTGGCCACCTACTAATAATTGGATGGTGAATCTTTGACTTGAAATTGCAAATGCATGTGCATGCCTAGGTGCACTTCATCTTTCTTTTAAAATGAGATTATTTGTTATGTTACAATTAAGAAAACCCCTTATAAATCTGCATCAAAGCTTATGGCAAAAGATTCTGCCTTTGTCTGTTTCTGCAGTCTGTTGCCTGCAATGCAGGTGCAGTCTATGCCAGACAGATGCTTATTTGGTAGATAGTGGGGTCTGTGCATAGTACCATGTTTGATGCTTATCTTGGTCTCTTGTTAATCACAGAATCAAGAATACCAATATTATAAACCTCAAACAGCATTATGAGAGCTTCAGACTTGCAAAGTTAAGAATTTGAAAACTAAGAAATGCTGTGCAACCTTAGCTGGATTTGCTGGTGTGCATAATCAAGAGTAACTTCTGTTTTGTTTTTTTCTCACCACACTGTGTGCACAGAATGGGTAATATGTGCTTCAACAATACTAAAAGAAATTAAAAAAAGTCTTTGCAACACTTCCATGATAAAAAAAAACCAAACCAGAGCGCTCTCCTGACATAGGGGGAAACTTGAGCACAGAGAGGGATCTTCAGCAACGTTAGATGTCTGGGCTGAGTCCTGGGATCTGGTATGTCAGCCCTTGGAAAGATGTAGTTTGTGCTCCCAGCAGAACTGCTGTCTTGAACAGCAGCAGAAGCATTCAGCACCTCTGTAAACTGGAGTCTGCAGTTATCCACTCAGGCTCCCAGCAAAGTCGTGTGCTAGTAGTGAGTGATTTAAACAACTTGCCAAGCATTTCTAGCAGCTCTGTGGTGGAGCCCAGGCTGTAGAAAGATTCTGCACTGCAGCATTTATATACCTTAATATTGAGAGAATCTTTTTATCTTGCTGTCTCCTGCTTTTGTTCCAATTTCTACAGCAAATGACATTTTTTTCAGGAGGTAGCTGTTCTTATGACTTTCATTGCCTTGATTAATCTTCTGTCTGGGAGGGAAAATATGATCTTGTAATTTAAAGAGCCTATTACTTGGGTTTCTTTAAAAAACAAGCTATTCTGCCCTAAAGAATTGTGGTAAATCTTGAATTTTTCATCACTGAGTTCTTTTCAAATTGTTAAAACTGGAGTCTGCCTTCTGGAGTTTATGGAACAATTGAAGAAATAAATTTCATGCTACTACATGAAGTTGCATTAGAGGCTTGATGTGTTTTGTGTTTCACTGGTACTTGCTCAGGTATTGTCAGGTGACACTCTAGAGAACTTCACATTCTTTTAGACAGGTGACAGCAGAAGCAGCAGAACCTTATTGTCAGGTTTGACAGCTAAAATGGACTTATGACACTCCTAGTCTCATAAATATGAAAATTTCATAAGTAATATGAAAATATTAAGTACTCTAACATATGGGTAGGGATGTTTGGTGCTATTGCCTTATTCTATATAGGATTAAACAGCTGAAAATTAATGTATGTTGTCTGTAAAAGTATAAAATTTTAAAGATGGAAGTAAGTAATTCTTTTAAAAGTGCTGAGACTGCTGAAGCTTTAGAGAAAAAATTCTATAAGGTGGGGCTGAGGGAGCTGGCATTGTTTAGCCTGGAGAATAGGAAACTGAAGGGAGACTTTATTGCTCTCTACAACTCCCTGACAAGATGTTGGAGCCAGCTGGGAGTCAGTCTCTTCTCCCAGGCAGCAGGTGACAGGATGAGAAGAAAGGGCCTCAAGCAGCACCTGGAGAGGTTCAGGTTGGACATCTGGAGGAATTTCTTCACTTAAGGGGTGGTTAAACACTGGAATAGGCTGCCCAGGGAGGTGGTGGAGTCACCACCCTTGGAAGTTTTCAAGGAACAACTGGACATGGCATTTAGTGCAATGGTTTAGTGGACATGGTGGTGTTTGGTCCAAGGTTGGACTCGATGACCTTGAAGGTCTTTTCCAGCCTTAATGATTCTCTGTTTTGATGACTTTTACTGATCTAGGTTTGGTTAAGGCTAAGTTCACTGTACTCAGGGACCCCCTCTCTACTTCAGGCAGGTGACAGATGCTCCAGAGCAAGTGATATTCCCAAAAGGCTAGACAAGAGCAACCTACACTGACATTTTCTTTCTCTTTCAAACAGGGTTGAGAAAACATTTCAAGCTAACTCTGCTGTCTTTCCTCGGCATGTGGGTTAGTCTCACAATCTCATGAATGTTACAAAAATAGCGTAAGAAACCAGACAATGGAGCTTTACAAACTTCAGCATCAGAGAAATTTGCTTTGATGATCAGTAAAAACAAATTTTGACAGAAGTAATGTCAAAGTCTGGTAATGTTGTTAACTTCATAGCTTGGTTTTATTGTCAACTATGTTAACTTGGTAGATTTGTTGAGTCTCAATTGTCCCTGTCATAATTACAATTTATTATGTAACTCAAATAGGTTGGGGTAGTGAGAGGTTGACAAAGCAGGTGTGGTGTAAAGCTTGTTTTTACCACTTTTGGTGAATTTGCATTAGCCAATATTTCTGCATATAACTTGGCAGTGGCTTGTTACACTTTTCCAGCATAAAAGATCTGGAAAAACTGTGCCATTGAAGGAGCCCCATGGACCTCTCTGATGTGTTATTTTTAGTTCTCAGAAGATTTTATTTTTTTTTCTTAACCGTAAATTAGACTATTGATGAAGTTTCTGTATCACAGCTTTATAAGAAAGGATCTGACTTTTTTCCTCTGTTTTAAGTTGGACATCTAGATCTTGAGCAAGGATAGGAGAACTTCCTTCTTGTTCAGAGGGGAAGATTTATACTAACCTGATCTGGCGAATGTTTAAACAAAAAGGAAGCACATGCTGGCGTTAAACCCCAGAGGACACAACAAAGAGGGGCTGCAGGGAGCCTGTGGCTGGCAGGAGTGTGTGGGATTTGTGATCTCTGTGTGCAGCACCACGGCTGCTTCCTGCCTCATGCAGTCATCAGAGGCTGTTTTGCCATGTGGTTGTGCTAACTATGGGAATTGTCACGGGCAGTTAGGAGTCAACATCATGTTTCATGCTGAGCATGGGGGCTTGGCAGATTTGCTTTTGTATGCTTCTGCCATATAAATGCATTTGTAATATTAACATGATGGAGAGGCTCATGTTTTTACAGAGCTAGAGATCACATTCTGTGTGACACTGAATCAAAGTTCTGAATGTTTCTGGTTATGTGTTTTGTTACTACATATATGTGTGTTCTTGAATCTGCTCCTGTCATTTATTGTTGCTACCATTGTATGGCTTCTCCCATCTTAGGAGAGCCCTCACATTCCTTTCACATCAATGACATGTTGCAAAAAGCTGATTTATTTTTAAAATTCTTGTAAGGTTGAAATAGCTGGCTCTGAGCCACAGAATTATTTTCTGCTGTTTAAAAGGATCGTTTCAGCTTGCATTTCCAAATGGGCTAGTTTATAAAACTCAGCATTGCTGTTTTTTAAGAATTGTCAGAATCTCTCTAAAATGCTTGCTACTAGGATTTGTATTTCATGTTTTTCCATAAAGCCATAGGCAGAACTTACTTCACTTATCAGAGTACTGCCAAATGCTTCTCAGAATTAGTAGTGAAGATTAAAAATGTCCTTGAGATTGCTTTGGATATTTCAGGTAGCAGGGGAGTGAGCTGTGGCTTCTGTGGGCTGACTGCAAACAGCCCTGCCTGGTCCTTGTTGCTTCTGAGCATCCTCTGCACCTGCTTCTTTGTTGTCCTGTCAGGCAGCTTTAATGTCATAGTCTTTCGTCTTCCCTCCAGCAGCTGTATTTCTTGGCTCTTCCGATTTCTTGACCCCTGTGTTGGCTTGTTGAACTTAGTGTTTGACCTAGCTGTGCACTGACCATGCTCCCCTTCCTGATTGCAGCCTAATGCAGCAAATTGCAACAATGGCCAGCAGCTTACTGGGTTTCTTGGAATACCCCAGTAAAATATGAATCACCTTATGCATGCTGCCCCATTTTTAATAAAAATTCTTTTGGGCCCCTTTTCCAGTCAGTGAAGCCAAAATAAAAGTGTGGTTTTAAAAAATTTGCATACCCATTTTTTATTCAATAGAAAAAAAGAAGAATGCTCTTTAAAAATTGAGCTCACTTGTCAAACTTGTGTATAATTTAGAGTACAAAAACATTTGTTCCTCCTTTTTTTAAGGTATTTAGTGGAAAACCACAGTTGGGGAAATGGAGTATACGACTACTATGTCAGCACTTGGATATTCCTTGCAGTTACACATTGAGATTGATGAATATGTATATCTTTTTAAGAAATGTATATTGGTAATGATTACTTTGAGACTCACTCTCTTGCATCAGATGAATTGCTTTAGTAGCTACAATTATTAGATCTCTAAAAAGAAGGTGAAGAAGGAATAAGAATTGAGCATATATCTGCATATATCTGTTCAATTAAAAGTCTTTTAGAGAAAAAGCTCTTGGGGTTAGAGGATCATCCTTGTGCTCTGTTCTTATATGGCCTTGGTTAACAAGTTTCTCACCCATTAATGGATTCTCTAGGTGTCACAGTAATATTATGCATACTTAAAAGCCCTCTTGGGTTGTGATATATATATATACACATATATTTCAGTTAATATGTCTGCATCAGATTTACCTCTAACACTTCAAAGAAGGTCTTTTATTACAAACTTGCATTGACTGAGAAATCTGGTATAAGGAAATAGATTTTATTCTTTCTCAAATTAGTATTGCCTTATTGGTAAAGGATCTCTGTAAATAGCCTGAAGTATTTGCACTTAAGGGCGAGATTTAGATATACTTGATTAATGCTTTGCCTTAGTGCATGTAGAGATTTCCTGGGTTGTGAATATCTGTCTTCAGAAGCATAGGAGTTTATTCTAATTAGAAAAAGTTAGCTAAGTTTAAAAACTGTATACAAGACTGCATTGCAATACAAGGCAGCATTATCTACTATTAAAAAGGGAAAAAAAAGGTGAGTCAGGGTTTCATGGGGCTTCCCTGCGAGAAAATTAAATATTGATGTTTTTCAGGTAGCAATGCTCACCTCTTAGAGAAAATACCTATCTGCTGGAAACATCTTTTAATATTTTACAATATGTGATACAATATATGGCGAATTTTAGAGTTCTCTGATATGCAACAATGCAAAATTTTATGCTTAGCTGGCTCTTTAATTAGCTCTCATTCTGTCTCACATGATTTATAGCTTCGTGACTCCTATGTAAAAATGATATATGACTTAATGAAGCAGAAAGCTACAATGGGTTCACACCTTTAGTTGTTTAATGGTTTCCCAGAGGTAGGGGAACGGTTGTGCTGGAGAAGAAGCTGTAAGCATCTCCTCATTTATTATGGCAAGGATGTAAAAGTCCTCTTTGCTGTGACTTACAGTTGTTTGCCTCCTTGTCACATATACAATTCATTAGAGTGAGGAGGGAATGTGGCTCTTCCATAAAGCATAAAAATAGAAGGTAAGGTAAGAAATGCAGATGTAATCTTTCTTGCTGAAACTCAGTTTAGTGCAGCTGTTTGACATATTTGGAATCTAACCTTTTCTTGATACAACAGAAATAGTGAATCAGTGGGATTTAATTTCAATAATGGGCTGTAAAACCCTTAGTGGCCAGCTATTTTTCTTAGCTAAGGAGTTTTGGGGAGGTTTTTTTCAAACGGGTACTTTGACCATACAAATAGCTTTTCTGCAGGAAGAGGTGAATTTTGCTGTATTACTCTTACACCTGAAGTTTCTTTAGTTATGCTTCTGTTAGTTTCATGTATTTGTCTTTTGGCATTTTTGATATAGGGGTTTTGATTTTCCTAATTACAATACTCTAAATTCAAATTAGTTAATTCTGGCTTCTTAATAGTTTTAGTGGTCTAAGCATGTATTTTATAATGGAAGGGGGAAAGAAAGCAGGAAATCAGAATTGAACTGCTTTCAGCCTTGTTTGGATCTCCAGAAACAATTTGACTTCTATTTGGGGCAGCAGCTTTCAGTAGTTACTGTGGGGAGCCCTCTGAAATACAGGAGTGGAATGAGGCCCGTTTTATTTTACTGTGCAGCTGCGGGGTAAATGTTAAAAGAATTAGCACTGCTGCCAAGAGTACAGTAACATTACAGGTACATCTCTGGCACCTGTGTCTGACAAAAACACACATTTATTTCTGAATCTGTTTTGATCTATATCCATTTTCTGCATGTTTCAGGAAGTGACCATTCCTTATTTAGCTTGTGGTCCTATCTCTATGCAGCCACAAAGGCTAGAACCTCTCCTGGCTTGCATCAGAGGGTTGATGTTTGCCCTTAGAGTTCTGTAGGTGCATCTCCCTTCTGTCCTTCCCTCCCTTTCTCTCTTTTTTTTTTTACTTCCTATTTTTTTTCCTTGTGGTGAAGTTTGGACTTACTGCTATTAATTGGCAAGAACTGTGTGATGCATTTTCAATTTATACACGAACTACTGAGTTTGTAAGTGAAGACTGTTACCTACTCCCATGATGGGAGATGAGGTTTCTGACATATATTCTGGGGTTCACAGAGAGTAATGTTTTGCTGTAGCCAGGTGTTTATTGAATAATTAAGGATTTGTAGAATTTACAGAATTTGTAGAATCTTCCTTCAAATGTGTGGTTACTTTCTCAAATTCATAAAAATATTGTGTTTCTGGACTTCACAGTCTCTTCTGGAACCAGCAGTTTTTTGGACAGCTGGACCAGGAATTTTTACATATCTGGGGAAAAAATATCAGCACTCCCCCTCTTCCCAGTGGGGAAGCACTGACAGTGGCTCTAATTGTGCAAGTGGGCTGTGCAAGTCATTGTTGGTTTTGGTTTTTGGACTCTCATATAGTCCTTTTAAAGGTCAGTAGAAGAGACACTGTGCTTTGCTATTTTACAGTTGCAGTTCATGCTTGCTTCATGTTTGCTGTTAAACACCAATACAGTATTCAAGGAAATATGCAACTTTATGAGGTTCTGGTAGAGCTTGAGAAAGTAGTGAAAACCAGTGCTCTTAGAAAGGCAGATCAGTCCTCTGCATTTGGTGGTGTGTTAGTTTATAATTTCAGAAGTGAATTATAGAAACTTTCCCAGCACTTGCAAAATTGTTGCAGCTTTTGGAAAATCTCAAACACACTGTAGTTTCTGCTAGACCTTTCAAGGAGGCTGTTTTGTAATGTAAAATGGGGATCTTGCTCAAAGTACAAGGAACATCACAAGGACCATTTTCAGAGAAGAGCAGGGAGTGTACATGGCATTCACTGAGTAATTCTGGAAGTACTTGCTGCCAGAATGGAAAATTCCATAGTGCAATACCCCTCATGCCCTAAGTTCTGCCTATTTTCTCACTCTTCTCAAATCTGGATGGAGGTTTTTTAAAGGTTTCTGTATCAGCGTGTGACTGTTGTACACCAAAATTTTGGCAGTGGTGGTGGTTCCCAATTCTCTGTGTGTGTGTGTGTGTGTGAGCTCACTCATCACCACGAGGTAGACTGAGGTCACCTACTGAGCACAGCTCTGCCTGTGAATGAAGGCACCATAAGAAAGTGAACTTTTTCCTTGTTAAAGACCTAAACTAGAAAGAGTTTTACTTAATATGAAATATAAGCATCTGTGTCAAAGAGTTTTAAGTAAACATGTTTATATTTGTGTAACTTAATCACTATGGATGCTATTAAGATCATCCAGCATCTTAATTTTCCTTTGGGAATATTTTATCAATTCCAAGCCATCCTGGCTTAACTTTGAATATGATCAGTTCTGTTTTACCAAGTGGTATGTTTTGTAGGGAGTCAGTGTTTTTGTAGGTAAGAAATATATATGTTGTTAAATATGTGCATATAAAATGCTGACACTGATAGTACCTTTATACACAAAGGTGTTTGCATACTTGCTGTCACCACGAGGTTAGTACTGAACTATTCAACTGTTTTTATTCCCAAATCTGGCATCTTTTGAGGTACAGATGCATTGATGTACTTCACTCCAGTCATACATTTGTAGTTGCATGTGTGGGTCTCTCCCTTTCTAGGGACACTGTGGAATGCTCACTGATCCACCTGTGCAGAAGCATTTGTGAGATCAGGGGCTAAGCATATTACTGTTAGATGTAATTAGATGCTAGACTCACACTGGAGAGCAATGGCTTCCAAGCATCACCCAAGATAAACTGAAGAATAAACTTCGTTCGATTGAAGGCATTTTAACTGCTGAGTACTTGGAAAACTGTTCTGAAGAAGCAGACTTTTAAAATTGATACCTGGGGACTGTGAACCATTACGGAATATGTAACTCCTTACTGAAAAATGAGTTTTAAAATGCTATACTTTTAGTCTTCTTTTAAAGAATAAAAATTTTTTCCTGTGAAATAATTTGATCAGAAAGTAGTATCTATGTATTAATATATTGATTGTTTTGCTGCTGATTTTGCTGAGTGGTGGTGTTTGCTAATAAATCTTTCTTCTTTGTTTTTATAAGAAATTTGAAATGAGTATCTAAAAGGCAGGGTCAGTATGATCAAATCAAGTATTTCCCAACTTGAATGAAATATTGTATTAAAATGGCAAATAATGGATGCCATACTGGCACTACTTAGGCTTGCTATGTTTTAGGAACCTTGGGATTAGTGTTTATCTGTCCCATAAAGGACACAAATCATTTAGATTAGAAGTAATCTGATTGTATTGAAGTACAAATTATAGCACAAAGGCCATTCAAGTGGGTTAAGTGACCAGGGTTGGTAAACACCATATGACTGCTGATTGGTCGATGAAAGAGTATTAACTGAAAGATAATGATGGATTTTAATCCAAATCTCTAAAGCACAACAGCTGTAGTTCCCAAATGAGTTCACTCACTGACAGAGTTTTAGGACACTGATTTATTTGTTCCTATTTCTCTTGCACAACAATTATTTTGAAATATATCTTACTTTTCCTGTATAGAATATAGCTATTCCACACAGCTTTCTTTGATTAGATTTCTGCTCTGCTTTCAGTGAGTGAGTTCATTATGATTTTTCTGCACTTTACATTGGAAAAATGGCAGTGTTTTTATTTCAGTGTTCTGCAATATGCTAGGGCCAATTGTTAGTGTGGCTTGGTTTAGGAAATTCAGCTGATGTTCTTTCTTTTCATATCTTTTATGAACATGGTATGAAATCTAGTTAAGTATTTTAAAAAAAAGAAAAAAGCAAACTGATACTCCAAGTGAACTTGTTTCCAGAATGCTTACTGATGTTAATACCTAATGCTTATCACTGATAATAAATTATGTGAATTTGTATAGTGTGTTTTATTTCAGAGTGCCTATATGTAGTTTAAAAATGGGAGTTGCATTGCATAACAATGAATTTATGATATCCTTAGAATGAGAAGTGGCAGCTGTTTAGGACTACAATGTGACATTGTTTAGGATGTGAAATGAAAATGTAGGCAGACTGTATTTATTAATGACTTCAGTGTTGGGGCAATACTACCTTTTTTTTGGGTTGTTGTTGCAATAAGAACTTTGGTTGCAAAGTTTCAGGTTCTCTCAAGTTTTCCCCCTAAGTTTCTGCTTACCCTGAAATAAGCATGTTCATTAAAAGAATCAGATGAATGTCTTCAAAAAGAAAGTAATTTAACTTTGTTGTTCCATGGTCCATCTGTGTATTTGATTTTGGAAGGTAAACAAGAGGCCAGATGAAGTGGTCCTTAATTATTGTTTACAGTCTAAGTAGTCTGACACATGAAAAATAGTTAAAATCTTTCAGAATGATGCTGTTTCATCTTACCTGTCTTTGTATCCAAAAAAGATAAGCATGATAAAACCACTCCTCTATTGTTATTCAAGATTTATTCAGATAATCTAGCTAAAGTATGCCCTCATGCCAAGAGCAGGCATTAGATCAGCCTGGGTACTGTACCTACAGATTGTTTTGAGAGTGAAAATGGAGTCAGTAGTACCTGGGTCATGTTTTGTCCTTTTGATGTAGACATGCCTAATGCTAAAAGAAGAGTAAGTAGGTATGGAACTTTTCGTTCGGATTCACTGTATAATTCAAAATGCAGTTAGGAAAACTGCCTGGTAAAGAAGTTATTGGTAGAGACCTTTGCAAAACTGGGAGGATATTGGTCACTTCATGTTGAAAGGAGACCTTTAATGCAGTTATGTTGCAGCAGACTGAAATGCTGTTAGAAAATCATGACAAAAAATTGTGACCTACTTCTGCTTGGTTTTGGAACCTGTGAACTCTCTCATTTTAATTTGTTTTCTTATAAATGTAATAAATACTGCTTAGTTATTATAACACAATAATCTTCTCCCTGAAAAGCTGGATAAAACAAATTTCCAAGAAATTGTAACTATACTGCAGGTGCTATCTTGAGAGTTAAAGCTATTTGGGTATTGGCTTGTGCTTTTGGATAACTACTACTACTTCATGAGAAGGGTAAAGCAAGAAAATCTGACAAGGTGCCCTTAATATGTTTTATATGTATGTGTTTTGTGTATATGCTTGGCCCAGCAATAGCAATGGAATCTAATGTCATGTGTCATACTTGCACAAACAGTTGTGCAAGGACTTTGGTCTGCCCCAAGTTAGGGTAGGAGATGGGGTAGAGTAACCTGTTAAATGTTTCTCATGTTGACAGACTAAACATGTCTTACAGCTTTTGACATTTTGAGTGTGGTTAATTCTTAGATGATTATCTGTGTGAAGTTTTTGGTCGTTGGAGTTTATGAAGCTGAGCAAATCCAAAGATGGGCATGAGGTGGCATGAGGTTCCTTCCCTTCTTTGTGCCTTTGGGAACTTTTGCAGTGTGAGGAATGCTAGGCTTAGCCACAAGTATGCAATGAGAAACTCAATAAAATGCAAATGGTGACTGTTCCAGGAATTTCTCCTGAGAATCTGTCATCATCCAGTGTGACTCTTGAAAATCTGTAGAAAACAAGATCAAGGTTGATCAATACCAGAATATAGTTGTACTGTGGCTGAAGGTTCTGCTGTAGCATCTGTGGTTGCACAGTTAGAGAGATAGTCCTCTCTATTAAAGTACTTCTTTTTCCATATTTTGTATTTTATTGTTGTTTTGGCTTTTTGGCTTATTTTTTCTGAGAGATTTTTAATATCTCATAGGAGGAGAGTGGGGATTAGGGTGTAGCCCCATTTCCTGAAAAATATTTGTTGATCATGTCTAGCAGAGCTACATTTGCCACCCGAGCTATGCCCCAGTCCAAAACATGAGCAGGACTGAGGAAACTAGCACTGTATCAGCCTGGCTCACAAAGGGTCTCTGAATTGAAAGACCTTATAATGGGTTAAAAGTGTTTAAAAAGCAAAGCTGCTACTTCCCTTCTCAGTTTGATGGGAAATTTGGCCTAAATTTGGGAAAAAGTCTTTAAATGTTAAACACAAACAAAAAACCCTTTGAAAGTTGCTTCTGTAAGATAAGGTTCTCAAGTTTTCAATTTTTCTGTTTGTGATGATTGTCTGACATTGCTGAAACAGATGCTTATGATGCTATTTAATGACTATGCAATTTCTGAAAATAACATTTTGACAAAATTGCTTATTTTGTAGAGAAAACTTTGGCTACAAACCAGGATTTTACAAGGGAAAGTAGAAAATGTAACTGGGAAATTTGTAGCTGTAAACATTTGGAAATTTCTTCTGGAAACGAAGTCCTTAATAGCCGTTCCTTTGTAAGGATATTTTGTGGTATCTCTGAACTCTAGTTGCTTTCTTGTGTGGTCTGCTATGGTAGATGAGTCTGTTTCTGCTGGCAGTTGAACTGGGCTTTCTTTGTTCATTTGTTAGCTGAGGACTGATAAATATTTAAAAACAATAACGGGGCATTTAATTGACAGTTTGGCCTAATAATTGAATTGGCCATTTAGCATAAGCTGAATTAATTACAATAGCTGAGAACTCTGACATAATTGCCATGCTGAATGAAGCATAATTAAATAAAAAATTTGATTTGAATATTGTTTAGAAGTATTTTGTTAAATGAACTAGTGATTCCTAGCCTTCCTGCTTGTCAGGGATAAGGTAGCATTAATGCTGCAATTGCAAAACTGATGAGTTTCCATCTGGAGTTCAGGAAATTGATTTGATTGCTGCTCATGATGAGTTCAGACTGAGATGGGTGCAGAGAAGGGTTCTGGCCAGGGAAAAGGAGATCCTGCTTTTTATGGGGTGACTTCCTTAGTTTTGGAAAATAAAGGAATTATATAATAATATAGAGGGTTTTGGATTGGAAGGGACCTTAAAGGTCATCTAGTTCCAACCCCCTGCAGTGGGCAGGGACACCTTCCCCCAGACCAAGTTGCTCAAAGTCCCATCCAACCTGGCCCTGAACACTTCCAGGAATGGGGCAGCCACAGCTTCTCTGGGTAACCTGTGCCAGTGCCTCACCGCTCTTATAGTGAAGTAGATTAGATTAGAACTAGTCTAAACTACCCTCTTTCAGTTTAAAGTCATTACCCCATGTCCTCTCACTACCTGCCCTTGTAAAAAGGGGGAGATTGTGAGAACATGAGGGAAGACAAAACACCTGCCTTCTGATGGACTTGTGGACTGTACACAGCAGGGAAAGAGGAATTAAACCATCAGCCAGCGTTAACCCAGAATCTGTGCCTGGATTGTATGGCCAAATACACGCCTGATTGTTCAGGGTTTGTCCTGGAGGAAGTACATGAGGACTAGAATTTAGGTTTGGTTTTGTGTGGGTTTGTTTTTTGGTTGTTTTTTTTTTAAATTTCTTTTGTGTATGTTTTTTTTCTTTTTTTTTCGTTTTATGTTTCTTACACTGATAAAGCATAGCAGCAGTCCAGACTCTGATCAAGTACATGGCTGAGAGAGCATAAATGCTCCTGCCTAGACACTGTCAACTCTGAACATAAAAAAATCTTCTCAGATCTTGAAGAAAATTGAAATTGGTTTCTCTTTAATTCCCTTCTAGTTTTTCAGCCTTTAGGGTTCATGTTTTCAGTCAGCTCTGCCAGGATTAGAAGGATATTTAAAAAGCTAGAGTTCCTGGGGATTTTTATGACTGCATGACCCAGGCTTAAGAAAAATGCCTAATACTGCAAGATATAATTCTGAGAGCTAGCAGCCCTGAATTGGTGAGTGGAATGTCCTAAGCAAAGGTGAAATCAGATTGATAAATTGGATTTTACTAAGTGAACCTTTTTGAATGGTTCATGTTGCAAAATCTCAACATTTGTGATGTCAACACAGGTTTGTGATGTCAACACAGGAGGCTATTCAACCCGCTGAGTCTTTTAAGGCAGTAAGTGTGTTTAAAACTGCCTTTAACAGAAATTGTCATCAGCTATCAGATATTCAGCCAAGGACAACTTGAGCACAGATCAATTAGGTAAGCCAATGTGAGAAAGCAAGGTCTTAATTAATTGGAGGATTTAATAGAGGACTTGTTTATCACAAGGATGTTTTGTGTTTCCAAGCTAAATGTCTGTGCATTGAATAAAGAATGGGTTTTTAAAAATTTCTTTATTAATAAAATGTTGAGGAAATTGAAAACCACCAAACTGAAAACCACCAAGTCTCCAAGGAATGTGACAGTTTGGACAAGGGAGAGAGCTACTGAAATAAGGTATAAAAGTCAGCTTTACTGCAATCTTAAAGTTGCAAAGGGCTTTGAAAAGTGAGTGACTGGAGAGAAATATCTCATGAGACTAAAATGGGCTTCTGAAAGATAACTTCAGCTGAAAATGCTAAAGTAAAAGCTGCTCGTTGTGCACCTCAGCATTTTCTAGTGCAAAAAATATATATTCTGCTCACACTTTCATCTTCCTGGGGGTTATATTTATTCAGAGGAGATTAATGGCCAATTTTCTGTGTGACTGCTATCATCAGAAGTTTATCCCTTTGCAAAATGACTTTCTTTTACTTTTTAGGGGAGCAGTATGCATGAATTTCTGTGAAGACTTCAGATTCTTAGTTGTAAAATGACAGGTGGAATGATGTTTATATCCCTGAGCAGATGCCAGCCTTGTATTCTATGCAGGATGTCAGTGCAAGACTGACTGTGACTTGTATAATTTTATGTCACATCTTTTTGTCTTAAATAACTGGTATTGAGTTTTAAATGCGTTTATGATTACCTGGCCATTTAATAAAGCCATGTGTCCTACAGAGAGCTGCACTAGGATGCATGGATTAGTGAACTCTGCAGTGGAGGAAGCAGTCTGGGAAGGTTTAAAACAACTGACACTTGTAAAAACACTCATTTAAAGAAGGGTAAGGGAACATGGTTAAGAAGCATGGAGAAACTACCTTGTTGCCCCTCATTGCCTCTGGCTGCATCTGTGGAGAGAGAGGAATGACAAATCCCCTCTCTCTCATTACTGTGCAGTACAGATATTCATGATCTCTCCCCTTTGTGTCCCATTGTGCTGACATTAATGATTTAAAGGCAATTTGTCCACATCTTGAAATTTTACTACTTAAGATTTGAGCTAAAGCAATGTTGTTTTTTTTTCTTCCATGCAGACACTGATGTAACCCTTATACTTGTGCAAGGGTTGATTCCCTGCCTCAGTGAAAGGTTTTCATGTACCTGGTGATTTGAAAAGGTTGGGAAAAATGCTTCTGTGGATGTACTTTTCTATTTTCTCTGCGTGCTTTAGGTATTTATCAATGTACAAAAAGAAACTTAATTAGGTAATTTGAAAAGAATGCATAAAATTATTTTATGTGGTTTGAGTGCCTAATAGCTGCTATTGGGGAAATTGCTGTATTTTCCATTAACCATCTATAAATGGATATGACAGAAGACATGAGTTTATGCTGGCTGTGAAGCAGTCAGAAGATACACTAGTTCTGCTTTTTAATTGTTTTTTCTTTCTTCTGTGTATATATAATATGACAGTGCATCAGCAGGAGGATGACAAGACTCTACAGAGAGAGTAGGAAAAAAATTGGAACAGGGCAAGAATTAAGATGTAGAACAGCTATCAAAATTATAGCAGTAGATAGATTTCAAGAAAAGGAGGCAGAAAAAACATCCTGTTGGCAAGAAAGAAAACTCCTAAAATTTTTTTTCAGGCCAAGGAAAAGAGTAAGTTCTGCAGAACTGCTTCTTGGTCTCTGGTTCCCTCTGAGCTCGTGGGCCATATGTGCCTTTTGCCACTGATCACAGTGAGAACCCTTAGCTGCCCCCAGGTTGGTAGATGTACCCAGCAGAACATTGTAACTTGCTCTTGATTTACTGCATGTCTTCTACAGTGCAACTTACTCTTATTTTATTGGGCAGTTAGAGAGCTATAGCTTCCTGATTTGTCTGATCTAAAATAAACTTAAACTAACCTAGTAGGTCTCAACAAATCTTCTAAACTTGAAAGCAGATGGCACATGCTTTTTATTTAGCCCTGCATATACTATCTTGGTGGGTGGTAACTGCCTTAGGACAAAATCAGCATCCCACCAGTCACCATCTGGGATGGCAGATGATATGTGGGACTGTCATGAATAAGCATTCTGATGTTTGTAAATGTCTGAAGGAAGACACTGCTTGTTAACGTGGCAGTTGGTATGCACTCACCACCATGAGAAGCTCACTTCATGCAGTAATCAGCAAAAGATGAATTGTGTGCCTTGGGTTCATCTCTGGAATATGTGTGGGTGTAAGTTGATTCTTCCATAATTTGTTCATTTTGATGGTGAACTTGAATGGCTCTTATTTTGACAGGTCTTTAATCTTTGTCATTCCTTTTGTGCTAAAAAAAATTATCCTCTTAGGTACTGTGTTGGCAGTGATATTTAGATGCCTCATACTGGATCATACCCGATGCTGATAATGAGCACAAGTGCATGCTGTGAAATGTGCCCTTGCTTTCACAGCGTACTCTGAGTTGATGGGGAAAAGGAGGGGACAGTTTGGAGAAAAAGGTGCAAAATTGCTTCCAAAAGAACAACCCATACTTTTGTTCCAGATGCAGGAAATGCACATCTTCTGTTCCTCCTCTACTCCCATTTTCTCTTGTCCCCTGGGGAAGATGCACAGAGAGAAGTCTGACTCATGAGGGTATCCACAGGCTGTTTTCCTCATCTTCTTTCTTCCTGGCTCTATGCACTAAGCCTCTTTCCCCAACATGAGTGCTTTGAGAAGTGCTATTTAGATCTGTTTTGTTTGGAAGGACTGCTTGTCATTTGTGTGACAGCTTCCTTATGTAGAGTATTGTAGACAGAAAAGCTGGCCTTGTAGGAAACTCTGAGTTGCAGCAAGTACAAACATCTTTGAAAGGAAGAAATCTGTGCATCTATCATGCAATTTGATTCCTACTGCGGTTAGAACATCCATTTTGGTTTGTGTTGTAATTGTTTTACTCACACTTAGCTGGTCTGTGTACCAGCTGAAACAGGTACCACAGAATCACAGAATGGTTTGGGTTAAAGACCATCCAGTTCCAGCCCCCTGCCATAGACAGGGGCACTTTCATGAGACCAGGTTGCTCAGGGCCTCATCCAAACTGGCCTTGAACACTTCCAGGGATGGGGCATCCACAGTTTCTCTAGGCAGTCTGTTCCAGTGCTTCACCACCCTCATAGTGGAAAATTTCTTTCTATTGTGTAATCTAGACCTGCCCTCTTTCAGTTTGAAGCCATTACCCCTTGTCCTGTCACTCCATGCCTTTGTGAAAAGCCCCTCTCCAGCTCTCTCATAGCCTCTTCAGATGCTGGAAGGTGTTCTAAGGTCTTCCTGGAGCCTTCTCCAGGCCGAACAACTCCAACTGTTTAAGTCTCTCACCATAGGAGAGGTGCTTCAGTCTTCTAATCATCTTTGTGACCCTCCTCTGGACTTTCTCCAGCAGGTCCATGCCCTCCTTATGTTGGGGTCTGCAGAGCTCTGTGAACAACAGTTTAATCAAGTGGAATCTACTTTAGTGATTCAAATAGCTGACTTTTCATTTTTTCCAGTGCCTCCAGAGTACTTAGTGTAGAATATCTACGAGAGTGCAGGGCTTAAGTTTATGCAATTTAGTGGTGCTGGAATTGCCAATGGACCTTTGGTGTGAATGTTTTATGCCTAAGTGTCTTCATGTGTTTTTGACTATAAGTATGAGATGCAAATAGTATACTGATTTTAAACAAATTAATAATAAAAGACAGGAAACCCAAACAACCTGCCACATGAATTCTTAATTCAGGTACTATCATTCAGCTTAAAACGAATATTTAAAGGTTAGAGTTTTGTCCAAAAGTTTATAAAACCCAAATTAGATTAAAGCAATAACATGGTTGCACTGGCTGGAAAGCACAGAAATGAGGAGTGTCTGCCAGATTTGTACAAGTGAATGCACTCCTTCTTATGGCTCTTAGTTGAGGGGAGAGCAGAGTGGATTATTTACAGCATGGAAGCACATGCATGTCCTATTTCTGGATCAGGGTGTGAAATGTCAGCAAAACTAGCAAAAGACTGGCTCATGTTTTTTATGAATGGAAGTGTGCATTTTAATGTGGAATAAGACAGGTATTCAGAATGGATTTTGCTAGCAACAGTCACTTAAAGCCTGAGATGACTGGCAGCTCCAGTATAGGAGAGGTCTGTGCAGGGGAAGGAGGAATTAGGGAGTGGCTGTATTTTCGACTTCACCAGACGCCTCCCCGAGTTCAGTATTGGCACAACATATGCTTAGTTGAGGTTCCTTTAAAGAGGGAAAAGGGCAAGGGAAGGGTTAAATTCAGGTCAGTGCTAATTTTAACGTGGCCTTCCTGCAGGTGTCTTCAAACTAGGTGATCCACTGTTCCTATGGTCTGTCACTACCAGTTGGATAATATTCTTATAACTTGATCATAAATCTTAAGTAATTAATGAGACAAAGCAGTTGTGTTGTCCCTTTATAGTATAAGGCAACACTTGTTTTGATATTTTTTTCAGTTACAAAAGAGAACCTGTTGTTTACATGGACAATGACAGCATCTTAGGAATGATAACTAATTTGTGAGGAGCTTTTTAGGAGCACTGTAGGATTGATATTCGCTGCCACTGATCATGCTTGCAGTTTTCTGTTCATTGTATTCTTAGTGCTTCCAATCAAACTGATATAGTTCAATCTTACCCTATTTCTGAATGTTCCATGTTCTTTGTTCGTGCCCAGCTATTATTTTCACACAATCCTCAAAGTTCTTGTTCCTGTGTCCAAGAGTGCTTTCACAGCATTACCAGGCTTCATCCTGAATTAATGGTTTCCAGTACAACTTACATTCAACTCCTAGCATTGTCAGACTTAAGAACAAGACAGCCATCTACCACGTCTGGCCTTCTGTTGTGGCTTCCTTTTATGCTGAGATGAATTCTTGATTTTTTAAGAGGGCAGTGAATGATTTTTACTTCCTGGGACCAAAGATCGATTTACTCTTCAAATGGGATTATGCTCCAGCAGATATAATAACAGCCAGGTAGAAATACCCTGTAGGAACCTCACATTATGTCAGTAGATTTTGATCTTTATACGTTCAAGTTCATGCCCTGAATAAGTTTTTCTATAATTAAAACAGATGCTTCACTAGAAATACATTACATGTTGAATCAGTTCTCCCATTTGTTAAAACCCATTTGTTTTGCAATTGGTCTTAAGTTATCTTAAGGTTCTTAAATGTATAAAAATAATTTCTTGTTTTAAAAAACCCCTATTTTTGGTGGTCCCTTAATTGTTGAAGGTAGGTTCAAACCCCCCCCCCCCCCCCCCATTAGGCATTTTGTCATGTGTGATGTATGTCCAAGAAAGAACTCATTTAAGTCTGTTTATTTATTTTTGTGGTTTGTTTTTTTTCACTTTCCTGGGTGTTGCTTTAGAAATACAGCATATTCTGGATTTAGGTCTTTAATAGAAAACTAGAGTTCCTGGATGAAATATAATGTAAATATTATCAGGTACAGACAATCAGGGATAGTTGGTATGAAATGGACTCTTTTTTTTTTTTTTTTTTTTCTTTTTTCTTTTTTTTTTGAGGACACTAAAACACAGACTGGAGCACATGGTACCTGATTGAATATGCTGCAGATGGAATACCCGGGATAGCAGTGTGGATACTGGGATTGTTATATGGATTTATTCAACTGCCTTTTTATACAGAAAGCTAAGGGAGCTGAGTAGCCATTTTCCTGGGAGGTCTATTCTCTCTGATAGGTTTCTGCATGTGGTAGGGGAGGACAAATGTCTAAAATGACATCTAAATCATGTGTTGGACAGTTTGGGCATCTAAATATTCTTCTATAATTAGCTAAGAGTGCTTAGAGTGCAAGTTAACTGAAGGTAAGTAGTGGCTTAATGACAGACTGCTGAGTAGAAGGCACCAACCTGTCAAATGGTTCATCAAGCAAAATAGTATTATGATAATTCTGTAAAACTATCTGTTCATCTTGAAGCATAATCCAAGGTAGCTGTCTGGACTCCAAACTTGGTTAACCTGCTTGGCAGCAGTCTGATATGTTATGTCAGGTGAGGATATATCTCTTTGGCAAATAAATTGATGTGTAAATAAGATTCTTGTATTCTTGTTTATGCTAAGAGTGCCAGAAATGTGTAAGTGTGGGGGCTACAGAGGAAAGGATCAACCTTATAATTAGAGCCAACTACAGATATTGGCACATCCAACAGCCATCAGTGATAACCTAAGTTGAAAGTGATTTTATTTACTCCAGTTTAGCTGATCTCACAGTCTAGTGCAGTAGGTCTAATTTTAGGTTTCCTTAACATGGAAAATTTCAAGGCTGGTAAAGCAAAGCAAAATACTAGCTACTTGAATGTTTCCAGTTTTCTGAATTACCTTGTGCTGAACAGCTAATGTTTGTGTTGTGAAACAACCATCTGTTTTTATAGTTTGAAGAGAATCTCCTTCAAATGTTAAATACTCTAAAATGTGTTAGTGAAGAGGCTGTCAGCCATTTGTCATACTACACCATTCAAAACTTTTCATGCACAGTGATAGCTGAGTTTCTATTCCTCTTTGTATTGATAAACTAGCATCAAAATTAAAGCTAAAAATTACTTAGCCCAGTTTGGTCTGTGTACTGTGGCTAATTAATTATTCTTTATGTGTCCTAAGGAATAAAATGTGTTTACTTTTCTGAACCATCCAATTTTTACTGTAACTTTGAATAAAAACATTCTGTGTATTTTGTGAGCAGAGATGAAAGACATAACCAAGAGTTGATCAGATATGTATGGATGCGTAATAAATAGTTTGACAGGTGGAGATGTTGCAGAATATGATGCCTCCTTGAGGAATTTCAGAACAAGATGAAGATTAAACATGGCAGTTCTCTGTTTTGGTTTGTACTGAAAGAAAGAGGAACACATCTTCTGAAACAAAACAGGTCCCTTAAACATATGGAGGATTTTTCAAGGTTGGCTTCGAAATAGTCTCTAGTGCTTTTTTTAACTCTGTAGGATACTGTGCACAAGGCACTATGCATATGCTGTTCACCACAGTATCCCAAAAGAACTTGTTGCCCAGATGGTGCAAACCGTATGCCTCTTGGTGGTTTATCTGTGTTTGGGAAATACTGCCTAAAAATATAAGAAAGGTCATAAGAATTGTAAAATACAGCTCTCATGAGTTTCTTTTAATTAATGCTCTGGAGGTATTCAAAGTTGGTTTGTGTGGTTTTTTTGGGGTTGGTTTTTTTGTTTCTCGGAAGGTGTGTGTCTATGTTTTCTGGTGGAGATGAGGAACTAGGGAATGATACTTGTTCCAGTGCAAGACCACAGCTCTTCAGGCAGGCATGCAGACCTCACTAGTTCAGTGCATAAATTGTTTTTCTCCACAGGAGATGCTTAAGAGGAGTACAACACAAGGCTGGGGCCTGCCTCTCTCTCTTTCCCCCACTCCCCCCAGCGGTATTGAATGAACCTTTCTGGAAATGCAACAACATTGAAAGCCAGTTAATTTTGATATTTGTTCCTGTGTCTTCCCTAACTCATTTGATTACTTCCAAAGGCTAAAGGAGAAAATTCTTTGCCCATATGTAAGTTGTTAAAATACGTTTTCTTTTTTGCTTACCTGGCACAGATCCACAGAGGAAAGGCAGTCTAATTACATTTCCAGCATAGTGGTTCTTTGAAGTATCAACTAATTAGGAACGGGCATTGCAAAAGTTTAGACCAGCACTCAGGAAAAGAATGCATCGTGTAACCATCACTAATTCATTAGGATAACCAAAGCTTATTTCCTTTGAGTAAAGATTTGCACATTCTCACCTACAGCACTGTACTATATATAATACTTCTTTGTAGCTCCTCTGAAAGCACAACTCTGTTTAAAAGTAAATTAGCCGGCCAAATTGAAAGGCTAATTGCCTTGAGCTTCAAGTACAAAGGATATCCATCCTTAGATTTCTTTGCCAGCTGCAAGAGGCTGAGAAGACGTGTTTTCAGAAATCCTAACAGGGTATCTCGTGACACTTAAGAATTTTAATGTGGTGTCATAAATCACTAACTTATTCTTGCTCCAGTATTGTTTGCAGAATCTATTGAGATCAGTTCTGTGTACTGGGGAGGAAATGTGATGGAGGGAGAACCCTGTTTAGTCTGGTAACAGCTTATGTCAAATACCTGAAAAGATCTTATACCTCACATTGCTTCCTCTGATGATTTTGGTTGGAATAAAAATGAGTATATCTGGTTTGAATCAGAACTTATTTCTGCAAGGGAAAGACTGATAAGGCATGCAATCCCTTTACAGACTTAACATTTTTATGGATCATTTCAGCTGGATACATGGATGCTCTTCTGTATTTCCTGCTTTGTTTTCCTTGTTTTTACATTCTCACCTTTCAATTTTTAATTTGGTCTAATCCTTGTTGAATAAATACAGTGACAACCCATGTAATGTGTGTGTCACTCCAGTGTGATTCACAGAATCATGTCCTTTTTGTATAGGTTATTTTAATTTGTGGATATCGTTACATGTCAGCTGCTGCTAAGACTTGGCTTACACCATGCTGTATTCAGGTTATACAGAACTGGAAGCTTGCAGGATTGATCAAATATGTTTTCTCCATATGATAATTCCTAACCTTTCTGCCTTTTAATGAACACATTCTTGTTTTTACTCTTCAACCTACTTCTAGATACTTCACAGTCCTACCTGTGACAATTACTCCTATTTTTTGGTTTCATAGAATGTAATGATTATGTAACTTTATTCTCAGCTCACTGACTGTAGTCTCAAGTAGCTGCTTCTGTTACATGATAATGTTATTGAGCTATGTGTAAACCTGAGGAATGAAATGGCCCTGTTTCATATCTGACTCCTGGTGGGTGAGAACAAGTACCATCCAGAACTCTTCACAATCTGTCTGCAGCAAAAAGCTCTTTTTGAAAGAAAAAAATACTTGACAGATGTGTGCTTGCATAAATTTGAGTGACTAGAAAGTTTAGAGAATAAGAAAGTTTTTTGGTTTGTGGGGATTTTGGTGTTTTGTTTGTTTGGTTTGGTTTTTTTGTTTGTGGTTTTTGTTGGTTTGGGTTTTTTTGGTTTTGCTTTTTTTTTCTTTTACATTTTAATGTGTATGTACATGTTTCTTTCATAAAAGTTTAAACCATTCAGATGGCCTTCTAAAGAAAGGTTAGCTTGTACAAGATAAACCTCATTCGTGGTGAGATTCTTAACACTGACTCAATGCAAAATTGTACTTGTTCTGTGTATATTCTAGAACCAGGACATTTCAGTGGAGATTTTTAAAGGTGTGGTTTTCCAACCTGAAATTTAAAGAATGGAAGGAGACAAAATTTTGAAAACAATGGCAACTTTCCTTGCATGTAGTAACCTACTTATTTTTTTAACAAATATATACACCACAAGATGTGCTCATTTGTGATAAAAGCTGTATTACTGTGAAAAATGGGCATACTTTAAAATCTCAGTACATGTTTGCCAGCAGTATTTTCTTTTAAAAAACTCTAGAAGAGACTAAACAAAATGTTTCAAACACACAAGTGATTTGCTTTACCAAATGTTCAAGTCTCCTAATCCCTGGAGGATGAGGGCTGGGATTTCTGTTAGGAACAGGCAGACCTCTAAGGGTGGTAAGGTTCTGTCTCTGGCTGCATGCACAGGCTCTCTCTGGGGTTGGACTGGTCAGAGAATGCTGCTGCAAGCCCTCCTATGCTCAGTGTAGGCATTTTCTCAGAAGTGATTTACATCTGCTGCTCCCATCAGTTGTTGGGAGGTCATTGCTGCTCATAATCAGGTCACCTTTTAATTTACATGCAGAGCTTAAGGCAATGAAGGTTATTTTAAAATTTCAACTTGTGTTTTTTAATTCTTAAATTAGTAGCAAGTGATTACTTCAAGGACTCATATGTCCTGTGTATGCAACTAAGACAGCCCTTTGTAGTAAAACTGAATTTATAGTAATTTTATTTGTTAAAACAAACGTGAAACTTGGGCAGTGATTTCATTTTATTTGTTTGAAGGTTAATTTTCTTTCTAGACTGGCAGCTGGGATGCCTAAGGGTGCAGGCACAGTGTGAGACTCCTTGCTTTGCTCAGTTGTTCTTTCTGGGTGCATTCAAATTCATTAACAATTTTGGTGATGTCAGGACTGCATTTTTGAGGCAAATGTACCCTGCTTTGGTTCATATTTGAGAAGTCTCAGACTTCACCAAGGTTTTGTTCCTTTGGAAGAGAGTAAGTGGAAACATGCAGTCCAGGAATGTATGTATCTCATGCTGCAGTGATAAGGTGCTAATGCAGTACCAGCCTGGTGCTTTCCAAAATAACTCTGCTTGGAAAGGCTCTGGTGCTCTCACAGGCAGCTCCATCAGTCTTCCTTCTGGTCCACGCAGCTGCCTAATGCAGATGTTTGCCAATTTTAAATGTATCCAAACCAACTGAGTTTCATTAAGATCTTATGGATGATTGAAATAATTGCTGAATTATATTTTGGGTTATTTTCTGTCTGCAACCAAACTTATGAGATTTCTGACAGGCCAGGATTTTTAAACTGTAACCTATTTTATTATTATATAATTACGTTTATATGTACAACTTGTGAAAGAATTTTTGTTTCAGAATCTTTTACTTCAGAGAACAAAATCTACAACAGTGCTGTTGAAATTAAGATTTACAGAAAACAAAGGGACTGGGGGAGGTTATTTATGGTTTAAAATACATTGAAAAGTAACAAATACTGAAGCTCTAAGCAGATTAAATTTTCAGATGAAAATGTCATCTTAGCTCAGATGAGTCGAGGATCTTGGTTGCTGGCCTTGAAATATGATACTTACGCTTAAATGATTTAGTGTGGCAGTCTCTAGCCTAGGTTTTCAGCATCACCAGTATTTTGTTTTTAAATGCAATTAGGTACCTGTACTCTACAATTATTTTAAATAATTAGTTTCATTTTTATTTGATGTGATGTACATCTTAATGTGTTTATATTATTTGTTTGTTTGATGACAGAACTGTTACCTATAAGAAACAAGTACATGAAGTCTATTTAGAATACTTGATCAGTGAATTGTACTTGAGAAGGAATTTGTACAAATACTAAAAAGTTAAGCATGGGTTAGAATTAGGAATGTGATGAAATACTCTAGCCTGCCATGTAAAACTTCAGCTATTTCTGAAGCTTTTTCCTTTTACATCCCCGTGCCAGAGAACAGAACAGACTTTCTCTTGGTAATATACTTACCTGGATAATGAGATGAGTATTCTAGTGTTACTTGTGAATGCTACACTCTTTTGGGGAGGATGCTGCCACTTTTGGTTTCATTGTTTGTGTCTCTCTGTGCTCCAGCCTAACAGGTGTACACAAAGTTCTGAGCTGCTCTGGTTCCCAGGCTGGAAAAGGGACATTGTGTTTGAAGTCTTTTGCTTTTGAAAGCTGAATATAGGTTCACTCTTGCCTGGAAAGAGCTGCCTTTGTGCACAGCTCTCTGAGCCAGCCTTTGGCCATCCAGAGTATTTGGGTGGTGGGGGAAAAGACTAAACAGCAAGTTTCTAGCTAAGAAAACAATGTTATTTTCTATACGAGTTATCCTAGACCTTCCATTTATTCTCTGCTGGTTTAGCACCATACCTTAAAAGAAATACAGACCTTCCCCCTCTGTATGTGAACAACTGTTCTTTGTGCAGCTTGATTCATTGATCATGATGAGGTTTTTCTTCTCTAGGGCAAACTAATATTTCTGGCTCTGGGATTATTGTTCAGTGACTGTAATTTACCATGCATTTGCATGGTTTGCACAAGATTAACGTCTAGCTGGCCTTTTTCTGTACAACAGTTAGAATTGTGAAAGTATTGTTGGACAAGTATAGATAACATACCATGCTCATATGAAGCTGAAGATTTGGATGTATGTAAAAGTGGAAAGGCTCCATTAGTCTCATTTGAACAGTCTGCTGTCTTCCAGTGTTTCTGTAACATCTCTTGTTGGCATCCTTTTTGTTGAATAATTGTATTTGAAGCAGTGGGCACTGTTATGGTTATTGGAAAATAAAAAGCTCTGGAAGCACTGTTTAGTGAGGCAGAGGAAATGTGTTTGAAAATAATCTTAACCTCTGCTAGAGATGCAATAATAAATCTGCTTTAAAATAGAGAGCTTGCAGAACAAAATAACGAGTTGTTGCAAGTTGCTGTGCACAGACTGTGATATATTGGCAGCTTATTATTTCTGAGCTCTATGGTGTGTCACAAATGCTTTTATTTCTATATTAAGCAATGCCTCTGCAGTTTGGAAACCTTATTCGTTAGAACTGGTTGTTGGGTCATGAATTATAGCATAAAAAAATGCAGTTTTAATAGTAAGGATTAGTTGCTATCTAGCAACAATTTTGTCTCTTTTCTTTGTAGGTATGAAGCGTCCATTAAGTCCTGACCACATCATTGAAGATGGGATTATGAATCAACCAGCTGTTCTACGGGTCTTTGAAGAAAAAGGACTGAGGAACGACAGACAGGATTATCAATTAAGCAAAGAAAAAAAGAAGATACTGTTTTCCTTCTGTGAAGTGTGCAATATACAGCTGAACTCTGCAGCTCAAGCTCAAGTTCATTACAACGGGAAGTCTCACTTGAAAAGAGTGAAGCAGCTAAATAATGGAAAACTCCCTACAAGTACAGCTCCTGGCACTTTGTTTGCAAGTACAAGCACAGGTACATAATTAGTTTGAGATGCTGGATTTTGGTCAGGAATTCTGAGGAAGTTTTTAAGCTCTACCTCCTCCACCCAACATAACCGTTAAACTTAATATAGATTAATACTTGTGGTTAATCATATTTTGCCATGTTCAGAATTACTGGTGTATTTCTTTTGCTGAAAAGCCAAGTGGTATTGAGGCAATATTCCATTAATGTGTGATTAGTTACTGTGTTGGACCTTGAGATACGGTCTATTTAAAAGTAACTGTTGTGGAATCAAACACTACACATTTTGTCATCCCAAAAGAAAGTTCTGCAGGGATACTATGTGCACAGGAGAAACTTTTAAAAGAAATCTAGTAGTGGAAAGATTGAGGAGGAGAGCTGGAATTTACAGTCCTGGCCCTTTCATTGTTTCTGCTTTCAGTCATCTGGGTTTTAATTATTCTAATTCATAGAACCGTTTAGGTTGGAAAAGACCTCTAAGCAAGAAGTAATTAAAAATAAGACTTCTTGCTTACAAGGCAAAACAAAAGTCTAAAATGCTTGGGCAAAATGTATTTAGCATTCATAATTTAAAGATACAAACACATGCTTCTCTTTTTTTTTTTTTTTTATTTATTTCAGTGTTAGACTCAGTTCATAGCTATTTGAGAAAAATCTAATAGATCTCAAATCTTCATAAAAAGTTTTCTTCATTGTAATTTTTTTTTTAATTTGCTACATGAGGACACTGGCTTTGGTTTCCTTTATTTTATTTTCTATAGAAACAGTCAAGCTGCATTGAAAGGTTTAGCTTTTTCTTTTTTCTGATTTTGTTTCTTGTCAACTGAATTTGACTTATTTTGAAGTCTGTGGTACTGTTTTGTTTGGTTTAGAACTAACTAGTGTGAAGGTATCATTTGTGTAAGGCCTGTGATCCGAAAGATTATATTCCTATTGAATAACATCTAGATTATTTAATTGCGTGTATTCTTAAAATAACTGAATATCGGTGAGACATTATAATTTAAGATTTCTCTGTGTGCTGATCTACAATGCAAACATGTAAAAAAAGTTTTCTATTTGTGTTGATTTTTCTTATCTGAACCCCTTCACCTGATGCCTTGGCTGTCATTCCTGGGCATCACAGCTGATGCTCTGGCACCATTACTCAAAGAATGCTCTGGTGCTCAGAATACAATTATGTTTCCTGGAGCGTATGTTTTGGGGTTACTGTATAGCTTAGGAGTTAAAATTCACATTTCTTTGTACTTTATTCACCGATCTCTATATTAGATTGCATCCTAGTTGTGTATTAGTTATGCTGGTCTATCCAGTGCAGGTTGAAATAAGCATTCTGTTTTCATAGTTGAGGGATATTGTGTTCATAGCATTTAAAAGAAAGAAATGCCTTACAACAGACAATTTATTATTATGATGATTACATAAAACATTTAATATACTGTTTAAGAACCAGTGGGAGAACAAGATTTACTGGGATGTAGTTCTCAAAGAACATTTTCCAAAAATAACTAGAAATTAATTTTCTTCTACATTGACATTATCCAGGCTCAGTTTTAATCCATGTCCTCTGGAGTGTTATTACCTCTTGTAATGGAAGTCTTCCTTTCCCATTTCTTCAGCTAACATTGTAAACAGAGCTAATTGTGCAGATGGTAAGAGAGCAATTATATTAATCTCACCTCACCAGTGAATAGACTTTATTCCACATGCAAAGGAAGCAAATAGCCCCCTCATACTTCACTGTTATAACTACACCCTACTAACAAACCACCTAGTGAACAGGTCAGCACACCTTAGCAAACTTTCTGCAAAAGTTCCTGCCCATGTCAGGTTGGAGTTTTCCTCCGTACTAAAAAGATGAATGTGAAATTAATAATATTCCCATTGGAAAATGAGGTGACTGTAAAATATACATGACTCTAAATATTCCTTGACACTCCAGAAGCCAGGATTACAGACCTGCCAGAACTGTCTTTATTCTGTGTGACAGAATTGATGGATCACTGACTCCAGTTCTCCCTGACACTTGGTGGACTTTCTCATAAATGGAGATGAGACGTATTTTCATATTCATTCTCGTTTGTGGTCCTCTCTGTGACAGGTGGCCCTAAGTTTTTAGAACATGTCCTTTTCATTTTTGGCTTCCACTATGATTTACAACTGTAAGCTCCATTTGTTGTTCTTAGCTTGCTAATAATGGTCCTTGTTGTACCACTGTTGGAGTATTTATTAAGATTTGATACCTGGCATTCCAGGTCCTGGCAATAATACCTTTCATTGTATAGATAAGGGGCTTTTACATATTTAAAGTCAAAATATCATTTTAGAGATGAGTTTAAAGTTACTTCTTTCTATGTAGAGTAAGGGTGCAATTGACATAGGATTAAAAAATGTATTTAGCAACATATTTTTCTAAAAATCTTATTCTATTTCTACTTTATTTTGCTTCACCAGTCACTTAAATATAAAGCTCTTTTGGCACCTCCACTTGCAATTTAAATTACTTCATAGCAAGTAAGATTCCATATAAAATAAAGATTTAAGAACTGCTTTTCTTTATATTGCCAAAGTAAAGAAATTAATGGACTACATTAGGCGACTTTGGTGATTTGATCCCCTCACTGAACTCCTCCTTTTCCCTACACTGGTGTTGAAAACTGTGCGTTGGAAAAAAAGAGCATTCTACTTGGAAAGTATATATTATACACGGTGTTAGAGCCTTCACTATTGCTTGTGCTAGTGCTTGTTTCTTACCAGCCGTGCCCATCATGTCTTACAGCAGCTCAGGCTGAAATTTGTCAGGAGTGCCATTTCTGGAGCCATCCAGGCATACACGATGTACGGACAGGCTGCTGTCAGAAGGAAACAACTGAAGTCTCAGGAAAGTAACAAAGTGCGTGTTTGCCTCTGCAGCATGAGTTGGAAAACATTTAGTATTTCCTATAAAGAAAAAGGAAAAGAAAGGGTGGTTTCCTGCAGCCTTGGGGAAACGTAGTTTGGAGCAGATCCGAGCTTTGGGGGTACCTGCAATCCCCCTGCCCGCGCTGCTCACAGGGGCCGCCGCC
Organism: Entomyzon cyanotis; assembly: GCA_024500445.1. Taxonomy (NCBI): domain Eukaryota; kingdom Metazoa; phylum Chordata; class Aves; order Passeriformes; family Meliphagidae; genus Entomyzon; species Entomyzon cyanotis. The sequence goes on along the minus strand of JAKEPQ010001027.1, from coordinate 12,668,758 downwards.
AGCCGGGAGCGAACGGCACGACCTCGGCTGAGCGCTAATTAAAGCTGCTCGCTCCCTCAGCGCCGGCAGCGAGCTAATGAGTTAATTGCTCGGGGGCCATCGGTGCTGCGGTGGCGGTGCGGGACGCGAGGCTGCCACGAGATGGCGCTGCAGCCCGGGCCGTGCGGAGCCGTGCGGAGCCGCGCGTCCATCCCGCTTCGGGAGGGATAACCGCGGGCTGTTCGCCGATACCTGCTGCGGCTGTGCCCTGCGAGCCTTCCTTGTGTGCCTCACAGCCCCTCTTTGCAGGGAACACCGGTGTTGCGCCGCGAATTCTCGTGGCTTCTTCCATGGGGTGGTGTCTCCTGCTGAGTCTCCTGATTCTCTGTCCTTTGCCCCCATGATAACGTGGGGACAGTGGGTGAGTTGGTGTAGTTGTAAGGAGATGTACTAGAAATGCCTGTCGAAGCCCAGATCTTACAGATCTCTGCGAACATGTAGGGAAGTTTCATTTTTGTTACTGAGAGTGTCCAACGTGGGTGAAGGAGAATCCCTTTTCCCTGGGTCCTAGGCTGCTTTGAAGAGCAACTGTGCTTTAGGGCCCAGGTGGCACTTGTTAATGCCCGTGTGATCTTTCTGTAGGTTTGGCTGGAGGTGTGATTGGGATAGCAGGCTGTAGTGTATTCTCGTAGCAGCTCTGCCTTTTTGTTGAAATCTCTGACCTTACAGGACAGTTTCAGAAATTACGTAGGACCCTATACAATGACTCTTTGTAAGGAGCAGTGCCACAAGTTATTGTGTTAACACTGCAATACTAAGGAAATAATCACAGGTTGATTTCCTGGGGGATTATATACACACAGTTTTGTGATCTGGTTCACAGCAGTGAGAGCCAGGGATTTGTCAATACAGCAAAATAAATACATAAATTACTAGACTTCTGTTGCATTTGTGAGTTAAGTCACAAAAAGGGTCTAGTAGTGCTAGTGGAAGGGAGAAGGTAAAAAAGCAATTTTGGGCATTGGAGAAGAACAAGGCAGAGTTTCTTTCACTTATGGCAATAAAGATTAGATCTTTGTCTCTTTGTGCAGCACCATATAAATTTGGAAGTCTAGGCAACTTATCAAGTTAATGGAGGCAGGGATTAGGTAATTAAAGAACTCAGAGTTATTCTTGATAGGATTCATGGACTGCATATCTAACTCACATATTAGTTTAAAAAAAAAAAAAAATAGAAGGTGTGAATTGTATCTTTAGCCAAAAAAACCCCCAACTGATTATTGATAGACGTTGAGAAATTAGACTGAAAATATTCCAGGTAGCCCTAACTCTACATTCCCACTTTTGGCCTCATGCAAATGAGGAAGACTGTTTTATTTTAAATGAAACTGTGAAAGAAATTAGCTTGCCAGATGGCTAGGTCAGTGCAGGATTAAATGAGGGTTAGTTACAACAGAATGAAACTGCAGGACACTGCTCTCATTTAAGTAGAGTTTTCCCTTGGTTTTTGTCAGAAGAAACTAATCCTAAACACAGGTCTTTGAATGTAGATTTTAATCCTTATCTGGGCCAAGACTGCCTTTCTGACAGGTAGCTTAGTTGCCATCTAAGACTGCTTTGTGCCAACGTAATGGAGAACAGAACTTTTGCTTACTTTAAGCCTCTTGATCTAGCTCCTCAGTTCCTTCTCAATGTTTATCTTTCATTAATCTGAAAAAAGTCAAGGATAATCTGATTTTTATTGCAGAAGATCTTTATGAATTATTCCACCATGTACTCAGAGGAATGCAAAGCAGCAACCAACAGTATCTTGAAAAAGCTTGTGACCTGAGTACTCTTAAATGTATGCATGCATAGCTATAGAACTAGTGCACAAGTCTGAGAAGAAAAGGACAGTAGAAAGCACTGTGATTTTACTCTTAGTTTTGTTCATAGAACATTTTGTTTATTTGTTTTACTCACAGAAACATGGAATATGCTGAATTGGAAGAGACCATCAGGATTATGATTAGCTGCTCTGAAATTAAGAGGATTTATTATATTCTTTTTGTCTGCTTGGTACTCACAAAATGTTGATGGTGAGAGTTAAAATCAAGGGCCAAATTGACATTAGAGTTGGTTTCTTATTTTCCAATAACTACACACTGTATCCATTATATTCTGTTCTGTGTTTGAGTAGCTGCACCATGAGAGTGCTGGTAAAGTTAAAGATAGTAAGTAGAAGATACATTGCTTACTGATAATCTTCAGGAAAAGAATGGGAAAATCATTCTTTTGTTGAGGTCAGTTGTTTTAAAGTAGTTTGTAAGTTTCATCAGAGCAAAACATTCCAAAATTCTGTAATGGCAAATTGAAAACCATAACTCTTTTGAAGTTGGTAAAGTTTATCAGTCCAATTATTCATCTGTAGACTCCACTCCATTTTCTTGGAGGTGGGGAACACTTGAATGACATTTAGCAAACAGACAGAGTACGTAACTATGTAATTACGGAAAAAAGTGGCTTATAGGGGGTGGTCTTTTGGGTGGCAGGTGGAAGGATGTCAAAATAAAATTGAATAGTACATTTGGCAAGCTTTTGCACTACCTTGCATAAATATATTCTCTTAGCAAAATTCCTTCCTGGACAGTTTAACCTCTCTTCAAGGGCAGTTGTACTGTGGTAAAACTATAGCATTTAAGACATCAGAAAATCAGATGTTCTAGAGTCTAGGACCAAAAATAGAGCAACTCACCAGCCATGGTTTCAAGCTGATCATGGCTGCAGAAGTGGTGGTGACACAACTTCTGCTTCAGTTGGGAGCATCTCCCTTGTCATTTAATCAGTTTGGGCATGGCCTGGAGAGCTTCTTAAATCAGTTGAGTTGATGTTGCTGCAAGGATTTCTTCACATCTGTCTCATTGACGGATGTGATCCACAGTTTAGAGGTGTAGACAGCTGAGATGAAGAGGAATCTATACATTTAGACATTTTTATTTATGTGCATTTCTAACCATGATTTCTGTATTGAAACTACTGGAAAAAAAAAAAGGCAGGTTTGTTTATTATTTTTATCTTGTAAAAGGAAACTGATTTTCTCTCTGTATAGTAATTTTTCTCATCTGGGATCAGAGCCTGCAAAAATTTCTCTCATAATTGTCTCATGACCCAGCAGTATATTTGTATAACTGTACAGGTAATATAATAAACTCCCATGTTTTTCCATTTCTTGAAAACTTAACCTAGTTATGATTACATCTGTCTTATGCTGTGTATCTCAGGGTGTGAGTATGCACAGCAACACATGCTGTCATACCTTTTGGGGAAAGAGATTCTATGAAGTACCTGAAAAGACAATGTGAGAAGTCCGTGTGGGAGTAGGAAGAGCATTAATTTAATAAGCCATGGAGATTTTTTGTAGTAAGTCATGTAGAATTACTGTTGTTTTTGAAGGATGAAGGTATTGATCGTGTAATGTCAGGCTTTTAGTGATTTTAGTGATTTTCTTTTCTTTTTCTTTTTTTTTTTTTTTTTTTTGTACAAATAGTTAATCTGCTGGACTGTACAAGTCTTTATTGGGTCAGTATTCAAAATTTTTTTCACTCACATATTTATTGTTCTTTTTAATAGATATCCTGGTTTTTAATAAATAATAGACTTTGACTATGACATGGTTAAAAAATACTCATTTCATTTGCATAATTTTGAATTAACCTTATTTAGGAAAGCTGTAAGGAATCATTAATTTTTATTGCTGGATTTTTTTTTTCCCCCAATAATGAACCTCCTCACAATACAGGCTGCTGATTCTCCTCTGTCTCGTGTTCGTTGTAGAAAAGACAGAGCTATTTTTAACATTTACACAGTCTAGATGGATGATTCCACGTTCTGTGTGGTTTGGAGCTGAATCTGTAAAGCCTTTCAGAATCATATCCTTTTATTTTTTTATGGTTTGTTTGAATTTGATCTCTGTAGCTGATTCCATGCATTGATAATGAAGGCTTGGGTTGCCTGATTCTCAGCATAAATTCACGCAGACTTCTACTTTGACAGTGCTCTGTGTTTCAGTACGCATGAAGATACAGAACTGAAATTGCTTTGCTTTCTTTACAAATGACTCAGAGTGTGCTTGTCCTTCCCTAAAATGTTGCCAGCGTGTGAAGGATTTTCAATGAGCAATGCAATAAGCCGGCATCTGGGAAGGTTTGAGGCTGCTGTGGTGTAGCAGGGAACTGTCACACAGATGATCGGGGCTGGAGCCAGCACTGTAGCACCGTAGATCATATTGGTCACATACTGGAAGTTTTGTGTATGTAACTTGGTTGCTGTTTAACCTGCTTAAATAGTATTGCCATCATGTGGAGTGGACTTCCCAGTAGAGGTGAGTCTGGTTTTTATTATTAAACTTCACTGAATTGCTTTGTGCTACGACATTAAGAGTGGGTGCTTACATGTTTGGCATTATTCCTATGTGCATGTCATTTCTGTTTTAGTTATTCCAGTGGAAGGGATAATAAAAATGGCAAGGCATATAATGCATCTTTTTCTTCTCTTCTTATTTCAGTATTAAAAGTAACTAAATATGTGGCAAGCTCCCTTTCCTTGCTTGCTGTTTGCAGAGGGCATCTTTCCAGTAGGTGACTTCCTATGCATTTTAAATGTTTTTTGAATGTCAGTAATGCTGTGTTATTGTTGTAGAAAGAAGCTTATTAGCAGTGTGAATAAATACCTCTTACCAGAGCTTGCTTTCTGGCTTGTTAAATCTCAAAGTATAGTTACAACGATGTGTGAAACACAAGAGCTGTTGGATTCTCCAGATAAACTAAAAAAGTAAAGAATGAAATAAATTGTGTACTGGATTTGACATCTTAGATATGCCTGTCATTGTTAGTATTAAAAGTTATGACCTGTCATGCCCAGGATAGCTTCCAGTAATTCATTTGCACTGACAGCTTGCTTTGAGAAGGCTACAAAATTACTGTTGCTTCTCCCTAACCAGTTAAATTTGAGATTTAGTGTACCAAGTTTTATTTAAGGGAACAGATAGCATGCTAAAGGTAGCCCGTGAAGTTCTAGTAGTAAATCTTTAAGCTTGAAAGAAGTATTGTCGTAAACTAAACAGACTTTGTACTTATGTGTTTAAAAAAGGGGGTTTTATTGAGAATTTCACCTATAGCAGAGCACAAAAAATTAGTTCAGCTGAGTTGCTTATTAAGCATTGCTGTTATGTTAATGCTGAGTTGGTGAGGTGAGACCTGCTATGATTATATTTGTGTATGCTGATAGTGATTTTTTAATAAAACAAGGAAATATGTTGAAAAATATTTATTAAATTGTTTTTCTTGCTTGCTGTAGAAATGTCTGTGCTTACTATGTAAAGACTGCTGTGTTGTTTTTTTTTTTCCTTCTGAGGAACTAGGACAGCTCATGCTTTTTCCTGCTAAATATATTTATGAGGCAGCTGTTTTATAGCTTTCAGCTCCAAAGTTATAGATAAGTGTGTATTTGTTTGACAGAAGATTCGAGAATTTCCATTTACTGCCAGTACATGTAAAGCTTGGCTAAGCAGACTGCATCAGGAGCACACACCATTTGTATTAGCCAATCTGTCTTTGCAAGTCCCAGGGCCACTATCTTGCTAGAAGCCACTGTGTGCTTTTGAAAGCATGAAATTAGTTTTATACTGAGCACATAGTTTCTCATTTAGCAGTTCTTTTTATGGTAATGGTCAATTTGTGGTTCAGTGCCAGAATTTTGGTGTTCTGTCAAAGCTGATAGCTTCTGCTAAGGTGTTCTTTGGAGATAAAGACAAACAAAATCCAAAACAACACCCTCCCAATAAAAATGCAGTTTGTGCTGGGGATCCTAGAGAGATGCAAATAAAAGAAAGTTCTCCCTAATGACCTAACTACTGACATTTCTGATAGCATTTTGGAATTATTTTTTGTGGTATTTCAGAAAATATTTGTCATTCATGACATAAAATTATTAAATTAATTGTCACCTTTTTATACTTCATAAGTTTTGTTTGGCTTTTTTTCCCCATGATATGTAAGATTGCTGTCTCTCAATGCCAATTTTCTCTATGTCCTTATTTAATGATAAAGGTTAAAATGGACTTGAAAAATATATATGAAGCACCCTAAGCATTCAGGAGAGATGAATGTTGTAGATGTTTTTAGATAACAACTTCACAATACATTTCAAGCTTTTGTCTTTCTTCAGGAATCTATAGAAGTCAAAATAAGTTGTCAGTAAATACCTTTGTAAAACCTTCTTTAATACATATAATTAATAAACTGATGAGCCAACTTGTTTTTAACATGTGTTTTGTTCTTGGAATATTTTTGTTGTTTTTCTAACTCTGCCAAATCCCTACACTTCCCTCACTAGGAGCTATTCTTAATGAAAGGTTAAGGTGGTTAACGTTGTTGTGCACTTCACTTGGGTTACTCTGTCTAGCCTACATGATTCTTTCTTGTATAGTAGCAATTTAAAATTGCATCTTGTAACCTAGGTCTTCACAATTCTGACTTGATCCTAAAATAAGCACTTTTTAATGACAGAATATTTGCTTCTTTGCTCAGTTCTGTCTGCAAGGATCAAAATTTGATGTTGCTTTTTTTTTTTTTTTTTTTTTTTTTTTTGTGGAAGATGTGGTGGGCTCTAGACCTGGTAGTGTTTCTTCTGTTAAGTGCTGGGGAGAGATCCTGTTCACCTACTGATATGCATTCCTGGGAAAAGAAGAAGCTGGAGGGCAGAGTTTCCAGAAGCTTAGTTAAGAAGTAAATGTAAGCTGGTGTAGCCATTTTTTGTTATTCCATCATCATGGAGAAGCAGAAGCTACGGAGATGACTGCCCTTTGTCACAGGTGCTTGGAAAGCCCGTCAGTCCCACTTGAACACAAGTCCCTTTTCAAAACCATGTTTGGATGCTTCTGTAGTCATGCGAGAGATGCAGACTGACAGCTTAAAAAATACATGGTTGTCGTTTTAGGACCTTTGAATAAATTTGCCTGCCCTTCTTCAGTGTGTGTTTAAAGGCTGCCAGACAGAAAATACTAGGAGCATTTGGAAAGCAATGTATGACATGTTGCTACCATGACATAAAAGATTTGTTTTATTTCTCTAAGTGCATGAGCTAGAATGCCTTTCTTTGTCCTTTTATTTTTGGGGGATTTTTTTAATCATTATGAATATAAGTTTGCCGCATTTCAGTCTGGTTAGTTCTGTGTTTCAAGATGGTTTTTGCAAGGTGCTTTTAGCTTCAAAGGTCTTACATCCTCTTCCAAATCTGTCTTTATTGCTGCATGTTTCCTCTTGTGCCATTTCATATTGGTAGTTCAAGAGGGAAGTAAGATCTGGTGTTCTTGTTTTGCTGGACAAAACAACTTCACTTCCCGGTGTGGAGCTCTATTGCTTCTGTATCCATTCTATAGCCACTTCTGTATCAGATCATTAGTTATCACATGACACTGTAATTCTAATTTCTTCTGCTTTGGACATCAGTGTTAAAGTATGGTGTTCTTTTGCACTTTGAGAGTGTTGGGGGGCAGCAGCTTTTCTACTGCCAAGGTTACTTTCCAAGGAGATTCTGAAGAAGACACTAAGCTAAAAGGAAAAGAAATTATTGGGGAAGTGGTGTGTTATGACCAATTCCATGTTAGTCACTTGACTCTGGGATCCAAGTCTAGCCAAGCTGTCTGTGGAAATCTTGAATTTGCTGTTTTTTTAGTGAAGGTCATTGATGAGTCCTGCCAGGGGAGCTGAGTGCACTGAGAACTGTAGTTCACTGTAGCAGCACTGTTGAAGCTTTACTACTGAAGCTCAAGTTTATATGTTTTTTCCTGTCTGTAGGTTAAAGAGCCAGAGATGTCCTGGAGGTCTCACCCAGAATGTTCAGCCAAGAAATTTTCTTTTTTTTTTTTTTTTAATATGCTTTCTGTTCTCTTGGATTTTGAGCAGTGCTCATAACATTACTTTGAAGGGAAAATGAACTGAGTAACTTCCCTCTTTCACATATGCTTTTTTGTTCCTGTAAGGATTTTATTTTAATTATTTTTTAGTTGGAAGTGAGGAAAGCTTGGGTATGTTTTGATCTCCAGAGGTGTAAGGAGAGTGCTTTTGTGTTGATACCAGCAGTCAGGGCAGATGAAAAGCTAAATTCCTTAGCCTTGGGTAGGTTCAAGACCTGCACTGAAATGTTTTAGCTCTGATTGAGCAACGTAGATCTTGGGAAGAGATGAGGAAGTGTTTTTAATACTCTGTGTATAGGGGAATACAGCTTCCCTAAGGACTGAGGTTTTAAAATTCATATAGTGTGTTATTGGAGCTACTTGAGTGAAAGGATATGACCATGAAAGCTCAGCAGACAAAACCTTTCCTTTCAAGCACCATGTGAAACTGTCAGACTTTGGCCAAGAATTTGTGTTATGATGCATTTGGTGACATCACTTGTTAGCGTATGGGTTGCTCAGTATGATGTAGGAGATGTGGGTTCAGATCACCTGTGTTCAGGTGATGAGAGGATGTTTCCAGGTCAAGGCATTTCTGAGGTTACTGTGGTGTGCTCAGTTTTGGAATTTTTTGTTAGGTTTTGCTAGCTGTTCACATTGGTAGTGTTTATATTTTTACTGAGCTAGAAAAGACAGAGCAGGTCTCTGGTGTGTGAGTTCCCCTTTTGCTTGCTTCAAGCATTCTGTGATGGCAGAACTTGAAACACAGTGCCTGGAAGTTTGTAACTTCCACCAGAGGATCTGCACTTTCTTCAGGATATTTCATAGTAGGGGTGGAGAGATGAAGGCGAGGTAAGAAATCCATGTAGGAAGTTCTTAAAATTGTCTGTTTTTCTGCTCAAACTGGATTCAAAATTTTCACACATGTGCATCTCCTCTGGCACAGCCTTGAGTGTTTGCAATGATGACATCCTGAAATGTTTTGTGACTGAGCATTTAAATATGAGCAGAAAAGGAGGCTTTTTCTTCATCAGCCGATCAAACTTAAGTGGAACATGGAGAAAATAAAGAGGTGAGGAAGATTTATAGGCTTTAGAGTGGCCCATCTGGATAAAGAGACACAGAAATCACTTCATCAAGAGAAAACAGACTAGTTGGAAAGAACTGAAGGTTGTTAGGAATTGCAGTTAGTGTATTGTGGCCAGGTTTTTTAGTGGTACCATTTGAGCCTGATGCATCTGTAGTAAGGTTCTGAACAGAAAAAAACTGATCTGTTAAGTGATCATTGCAGTAACATCTTTTCAAGGAAACGAAACAGCACTTAGCACCTGTGTACCCAGGTTACTTCTGAAAATAAGATTTAAGCTTTTCAGTCACTTTGGCTGCTGAGTTAGGGCAGAGGCTTTGAGAAAAGCCAAAGCTGGAACACCAGGATTTTATTTACTGGGGAGTAAATCTTTATGAAAACATCCCCAGGTTTTGGGTATTGTAAACATGGTTGTAAAGAGTGGAAAGTGGTGTAGTTCCAGATTTGTTCTTGATAGCTCTGGACAGAAACAAGGACAAATCTGGCAGAAACAGGTAAAAATATTGTTGTCCTTTTATTTCATCAGTTGCAAACACTCATTTTAATAATTTACTCTCTGTAATGAGTATTTCTCCTTCAAGAGAAAATTGTCTTTTTCTTTCAGTCTTCCTGAAAACAAACCAGTCAGCTTTGTTTTAGAGATTTTCAGATTACCTTTGTGGAAAAAATATTTGAGTTTATATTGTTCTGTTAAGTGTATATTAGACTTCTTCTCTGGATGTTAGTTATTGCATGGTATATATGCTGCTGATATCCTTCTGCAGGTAATTTTTCTCAACTGGAAAATCAGTGAAGCATAAAATCTAAATCAATAAAGTGATATTTTTTTCAGCAACTAATACATTAAATCTGTAATCTATATATGCCTTATAAGAAAATTACTCAACCATGAATATTTTTGTGACAAAACTATTTACTGAAATATTTTATAAATTCTTAAATTTTAAAGATATCAAATATTGCTTATCAAATGTTGCTTATATCAGAATACCCACTAATAAAGAAGTGATAAACATGAGAAAAGTGTAATTCATAGAAAGATTAATCTGAAGTGTGTATCCAAACTATTAAGTAATTGTGAAAAAAGAAATATTTTTGAAGTGACATTATTTCATAAGTGATTTGCTAAGCCCAGCTATATAATTTTAAACATATAAACCAGATATTTGATTTGTAAACATCTGTCAGATAGTTTGGCCAAATTTTACCCAAAACTATCACGTTGTTCACAACATGATGTGTATTCATTGATCATGCCCAGGTTTAATGGAGTCTTCTGAGAAATGGGACAAAAATGAGAATGGGACAAAAAATGAATAACAGGTAGGAGCTGCTGGGGATCTCCATGCTCTGCAGGTGCTCTGCAACCCCAGCTCTCTCATGCACATACATGCTCACTTCTTGGAAAGATATTAACAGGCTTGGTGGCAAAGAGGAAGAGATTTGGGTTGGTGCTTAATATGATGTACCAATTAACTCAAGAAGTAAATTAAAATAAGAGGAAAGAGTTTGTGAAAGCAGAAGGCATTGCTGCATCCTTAGGCATGAAATGAAATGAAATGAAAGGGTGGCATGGCTGGAGTCAGGTTGTTCCGGACTTTTCAAGGGCCTCCTACCCTCAGGAGTGCTTTATGTGAGATTTTAGTGATGATTAATCGTGCACCTGAGGTTAAATATTTATGTAAGGTTAAATATTTGTGTAACCTAGAAAAGGTTGCATTAAATTGACATGAAAGTAACATATTTTTGGGAATAGGCATAAAGAAATACTACTTGAGGAGATATGCCCTGGATTTTATTTTTTTTTAATTATTATTTTCACTTTTTGGCTGCTACTTCGATCATTTCTCTTATTTTCCTTCTCTTATTTTCTGGAAGTGAAGCCAATATGTGTTATGCAGTGGTGCAGTACTCTGCCCCAGGAAGTGGGGATGCTGAAATATCCCAAGGTTTTGGCCCCTATCAGCTGTGCTTGTAAGCTGGAATTGGAGTTGATCACACCCTAAGAGGCAATGACTAAACAGCGTGAACTCTGTGGTGGATTTTGGGGGTTCTGTTTTGGGTTTTAATTTAAACAATTTTTTGAAATGGAAGAAACCTTGTGGACAAAATCTGTATTGAGGAAATGTGCAATTCATCAGAAAAATAATTCTGAAGAAATGCACAAATATGTTCATTTTTTAAGTATTTTGGTTGGTTTATATTTTTATGGCAAGAGACTATTATTTGAATAATTATGGCACGCTTTTTCTTTTTATCTGTGTTTAGGAACACAATTTAATATGCCAAGCTGAATTTTATCATCAGAAATCCATTTTATGGAAAATAGGCATGCATTAAATAAGAAAAAAATCAAAAGGTTAGAAAGAGTTTTATAAGTAATATTTTTGTCAGATGATTTCATTCAGTTATTGTTTCAAGTAAAGCTTCCAGGTGCCTTTACTGAAGCCTCTTTGAAGAGGAGCTTTGTTGAGTTCTGTAATTATTGATGTAGATTTCTTTGGGGGTGGTCTTGTTTGCACAAGAGATACATTTGAAGAGCTGTTAATTTACTGAGTACCAAGCTTCACTGAAGTTTAAAGTCCTGTTTGAAACTGAATAGATTTCGATAGCGTTTCATGTCAAGATTCCAATTGTGAAAGAAGGAGAGAGCAGGTTTTAGAGGACAGTGATACTGTCTGCACATTATTGCACTGGACATCTCCCCTGGCAAAGACAAGATATGTTTGCAATCATAATGTGCTTATTTTTTGCTTAAATTCTTGGTAGGTGATGGAATGCTGGGCAAATACTTTTAGATTAAATGCAGTTATGTTTTCCATGTTTTTACAGTTTTACTTCAAAAATGCTTGTTATGATTATCCAGACTTGAAATCACTGGATGAATTGGGCAGATTAAGCTATCCATACTTTAAAAGTATTTCTACATTATGCTGCTTTCCTCATTTGAAAGCTCAGTGTTGCTTTGATAGATAGCACACTACCCTGGCGGCTTCAAGTCATCCCTTTGCAAGGTTGATGCAATGCATCAAAGCTGTTTTAACTGCTTTAAATAACTAAGATAAGAATCCTAATCTCAGAAATTGTCATTCATTAATTGAATATCTGCAGAGTGGAGAGCAGGACTGTGTTGTTTCTGCTGGCTGCAGATTAGCAGTCTGTTCTGCTGCTCGGAGTCTCATCCATCCTGCACATGGGGTGATCCTTCTCAGAACCAATAGCTGCTCTGGCCCCTCTGCAAGAGCTTCTGCCTTGCTTGTTCAGCAGTGACCCCTCTGAGGCAAAGGCATCCTGCTGGAAGGACATTACGAGTGGGGAAATACATGGGCACCTCATCCAGTCTGAGACAGGGAGCATGCATGGAGTCTGGGTGCAAAATGGCCATTTTTATTCTGTCTTGAGTGGTCAAATACATGTAGCTAGAGATTACATATCCTAAAATGTGTCAAAATAGCAGCTTGTAGTAGGCAGCTGGGTGATGATAAACTGCAAGAAACTGCTGTGCTACTGTAAATACACTACCTGGCCTGAAATTGAAATCCCTTTACTCACTGTATTATTTTCAAGGCCGTCTATTGCAAGACCATGTTGTTTACTGCCTACCTTTAATAGAGTTCTAGGGTCAGGAGAAATGGGTATGCAAAGCCAAGGTTTCAGGAGTTGCACAGCTGTAGAACAACAACCAGTAACAGTGCAGACACACAGAGGAGGAGCCTTTGAGGAGCCATACTCATTTAGAAATGTTTTTTTCCCCTTTCTTGTTTTCCTTTTGATGTTTTTGCTGAATGCTAGGCACATGATGCTTCTGTTGTGGTGTGGAGCAATCAGCTGCCAGCACAAAGTGAAGTCTGAAGGGACGTCTACCAATTAACTGAAAATAATGAGAAAATTATTATTGTTACGCTAATCAAAGTGAACTTGTTACCAAGAAATTTGGAAGTCAACTCATTTGTAAGCCATGTAGGGTCTAGTCTGACACTTCTGGTATGAACAAAGTCAGAATCAGTGCACCCAATGGGGCTCATAGACTCTGAGAACTGAAGGAATCACCAAGCCTTATCTGTTCCGCAATATGAGACAAAATATTCTCAAGCATTAATTCCTTTAGTAAAAGAAATTGCTTTCCCAATAAGCCAGTGTTTGCTGTTCAGTCCAATAAATCTGCAGTTGAACTAGAACACATTATTTAGAGACACATTCAAGTTCAATTTAAGGACTTCAGGATGTGATGAATTTACTTGTTACAGTGTTGAATTGTTTAAATAAACCTTTACCTTTGCAGTTAGGAACTGCATCTTACTGTCAATTTGAGTTTTCTAATTATGTGTTAGGAGGTCCCTTTTCTTCTCTACCATTAAAGAACCCCTATGATTAGGTACATTCTCCTTAGAAAATGGCAAGAAATCTTGATTTCAAGTCCAGCACTGTTTGTCTTAAGGATGCAATTACAAGCAGAGATTGTGTAACGTTTTGAAAAGGTTGTGTATTACTTTTTAATAGCATGATTTTACATCAGTGGCCTCAGTGACTCTCCGATGAATCAGAATGACAGCTTTGCCTCCACAGTTGTGGACTGTTGGGTCCTGGTTTTTAAAGTCTGCACAACATGCTTGTAACTGGAACAAATACTCCTTCAACCAGGAGTGAGTTCATAAAGCTCCCTTTCTCTGCATCAAGTTAGAAGCATGATACTGATACTCCTCAAGATTTTTCTAGACTTTTGCTGTCTTTTCCTCTCTGGTTGTTTTCATCTGGCACGATCATGCTTTTCTCTGAGCACTTGTGAAAGGAGAGTAATTTTCCAATTCAGATTCCTTGCTTATGGAAGGAGAGATTGGAGTCCATTTCTAATACTCTATTTTAAATACTGAAAGGTACCTATTTAGCCACTTTGTGCCCACTACTTGTTAACTTTGTCATTCAAAGTTATTTTACCAATCTTATTTTAGCTTAATATCAATGTAGGTTTGTATTGGCATAGCTTTATCTAATTTCCTTTACATGATGTGCCCTGATGTCACCTAATTTTCTTGGTATTAGTTCCAAAGGCTTTCATTGATCTAAAAGCATACCTAAAGTGAAGACAGAAAATGGAGAATAGAGAATCTAATCACCTTGTAAAGACACTGCATATATGATTTACCTGACAGATGTTTCCTTACAGTTTTACCTAGGTTTTGGGACAAAAGTATCTGCAATCTAACCATGCAAATAATTTTGTTGAGTTTTTATCTTTTTGGGTACATTAGCAGTGACAGGCATGTTCATTAGCCATTGTCTCTTTCCCACTTCATTGATATTGTTTAGAGACAATATCACCCAGAGTTGCATTCAGACTATTATCCTTGGAATGTAACTCCTTTGGAGCACGTCCCCAGCAGCTACATCCATCTACCCACAAAGACTTCTTTCTGTACCTTGTGGTAGGAGTGGGAAGCACAGCATAAGCATACTAATTTATTTGGACGACTAATTCCTTCCTGCTTTACCATTTTACTGAAGGTGAAAGGCTTACAGTTTGGTTGCCCAGGACTGTCTTGACAAGATGTTCTCTTAACAGGCTTGCTCCTAAGCCTGTGACTGTAATACTTATACTAATCTTTCTAATACTTTGCAAGCTGATGTTTAGTATTTGTGATTCCAGAGAGTGTGCTGCCAGAATGTGGCTTTTTTTTTTTCTCTTGATACTTGACTTTCTTCCACAGAAGTGGGAGTGAAAAGGCTCTATGAATTTAAGTATTGCTTGAAATTTATTTCTGCCATTTGCTTGAAACTTGACCTTTATATAAGCTCTTCTCATATCTGGGTCTATATATGTGTACCTGTGTTCAGGATTTTGAGAATGCTGTCCATGAATAAATCCAAAAATATGTTGCAATTTGATTTTTTTTTTTTTTAAGAGCTGCAAATCACAACATGGCTTGGATAAAAAAAGGACATTATTTTGTAGCAGTATCTAAAGTGGAAATGCTCAGACTAAAGCAGAAGTAGTCTGCACATCACTGAATGTCTGGGAAGGTTGATCACTCCTGAATTGCCTGTTTTTTCTCCTGCTGTGTAAGCCTTCCCTCTATTTTCCCCTACTGAATGTAAAGAGTTACCTTAGGTTAGTTACTTATTTTTTCTGAAACATTATCTTACACCCTTTTAGTTCAGATTTTATATAATCACATGGTAGTGTTTTCTCCCTTTCTCTTAGATTTTTTTTTTTTTTTTTTTTTTTTGGTATCAAGGTTTGTAATTGATTTCTCTCTACAGTGAAGTTAAAAAGTGATGTACTTTGATGTGGCTTACGTTTCTTTAGCTGCAAAATTTACTAAAGTCTAAGTTTAAATGTTTGATTTTTTTTTTTAATAACAATTATTTTTATGGACCTTTTTAATGGAAGCTGCTAGTAACTGCTGAGCAAAAATACTTACTTTTTTGGTCAATAAAACATTTACAGAAAGATAAAAATCTTTTCCTTGCAACTTTTCACAAACTTAGTGAGCTTGGGTTGGTTCCTCTAAAATGACAACATGTGGAAGTGTTTTTTCTCTTTTGTCATCTATCAGTGACATGTACATCTGAGGCTTCTGATCTTTGGCTTAAACTACTGTTAAGTTTTCATTATAAATGTGCCACCTACTGGAGCAAAAGGCCCATCAGCAAATATTTATTAATGTTATCTTCTCCCACACACATTTGCATAGTAATTTCTTGCTAGATTCCTGTGCTTCTGGTTGTCAAATCTACACTGCGTTTTGTCAGTCTCACCATAGGGTATGAAAATGGTAATAAGAATTGGAGGGGATGTGGAGCATGAAGGCTTAATAACATGCCTTGGAAAAAAAAAAAGAATTGATATGCTGAATTATAATGAAAAATACCTGCCTGAAATGAATGTCCAATAAGGGAATTTTACATTCATAGGTACTCTAAGTCTTTATTTCATGATGAAAAAAATCACTTAATTGTTCAATATAGCCTTGTAGCAACAATAAATTTTAAACATGATTTTAGATTATGCAGTGGTTTTTTGTAGTTGTTCATTTTTTAAAAAAATATCTTTGGTCTTGTCTTGGCATAGGATTAGTCATGATCATCTTTACAAATGAAAGGCATTCTGCTTGGAGCTTGTTGTCTTTTATGCTACAATAATGAAATT
The DNA here is from genome assembly GCA_024500445.1 of Entomyzon cyanotis. Classification (NCBI taxonomy): domain Eukaryota; kingdom Metazoa; phylum Chordata; class Aves; order Passeriformes; family Meliphagidae; genus Entomyzon; species Entomyzon cyanotis. The sequence goes on along the minus strand of JAKEPQ010001027.1, from coordinate 12,652,612 downwards.
AATGTTTATTTGTATTGCAGATACGTTTTAAGAGCCACAGTTCTATTGTGCTAGACTTGTACAGAATTATGGAAAATACTTATTCCCAAAATTTTTAAATCTGCTTGGAAACATAAGGCATTAAGATAGTAGTGCAAATTGGAAGAATGGAGTGATCTAGAAAAAATGGCTAAATTCAAATGATTTTCTTGGTGTTTCTCATGAAGGTGAGTGCTTGTTTGGCAACACTTGATTTTATCACAGTAGAAAAATGTCTAATATATGAACAAAACAGTCAGAACAGCTTCCTGAAGACTAATCTGTTTTGCTGGATATTAAATTTACGTGTTCCTGTAGGACAATCTTTGGCTTAGGTAGGGTTGCCTTTTCTTTAATTGGGCTAACCATGATGTAGCTGCTAAGTTAATGAGACAGCTATGAAAACTTGGTGTTTTTCCTTACACAAGTTGCTGTTTTCTTTCCATGCTTCCAAGTAAAGCTCAGCCATGAGGGCATTTGCTTTTGAAAAGGAAGAATGAGTCAAGGCACCACCCTCAGAAAATGAGTGTGCAGTCTAACAGGCTATGAAGGAGATGGGGAGTTAGGAGCTCTCTGATCTTTTCTCATCTCAGGTTGTGCTGCATGTTGCAAACACACAAGTTTTCAGCAACCCAGTTCCAGATCCACGGTGTTAAATGCAGGGAGTCCAAATTTTATCCTTGCTGTATCACAGATTTTTAACACAGATTTGCAAGCTGCTCACCATAATCAGTGTCCTTGTACACTGCCTGTTTGTTCTTTTCTGCTGTCTAATGCTGTTAAACTGTTTGCTCCGGATGTGTTGGGATGGTGTTAAATATTCATTTGGCCAATACACCATAGATAAATAGAATGCAAGTATCTATGATGGGCTGTCAAGGAGCTTGGAGTGACTGCTGACAGGGCTATGTGGCACATCTGGGATGGCACTGTAATTGGTAGGAGGTGGTAGCACAATACTTTTCTTCAAGTTTTGAGCTATTTCTGTGTTCAAGGGGGAAATTGAATTTCTTTGTCATAGATATTTGTTGCATAAATTCTCTTTCCAGTTCTCTATTTGATAATCAAATGACCAATTTAATATTTCTGGATGAGGGAAATTGAGGTTTTATATTGAGAAGTCCTTCTTATGAAAAAACATAAATGATTTTTTTTCTTCAGTAGGTGATAGAGCATGTCTTCTACAGGTTTGTGAAACAGACCAGGGTATATGCCTGGCTGCACTCCAGGCAGTGAATCCTTGGAGTGTGCTGGAGCAGTGCTTCAGGAAGCATGCTGCTTGCAGGAACAGGGCTCACATTTCCATTGGCTGGAAAAGCAGGAACATCAGCTGGAGTCATTAATGTTGTTGTCTTTAGGGGTGCCTGTAGCTGATCTGCCTACTTTCCCAGAATGGGATGCTGAAGCCAGTAAATAAGGCAATAAAATATTTCATACCTAATAAATTTCATAAACCAAAAGCAAATAAAATCTAAGCAGTTCTAGGAAGAGCAGAGTTGTTCCAAATGTTAAGAGATTGAGGTTGTATAGAAAGGACGAGGATAAGAGAAAGCCCTGCTATTTTTATAGGAGGAGGTAAAGATTGTAGCTCAGGAAACTTCTGAAATGCTTTAAAATACTTCAGTAATGAAAAAACCAGAAAAGGGAAGTAAATCCTAAGCAACATCTTGGAGTAAAAACATTTGAAGTATGTGAATGTTACTCAGCAAAATATCTGGCTACAAGAACATATCCGAAGGAGGTATTCAAAATAAGTAGAATAAAGCATTAAAGAACTGAAATGTAAAAAAAAAAAATCAAGTCCTGCATGCAGTTTTATGGGCATATGGAACTGAGTCAAGGCCTATTTCTTCATAACTGGGCTTCAAGAATAAAGAAATGACCCTATCTGTTATTTAATATATTAAAAATGTTCAAAGCATGGTTTGATTTTTTTGGTCAGAAATTATTTGGTTATTAGCCTTTTGTCTAATGGATTAAATCAGGTGTGTTTAATTTTGTAATTTTTACAGGGATATATATGCCTTAACACAGTATATGGACATGTAGAATTAAAAAATAACTAATTCCAGAGTACAAAACTGAGCTGGGCAGAGAGGTGCTACTCTGGTCATCTCAGCAGTGATAAATTATTTCAAGGAATTGCAACTGGGGTTGTGTATATTCACAACAACTGCATAAATTACTTGGTTCTTATTTCAGTTTACTTCTTATTTCCCGTTGTGCCCAAGCAGGGGAAATTTGGAATTTCTCTTTAGAATATGCAAAATTCAGGACCACAGAGTCTAGCAAGAGTGGAAGAGACAGGCTAGTTGAAGTCACTGAAAGATATGCAATACCTTAATGTATTTCATTATTGTGGCATTTTACTTACAGCTGATTAAAAATATGACAATTTTTGTAACATTAGCATAAACTACTTAAAAATTTTTTGGAGGAACCTCTGGAAGTGTTTTGAAAGTCAAAGGCCCAAGCTTTTGACTCCTGCAAATAATGATTCTTTCCTAGGGTAACCTCAAAATAAGCAGGTTTGTATCCCAATTGTATGTTGTAGCCATAAATAACACTGTAATTTTATTTCTTTGCCAACCAAGAAAAATTATTTGATAACTACTTTTCAGTCATTCATGTGTAAGCTAAACAAGTACACATAAAATACTCTGTTCATGACATATGCTTCTTATCACTGTCATAGCAAATGTCCTTAAAATGGCTTGGAGATATTTTGAGAATTTTGACTTGCAGGTCTTCTGTGTACAGGGGGAAATTGAAAGTAAGGTTTGAAGAAGTAAAAACATAAAGGTTTAGGATGTATTTTAGCGTGGTGGGGGCTTAGGTCTAACAGATTGGAGTGTGTCTGTGTCTCATGCTTGTGGCTTTGGATGTTTGGGTTTTTTCAGCCTAGTAACCTTTATGGCCTTTAGCAAGTTTTGAAATCACTTCCACTTCTGTCAGCTGAGAATGATGGCTTGGCTATGGTTCTCAGGATCTTGGAGGAGCTTCAGACTCACATGCTATCAGAAAAACTCCTTCCAGATAGTACTCCTTGTGAACAAAGGTGGCTTCATGGGGTAGTGGGTATTGCTGACCATTTTTGTGGTGCCTTTGTATGCTGAAGGATGACTAGGAGGGTCCTTAGCTGCATTTGTATAGCAGTGACAGCTTTCCCTGTTTAGTGTGTTAGATAGGGGCTGTTCTGCATCTATTCAAGTGCAACAGATTGCAAAGCTTCTCTCCTTTGGGTGAAATGACCTGTGCCTAGATTATGACCATGATTATCCCATGCTGCCAAAGGAAACCTGTATATCCACTCCTGTGAGTTGAATTGTTTTGTCTGGATCATTTATTTTCAATAGGTATTTTAACACTGTGCATAGTTCACAAACACAGACAGTTCGTGGGTTTTTTCCTGTCTTTCCCAAATAGAGCAATTAAGCACCAAATTGCTGAAAATAGAAGCTAGGTAGGCTAATTTGCATCCATGGCAGGTGTTGCTGTCTATTTCTCAAATGTTTTCTCTGGTGTGTCATTAAGCTCAGCCCAGCAGTGGCTGTTCCAGGGTGTGCACATGATGAGCAGGCACACTGTGCTGGCATTGCTGGTACTTAGTCCCTTTATAGGCAATACCACCATTCTGACTTTATTAAAGAGAACCTGCTCCTGTTTGCAGAGCTTGTTTGTATTTTCAACATGTCCCATAGAGTTGCCTTCAGATATTCACTGCCCCTCAACTATTTTCACTACTCAGTGAGCAATCATACCACTTGTAAAATTAGATCTGTGTTAAAATATTTCAGTGTAGCTGTGATCAAGTTGCTGCTTCATGAAACCCAAGCTGAGTCACTCCATTTATCGAACAAAAGTGTTGTGCACAGCTGAGTGTTTACACAAGAACAAACTGCCATTGTTAATGAGTTTCTAAATTCTGTCTCTCTAAGGTGGACTTGCAAATCCTCATGCCCCACATCTAGAATCCTGCATTTCAGCCTCTGAGATTTCTGAAAGGTCTGTAAAGCTGTCTGCTGCCAAGCTGCTTTCTAGTGAGCACACCTCTGGGAAGATTTGTGGGGCTCGCTTGTTTTTATCCAGTAGAGTCTTGGAACAGTTTCCACTCCAGAAATGTGTTCCTGATTTCTCTGTTCAAGATGGTACTCTCCAAAGAATTGAGTGAGGAGCTTAACTTCTACTTTTAGCCAGCATGGATTGTTTTCAAGCTCACATAGAAAACATTAAGTTATCTTAGCATATGAATATTAAATTGGCATAAACCTGTAAAATGTGGAATTAGACATTATGGTTGAATTGGGTTCTGAATTTTGAGTCAATAGATATATTAATTAATGATAGACTACAATAGCTACTAATATGACAATCTTATCTGATAAATGTGGTGCTGCAGGGTATGTTGGCTTAGAATATGTTCAGAATTAGAATATGGCTCAGAATATGCTCCTGAATTTTTTGGGTTCACCTGTTAACATGCAAAGTGCTTCTCTGCATTTTCATTCTGAAAGCTGTGCTCCGATATTCACTGAAAACCTTTTGAAGATTCATATCAACAATATGGATATTAAAATTAGCAAACCAGGAAAACTCAAGATAAACTTGTGTGATAGTTCATGTTAGGCCACAGCTTAATGGTTTCAGACGTCAGTTAGCTGTTTCTCTTGATTTCTGAGTGTTTGGATGTGTTTCTTTCATAGACTGCTTATGTGTTTTTAAGTGATGCTCTGACAAAGCAATATTATTGAAACATGCTGCCATCAACAACCATCTGAAGAGGTACTAATATGATTAAGCTCTACATAGTTGGTGGAGTTAATAGGTTTCTAGATTCTATTTATTTTTATTTACCACAGTTGCTTAAATAAATAAAGGCTAAAGTAGTAGACTGAATTTCTATAGGAATGTAGAAGATTCATGGTTTTCAATATTTAATACACCTTGAATTGTACAGGTGTGTCTAAATGTATTGGCAGTATACTGCTGGAAGTATTTTCTCTCGTCTTTATTTACGTTCCAACTTTGAAATGAGGTGATAAGACTTTTAGCATTTATCACCTAATTTTCCTCTAAACCTAAAGCTTTATCTGCCCTAGCTGTATCCAATCTATTGTATTGAATAATTTTCAAAAGAAATAATGGAACATCAGTACTGAAGTTTGCATTGAAATTACAAGTGTTGTGTTTGCCCTGGATTGATGTGAGTGAAGTACATAGCATTGCACGTACACAAAGATACAATTTCTCACGCTGTAGACTTTGGTGTATTTGCACACTTTCTAGAATATTTGCTAGTCCTCCCCTTTAACCAATAAACAGCATTCCCATTTATCAAAACCATATGTTTCTTTGAGTAACAGCTTTGTTCCCACTCTTTCTTTGAACCAAGAACAATTATAAGGCTTTGAATCCTTACAGTACTAGGTGCAAGTTTTTTTGGAGGAATTTAATTTAGTAGATGAAAACTTGGTGGCTTTATGCTTATGATACAAAATGTAACTCATTATTTCTGTGCTATTAATGTAGTCAGCTAATATGTGGCTGATTAGAATTACATAGCATTTCAAAACTGTCTTTGATCTTATTCCTAAAAAAATCTACAACACACAAATCCATATTAACCAAAGGGGAGCGAAAAGGTTCTATATAGTACTAATCTACTTAATTATCATCTGTGTTTGAGGTACAAGTATCAATAGGGAAAACAGAATATTTTTATGCAATTTCTGTGGTGTCCAAATATGTTTGGGGGGATTTTTTCCCTTGCAGTTGTTGCTGTTGAAAATCAGTTTCTGCTTTTATAAAACACAACTGTTGTTTTTATCACATTTTATTTATATAGGAATGTATGTAATGTGAATTCATTAATTTGCTTTATGCTATGCTTTAATTTGACTTTCCAACAATTATTAGTATATGTTGTGTAGCACATTCTCTGAATTCTTTTTCAAGCACTTAAGTAAATGAGATTGAGTTAAGAAAGGCAGAACCTTATTACAGATTATGTGCAAATTCTTACTTTCAGTATCTTATGTTCATGACACTTAACTTTAGTATCCTGTTAAAAATGTTGTGTGTTGGTTTTGCGTTTTGGCAGAGTTGTGTTGCAGTAGAGGATACGAGACAGTTCTGATTTACAGCATGCTGTGAAACCAGGCTCAGGAAGTACAGGATCACAGGCATAGGCAAGGAACATGGATATAGGTCAAAATAAAAAAGATTATGTAGAAAATACCTGATGTTTATATAGCCTAGATACACAGCACTGTTGCTTTTTCAAAACCTGTGCAGTTCTAATAGATTAGATATGAATCCCCTCACAAACCATCCACCTAGCTACTGGGAGGTGAGAGTTTCTTTAAAATAATCCATTAAAAGGTTTATGATGGTGAATGGGGTGACCATTAGACAGAAATTCCCCATGTCAGGGGTGGCATAAGGTGTGATCTGCCTGTGAGGAATGAATCAGCTGGTGCTCACTTTTAGTGCTGGAAGGATTGACAAGGGGGTGGAGAGGCTGCTCTGCAAAGAGCATTAAAAGTTCAGCATCTAAACATGAGCTCTGCTAGGGTTTGTCATCATCTGAAGAGAGCTCTGCCACCACTAGTTCACACAGCAAATGTTGGTGTGTTCAGAGTGCAGCCCTTCCTTCAGGCTGTGCAATAGGGCTGCTCAAGAGGGGTCAGCACTGGCTGCAGGCCAGCAGAGTTAATTTCTGCACTTCTGTTTAATGAATTAACATCAACCCTAATGTAGCTTTTCATTCTGGCTTATAGTGGTTGGTCATAATTACAATACCCAGATGCTGTCTTCCATTATTGGAGCATTATTTTCCCATTCTCCTCAGCAAGCTGTGCATTACCCAGGCTTGATTGGGCTGTTATGTATACTGAGCACGGCCTTACAGCAGTGTGGCCCCACCAGATGCAAGAAGTGGTGCTAGAGTCAAAACCAGAGCACTGAGAGCTTGCAAAGCAAACCACAAGTTGCACTGCAACCCGGGTAAATATTTGACTAAAAATGAGCCAGTATGTAAGACTGTGCTGTGGAGACTTAGTAGCCATATCTGAAAAGAGCTCTGAAGGACAATCCTATTGATTTTATTCTTATCATGATGACCTTGTAGGTTGAGTTAATGGTTTCTAAACTCAATTGATGAGTTTTCAGAACAGTCCTGTTTGTCTCTAGTCAAGTAGAAAGGAAAGTAGTGTAGAGTTGAAAAAGACATTCTTAACAATGATTTTGTTCGTTCTCTAAATCTTCAATATGTATTTTAATTTGCATGGGCATAGAATCAATGAAAACATTGTAATTCTGTGGTCTACAGAATACTGAAATGTAGTTCATCTGCATTAAATTATTTATTTCTCAAATCTGATGACTTGGAAGTAATTTGGAATTACAATAGGCATCCTTACACTTGACTGATAGACATTCTCAAAGAAGCTGCAGTTTAATGAGGATGGGGAAAAAATGAGACTGGTCTTACTGATGTAGAAACCAGGTTGTTTCTCCCTGTGGCACTCATGGTATGGCTTGTAAGGCAGAATACATCTATGCCTATCTGTGGATCCATGTACCTAGTGAGGAAGCTATTCTTTTGGGATAGCAGGGCTGCAGAATCATCTGAGGGCATGACCTTTTGTGCCAGATCATTAACTGATTTTACAATTGCCACAGCTTCTGTGAATCCAGACATAAAAGCAAGTATGCAGTATTTCATGTAGCTACTGCTTAGATACATCCTGATGTTCAGTTCCCACATGGCATGGTGAACTTCACCTTCATACATAATGTTGTTGAAACTTGGATGTTGTTTTATAGATGAAGAGGCTGTTGCTCTCTTGTAAATGTTAACTATGAGAACAGTCTGAATAAGATCAAGAGGTGCTAAGGGATAATGTAATTGGAATTTTTCAAACAACTCTATCTGTTTCAGAATGAAGATTCATGGTAGAAAAAATAAGACAAAATAGATCTTACAGTTTCAGCATGATTAAGATTTTTTTGCCAGTGGCTATTATGGGAAGACTTTCTTAAATATTTTACCCTTACCTCTTTGAAAGTCTTGGTGTTAGATGAGCAGGATTTTCATTCTGCAGCTACTTTATTAAGCAAAGGCAGCTCTGATTCCCAAACTTCTAACTTAACAATGAGGACCAGAGCTATAATTTTTTTTTTTCTTTCCTTATGGCAAGGTCCTCCAGTCAATCAAGATGAGGGGAAATTTTCCTAAAGCGTAAAGTGTTTCATTCTTGACTAAAAAGTTGAGAATACCACCCCCGCCCCCCTGAAACTACATAATAATATGTAATTATACAAAATATATATAAAAAGTAAAATAAGGTTTGAGCAGTGTGCTTTATTAGATATGGATTTAAATTCTGTAAATAGATCTGCTCTTGGGAACTTGCACATTAGTATTCTCTCCAGCAAGGTGGTTAAGCATGCCTTAAGCATGACCTCTGCTTTGCACAGGCAAGGAACAAAAATAAAAATAACACAACAAACTTATAGAAGGTATAAAGGGGAAACAGTGCTTGCATTTTTATAGGGATTTTTTTGTTTCGGATCAAGTAATATTAATGATAATATGTAGAGGCTTCTATATAAAAATTCCATCTATTGTGACTAGTATTAAAGCTCTATTTTAGCAATATTGACAAGCAAACACTTGACCTCTTATATGTTACTGAGAAGAGATCTTTGAAATAATCTTAGCAACATCCACTTCATTCATTATTTGAAGTTGTCTGAGCAGGAAGCTATGTCTACGTTTTGGGGCAGATTCTTGTATTAATGAGCTGGTCTCTCATTTCCTGAGCCTGTATCATTTAGCACTAATTTTTTTCCATGCCTTCTTTTTCCTCATTTGAGTGCTAGTGCTGCTAGCTCTCAACTGCACAGTAAAGGGTTTAAACCATGTGTAAACCTCTTGGAGAGTTGGCTGAGAATTTATTATGGTCTGTCTTTTTATCTTGGGATGTAAGACAGGAAATTATGTGGTATTGCTTTATGTTAACATGTAGCAGAGAGGAGATATTTAAGTAAAACAGTAACTGATACTGAAGTAATAAAGTTCACATGAAATAAGGCAGGGAAGATGAAAGAATATGTGTCAGAGTAATGTAATGTACTGAAAATCAGTGTTAGTTTATTCTGGTGAGCTAAATTTCTTCTGGATAGACAACACAAAAATGGGAGGTACAAGACAAAAAAAGGATTTGTGTTTTGAACTTCTGTTTGTAAAACTAAGGAATATATCTCATAATAAGCCACAAGTCCTATATAAAATGGTTATAAGGCCATTCCCAAGTGACTATTACTGTCTGTTCTGCTACAAAAAATGCTTTTTCCAAGGAAGAGTGGCACAGAACAGCCAATGTAAAGTGCTATCACTGCTAGTTATAATACAAAAGCACTTTTTTGTCGATATTATATGAGAGAACCTGACAAATTATAGTGGGGTCTTTTTTTGATTCCCCTCATGTTTCAGCATCTGAAGACATGAAATTATTGTTTCATATTCACCTTTCCAAACCCTGATGTTATATAATAATTTTATTTGAATATAGACGCGGATTTCCTATGTCACTTTCACACTGCAGCTTCAGAGAATACATAGAACGATGCAGGTCTTTAAAAAGCCTCTTAACTGAATCACTCTTGGAATTTTTATATCTTGAATATTTTATGTCATAGTATTTTGAGTTTGTGATCATTTAGTAATATGAACAATGGCTTTTCCATCTCTCAGAATTCTCTACAAAGAATGAACTCATTTCACGTAGTCTGCAGGGATTTTGGCAAGTGGCTGTTAGCAGTATAGATGGCCACTTTTCTTTGTAGATTGACTCCGTGAGTGTAGAGTTAATGATACTTCTTAATGTTATTTTTATGCTCTAGAATTGTATATATAGATCTGTCTATTACTAGATAAAACTGTTTATATTTGATGGACTGTGCTGTGTATAGTGTCTGTGATCTGGAACTTGCTGAAGCCACAAACACTGCACCAGCAGAGTTTTGGAAATCATCATTTCAATGGCTATTTTGAAAATCGGTGAACGAGAGCTAAATTCTCTGATATTACTGTGTTATGTGAATTGAACATTCTTGTGACACATTTTTTTCACAACATTTATTTTTTTTTTTTTTTTAAAAAGTCTTTTGTTATTATCCATCAAGGGCCATTAAGGGCCTTCTTTGGACCTCTCCACTTTGTCCACATCTTTCTTGGTTTGTAGGGACTAGAACTGTACACAGTGCTGTGGGTACAGCCTGACAAGCACTGAGGAGATTGGGATGATCATCTCTATCTCTACAACCCCTGTGGATTGAGGATTAAAGATTAATCTTAATTAAGATTTTTAAATTAATATTTAATCTTAATTAAGATTTAATATTTTTTTTCATACTGAGATTTCAAAGAGATTGAAATTACCAGAATTGGTTAAGGTGTTTTGCAATGTCTCAGTGTTTGGATTCACAGCCAGTGATGTCAGACGTGGTTACTGTTTTATGCTGTTCTGTATATGTGAGTTGTTATTGATGGATGATGTCCGTTTCTCTGTAAGGAAAAGTGAAGATACCTGTTTTCCTCAACAACTAGATGGTAGGTTGCAAGATGATGTATTTTGGTGCTGGTCTTCATGTCACTCTGTTTCATGTATGAAAATAGAAGGTTATATGAAGGATTGTGACAAAGCTGCTCTGGCTCCGCTTTGCATCTCAAGTTCCACTCTAAATCCAAATCTGGCTCTGGTAAGGAACACTTGTCTCATTAGTCAGTTTTTCTCTTGTCAGGAGCCATCAATGCTGACTGAAACAAATTTACGGGAACTGTTTGGGAGGGGTGCACAGAAGAGCGCTTACATGACTGACTGTTCTGAGATGGCCAAGAACAAAATGCTGAGTTACCTCTTGGCTGATTTCTTAATGTGAAATTACTAATATTTCACAGTTCTGTTGCTGCCAGACTTTGGTGTTTATTTACAATTATGGGAGAGAATTGCGTGGCTGAAGGTTCAATTTATTTCCAAAGACAGCAGAAATTTTCTGTAAGGGTCCTTTTCTAGGTTCAGAAGGTATTCACATCTTCCTCATGATGTGTTTGAGAACAGCTCCCCAGTGCAGGTTAACCTACTAAAGACAGAATATGCTTTGGTGGTCTGTGTTCTTCACACTGGTTTTGAAGGATGTAAGCTCTTGGCTTGTAGGATTTGACATTGAGTTAATTATACAGGCTTTTCCTTTCTGTGAGTTATCTTTTATATGAAACCTATAGTTCTTTCTAAAGCTGTTATTTCTCATACACAACATATATTTAATGATTTGAGATGCCAAATTAAACACTCGTTTACCTGCACATGTGGTGTTTTTGTAGAAATCCAGTCAGTTTCACTCAAGTTTCTATCTCAGGAGCAAACATTTTAAAGGAAAATCTTACAGATGTTATTTTATATCTAAAAAATATGAAATTGAGAAGAGAAAACCTAAGGTTAAATTATTCTAAGATCAACCCTTTTTGTTAATCTTTGACTAAGTCTGCTTAACCACTGTGTACCCACTAAATTTTCCTCTGAAATCAGTGAAATGAAAGAAGATACCTTACATGCTCATTAGACCAATGGGCATGAAGACCGAGAAATATATGCAACATACAGAAATAATAAAATAATATCCTGATTAAATAATTGCAGGTACATTGGAAGCAGGTGAGGTTGTTTCTCGCACTGCCCCTTCACTAAGTGAAGGTGCTTGTTAAGGTCCTTGTTTTAACCAGCAGTATTGTAGAGCAGACAGGAAACCCAAGCTACCCAGATAATCTATCTAGACAATACTTTATTTATATAATTGATTTATTATAGCATTCATTTCTAAAGGAGACATAGAAGTGATCTTGCTGTAATTTTAAATGTATTGGTAGTCATTATGATGTAATTTATCAGGTGTCTGGTATGATTCTACAGCTGTCAGAATGAGCAGACTTCAAAGACTGACTCCTTTACCGAAAGTGGCCCTCTGCTCAATTCAACGCTTTTCTAAACTTTCCGCTTTCTATATAAGAACACAACTATTATGATTTTATTAAAGTGGAAAATATTGAGTGATGTCCACCACTTTTTTTACTGAGCCAAACAGGCCAGACACAAATACGCAAAGTGAGGGACTCATGGGAATAATTTCATACATCGGCAGAGAGAGGTGATGACAAAACTTTAGATGAAATGTTCATTTATACAGATGACTTTTTCAAGGAGAGAGTCCAAAAAACTTATATGTTTAAAAGACAAAGTCAATTGTTTCTATTTTCCATTAAATTTAAGTGCTACTAGGTACCAAAATGTTCTGTGGCTAAAGGACATGCTGGCTGTACTGCGGAATCCATCTCATTCAGATCTTTTTAGTCCATCTGGTCCTGGGTGTTTGATCCTCGTGTTTTATTGTGTACCAAGGTACAAGGCTTCCCCCACAAACTGTCTCACTCAACAGCAGCTGTCTCCCAGTGCCACTTGCAAGCAGGGCACCTGTAAGCCTCACTCACTCTAGCAGGTCTTGCCTGTAGTTTTTGGGCAAAGCAGCCTGTCAGGGCAGCCTAAATTAGTACTGTGTAAGCAGGTATGATTGAAACTGTGGTTCTGTACCATTCATTCAAAGAGAGCTTGGGTTGTGATTTCTTTTAAGGATTCCTCAGACTTAAACTGAGGTGAAGCTGAAGAATTGCAGAAAGACAGCTGGCCTATTTTTCCAAGGACACAGTATCTGCAGTTTCTTTTGGCTTCTGTGCAATTTCAGAGGATCAGTGCTTTGGGAAACTGGGTTGAATGACAGATAATAGTGAAATAGCCCTAAGGAATAATCATCATATTAGGGAAAGCTTAGTTAAATGGCTTTACACTTAGATATTTTTATTTAGTTAATAATAACGTTGAAATAATTTGAAGATTTTTAAATTAAAAAATGCATATGAATGTTAGTTGTGTTAAAAATAATGTTGTGATGCTTATATGTTTCCTGTATGAAAATTAAAAGCTCGGTTATGTTTTTATGGGAATAAATCCGCATCCTGTCATGCATTGCAGTATGTTGGTACTTTGCCAAAAAGGTGGCAGACTGCAGTGCTGTGAATCTGTTGAAGTCCAAACAATCTTGTTTCAAGAAAACCAGAGAAAATACATGCCAATCTGACTGAGCAGATCCAAATTACTTCAGTCTATGATTAATTAAATTAGGTTGCTTGGAAATTCATAACAGATACCTGGAATGACCTTACTTAATGCTATCAGTGCCTCAAAAGTCTCTGGAGAACTTGGATTAGCTGAGTACCCCCTTAAAGAAAGGTTGTCCTATGCGAGCATGTTGTCCCAAAGGGATAAAACAGGTACATCTCAGACTGCCTGAAGGAAATACATACCCAAATGCATGTGTTAAAAGGCAGCTAAGGTATCAAAGGAGAATCTTAGAGGTTAACATTTCAAGATCAGTATTTTATCCAGATTGAGAAAGGGAGGGTGTCACATATACAATGCAAGTATAAACCTCTATGGAATGCTTAAAAAAATTCAACAGGATTCAGAGTTAATGTTTCAGGATTCTGAGACATTGCTGTGATTTTTTTGGTCTGTAGTAACATAACCTACACAATTCCTGTGATGTTTTTAGAACTGTTAGCTTTGGAAGCTGCAGAGCAAACTGATGGAATTTTCCATCGAAATGGTATAGGTGGAGGTTTGACAGTGAAGCCACTGCTGCAGTGCTGTTCCTGGAGTTGGGGTGGGTTGTTTCTCTTCTATCCAATGCCTGGAAATTTTCAGCCAAGCTTCTGTATATCTCATGCTTGTTCATACACAGCTTTGGGAGCATATGCTTATGTTTATAGTAGATATATATACTTATGGAGTCTCAGGAATATTTGAACGAGTCTGTGCATCTGTGAACCTGCAAACCTTTGGAGATGGATTTTAACAGGTGTAAATCTACTTCTAATTCTGATGTGTCTGAAGACATGCCATCTCTGCAAAGCCCCTGTACACAGTTCAGTGACTTTGTAGAAAAAGAAGGTTGGCTGCCAAGAAAAATTAACCCTTCTGTCTGGTGTCAGTTACGCAGTTTAAATGACTTTCACACCTACGGCTGAAATAAAAATGAGCTACTACTTGTCACCATGCTCTGAGAGACTGGTCTCTATGTAGAGTAACAGTACCCAACTGTTTAAAAACAAATTTACTATAGCAGACTATGTCCTACTACACTGGAATCCAGCTGTCTGACCACAGAAAGAATCCTCCCAAGTGCACAGCAGAGCCCGTGGTCATCCTCTCACATGCATCTTCCATGTCCAAAATAACCCTGACATGGATTCCTTTGTGCTGGGGGTTCCATTCCATCAGCTTTCTTCCTTCCTGCGGTCTGCAACGTAGTTGTGCTAATGCAAGAGTGTATTTTCTTTCCAGCTGGCTTTGAAGTGGGTGCCATTGATCTGATGTTTTGCAGATACTCTGAAACGCAGACTCCAAGATGAGTATTGTGCAAACCTGGGGGGAGGGGAAAAAAGGAAAAAAAACCCACCAAATGAAAAAAAACCCAGCTGCTAACTCAAGCAGCCCCAGAAAGGAAAAGGATTTGGTATGCAAGAAGAGAAAACAAAGGAAGAGAGGACAGTATGATCATAGTTATGCACAGTGGAGTTGAATTTAAGTAGAGAAAGGAGAGATGGAAGGAGCAAGAAAAGGAAAACAGAGAGAGTGGCAAACAGAGGAAGGATTGAAGGGTAGGGAGTTTGGGAAATGTGCAATTCCTCCCCAGCTTGAAGAGGCTGCGTGGGAGAATATTGGAGCCAGTACACAGTCCACAGAAGAGCAGACATCTCACTTCACATTTACAGAGGATGGGTAGAAATCAAGTTTCTTGGATTGTGCCATTTAAGCAACTCAGCTCCTGAAGGCAGGAGACTTTGCTCAGCCTCTGTTTTCTGACTCTGCATGAACACAAATGGTCAGAGAGTCATACTGTGCCATACCTGCGCCCAGTTGAATCACCTGGCTTAGAACCAGGCTGTACAGGCTTCTAGCCCTGCATTTTATCAGAAGTGACTTCATCTGTAGAAACTTCCTGTTGCACCTTGCCAAGAAACAAGAGCATCCATTCAGGAGGGGCGTGGTAAGTTAAAATCTGAACAGAAAAAGATATTGATATCTTGGATAAGTCATCCAATAAGATCCCTTAATTAGTGAGCCTGTGAGTCATGAATGATGATTTTGATATGATTTAGTTTCTTTCTGTTTCTTCTTGCATCAGGATGCTACTCTTCTCATAACAAAAAAACTCAGTAATTTGGAGTCAGTTTGAGCTGTCAGCTCATGTTACAATATACTGGATGGATTGCTTATTTCTTATACCTTATTTCTCTCAGTAAAATTATCTTGATGCTTTTTGCCTATGTTAAAACTTTTTGGATATTAGTCCTTGCAAAAAAAAAAAAAAAAAAAGTATGCTTGTTTGGTTGGGGGTTTGGGGTATTTTGTTTGTTTCTTTATTTGTTTTGTGTTTTTTTAAAATAATTCCTCAGGCTCTTGGTCATTCAAAGGATTTGAATGTATTTTCAAACTAAATAATGTTTCAGAAGGCTGTGTTGAATTTGCTTTTACATGTTGGTGAAAATGACTTACTGGGATGAATCCTAAAACATTTGCTGTCATCTAGACATTATAATGACAAATTCTTAGATCAAAGTAGCAAGTGAGGTGGGGCAAAGGTGATTAATGGCTTGAACAAAAATAGATTTTACAGTGCCTTTACCACTGGAGTGTCATGTCTTTGATATTTGCTAGGACTTAGCTGCATACCTGTAGAACCTGTTGCAGCCCTTGAGGCTGGAGAAAATTTAAGAATTTGTCTGTGAGGATTTCTGTTCAGGGGGAGAATTAAACTGACATTAAGTTCTTATGACTGCCCCATTCCTTATCATGACAAAGGTGCATATCTGAAACAATGTCACATCTGCTTGCTAAGTATGGAAATATTTCTATGCTTCATAAAAGGGGGAAGATATTTGTCATCTCACCAGTGTCCTGGGAGGAGTTTTGAAGTTAAAATGTCATCCTTCAGGATGCACTGTAGGTCATTATCTTTTTCTGAATATCATAAACTGGAACAGGAATACTGTTTCATTATTTCATCTAGCGTGCAACAGAGTGCTAAGTTCAATGGGTGTATAGGCACAGGTGAATATATGTGTGTAAGTTTGATGCATCTGTGTGAAGTCGATATTCAAACAGAATTTACTTCATGTAAGTAAAAGTACAAGATACCAGCATGAGCTGGTAGTTTTTAATAGTCCCTTCATATGTATTTCAAGAATATGCTTGCCATGAGACATCTGCCTTATGCATAATCTGGGGCAGAGTTAAATATTGCTTTTCTGATTTCTCCTGGAGCCAAACTTAGTGAGGGCTGGATGACAGGGAAAGGAAGAGCTGTAATACTTACATGACTGGATGTGTGGATGTCTTTATGGGGGTTAAGGTTTAAGAGTTCAGGAGAATACAGTTGCTTGCCTCTGCTTTGAACCTGTGTCTGTATGTACCACAATTCACTGTAATTAACGTGATGAGGGGAAAAGACTCAGAGGAGAATAACTGAAGTGCTTCAATTGAGCTCTTTTCTGTTCTGTTTCTGGAAAACCCTGGGAGTTTGTCATGTCTTGTAAAATTTATCTACTGCAAAATTTAACTGTTACTCACTGGACATATGCTTGACCACATCTGTTCTGTGTGCCTGTACAGTAGGATCAGGTTGTTCTACGTCACTTCTAAATTCAGTTTTCCTCCTTCAAACTGGGATTATTGTTAGGGATTGTATTAAGTGCAGTGTATTAAAATGCCACTCAAGTGTGCCAGGCAGATATCCTAAGCATGTTTGACAGTGCACTGGTGTTCTCCTGACAAAGGTACCTCACCTTGGCTTTGAGTCCTGCTTTGAATTTTAGAAGCAAATTATGGGTGATTTGGTACTACCTATACCTCATAAAATTTGGATTACTGATTTCTTGTTACAAGAGGTAGGGAGGGTAGTTTTTTGTTGAAAGAAGGTCATTTCTTTTACATACAATCATTGGTTTAAGTCAGTGTCTCTGGAGGGTGCTTCTGGTTCATTAGCCTGATATTCCACATATCATTACAAATTCATTGAAATATTCATGATATTCATTTTATCTGAGATCATAACAGTAGCATTTTTCTGCTGAAAACATACGTGAAAATATTTGATGAACAATATGGGTGGTACGGTAACAATAAGGTCAAACCTTAGCTACTAAGTTTTGTCTTTTTCTTAACTATTATGTAATTAGCAGACATAGCCCATTCTTTTTCTAAACTGCCCTTTTGTGAAAATGTGCTGTAATAATTCTGTGTGTGACTAGTATATGGTGCACTGAAGAGAAAACCTTGAGAACAGGAACAGGAAGCCTGAAAGGCTGCTTGTGAATGAAAAGCAAAGACCTAAAGGATCCAAGCATGGCTACGCAGGGAAGCCTTTTTTGAACTTGACAGTAGGATGCTGTTATTGCTGTTTGGCACTAATCTCTACAGAAGTCCAAACTGCTAAATTTTGGACTTTTTGGAAAGATTATTTTTCTCAGTGCTCAATCTGAAAATGTATCACATCTGCATAAACTGTTCATTTCTCTTCAGTCACATCCTGACAGTACAATTCTCCAAATTTCTAATCAGCCAAAATACAAGCATGGCATATTCCAGTCTGCTAGGGAGAGTTGCCTGTATCAAAGCAATGTGGGGGGAGAGCATGGACATAGAATCTAAGTGAAACCATTTTTTGTGTAGATGTTGATGGATTCTGGGTGACTTCTCCTATTAAAACCTGTTAGCTAGAGATAATAAGTAACCTACTAAAAGTGCTCAAAATGTCACTTCTTCAGCTTCCACATATAAGAGAAAATGCACAGGGGAAGAATTTCAAGTATGAGCTTTGGTTTAAAAAAATAAAAAAGCCACCACCTGAGCATCTTGGCAGTTGAGCTGTGTGTCAGCTTTTCTTTCTTTGACTAGACAGGAGCTGCTTGTGAATGACACCTGAGCACATTTGCCCTCAGATAACCTCTTCAAGAGGCCTTTCCTTTCTTGTAGCTCTGAGGTTCTAGTGTGCATACTTTTGTGCTCTCTCCCTTCCCCTTACTTAGATGTGTGGTGTAGGTGTGACACTCGCAGTGAACATTGTACCACTGTGTTCTGGAAGGTCAGCACCTCATGGCTTCTTGGAAGAAAAATGTGTTCATTTTTATATTAAATTTACCATTGTTCTTTGCTTGTTTTACTTTCATCTCAATGTTTTTGCTTTCTTTTCATCTCTCCTTCTGCTATAACATTTGTCCTTTCATTGCTTTCTTCTTGCACATCTTATACTGTCTTTAAGCCTTCCCCCCACACCTTTCTCTTCTGTATTCCACTTTCTCCTCTTTCTCGTCCAGCCACCTATCCTTACCCTTGTGACTTCTTCATCTATAATGCAGTAGCTGCGTGACCGCCTCAGACTGTTGTTCCAGAAGGAATTGCTGCAGTTCTGCTTTCCCTCTCACCCACAGCACCTCTGATGTGCACAAGTGCACTGCATGCCCTCAATACCCAGAGTCCATCATGCTGGTAGTGTGGAGAGGCATCCCGTGCTGTTCTGGATCTCTCAAGAGGTCTTCTCAGAAGAAAAGAGTCAGAGCATCTCCAAAATCTTGGGACAGTGGCTGTCAGTCGAGTCAATGGGAGTCAGTGCTGTTTTAAAGGGAGGGGAAGAGAGAGCTATAGTTAAAACTGTGACTGTTTGTGCTTGGAGACCCCATTTTAGATGTGAGCTAGAGGGCAGGCTGGCACATTAAATCTGAGATTAGTGTGTCCCAAGACCTTCCTCTGAAACCACGCTCTGGTCTTCTGTGAGACAGGCTGTTAAATGGCATATGTTATATGTTAAGAGAGAAATAGAAAGGAGCTGCAGCACATTAGACTAGATAAATGGTTAAAACTAGTGGATTGTAATGGTTTTAGCAAGGAGCTATCGAACACTGCCAAAAAAAGAGACACTGCAGTCATTGAGCAAGTGGAGGGAGTGAAGGAACTATGCCTGCCAGCTTGGGGGAGTTACAGTCCCTGCTGTTTTGTCTTGCTGTAATGCATAAACCTACTACATGTTTCTGGAACGTGTAAGACACCTCTGCACTTAACAGTGAAATTAAAAAAAAAGCCCTTCAGTCATTGCAGAAAATGCAATTATTAATACTGTTATCAGCATGAGAGTACAGAGTATTTATTTAGGATACTGGTCATCTTGTGAAGTCATCAGAGTCTATATAAAACCCACATAAAGTTTCACAGAAGTTTGGTCTTGCCAATCCTAAGTGTGCAATGAGAATGAGTCACATCTTCCAAGATTTGCTTTAAAATCAGAGAGGTTTATTTTTAATTTGGTTTGATTTTTATTTGCCTTTTTATGTCAAAGCTGATTCATTTTTTCCACTGCTAGCAATGCCCAAACCCCCTTTTTTTTTTTTTTAAAGGACTTTTAACAAGAGTACCAAATATTTCAGGACATGTAACAAAATTATGTAATTGCTGCCAAGTCATGTTGGCAGGTAATTATCAAAGTAATCCCCCATTAGTGGAAGGGAGGAGTAGGAGGTTGTAGAATAAAATAAGATTAAGTGAAATTTTTGTATGTGCTGTTTTGAGTAACCAACAGTCACATACTGGAGAAGAGTGTTGTCACTGGAACAATATACTTTATTCGGGGCTGGGTACAAATTTAATCTTGTCACAGAAATTCTGTGTAGTATTTCTAGAGGCATGGAAATTTCTTCCAAGAAGTTTACGTTTCAAAGCCATCTTTTACCTCTCATTCCTTCACTTCTGTAAAAAACAAATGAGAAGTTTAAGTAAATCTTTATATATTAAAACAAAGCACTACAGTGGAAGGATTTTATACAAGATTTCTTCTGTAATCTTTAGTTCTCTATGAGGAATTATCTGACGTAACTGCAAACTGTATCAGGTAAAAATCTGTTCCTAATGATCTTGGATGTCTTCTCTTATTGTAATTTTTTTTTAATTTTATTTGTAATAAAAACTCTTTGTATGAAATATCCTTACCAGCATGTGCTTGGAAAAATTCTTTTGAGGAGGCAGAAGTTCTGTGCAGACCCCAGCTGAGGTGTACTGACACAGCACATCCCAAAGAGAGGGGCTGCAGGTTGGAGAGGCTCTGCTTTGTTTGAAATTTATGTTTTGAGTCCCAGCTCTGAGATTATGTGCCTCCTGCCTCTATAATATGAAGAGGGGTATTTTTCCTCTTCATAGCAAAGGTTAATTTTGTGCAAATAGTCTGTGGTCGATTTTACTGGACAGTAGGTACTTGTCATGGTAGCAGCAGCATTCTAAATGTTTTTATTGCATTTCCAATTTGGTGACTTTTGAGCTAAATTAAAAGTCCCAAACCAGCTCCCTGTTTGTATTCCTTTAAATGGAGTCTTTTGTATCAAAGCAGACAAATTTAGCTTTAATGAAATTGAGCATTATGGAAAGATGGGACATTTACTTTTGCAAAACTTGCCTACCATTTAGATTTTCCTTGATACGCTGTATTAGCTCTGTAAGGAGTTTTTCTCTTGGTGAAAGATAGGTAACCAATTTAAAACCAACTGCAGAATAGATATATTAAAATATATTAACTTTAAACATTTTAGAGAAGTGACTACTTTCTCCTTTTTTTAATAATTTTGTTAGCTCAAATTAAGGTGGCACCAGTGCTGCCTGTCTGCAGCACTTGTTTATAGCCTGAAGAGGTATCATTCACCAATGGGAGTGAAGGAAAGTGTCCCAGCAGCTTTGTGGGGCAAGACATATTTCTCAGCAGCACCGGTTCAAACCCTGCTCAAGGCTTGCACCAACTCAAAAAGGAGCTTGTGAGGACATTCCCTTTGCTAGATCTATTGTGCAGAACTTTCTATTCTGCTGAACTAACTGTAGAGGAGAAACATGCTGCTGGGTAAGTAATTCCATGTGGAGGTTGAAATCTGTCTTTCAAGCAGCTGCATAATAGAACGCTGTATGCTTGCTCCAGCTGTATGGAAGGAGAAATACAGGCACTGTTTAGCTGATTTATTTTTAATAGCAATCCATTAGTGAAAGCTGTGCTCATTTGCTGCAGTTTAGGAACAGAGTAGTCAAATTTGGAAATCTTAGCACTGTGGGTGACTGTGATCTATTTTTTTAGATACTTTTTATCTTTGGGTGAACTGCGTCAGAGAAATACAAATGCCAAAATCAGCATTTGAACTTTTTTTTTCACCTGTTTAGATGGTAATCGTGACATTTTCTGAAGGAAGGCTCTAAATGAAAATTCTTGTTAGTAAGTCCATTGGAAGAATAAATATGAATAAATATATTCTTAAATATGAAAATAAATGTTTCTTGTTTGTGAGCCTGCTGATGGTTCAATGTGAAAAAAAAAAATTCTTGATTATTGCATGTCTTTAATTCTCTTTTATCATTATGCTGCTAAAACCTCTTGACTAATACTATTTATATAATAATTTTAATAAGCACAAATAGTAGTAGCATTTGAAATAGGGCATGCCTTCATGTGTATTTTAAAGAACAACTTGAAATTATCAAGTTTCTGAATTTTTAATGTGTTGCAGATTATACAGTATAGCAATACTGTATAGCTGTAGTGTTAAAATGTGCATGATGCATTCAAAAAGTTCCTCTTAGGATTCCTTGTTAGGTCAAAGCCATAAATTCTCTTCTTCTGTTCTCAAAGTCCTGTTTATAGTTAGATGATTAGCTTGTAGAAAACACTTTTTTTTTCTTTTTTTTTTTCATACAAGGCAACTTTGACTGGAGGAATGTCATTGGTAGTTTTTTCAGCTATTGAAATAAATAGTAATAAAATGCTCATTTTCTGGGATTTGAATGTTTAAATTACATTTTATTCTGTGTAAGTATGATCATCTTGGTATGAGGTAAATTACATTTCATAGGATACATTAATGCTTTTAAAACTACTCCTTATAATTCTCTCCTTTTTTTTTTCCCTAAAACTGATGTGTGATTATTGGCCATAATTTTTGGTTACTGTCACTTTATTTAACTTTCCAAAGACAAGAAAAGGGCCTGGAGAGGTGTTTTCATAAGGCAGAATTTAGGATTGGTGCAGAATTTAGCTTAGTGTGGTTGAATTGATGAGATTTCAGCAAATTAGGTTGCATGTTTGTATGTGCTCCAGGACTGTTAATCCAGCTGCTTCATAAGCATTTATGCCTTGTCATTCTTCCCTCCATGTACGTGTCTGTGACATTGTTTATATGTTTTCTTTGGTGATCACAGTTTTATACCTTGGGTGATGGATTCTTTGTTGTAGGGAATTCCTTTCTGATTTTTCTGGACCTTTGCTTCTCTGTCATTTTGTGTGTTTAGATACAGTCACAATAGTAATCTGCTGTGCTGCACAGAAATAAATGTTGTAGCAGGTTTAACAGAGAAGCCTGAGAGAAATCTGGTGATTTGGTTGTTCCTGTTGCTCATTTACTTGATTTCAGGCATCTCTATTTAGAAATTTGTTAATTCAGTCTGAAATTGGAGCGATCCACATCTTCCATGCAGCCTCAAGGTGCTTTCTTAAACATCACTAGACACTGTTTCCCTGTGCTGACATTATCATGGTAATGCCTGGATTCACATTTATCTTTGGCTTCCCAGCGTGGCTCATCTGAGAGCCCACAGAATGGGCCACTCTGCTGGGCAGTGCAGACAGCCCAAAAATCTTGCCCTGCTCCTGTCTCCTGGGAGGCCAGGCATAGGCAATGGCAGCTCCTGCTGGCCAGGAATTCATCATCTGTCTGCAGCCTTGGCTAGCGGGAGGCAAGCCCAGAAGTGAGAGTCCAAAAATTGGTGTCAAGACTTTGGGGACAGATGGACTGGGATGAAAGCAAAAGAGAAAATTCTGTCTATTCAGAAAGTGAAAAAAAACCCAACAAAAATAAACAAAACAAAATAAAAGCTCAGTGAACAAAAAACCCCCAAACCAACCAAACTCAACTAACCAAAGAAATCCCAGTTTTAACCCTTCAAAACTGCTTTATGCACAACATGCAGCTCTTTCACACTGAGAGAGAGAATCTGTTGGGAAGGGAATCCCAATAAAACTTGCGAACTTGTGCACCAAATACGATATGAACTTTGACAAGAGCTGAGCAATGCAAATGCTGGCAGATGGGAAAAAGGTCTTACCCATGGTGGTGGCAGTGATTATCCTGACCCTGCTTTCGAGGAAGCTGGCACAGGAGCAGAGTCACAGGGACAAGAGGCAGCAGTGGGGGTCAGAAAGGGTCCTGGAAAGGGAGGGTGTGTTTGAACAGGACTCTGAACTTGGGGGAGGTGTCTGGGTAAAGAAGGATAATCCATAAGTACAGAAGTAATCTGTCATCACTTTCCCAATGATGTCTCCTAAAGATAATAATTTAAAAAGGAAAGATGAAACCAGCTTTACAGGTAAGCAAGAATTTCATTAATGCAGCACTGGTAATGAACAGTGTGCAAATAAAATTATGACAAAGGTTTGCATTTAGAGAGATGAATATCCCAGATACATGTACAGATTTCTTGATTTTGCAAACAAAAATGTGGGTTTGTTCACTACTTGAAAATTTGGCATTTGGGGAGAAGATACTTTTATGTGCTGTAATACTAAAATGCTTTGAGCAAAGTTTAAAATCATATTCTATGACTGCAGAGAACATTTGACATCTTTTGGAATGACTTATTCAAATATCCTTACGGTTGATGGTGTATTCGTATTTGAATAATTCCAGGAAAGATTCATCCAAAGCTGTTTCAATCCAGTACTGCTTTAAAGAAACAGGAAAATATAATCATTTCATCACTTAAAGCTGCTTAAACCTTCAGGGGAAAAAGGGTTACTACTTAAATTTCAGATGAAAGGAGTGTTTTGTGAATTCATCTGTGTCATGTATTCATACCTGAATTAAAATGAGCCATGATGCACTGCACCTTCTCAGGAACATTACATAAACTTCCTTGTTCTAAAACATGCACAAGTTCAAAATGTGCAAACAGAACTGAAAGAAACTTTGCAGTAGTTTCTCCACAAGCAGGAAGCCTAATATTTACACAACAATCAATAGAGTAAAGAGCACGGAGACAAGCAGCACTCTCTCCTACAAAAGCTGGTTTAACTGGTAAAAGAAGGTAGGATCTATCTGAACAACCACTTTCTTTTAGTTAGACCTGTTTGGTTGGGGATGGGTTTGGCTGGAATTCTGCAGAACCTTGTTGGCCATGGTTTGGAGTTGTGCAATTAAAACAAGGGATTGTGTTTTAGTATGTTGTATTTGGAACAGTTTTCTGCTGCTTTAATTTCTGGGATTTTGATCAGGTCTTTCGGTAGTGTTTTGGTGAGACTGTAATGCAGATCAGTTAAAGAAAAATCTGATCCTGATACAGCTTGCTTTGCAGAAAAAATGAGTTTCTTTATGCATGATTAACTTAGATATTTCTCTAATTCTTTGCTGTCATGTTTATTTGTTTGTCCTGTGTGCCTTTAGGCACAAAAAGAATTTTGTCCTCACTGTGGGCAGGCAGGTAAAGTGAAGCAAGAAGGCACTGACCTCGGTACAAACCAGAAAGGGACAAGACATCTTGGACAAGGGACAATATACTTTTATTTCTTATTATTCTCTGATTTGCAGGCCTAATATTATTATTTCACTATAAAAGTTGGCAATTTTCAATTCTGGAAAAAATTGCTGAATCAAGGAACTTGTAAAAGGAAGCTAAATATGTGCTCTTTATGTATCTTGTTTTCAACATGCTTCCTGCGAGAACTCAGAAAAATGTTGTTTTTCCTTAAGTTCAGTGGGTAGGAACAATTGCTAGTCACATGTGCTACCTACAGAGAATGCTACCTACAGAAAGCCCTGCCTGTCCTCAAACCCCTGGAAAAAACCTGTCCATTGGAATGAGAGGAGGCAACTGGGGAATTGGGGCTGAGCTAAATCTTTTTGGTTTGAGAGTGGGTGTTTTTCTCTCTTACCCTGGCAATCTTTTTTCACTGCTGCAGTGGTTGTAGGGGACTAGGTGTGTGAAGGTGGTGGGTGTGGCATGAGTTTTAGAAGTAGCACTCACCTTTCAGGGGCTGGCTAAGGTTTCTGGGAAATCTCTCTGAGGCAAAGGTGAGTATAAGGAAAGATGTTTTTCAACGCTTCAGAAGGTACATCAATAAATAAAGGATTAGGTGGACAGGCTTAGCAAATTCTTTCATATACCAACAGTCAGTGAAAATATGAGAAATTCCCTCAAAATTTTAAGAATCCATTGCAGTGGACAGCATCAGATAATCTTAACTTGGTAATATCTATCAGTTTTAATTCGTTCAAGCTTATGTGCACTCAAATTACTTATGAAGCTGTTCTCAGAAGTGACTTGAAATTTAAAACAATAACAGAAATTTAAACTAGGAAGGAAAATTTCAGCTAATAGCTGACAAGTTACTGAAAAATGTGGTCTTCCAGTAAAAAGTAATGTGCAAACCTCCTAGTTAAATGTGTTGTCTGTTGTGGTAATACAAACCAGACAGTGAAGTTCAGTGTACACTGTGAAACCAAATCGATTTTGTAGTCTTTGTGGTTGAAATCTCTGTTTTATTAGGTAATTTCATTAACAGTTATTACCAAAGAGAAATGTCCCTCATTTCAAAGGGCAGTGTTTCCCAAAGAACTTTTCTATACATCCTCCAGGCGTAAATCCACACCAATGTCCAGTGTTCCCTGATAAAGCAGATTCCTTCATTTGAAGAGGTAGGGACTGATATGACAGTGATAAGTGCAGTTAACCACAAGTGATGAAGCATCTCACCAGATCTCACCATGACTAACACAGAGTACTTCCTGTATGTTATTTTCAAAACCCACCTGTTAGCCATCCTGGATCTTCATGTCCGCGCAAAACTTCATTTGGTATTGCTTTTTTTTTTAGCACCCTGCTAGTATGGCTGTGCTTGTGTAGTACTAGTATAAAAAGAGAGACTTTCATGTGTAGCTAAGATACTACTTCTGAAGTGATTTTTAATTTTTTCCTCTGTTTTTGGCAGGTATATACACAATAACTAAAATGTGTGTCCTTGCTGATGCTGTGCTTTGTGCTAAAATGAAGTTGATAAGTACAGAATCAGATTATTCTTTCCAGATTCTTATGGGGATCCTGAGGAAAGACAGAGCTTTCAGAATGGAGGAAAGAAAATTGCTTTTTGAACTCTTCCCCTTTGTCACTGCACAGCAATACCTGCACTGTTAAATGTCACTGCATTTGCCCAGTGCAAAAGAATGCCCAGGTTTGCCTCCCTATATCTTGCCCTTGTTACCTGTATTTCTTGTTCTTGTTCAGTGAAGCGTTCAGTGAAGAATTCAGTCATACCTTTCACCATATTACACAAACCCACCATGTTGTTTAACAGCTTGGAATGGTGTCCTTAAGCCTGTAGAACAGCCTATTTTAATTGGTTGAGAAAAGTGAAGCCACAAAACAAACCACTGTCCCTCAAAAATGCTAAACTTGTCATAGAGTTCTATAGTTGTGTTCAATTTAAAGTACTCTGTGTTCATTCTTGTAAATAAACTGAATTATAATATATCCCTGTATAAAATATCTACATGTAGAAATAGCCTTATAAGTATTGCACACTGTGGAGACATAAATTACTTTTATGTTGCTGAAGATTACTTAGGAATACAGTCCTGCAGTGTTTTTAAGAAAGTAGTTCTTGCTGACAGGTATTAGGAGGCCTTCATGAAACTAAAGGGCAGAATGCAACAGTTACAGCAAGAGGCCAGTGAGTCAGCCATGGATCAGCTTTTCCTTTAAAAAGTGGGAAATATCTATAAGGCAACATCAATTGATTACTTTAAAAAGGGGATGTGAAAAGACACAATTTTGTCTACATTCCTTGGCTTTTTTAGATGTTTTTGTTGTTGTTTGTTTGGGTTTGTTTGTTTGTTTTGTTTTGGGGGGTTTTTTTGGCAGCTTCAGGGGGTTTAGGTTAAGAGTAGATGCCAAATCAGAAGAATTCTGAAAAGGTGGCTAATTCTTCATAGTGTTTGGCAATACTCCCTGGCCTGCTCTTAGGTTGATTCATCTGTTTTATTTCCAGTGCAAAAATGAAGCAGTTTTTTGATATTAACAACTGTTCTTGAGTGACTTGAGATACCATATATTAAAGTCTGTCACCATGTTGTGGTGGCACAGCTGAAAGAGGCAGAAATGTCAATGTTAGGTCAAAAAAGCACTTCTGAAATGGTCTTTGAAAACTTGGCACTGACTTTGTGAAATGGCAGGTAGTAGCACAGCAGAACAAGAAAGCACACAAAAAGAGTAATTCAAAGTGTTAAAGCTTTTGAAAAGTTTGAGGAATAAGGATAGACTCAGTCCTGTGGTTTAACTGAAAAAGCAATTATATGCTTATGTGATTTTGATGGCAATGAAAGAGTAGCTGTTCAGCCAGTAAAAGATGTTGGGAATACTGGGAGGGGAGAGAGTCGGGTGTCCATCTCTCTTTCCTAGTCTTTTTATAGCTTATGCTGTATGCTGGGCTATAAAGCTGAATGATCAACCAGGTTTTAGAAAGTTCCCTGTGAATGTTGTCCTTTACCTTTAAATTTTTATCGTGTCGTGCTGGCTTTATTGGAAGCTTTGCTGCTTGCTGCAGTGGAATGAGGAGCTGGCCTCTGAAGTGGTATATTGTATTTCTGACATGCTTTAAAACAAAAGGCTGATCACCATCTCCACTGCCTATCAGCTGCTTCAAGTGCTGCAGGTCACACTGTCACAGGGTTCATGCTTCAGCTCAAAGTGTCATGGCTGGCTTGCTCAGGGTTTATTTTTTACTCATGTGATTCCTCTGAGGCTGGTGGAATTAATCTAATGGACAAGAGCATATGTGAGAATAGAAATAGGATCAGCAATCCACAAAGTCTGGTCTTTGTCCAATTTAAATGAAAGATAAGTAAATTCTTAGAAGGGGGTGTATTTTCATTTTAGTTTTGCATCTTGAGTGCAAAGGAGGTCTGTGGGGAGTGATGTACATTTCTGATAAAGTGGAAGTCCAGCTGTAGAACAAAATTAATCAGTTTTTCACTGAGCATACTCAATAGTAAGGGATATACCTCAAGATCAGTGGTGTTAGAGACTACATAATTACTCTGTGGCTCTGTGCTTTTTAAATTTTAAAATTATGGTAATTCTCACATTTAAAATACATTTTATAGGTTTTAATATTAAAATACAATTGAAATACAAGTGAAACTGATATTGAAACATGTGAAAATACCCTGCATTCACTAATTTCATTACTTTCTGATCTTCCTTTAAAAGTCCTAAGCTATTTGGTTTTCCTGCCTTTCCCATGGGTCACTTTCCTTTTGCTTTATTGAATAGATTGCTTTGGATATTGGTTTTCCCAATATTAAGCTTTTGAAATACCATTCATTTCTTCCATCTCGTCATTCCTAATTATAACCACAGTGTATCAAACTAAGGGACACTCTTTGCTTACAGTATTTATGCCTCAAACATTTGTGGTGCAGTGAGGGGTTCAGATAGTAATTTCCTGTTAAATTAATCTGGGTATTAGAGGTAGGAATTTCATTCTCTGGTTGCATTTAAGAGTCTAAATAACCTCATTAAAATAGTTATTTTAAAATTGCGTATGTCAAGTCATCTCACAGGTACCTTTTGAACAGTGCTTTCCCTGCAGTGGAGTTAGTTAGTGGTGGTGTCCTGGTCGCCAGGATCACAAAGGTGACATTGGATATTCTGCCATTTGGGTGTTGCTGTTCCTTTGTGTGCAGTGGCCTTGGAGCTACTTTTAGTGGCATTCTGCGTGCATCTGCGGTGCTTTGAAACGCCTTTCATTACATAGAAGGCCTTTAGCCAAATGCTGAGCTCCAGCAGCTGTAAATGGTATCACTTACTGTTTCAGCAGTCTGCTTTCGGGACGTTAAGAGCACTATCATTTTACTTTTTTGAGTCCCTGTTTGAGTTTGGCCATTGAGAAATAGTATCAAATAATGAAAGGGATGGGATCCTATTACAGCTTAATAATAGTGAAACAAACAAGAAAACAAAAACAACTGAATAACCCTCTTTCTTTCTATGGGATTCCAACTAAAGTAAACGTAAAGACTTACTACACTGTGGTGTGATACTTAAGAGCTAGTACTGGTCTTAATGTTTCAATGATACATTACCAGGATCTGAGCAGCATTTTGAGTTAAAAGGAGTGAGCAGCTTTTGTGAACTGGGAGTTGATTACAGAAAAACTAACCACAGAATACACATTAGAACTTTCTAATACTTGGTCTGACTAGGAAAGATTCATCCAGGTACATTTAACATGCTGAGTCTGTAAACCTATGGATTTATTTTGCTCCTAGTTGGAGGGCTAGTCGTAAGATTTGAGAAATCCTTCCGTTACAGCTGCCTGAGAAGTACTTTGAGAGGTTGTTATGCAAGTCTAACAAAAATGAGGATCTCGGCACTGTCTTTGCTTTTTAAAATTAAACAAAGGAAATGCTTCTACTTAGAGGAATTGTTGTAAATCCAAGCATCAGGGATTGAAATCCTAGACCTTTAGAGCATGGAAAGTGTAAGAAATATTAAGAAGCATAACGAAATTTCTACAAAGTCAGTATTTTGTATCCAATTGTGAGTCATTCAGTACTTAAAAGTTATGTAATACTGTCAATTATGAATACAAATCCAGGGAGAATTTTAAGGCCTTTCATCAGAATTTTAAAGCCATGATACCCTAAGGAATAATTCCCTCAGGAAACATGAAAACACATAATGATGTATCTGCTACTGACCTCTGAGAAAATATACAAACTCTTATTTAATTGCATCTGGAATGATTGTTCACGCCAAAAGGATCAAAAAGACGAAAGATGGACTTTGTAGAAAGGCAGCAAGGTTTCTTAGTCTGAACTATTGCAAGAACATTGTGTGGTGGCTGTGGCAGCTTTTCCATGCTCTGCCCAGGGCCCCTTGCTCCCAGCAGCACTGCAGCTTCTCTCTGCCAAACTTCCTGGGGGAAAGTTTCCTACATCTGTGCCTTCACACCAAGGAAGTCATCTTCTCTCAGACTAGTGCAGCAAGGATCTCCTTAGCTAACACAGCAAGACAGCAGTTAAATCGTTGCTTTTAGTGTTTATTGGTAGAAGCTGATGGATGACCTGTGGGTGTGTTTGCCAGTTTCTGCATCGTTTTCATAATTTGATTTGATACTTTTTAAAATTTTATGTATTTGACCTCTGTTTACTGTTTGTCTTAAATGTAGTTCTTCCTCTGCACTTGTGCAGTCTGAAAGCCCTACTCCTTCATCCCTGGTTTATCCAGATATTGTTCTTTATTTAAGGTTTTTAAAATAGAAATATAGGAACTGAAATACTAGACAAGCTGCTATTGCAGCAAGTCAACTGTTTGCAATTAATTTGAGGCATTAATTTTTTTTCTTCTAAATCTAGTTGTCATGTGGAAGAAAGCTTCATACTCTGTCTGAAGAACTTGTGTCTTTTTTTTTTCTCAGATTTCCTTAAATGAATTAAGCTATGCTTCACATGGATGGTAGTACAGTGTATCTCACAATAAGTTTGTGTGAATAGTTACTAAGTTTTAAATACACACACTTTCATATGCCTCACATATTAATCTTCAAATGAAACTTGTCCTTGATGTTATCAGTTTCTTGCTTTATTTCTTTTCAAGTTCCATCTGGAATTTTTTTAATTAAAAATTCTTTTCCAAAAGTCTTTTCCCTATAAAACAGTCTTTCCATATAACTCTTTCAATTGAAACATTCTATTTCCTGTCCCATCGCACATTTACTTACATTGTGTTCCAGGGAAGATTTACTGCTCCCAAGGTGGGAGCAATTCCAAACATAGTTGATAAAAATACCACTGAGGCTGAGTCTGAGGCTGCCACTCAACTTATTCCCTTTTCCCTTTGAGTTTTACATAATTTCATGGTGTGTGGACTTCTTTCCCTTCCATTCAGGCTTGACTGTAGGGGCACAAGGATCAGAAATGTCACTGTGTTTTTTATTATTATTTGCATCATCATGGGAGGTGGTGGAGTCACCTTCCCTGGAGGTGTTTAAGGAAAGACTGCATGTGGTGCTCAGTGCCATGGTCTGGTTGACAAGGTGGTGTTTGGTCATAGCTTGGACTCTACTGATCTCAAAGGTCTTTTCCGACCTAGTTAATTCTGTGATTATTATTATTATTGCAATCAAGATTTGTCTTTTCCCTTCATGTCTCCCTTTCAGAGAGGTGTGGAATTTGGCTTGGCAATCTGTCAGAATTGCTGTGCCAGACGGCATTTCTCTGTCTGTAGCTGGAGCTGTGTGTTGGCTCAGATTCAGACTTCAGCAGTTGCTGCAGTGTGGGTGGGGTGGTGCCCAGGTCTCAGCCTCCTGCTGCCCCTAATGGGTGCTCTTCCAGCAGGTGCACTGTGTGCTGCTGTCGGGTGTCCCTGTCACAGGGGGCTGCTGCCTCTCTCCTCCATGGAAGGAGAGCACTTTCTCTTTTTGAGGTGAGCTCTTGTCTTGCTGGGCATCTGCCCAGGTCAGTTTCCTAAGCTGTGCAGTCTCTGTGATTGAACAAGCCTAGTGCAGGACCTGCCGAGGCAAAGCTGAGGCTGGACTAATGAAACTACTGAGAGTGGAGCTTATTTAAAATACTGCTTTGCCCTCTTTTTGATGCAGTTGCTTTTATTTTCCCACTCCTGCTGTTTGTTGTTTTGATTGTGGTTTGCATCGTGTCCTTTAACCCCTTGATGAGTGATGTCTGAGATGCAGAATTCTCTTCTGCCTCAAGTGATAGAAAAGCATTTCCTCAAAAGAACCAAATTATATTGTTTTTTAAGGATTTCATTTCCACTTTAAGTACCTTTGCTATGGATCAGAGAATTTTTAAAACTAGAATCAATCTGTGTGTTTAATTTCAGTTTATCATTAGAATGTTCTCACTCAGCTGGAACCTTCCAAGCTGGAGGAACAGACCTCCACTGTTACAGCCTGCCTGTCCTCTCATATATTAACATTTAATATTTTTGCTGCTGTGTGAGCTCCAAAGTCAATTCAAGGCTCCTTAGTATAAGCAGATTTTGTCCGATGTGATCGAAAGCTCATGATTGACCGTGTGAAATGTTCTTTCTGAAGTGTCAACAAAATGTATTTTGGCACAGAGGCCAGGCTGTTGAAAGCTGAGGGTTCTCAAGAGGCTCTGGTAGAAGTGAAAGAAGCCTCAGGTGGGATGTCAGGGCTGGGGGGAGCTGAGGCAGGGGAGGCAAGAAAATTCAGTGCCTGGGAAGGGGCATGCAGGAGACTTCCAGCAGTGAGGCCTGGTGAGGAGGAGCAAGAATCACTTGTGTCTCAGTTTTCCTCCTTTTCCTGTGCATGATCCCCTATTACTTGTTGTCTTGCTAGAATATTCCTCCTGACTGTATTACCCTGCA